>OY970786.1:0-2400000 GCA_963853795.1 Xestia rhomboidea
GTGTTTTTTCCAAATTTTTTGCAAAAATAGTTTCAGTTTATTGTATAAATAGTACTCACCCTTCATCCCTGAATTCTGGTTCGCGATCCGTGTCCCGGTCTCCAGGTTGTGGGGTGAAAATCAAAATTTTTTGGTTCAAAAACTGGTTTTTTGACCAAAACCCAAATTTTTTGTTCGGCACCTACCCAGTTTTATTCCATATTTAGCTAGCCCGCGCGGAGACGCGTCTCTGGACACCTCAACCGCGCCCCTAGCTCGAATAAAACATAGATTTTTCTAAAAAATAGTTTTTTCATACATTGCTGCTAGTACCCAAAAACCACCTTAGGGATCGAGTCAAAAACACAATTGACGATATCTTCACTTCTAGACGTGCGATTTTGAAGCTGTTTTCAGCGGATTTAGACTAAACTAGGCCTCCGCCTACGTACTGACCATATCGCACGCACACACGCGCGTCAGGACTTCATCCCTTACCACACTTAGGAATTTTTCGATTTTTTCAAAGTAAATTCTCAAAATTTAGTGTTTTTTCCAAATTTTTTGCAAAAATAGTTTCAGTTTATTGTATAAATAGTACTCACCCTTCATCCCTGAATTCTGGTTCGCGATCCGTGTCCCGGTCTCCAGGTTGTGGGGTGAAAATCAAAATTTTTTGGTTCAAAAACTGGTTTTTTGACCAAAACCCAAATTTTTTGTTCGGCACCTACCCAGTTTTATTCCATATTTAGCTAGCCCGCGCGGAGACGCGTCTCTGGACACCTCAACCGCGCCCCTAGCTCGAATAAAACATAGATTTTTCTAAAAAATAGTTTTTTCATACATTGCTGCTAGTACCCAAAAACCACCTTAGGGATCGAGTCAAAAACACAATTGACGATATCTTCACTTCTAGACGTGCGATTTTGAAGCTGTTTTCAGCGGATTTAGACTAAACTAGGCCTCCGCCTACGTACTGACCATATCGCACGCACACACGCGCGTCAGGACTTCATCCCTTACCACACTTAGGAATTTTTCGATTTTTTCAAAGTAAATTCTCAAAATTTAGTGTTTTTTCCAAATTTTTTGCAAAAATAGTTTCAGTTTATTGTATAAATAGTACTCACCCTTCATCCCTGAATTCTGGTTCGCGATCCGTGTCCCGGTCTCCAGGTTGTGGGGTGAAAATCAAAATTTTTTGGTTCAAAAACTGGTTTTTTGACCAAAACCCAAATTTTTTGTTCGGCACCTACCCAGTTTTATTCCATATTTAGCTAGCCCGCGCGGAGACGCGTCTCTGGACACCTCAACCGCGCCCCTAGCTCGAATAAAACATAGATTTTTCTAAAAAATAGTTTTTTCATACATTGCTGCTAGTACCCAAAAACCACCTTAGGGATCGAGTCAAAAACACAATTGACGATATCTTCACTTCTAGACGTGCGATTTTGAAGCTGTTTTCAGCGGATTTAGACTAAACTAGGCCTCCGCCTACGTACTGACCATATCGCACGCACACACGCGCGTCAGGACTTCATCCCTTACCACACTTAGGAATTTTTCGATTTTTTCAAAGTAAATTCTCAAAATTTAGTGTTTTTTCCAAATTTTTTGCAAAAATAGTTTCAGTTTATTGTATAAATAGTACTCACCCTTCATCCCTGAATTCTGGTTCGCGATCCGTGTCCCGGTCTCCAGGTTGTGGGGTGAAAATCAAAATTTTTTGGTTCAAAAACTGGTTTTTTGACCAAAACCCAAATTTTTTGTTCGGCACCTACCCAGTTTTATTCCATATTTAGCTAGCCCGCGCGGAGACGCGTCTCTGGACACCTCAACCGCGCCCCTAGCTCGAATAAAACATAGATTTTTCTAAAAAATAGTTTTTTCATACATTGCTGCTAGTACCCAAAAACCACCTTAGGGATCGAGTCAAAAACACAATTGACGATATCTTCACTTCTAGACGTGCGATTTTGAAGCTGTTTTCAGCGGATTTAGACTAAACTAGGCCTCCGCCTACGTACTGACCATATCGCACGCACACACGCGCGTCAGGACTTCATCCCTTACCACACTTAGGAATTTTTCGATTTTTTCAAAGTAAATTCTCAAAATTTAGTGTTTTTTCCAAATTTTTTGCAAAAATAGTTTCAGTTTATTGTATAAATAGTACTCACCCTTCATCCCTGAATTCTGGTTCGCGATCCGTGTCCCGGTCTCCAGGTTGTGGGGTGAAAATCAAAATTTTTTGGTTCAAAAACTGGTTTTTTGACCAAAACCCAAATTTTTTGTTCGGCACCTACCCAGTTTTATTCCATATTTAGCTAGCCCGCGCGGAGACGCGTCTCTGGACACCTCAACCGCGCCCCTAGCTCGAATAAAACATAGATTTTTCTAAAAAATAGTTTTTTCATACATTGCTGCTAGTACCCAAAAACCACCTTAGGGATCGAGTCAAAAACACAATTGACGATATCTTCACTTCTAGACGTGCGATTTTGAAGCTGTTTTCAGCGGATTTAGACTAAACTAGGCCTCCGCCTACGTACTGACCATATCGCACGCACACACGCGCGTCAGGACTTCATCCCTTACCACACTTAGGAATTTTTCGATTTTTTCAAAGTAAATTCTCAAAATTTAGTGTTTTTTCCAAATTTTTTGCAAAAATAGTTTCAGTTTATTGTATAAATAGTACTCACCCTTCATCCCTGAATTCTGGTTCGCGATCCGTGTCCCGGTCTCCAGGTTGTGGGGTGAAAATCAAAATTTTTTGGTTCAAAAACTGGTTTTTTGACCAAAACCCAAATTTTTTGTTCGGCACCTACCCAGTTTTATTCCATATTTAGCTAGCCCGCGCGGAGACGCGTCTCTGGACACCTCAACCGCGCCCCTAGCTCGAATAAAACATAGATTTTTCTAAAAAATAGTTTTTTCATACATTGCTGCTAGTACCCAAAAACCACCTTAGGGATCGAGTCAAAAACACAATTGACGATATCTTCACTTCTAGACGTGCGATTTTGAAGCTGTTTTCAGCGGATTTAGACTAAACTAGGCCTCCGCCTACGTACTGACCATATCGCACGCACACACGCGCGTCAGGACTTCATCCCTTACCACACTTAGGAATTTTTCGATTTTTTCAAAGTAAATTCTCAAAATTTAGTGTTTTTTCCAAATTTTTTGCAAAAATAGTTTCAGTTTATTGTATAAATAGTACTCACCCTTCATCCCTGAATTCTGGTTCGCGATCCGTGTCCCGGTCTCCAGGTTGTGGGGTGAAAATCAAAATTTTTTGGTTCAAAAACTGGTTTTTTGACCAAAACCCAAATTTTTTGTTCGGCACCTACCCAGTTTTATTCCATATTTAGCTAGCCCGCGCGGAGACGCGTCTCTGGACACCTCAACCGCGCCCCTAGCTCGAATAAAACATAGATTTTTCTAAAAAATAGTTTTTTCATACATTGCTGCTAGTACCCAAAAACCACCTTAGGGATCGAGTCAAAAACACAATTGACGATATCTTCACTTCTAGACGTGCGATTTTGAAGCTGTTTTCAGCGGATTTAGACTAAACTAGGCCTCCGCCTACGTACTGACCATATCGCACGCACACACGCGCGTCAGGACTTCATCCCTTACCACACTTAGGAATTTTTCGATTTTTTCAAAGTAAATTCTCAAAATTTAGTGTTTTTTCCAAATTTTTTGCAAAAATAGTTTCAGTTTATTGTATAAATAGTACTCACCCTTCATCCCTGAATTCTGGTTCGCGATCCGTGTCCCGGTCTCCAGGTTGTGGGGTGAAAATCAAAATTTTTTGGTTCAAAAACTGGTTTTTTGACCAAAACCCAAATTTTTTGTTCGGCACCTACCCAGTTTTATTCCATATTTAGCTAGCCCGCGCGGAGACGCGTCTCTGGACACCTCAACCGCGCCCCTAGCTCGAATAAAACATAGATTTTTCTAAAAAATAGTTTTTTCATACATTGCTGCTAGTACCCAAAAACCACCTTAGGGATCGAGTCAAAAACACAATTGACGATATCTTCACTTCTAGACGTGCGATTTTGAAGCTGTTTTCAGCGGATTTAGACTAAACTAGGCCTCCGCCTACGTACTGACCATATCGCACGCACACACGCGCGTCAGGACTTCATCCCTTACCACACTTAGGAATTTTTCGATTTTTTCAAAGTAAATTCTCAAAATTTAGTGTTTTTTCCAAATTTTTTGCAAAAATAGTTTCAGTTTATTGTATAAATAGTACTCACCCTTCATCCCTGAATTCTGGTTCGCGATCCGTGTCCCGGTCTCCAGGTTGTGGGGTGAAAATCAAAATTTTTTGGTTCAAAAACTGGTTTTTTGACCAAAACCCAAATTTTTTGTTCGGCACCTACCCAGTTTTATTCCATATTTAGCTAGCCCGCGCGGAGACGCGTCTCTGGACACCTCAACCGCGCCCCTAGCTCGAATAAAACATAGATTTTTCTAAAAAATAGTTTTTTCATACATTGCTGCTAGTACCCAAAAACCACCTTAGGGATCGAGTCAAAAACACAATTGACGATATCTTCACTTCTAGACGTGCGATTTTGAAGCTGTTTTCAGCGGATTTAGACTAAACTAGGCCTCCGCCTACGTACTGACCATATCGCACGCACACACGCGCGTCAGGACTTCATCCCTTACCACACTTAGGAATTTTTCGATTTTTTCAAAGTAAATTCTCAAAATTTAGTGTTTTTTCCAAATTTTTTGCAAAAATAGTTTCAGTTTATTGTATAAATAGTACTCACCCTTCATCCCTGAATTCTGGTTCGCGATCCGTGTCCCGGTCTCCAGGTTGTGGGGTGAAAATCAAAATTTTTTGGTTCAAAAACTGGTTTTTTGACCAAAACCCAAATTTTTTGTTCGGCACCTACCCAGTTTTATTCCATATTTAGCTAGCCCGCGCGGAGACGCGTCTCTGGACACCTCAACCGCGCCCCTAGCTCGAATAAAACATAGATTTTTCTAAAAAATAGTTTTTTCATACATTGCTGCTAGTACCCAAAAACCACCTTAGGGATCGAGTCAAAAACACAATTGACGATATCTTCACTTCTAGACGTGCGATTTTGAAGCTGTTTTCAGCGGATTTAGACTAAACTAGGCCTCCGCCTACGTACTGACCATATCGCACGCACACACGCGCGTCAGGACTTCATCCCTTACCACACTTAGGAATTTTTCGATTTTTTCAAAGTAAATTCTCAAAATTTAGTGTTTTTTCCAAATTTTTTGCAAAAATAGTTTCAGTTTATTGTATAAATAGTACTCACCCTTCATCCCTGAATTCTGGTTCGCGATCCGTGTCCCGGTCTCCAGGTTGTGGGGTGAAAATCAAAATTTTTTGGTTCAAAAACTGGTTTTTTGACCAAAACCCAAATTTTTTGTTCGGCACCTACCCAGTTTTATTCCATATTTAGCTAGCCCGCGCGGAGACGCGTCTCTGGACACCTCAACCGCGCCCCTAGCTCGAATAAAACATAGATTTTTCTAAAAAATAGTTTTTTCATACATTGCTGCTAGTACCCAAAAACCACCTTAGGGATCGAGTCAAAAACACAATTGACGATATCTTCACTTCTAGACGTGCGATTTTGAAGCTGTTTTCAGCGGATTTAGACTAAACTAGGCCTCCGCCTACGTACTGACCATATCGCACGCACACACGCGCGTCAGGACTTCATCCCTTACCACACTTAGGAATTTTTCGATTTTTTCAAAGTAAATTCTCAAAATTTAGTGTTTTTTCCAAATTTTTTGCAAAAATAGTTTCAGTTTATTGTATAAATAGTACTCACCCTTCATCCCTGAATTCTGGTTCGCGATCCGTGTCCCGGTCTCCAGGTTGTGGGGTGAAAATCAAAATTTTTTGGTTCAAAAACTGGTTTTTTGACCAAAACCCAAATTTTTTGTTCGGCACCTACCCAGTTTTATTCCATATTTAGCTAGCCCGCGCGGAGACGCGTCTCTGGACACCTCAACCGCGCCCCTAGCTCGAATAAAACATAGATTTTTCTAAAAAATAGTTTTTTCATACATTGCTGCTAGTACCCAAAAACCACCTTAGGGATCGAGTCAAAAACACAATTGACGATATCTTCACTTCTAGACGTGCGATTTTGAAGCTGTTTTCAGCGGATTTAGACTAAACTAGGCCTCCGCCTACGTACTGACCATATCGCACGCACACACGCGCGTCAGGACTTCATCCCTTACCACACTTAGGAATTTTTCGATTTTTTCAAAGTAAATTCTCAAAATTTAGTGTTTTTTCCAAATTTTTTGCAAAAATAGTTTCAGTTTATTGTATAAATAGTACTCACCCTTCATCCCTGAATTCTGGTTCGCGATCCGTGTCCCGGTCTCCAGGTTGTGGGGTGAAAATCAAAATTTTTTGGTTCAAAAACTGGTTTTTTGACCAAAACCCAAATTTTTTGTTCGGCACCTACCCAGTTTTATTCCATATTTAGCTAGCCCGCGCGGAGACGCGTCTCTGGACACCTCAACCGCGCCCCTAGCTCGAATAAAACATAGATTTTTCTAAAAAATAGTTTTTTCATACATTGCTGCTAGTACCCAAAAACCACCTTAGGGATCGAGTCAAAAACACAATTGACGATATCTTCACTTCTAGACGTGCGATTTTGAAGCTGTTTTCAGCGGATTTAGACTAAACTAGGCCTCCGCCTACGTACTGACCATATCGCACGCACACACGCGCGTCAGGACTTCATCCCTTACCACACTTAGGAATTTTTCGATTTTTTCAAAGTAAATTCTCAAAATTTAGTGTTTTTTCCAAATTTTTTGCAAAAATAGTTTCAGTTTATTGTATAAATAGTACTCACCCTTCATCCCTGAATTCTGGTTCGCGATCCGTGTCCCGGTCTCCAGGTTGTGGGGTGAAAATCAAAATTTTTTGGTTCAAAAACTGGTTTTTTGACCAAAACCCAAATTTTTTGTTCGGCACCTACCCAGTTTTATTCCATATTTAGCTAGCCCGCGCGGAGACGCGTCTCTGGACACCTCAACCGCGCCCCTAGCTCGAATAAAACATAGATTTTTCTAAAAAATAGTTTTTTCATACATTGCTGCTAGTACCCAAAAACCACCTTAGGGATCGAGTCAAAAACACAATTGACGATATCTTCACTTCTAGACGTGCGATTTTGAAGCTGTTTTCAGCGGATTTAGACTAAACTAGGCCTCCGCCTACGTACTGACCATATCGCACGCACACACGCGCGTCAGGACTTCATCCCTTACCACACTTAGGAATTTTTCGATTTTTTCAAAGTAAATTCTCAAAATTTAGTGTTTTTTCCAAATTTTTTGCAAAAATAGTTTCAGTTTATTGTATAAATAGTACTCACCCTTCATCCCTGAATTCTGGTTCGCGATCCGTGTCCCGGTCTCCAGGTTGTGGGGTGAAAATCAAAATTTTTTGGTTCAAAAACTGGTTTTTTGACCAAAACCCAAATTTTTTGTTCGGCACCTACCCAGTTTTATTCCATATTTAGCTAGCCCGCGCGGAGACGCGTCTCTGGACACCTCAACCGCGCCCCTAGCTCGAATAAAACATAGATTTTTCTAAAAAATAGTTTTTTCATACATTGCTGCTAGTACCCAAAAACCACCTTAGGGATCGAGTCAAAAACACAATTGACGATATCTTCACTTCTAGACGTGCGATTTTGAAGCTGTTTTCAGCGGATTTAGACTAAACTAGGCCTCCGCCTACGTACTGACCATATCGCACGCACACACGCGCGTCAGGACTTCATCCCTTACCACACTTAGGAATTTTTCGATTTTTTCAAAGTAAATTCTCAAAATTTAGTGTTTTTTCCAAATTTTTTGCAAAAATAGTTTCAGTTTATTGTATAAATAGTACTCACCCTTCATCCCTGAATTCTGGTTCGCGATCCGTGTCCCGGTCTCCAGGTTGTGGGGTGAAAATCAAAATTTTTTGGTTCAAAAACTGGTTTTTTGACCAAAACCCAAATTTTTTGTTCGGCACCTACCCAGTTTTATTCCATATTTAGCTAGCCCGCGCGGAGACGCGTCTCTGGACACCTCAACCGCGCCCCTAGCTCGAATAAAACATAGATTTTTCTAAAAAATAGTTTTTTCATACATTGCTGCTAGTACCCAAAAACCACCTTAGGGATCGAGTCAAAAACACAATTGACGATATCTTCACTTCTAGACGTGCGATTTTGAAGCTGTTTTCAGCGGATTTAGACTAAACTAGGCCTCCGCCTACGTACTGACCATATCGCACGCACACACGCGCGTCAGGACTTCATCCCTTACCACACTTAGGAATTTTTCGATTTTTTCAAAGTAAATTCTCAAAATTTAGTGTTTTTTCCAAATTTTTTGCAAAAATAGTTTCAGTTTATTGTATAAATAGTACTCACCCTTCATCCCTGAATTCTGGTTCGCGATCCGTGTCCCGGTCTCCAGGTTGTGGGGTGAAAATCAAAATTTTTTGGTTCAAAAACTGGTTTTTTGACCAAAACCCAAATTTTTTGTTCGGCACCTACCCAGTTTTATTCCATATTTAGCTAGCCCGCGCGGAGACGCGTCTCTGGACACCTCAACCGCGCCCCTAGCTCGAATAAAACATAGATTTTTCTAAAAAATAGTTTTTTCATACATTGCTGCTAGTACCCAAAAACCACCTTAGGGATCGAGTCAAAAACACAATTGACGATATCTTCACTTCTAGACGTGCGATTTTGAAGCTGTTTTCAGCGGATTTAGACTAAACTAGGCCTCCGCCTACGTACTGACCATATCGCACGCACACACGCGCGTCAGGACTTCATCCCTTACCACACTTAGGAATTTTTCGATTTTTTCAAAGTAAATTCTCAAAATTTAGTGTTTTTTCCAAATTTTTTGCAAAAATAGTTTCAGTTTATTGTATAAATAGTACTCACCCTTCATCCCTGAATTCTGGTTCGCGATCCGTGTCCCGGTCTCCAGGTTGTGGGGTGAAAATCAAAATTTTTTGGTTCAAAAACTGGTTTTTTGACCAAAACCCAAATTTTTTGTTCGGCACCTACCCAGTTTTATTCCATATTTAGCTAGCCCGCGCGGAGACGCGTCTCTGGACACCTCAACCGCGCCCCTAGCTCGAATAAAACATAGATTTTTCTAAAAAATAGTTTTTTCATACATTGCTGCTAGTACCCAAAAACCACCTTAGGGATCGAGTCAAAAACACAATTGACGATATCTTCACTTCTAGACGTGCGATTTTGAAGCTGTTTTCAGCGGATTTAGACTAAACTAGGCCTCCGCCTACGTACTGACCATATCGCACGCACACACGCGCGTCAGGACTTCATCCCTTACCACACTTAGGAATTTTTCGATTTTTTCAAAGTAAATTCTCAAAATTTAGTGTTTTTTCCAAATTTTTTGCAAAAATAGTTTCAGTTTATTGTATAAATAGTACTCACCCTTCATCCCTGAATTCTGGTTCGCGATCCGTGTCCCGGTCTCCAGGTTGTGGGGTGAAAATCAAAATTTTTTGGTTCAAAAACTGGTTTTTTGACCAAAACCCAAATTTTTTGTTCGGCACCTACCCAGTTTTATTCCATATTTAGCTAGCCCGCGCGGAGACGCGTCTCTGGACACCTCAACCGCGCCCCTAGCTCGAATAAAACATAGATTTTTCTAAAAAATAGTTTTTTCATACATTGCTGCTAGTACCCAAAAACCACCTTAGGGATCGAGTCAAAAACACAATTGACGATATCTTCACTTCTAGACGTGCGATTTTGAAGCTGTTTTCAGCGGATTTAGACTAAACTAGGCCTCCGCCTACGTACTGACCATATCGCACGCACACACGCGCGTCAGGACTTCATCCCTTACCACACTTAGGAATTTTTCGATTTTTTCAAAGTAAATTCTCAAAATTTAGTGTTTTTTCCAAATTTTTTGCAAAAATAGTTTCAGTTTATTGTATAAATAGTACTCACCCTTCATCCCTGAATTCTGGTTCGCGATCCGTGTCCCGGTCTCCAGGTTGTGGGGTGAAAATCAAAATTTTTTGGTTCAAAAACTGGTTTTTTGACCAAAACCCAAATTTTTTGTTCGGCACCTACCCAGTTTTATTCCATATTTAGCTAGCCCGCGCGGAGACGCGTCTCTGGACACCTCAACCGCGCCCCTAGCTCGAATAAAACATAGATTTTTCTAAAAAATAGTTTTTTCATACATTGCTGCTAGTACCCAAAAACCACCTTAGGGATCGAGTCAAAAACACAATTGACGATATCTTCACTTCTAGACGTGCGATTTTGAAGCTGTTTTCAGCGGATTTAGACTAAACTAGGCCTCCGCCTACGTACTGACCATATCGCACGCACACACGCGCGTCAGGACTTCATCCCTTACCACACTTAGGAATTTTTCGATTTTTTCAAAGTAAATTCTCAAAATTTAGTGTTTTTTCCAAATTTTTTGCAAAAATAGTTTCAGTTTATTGTATAAATAGTACTCACCCTTCATCCCTGAATTCTGGTTCGCGATCCGTGTCCCGGTCTCCAGGTTGTGGGGTGAAAATCAAAATTTTTTGGTTCAAAAACTGGTTTTTTGACCAAAACCCAAATTTTTTGTTCGGCACCTACCCAGTTTTATTCCATATTTAGCTAGCCCGCGCGGAGACGCGTCTCTGGACACCTCAACCGCGCCCCTAGCTCGAATAAAACATAGATTTTTCTAAAAAATAGTTTTTTCATACATTGCTGCTAGTACCCAAAAACCACCTTAGGGATCGAGTCAAAAACACAATTGACGATATCTTCACTTCTAGACGTGCGATTTTGAAGCTGTTTTCAGCGGATTTAGACTAAACTAGGCCTCCGCCTACGTACTGACCATATCGCACGCACACACGCGCGTCAGGACTTCATCCCTTACCACACTTAGGAATTTTTCGATTTTTTCAAAGTAAATTCTCAAAATTTAGTGTTTTTTCCAAATTTTTTGCAAAAATAGTTTCAGTTTATTGTATAAATAGTACTCACCCTTCATCCCTGAATTCTGGTTCGCGATCCGTGTCCCGGTCTCCAGGTTGTGGGGTGAAAATCAAAATTTTTTGGTTCAAAAACTGGTTTTTTGACCAAAACCCAAATTTTTTGTTCGGCACCTACCCAGTTTTATTCCATATTTAGCTAGCCCGCGCGGAGACGCGTCTCTGGACACCTCAACCGCGCCCCTAGCTCGAATAAAACATAGATTTTTCTAAAAAATAGTTTTTTCATACATTGCTGCTAGTACCCAAAAACCACCTTAGGGATCGAGTCAAAAACACAATTGACGATATCTTCACTTCTAGACGTGCGATTTTGAAGCTGTTTTCAGCGGATTTAGACTAAACTAGGCCTCCGCCTACGTACTGACCATATCGCACGCACACACGCGCGTCAGGACTTCATCCCTTACCACACTTAGGAATTTTTCGATTTTTTCAAAGTAAATTCTCAAAATTTAGTGTTTTTTCCAAATTTTTTGCAAAAATAGTTTCAGTTTATTGTATAAATAGTACTCACCCTTCATCCCTGAATTCTGGTTCGCGATCCGTGTCCCGGTCTCCAGGTTGTGGGGTGAAAATCAAAATTTTTTGGTTCAAAAACTGGTTTTTTGACCAAAACTCCAAATTTTTGTTCGGCACCTACCCGTTTTTATTCCATATATAGCTGGCCCGCGCGGAGACGCGTCTCTGGACACCTCAACCGCGCCCCTAGCTCGAATAAAACATAGATTTTTCCAAAAAATAGTCTTTTTCATACATCTCTGTTAGCACCCAAAAACCACCTTAGGGATCGAGTCAAAAACACAATTGTCGATATCTTCACTTCTAGACGTGCGATTTTGAAGCTGTTTTCAGCGGATTTAGACTAAACTAGGCCTCCGCCTACGTACTGACCATATCGCACGCATTTACACGCGCGTCAGGACTTCATCCCCTACCGCACTTAGAAATTTTTCGATTTTTCAAAGTAAATCCTCAAAATTTAGTGTTTCTTCCAAATTTTTTGCAAAAATAGTTTCAGTTTATAGTATAAATAGTACTCACCCTTCATCCCTGAATTCTGGTTCGCGATCCGTGTCCCGGTCTCCAGGCTGTGGGGTGAAAATCAAAATTTTTTGGTTCAAAAACTGGTTTTTTGACCAAAACTCCAAATTTTTGTTCGGCACCTACCCGTTTTTATTCCATATATAGCTGGCCCGCGCGGAGACGCGTCTCTGGACACCTCGCCCGCGCCCCTAGCTCGAATAAAACATAGATTTTTCCAAAAAATAGTCTTTTTCATACATCTCTGTTAGCACCCAAAAACCACCTTAGGGATCGAGTCAAAAACACAATTGTCGATATCTTCACTTCTAGACGTGCGATTTTGAAGCTGTTTTCAGCGGATTTAGACTAAACTAGGCCTCCGCCTACGTACTGACCATATCGCACGCATTTACACGCGCGTCAGGACTTCATCCCCTACCGCACTTAGAAATTTTTCGATTTTTCAAAGTAAATCCTCAAAATTTAGTGTTTTTTCCAAATTTTTTGCAAAAATAGTTTCAGTTTATTGTATAAATAGTACTCACCCTTCATCCCTGAATTCTGGTTCGCGATCCGTGTCCCGGTCTCCAGGTTGTGGGGTGAAAATCAAAATTTTTTGGTTCAAAAACTGGTTTTTTGACCAAAACCCAAATTTTTTGTTCGGCACCTACCCAGTTTTATTCCATATTTAGCTAGCCCGCGCGGAGACGCGTCTCTGGACACCTCAACCGCGCCCCTAGCTCGAATAAAACATAGATTTTTCTAAAAAATAGTTTTTTCATACATTGCTGCTAGTACCCAAAAACCACCTTAGGGATCGAGTCAAAAACACAATTGACGATATCTTCACTTCTAGACGTGCGATTTTGAAGCTGTTTTCAGCGGATTTAGACTAAACTAGGCCTCCGCCTACGTACTGACCATATCGCACGCACACACGCGCGTCAGGACTTCATCCCTTACCACACTTAGGAATTTTTCGATTTTTTCAAAGTAAATTCTCAAAATTTAGTGTTTTTTCCAAATTTTTTGCAAAAATAGTTTCAGTTTATTGTATAAATAGTACTCACCCTTCATCCCTGAATTCTGGTTCGCGATCCGTGTCCCGGTCTCCAGGTTGTGGGGTGAAAATCAAAATTTTTTGGTTCAAAAACTGGTTTTTTGACCAAAACCCAAATTTTTTGTTCGGCACCTACCCAGTTTTATTCCATATTTAGCTAGCCCGCGCGGAGACGCGTCTCTGGACACCTCAACCGCGCCCCTAGCTCGAATAAAACATAGATTTTTCTAAAAAATAGTTTTTTCATACATTGCTGCTAGTACCCAAAAACCACCTTAGGGATCGAGTCAAACGCTGGGCGCTGAAGCAGCTGGACCGGGAGCTCCTCCTGGAAGCCTCGATCGTGCAGGCCTGGGTGACATCACCGGACAGGCCTGCCGACGTTAACGATGAGGCAGGGTGGTTCCAGGAGGCCATGTCCGATATCTGTGACGTGGCAATGCCCCGAGTCCGGCCAGGAAGCGCCCGGCGTCAGGTGTACTGGTGGTCGCGTGAGCTGACGTCTTTACGGGAGGCGTGCGTGGCTGCGCGACACCTGTACGCCAGGCACCGCAGGCTCCGCATTCGCCCACCGAATGCGGCAGCCATTGAGGCGGAGCTATATGAGGGCTACAGAGCGGCGAAGACCGCCCTCCGCGGGGCTGTCCTGCGGGCCAGGGATCTGGCCCGCGAGGAGATGCTGGGGGCTCTCGACAGAGATCCGTGGGGGCGCCCTTACAAGATGGTGCGGGATAAACTCCGCACCTGGGCCCCCCCGCTGACGCAGAGTCTCCGGCCTCAGCTCGTGGAGGACGTGGTGAGCGCTCTGTTCCCCTCGCGAGGGGAACACCCGCCCCCGCCTATGGCTCTGCCGGCTGCGGTGCCGGAAGCGGACCACGAAAGCGACGACGACGACGCTCCGGAAGTGACCGGGGTAGAACTGAGAGTGGCGGTACGCAGGCTCATTGCCAAAAATACCGCCCCGGGACCCGACGGCTTGCCTGGCAAAGCCTGGGTCCTGGCCTCGGAGGCTCTCGGTCCCCGACTAGAGGGGTTCTTAAGCGCATGCTTGGAGAGGGGCCAGTTCCCGCTTCGCTGGAAGACGGGGAAGCTGGTCCTCATCCGGAAGCCGGGGCGCCCGGCGGACTCTCCGTCCGCCTACCGGCCCGTGGTGTTGCTCGACGAGGTGGGCAAGCTCTTTGAAAGAGTCATTGCAAACCGCCTCGCCGAGCACCTTGCGGAGACGGGGCCGGACCTTGCGGAACACCAATATGGTTTCCGCAAGGGGCGCTCTACGGTGGACGCCATCATGCGCGTGAGAGCCCTCACGACGAGGGATGCGGTGTCCAGGGGTGGGGTGGTCTTGGCGGTGTCTCTCGACATCGCCAACGCCTTCAACTCCATGCCCTGGAGCTGCATAAGGGAGGCACTCCGGTATCACCGGGTGCCGACCTACCTTCGTCGTGTGGTCGGGGACTACCTGACGGATAGGGCCGTCATTTACCCCGGTCGCAGCGGAGACTGGAACCGGCGAGAGATGTCGTGCGGTGTTCCACAGGGATCGGTTCTGGGGCCGTCCTTGTGGAACATCGGGTACGACTGGGTGCTGCGCGCCGACCTCCCTAGCGGTGTCAGCGTAGTTTGCTACGCTGACGACACGCTGGTGCTGGCACAGGGGAGGTCGCACGAGGCGGCGGCCGACACTATGACACGCGGGGTTGCGATAGTCGTTGAGAGGATCCGGCAACTGGGTCTCGAGGTGGCATTGCACAAGTCCGAGGCCATGTGCTTTCATGGGCCTCGGAATGCGCCACCTCCGGGATCCTCAGTGATGGCAGGAGGGGTTTCCATCGGCGTCGAGTCGACGTTGAAGTACCTGGGACTTGTCCTCGACAGCCGGTGGAACTTCGTGGAGCATTTCCGACGTTTGGCCCCCAAACTGGAGCGGACAGGGGCTGCCTTCAGGCGGCTCCTGCCCAACCTGGGGGGGCCAAACGCCTCCTGCCGGAGGCTCTACGCGGGAGTCGTGCGGTCCATGGCCCTTTACGGGGCCCCGGTGTGGGCGCGTTCATTGAGGCAGCGAGCCGCCAACTATTTGAACGCGCCCCAAAAGGTGGTGGCCGTAAGGCTAATCCGGGGGTACCGCACGATCTCCCGCGAGGCGGCGAACCTCCTTGCCGGATTGCCGCCATGGGATCTGGAGGCAACAGTCCTCGCGCGCCTACATGAGTGGCGCGCGGAGGCGCTACGCCGGGGGGAAACTCCGCTGCCGCGGCAAATTGTCGCTCAGCGGACGGACTTCCGGCGGGATCTCATGGCGACATGGAGAGAGCGACTATCGCAACCCCGTGCAGGGCACGCCACAATAGTGGCGATAAGTCCCCTCTTTGAGGAGTGGCTGGAGAGACGCCACGGCGTCCTCACCTTCCGCCTGACGCAGGTTCTTACCGGACACGGTTGTTTCGGTAAGTTCCTGCACCGAATCGGGCGGGAGGAAACGTCCGGGTGTCACCATTGTGAGGATCGACCGGAGGACACGGTGGAGCACACGGTGGAGGTGTGCCCCGCTTGGGCGGAGCCCCGCCGTGTCCTCGTAACGGCGATTGGCGGCGGCGACCTCTCGCTCCCGGCCTTGGTTCAATCCATGGTCCGGAGCGAGACGGAATGGGACGCCGTCACCTCCTTCTGCGAAGCAGTCATGCTAGCGAAGGAGGTGGCGGAACAGGACAGGGAGAGGTCCTCACGTCCCGGCCGCCGCGGGAGACGCCCCGGGCGTCGGGGGCCACGTGGTGGCTTCCGGCCACCGTAGGCGCGGGCCTGTGGACGGGGAGCTATGAGCTAGCTCGCCGTCCGTACGTCTCATGACGACAGGCCGTGTCGACGGCGCGTTCGTGTTCCACGCGCGCCTCAAAGAGAGTCAGCAACAGTGAAGGGGTCCGCAAGGACCGAAGCCTGCCGGGGCTGCGGGACTATTCGAAAGAGATACCGTGGCCCCGGAACACAAAGGGCGATGAAGGAACATGGATGGGTTTTAGTCAGTAAAAGTCTGACACTCCCTCCTGCTCAGCCCAGAGCGGGAGAAGTCATTTGATGATTTCCCATCCGAAAAAAAAAAAAAAAAAAAAAAAAAGGGATCGAGTCAAAAACACAATTGACGATATCTTCACTTCTAGACGTGCGATTTTGAAGCTGTTTTCAGCGGATTTAGACTAAACTAGGCCTCCGCCTACGTACTGACCATATCGCACGCACACACGCGCGTCAGGACTTCATCCCTTACCACACTTAGGAATTTTTCGATTTTTTCAAAGTAAATTCTCAAAATTTAGTGTTTTTTCCAAATTTTTTGCAAAAATAGTTTCAGTTTATTGTATAAATAGTACTCACCCTTCATCCCTGAATTCTGGTTCGCGATCCGTGTCCCGGTCTCCAGGTTGTGGGGTGAAAATCAAAATTTTTTGGTTCAAAAACTGGTTTTTTGACCAAAACCCAAATTTTTTGTTCGGCACCTACCCAGTTTTATTCCATATTTAGCTAGCCCGCGCGGAGACGCGTCTCTGGACACCTCAACCGCGCCCCTAGCTCGAATAAAACATAGATTTTTCTAAAAAATAGTTTTTTCATACATTGCTGCTAGTACCCAAAAACCACCTTAGGGATCGAGTCAAAAACACAATTGACGATATCTTCACTTCTAGACGTGCGATTTTGAAGCTGTTTTCAGCGGATTTAGACTAAACTAGGCCTCCGCCTACGTACTGACCATATCGCACGCACACACGCGCGTCAGGACTTCATCCCTTACCACACTTAGGAATTTTTCGATTTTTTCAAAGTAAATTCTCAAAATTTAGTGTTTTTTCCAAATTTTTTGCAAAAATAGTTTCAGTTTATTGTATAAATAGTACTCACCCTTCATCCCTGAATTCTGGTTCGCGATCCGTGTCCCGGTCTCCAGGTTGTGGGGTGAAAATCAAAATTTTTTGGTTCAAAAACTGGTTTTTTGACCAAAACCCAAATTTTTTGTTCGGCACCTACCCAGTTTTATTCCATATTTAGCTAGCCCGCGCGGAGACGCGTCTCTGGACACCTCAACCGCGCCCCTAGCTCGAATAAAACATAGATTTTTCTAAAAAATAGTTTTTTCATACATTGCTGCTAGTACCCAAAAACCACCTTAGGGATCGAGTCAAAAACACAATTGACGATATCTTCACTTCTAGACGTGCGATTTTGAAGCTGTTTTCAGCGGATTTAGACTAAACTAGGCCTCCGCCTACGTACTGACCATATCGCACGCACACACGCGCGTCAGGACTTCATCCCTTACCACACTTAGGAATTTTTCGATTTTTTCAAAGTAAATTCTCAAAATTTAGTGTTTTTTCCAAATTTTTTGCAAAAATAGTTTCAGTTTATTGTATAAATAGTACTCACCCTTCATCCCTGAATTCTGGTTCGCGATCCGTGTCCCGGTCTCCAGGTTGTGGGGTGAAAATCAAAATTTTTTGGTTCAAAAACTGGTTTTTTGACCAAAACCCAAATTTTTTGTTCGGCACCTACCCAGTTTTATTCCATATTTAGCTAGCCCGCGCGGAGACGCGTCTCTGGACACCTCAACCGCGCCCCTAGCTCGAATAAAACATAGATTTTTCTAAAAAATAGTTTTTTCATACATTGCTGCTAGTACCCAAAAACCACCTTAGGGATCGAGTCAAAAACACAATTGACGATATCTTCACTTCTAGACGTGCGATTTTGAAGCTGTTTTCAGCGGATTTAGACTAAACTAGGCCTCCGCCTACGTACTGACCATATCGCACGCACACACGCGCGTCAGGACTTCATCCCTTACCACACTTAGGAATTTTTCGATTTTTTCAAAGTAAATTCTCAAAATTTAGTGTTTTTTCCAAATTTTTTGCAAAAATAGTTTCAGTTTATTGTATAAATAGTACTCACCCTTCATCCCTGAATTCTGGTTCGCGATCCGTGTCCCGGTCTCCAGGTTGTGGGGTGAAAATCAAAATTTTTTGGTTCAAAAACTGGTTTTTTGACCAAAACCCAAATTTTTTGTTCGGCACCTACCCAGTTTTATTCCATATTTAGCTAGCCCGCGCGGAGACGCGTCTCTGGACACCTCAACCGCGCCCCTAGCTCGAATAAAACATAGATTTTTCTAAAAAATAGTTTTTTCATACATTGCTGCTAGTACCCAAAAACCACCTTAGGGATCGAGTCAAAAACACAATTGACGATATCTTCACTTCTAGACGTGCGATTTTGAAGCTGTTTTCAGCGGATTTAGACTAAACTAGGCCTCCGCCTACGTACTGACCATATCGCACGCACACACGCGCGTCAGGACTTCATCCCTTACCACACTTAGGAATTTTTCGATTTTTTCAAAGTAAATTCTCAAAATTTAGTGTTTTTTCCAAATTTTTTGCAAAAATAGTTTCAGTTTATTGTATAAATAGTACTCACCCTTCATCCCTGAATTCTGGTTCGCGATCCGTGTCCCGGTCTCCAGGTTGTGGGGTGAAAATCAAAATTTTTTGGTTCAAAAACTGGTTTTTTGACCAAAACCCAAATTTTTTGTTCGGCACCTACCCAGTTTTATTCCATATTTAGCTAGCCCGCGCGGAGACGCGTCTCTGGACACCTCAACCGCGCCCCTAGCTCGAATAAAACATAGATTTTTCTAAAAAATAGTTTTTTCATACATTGCTGCTAGTACCCAAAAACCACCTTAGGGATCGAGTCAAAAACACAATTGACGATATCTTCACTTCTAGACGTGCGATTTTGAAGCTGTTTTCAGCGGATTTAGACTAAACTAGGCCTCCGCCTACGTACTGACCATATCGCACGCACACACGCGCGTCAGGACTTCATCCCTTACCACACTTAGGAATTTTTCGATTTTTTCAAAGTAAATTCTCAAAATTTAGTGTTTTTTCCAAATTTTTTGCAAAAATAGTTTCAGTTTATTGTATAAATAGTACTCACCCTTCATCCCTGAATTCTGGTTCGCGATCCGTGTCCCGGTCTCCAGGTTGTGGGGTGAAAATCAAAATTTTTTGGTTCAAAAACTGGTTTTTTGACCAAAACCCAAATTTTTTGTTCGGCACCTACCCAGTTTTATTCCATATTTAGCTAGCCCGCGCGGAGACGCGTCTCTGGACACCTCAACCGCGCCCCTAGCTCGAATAAAACATAGATTTTTCTAAAAAATAGTTTTTTCATACATTGCTGCTAGTACCCAAAAACCACCTTAGGGATCGAGTCAAAAACACAATTGACGATATCTTCACTTCTAGACGTGCGATTTTGAAGCTGTTTTCAGCGGATTTAGACTAAACTAGGCCTCCGCCTACGTACTGACCATATCGCACGCACACACGCGCGTCAGGACTTCATCCCTTACCACACTTAGGAATTTTTCGATTTTTTCAAAGTAAATTCTCAAAATTTAGTGTTTTTTCCAAATTTTTTGCAAAAATAGTTTCAGTTTATTGTATAAATAGTACTCACCCTTCATCCCTGAATTCTGGTTCGCGATCCGTGTCCCGGTCTCCAGGTTGTGGGGTGAAAATCAAAATTTTTTGGTTCAAAAACTGGTTTTTTGACCAAAACCCAAATTTTTTGTTCGGCACCTACCCAGTTTTATTCCATATTTAGCTAGCCCGCGCGGAGACGCGTCTCTGGACACCTCAACCGCGCCCCTAGCTCGAATAAAACATAGATTTTTCTAAAAAATAGTTTTTTCATACATTGCTGCTAGTACCCAAAAACCACCTTAGGGATCGAGTCAAAAACACAATTGACGATATCTTCACTTCTAGACGTGCGATTTTGAAGCTGTTTTCAGCGGATTTAGACTAAACTAGGCCTCCGCCTACGTACTGACCATATCGCACGCACACACGCGCGTCAGGACTTCATCCCTTACCACACTTAGGAATTTTTCGATTTTTTCAAAGTAAATTCTCAAAATTTAGTGTTTTTTCCAAATTTTTTGCAAAAATAGTTTCAGTTTATTGTATAAATAGTACTCACCCTTCATCCCTGAATTCTGGTTCGCGATCCGTGTCCCGGTCTCCAGGTTGTGGGGTGAAAATCAAAATTTTTTGGTTCAAAAACTGGTTTTTTGACCAAAACCCAAATTTTTTGTTCGGCACCTACCCAGTTTTATTCCATATTTAGCTAGCCCGCGCGGAGACGCGTCTCTGGACACCTCAACCGCGCCCCTAGCTCGAATAAAACATAGATTTTTCTAAAAAATAGTTTTTTCATACATTGCTGCTAGTACCCAAAAACCACCTTAGGGATCGAGTCAAAAACACAATTGACGATATCTTCACTTCTAGACGTGCGATTTTGAAGCTGTTTTCAGCGGATTTAGACTAAACTAGGCCTCCGCCTACGTACTGACCATATCGCACGCACACACGCGCGTCAGGACTTCATCCCTTACCACACTTAGGAATTTTTCGATTTTTTCAAAGTAAATTCTCAAAATTTAGTGTTTTTTCCAAATTTTTTGCAAAAATAGTTTCAGTTTATTGTATAAATAGTACTCACCCTTCATCCCTGAATTCTGGTTCGCGATCCGTGTCCCGGTCTCCAGGTTGTGGGGTGAAAATCAAAATTTTTTGGTTCAAAAACTGGTTTTTTGACCAAAACCCAAATTTTTTGTTCGGCACCTACCCAGTTTTATTCCATATTTAGCTAGCCCGCGCGGAGACGCGTCTCTGGACACCTCAACCGCGCCCCTAGCTCGAATAAAACATAGATTTTTCTAAAAAATAGTTTTTTCATACATTGCTGCTAGTACCCAAAAACCACCTTAGGGATCGAGTCAAAAACACAATTGACGATATCTTCACTTCTAGACGTGCGATTTTGAAGCTGTTTTCAGCGGATTTAGACTAAACTAGGCCTCCGCCTACGTACTGACCATATCGCACGCACACACGCGCGTCAGGACTTCATCCCTTACCACACTTAGGAATTTTTCGATTTTTTCAAAGTAAATTCTCAAAATTTAGTGTTTTTTCCAAATTTTTTGCAAAAATAGTTTCAGTTTATTGTATAAATAGTACTCACCCTTCATCCCTGAATTCTGGTTCGCGATCCGTGTCCCGGTCTCCAGGTTGTGGGGTGAAAATCAAAATTTTTTGGTTCAAAAACTGGTTTTTTGACCAAAACCCAAATTTTTTGTTCGGCACCTACCCAGTTTTATTCCATATTTAGCTAGCCCGCGCGGAGACGCGTCTCTGGACACCTCAACCGCGCCCCTAGCTCGAATAAAACATAGATTTTTCTAAAAAATAGTTTTTTCATACATTGCTGCTAGTACCCAAAAACCACCTTAGGGATCGAGTCAAAAACACAATTGACGATATCTTCACTTCTAGACGTGCGATTTTGAAGCTGTTTTCAGCGGATTTAGACTAAACTAGGCCTCCGCCTACGTACTGACCATATCGCACGCACACACGCGCGTCAGGACTTCATCCCTTACCACACTTAGGAATTTTTCGATTTTTTCAAAGTAAATTCTCAAAATTTAGTGTTTTTTCCAAATTTTTTGCAAAAATAGTTTCAGTTTATTGTATAAATAGTACTCACCCTTCATCCCTGAATTCTGGTTTGCGATCCGTGTCCCGGTCTCCAGGTTGTGGGGTGAAAATCAAAATTTTTTGGTTCAAAAACTGGTTTTTTGACCAAAACCCAAATTTTTTGTTCGGCACCTACCCAGTTTTATTCCATATTTAGCTAGCCCGCGCGGAGACGCGTCTCTGGACACCTCAACCGCGCCCCTAGCTCGAATAAAACATAGATTTTTCTAAAAAATAGTTTTTTCATACATTGCTGCTAGTACCCAAAAACCACCTTAGGGATCGAGTCAAAAACACAATTGACGATATCTTCACTTCTAGACGTGCGATTTTGAAGCTGTTTTCAGCGGATTTAGACTAAACTAGGCCTCCGCCTACGTACTGACCATATCGCACGCACACACGCGCGTCAGGACTTCATCCCTTACCACACTTAGGAATTTTTCGATTTTTTCAAAGTAAATTCTCAAAATTTAGTGTTTTTTCCAAATTTTTTGCAAAAATAGTTTCAGTTTATTGTATAAATAGTACTCACCCTTCATCCCTGAATTCTGGTTCGCGATCCGTGTCCCGGTCTCCAGGTTGTGGGGTGAAAATCAAAATTTTTTGGTTCAAAAACTGGTTTTTTGACCAAAACCCAAATTTTTTGTTCGGCACCTACCCAGTTTTATTCCATATTTAGCTAGCCCGCGCGGAGACGCGTCTCTGGACACCTCAACCGCGCCCCTAGCTCGAATAAAACATAGATTTTTCTAAAAAATAGTTTTTTCATACATTGCTGCTAGTACCCAAAAACCACCTTAGGGATCGAGTCAAAAACACAATTGACGATATCTTCACTTCTAGACGTGCGATTTTGAAGCTGTTTTCAGCGGATTTAGACTAAACTAGGCCTCCGCCTACGTACTGACCATATCGCACGCACACACGCGCGTCAGGACTTCATCCCTTACCACACTTAGGAATTTTTCGATTTTTTCAAAGTAAATTCTCAAAATTTAGTGTTTTTTCCAAATTTTTTGCAAAAATAGTTTCAGTTTATTGTATAAATAGTACTCACCCTTCATCCCTGAATTCTGGTTCGCGATCCGTGTCCCGGTCTCCAGGTTGTGGGGTGAAAATCAAAATTTTTTGGTTCAAAAACTGGTTTTTTGACCAAAACCCAAATTTTTTGTTCGGCACCTACCCAGTTTTATTCCATATTTAGCTAGCCCGCGCGGAGACGCGTCTCTGGACACCTCAACCGCGCCCCTAGCTCGAATAAAACATAGATTTTTCTAAAAAATAGTTTTTTCATACATTGCTGCTAGTACCCAAAAACCACCTTAGGGATCGAGTCAAAAACACAATTGACGATATCTTCACTTCTAGACGTGCGATTTTGAAGCTGTTTTCAGCGGATTTAGACTAAACTAGGCCTCCGCCTACGTACTGACCATATCGCACGCACACACGCGCGTCAGGACTTCATCCCTTACCACACTTAGGAATTTTTCGATTTTTTCAAAGTAAATTCTCAAAATTTAGTGTTTTTTCCAAATTTTTTGCAAAAATAGTTTCAGTTTATTGTATAAATAGTACTCACCCTTCATCCCTGAATTCTGGTTCGCGATCCGTGTCCCGGTCTCCAGGTTGTGGGGTGAAAATCAAAATTTTTTGGTTCAAAAACTGGTTTTTTGACCAAAACCCAAATTTTTTGTTCGGCACCTACCCAGTTTTATTCCATATTTAGCTAGCCCGCGCGGAGACGCGTCTCTGGACACCTCAACCGCGCCCCTAGCTCGAATAAAACATAGATTTTTCTAAAAAATAGTTTTTTCATACATTGCTGCTAGTACCCAAAAACCACCTTAGGGATCGAGTCAAAAACACAATTGACGATATCTTCACTTCTAGACGTGCGATTTTGAAGCTGTTTTCAGCGGATTTAGACTAAACTAGGCCTCCGCCTACGTACTGACCATATCGCACGCACACACGCGCGTCAGGACTTCATCCCTTACCACACTTAGGAATTTTTCGATTTTTTCAAAGTAAATTCTCAAAATTTAGTGTTTTTTCCAAATTTTTTGCAAAAATAGTTTCAGTTTATTGTATAAATAGTACTCACCCTTCATCCCTGAATTCTGGTTCGCGATCCGTGTCCCGGTCTCCAGGTTGTGGGGTGAAAATCAAAATTTTTTGGTTCAAAAACTGGTTTTTTGACCAAAACCCAAATTTTTTGTTCGGCACCTACCCAGTTTTATTCCATATTTAGCTAGCCCGCGCGGAGACGCGTCTCTGGACACCTCAACCGCGCCCCTAGCTCGAATAAAACATAGATTTTTCTAAAAAATAGTTTTTTCATACATTGCTGCTAGTACCCAAAAACCACCTTAGGGATCGAGTCAAAAACACAATTGACGATATCTTCACTTCTAGACGTGCGATTTTGAAGCTGTTTTCAGCGGATTTAGACTAAACTAGGCCTCCGCCTACGTACTGACCATATCGCACGCACACACGCGCGTCAGGACTTCATCCCTTACCACACTTAGGAATTTTTCGATTTTTTCAAAGTAAATTCTCAAAATTTAGTGTTTTTTCCAAATTTTTTGCAAAAATAGTTTCAGTTTATTGTATAAATAGTACTCACCCTTCATCCCTGAATTCTGGTTCGCGATCCGTGTCCCGGTCTCCAGGTTGTGGGGTGAAAATCAAAATTTTTTGGTTCAAAAACTGGTTTTTTGACCAAAACCCAAATTTTTTGTTCGGCACCTACCCAGTTTTATTCCATATTTAGCTAGCCCGCGCGGAGACGCGTCTCTGGACACCTCAACCGCGCCCCTAGCTCGAATAAAACATAGATTTTTCTAAAAAATAGTTTTTTCATACATTGCTGCTAGTACCCAAAAACCACCTTAGGGATCGAGTCAAAAACACAATTGACGATATCTTCACTTCTAGACGTGCGATTTTGAAGCTGTTTTCAGCGGATTTAGACTAAACTAGGCCTCCGCCTACGTACTGACCATATCGCACGCACACACGCGCGTCAGGACTTCATCCCTTACCACACTTAGGAATTTTTCGATTTTTTCAAAGTAAATTCTCAAAATTTAGTGTTTTTTCCAAATTTTTTGCAAAAATAGTTTCAGTTTATTGTATAAATAGTACTCACCCTTCATCCCTGAATTCTGGTTCGCGATCCGTGTCCCGGTCTCCAGGTTGTGGGGTGAAAATCAAAATTTTTTGGTTCAAAAACTGGTTTTTTGACCAAAACCCAAATTTTTTGTTCGGCACCTACCCAGTTTTATTCCATATTTAGCTAGCCCGCGCGGAGACGCGTCTCTGGACACCTCAACCGCGCCCCTAGCTCGAATAAAACATAGATTTTTCTAAAAAATAGTTTTTTCATACATTGCTGCTAGTACCCAAAAACCACCTTAGGGATCGAGTCAAAAACACAATTGACGATATCTTCACTTCTAGACGTGCGATTTTGAAGCTGTTTTCAGCGGATTTAGACTAAACTAGGCCTCCGCCTACGTACTGACCATATCGCACGCACACACGCGCGTCAGGACTTCATCCCTTACCACACTTAGGAATTTTTCGATTTTTTCAAAGTAAATTCTCAAAATTTAGTGTTTTTTCCAAATTTTTTGCAAAAATAGTTTCAGTTTATTGTATAAATAGTACTCACCCTTCATCCCTGAATTCTGGTTCGCGATCCGTGTCCCGGTCTCCAGGTTGTGGGGTGAAAATCAAAATTTTTTGGTTCAAAAACTGGTTTTTTGACCAAAACCCAAATTTTTTGTTCGGCACCTACCCAGTTTTATTCCATATTTAGCTAGCCCGCGCGGAGACGCGTCTCTGGACACCTCAACCGCGCCCCTAGCTCGAATAAAACATAGATTTTTCTAAAAAATAGTTTTTTCATACATTGCTGCTAGTACCCAAAAACCACCTTAGGGATCGAGTCAAAAACACAATTGACGATATCTTCACTTCTAGACGTGCGATTTTGAAGCTGTTTTCAGCGGATTTAGACTAAACTAGGCCTCCGCCTACGTACTGACCATATCGCACGCACACACGCGCGTCAGGACTTCATCCCTTACCACACTTAGGAATTTTTCGATTTTTTCAAAGTAAATTCTCAAAATTTAGTGTTTTTTCCAAATTTTTTGCAAAAATAGTTTCAGTTTATTGTATAAATAGTACTCACCCTTCATCCCTGAATTCTGGTTCGCGATCCGTGTCCCGGTCTCCAGGTTGTGGGGTGAAAATCAAAATTTTTTGGTTCAAAAACTGGTTTTTTGACCAAAACCCAAATTTTTTGTTCGGCACCTACCCAGTTTTATTCCATATTTAGCTAGCCCGCGCGGAGACGCGTCTCTGGACACCTCAACCGCGCCCCTAGCTCGAATAAAACATAGATTTTTCTAAAAAATAGTTTTTTCATACATTGCTGCTAGTACCCAAAAACCACCTTAGGGATCGAGTCAAAAACACAATTGACGATATCTTCACTTCTAGACGTGCGATTTTGAAGCTGTTTTCAGCGGATTTAGACTAAACTAGGCCTCCGCCTACGTACTGACCATATCGCACGCACACACGCGCGTCAGGACTTCATCCCTTACCACACTTAGGAATTTTTCGATTTTTTCAAAGTAAATTCTCAAAATTTAGTGTTTTTTCCAAATTTTTTGCAAAAATAGTTTCAGTTTATTGTATAAATAGTACTCACCCTTCATCCCTGAATTCTGGTTCGCGATCCGTGTCCCGGTCTCCAGGTTGTGGGGTGAAAATCAAAATTTTTTGGTTCAAAAACTGGTTTTTTGACCAAAACCCAAATTTTTTGTTCGGCACCTACCCAGTTTTATTCCATATTTAGCTAGCCCGCGCGGAGACGCGTCTCTGGACACCTCAACCGCGCCCCTAGCTCGAATAAAACATAGATTTTTCTAAAAAATAGTTTTTTCATACATTGCTGCTAGTACCCAAAAACCACCTTAGGGATCGAGTCAAAAACACAATTGACGATATCTTCACTTCTAGACGTGCGATTTTGAAGCTGTTTTCAGCGGATTTAGACTAAACTAGGCCTCCGCCTACGTACTGACCATATCGCACGCACACACGCGCGTCAGGACTTCATCCCTTACCACACTTAGGAATTTTTCGATTTTTTCAAAGTAAATTCTCAAAATTTAGTGTTTTTTCCAAATTTTTTGCAAAAATAGTTTCAGTTTATTGTATAAATAGTACTCACCCTTCATCCCTGAATTCTGGTTTGCGATCCGTGTCCCGGTCTCCAGGTTGTGGGGTGAAAATCAAAATTTTTTGGTTCAAAAACTGGTTTTTTGACCAAAACCCAAATTTTTTGTTCGGCACCTACCCAGTTTTATTCCATATTTAGCTAGCCCGCGCGGAGACGCGTCTCTGGACACCTCAACCGCGCCCCTAGCTCGAATAAAACATAGATTTTTCTAAAAAATAGTTTTTTCATACATTGCTGCTAGTACCCAAAAACCACCTTAGGGATCGAGTCAAAAACACAATTGACGATATCTTCACTTCTAGACGTGCGATTTTGAAGCTGTTTTCAGCGGATTTAGACTAAACTAGGCCTCCGCCTACGTACTGACCATATCGCACGCACACACGCGCGTCAGGACTTCATCCCTTACCACACTTAGGAATTTTTCGATTTTTTCAAAGTAAATTCTCAAAATTTAGTGTTTTTTCCAAATTTTTTGCAAAAATAGTTTCAGTTTATTGTATAAATAGTACTCACCCTTCATCCCTGAATTCTGGTTCGCGATCCGTGTCCCGGTCTCCAGGTTGTGGGGTGAAAATCAAAATTTTTTGGTTCAAAAACTGGTTTTTTGACCAAAACCCAAATTTTTTGTTCGGCACCTACCCCGTTTTATTCCATATTTAGCTAGCCCGCGCGGAGACGCGTCTCTGGACCCCTCGACCGCGCCCCTAGCCCGAATAGAACATACACATTTTTAAAAAATAGTTTTTTCATACATTGCTGCTAGTACCCAAAAACCACCTTAGGGATCGAGTCAAAAACACAAACGTCGATATCTTCACTTCTAGACGTGCGATTTTGAAGCTGTTTTCAGCGGATTTAGACTAAACTAGGCCTCCGCCTACGTACTGACCATATCGCACGCACACACGCGCGTCAGGACTTCATCCCTTACCACACTTAGGAATTTTTCGATTTTTTCAAAGTAAATTCTCAAAATTTAGTGTTTTTTCCAAATTTTTTGCAAAAATAGTTTCAGTTTATTGTATAAATAGTACTCACCCTTCATCCCTGAATTCTGGTTCGCGATCCGTGTCCCGGTCTCCAGGTTGTGGGGTGAAAATCAAAATTTTTTGGTTCAAAAACTGGTTTTTTGACCAAAACCCAAATTTTTTGTTCGGCACCTACCCCGTTTTATTCCATATTTAGCTAGCCCGCGCGGAGACGCGTCTCTGGACCCCTCGACCGCGCCCCTAGCCCGAATAGAACATACACATTTTTAAAAAATAGTTTTTTCATACATTGCTGCTAGTACCCAAAAACCACCTTAGGGATCGAGTCAAAAACACAAACGTCGATATCTTCACTTCTAGACGTGCGATTTTGAAGCTGTTTTCAGCGGATTTAGACTAAACTAGGCCTCCGCCTACGTACTGACCATATCGCACGCACACACGCGCGTCAGGACTTCATCCCTTACCACACTTAGGAATTTTTCGATTTTTTCAAAGTAAATTCTCAAAATTTAGTGTTTTTTCCAAATTTTTTGCAAAAATAGTTTCAGTTTATTGTATAAATAGTACTCACCCTTCATCCCTGAATTCTGGTTCGCGATCCGTGTCCCGGTCTCCAGGTTGTGGGGTGAAAATCAAAATTTTTTGGTTCAAAAACTGGTTTTTTGACCAAAACCCAAATTTTTTGTTCGGCACCTACCCCGTTTTATTCCATATTTAGCTAGCCCGCGCGGAGACGCGTCTCTGGACCCCTCGACCGCGCCCCTAGCCCGAATAGAACATACACATTTTTAAAAAATAGTTTTTTCATACATTGCTGCTAGTACCCAAAAACCACCTTAGGGATCGAGTCAAAAACACAAACGTCGATATCTTCACTTCTAGACGTGCGATTTTGAAGCTGTTTTCAGCGGATTTAGACTAAACTAGGCCTCCGCCTACGTACTGACCATATCGCACGCACACACGCGCGTCAGGACTTCATCCCTTACCACACTTAGGAATTTTTCGATTTTTTCAAAGTAAATTCTCAAAATTTAGTGTTTTTTCCAAATTTTTTGCAAAAATAGTTTCAGTTTATTGTATAAATAGTACTCACCCTTCATCCCTGAATTCTGGTTCGCGATCCGTGTCCCGGTCTCCAGGTTGTGGGGTGAAAATCAAAATTTTTTGGTTCAAAAACTGGTTTTTTGACCAAAACCCAAATTTTTTGTTCGGCACCTACCCCGTTTTATTCCATATTTAGCTAGCCCGCGCGGAGACGCGTCTCTGGACCCCTCGACCGCGCCCCTAGCCCGAATAGAACATACACATTTTTAAAAAATAGTTTTTTCATACATTGCTGCTAGTACCCAAAAACCACCTTAGGGATCGAGTCAAAAACACAAACGTCGATATCTTCACTTCTAGACGTGCGATTTTGAAGCTGTTTTCAGCGGATTTAGACTAAACTAGGCCTCCGCCTACGTACTGACCATATCGCACGCACACACGCGCGTCAGGACTTCATCCCTTACCACACTTAGGAATTTTTCGATTTTTTCAAAGTAAATTCTCAAAATTTAGTGTTTTTTCCAAATTTTTTGCAAAAATAGTTTCAGTTTATTGTATAAATAGTACTCACCCTTCATCCCTGAATTCTGGTTCGCGATCCGTGTCCCGGTCTCCAGGTTGTGGGGTGAAAATCAAAATTTTTTGGTTCAAAAACTGGTTTTTTGACCAAAACCCAAATTTTTTGTTCGGCACCTACCCCGTTTTATTCCATATTTAGCTAGCCCGCGCGGAGACGCGTCTCTGGACCCCTCGACCGCGCCCCTAGCCCGAATAGAACATACACATTTTTAAAAAATAGTTTTTTCATACATTGCTGCTAGTACCCAAAAACCACCTTAGGGATCGAGTCAAAAACACAAACGTCGATATCTTCACTTCTAGACGTGCGATTTTGAAGCTGTTTTCAGCGGATTTAGACTAAACTAGGCCTCCGCCTACGTACTGACCATATCGCACGCACACACGCGCGTCAGGACTTCATCCCTTACCACACTTAGGAATTTTTCGATTTTTTCAAAGTAAATTCTCAAAATTTAGTGTTTTTTCCAAATTTTTTGCAAAAATAGTTTCAGTTTATTGTATAAATAGTACTCACCCTTCATCCCTGAATTCTGGTTCGCGATCCGTGTCCCGGTCTCCAGGTTGTGGGGTGAAAATCAAAATTTTTTGGTTCAAAAACTGGTTTTTTGACCAAAACCCAAATTTTTTGTTCGGCACCTACCCCGTTTTATTCCATATTTAGCTAGCCCGCGCGGAGACGCGTCTCTGGACCCCTCGACCGCGCCCCTAGCCCGAATAGAACATACACATTTTTAAAAAATAGTTTTTTCATACATTGCTGCTAGTACCCAAAAACCACCTTAGGGATCGAGTCAAAAACACAAACGTCGATATCTTCACTTCTAGACGTGCGATTTTGAAGCTGTTTTCAGCGGATTTAGACTAAACTAGGCCTCCGCCTACGTACTGACCATATCGCACGCACACACGCGCGTCAGGACTTCATCCCTTACCACACTTAGGAATTTTTCGATTTTTTCAAAGTAAATTCTCAAAATTTAGTGTTTTTTCCAAATTTTTTGCAAAAATAGTTTCAGTTTATTGTATAAATAGTACTCACCCTTCATCCCTGAATTCTGGTTCGCGATCCGTGTCCCGGTCTCCAGGTTGTGGGGTGAAAATCAAAATTTTTTGGTTCAAAAACTGGTTTTTTGACCAAAACCCAAATTTTTTGTTCGGCACCTACCCCGTTTTATTCCATATTTAGCTAGCCCGCGCGGAGACGCGTCTCTGGACCCCTCGACCGCGCCCCTAGCCCGAATAGAACATACACATTTTTAAAAAATAGTTTTTTCATACATTGCTGCTAGTACCCAAAAACCACCTTAGGGATCGAGTCAAAAACACAAACGTCGATATCTTCACTTCTAGACGTGCGATTTTGAAGCTGTTTTCAGCGGATTTAGACTAAACTAGGCCTCCGCCTACGTACTGACCATATCGCACGCACACACGCGCGTCAGGACTTCATCCCTTACCACACTTAGGAATTTTTCGATTTTTTCAAAGTAAATTCTCAAAATTTAGTGTTTTTTCCAAATTTTTTGCAAAAATAGTTTCAGTTTATTGTATAAATAGTACTCACCCTTCATCCCTGAATTCTGGTTCGCGATCCGTGTCCCGGTCTCCAGGTTGTGGGGTGAAAATCAAAATTTTTTGGTTCAAAAACTGGTTTTTTGACCAAAACCCAAATTTTTTGTTCGGCACCTACCCCGTTTTATTCCATATTTAGCTAGCCCGCGCGGAGACGCGTCTCTGGACCCCTCGACCGCGCCCCTAGCCCGAATAGAACATACACATTTTTAAAAAATAGTTTTTTCATACATTGCTGCTAGTACCCAAAAACCACCTTAGGGATCGAGTCAAAAACACAAACGTCGATATCTTCACTTCTAGACGTGCGATTTTGAAGCTGTTTTCAGCGGATTTAGACTAAACTAGGCCTCCGCCTACGTACTGACCATATCGCACGCACACACGCGCGTCAGGACTTCATCCCTTACCACACTTAGGAATTTTTCGATTTTTTCAAAGTAAATTCTCAAAATTTAGTGTTTTTTCCAAATTTTTTGCAAAAATAGTTTCAGTTTATTGTATAAATAGTACTCACCCTTCATCCCTGAATTCTGGTTCGCGATCCGTGTCCCGGTCTCCAGGTTGTGGGGTGAAAATCAAAATTTTTTGGTTCAAAAACTGGTTTTTTGACCAAAACCCAAATTTTTTGTTCGGCACCTACCCCGTTTTATTCCATATTTAGCTAGCCCGCGCGGAGACGCGTCTCTGGACCCCTCGACCGCGCCCCTAGCCCGAATAGAACATACACATTTTTAAAAAATAGTTTTTTCATACATTGCTGCTAGTACCCAAAAACCACCTTAGGGATCGAGTCAAAAACACAAACGTCGATATCTTCACTTCTAGACGTGCGATTTTGAAGCTGTTTTCAGCGGATTTAGACTAAACTAGGCCTCCGCCTACGTACTGACCATATCGCACGCACACACGCGCGTCAGGACTTCATCCCTTACCACACTTAGGAATTTTTCGATTTTTTCAAAGTAAATTCTCAAAATTTAGTGTTTTTTCCAAATTTTTTGCAAAAATAGTTTCAGTTTATTGTATAAATAGTACTCACCCTTCATCCCTGAATTCTGGTTCGCGATCCGTGTCCCGGTCTCCAGGTTGTGGGGTGAAAATCAAAATTTTTTGGTTCAAAAACTGGTTTTTTGACCAAAACCCAAATTTTTTGTTCGGCACCTACCCCGTTTTATTCCATATTTAGCTAGCCCGCGCGGAGACGCGTCTCTGGACCCCTCGACCGCGCCCCTAGCCCGAATAGAACATACACATTTTTAAAAAATAGTTTTTTCATACATTGCTGCTAGTACCCAAAAACCACCTTAGGGATCGAGTCAAAAACACAAACGTCGATATCTTCACTTCTAGACGTGCGATTTTGAAGCTGTTTTCAGCGGATTTAGACTAAACTAGGCCTCCGCCTACGTACTGACCATATCGCACGCACACACGCGCGTCAGGACTTCATCCCTTACCACACTTAGGAATTTTTCGATTTTTTCAAAGTAAATTCTCAAAATTTAGTGTTTTTTCCAAATTTTTTGCAAAAATAGTTTCAGTTTATTGTATAAATAGTACTCACCCTTCATCCCTGAATTCTGGTTCGCGATCCGTGTCCCGGTCTCCAGGTTGTGGGGTGAAAATCAAAATTTTTTGGTTCAAAAACTGGTTTTTTGACCAAAACCCAAATTTTTTGTTCGGCACCTACCCCGTTTTATTCCATATTTAGCTAGCCCGCGCGGAGACGCGTCTCTGGACCCCTCGACCGCGCCCCTAGCCCGAATAGAACATACACATTTTTAAAAAATAGTTTTTTCATACATTGCTGCTAGTACCCAAAAACCACCTTAGGGATCGAGTCAAAAACACAAACGTCGATATCTTCACTTCTAGACGTGCGATTTTGAAGCTGTTTTCAGCGGATTTAGACTAAACTAGGCCTCCGCCTACGTACTGACCATATCGCACGCACACACGCGCGTCAGGACTTCATCCCTTACCACACTTAGGAATTTTTCGATTTTTTCAAAGTAAATTCTCAAAATTTAGTGTTTTTTCCAAATTTTTTGCAAAAATAGTTTCAGTTTATTGTATAAATAGTACTCACCCTTCATCCCTGAATTCTGGTTCGCGATCCGTGTCCCGGTCTCCAGGTTGTGGGGTGAAAATCAAAATTTTTTGGTTCAAAAACTGGTTTTTTGACCAAAACCCAAATTTTTTGTTCGGCACCTACCCCGTTTTATTCCATATTTAGCTAGCCCGCGCGGAGACGCGTCTCTGGACCCCTCGACCGCGCCCCTAGCCCGAATAGAACATACACATTTTTAAAAAATAGTTTTTTCATACATTGCTGCTAGTACCCAAAAACCACCTTAGGGATCGAGTCAAAAACACAAACGTCGATATCTTCACTTCTAGACGTGCGATTTTGAAGCTGTTTTCAGCGGATTTAGACTAAACTAGGCCTCCGCCTACGTACTGACCATATCGCACGCACACACGCGCGTCAGGACTTCATCCCTTACCACACTTAGGAATTTTTCGATTTTTTCAAAGTAAATTCTCAAAATTTAGTGTTTTTTCCAAATTTTTTGCAAAAATAGTTTCAGTTTATTGTATAAATAGTACTCACCCTTCATCCCTGAATTCTGGTTCGCGATCCGTGTCCCGGTCTCCAGGTTGTGGGGTGAAAATCAAAATTTTTTGGTTCAAAAACTGGTTTTTTGACCAAAACCCAAATTTTTTGTTCGGCACCTACCCCGTTTTATTCCATATTTAGCTAGCCCGCGCGGAGACGCGTCTCTGGACCCCTCGACCGCGCCCCTAGCCCGAATAGAACATACACATTTTTAAAAAATAGTTTTTTCATACATTGCTGCTAGTACCCAAAAACCACCTTAGGGATCGAGTCAAAAACACAAACGTCGATATCTTCACTTCTAGACGTGCGATTTTGAAGCTGTTTTCAGCGGATTTAGACTAAACTAGGCCTCCGCCTACGTACTGACCATATCGCACGCACACACGCGCGTCAGGACTTCATCCCTTACCACACTTAGGAATTTTTCGATTTTTTCAAAGTAAATTCTCAAAATTTAGTGTTTTTTCCAAATTTTTTGCAAAAATAGTTTCAGTTTATTGTATAAATAGTACTCACCCTTCATCCCTGAATTCTGGTTCGCGATCCGTGTCCCGGTCTCCAGGTTGTGGGGTGAAAATCAAAATTTTTTGGTTCAAAAACTGGTTTTTTGACCAAAACCCAAATTTTTTGTTCGGCACCTACCCCGTTTTATTCCATATTTAGCTAGCCCGCGCGGAGACGCGTCTCTGGACCCCTCGACCGCGCCCCTAGCCCGAATAGAACATACACATTTTTAAAAAATAGTTTTTTCATACATTGCTGCTAGTACCCAAAAACCACCTTAGGGATCGAGTCAAAAACACAAACGTCGATATCTTCACTTCTAGACGTGCGATTTTGAAGCTGTTTTCAGCGGATTTAGACTAAACTAGGCCTCCGCCTACGTACTGACCATATCGCACGCACACACGCGCGTCAGGACTTCATCCCTTACCACACTTAGGAATTTTTCGATTTTTTCAAAGTAAATTCTCAAAATTTAGTGTTTTTTCCAAATTTTTTGCAAAAATAGTTTCAGTTTATTGTATAAATAGTACTCACCCTTCATCCCTGAATTCTGGTTCGCGATCCGTGTCCCGGTCTCCAGGTTGTGGGGTGAAAATCAAAATTTTTTGGTTCAAAAACTGGTTTTTTGACCAAAACCCAAATTTTTTGTTCGGCACCTACCCCGTTTTATTCCATATTTAGCTAGCCCGCGCGGAGACGCGTCTCTGGACCCCTCGACCGCGCCCCTAGCCCGAATAGAACATACACATTTTTAAAAAATAGTTTTTTCATACATTGCTGCTAGTACCCAAAAACCACCTTAGGGATCGAGTCAAAAACACAAACGTCGATATCTTCACTTCTAGACGTGCGATTTTGAAGCTGTTTTCAGCGGATTTAGACTAAACTAGGCCTCCGCCTACGTACTGACCATATCGCACGCACACACGCGCGTCAGGACTTCATCCCTTACCACACTTAGGAATTTTTCGATTTTTTCAAAGTAAATTCTCAAAATTTAGTGTTTTTTCCAAATTTTTTGCAAAAATAGTTTCAGTTTATTGTATAAATAGTACTCACCCTTCATCCCTGAATTCTGGTTCGCGATCCGTGTCCCGGTCTCCAGGTTGTGGGGTGAAAATCAAAATTTTTTGGTTCAAAAACTGGTTTTTTGACCAAAACCCAAATTTTTTGTTCGGCACCTACCCCGTTTTATTCCATATTTAGCTAGCCCGCGCGGAGACGCGTCTCTGGACCCCTCGACCGCGCCCCTAGCCCGAATAGAACATACACATTTTTAAAAAATAGTTTTTTCATACATTGCTGCTAGTACCCAAAAACCACCTTAGGGATCGAGTCAAAAACACAAACGTCGATATCTTCACTTCTAGACGTGCGATTTTGAAGCTGTTTTCAGCGGATTTAGACTAAACTAGGCCTCCGCCTACGTACTGACCATATCGCACGCACACACGCGCGTCAGGACTTCATCCCTTACCACACTTAGGAATTTTTCGATTTTTTCAAAGTAAATTCTCAAAATTTAGTGTTTTTTCCAAATTTTTTGCAAAAATAGTTTCAGTTTATTGTATAAATAGTACTCACCCTTCATCCCTGAATTCTGGTTCGCGATCCGTGTCCCGGTCTCCAGGTTGTGGGGTGAAAATCAAAATTTTTTGGTTCAAAAACTGGTTTTTTGACCAAAACCCAAATTTTTTGTTCGGCACCTACCCCGTTTTATTCCATATTTAGCTAGCCCGCGCGGAGACGCGTCTCTGGACCCCTCGACCGCGCCCCTAGCCCGAATAGAACATACACATTTTTAAAAAATAGTTTTTTCATACATTGCTGCTAGTACCCAAAAACCACCTTAGGGATCGAGTCAAAAACACAAACGTCGATATCTTCACTTCTAGACGTGCGATTTTGAAGCTGTTTTCAGCGGATTTAGACTAAACTAGGCCTCCGCCTACGTACTGACCATATCGCACGCACACACGCGCGTCAGGACTTCATCCCTTACCACACTTAGGAATTTTTCGATTTTTTCAAAGTAAATTCTCAAAATTTAGTGTTTTTTCCAAATTTTTTGCAAAAATAGTTTCAGTTTATTGTATAAATAGTACTCACCCTTCATCCCTGAATTCTGGTTCGCGATCCGTGTCCCGGTCTCCAGGTTGTGGGGTGAAAATCAAAATTTTTTGGTTCAAAAACTGGTTTTTTGACCAAAACCCAAATTTTTTGTTCGGCACCTACCCCGTTTTATTCCATATTTAGCTAGCCCGCGCGGAGACGCGTCTCTGGACCCCTCGACCGCGCCCCTAGCCCGAATAGAACATACACATTTTTAAAAAATAGTTTTTTCATACATTGCTGCTAGTACCCAAAAACCACCTTAGGGATCGAGTCAAAAACACAAACGTCGATATCTTCACTTCTAGACGTGCGATTTTGAAGCTGTTTTCAGCGGATTTAGACTAAACTAGGCCTCCGCCTACGTACTGACCATATCGCACGCACACACGCGCGTCAGGACTTCATCCCTTACCACACTTAGGAATTTTTCGATTTTTTCAAAGTAAATTCTCAAAATTTAGTGTTTTTTCCAAATTTTTTGCAAAAATAGTTTCAGTTTATTGTATAAATAGTACTCACCCTTCATCCCTGAATTCTGGTTCGCGATCCGTGTCCCGGTCTCCAGGTTGTGGGGTGAAAATCAAAATTTTTTGGTTCAAAAACTGGTTTTTTGACCAAAACCCAAATTTTTTGTTCGGCACCTACCCCGTTTTATTCCATATTTAGCTAGCCCGCGCGGAGACGCGTCTCTGGACCCCTCGACCGCGCCCCTAGCCCGAATAGAACATACACATTTTTAAAAAATAGTTTTTTCATACATTGCTGCTAGTACCCAAAAACCACCTTAGGGATCGAGTCAAAAACACAAACGTCGATATCTTCACTTCTAGACGTGCGATTTTGAAGCTGTTTTCAGCGGATTTAGACTAAACTAGGCCTCCGCCTACGTACTGACCATATCGCACGCACACACGCGCGTCAGGACTTCATCCCTTACCACACTTAGGAATTTTTCGATTTTTTCAAAGTAAATTCTCAAAATTTAGTGTTTTTTCCAAATTTTTTGCAAAAATAGTTTCAGTTTATTGTATAAATAGTACTCACCCTTCATCCCTGAATTCTGGTTCGCGATCCGTGTCCCGGTCTCCAGGTTGTGGGGTGAAAATCAAAATTTTTTGGTTCAAAAACTGGTTTTTTGACCAAAACCCAAATTTTTTGTTCGGCACCTACCCCGTTTTATTCCATATTTAGCTAGCCCGCGCGGAGACGCGTCTCTGGACCCCTCGACCGCGCCCCTAGCCCGAATAGAACATACACATTTTTAAAAAATAGTTTTTTCATACATTGCTGCTAGTACCCAAAAACCACCTTAGGGATCGAGTCAAAAACACAAACGTCGATATCTTCACTTCTAGACGTGCGATTTTGAAGCTGTTTTCAGCGGATTTAGACTAAACTAGGCCTCCGCCTACGTACTGACCATATCGCACGCACACACGCGCGTCAGGACTTCATCCCTTACCACACTTAGGAATTTTTCGATTTTTTCAAAGTAAATTCTCAAAATTTAGTGTTTTTTCCAAATTTTTTGCAAAAATAGTTTCAGTTTATTGTATAAATAGTACTCACCCTTCATCCCTGAATTCTGGTTCGCGATCCGTGTCCCGGTCTCCAGGTTGTGGGGTGAAAATCAAAATTTTTTGGTTCAAAAACTGGTTTTTTGACCAAAACCCAAATTTTTTGTTCGGCACCTACCCCGTTTTATTCCATATTTAGCTAGCCCGCGCGGAGACGCGTCTCTGGACCCCTCGACCGCGCCCCTAGCCCGAATAGAACATACACATTTTTAAAAAATAGTTTTTTCATACATTGCTGCTAGTACCCAAAAACCACCTTAGGGATCGAGTCAATCGCCAGGTCCGGAGGGTGCCCTGCTGAGCAGGTCAGGGCAGGCACCCTACGTCCGGACCCCACGGGTATGCATACCGTTACGGTATGCTGCCCTGTGACGGCGGCGAAAACAATTGTGGAGGGCCGAAGGCTATTGGTGGGCTGGGTTTCAGCGCAGGTTAAGCTGCTGGAGCCCAGACCTCTGAGGTGCTACCGCTGCCACGTGGGACACCACGTGTCAGTCCGGTGCGCCTCGGAGGTGGACCGCAGCGGGCTATGCTTCCGCTGCAGTCAGCCCGGTCATGTGTCCGCGGCTTGCTGTGCCACGCCGCACTGCGATGCATGTGCGGCGGCTGGCAAGCCGGCCGAACACCGGGCTGGGAGCAAGGCCTGCGCTCCACCCACCAAGGCCACCCGAGGAAAGGGTAGGCCCTCCGCCGCCACCGCCACCGTCGCCACCGCCGCAGCCGCAACTGCCGCCGCTGCCGCTCCCTCTGTCGCCGCCACAGAGGGGCCCTCACAGGGGGCCAGGTTGGAGGAAGCGGTAATGGAGTGCCAATAACGGCCCCATTACGCTTCCTCCAAGCGAACATCAACCACTGCGCCTGCGCTCAGGATCTATTGCTCCAGAGCATGGCGCAGTGGTTGATTAACATCGCTGTGGTCGCTGAGCCGTATTTCGTCTGGCCCAGGGAAGACTGGGTGGCGGACCTAAGCGGCTCAGTGACCATAGTGTCGTCGGCCGCCGCCGGCACCCCAACCCTTGAAAGTGTCAGGAGGGGTCGGGGGTGCGTAGCAGCCCGGTTCGGGGAGATCGTCGTAGTGGGTGTCTACTTCTCCCCGAGCCGAACTCTCGCCGAGTTCCACAACTCTCTCGCAGAGTTGAGTGTCGTCGTCGGAAACCATTCCCTCCCCGTGCTTGTCCTCGGGGACTTCAATGCCAAGAACTTGGCTTGGGGTTCCCGTTGCACAGACGTGCGGGGAAGGATGGTGGAGGACTGGGCCCTGGAGAAGGGCCTGGTCGTCCTAAATCGGGGTTCTGTCGCCACGTGCGTGAGGATGCGGGGCGAGTCGGTGGTGGACATTTCGTTCGCTAGCCCCGCCCTGTCACCGCGTGTCGTTGACTGGCGCGTCATGGAGGGGGTGGAGACCTATTCCGACCACCGGTACATCCGGTTCGACGTCTCCACCCAGACCTCAAGCGCGCCGGTCCAACAGGCCCCGAGTGGTCCGCGTTGGGCACTGAAGCAGCTGGACCGGGAGCTCCTCCTGGAAGCCTCGATCGTGCAGGCCTGGGTGACATCACCGGACAGGCCTGCCGACGTCAATGATGAGGCAGGGTGGTTCCAGGAGGCCATGTCCGACATATGTGACGTGGCAATGCCCCGAGTCCGGCCAGGAAGCGCCCGGCGTCAGGTGTACTGGTGGTCGCGAGAGCTGACGTCCCTACGGGAGGCGTGTGTGGCTGCGCGACACCGGTACGCCAGGCACCGCAGGCTCCGCATTCGCCCACCGAATGCGGCAGCCATTGAGGCGGAGCTCTATGAGGGCTACAGAGCGGCGAAGACCGCCCTCCGCGAGGCTGTCCTGCGGGCCAGAGATCTGGCCCGCGAGGAGATGCTGGGGGCTCTCGACAGAGATCCGTGGGGGCGCCCTTACAAGATGGTGCGGGATAAACTCCGCACCTGGGCCCCCCCGCTGACGCAGAGTCTCCGGCCTCAGCTCGTGGAGGACGTGGTGAGCGCTCTGTTCCCCTCGCGAGGGGAACACCCGCCCCCGCCTATGGCTCTGCCGGCTGCGGTGCCGGAAGCGGACCACCAAAGTGACGACGACGACGCTCCTGAAGTGACCGGGGTAGACCTGAGAGTGGCGGTACGAAGGCTAGGTGCCAAAAATACCGCCCCGGGACCCGACGGCTTGCCTGGCAAAGCCTGGGTCCTGGCCTCGGAGGCTCTCGGGCCCCGACTGGAAGGGCTCTTTAGCGCATGTTTGGAGAGAGGCCAGTTCCCGCTTCGTTGGAAGACGGGGAAGCTGGTCCTCATCCGGAAGCCGGGGCGCCCGGCGGACTCTCCGTCCGCCTACCGGCCCGTGGTGTTGCTCGACGAGGTGGGCAAGCTCTTTGAAAGAGTGATTGCAAACCGCCTCGCCGAGCACCTTGCGGGGATGGGGCCGGACCTTGCGGAACACCAGTATGGTTTCCGCAAGGGGCGCTCTACGGTGGACGCCATCATGCGCGTGAGGGCCCTCACGACGGGGGATGCGGTGTCCCGGGGTGGGGTTGTCTTGGCGGTGTCTCTCGACATCGCCAATGCCTTCAACTCCATGCCCTGGAGCTGCATAAGGGAGGCACTCCGGTATCACCGGGTGCCGACCTACCTCCGTCGTGTGGTCGGGGACTACCTGGCGGACAGGTACGTCATCTACCCCGGTCGCAGTGGAGACTGGAACCGGCGAGAGATGTCGTGCGGTGTTCCGCAGGGATCGGTTCTAGGCCCATCCTTGTGGAACATCGGTTACGACTGGGTGCTGCGCGCCGACCTCCCTAGCGGCGTCAGCGTGGTCTGCTATGCGGACGACACGCTGGTGCTCGCACAGGGGGGGTCGCACGAGGCGGCGGCCGAAGTTATGACACGCGGGGTTGCGATAGTCGTTGAGAGGATCCGGCAACTGGGTCTCGAGGTGGCATTGCACAAGTCCGAGGCCATGTGCTTTCATGGGCCTCGGAATGCGCCACCTCCGGGATCCTCAGTGATGGCAGGAGGGGTTTCCATCGGCGTCGAGTCGACGCTGAAGTACCTGGGACTTGTCCTCGACAGCCGGTGGAACTTCGTGGAGCATTTCCGACGTTTGGCCCCCAGACTGGAGCGGACAGGGGCTGCCTTCAGGCGGCTCCTGCCCAACCTGGGGGGGCCGAACGCCTCCTGCCGGAGGCTCTACGCGGGAGTCGTGCGGTCCATGGCCCTTTACGGGGCCCCGGTGTGGGCACGTTCATTGAGGCGGCGTGCCGCCCACCACTTGAACGTGCCCCAGAAGGTGGTAGCCGTAAGGCTGGTCCGGGGGTACCGCACGATCTCCCGCGAGGCGGCGAACCTCCTTGCCGGATTGCCGCCATGGGATCTGGAGGCAATAGTCCTCGCGCGCCTACATGAGTGGCGCGCGGAGGCGCTACGCCGGGGGGAAACTCCGCTGCCGCGGCAAATTGTCGCTCAGCGGACGGACTTCCGGCGGGATCTCATGGCGACATGGAGAGAGCGACTATCGCAACCCCGTGCAGGGCACGCCACAATAGTGGCGATAAGTCCCCTCTTTGAGGAGTGGCTGGAGAGACGCCACGGCGTCCTCACCTTCCGCCTGACGCAGGTTCTTACCGGACACGGTTGTTTCGGTAAGTTCCTGCACCGAATCGGGCGGGAGGAAACGTCCGGGTGTCACCATTGTGAGGATCGACCGGAGGACACGGTGGAGCACACGGTGGAGGTGTGCCCCGCTTGGGCGGAGCCCCGCCGTGTCCTCGTAACGGCGATTGGCGGCGGCGACCTCTCGCTCCCGGCCTTGGTTCAATCCATGGTCCGGAGCGAGACGGAATGGGACGCCGTCACCTCCTTCTGCGAAGCAGTCATGCTAGCGAAGGAGGTGGCGGAACAGGACAGGGAGAGGTCCTCACGTCCCGGCCGCCGCGGGAGACGCCCCGGGCGTCGGGGGCCACGTGGTGGCTTCCGGCCACCGTAGGCGCGGGCCTGTGGACGGGGAGCTATGGGCTAGCTCGCCGTCCGTACGTCTCATGACGACAGGCCGTGTCGACGGCGCGTTCGTGTTCCACGCGCGCCTCAAAGAGAGTCAGCAACAGTGAAGGGGTCCGCAAGGACCGAAGCCTGCCGGGGCTGCGGGACTATTCGAAAGAGATACCGTGGCCCCGGAACACAAAGGGCGATGAAGGAACATGGATGGGTTTTAGTCAGTAAAAGTCTGACACTCCCTCCTGCTCAGCCCAGAGCGGGAGAAGTCATTTGATGATTTCCCATCCGAAAAAAAAAAAAAAAAAAAAAGGGATCGAGTCAAAAACACAAACGTCGATATCTTCACTTCTAGACGTGCGATTTTGAAGCTGTTTTCAGCGGATTTAGACTAAACTAGGCCTCCGCCTACGTACTGACCATATCGCACGCACACACGCGCGTCAGGACTTCATCCCTTACCACACTTAGGAATTTTTCGATTTTTTCAAAGTAAATTCTCAAAATTTAGTGTTTTTTCCAAATTTTTTGCAAAAATAGTTTCAGTTTATTGTATAAATAGTACTCACCCTTCATCCCTGAATTCTGGTTCGCGATCCGTGTCCCGGTCTCCAGGTTGTGGGGTGAAAATCAAAATTTTTTGGTTCAAAAACTGGTTTTTTGACCAAAACCCAAATTTTTTGTTCGGCACCTACCCCGTTTTATTCCATATTTAGCTAGCCCGCGCGGAGACGCGTCTCTGGACCCCTCGACCGCGCCCCTAGCCCGAATAGAACATACACATTTTTAAAAAATAGTTTTTTCATACATTGCTGCTAGTACCCAAAAACCACCTTAGGGATCGAGTCAAAAACACAAACGTCGATATCTTCACTTCTAGACGTGCGATTTTGAAGCTGTTTTCAGCGGATTTAGACTAAACTAGGCCTCCGCCTACGTACTGACCATATCGCACGCACACACGCGCGTCAGGACTTCATCCCTTACCACACTTAGGAATTTTTCGATTTTTTCAAAGTAAATTCTCAAAATTTAGTGTTTTTTCCAAATTTTTTGCAAAAATAGTTTCAGTTTATTGTATAAATAGTACTCACCCTTCATCCCTGAATTCTGGTTCGCGATCCGTGTCCCGGTCTCCAGGTTGTGGGGTGAAAATCAAAATTTTTTGGTTCAAAAACTGGTTTTTTGACCAAAACCCAAATTTTTTGTTCGGCACCTACCCCGTTTTATTCCATATTTAGCTAGCCCGCGCGGAGACGCGTCTCTGGACCCCTCGACCGCGCCCCTAGCCCGAATAGAACATACACATTTTTAAAAAATAGTTTTTTCATACATTGCTGCTAGTACCCAAAAACCACCTTAGGGATCGAGTCAAAAACACAAACGTCGATATCTTCACTTCTAGACGTGCGATTTTGAAGCTGTTTTCAGCGGATTTAGACTAAACTAGGCCTCCGCCTACGTACTGACCATATCGCACGCACACACGCGCGTCAGGACTTCATCCCTTACCACACTTAGGAATTTTTCGATTTTTTCAAAGTAAATTCTCAAAATTTAGTGTTTTTTCCAAATTTTTTGCAAAAATAGTTTCAGTTTATTGTATAAATAGTACTCACCCTTCATCCCTGAATTCTGGTTCGCGATCCGTGTCCCGGTCTCCAGGTTGTGGGGTGAAAATCAAAATTTTTTGGTTCAAAAACTGGTTTTTTGACCAAAACCCAAATTTTTTGTTCGGCACCTACCCCGTTTTATTCCATATTTAGCTAGCCCGCGCGGAGACGCGTCTCTGGACCCCTCGACCGCGCCCCTAGCCCGAATAGAACATACACATTTTTAAAAAATAGTTTTTTCATACATTGCTGCTAGTACCCAAAAACCACCTTAGGGATCGAGTCAAAAACACAAACGTCGATATCTTCACTTCTAGACGTGCGATTTTGAAGCTGTTTTCAGCGGATTTAGACTAAACTAGGCCTCCGCCTACGTACTGACCATATCGCACGCACACACGCGCGTCAGGACTTCATCCCTTACCACACTTAGGAATTTTTCGATTTTTTCAAAGTAAATTCTCAAAATTTAGTGTTTTTTCCAAATTTTTTGCAAAAATAGTTTCAGTTTATTGTATAAATAGTACTCACCCTTCATCCCTGAATTCTGGTTCGCGATCCGTGTCCCGGTCTCCAGGTTGTGGGGTGAAAATCAAAATTTTTTGGTTCAAAAACTGGTTTTTTGACCAAAACCCAAATTTTTTGTTCGGCACCTACCCCGTTTTATTCCATATTTAGCTAGCCCGCGCGGAGACGCGTCTCTGGACCCCTCGACCGCGCCCCTAGCCCGAATAGAACATACACATTTTTAAAAAATAGTTTTTTCATACATTGCTGCTAGTACCCAAAAACCACCTTAGGGATCGAGTCAAAAACACAAACGTCGATATCTTCACTTCTTCCACTCCGATCCAGCCTGTCCCCTTGCTGTCCTCTCCCAGCGACGCCCTAAGCCGAGGACCGTACCCCGCAGGGGGTGCCCTTAGCGTGTAGTCGCTTAGTTTGTAAGTTTTTTGCCCTGGCTGGAGGCCTTACACTTAAGGCACCCACAGGAAAGTCCGGTTAAGCAGACGACAACCTCTCTGGTTGAACTGCGAGATGCCATTTCGAAAAGAAGATCTTCACTTCTAGACGTGCGATTTTGAAGCTGTTTTCAGCGGATTTAGACTAAACTAGGCCTCCGCCTACGTACTGACCATATCGCACGCACACACGCGCGTCAGGACTTCATCCCTTACCACACTTAGGAATTTTTCGATTTTTTCAAAGTAAATTCTCAAAATTTAGTGTTTTTTCCAAATTTTTTGCAAAAATAGTTTCAGTTTATTGTATAAATAGTACTCACCCTTCATCCCTGAATTCTGGTTCGCGATCCGTGTCCCGGTCTCCAGGTTGTGGGGTGAAAATCAAAATTTTTTGGTTCAAAAACTGGTTTTTTGACCAAAACCCAAATTTTTTGTTCGGCACCTACCCCGTTTTATTCCATATTTAGCTAGCCCGCGCGGAGACGCGTCTCTGGACCCCTCGACCGCGCCCCTAGCCCGAATAGAACATACACATTTTTAAAAAATAGTTTTTTCATACATTGCTGCTAGTACCCAAAAACCACCTTAGGGATCGAGTCAAAAACACAAACGTCGATATCTTCACTTCTAGACGTGCGATTTTGAAGCTGTTTTCAGCGGATTTAGACTAAACTAGGCCTCCGCCTACGTACTGACCATATCGCACGCACACACGCGCGTCAGGACTTCATCCCTTACCACACTTAGGAATTTTTCGATTTTTTCAAAGTAAATTCTCAAAATTTAGTGTTTTTTCCAAATTTTTTGCAAAAATAGTTTCAGTTTATTGTATAAATAGTACTCACCCTTCATCCCTGAATTCTGGTTCGCGATCCGTGTCCCGGTCTCCAGGTTGTGGGGTGAAAATCAAAATTTTTTGGTTCAAAAACTGGTTTTTTGACCAAAACCCAAATTTTTTGTTCGGCACCTACCCCGTTTTATTCCATATTTAGCTAGCCCGCGCGGAGACGCGTCTCTGGACCCCTCGACCGCGCCCCTAGCCCGAATAGAACATACACATTTTTAAAAAATAGTTTTTTCATACATTGCTGCTAGTACCCAAAAACCACCTTAGGGATCGAGTCAAAAACACAAACGTCGATATCTTCACTTCTAGACGTGCGATTTTGAAGCTGTTTTCAGCGGATTTAGACTAAACTAGGCCTCCGCCTACGTACTGACCATATCGCACGCACACACGCGCGTCAGGACTTCATCCCTTACCACACTTAGGAATTTTTCGATTTTTTCAAAGTAAATTCTCAAAATTTAGTGTTTTTTCCAAATTTTTTGCAAAAATAGTTTCAGTTTATTGTATAAATAGTACTCACCCTTCATCCCTGAATTCTGGTTCGCGATCCGTGTCCCGGTCTCCAGGTTGTGGGGTGAAAATCAAAATTTTTTGGTTCAAAAACTGGTTTTTTGACCAAAACCCAAATTTTTTGTTCGGCACCTACCCCGTTTTATTCCATATTTAGCTAGCCCGCGCGGAGACGCGTCTCTGGACCCCTCGACCGCGCCCCTAGCCCGAATAGAACATACACATTTTTAAAAAATAGTTTTTTCATACATTGCTGCTAGTACCCAAAAACCACCTTAGGGATCGAGTCAAAAACACAAACGTCGATATCTTCACTTCTAGACGTGCGATTTTGAAGCTGTTTTCAGCGGATTTAGACTAAACTAGGCCTCCGCCTACGTACTGACCATATCGCACGCACACACGCGCGTCAGGACTTCATCCCTTACCACACTTAGGAATTTTTCGATTTTTTCAAAGTAAATTCTCAAAATTTAGTGTTTTTTCCAAATTTTTTGCAAAAATAGTTTCAGTTTATTGTATAAATAGTACTCACCCTTCATCCCTGAATTCTGGTTCGCGATCCGTGTCCCGGTCTCCAGGTTGTGGGGTGAAAATCAAAATTTTTTGGTTCAAAAACTGGTTTTTTGACCAAAACCCAAATTTTTTGTTCGGCACCTACCCCGTTTTATTCCATATTTAGCTAGCCCGCGCGGAGACGCGTCTCTGGACCCCTCGACCGCGCCCCTAGCCCGAATAGAACATACACATTTTTAAAAAATAGTTTTTTCATACATTGCTGCTAGTACCCAAAAACCACCTTAGGGATCGAGTCAAAAACACAAACGTCGATATCTTCACTTCTAGACGTGCGATTTTGAAGCTGTTTTCAGCGGATTTAGACTAAACTAGGCCTCCGCCTACGTACTGACCATATCGCACGCACACACGCGCGTCAGGACTTCATCCCTTACCACACTTAGGAATTTTTCGATTTTTTCAAAGTAAATTCTCAAAATTTAGTGTTTTTTCCAAATTTTTTGCAAAAATAGTTTCAGTTTATTGTATAAATAGTACTCACCCTTCATCCCTGAATTCTGGTTCGCGATCCGTGTCCCGGTCTCCAGGTTGTGGGGTGAAAATCAAAATTTTTTGGTTCAAAAACTGGTTTTTTGACCAAAACCCAAATTTTTTGTTCGGCACCTACCCCGTTTTATTCCATATTTAGCTAGCCCGCGCGGAGACGCGTCTCTGGACCCCTCGACCGCGCCCCTAGCCCGAATAGAACATACACATTTTTAAAAAATAGTTTTTTCATACATTGCTGCTAGTACCCAAAAACCACCTTAGGGATCGAGTCAAAAACACAAACGTCGATATCTTCACTTCTAGACGTGCGATTTTGAAGCTGTTTTCAGCGGATTTAGACTAAACTAGGCCTCCGCCTACGTACTGACCATATCGCACGCACACACGCGCGTCAGGACTTCATCCCTTACCACACTTAGGAATTTTTCGATTTTTTCAAAGTAAATTCTCAAAATTTAGTGTTTTTTCCAAATTTTTTGCAAAAATAGTTTCAGTTTATTGTATAAATAGTACTCACCCTTCATCCCTGAATTCTGGTTCGCGATCCGTGTCCCGGTCTCCAGGTTGTGGGGTGAAAATCAAAATTTTTTGGTTCAAAAACTGGTTTTTTGACCAAAACCCAAATTTTTTGTTCGGCACCTACCCCGTTTTATTCCATATTTAGCTAGCCCGCGCGGAGACGCGTCTCTGGACCCCTCGACCGCGCCCCTAGCCCGAATAGAACATACACATTTTTAAAAAATAGTTTTTTCATACATTGCTGCTAGTACCCAAAAACCACCTTAGGGATCGAGTCAAAAACACAAACGTCGATATCTTCACTTCTAGACGTGCGATTTTGAAGCTGTTTTCAGCGGATTTAGACTAAACTAGGCCTCCGCCTACGTACTGACCATATCGCACGCACACACGCGCGTCAGGACTTCATCCCTTACCACACTTAGGAATTTTTCGATTTTTTCAAAGTAAATTCTCAAAATTTAGTGTTTTTTCCAAATTTTTTGCAAAAATAGTTTCAGTTTATTGTATAAATAGTACTCACCCTTCATCCCTGAATTCTGGTTCGCGATCCGTGTCCCGGTCTCCAGGTTGTGGGGTGAAAATCAAAATTTTTTGGTTCAAAAACTGGTTTTTTGACCAAAACCCAAATTTTTTGTTCGGCACCTACCCCGTTTTATTCCATATTTAGCTAGCCCGCGCGGAGACGCGTCTCTGGACCCCTCGACCGCGCCCCTAGCCCGAATAGAACATACACATTTTTAAAAAATAGTTTTTTCATACATTGCTGCTAGTACCCAAAAACCACCTTAGGGATCGAGTCAAAAACACAAACGTCGATATCTTCACTTCTAGACGTGCGATTTTGAAGCTGTTTTCAGCGGATTTAGACTAAACTAGGCCTCCGCCTACGTACTGACCATATCGCACGCACACACGCGCGTCAGGACTTCATCCCTTACCACACTTAGGAATTTTTCGATTTTTTCAAAGTAAATTCTCAAAATTTAGTGTTTTTTCCAAATTTTTTGCAAAAATAGTTTCAGTTTATTGTATAAATAGTACTCACCCTTCATCCCTGAATTCTGGTTCGCGATCCGTGTCCCGGTCTCCAGGTTGTGGGGTGAAAATCAAAATTTTTTGGTTCAAAAACTGGTTTTTTGACCAAAACCCAAATTTTTTGTTCGGCACCTACCCCGTTTTATTCCATATTTAGCTAGCCCGCGCGGAGACGCGTCTCTGGACCCCTCGACCGCGCCCCTAGCCCGAATAGAACATACACATTTTTAAAAAATAGTTTTTTCATACATTGCTGCTAGTACCCAAAAACCACCTTAGGGATCGAGTCAAAAACACAAACGTCGATATCTTCACTTCTAGACGTGCGATTTTGAAGCTGTTTTCAGCGGATTTAGACTAAACTAGGCCTCCGCCTACGTACTGACCATATCGCACGCACACACGCGCGTCAGGACTTCATCCCTTACCACACTTAGGAATTTTTCGATTTTTTCAAAGTAAATTCTCAAAATTTAGTGTTTTTTCCAAATTTTTTGCAAAAATAGTTTCAGTTTATTGTATAAATAGTACTCACCCTTCATCCCTGAATTCTGGTTCGCGATCCGTGTCCCGGTCTCCAGGTTGTGGGGTGAAAATCAAAATTTTTTGGTTCAAAAACTGGTTTTTTGACCAAAACCCAAATTTTTTGTTCGGCACCTACCCCGTTTTATTCCATATTTAGCTAGCCCGCGCGGAGACGCGTCTCTGGACCCCTCGACCGCGCCCCTAGCCCGAATAGAACATACACATTTTTAAAAAATAGTTTTTTCATACATTGCTGCTAGTACCCAAAAACCACCTTAGGGATCGAGTCAAAAACACAAACGTCGATATCTTCACTTCTAGACGTGCGATTTTGAAGCTGTTTTCAGCGGATTTAGACTAAACTAGGCCTCCGCCTACGTACTGACCATATCGCACGCACACACGCGCGTCAGGACTTCATCCCTTACCACACTTAGGAATTTTTCGATTTTTTCAAAGTAAATTCTCAAAATTTAGTGTTTTTTCCAAATTTTTTGCAAAAATAGTTTCAGTTTATTGTATAAATAGTACTCACCCTTCATCCCTGAATTCTGGTTCGCGATCCGTGTCCCGGTCTCCAGGTTGTGGGGTGAAAATCAAAATTTTTTGGTTCAAAAACTGGTTTTTTGACCAAAACCCAAATTTTTTGTTCGGCACCTACCCCGTTTTATTCCATATTTAGCTAGCCCGCGCGGAGACGCGTCTCTGGACCCCTCGACCGCGCCCCTAGCCCGAATAGAACATACACATTTTTAAAAAATAGTTTTTTCATACATTGCTGCTAGTACCCAAAAACCACCTTAGGGATCGAGTCAAAAACACAAACGTCGATATCTTCACTTCTAGACGTGCGATTTTGAAGCTGTTTTCAGCGGATTTAGACTAAACTAGGCCTCCGCCTACGTACTGACCATATCGCACGCACACACGCGCGTCAGGACTTCATCCCTTACCACACTTAGGAATTTTTCGATTTTTTCAAAGTAAATTCTCAAAATTTAGTGTTTTTTCCAAATTTTTTGCAAAAATAGTTTCAGTTTATTGTATAAATAGTACTCACCCTTCATCCCTGAATTCTGGTTCGCGATCCGTGTCCCGGTCTCCAGGTTGTGGGGTGAAAATCAAAATTTTTTGGTTCAAAAACTGGTTTTTTGACCAAAACCCAAATTTTTTGTTCGGCACCTACCCCGTTTTATTCCATATTTAGCTAGCCCGCGCGGAGACGCGTCTCTGGACCCCTCGACCGCGCCCCTAGCCCGAATAGAACATACACATTTTTAAAAAATAGTTTTTTCATACATTGCTGCTAGTACCCAAAAACCACCTTAGGGATCGAGTCAAAAACACAAACGTCGATATCTTCACTTCTAGACGTGCGATTTTGAAGCTGTTTTCAGCGGATTTAGACTAAACTAGGCCTCCGCCTACGTACTGACCATATCGCACGCACACACGCGCGTCAGGACTTCATCCCTTACCACACTTAGGAATTTTTCGATTTTTTCAAAGTAAATTCTCAAAATTTAGTGTTTTTTCCAAATTTTTTGCAAAAATAGTTTCAGTTTATTGTATAAATAGTACTCACCCTTCATCCCTGAATTCTGGTTCGCGATCCGTGTCCCGGTCTCCAGGTTGTGGGGTGAAAATCAAAATTTTTTGGTTCAAAAACTGGTTTTTTTGACCAAAACTCCAAATTTTTGTTCGGCACCTACCCGTTTTTATTCCATATTTAGCTAGCCCGCGCGGAGACGCGTCTCTGGACACCCCGCCCGCGCCCCTAGCTCGAATAAAACATAGATTTTTTCAAAAAATAGTCCTTTTCATACATCTCTGTTAGCACCCAAAAACTACCTAAGGGATCGAGTTAAAAACACAAACGTCGATATCTTCACTTCTAGACGTGCGATTTTGAAGCTGTTTTCAGCGGATTTAGACTAAACTAGGCCTCCGCCTACGTACTGACCATATCGCACGCACTTACACGCGCGTCAGGACTTCATCCCTTACCGCACTTAGGAATTTTTCGATTTTTCAAAGTAAATCCTCAAAATTTAGTGTTTCTTCCAAATTTTTTGCAAAAATAGTTTCAGTTTATAGTATAAATAGTACTCACCCTTCATCCCTGAATTCTGGTTCGCGTTCCGTGTCCCGGTCTCCAGGCTGTGGGGTGAAAATCAAAATTTTTTGGTTCAAAAACTGGTTTTTTTGACCAAAACTCCAAATTTTTGTTCGGCACCTACCCGTTTTTATTCCATATTTAGCTAGCCCGCGCGGAGACGCGTCTCTGGACACCCCGCCCGCGCCCCTAGCTCGAATAAAACATAGATTTTTTCAAAAAATAGTCCTTTTCATACATCTCTGTTAGCACCCAAAAACTACCTAAGGGATCGAGTTAAAAACACAATCGTTGATATCTTCGCTTCCAGACGTGCGATTTTGAAGCTGTTTTCAGCGGATTTAGACTAAACTAGGCCTCCGCCTGCGTACTGACCATATCGCACGCACTTACACGCGCGTCAGGACTTCATCCCTTACCGCACTTAGAAAATTTTCGATTTTTCAAGGTAAATCCTCAAAATTTAGTGTTTCTTCCAATTTTTTTGCAAAAATAGTTTCAGTTTATAGTATAAATAGTACTCACCCTTCATCCCTGAATTCTGGTTCGCGTTCCGTGTCCCGGTCTCCAGGCTGTGGGGTGAAAATCAAAATTTTTTGGTTCAAAAACTGGTTTTTTTGACCAAAACTCCAAATTTTTGTTCGGCACCTACCCGTTTTTATTCCATATTTAGCTAGCCCGCGCGGAGACGCGTCTCTGGACACCCCGCCCGCGCCCCTAGCTCGAATAAAACATAGATTTTTTCAAAAAATAGTCCTTTTCATACATCTCTGTTAGCACCCAAAAACTACCTAAGGGATCGAGTTAAAAACACAATCGTTGATATCTTCGCTTCCAGACGTGCGATTTTGAAGCTGTTTTCAGCGGATTTAGACTAAACTAGGCCTCCGCCTACGTACTGACCATATCGCACGCACTTACACGCGCGTCAGGACTTCATCCCTTACCGCACTTAGGAATTTTTCGATTTTTCAAAGTAAATCCTCAAAATTTAGTGTTTCTTCCAAATTTTTTGCAAAAATAGTTTCAGTTTATAGTATAAATAGTACTCACCCTTCATCCCTGAATTCTGGTTCGCGTTCCGTGTCCCGGTCTCCAGGCTGTGGGGTGAAAATCAAAATTTTTTGGTTCAAAAACTGGTTTTTTTGACCAAAACTCCAAATTTTTGTTCGGCACCTACCCGTTTTTATTCCATATTTAGCTAGCCCGCGCGGAGACGCGTCTCTGGACACCCCGCCCGCGCCCCTAGCTCGAATAAAACATAGATTTTTTCAAAAAATAGTCCTTTTCATACATCTCTGTTAGCACCCAAAAACTACCTAAGGGATCGAGTTAAAAACACAATCGTTGATATCTTCGCTTCCAGACGTGCGATTTTGAAGCTGTTTTCAGCGGATTTAGACTAAACTAGGCCTCCGCCTGCGTACTGACCATATCGCACGCACTTACACGCGCGTCAGGACTTCATCCCTTACCGCACTTAGAAAATTTTCGATTTTTCAAGGTAAATCCTCAAAATTTAGTGTTTCTTCCAATTTTTTTGCAAAAATAGTTTCAGTTTATAGTATAAATAGTACTCACCCTTCATCCCTGAATTCTGGTTCGCGTTCCGTGTCCCGGTCTCCAGGCTGTGGGGTGAAAATCAAAATTTTTTGGTTCAAAAACTGGTTTTTTTGACCAAAACTCCAAATTTTTGTTCGGCACCTACCCGTTTTTATTCCATATTTAGCTAGCCCGCGCGGAGACGCGTCTCTGGACACCCCGCCCGCGCCCCTAGCTCGAATAAAACATAGATTTTTTCAAAAAATAGTCCTTTTCATACATCTCTGTTAGCACCCAAAAACTACCTAAGGGATCGAGTTAGGGGTGCGAAGTCAGAAGTCCTCCACGTGTGTCCGGCGGCTGCTCGTCCCTCTCGATACGTCTGGAGGGAAGAGCAGCTGCTGGGCCGGTGCACCCCGGGCGCGGCAGTATCCTTCTCCGGGGAATGAGGGGAAATGAGAATTTCCTCTTATCCCTCGGGGAGTGGTACTGCCGCGGCCAATTATTCTGACATGGGTGGGGTCCGACCTGGACCAAAGGTGCGTTCCTTTGCGTGCCCTCTGTTTAGCAGAGGGCACAGCAGAGGAGTGAGGGCGGGCTCGGTGTGCACTTACCCTGCCTCCGAGCAGACAGAGAAGGATCGTCCTCCTCTGTCACCGCCGGTCTCGTAATCCCAACGTCGAAGTGTCGTGGATCAGGTCTCGCGGCTTCGACAGGGACCGAGGGTCTTGGCTTAACCGCCCGGACCGCGAGGTAGACAACCTCTATAAAAAGTCACCCCGAATCCCAAGCGGCGACGCACCGCGAGGGGATGTATGGCTGACGGGTGTTCCAGAGAACGAATCAGTCGCTAGTGCGCTCCTCGCCAGGGTACCTGCAGACCCCCTGGCGAGTAATAAATACTTAGAATCTGCCCTACTAGGTACAGGGGTCTCTGCCTAGTTAGGAGTTTATTTCCCCCATACTCGTGGGTTCAAATATGGAAAAGTCTAACAACCAAAAACCAACCGCCGGCAACGGCAAGAAAGAGGAGAGGAGGGATGCGGGGTCGGAGTCCGATCTCGCATCCAGCGATGCGAGTGCGGGAGGCTCAGGGAGCTCCCGCCGCGCGAGTGATGGAGCCGCTGCGGAGAACGGCAAGTTCTTCCGCAAGCGGCCCAGGCGGGATGGCGACCGGGGGTCGTCATCCGGAGAGGAGGAGGCCTCGGCCCGAAAGATCCCCACCAACAAGCGTGGTGGGATCCGGGGCAAGGGGAGGGGGCTCTCTGCCTCCGTGAGGGCCGAAAAATCGGCTAGGCTTGCCGAGGAGGGGCGCCACCCGGGCAGCAATACTGCTCCCGGATCTGGCGACGAGGCAGGTGCACCTGGCGGCTCCGAGGAGGAGCGTAAGGCCAGGTTCACAAAGGAGGTGGAGGCCGCGATTAGAGGCGTGGCCCTGAAGATGAAGACTTCATCGAAGCTCAGGGCCATACCGGCGGCTTCTGCCTCCATCATGGCGGCAGCGGAGGCCAACTTTGGCGGACCTCCTCCTCCTCCTCCTCCTCCTCCTACGGTGGATGGGGCGGAGTTGGCCAAACTGAGGGCGGAGGTGGCCCGCTTGTCGGCAGCCACGGAGGCTCTCCAAAAGGAGAACGCCAGGCTCCTAGCAGACCTGGCCAGTCTGCGGGAGTCTGGCTCCTGCGTGGCGCCTCCAAAGGGGGGCCAGACGCAGCGACCCAGCCAGCCCGAGCCGGTGGAGAACCAGGTGCTCAACCTGGTTCGGAAGGAGCTGGCTTCCTTCCAGGCGCGGTTTTCCGTCCTGGAGGGAATTGTCCTGCGCCCCCCCCTGGCGGCAAGCAAGGCGTCCACGGGTCCGAAGGCGGCCTCGTACGCGGCTGCCACGGCTGCCGCACCCGGACCGGGGCCGTCCAGCCAGCCCTCTGGTAGGGCTGCGGCGGCGCCCCCTGGAAAGCCGGCTCCGGCGAAACCGGCGCCGGCAAAGGGGGCCAAAGCGAAGAAGGGCAAGGCGGCTGCACAGAAGACTGTGCCGGCGCCGGTACCAGCAGCGAGTGGGCCGGCGCCGGTGGCACGTCAGCCGCCGCCGCCGCCACCGCCCTCCCAGCAGCCCCCTACACCTGCCGCGGCTGAAGCCGGATGGCAGGTGGTCGGGGAGAAGAGGAAGGGGCGGAAGGCGGCCAAAAAGGCCCGAAACAAGGAGCGGCAGCGCCAGTTCAGGGAGCGCAAGATCGCGGCTAGGCTCCGCGCCCCTAAGACCGCGGCTGTAGTGATCACACTACAGCCGGAAGCGGAACAGAGGGGCGTGTCCTACCGCGACCTGCTGGCAAAGGCAAAGGAGGCGGTGGACCTCAAGGAGCTCGGGATCACCGGGGGCCTCCGGCTGAAGGTCACAGCGACGGGGGCTCGTATGCTCGAGGTCCCCGGGGAGGCCAGTGGCCCGTCCGCTGACGCTCTAGCTGAGAAGCTCAGAGCGTCCCTAAACGCGGACGAGGCCCGAGTGTCCAGGCCCGTCAGATGCGCAGACCTGCGCATCTTGGGTCTGGACGACTCGGTGACCAAGGAGGAGGTGGTGGCCGCCGTCGCCAGGTCCGGAGGGTGCCCTGCTGAGCAGGTCAGGGCAGGCACCCTACGTCCGGACCCCACGGGTATGCATACCGTTACGGTATGCTGCCCTGTGACGGCGGCGAAAACAATTGTGGAGGGCCGAAGGCTATTGGTGGGCTGGGTTTCAGCGCAGGTTAAGCTGCTGGAGCCCAGGCCTCTGAGGTGCTACCGCTGCCACGTGGGACACCACGTGTCAGTCCGGTGCGCCTCGGAGGTGGACCGCAGCGGGCTATGCTTCCGCTGCAGTCAGCCCGGTCATGTGTCCGCGGCTTGCTGTGCCACGCCGCACTGCGATGCATGTGCGGCGGCTGGCAAGCCGGCCGAACACCGGGCTGGAAGCAAGGCCTGCGCTCCACCCACCAAGGCCACCCGAGGAAAGGGTAGGCCCTCCGCCGCCACCGCCACCGTCGCCACCGCCGCAGCCGCAACTGCCGCCGCTGCCGCTCCCTCTGTCGCCGCCACAGAGGGGCCCTCACAGGGGGCCAGGTTGGAGGAAGCGGTAATGGAGTGCCAATAACGGCCCCATTACGCTTCCTCCAAGCGAACATCAACCACTGCGCCTGCGCTCAGGATCTATTGCTCCAGAGCATGGCGCAGTGGTTGATTAACATCGCTGTGGTCGCTGAGCCGTATTTCGTCTGGCCCAGGGAAGACTGGGTGGCGGACCTAAGCGGCTCAGTGACCATAGTGTCGTCGGCCGCCGCCGGCACCCCGACCCTTGAAAGTGTCAGGAGGGGTCGGGGGTGCGTAGCAGCCCGGTTCGGGGAGATCGTCGTAGTGGGTGTCTACTTCTCCCCGAGCCGAACTCTCGCCGAGTTCCACAACTCTCTCGCAGAGTTGAGTGTCGTCGTCGGAAACCATTCCCTCCCCGTGCTTGTCCTCGGGGACTTCAATGCCAAGAACTTGGCTTGGGGTTCCCGTTGCACAGACGTGCGGGGAAGGATGGTGGAGGACTGGGCCCTGGAGAAGGGCCTGGTCGTCCTAAATCGGGGTTCTGTCGCCACGTGCGTGAGGATGCGGGGCGAGTCGGTGGTGGACATTTCGTTCGCTAGCCCCGCCCTGTCACCGCGTGTCGTTGACTGGCGCGTCATGGAGGGGGTGGAGACCTATTCCGACCACCGGTACATCCGGTTCGACGTCTCCACCCAGACCTCAAGCGCGCCGGTCCAACAGGCCCCGAGTGGTCCGCGTTGGGCGCTGAAGCAGCTGGACCGGGAGCTCCTCCTGGAAGCCTCGATCGTGCAGGCCTGGGTGACATCACCGGACAGGCCTGCCGACGTCAATGATGAGGCAGGGTGGTTCCAGGAGGCCATGTCCGACATATGTGACGTGGCAATGCCCCGAGTCCGGCCAGGAAGCGCCCGGCGTCAGGTGTACTGGTGGTCGCGAGAGCTGACGTCCCTACGGGAGGCGTGTGTGGCTGCGCGACACCGGTACGCCAGGCACCGCAGGCTCCGCATTCGCCCACCGAATGCGGCAGCCATTGAGGCGGAGCTCTATGAGGGCTACAGAGCGGCGAAGACCGCCCTCCGCGAGGCTGTCCTGCGGGCCAGAGATCTGGCCCGCGAGGAGATGCTGGGGGCTCTCGACAGAGATCCGTGGGGGCGCCCTTACAAGATGGTGCGGGATAAACTCCGCACCTGGGCCCCCCCGCTGACGCAGAGTCTCCGGCCTCAGCTCGTGGAGGACGTGGTGAGCGCTCTGTTCCCCTCGCGAGGGGAACACCCGCCCCCGCCTATGGCTCCGCCGGCTGCGGTGCCGGAAGCGGACCACCAAAGTGACGACGACGACGCTCCTGAAGTGACCGGGGTAGACCTGAGAGTGGCGGTACGAAGGCTAGGTGCCAAAAATACCGCCCCGGGACCCGACGGCTTGCCTGGCAAAGCCTGGGTCCTGGCCTCGGAGGCTCTCGGGCCCCGACTGGAAGGGCTCTTTAGCGCATGTTTGGAGAGAGGCCAGTTCCCGCTTCGTTGGAAGACGGGGAAGCTGGTCCTCATCCGGAAGCCGGGGCGCCCGGCGGACTCTCCGTCCGCCTACCGGCCCGTGGTGTTGCTCGACGAGGTGGGCAAGCTCTTTGAAAGAGTGATTGCAAACCGCCTCGCCGAGCACCTTGCGGGGATGGGGCCGGACCTTGCGGAACACCAGTATGGTTTCCGCAAGGGGCGCTCTACGGTGGACGCCATCATGCGCGTGAGGGCCCTCACGACGGGGGATGCGGTGTCCCGGGGTGGGGTTGTCTTGGCGGTGTCTCTCGACATCGCCAATGCCTTCAACTCCATGCCCTGGAGCTGCATAAGGGAGGCACTCCGGTATCACCGGGTGCCGACCTACCTCCGTCGTGTGGTCGGGGACTACCTGGCGGACAGGTACGTCATCTACCCCGGTCGCAGCGGAGACTGGAACCGGCGAGAGATGTCGTGCGGTGTTCCGCAGGGATCGGTTCTAGGGCCGTCCTTGTGGAACATCGGGTACGACTGGGTGCTGCGCGCCGACCTCCCTAGCGGCGTCAGCGTGGTCTGCTATGCGGACGACACGCTGGTGCTCGCACAGGGGGGGTCGCACGAGGCGGCGGCCGAAGTTATGACACGCGGGGTTGCGATAGTCGTTGAGAGGATCCGGCAACTGGGTCTCGAGGTGGCATTGCACAAGTCCGAGGCCATGTGCTTTCATGGGCCTCGGAATGCGCCACCTCCGGGATCCTCAGTGATGGCAGGAGGGGTTTCCATCGGCGTCGAGTCGACGCTGAAGTACCTGGGACTTGTCCTCGACAGCCGGTGGAACTTCGTGGAGCATTTCCGACGTTTGGCCCCCAGACTGGAGCGGACAGGGGCTGCCTTCAGGCGGCTCCTGCCCAACCTGGGGGGGCCGAACGCCTCCTGCCGGAGGCTCTACGCGGGAGTCGTGCGGTCCATGGCCCTTTACGGGGCCCCGGTGTGGGCACGTTCATTGAGGCGGCGTGCCGCCCACCACTTGAACGTGCCCCAGAAGGTGGTAGCCGTAAGGCTGGTCCGGGGGTACCGCACGATCTCCCGCGAGGCGGCGAACCTCCTTGCCGGATTGCCGCCATGGGATCTGGAGGCAATAGTCCTCGCGCGCCTACATGAGTGGCGCGCGGAGGCGCTACGCCGGGGGGAAACTCCGCTGCCGCGGCAAATTGTCGCTCAGCGGACGGACTTCCGGCGGGATCTCATGGCGACATGGAGAGAGCGACTATCGCAACCCCGTGCAGGGCACGCCACAATAGTGGCGATAAGTCCCCTCTTTGAGGAGTGGCTGGAGAGACGCCACGGCGTCCTCACCTTCCGCCTGACGCAGGTTCTTACCGGGCACGGATGCTTCGGTAAGTTCCTGCACCGAATTGGGCGGGAGGAGACGCCCGGGTGTCACCATTGTGAGGATCGACCGGAGGACACGGTGGAGCACACGGTGGAGGTGTGCCCCGCTTGGGCGGAGCACCGCCGTGTCCTCGTAACGGCGATTGGCGGCGGCGACCTCTCGCTCCCGGCCTTGGTTCAATCCATGGTCCGGGGCGAGACGGAATGGGACGCCGTCACCTCCTTCTGCGAAGCAGTCATGCTAGCGAAGGAGGTGGCGGAACAGGACAGGGAGAGATCCTCACGTCCCGGCCGCCGCGGGAGACGCCCCGGGCGTCGGGGGCCACGTGGTGGCTTCCGGCCACCGTAGGCGCGGGCCTGTGGACGGGGAGCTATGGGCTAGCTCTCCGTCCGTTCGTCTCATGACGACAGGCCGTGTCGACGGCGCGTTCGTGTTCCACGCGCGCCTCAAAGAGAGTCAGCAACAGTGAAGGGGTCCGCAAGGACCGAAGCCTGCCGGGGCTGCGGGACTATTCGAAAGAGATACCGTGGCCCCGGAACACAAAGGGCGATGAAGGAACATGGATGGGTTTTAGTCAGTAAAAGTCTGACACTCCCTCCTGCTCAGCCCAGAGCGGGAGAAGTCATTTGATGATTTCCCATCCGAAAAAAAAAAAAAAAAAAAGGGATCGAGTTAAAAACACAATCGTTGATATCTTCGCTTCCAGACGTGCGATTTTGAAGCTGTTTTCAGCGGATTTAGACTAAACTAGGCCTCCGCCTGCGTACTGACCATATCGCACGCACTTACACGCGCGTCAGGACTTCATCCCTTACCGCACTTAGAAAATTTTCGATTTTTCAAGGTAAATCCTCAAAATTTAGTGTTTCTTCCAATTTTTTTGCAAAAATAGTTTCAGTTTATAGTATAAATAGTACTCACCCTTCATCCCTGAATTCTGGTTCGCGTTCCGTGTCCCGGTCTCCAGGCTGTGGGGTGAAAATCAAAATTTTTTGGTTCAAAAACTGGTTTTTTTGACCAAAACTCCAAATTTTTGTTCGGCACCTACCCGTTTTTATTCCATATTTAGCTAGCCCGCGCGGAGACGCGTCTCTGGACACCCCGCCCGCGCCCCTAGCTCGAATAAAACATAGATTTTTTCAAAAAATAGTCCTTTTCATACATCTCTGTTAGCACCCAAAAACTACCTAAGGGATCGAGTTAAAAACACAATCGTTGATATCTTCGCTTCCAGACGTGCGATTTTGAAGCTGTTTTCAGCGGATTTAGACTAAACTAGGCCTCCGCCTACGTACTGACCATATCGCACGCACTTACACGCGCGTCAGGACTTCATCCCTTACCGCACTTAGGAATTTTTCGATTTTTCAAAGTAAATCCTCAAAATTTAGTGTTTCTTCCAAATTTTTTGCAAAAATAGTTTCAGTTTATAGTATAAATAGTACTCACCCTTCATCCCTGAATTCTGGTTCGCGTTCCGTGTCCCGGTCTCCAGGCTGTGGGGTGAAAATCAAAATTTTTTGGTTCAAAAACTGGTTTTTTTGACCAAAACTCCAAATTTTTGTTCGGCACCTACCCGTTTTTATTCCATATTTAGCTAGCCCGCGCGGAGACGCGTCTCTGGACACCCCGCCCGCGCCCCTAGCTCGAATAAAACATAGATTTTTTCAAAAAATAGTCCTTTTCATACATCTCTGTTAGCACCCAAAAACTACCTAAGGGATCGAGTTAAAAACACAATCGTTGATATCTTCGCTTCCAGACGTGCGATTTTGAAGCTGTTTTCAGCGGATTTAGACTAAACTAGGCCTCCGCCTGCGTACTGACCATATCGCACGCACTTACACGCGCGTCAGGACTTCATCCCTTACCGCACTTAGAAAATTTTCGATTTTTCAAGGTAAATCCTCAAAATTTAGTGTTTCTTCCAATTTTTTTGCAAAAATAGTTTCAGTTTATAGTATAAATAGTACTCACCCTTCATCCCTGAATTCTGGTTCGCGTTCCGTGTCCCGGTCTCCAGGCTGTGGGGTGAAAATCAAAATTTTTTGGTTCAAAAACTGGTTTTTTTGACCAAAACTCCAAATTTTTGTTCGGCACCTACCCGTTTTTATTCCATATTTAGCTAGCCCGCGCGGAGACGCGTCTCTGGACACCCCGCCCGCGCCCCTAGCTCGAATAAAACATAGATTTTTTCAAAAAATAGTCCTTTTCATACATCTCTGTTAGCACCCAAAAACTACCTAAGGGATCGAGTTAGGGGTGCGAAGTCAGAAGTCCTCCACGTGTGTCCGGCGGCTGCTCGTCCCTCTCGATACGTCTGGAGGGAAGAGCAGCTGCTGGGCCGGTGCACCCCGGGCGCGGCAGTATCCTTCTCCGGGGAATGAGGGGAAATGAGAATTTCCTCTTATCCCTCGGGGAGTGGTACTGCCGCGGCCAATTATTCTGACATGGGTGGGGTCCGACCTGGACCAAAGGTGCGTTCCTTTGCGTGCCCTCTGTTTAGCAGAGGGCACAGCAGAGGAGTGAGGGCGGGCTCGGTGTGCACTTACCCTGCCTCCGAGCAGACAGAGAAGGATCGTCCTCCTCTGTCACCGCCGGTCTCGTAATCCCAACGTCGAAGTGTCGTGGATCAGGTCTCGCGGCTTCGACAGGGACCGAGGGTCTTGGCTTAACCGCCCGGACCGCGAGGTAGACAACCTCTATAAAAAGTCACCCCGAATCCCAAGCGGCGACGCACCGCGAGGGGATGTATGGCTGACGGGTGTTCCAGAGAACGAATCAGTCGCTAGTGCGCTCCTCGCCAGGGTACCTGCAGACCCCCTGGCGAGTAATAAATACTAAGAATCTGCCCTACTAGGTACAGGGGTCTCTGCCTAGTTAGGAGTTTATTTCCCCCATACTCGTGGGTTCAAATATGGAAAATGAAAAACCAAAAACCAACACCGCCGGCAACGGCAACGAAGAGGAGAGGAGGGATGCGGGGTCGGAGTCCGACGTAGCATCCAGCGAGGTGAGCGGGGGAGGCTCAGTGAGCTCCCGCCGCGAGAGGGATGGGACTGTTGCGGAGAACAGTAAGTTCTTCCGCAAACGGTCCAGGCGGGATGGCGACCAAGGGTCGTCATCCGAGGGAGAGCTGGCCTCGGCCCGGAAGATCCCCACAAGCAGGCGCGGGGGGATCCGAGGCAAGAGGGCGGGGCTCTCTGCCTCTGAGCGGTCAGCGAGGCTGGCCGAAGAGGGACGCCACCCGGGCGTGATTGCTCCTGGGTCAGGCGAAGAGACGGGTGCACCTGGCGGCTCTGATGCGGAGCGTAAGGCCAGGTTCACGAAGGAGGTGGAAGCCGCAATTAGGGGCGTGGCCTTGAAGATGAAGACATCTTCAAAACTCAAGGCCATACCCGCGGCTTCTGCCTCCATAATGGCGGCAGCGGAGGCCAACTTTGGCGGACCTCCTCGTCCTCCCCCCCCTCCTACGATGGATGGGGAGGAGCTGGCTAAACTGCGGGCGGAGGTGGCCCGCCTGTCGGCCGCCACGGAGGCTCTCCAAAAAGAAAACGCCAGGCTCCTAGCAGACCTGGCCAGTCTACGGGAGTCTGGCTCCTGCGTGGCGCCTCCAAAGGGGGGCCAGACGCAGCGACCCAGCCAGCCCGAGCCGGTGGAGAACCAGGTGCTGAACCTGGTTCGGAAGGAGCTGGCTTCCTTCCAGGCGCGGTTCTCCGTCCTGGAGGGAATCGTTCTGCGCCCCCCCCTGGCGGCAAGCAAGGCGTCCACGGGTCCGAAGGCGGCCTCGTACGCGGCTGCCACGGCTGCCGCACCCGGACCGGGGCCGTCCAGCCAGCCCTCTGGTAGGGCTGCGGCGGCGCCCCCTGGAAAGCCGGCTCCGGCGAAACCGGCGCCGGCAAAGGGGGCCAAAGCGAAGAAGGGCAAGGCGGCTGCACAGAAGACTGTGCCGGCGCCAGCCCCAGCAGCGAGTGGGCCAGCGCCGGCGGCACGTCAGCCGCCGCCGCCGCCACCGCCCCCCCAGCAGCCCCCTACACCTCCCACGGCTGAAGCCGGATGGCAGGTGGTCGGGGAGAAGAAAAAGGGGCGGAAGGCGGCCAAAAAGGCCCGAAACAAGGAGCGGCAGCGCCAGATCAGGGAGCGCAAGATCGCGGCTAGGCTCCGCGCCCCTAAGACCGCGGCTGTAGTGATCACACTACAGCCGGAAGCGGAACAGAGGGGCGTGTCCTACCGCGACCTGCTGGCGAAGGCAAAGGAGGCGGTGGACCTCGGGGAGCTCGGGATCACCGGGGGCCTCCGGCTGAAGGTCACAGCGACGGGGGCTCGTATGCTCGAGGTCCCCGGGGAGGCCAGTGGCCCGTCCGCTGACGCTCTAGCTGAGAAGCTCAGAGCGTCCCTAAACGCGGACGAGGCCCGAGTGTCCAGGCCCGTCAGATGCGCAGACCTGCGCATCTTGGGTCTGGACGACTCGGTGACCAAGGAGGAGGTGGTGGCCGCCGTCGCCAGGTCCGGAGGGTGCCCTGCTGAGCAGGTCAGGGCAGGCACCCTACGTCCGGACCCCACGGGTATGCATACCGTTACGGTATGCTGCCCTGTGACGGCGGCGAAAACAATTGTGGAGGGCCGAAGGCTATTGGTGGGCTGGGTTTCAGCGCAGGTTAAGCTGCTGGAGCCCAGACCTCTGAGGTGTTACCGCTGCCACGTGGGACACCACGTGTCAGTCCGGTGCGCCTCGGAGGTGGACCGCAGCGGGCTATGCTTCCGCTGCAGTCAGCCCGGTCATGTGTCCGCGGCTTGCTGTGCCACGCCGCACTGCGATGCATGTGCGGCGGCTGGCAAGCCGGCCGAACACCGGGCTGGAAGCAAGGCCTGCGCTCCACCCACCAAGGCCACCCGAGGAAAGGGTAGGCCCTCCGCCGCCACCGCCACCGTCGCCACCGCCGCAGCCGCAACTGCCGCCGCTGCCGCTCCCTCTGTCGCCGCCACAGAGGGGCCCTCACAGGGGGCCAGGTTGGAGGAAGCGGTAATGGAGTGCCAATAACGGCCCCATTACGCTTCCTCCAAGCGAACATCAACCACTGCGCCTGCGCTCAGGATCTATTGCTCCAGAGCATGGCGCAGTGGTTGATTAACATCGCTGTGGTCGCTGAGCCGTATTTCGTCTGGCCCAGGGAAGACTGGGTGGCGGACCTAAGCGGCTCAGTGACCATAGTGTCGTCGGCCGCCGCCGGCACCCCGACCCTTGAAAGTGTCAGGAGGGGTCGGGGGTGCGTAGCAGCCCGGTTCGGGGAGATCGTCGTAGTGGGTGTCTACTTCTCCCCGAGCCGAACTCTCGCCGAGTTCCACAACTCTCTCGCAGAGTTGAGTGTCGTCGTCGGAAACCATTCCCTCCCCGTGCTTGTCCTCGGGGACTTCAATGCCAAGAACTTGGCTTGGGGTTCCCGTTGCACAGACGTGCGGGGAAGGATGGTGGAGGACTGGGCCCTGGAGAAGGGCCTGGTCGTCCTAAATCGGGGTTCTGTCGCCACGTGCGTGAGGATGCGGGGCGAGTCAGTGGTGGACATTTCGTTCGCTAGCCCCGCCCTGTCACCGCGTGTCGTTGACTGGCGCGTCATGGAGGGGGTGGAGACCTATTCCGACCACCGGTACATCCGGTTCGACGTCTCCACCCAGACCTCAAGCGCGCCGGTCCAACAGGCCCCGAGTGGTCCGCGTTGGGCGCTGAAGCAGCTGGACCGGGAGCTCCTCCTGGAAGCCTCGATCGTGCAGGCCTGGGTGACATCACCGGACAGGCCTGCCGACGTCAATGATGAGGCAGGGTGGTTCCAGGAGGCCATGTCCGACATATGTGACGTGGCAATGCCCCGAGTCCGGCCAGGAAGCGCCCGGCGTCAGGTGTACTGGTGGTCGCGAGAGCTGACGTCCCTACGGGAGGCGTGTGTGGCTGCGCGACACCGGTACGCCAGGCACCGCAGGCTCCGCATTCGCCCACCGAATGCGGCAGCCATTGAGGCGGAGCTCTATGAGGGCTACAGAGCGGCGAAGACCGCCCTCCGCGAGGCTGTCCTGCGGGCCAGAGATCTGGCCCGCGAGGAGATGCTGGGGGCTCTCGACAGAGATCCGTGGGGGCGCCCTTACAAGATGGTGCGGGATAAACTCCGCACCTGGGCCCCCCCGCTGACGCAGAGTCTCCGGCCTCAGCTCGTGGAGGACGTGGTGAGCGCTCTGTTCCCCTCGCGAGGGGAACATCCGCCCCCGCCTATGGCTCCGCCGGCTGCGGTGCCGGAAGCGGACCACCAAAGTGACGACGACGACGCTCCTGAAGTGACCGGGGTAGACCTGAGAGTGGCGGTACGAAGGCTAGGTGCCAAAAATACCGCCCCGGGACCCGACGGCTTGCCTGGCAAAGCCTGGGTCCTGGCCTCGGAGGCTCTCGGGCCCCGACTGGAAGGGCTCTTTAGCGCATGTTTGGAGAGAGGCCAGTTCCCGCTTCGTTGGAAGACGGGGAAGCTGGTCCTCATCCGGAAGCCGGGGCGCCCGGCGGACTCTCCGTCCGCCTACCGGCCCGTGGTGTTGCTCGACGAGGTGGGCAAGCTCTTTGAAAGGGTGGTGTCCCGGGGTGGGGTTGTCTTGGCGGTGTCTCTCGACATCGCCAATGCCTTCAACTCCATGCCCTGGAGCTGCATAAGGGAGGCACTCCGGTATCACCGGGTGCCGACCTACCTCCGTCGTGTGGTCGGGGACTACCTGGCGGACAGGTACGTCATCTACCCCGGTCGCAGCGGAGACTGGAACCGGCGAGAGATGTCGTGCGGTGTTCCGCAGGGATCGGTTCTAGGGCCGTCCTTGTGGAACATCGGGTACGACTGGGTGCTGCGCGCCGACCTCCCTAGCGGCGTCAGCGTGGTCTGCTATGCGGACGACACGCTGGTGCTCGCACAGGGGGGGTCGCACGAGGCGGCGGCCGAAGTTATGACACGCGGGGTTGCGATAGTCGTTGAGAGGATCCGGCAACTGGGTCTCGAGGTGGCATTGCACAAGTCCGAGGCCATGTGCTTTCATGGGCCTCGGAATGCGCCACCTCCGGGATCCTCAGTGATGGCAGGAGGGGTTTCCATCGGCGTCGAGTCGACGCTGAAGTACCTGGGACTTGTCCTCGACAGCCGGTGGAACTTCGTGGAGCATTTCCGACGTTTGGCCCCCAGACTGGAGCGGACAGGGGCTGCCTTCAGGCGGCTCCTGCCCAACCTGGGGGGGCCGAACGCCTCCTGCCGGAGGCTCTACGCGGGAGTCGTGCGGTCCATGGCCCTTTACGGGGCCCCGGTGTGGGCACGTTCATTGAGGCGGCGTGCCGCCCACCACTTGAACGTGCCCCAGAAGGTGGTAGCCGTAAGGCTGGTCCGGGGGTACCGCACGATCTCCCGCGAGGCGGCGAACCTCCTTGCCGGATTGCCGCCATGGGATCTGGAGGCAATAGTCCTCGCGCGCCTACATGAGTGGCGCGCGGAGGCGCTACGCCGGGGGGAAACTCCGCTGCCGCGGCAAATTGTCGCTCAGCGGACGGACTTCCGGCGGGATCTCATGGCGACATGGAGAGAGCGACTATCGCAACCCCGTGCAGGGCACGCCACAATAGTGGCGATAAGTCCCCTCTTTGAGGAGTGGCTGGAGAGACGCCACGGCGTCCTCACCTTCCGCCTGACGCAGGTTCTTACCGGACACGGATGTTTCGGCAAGTTCCTGCACCGAATCGGGCGGGAGGAAACGCCCGGGTGCTATCACTGTGAGGATAGGCCGGAGGACACGGTGGAGCACACTGTGGAGGTGTGCCCCGCTTGGGCGGAGCACCGCCGTGTCCTCGAGGTGGCAATCGGCGGCGGCGACTTCTCGCTCCCGGCCCTGGTTCGTGCCATGGTCCGGAGCGAGACGGAATGGGACGCCGTCACCTCCTTCTGCGAAGCAGTCATGCTAGCGAAGGAGGTGGCGGAACAGGACAGGGAGAGATCCTCACGTCCCGGCCGCCGCGGGAGACGCCCCGGGCGTCGGGGGCCACGTGGTGGCTTTCGGCCACCGTAGGCGCGGGCCTGTGGACGGCAGCTATGGGCTAGCTCGCCGTCCGTACGTCTCATGACGACAGGCCGTGTCGACGGCGCGTTCGTGTTCCACGCGCGCCTCAAAGAGAGTCAGCAATAGGGAAGGGGTCCGCAAGGACCGAAGCCTGCCGGGGCTGCGGGACTATTCGAAAGAGATACCGTGGCCCCGGAACACAAAGGGCGATGAAGGAACATGGATGGGTTTTAGTCAGTAAAAGTCTGACACTCCCTCCTGCTCAGCCCAGAGCGGGAGAAGTCATTTGATGATTTCCCATCCGAAAAAAAAAAAAAAAAAAAAAAAAAAGGGATCGAGTTAAAAACACAATCGTTGATATCTTCGCTTCCAGACGTGCGATTTTGAAGCTGTTTTCAGCGGATTTAGACTAAACTAGGCCTCCGCCTACGTACTGACCATATCGCACGCACTTACACGCGCGTCAGGACTTCATCCCTTACCGCACTTAGGAATTTTTCGATTTTTCAAAGTAAATCCTCAAAATTTAGTGTTTCTTCCAAATTTTTTGCAAAAATAGTTTCAGTTTATAGTATAAATAGTACTCACCCTTCATCCCTGAATTCTGGTTCGCGTTCCGTGTCCCGGTCTCCAGGCTGTGGGGTGAAAATCAAAATTTTTTGGTTCAAAAACTGGTTTTTTTGACCAAAACTCCAAATTTTTGTTCGGCACCTACCCGTTTTTATTCCATATTTAGCTAGCCCGCGCGGAGACGCGTCTCTGGACACCCCGCCCGCGCCCCTAGCTCGAATAAAACATAGATTTTTTCAAAAAATAGTCCTTTTCATACATCTCTGTTAGCACCCAAAAACTACCTAAGGGATCGAGTTAAAAACACAATCGTTGATATCTTCGCTTCCAGACGTGCGATTTTGAAGCTGTTTTCAGCGGATTTAGACTAAACTAGGCCTCCGCCTGCGTACTGACCATATCGCACGCACTTACACGCGCGTCAGGACTTCATCCCTTACCGCACTTAGAAAATTTTCGATTTTTCAAGGTAAATCCTCAAAATTTAGTGTTTCTTCCAATTTTTTTGCAAAAATAGTTTCAGTTTATAGTATAAATAGTACTCACCCTTCATCCCTGAATTCTGGTTCGCGTTCCGTGTCCCGGTCTCCAGGCTGTGGGGTGAAAATCAAAATTTTTTGGTTCAAAAACTGGTTTTTTTGACCAAAACTCCAAATTTTTGTTCGGCACCTACCCGTTTTTATTCCATATTTAGCTAGCCCGCGCGGAGACGCGTCTCTGGACACCCCGCCCGCGCCCCTAGCTCGAATAAAACATAGATTTTTTCAAAAAATAGTCCTTTTCATACATCTCTGTTAGCACCCAAAAACTACCTAAGGGATCGAGTTAAAAACACAATCGTTGATATCTTCGCTTCCAGACGTGCGATTTTGAAGCTGTTTTCAGCGGATTTAGACTAAACTAGGCCTCCGCCTACGTACTGACCATATCGCACGCACTTACACGCGCGTCAGGACTTCATCCCTTACCGCACTTAGGAATTTTTCGATTTTTCAAAGTAAATCCTCAAAATTTAGTGTTTCTTCCAAATTTTTTGCAAAAATAGTTTCAGTTTATAGTATAAATAGTACTCACCCTTCATCCCTGAATTCTGGTTCGCGTTCCGTGTCCCGGTCTCCAGGCTGTGGGGTGAAAATCAAAATTTTTTGGTTCAAAAACTGGTTTTTTTGACCAAAACTCCAAATTTTTGTTCGGCACCTACCCGTTTTTATTCCATATTTAGCTAGCCCGCGCGGAGACGCGTCTCTGGACACCCCGCCCGCGCCCCTAGCTCGAATAAAACATAGATTTTTTCAAAAAATAGTCCTTTTCATACATCTCTGTTAGCACCCAAAAACTACCTAAGGGATCGAGTTAAAAACACAATCGTTGATATCTTCGCTTCCAGACGTGCGATTTTGAAGCTGTTTTCAGCGGATTTAGACTAAACTAGGCCTCCGCCTGCGTACTGACCATATCGCACGCACTTACACGCGCGTCAGGACTTCATCCCTTACCGCACTTAGAAAATTTTCGATTTTTCAAGGTAAATCCTCAAAATTTAGTGTTTCTTCCAATTTTTTTGCAAAAATAGTTTCAGTTTATAGTATAAATAGTACTCACCCTTCATCCCTGAATTCTGGTTCGCGTTCCGTGTCCCGGTCTCCAGGCTGTGGGGTGAAAATCAAAATTTTTTGGTTCAAAAACTGGTTTTTTTGACCAAAACTCCAAATTTTTGTTCGGCACCTACCCGTTTTTATTCCATATTTAGCTAGCCCGCGCGGAGACGCGTCTCTGGACACCCCGCCCGCGCCCCTAGCTCGAATAAAACATAGATTTTTTCAAAAAATAGTCCTTTTCATACATCTCTGTTAGCACCCAAAAACTACCTAAGGGATCGAGTTAAAAACACAATCGTTGATATCTTCGCTTCCAGACGTGCGATTTTGAAGCTGTTTTCAGCGGATTTAGACTAAACTAGGCCTCCGCCTACGTACTGACCATATCGCACGCACTTACACGCGCGTCAGGACTTCATCCCTTACCGCACTTAGGAATTTTTCGATTTTTCAAAGTAAATCCTCAAAATTTAGTGTTTCTTCCAAATTTTTTGCAAAAATAGTTTCAGTTTATAGTATAAATAGTACTCACCCTTCATCCCTGAATTCTGGTTCGCGTTCCGTGTCCCGGTCTCCAGGCTGTGGGGTGAAAATCAAAATTTTTTGGTTCAAAAACTGGTTTTTTTGACCAAAACTCCAAATTTTTGTTCGGCACCTACCCGTTTTTATTCCATATTTAGCTAGCCCGCGCGGAGACGCGTCTCTGGACACCCCGCCCGCGCCCCTAGCTCGAATAAAACATAGATTTTTTCAAAAAATAGTCCTTTTCATACATCTCTGTTAGCACCCAAAAACTACCTAAGGGATCGAGTTAAGGCACCCCGACCCTTGAAAGTGTCAGGAGGGGTCGGGGGTGCGTAGCAGCCCGGTTCGGGGAGATCGTCGTAGTGGGTGTCTACTTCTCCCCGAGCCGAACTCTCGCCGAGTTCCACAACTCTCTCGCAGAGTTGAGTGTCGTCGTCGGAAACCATTCCCTCCCCGTGCTTGTCCTCGGGGACTTCAATGCCAAGAACTTGGCTTGGGGTTCCCGTTGCACAGACGTGCGGGGAAGGATGGTGGAGGACTGGGCCCTGGAGAAGGGCCTGGTCGTCCTAAATCGGGGTTCTGTCGCCACGTGCGTGAGGATGCGGGGCGAGTCGGTGGTGGACATTTCGTTCGCTAGCCCCGCCCTGTCACCGCGTGTCGTTGACTGGCGCGTCATGGAGGGGGTGGAGACCTATTCCGACCACCGGTACATCCGGTTCGACGTCTCCACCCAGACCTCTAGCGCGCCGGTCCAACAGGCCCCGAGTGGTCCGCGTTGGGCGCTGAAGCAGCTGGACCGGGAGCTCCTCCTGGAAGCCTCGATCGTGCAGGCCTGGGTGACATCACCGGACAGGCCTGCCGACGTCAATGATGAGGCAGGGTGGTTCCAGGAGGCCATGTCCGACATATGTGACGTGGCAATGCCCCGAGTCCGGCCAGGAAGCGCCCGGCGTCAGGTGTACTGGTGGTCGCGAGAGCTGACGTCCCTACGGGAGGCGTGTGTGGCTGCGCGACACCTGTACGCCAGGCACCGCAGGCTCCGCATTCGCCCACCGAATGCGGCAGCCATTGAGGCGGAGCTTTATGAGGGCTACAGAGCGGCGAAGACCGCCCTCCGCGGGGCTGTCCTGCGGGCCAGAGATCTGGCCCGCGAGGAGATGCTGGGGGCTCTCGACAGAGATCCGTGGGGGCGCCCTTACAAGATGGTGCGGGATAAACTCCGCACCTGGGCCCCCCCGCTGACGCAGAGTCTCCGGCCTCAGCTCGTGGAGGACGTGGTGAGCGCTCTGTTCCCCTCGCGAGGGGAACACCCGCCCCCGCCTATGGCTCCGCCGGCTGCGGTGCCGGAAGCGGACCACCAAAGTGACGACGACGACGCTCCTGAAGTGACCGGGGTAGACCTGAGAGTGGCGGTACGAAGGCTAGGTGCCAAAAATACCGCCCCGGGACCCGACGGCTTGCCTGGCAAAGCCTGGGTCCTGGCCTCGGAGGCTCTCGGGCCCCGACTGGAAGGGCTCTTTAGCGCATGTTTGGAGAGAGGCCGGTTCCCGCTTCGTTGGAAGACGGGGAAGCTGGTCCTCATCCGGAAGCCGGGGCGCCCGGCGGACTCTCCGTCCGCCTACCGGCCCGTGGTGCTGCTCGACGAGGTGGGCAAGCTCTTTGAAAGAGTAGTTGCGAACCGCCTCGCCGAGCACCTTGCGGGGATGGGGCCGGACCTTGCGGAACACCAATTTGGTTTCCGCAAGGGGCGCTCTACGGTGGACGCCATCATGCGCGTGAGGGCCCTCACGACGGGGGATGCGGTGTCCCGGGGTGGGGTTGTCTTGGCGGTGTCTCTCGACATCGCCAATGCCTTCAACTCCATGCCCTGGAGCTGCATAAGGGAGGCACTCCGGTATCACCGGGTGCCGACCTACCTCCGTCGTGTGGTCGGGGACTACCTGGCAGACAGGTACGTCATCTACCCCGGTCGCAGTGGAGACTGGAACCGGCGAGAGATGTCGTGCGGTGTTCCGCAGGGATCGGTTCTAGGCCCATCCTTGTGGAACATCGGTTACGACTGGGTGCTGCGCGCCGACCTCCCTAGCGGCGTCAGCGTGGTCTGCTATGCGGACGACACGCTGGTGCTCGCACAGGGGGGGTCGCACGAGGCGGCGGCCGAAGTTATGACACGCGGGGTTGCGATAGTCGTTGAGAGGATCCGGCAACTGGGTCTCGAGGTGGCATTGCACAAGTCCGAGGCCATGTGCTTTCATGGGCCTCGGAATGCGCCACCTCCGGGATCCTCAGTGATGGCAGGAGGGGTTTCCATCGGCGTCGAGTCGACGCTGAAGTACCTGGGACTTGTCCTCGACAGCCGGTGGAACTTCGTGGAGCATTTCCGACGTTTGGCCCCCAGACTGGAGCGGACAGGGGCTGCCTTCAGGCGGCTCCTGCCCAACCTGGGGGGGCCGAACGCCTCCTGCCGGAGGCTCTACGCGGGAGTCGTGCGGTCCATGGCCCTTTACGGGGCCCCGGTGTGGGCACGTTCATTGAGGCGGCGTGCCGCCCACCACTTGAACGTGCCCCAGAAGGTGGTAGCCGTAAGGCTGGTCCGGGGGTACCGCACGATCTCCCGCGAGGCGGCGAACCTCCTTGCCGGATTGCCGCCATGGGATCTGGAGGCAATAGTCCTCGCGCGCCTACATGAGTGGCGCGCGGAGGCGCTACGCCGGGGGGAAACTCCGCTGCCGCGGCAAATTGTCGCTCAGCGGACGGACTTCCGGCGGGATCTCATGGCGACATGGAGAGAGCGACTATCGCAACCCCGTGCAGGGCACGCCACAATAGTGGCGATAAGTCCCCTCTTTGAGGAGTGGCTGGAGAGACGCCACGGCGTCCTCACCTTCCGCCTGACGCAGGTTCTTACCGGACACGGATGCTTCGGTAAGTTCCTGCACCGAATCGGGCGGGAGGAGACGCCCGGGTGTCACCATTGTGAGGATCGACCGGAGGACACGGTGGAGCACACGGTGGAGGTGTGCCCCGCTTGGGCGGAGCACCGCCGTGTCCTCGTAACGGCGATTGGCGGCGGCGACCTCTCGCTCCCGGCCTTGGTTCAATCCATGGTCCGGAGCGAGACGGAATGGGACGCCGTCACCTCCTTCTGCGAAGCAGTCATGCTAGCGAAGGAGGTGGCGGAACAGGACAGGGAGAGGTCCTCACGTCCCGGCCGCCGCGGGAGACGCCCCGGGCGTCGGGGGCCACGTGGTGGCTTCCGGCCACCGTAGGCGCGGGCCTGTGGACGGGGAGCTATGGGCTAGCTCGCCGTCCGTTCGTCTCATGACGACAGGCCGTGTCGACGGCGCGTTCGTGTTCCACGCGCGCCTCAAAGAGAGTCAGCAATAAGGAAGGGGTCCGCAAGGACCGAAGCCTGCCGGGGCTGCGGGACTATTCGAAAGAGATACCGTGGCCCCGGAACACAAAGGGCGATGAAGGAACATGGATGGGTTTTAGTCAGTAAAAGTCTGACACTCCCTCCTGCTCAGCCCAGAGCGGGAGAAGTCATTTGATGATTTCCCATCCGAAAAAAAAAAAAAAAAAAAAAAAAAAAAAAAAAAAAAAAAAAAAAAAAAAAAAAAAAAAAAAAAAAGGGATCGAGTTAAAAACACAATCGTTGATATCTTCGCTTCCAGACGTGCGATTTTGAAGCTGTTTTCAGCGGATTTAGACTAAACTAGGCCTCCGCCTACGTACTGACCATATCGCACGCACTTACACGCGCGTCAGGACTTCATCCCTTACCGCACTTAGGAATTTTTCGATTTTTCAAAGTAAATCCTCAAAATTTAGTGTTTCTTCCAAATTTTTTGCAAAAATAGTTTCAGTTTATAGTATAAATAGTACTCACCCTTCATCCCTGAATTCTGGTTCGCGTTCCGTGTCCCGGTCTCCAGGCTGTGGGGTGAAAATCAAAATTTTTTGGTTCAAAAACTGGTTTTTTTGACCAAAACTCCAAATTTTTGTTCGGCACCTACCCGTTTTTATTCCATATTTAGCTAGCCCGCGCGGAGACGCGTCTCTGGACACCCCGCCCGCGCCCCTAGCTCGAATAAAACATAGATTTTTTCAAAAAATAGTCCTTTTCATACATCTCTGTTAGCACCCAAAAACTACCTAAGGGATCGAGTTAAAAACACAATCGTTGATATCTTCGCTTCCAGACGTGCGATTTTGAAGCTGTTTTCAGCGGATTTAGACTAAACTAGGCCTCCGCCTACGTACTGACCATATCGCACGCACTTACACGCGCGTCAGGACTTCATCCCTTACCGCACTTAGGAATTTTTCGATTTTTCAAAGTAAATCCTCAAAATTTAGTGTTTCTTCCAAATTTTTTGCAAAAATAGTTTCAGTTTATAGTATAAATAGTACTCACCCTTCATCCCTGAATTCTGGTTCGCGTTCCGTGTCCCGGTCTCCAGGCTGTGGGGTGAAAATCAAAATTTTTTGGTTCAAAAACTGGTTTTTTTGACCAAAACTCCAAATTTTTGTTCGGCACCTACCCGTTTTTATTCCATATTTAGCTAGCCCGCGCGGAGACGCGTCTCTGGACACCCCGCCCGCGCCCCTAGCTCGAATAAAACATAGATTTTTTCAAAAAATAGTCCTTTTCATACATCTCTGTTAGCACCCAAAAACTACCTAAGGGATCGAGTTAAAAACACAATCGTTGATATCTTCGCTTCCAGACGTGCGATTTTGAAGCTGTTTTCAGCGGATTTAGACTAAACTAGGCCTCCGCCTGCGTACTGACCATATCGCACGCACTTACACGCGCGTCAGGACTTCATCCCTTACCGCACTTAGAAAATTTTCGATTTTTCAAGGTAAATCCTCAAAATTTAGTGTTTCTTCCAATTTTTTTGCAAAAATAGTTTCAGTTTATAGTATAAATAGTACTCACCCTTCATCCCTGAATTCTGGTTCGCGTTCCGTGTCCCGGTCTCCAGGCTGTGGGGTGAAAATCAAAATTTTTTGGTTCAAAAACTGGTTTTTTTGACCAAAACTCCAAATTTTTGTTCGGCACCTACCCGTTTTTATTCCATATTTAGCTAGCCCGCGCGGAGACGCGTCTCTGGACACCCCGCCCGCGCCCCTAGCTCGAATAAAACATAGATTTTTTCAAAAAATAGTCCTTTTCATACATCTCTGTTAGCACCCAAAAACTACCTAAGGGATCGAGTTAAAAACACAATCGTTGATATCTTCGCTTCCAGACGTGCGATTTTGAAGCTGTTTTCAGCGGATTTAGACTAAACTAGGCCTCCGCCTACGTACTGACCATATCGCACGCACTTACACGCGCGTCAGGACTTCATCCCTTACCGCACTTAGGAATTTTTCGATTTTTCAAAGTAAATCCTCAAAATTTAGTGTTTCTTCCAAATTTTTTGCAAAAATAGTTTCAGTTTATAGTATAAATAGTACTCACCCTTCATCCCTGAATTCTGGTTCGCGTTCCGTGTCCCGGTCTCCAGGCTGTGGGGTGAAAATCAAAATTTTTTGGTTCAAAAACTGGTTTTTTTGACCAAAACTCCAAATTTTTGTTCGGCACCTACCCGTTTTTATTCCATATTTAGCTAGCCCGCGCGGAGACGCGTCTCTGGACACCCCGCCCGCGCCCCTAGCTCGAATAAAACATAGATTTTTTCAAAAAATAGTCCTTTTCATACATCTCTGTTAGCACCCAAAAACTACCTAAGGGATCGAGTTAAAAACACAATCGTTGATATCTTCGCTTCCAGACGTGCGATTTTGAAGCTGTTTTCAGCGGATTTAGACTAAACTAGGCCTCCGCCTACGTACTGACCATATCGCACGCACTTACACGCGCGTCAGGACTTCATCCCTTACCGCACTTAGGAATTTTTCGATTTTTCAAAGTAAATCCTCAAAATTTAGTGTTTCTTCCAAATTTTTTGCAAAAATAGTTTCAGTTTATAGTATAAATAGTACTCACCCTTCATCCCTGAATTCTGGTTCGCGTTCCGTGTCCCGGTCTCCAGGCTGTGGGGTGAAAATCAAAATTTTTTGGTTCAAAAACTGGTTTTTTTGACCAAAACTCCAAATTTTTGTTCGGCACCTACCCGTTTTTATTCCATATTTAGCTAGCCCGCGCGGAGACGCGTCTCTGGACACCCCGCCCGCGCCCCTAGCTCGAATAAAACATAGATTTTTTCAAAAAATAGTCCTTTTCATACATCTCTGTTAGCACCCAAAAACTACCTAAGGGATCGAGTTAAAAACACAATCGTTGATATCTTCGCTTCCAGACGTGCGATTTTGAAGCTGTTTTCAGCGGATTTAGACTAAACTAGGCCTCCGCCTACGTACTGACCATATCGCACGCACTTACACGCGCGTCAGGACTTCATCCCTTACCGCACTTAGGAATTTTTCGATTTTTCAAAGTAAATCCTCAAAATTTAGTGTTTCTTCCAAATTTTTTGCAAAAATAGTTTCAGTTTATAGTATAAATAGTACTCACCCTTCATCCCTGAATTCTGGTTCGCGTTCCGTGTCCCGGTCTCCAGGCTGTGGGGTGAAAATCAAAATTTTTTGGTTCAAAAACTGGTTTTTTTGACCAAAACTCCAAATTTTTGTTCGGCACCTACCCGTTTTTATTCCATATTTAGCTAGCCCGCGCGGAGACGCGTCTCTGGACACCCCGCCCGCGCCCCTAGCTCGAATAAAACATAGATTTTTTCAAAAAATAGTCCTTTTCATACATCTCTGTTAGCACCCAAAAACTACCTAAGGGATCGAGTTAAAAACACAATCGTTGATATCTTCGCTTCCAGACGTGCGATTTTGAAGCTGTTTTCAGCGGATTTAGACTAAACTAGGCCTCCGCCTGCGTACTGACCATATCGCACGCACTTACACGCGCGTCAGGACTTCATCCCTTACCGCACTTAGAAAATTTTCGATTTTTCAAGGTAAATCCTCAAAATTTAGTGTTTCTTCCAATTTTTTTGCAAAAATAGTTTCAGTTTATAGTATAAATAGTACTCACCCTTCATCCCTGAATTCTGGTTCGCGTTCCGTGTCCCGGTCTCCAGGCTGTGGGGTGAAAATCAAAATTTTTTGGTTCAAAAACTGGTTTTTTTGACCAAAACTCCAAATTTTTGTTCGGCACCTACCCGTTTTTATTCCATATTTAGCTAGCCCGCGCGGAGACGCGTCTCTGGACACCCCGCCCGCGCCCCTAGCTCGAATAAAACATAGATTTTTTCAAAAAATAGTCCTTTTCATACATCTCTGTTAGCACCCAAAAACTACCTAAGGGATCGAGTTAAAAACACAATCGTTGATATCTTCGCTTCCAGACGTGCGATTTTGAAGCTGTTTTCAGCGGATTTAGACTAAACTAGGCCTCCGCCTACGTACTGACCATATCGCACGCACTTACACGCGCGTCAGGACTTCATCCCTTACCGCACTTAGGAATTTTTCGATTTTTCAAAGTAAATCCTCAAAATTTAGTGTTTCTTCCAAATTTTTTGCAAAAATAGTTTCAGTTTATAGTATAAATAGTACTCACCCTTCATCCCTGAATTCTGGTTCGCGTTCCGTGTCCCGGTCTCCAGGCTGTGGGGTGAAAATCAAAATTTTTTGGTTCAAAAACTGGTTTTTTTGACCAAAACTCCAAATTTTTGTTCGGCACCTACCCGTTTTTATTCCATATTTAGCTAGCCCGCGCGGAGACGCGTCTCTGGACACCCCGCCCGCGCCCCTAGCTCGAATAAAACATAGATTTTTTCAAAAAATAGTCCTTTTCATACATCTCTGTTAGCACCCAAAAACTACCTAAGGGATCGAGTTAAAAACACAATCGTTGATATCTTCGCTTCCAGACGTGCGATTTTGAAGCTGTTTTCAGCGGATTTAGACTAAACTAGGCCTCCGCCTGCGTACTGACCATATCGCACGCACTTACACGCGCGTCAGGACTTCATCCCTTACCGCACTTAGAAAATTTTCGATTTTTCAAGGTAAATCCTCAAAATTTAGTGTTTCTTCCAATTTTTTTGCAAAAATAGTTTCAGTTTATAGTATAAATAGTACTCACCCTTCATCCCTGAATTCTGGTTCGCGTTCCGTGTCCCGGTCTCCAGGCTGTGGGGTGAAAATCAAAATTTTTTGGTTCAAAAACTGGTTTTTTTGACCAAAACTCCAAATTTTTGTTCGGCACCTACCCGTTTTTATTCCATATTTAGCTAGCCCGCGCGGAGACGCGTCTCTGGACACCCCGCCCGCGCCCCTAGCTCGAATAAAACATAGATTTTTTCAAAAAATAGTCCTTTTCATACATCTCTGTTAGCACCCAAAAACTACCTAAGGGATCGAGTTAAAAACACAATCGTTGATATCTTCGCTTCCAGACGTGCGATTTTGAAGCTGTTTTCAGCGGATTTAGACTAAACTAGGCCTCCGCCTACGTACTGACCATATCGCACGCACTTACACGCGCGTCAGGACTTCATCCCTTACCGCACTTAGGAATTTTTCGATTTTTCAAAGTAAATCCTCAAAATTTAGTGTTTCTTCCAAATTTTTTGCAAAAATAGTTTCAGTTTATAGTATAAATAGTACTCACCCTTCATCCCTGAATTCTGGTTCGCGTTCCGTGTCCCGGTCTCCAGGCTGTGGGGTGAAAATCAAAATTTTTTGGTTCAAAAACTGGTTTTTTTGACCAAAACTCCAAATTTTTGTTCGGCACCTACCCGTTTTTATTCCATATTTAGCTAGCCCGCGCGGAGACGCGTCTCTGGACACCCCGCCCGCGCCCCTAGCTCGAATAAAACATAGATTTTTTCAAAAAATAGTCCTTTTCATACATCTCTGTTAGCACCCAAAAACTACCTAAGGGATCGAGTTAAAAACACAATCGTTGATATCTTCGCTTCCAGACGTGCGATTTTGAAGCTGTTTTCAGCGGATTTAGACTAAACTAGGCCTCCGCCTGCGTACTGACCATATCGCACGCACTTACACGCGCGTCAGGACTTCATCCCTTACCGCACTTAGAAAATTTTCGATTTTTCAAGGTAAATCCTCAAAATTTAGTGTTTCTTCCAATTTTTTTGCAAAAATAGTTTCAGTTTATAGTATAAATAGTACTCACCCTTCATCCCTGAATTCTGGTTCGCGTTCCGTGTCCCGGTCTCCAGGCTGTGGGGTGAAAATCAAAATTTTTTGGTTCAAAAACTGGTTTTTTTGACCAAAACTCCAAATTTTTGTTCGGCACCTACCCGTTTTTATTCCATATTTAGCTAGCCCGCGCGGAGACGCGTCTCTGGACACCCCGCCCGCGCCCCTAGCTCGAATAAAACATAGATTTTTTCAAAAAATAGTCCTTTTCATACATCTCTGTTAGCACCCAAAAACTACCTAAGGGATCGAGTTAAAAACACAATCGTTGATATCTTCGCTTCCAGACGTGCGATTTTGAAGCTGTTTTCAGCGGATTTAGACTAAACTAGGCCTCCGCCTACGTACTGACCATATCGCACGCACTTACACGCGCGTCAGGACTTCATCCCTTACCGCACTTAGGAATTTTTCGATTTTTCAAAGTAAATCCTCAAAATTTAGTGTTTCTTCCAAATTTTTTGCAAAAATAGTTTCAGTTTATAGTATAAATAGTACTCACCCTTCATCCCTGAATTCTGGTTCGCGTTCCGTGTCCCGGTCTCCAGGCTGTGGGGTGAAAATCAAAATTTTTTGGTTCAAAAACTGGTTTTTTTGACCAAAACTCCAAATTTTTGTTCGGCACCTACCCGTTTTTATTCCATATTTAGCTAGCCCGCGCGGAGACGCGTCTCTGGACACCCCGCCCGCGCCCCTAGCTCGAATAAAACATAGATTTTTTCAAAAAATAGTCCTTTTCATACATCTCTGTTAGCACCCAAAAACTACCTAAGGGATCGAGTTAAAAACACAATCGTTGATATCTTCGCTTCCAGACGTGCGATTTTGAAGCTGTTTTCAGCGGATTTAGACTAAACTAGGCCTCCGCCTACGTACTGACCATATCGCACGCACTTACACGCGCGTCAGGACTTCATCCCTTACCGCACTTAGGAATTTTTCGATTTTTCAAAGTAAATCCTCAAAATTTAGTGTTTCTTCCAAATTTTTTGCAAAAATAGTTTCAGTTTATAGTATAAATAGTACTCACCCTTCATCCCTGAATTCTGGTTCGCGTTCCGTGTCCCGGTCTCCAGGCTGTGGGGTGAAAATCAAAATTTTTTGGTTCAAAAACTGGTTTTTTTGACCAAAACTCCAAATTTTTGTTCGGCACCTACCCGTTTTTATTCCATATTTAGCTAGCCCGCGCGGAGACGCGTCTCTGGACACCCCGCCCGCGCCCCTAGCTCGAATAAAACATAGATTTTTTCAAAAAATAGTCCTTTTCATACATCTCTGTTAGCACCCAAAAACTACCTAAGGGATCGAGTTAAAAACACAATCGTTGATATCTTCGCTTCCAGACGTGCGATTTTGAAGCTGTTTTCAGCGGATTTAGACTAAACTAGGCCTCCGCCTGCGTACTGACCATATCGCACGCACTTACACGCGCGTCAGGACTTCATCCCTTACCGCACTTAGAAAATTTTCGATTTTTCAAGGTAAATCCTCAAAATTTAGTGTTTCTTCCAATTTTTTTGCAAAAATAGTTTCAGTTTATAGTATAAATAGTACTCACCCTTCATCCCTGAATTCTGGTTCGCGTTCCGTGTCCCGGTCTCCAGGCTGTGGGGTGAAAATCAAAATTTTTTGGTTCAAAAACTGGTTTTTTTGACCAAAACTCCAAATTTTTGTTCGGCACCTACCCGTTTTTATTCCATATTTAGCTAGCCCGCGCGGAGACGCGTCTCTGGACACCCCGCCCGCGCCCCTAGCTCGAATAAAACATAGATTTTTTCAAAAAATAGTCCTTTTCATACATCTCTGTTAGCACCCAAAAACTACCTAAGGGATCGAGTTAAAAACACAATCGTTGATATCTTCGCTTCCAGACGTGCGATTTTGAAGCTGTTTTCAGCGGATTTAGACTAAACTAGGCCTCCGCCTACGTACTGACCATATCGCACGCACTTACACGCGCGTCAGGACTTCATCCCTTACCGCACTTAGGAATTTTTCGATTTTTCAAAGTAAATCCTCAAAATTTAGTGTTTCTTCCAAATTTTTTGCAAAAATAGTTTCAGTTTATAGTATAAATAGTACTCACCCTTCATCCCTGAATTCTGGTTCGCGTTCCGTGTCCCGGTCTCCAGGCTGTGGGGTGAAAATCAAAATTTTTTGGTTCAAAAACTGGTTTTTTTGACCAAAACTCCAAATTTTTGTTCGGCACCTACCCGTTTTTATTCCATATTTAGCTAGCCCGCGCGGAGACGCGTCTCTGGACACCCCGCCCGCGCCCCTAGCTCGAATAAAACATAGATTTTTTCAAAAAATAGTCCTTTTCATACATCTCTGTTAGCACCCAAAAACTACCTAAGGGATCGAGTTAAAAACACAATCGTTGATATCTTCGCTTCCAGACGTGCGATTTTGAAGCTGTTTTCAGCGGATTTAGACTAAACTAGGCCTCCGCCTACGTACTGACCATATCGCACGCACTTACACGCGCGTCAGGACTTCATCCCTTACCGCACTTAGGAATTTTTCGATTTTTCAAAGTAAATCCTCAAAATTTAGTGTTTCTTCCAAATTTTTTGCAAAAATAGTTTCAGTTTATAGTATAAATAGTACTCACCCTTCATCCCTGAATTCTGGTTCGCGTTCCGTGTCCCGGTCTCCAGGCTGTGGGGTGAAAATCAAAATTTTTTGGTTCAAAAACTGGTTTTTTTGACCAAAACTCCAAATTTTTGTTCGGCACCTACCCGTTTTTATTCCATATTTAGCTAGCCCGCGCGGAGACGCGTCTCTGGACACCCCGCCCGCGCCCCTAGCTCGAATAAAACATAGATTTTTTCAAAAAATAGTCCTTTTCATACATCTCTGTTAGCACCCAAAAACTACCTAAGGGATCGAGTTAAAAACACAATCGTTGATATCTTCGCTTCCAGACGTGCGATTTTGAAGCTGTTTTCAGCGGATTTAGACTAAACTAGGCCTCCGCCTACGTACTGACCATATCGCACGCACTTACACGCGCGTCAGGACTTCATCCCTTACCGCACTTAGGAATTTTTCGATTTTTCAAAGTAAATCCTCAAAATTTAGTGTTTCTTCCAAATTTTTTGCAAAAATAGTTTCAGTTTATAGTATAAATAGTACTCACCCTTCATCCCTGAATTCTGGTTCGCGTTCCGTGTCCCGGTCTCCAGGCTGTGGGGTGAAAATCAAAATTTTTTGGTTCAAAAACTGGTTTTTTTGACCAAAACTCCAAATTTTTGTTCGGCACCTACCCGTTTTTATTCCATATTTAGCTAGCCCGCGCGGAGACGCGTCTCTGGACACCCCGCCCGCGCCCCTAGCTCGAATAAAACATAGATTTTTTCAAAAAATAGTCCTTTTCATACATCTCTGTTAGCACCCAAAAACTACCTAAGGGATCGAGTTAAAAACACAATCGTTGATATCTTCGCTTCCAGACGTGCGATTTTGAAGCTGTTTTCAGCGGATTTAGACTAAACTAGGCCTCCGCCTACGTACTGACCATATCGCACGCACTTACACGCGCGTCAGGACTTCATCCCTTACCGCACTTAGGAATTTTTCGATTTTTCAAAGTAAATCCTCAAAATTTAGTGTTTCTTCCAAATTTTTTGCAAAAATAGTTTCAGTTTATAGTATAAATAGTACTCACCCTTCATCCCTGAATTCTGGTTCGCGTTCCGTGTCCCGGTCTCCAGGCTGTGGGGTGAAAATCAAAATTTTTTGGTTCAAAAACTGGTTTTTTTGACCAAAACTCCAAATTTTTGTTCGGCACCTACCCGTTTTTATTCCATATTTAGCTAGCCCGCGCGGAGACGCGTCTCTGGACACCCCGCCCGCGCCCCTAGCTCGAATAAAACATAGATTTTTTCAAAAAATAGTCCTTTTCATACATCTCTGTTAGCACCCAAAAACTACCTAAGGGATCGAGTTAAAAACACAATCGTTGATATCTTCGCTTCCAGACGTGCGATTTTGAAGCTGTTTTCAGCGGATTTAGACTAAACTAGGCCTCCGCCTGCGTACTGACCATATCGCACGCACTTACACGCGCGTCAGGACTTCATCCCTTACCGCACTTAGAAAATTTTCGATTTTTCAAGGTAAATCCTCAAAATTTAGTGTTTCTTCCAATTTTTTTGCAAAAATAGTTTCAGTTTATAGTATAAATAGTACTCACCCTTCATCCCTGAATTCTGGTTCGCGTTCCGTGTCCCGGTCTCCAGGCTGTGGGGTGAAAATCAAAATTTTTTGGTTCAAAAACTGGTTTTTTTGACCAAAACTCCAAATTTTTGTTCGGCACCTACCCGTTTTTATTCCATATTTAGCTAGCCCGCGCGGAGACGCGTCTCTGGACACCCCGCCCGCGCCCCTAGCTCGAATAAAACATAGATTTTTTCAAAAAATAGTCCTTTTCATACATCTCTGTTAGCACCCAAAAACTACCTAAGGGATCGAGTTAAAAACACAATCGTTGATATCTTCGCTTCCAGACGTGCGATTTTGAAGCTGTTTTCAGCGGATTTAGACTAAACTAGGCCTCCGCCTACGTACTGACCATATCGCACGCACTTACACGCGCGTCAGGACTTCATCCCTTACCGCACTTAGGAATTTTTCGATTTTTCAAAGTAAATCCTCAAAATTTAGTGTTTCTTCCAAATTTTTTGCAAAAATAGTTTCAGTTTATAGTATAAATAGTACTCACCCTTCATCCCTGAATTCTGGTTCGCGTTCCGTGTCCCGGTCTCCAGGCTGTGGGGTGAAAATCAAAATTTTTTGGTTCAAAAACTGGTTTTTTTGACCAAAACTCCAAATTTTTGTTCGGCACCTACCCGTTTTTATTCCATATTTAGCTAGCCCGCGCGGAGACGCGTCTCTGGACACCCCGCCCGCGCCCCTAGCTCGAATAAAACATAGATTTTTTCAAAAAATAGTCCTTTTCATACATCTCTGTTAGCACCCAAAAACTACCTAAGGGATCGAGTTAAAAACACAATCGTTGATATCTTCGCTTCCAGACGTGCGATTTTGAAGCTGTTTTCAGCGGATTTAGACTAAACTAGGCCTCCGCCTACGTACTGACCATATCGCACGCACTTACACGCGCGTCAGGACTTCATCCCTTACCGCACTTAGGAATTTTTCGATTTTTCAAAGTAAATCCTCAAAATTTAGTGTTTCTTCCAAATTTTTTGCAAAAATAGTTTCAGTTTATAGTATAAATAGTACTCACCCTTCATCCCTGAATTCTGGTTCGCGTTCCGTGTCCCGGTCTCCAGGCTGTGGGGTGAAAATCAAAATTTTTTGGTTCAAAAACTGGTTTTTTTGACCAAAACTCCAAATTTTTGTTCGGCACCTACCCGTTTTTATTCCATATTTAGCTAGCCCGCGCGGAGACGCGTCTCTGGACACCCCGCCCGCGCCCCTAGCTCGAATAAAACATAGATTTTTTCAAAAAATAGTCCTTTTCATACATCTCTGTTAGCACCCAAAAACTACCTAAGGGATCGAGTTAAAAACACAATCGTTGATATCTTCGCTTCCAGACGTGCGATTTTGAAGCTGTTTTCAGCGGATTTAGACTAAACTAGGCCTCCGCCTACGTACTGACCATATCGCACGCACTTACACGCGCGTCAGGACTTCATCCCTTACCGCACTTAGGAATTTTTCGATTTTTCAAAGTAAATCCTCAAAATTTAGTGTTTCTTCCAAATTTTTTGCAAAAATAGTTTCAGTTTATAGTATAAATAGTACTCACCCTTCATCCCTGAATTCTGGTTCGCGTTCCGTGTCCCGGTCTCCAGGCTGTGGGGTGAAAATCAAAATTTTTTGGTTCAAAAACTGGTTTTTTTGACCAAAACTCCAAATTTTTGTTCGGCACCTACCCGTTTTTATTCCAAATATAGCTAGCCCGCGCGGAGACGCGTCTCTGGACACCTCGGCCGCGCCCCTAGCTCGAATAAATTTTGCCCACCCACCCGCCCTCTGGTCTATAGGAAGGTAGACGTGGGATTTTCGGCAAAATTTATTTTTCATAATTAGTTTCTTATATATATTTTAGGCCTGTAAATAGTGGTTTGTAGGGAAAATTTCGTTTTTTAACCATCCTGACCAATTCTAAATAATTATTATTTATTACGAAAATTTTAATTTTATGTTTTAGAAATTATTTTTACATATTATTTAGAATTTAAATTATTGTGACAGTTGTCTGTAAGTGGGCAACAATAATTTTATATTATTTTGTTATTTCAGATTATTTGATTTATTTACATTTACTTACTGTTCCCCCCCTTTACAGGGGAACAGAAGTACCCAGTGTCCAGCTGACCAGCAACCCTCCATATTAGCAGAAATTTTAGTTTTGACCCCCTCTTTACAGGGGTCTTTCTGAGTTACTCTGCTCATTTAACAAAAACATGTTCCGCACCCCATCTAGCACCGTGAGGGCCACAGGCTCGAGTGGCTCGCCGCGATCGGCGGAGAAAGCGGGGCCTTCGCCTGATGCGAGAAGGAGAATCTCCTTCGAGGACGAGACTCCTTTGGCATCACGAGGAGGCCCTGCCACTCCGGGGACGCGCCGAGCTCCTGCGGACTTCTTGGCACTGCTCAGGAAGCCTGAGGCGAGGAACCGCAGTCGCACTGAGGAGGCGAGAGCTTGCCTGAACAAGGCTAAGCTAAATTTAGGCAACTCTCGCAACCTCAGGACCGACATCAAAACCGCGGTTCTTGAGGCCATAAACAGGCTTTTTGAGCTGGTCAAGGAGTCCGAGCGCGACAAGCTGCCTGCCGCACCCGCTGCCGTACCGGAATCCGCGCCCACTGCTGACTTCGGTCCTCAACCCATATCCATCGAGGCACTTGCTAGCCAAACTGTGCTCATAACCACCCTAAAGGAGCACATCTCGGAGTTGAAAGACAACTCCGAGAAACTCGAAAAGCTCCGAGACAGTTTGGCTAGCAGGGAAAGTGTGGGGGTGACCACCTACGCGGCCGTCAGTAAAAGCCACACCGGGGCGCAGGCCCCGGAGCGAACGACGCTGCACTCTGTGGTGGTCTCTTCCACACAGGAGATGGACACGGGGGCCGAAATCCTCGAAAGAGTGAGAAAAGCAGTGGACGCGAAGGAGGGCTGGGTGCGAGTAGAGAGGGTCCGAAAGGCGAAGGACCAAAAGGTCATCATGTGGTGCGCAACCATGGAGGACAGAGAAAAGTTAAAGAAGCGACTTGAATCGGCCGGAGAAAACCTCGTCGTCGAGGCGGTGAAAAATCGGGACCCGCTTCTGGTTCTTAGGGACGTGCTGTCAGTACACAGCGACGAGGAAGTGTTGAGAGCCCTTAAGAACCAGAACCGGGAAATCTTTTACGGCCTCGGGGACGAGGAACTCAAAATGTCCGTCAAGTACAGGAAAAAGTGCCGAAACCCGCACACGAATAGCATTGTGCTGAGTGTTACCCCAGCAATCTGGAAGAGGGCACTCGAAGGAGGCAAACTTCGGATTGACCTCCAGAGAGTGCGCGTCGAAGACCAGACGCCTCTGGTGCAGTGCACGCGTTGCTTGGCATACGGGCGCGGAAAACGTCTGTGCACGGAGCCTGCCGATCTGTGCAGCCACTGTGGCGGAGCGCACCTTAGGGCGGACTGCCCAGACAAGCAGATTGGCGAAGCAGCGGCGTGCGTTAACTGCACCAGAGCCAAGCTGGGGGAGCACCGGCACAATGCATTCAGCAACGATTGCCCCATACGCAGGAAGTGGGACGCATTCGCGCGAGCAACTATAGCGTATTGCTAAAGTTGTCGGTGCGCCCACTTCCACGTACACATTGATCTCGACACAACCAGATAGCAGACGCATTGGGCGAACCGCTAGGGTTGGCTTGATGGAGGATGATAATAGGAGTCACTTTCTTGAGAAAGTGGCTCAAATTATGCTAGACCGTAATCCAACTCTAGTGGAATCGTCAAGTTGTGTCGAACCTGGCGCAAAATCTAGCAGTCATTTCACTGAAACTGCAAAACATGTTCTGGAGATTAGGCAAAGTGATATTGACTTATATATTAAGTATATGCAGCAAATATCACGGTAAACTAAATTAAACTATAAAGAACATAAGCGCAGAATTTCCGGGGTAAAATATATGGGTTTTAAAAAAATAGATATAATTTGGAAAAATAGACAATTAAATAGAAGTATAATAGTATAAATGTTAAGACAAAAGGGAAATATAAAGTAACTTTGGTTGAAATAAAAATAATAGTTTTTTTTTACATTGCACAGTCTCAAAATACAAAAGCTAGTTAAATATCGCAAACATTGATAGATTAAAGAGTGTGGCCTCTCCGGCCTACTATCAAACAAGTCGCAAAGAAGGAAAAAACAGAGTACACAAGGTCTCTGATAATGTCAGAGGGACACTGGCTAGGCAGGAGTGGTTTTTAGCCGGTTCGAGTCCGGCACTACCTCGACTGTCTCACAAGAGAAATTCCTGTGGGACAGTCGAGGTGTCCGCGGGGATTTCCCACTCCTGCCAAAAAAAAAAAAAAAAAAAAAAAAAAAAACCTCTAAAGTTCCAGCTTGTAAGCGGAAAACCACGTTAGGTTAGCTTAGGTTAGGTTAGGTTAGGTTCCCTGAGATACCATCGGGTGCCTTCCTACCTCCGCAACATCGTGGGGGCGTACCTCTCAGGAAGGTGTGTCACCTACATGGGACGCGACGGCACGGGCCGTCGCCAGATGTCGTGCGGTGTTCCACAGGGCTCGGTTCTGGGCCCACCCCTGTGGAACATCGGATACGACTGGGTTTTGCGGTGCGAGCTCCCGCCGGGAGTGAACCTGACGTGTTATGCGGACGACACGCTGGTCACGGCCCGGGGGAGCTCGTACAGGGAGGCAGCGTTGCTGGCCACGGCTGCGGTCTCACAGGTGGTGAGCCGCATACGACGCCTGGGCCTGGAAGTGGCCCTCAACAAGTCGGAGGCCATCGCTTTCCATGGCCCCCGACGGGCACCGCCGTTGGGATCACACATCGTGGTCGGGGGGGTCCGGATCGCTGTCGAGTCAACCATGAAGTACCTTGGATTGGTGCTCGACAGCCGTTGGGACTTCGGCCCCCACTTTCAGCGGCTGGTGCCCAAGTTGATGGGCGCGGCGGGCGCGCTGTCAACGCTGCTTCCCAATTTGGGGGGCCCGAGCTCCGCCTGCAGGCGGTTGTACGTCGGGATCGTGCGATCGATGGCCCTTTATGGGGCCCCGATATGGGCGACCGACCTGACGGCCCGCACTATCGCAGTCCTGCGCAGACCGCAGAGAGCGATGGCCGTCAGGGTCGTACGGGGATATCGCACGATCTCGTACGAGGCGGCTTGTGTACTGGCCGGATCCCCGCCATGGGACCTGGAGGCGAAGACCCTCGCGACACTGTACCAGTGGCGCGAGGGGGCCAAACATCGGGGCGAGAGGCTGGTGCACCGACAGATTACGGTGTACCGGTCTCAGCTCCGACAGGTCATGGTGGCGGAATGGCGGGGGAGGCTAGAGCTTCCCACCGCCGGCCTCGACACAATCGAGGCGATCCGGCCAGTACTCGACGACTGGCTCGGGAGGAGGCACGGCTCCCTGACGTTTCGGGCGACGCAGGTGCTCTCGGGGCACGGCTGCTTCGGGAAGTACCTGTGTCGCTTAAGCAGGGAGCCGGACGCCCGGTGCCATCACTGCGTCCACTGCACGGAGGATACGGCGCGGCATACGCTGGCCGAGTGTGCCGCGTGGGATGAGCCGCGCCGTGCCCTCGTAGCAGAGGTTGGAGGAGACCTGTCGCTGCCGGCCGTCGCTCGCGCGATGGTTGGCAGTGCAGAGTCCTGGGACGCAGTGGTGTCCTTCTGCGAAACCGTCATGTCGCAGAAGGAGGCTGCGGAGAGGTTAAGGGAGGTCGAGACCGCCCTCCCGACCCGCAGCAGACGCACCGGGCGTCGGCAGAGGGCTGATAACGCCCTCTTCCGGCCCCCCTAAATAGGTCCAGGGGCGACGGATTCGGGGACATCCGTCGCCCCCCATGACACTGGACCCGAGACGGCGGCGCGTCGTGTTCCACGCGCGCCTCTCAGAGACGTAGCGGGGGGAGTTTTACACCTCACTCCCCCCGGGACGAGGCCCGCAGGTCGAGCGGGCCGGCACTAGTCCGGGGCAGCGGAAGTCGCATCAGATCCCGCTGCCCCCCGACGCAAGTGTGCGATGGAACACCGGTGTGGTTTTAGTCAGTACGAGTCTGACAGACCCCTCCGCTCTCCCCAGGGCGGAGGACATCCATTGAGGATTTCCACATCGTGAAAAAAAAAAAAAAAAAAAAAAAGGTTAGGTTAGGTTAGGTTGGGCCGATCTGTATTTATGCTTTCGCGGTTGCACAACGACATGCTTTGCTCACGCTTTGCTTGGTAGCATAGATGCAGGTCTACCTTACTGCCTCCCTCAGAGGCGGTAGGGTGGCGGGGTCTTGAGGGAGAGCGCTACGGTCGTGTAGATCCTCAAGGCAAGTCTGGTGTGTTCACCTTCACGTGGTTGCCGCCCTGTTCTTGGTCTAATTCCATAAGAAATAGACGCAACAAAGACCACCAGGCGCTTTCTGGGGGGGGGGGCACATCGCACTTCGTATGATCGACTCCCGTCATGCGAAGTGCGGTGTGCGTTTCCCCTGCGTGCCCCTCTGAGCGTAGCAGAGGGCATGGCAGGGGAGTGGGGTCCTTTTGCGGGGTTCTCGCAGAAGGAGGAGGCGGGGCGGCGCGGCGAGTGGATCATGCGCGGAACATGATCCTCTCGCCGCGCCGCTCCGCGAGCGGAGAGGGGGGGAAGGGGCGTTTGCCCTCCCTCCTCACGGTGACGGGCGGGCGACAGGCGCGGAGGTGCCTCCGCCCGCATTGCACCCGTCACCCCGCGGGGGGACTGGGCCTCCCGCTTCCCGGCGTGCGTGCGTGAACACCATGCTGGGGAGCGAGGAGAGGAGGCCTGGTCAGAGGTAGCCTCCCTTTGCGAGGTTCTCGCAGAGGGAGGAGGCGGGGCGACGCGGCGAGAGGATCATGAACATCCGCATGATCCTCTCGCCGCGCCGCTCCGCGGGCGGAGAGGGGGGGAAGGGGCGTTTGCCCTCCCTCCTCACGGTGACGGGCGGGCGACAGGCACGGAGGTGCCTCCGCCCGCATTGCACCCGTCACCCCGCGGGGGACTGGGCCTCCCGCTTCCCGGCGTGCGTGCGTGAGCGCCATGCTGGGGAGCGAGGAGAGGAGGCCTGGTCGGCGGTAGCCTCCCTTTGCGAGGTTCGTTCTCGCAGAGGGAGGAGGCGGGGCGGTGCGGTGGGAGGATCATGCTCGGAACATGATCCTCTCGCCGCACCGCTCCGTGGGCGGTGAGGGGGGGAAGGGGCGTTTGCCCTCCCTCCTCACGGTGACGGGCGGGCGACAGGCACGGAGGTGCCTCCGCCCGCATTGCACCCGTCACCTCGCGGACGACTGGGCCTCCCGCTTCCCGGCGTGCGTTGGCGGACGCCATGCTGGGGAGCGCGGAGGCCTGGTCAGCGGTAGCCTCCTTTTGCGATTTCGCAAAAGGAGGAGGCGGAGCGCGCGCGGGAGGTCTCTCTCTCGCTGCGCTGCTCCGCGGGCGGAGAGGGGGGGAAGGGGCATTTGCCCTCCTTCCTCACGGTGACGGGCGGGCGACAGGCGCGGGGGTGCCTCCGCCCGCATTGCACCCGTCACCTCCGTCGGTCATTCCCAACCCCCTCCTCCACGCCCGTGCCGTGAGGGCAAGAGGGGGGGGTGTGCCTTGTGCTCGTCGGCGGGGGACTGGAAGTAAAGGCTGTGCCGGATTCCCAGTCCCCCTCCACTATGACGAAGCGGGAATGCGCTGGGTCGTTTTAGTGGGTATACCGGGTATTGCACGCCCGGGGAGTCCCACATACCCCTCCCGTCCCCCGACGGGAGGGCATGCGTAATGCATTTTTTCCCAGCGTCAAAAAAAAAAAAAAAAAAAAGGTTAGGTTGGGGCCGATCTGTATTTATGCTTTCGCGGTTGCACAACGACATGCTTTGCTCACGCTTTGCATGGTAGCATAGATGCAGGTCTACCTTACTGCCTCCCTCAGAGGCGGTAGGGTGGCGGGGTCTTGAGGGAGAGCGCTACGGTCGTGTAGATCCTCAAGGCAAGTCTGGTGTGTTCACCTTCACGTGGTTGCCGCCCTGTTCTTGGTCTAATTCCATAAGAAATAGACGCAACAAAAACCACCAGGCGCTTTCTGGGGGGAAGGGGGGGGGCGCGTCGCACTTCGTATGATCAACTCCCGTCATGCGAAGTGCGGTGTGCGTTTCCCCTGCGTGCCCCTCTGAGCTTAGCAGAGGGCATGGCAGGGGAATGGGGTCCTCCTTTTGCGGGGTTCTCGCAGAAGGAGGAGGCGGGGCGGCGCGGCGAGTGGATCATGCGCGGAACATGATCCTCTCGCCGCGCCGCTCCGCGGGCGGAGAGGGGGGGAAGGGGCGTTTGCCCTCCCTCCTCACGGTGACGGGCGGGCGACAGGCGCGGAGGTGCCTCCGCCCGCATTGCACCCGTCACCCCGCGGGGGGACTGGGCCTCCCGCTTCCCGGCGTGCGTGCGTGAACACCATGCTGGGGAGCGAGGAGAGGAGGCCTGGTCAGAGGTAGCCTCCCTTTGCGAGGTTCTCGCAGAGGGAGGAGGCGGGGCGGCGCGGCAGGAGGATCGTGTTTGGAGGGCATGATCCTCTCGCCGCGCCGCTCCGCGGGCGGAGAGGGGGGGAAGGGGCGTTTGCCCTCCCTCCTCACGGTGACGGGCGGGCGACAGGCGCGGAGGTGCCTCCACCCGCATTGCACCCGTCACCCCGCGGGGGACTGGGCCTCCCGCTTCCCGGCGTGCGTGCGTGAACACCATGCTGGGGAGCGAGGAGAGGAGGCCTGGTCAGTGGTAGCCTCCCTTTGCGAGGTTCTCGCAGAGGGAGGAGGCGGGGCGGCGCGGTGGGAGGATCATGAGCAAAACATGATCCTCTCGCCGCACCGCTCCGTGGGCGGTGAGGGGGGGAAGGGGCGTTTGTCCTCCCTCCTCACGGTGACGGGCGGGCGACAGGCACGGAGGTGCCTCCGCCCGCATTGCACCCGTCACCTCGCGGGGGACTGGGCCTCCCGCTTCCCGGCGTGCGTTGGCGGACGCCATGCTGGGGAGCGCGGAGGTCTGGTCAGCGGTAGCCTCCTTTTGCTATTTCGCAAAAGGAGGAGGCGGAGCGCGCGCGGGAGGTCTCTCTCTCGCTGCGCTGCTCCGCGGGCGGAGAGGGGGGGTAGGGGCATTTGCCCTCCTTCCTCACGGTGATGGGCGGGCGACAGGCGCGGGGGTGCCTCCGCCCGCATTGCACCCGTCACCTCCGTCGGTCATTCCCAACCCCCTCCTCCACGCCCGTGCCGTGAGGGCAAGAGGGGGGGGTGTGCCTTGTGCTCGTTGGCGGGGGACTGGAAGTAAAGGCTGTGCCGGATTCCCAGTCCCCCTCCACTATGACGAAGCGGGAATGCGCTGGGTCGTTTTAGTGGGTATACCGGGTTTTACACGCCCGGGGAGTCCCACATACCCCTCCCGTCCCCCGACGGGAGGGCATGCGTAATGCATTTTTTCCCAGCGTCAAAAAAAAAAAAAAAAAAAAAAGGTTAGGTTAGGTTAGGTTGGGGCGGGGGACCACCCCACAGAGCTTACGTCCACGTCGTGTCCCCTGGAAACGGCCCAGTTTGACCACCGTAACGGAGTGGCAGACTGGGTACGGCCAAAGTGCTCTGTGCTCTCGTATTTTATTTTATCCATTGCCTTGTTTTACGAGAATCTGCGGTATGCCCAAACAATCGCGGGACGCCTGCGGGCGCTTTTTTAAACCAAAAGGTCCTTATCAGGGCCAACCCAAAGGCCCTTCTCAGGGCCAACCAAAAGGCCCTTCTCAGGGCCACCCCGACGCATCAACATCAGAGGCTAGCCGCGCGCCGTCTGCGGCTAGCTACTACGGCGGGGCAGAGTCGTCTGACAGCGACTCGCTTGTTGGTGTGTCGAATGCGAGTGGCACTCGGACGCTGAAGCGCGTCTTTCTGAGCTGTGGGGGGTCCGAGAGTTCCTCGGCCTCGGGGTCCAAGCCGTTGTCGAAGGCAAAAAAGCCGACGACGACGGCCACGGATACTCACGTCGTTGGGCTCTCGGACGCCCAGCGCCAGCTAGACCTGGCCCGGAAGGCACAACTCCAGCAAGAGCTGGAGGAGCGGGTGGCCGCTAAGGAGAAGCGGGCGCACCTCGCCCGGGCCAAGTCCGGGTACGGTGCGTCCCGCGTTCATTACGCGGACCACTCCCTGGTGGAGCTGGAAAGAATGGCGGAGGAGGACGAGGAGGAGATTCTGGAAGTCGCCTCTAAGTCCTCCAACTTGAAGGGGACCTTCCAGAAGGCCCTCAAGTGCCGGGCCGCGAGTATGCGCGGTGTCGTCGCGGAGCTGGTGCAGCGAAAGGCTACCGACGAGACGCGGCAACTGCAGGCGAGGATTGATCGCCTGCAAGCGGAGGTCAGCCAGCTTCATCTGAAGCTGGCTGAAGCCACGGCCCGGCCACAGCAGGCCGAGGCGAGCCCTGTGGCAGAGGGCGCTGCCTCGGCCCGGCCACAACAGGCCAAGGCGAGCCCTGTGGCAGAGGGCGCTGCCTCGGCCCGGCCACAACAGGCCAAGGCGAGGCCTGCAGCAGAGGGCCCCTCCTCCAACCTTGAGGACATTATCCGCAAGGTAGTAATGGAGGAGAGGGCCTTCACGAGAGCCTGCTTTGCAGGGATTGAGGACCGGCTCCTGCCGGAGAAGCGCCTCCGACCGCCGCTTGCGGCGGATGAGAGGCGGTCTGAGCCGGAGCCGTCCTCAACTCAGGCGGACAGGAGGCGGTCTGAGCCGGGGCCGTCTTCAACCCAGGCGGAAGATGCCCTTCTCCCTGCGACCACTCCGTCCAACGAGTGGACGAAAGTGGGACGTGGGGGGAAGGGCAAGGGGAAGGGGAAGAAGTCGGCAACGGCCGTCGCTGCTAACCCTGCCGTGCCTGCCGTCCCCGCCACCCCCGCTCCCAGCCAGTCGCAGACGACCGGCAAGGGAAAGGGCCAGGGAAGGGGGAATGGGAGGGGAAAGGGGAAGTTGATCCCCCCTAAAACCGCAGCCGTCGTGGTGACACTCACCGCGGAGGCTGCGGGGCGAGGGGAGACCTACGCCTCCATCTTGGTGCGGGCGCGCGGCAATGCCGATCCCGCTCAACTAGGGATCGGCAGTGTGTCGTGCCGGCGGACGCAGGCCGGGGCTCGAATATTCGAGTTCCCGGGGGCCGAGGGGAGTGCCCGCGCTGACCTCTTTGCAGCCAAGCTGCAGGAGGTCATCGCGGACTCTGCCAAGGTGGCCCGGCCGGTCAAGTTGGCGGCCATCGAAGTGACGGAGTTGGATGACTCCGTCACCAAGGAGGAGGTGGTGGCGGCGGTCGCAGCGGTAGGGGGCTGTGGCGCCGTGGCGATCCAAGGCCGGGACATAAGGCCCGGCCGCGGCGGAATGGGCACAATCCGCCTCGAGTGCCCAATCGAGGCTGCCAAAGCCGTCCTTGCGAAGGGACGGCTTCCGGTCGGCTTCAGCTGGGGTGCGGTTAGGGCACTCGAGGACCAGCCTCTAAGGTGTTTCCGGTGCTTCGGCATCGGCCACACCCGGCCCCTGTGTCCGTCCAAAGTGGACCGGTCGGACACTTGTTGCCGCTGCGGCAAGGAGGGCCACAAAGCCTCCTCCTGCCAGGCCGCCACGCCGCACTGCGCGGTGTGTGCCGCCAGTGGCCGCCGGGCAGGCCACGTCATGAAGGGGGGGAAGTGTAATCCCCCCCGTAAGCGTGGCAAAGCGCAGGCGCCGACCGGGCCTGCGCCAGCTGTTGCCGCTAACGCCGCCGTTCCTGCGGCGGCTGCGGAGGAGGGTGCGATGTCCGAGTAATGCCCAGAGTCGAACATCGCATCCTTCAGGCGAACGCCAACCACTGCAGGACAGCCCAGGATCTGCTGATGCAGACCATGGCTGAGTGGTTGGTGGACTTGGCGGTGGTCGCCGAACCCTACTCGGTCCCTGGCCGTTGGCTGGGCGACCGGGATGGCCTAGTGGCGTTGGTGGCGCGGTCTTCCACAGACTCCCCTCCCCTCTCGCTCTTAGAGAGGGGACCGGGATACGTGGCCGCCGCGTGGGGAGAGATAGCGATAGTGGGGGTGTATTTCTCCCCAAACCGCCCTCTCTCGGACTTTGAGGATTTCCTAGAGATCCTCACTGCCGTCGTAGGGAGGGCGGCGCCACGCCAGGCCGTGGTGCTCGGCGACCTCAACGCCAAGTCGGCGGCCTGGGGCAACCCGGCCGCCGGTTGTAACGTCCGGGGACGGGCCGTCGACTTTTGGTCGGCCTCGTGCGGTGTGTCCCTCCTCAACAGGGGGGCGGTCCACACGTGTGTGCGGCAACAGGGCGGGTCGGTGGTGGACGTCTCGTTCGCCACCCCCGCGCTCGCCGCCCGCGTCGTGAACTGGCGGGTGGAGCTGGTGGAGACCTTGTCGGACCACCGTTACGTGCGGTTCGACATCTCCACACAGCGGGGAGGGGGGACGGCCCACGCTGGGCAATCTCCCTTCCCGCGGTGGGCACTCACCCGCCTGGACCGGGAGGCAGCCAAGGAGGCCGCCTTCCTCCAGGACTGGCTGTCGCCTCCCCCTGTCGAGGAGGCCCCGGACGTGGACGCCGCAGCGGTCCGGCTACGGGGGTCCTTGACCGAGGTGTGCAACTCCAGCATGCCTCGGTCTCGCCGTCCGCCTCCCCGTCGTGCCGTCTATTGGTGGACGGAGGAGCTGGCGGGGCTCCGGGCCACCTGCGTGGCGGTCAGACGAGCCTACACGCGGAGCCGCCGGCGCAGCGCCCAGAACCGAGTCCGGGCAGAGGAGGACCGCCTGTACGCCTCTTACCGAGAGGCTACGGTGGCCCTCAAATCTGCAATGGGCGCTGCGCAGGACTCGGCGAGGGCCGAGATGCTGGAGGGTCTCGACAGGGACCCCTATGGGAGGCCATATAAGGCGGCGCGGAACAAGCTCCGCCCCTATGGTCCCCCACTGTCGGAGACCCTCGAGCCGGCATTGTTGGATGGGGTGGTCCGGTCCCTGTTTCCGCGCAGGACCGACTTCGCCCCACCAACAATGGACCCCCCGCAAGGGGCGGCTCCACCGGAGGCGGAGGTGCCCCCGGTCACGGCGGCGGAATTCTACGCGGGGGTTTTGAGCCTCCGCGCGAAGAAGACCGCCCCCGGGCCGGACGGCGTCCCCGCGCGGGTGGTGGCGATCGCCGCCACCGAAATGGAGGACAGGTTTCGGGACCTCTTCAGCGCGTGTTTTACGTCTGGGAGGTTCCCGAAACTCTGGAAGGAGGGGCAGCTATGCCTCCTCCGAAAGGAGGGTCGCCCGGTGGACTTCCCCTCGGCATACCGGCCCATCGTTTTACTCGATGAGGTCGGTAAAATGTTCGAGGGGATTGTCGCCGGGAGACTGGACAGCCACCTGAGGGGGGTAGGGCCGGATCTGTCGGACGCCCAATTCAGTTTCCGTCGTGGGCGTTCGACGATCGATGCGCTAGCCCTACTCAAGGGCCAGGTGAAGGAGGCGGTGGAGGCGGGGGACGGAGTGCTGGCGGTGTCATTCGACATTGCCAACGCCTTCAACTCCGTCCCCCACTCGACGATATTGGAGGCACTCCGATATCACGGAGTGCCCCAATACTTGCGGGACCTGCTGGCCAGTTACTTGGAGGGCCGAGAGGTCCTCCTCGTAGACAGGTCGGCCACAGTGAGGCGGTACGGCGCAGAATCCGGGGTTCCACAGGGGTCGGTGCTGGGCCCCCCCTTGTGGAACATCGGGTTCAACTGGCTGTTGCGGGGTGCCCTCCTCCCGGGCACGAGTGTCATCTGCTACGCGGATGACACTCTCTTAACTGCCCGGGGGAGGAACTTCGCCGACGCGGCCTGTTTGGCCTCGGCTGGCGGATCCTTGGTGGCAGAAAGGATCCGCCGCCTGGGATTGAGGGTGGCGCTGCACAAAACGGAGGCCGTGTTCTTTCGCGGTCCCCGGCAGCGCTGCCCTGCCGACGCCCACATCGTCGTGGAGGGCGTCCGTATAGGGGTCCAGCCCCAGATGAAATATCTGGGGCTGGTGCTGGACGACAGGTGGCGCTTCGGCCCGCATTTCAGCGGACTGTCGACGCGCCTGTTGAAGGCCGCGGACGCCCTCTCGTGGCTCCTCCCGAACCTGGGGGGGCCCAAGGCGAAATGCCGGCGCCTCTATGCCGGCATCTTGCGGAGCATGGCCCTTTACGGGGCTCCCATCTGGGCGGACTCCCTCCATAGGAGGGAGAATGCGACCGCCATCCGCAGGCCCCAGCGGGCTATTGCACAGCGGGTGGCGAGAGCGTACCGCTCAGTGGGCTTCTCGGCGGCGTGCGCTCTGGCCGGCACCCCTCCGTGGGAGCTGGAGGCGTGGGTGCTCGCCAGAGTGTACGAGTGGGCGGCGCGCCGAAAGGCGCTTGGGGAGCGCCCCATGGGCGAAGAGCGGGAGGCGGTGCGGCGAGAGGCGAAGGAAGCCATCGTCCTCCACTGGACGGAGGACCTCGCCAGCGCCGCCTTTGGCCGCCGGACGTTGGACGCGCTCGGTCCGGTCCTGCAGGGCTGGCTCGAGCGGTCCCACGGTTTCCTCTCTTTCCGTCTGGTGCAGGTGTTGTCCGGGCACGGGTGTTTCGGATCGCACCTTCACCGGATCGGGAGAGAGGAAACCCCGGCGTGCCACGACTGCGGCGCGGCGGAGGACACGGCGCAGCACACTCTCGAAGTGTGCCCGGCGTGGTCCGAGCTGCGCCGTGGTCTGACCGCGGTGGTCGGACCAGACCTCTCGCTTCCCGGCGTGGTTGACTCCATGCTGGGGAGCGAGGAGGCCTGGTCAGCAGTAGCCTCCTTCTGCGAGGACGTACTCTCGCAGAAGGAGGAGGCGGAGCGGGCGCGGGAGGACGACCCTCTTGCTGCGCCGCTCCGCAGACGGAGAAGGGGGAGAAGGCATCGTGCCCTCCCCCCTCTAGGTGACGGGCGGGCGACAGGCACGGGGGTGCCTCCGCCCGCATTGCACCCGTCACCTCCGTTAGTCATTCCCGACCCCCCACACCCGTGAGGGTGTGAGGGGGTCCTGCCTGGCAATCGTCGGCGGGGGACTGGAAGTAAAGGCTGTGCCGGTTTCCCAGTCCCCTGCCACTCTAACGAAGCGGGAATGCGCTGGGTCGTTTTAGTGGGTATACCGGGTCCGCCCGGGGAGTCCCACATACCCCTCTCGTCCCCCGACGGGAGGGTATGCGTAATGCATTTTTTCCCAGCGTCAAAAAAAAAAAAAAAAAAAAAAAAAAGGTTAGGTTGGGGCGGATCTGTATTTATGCTTTCGCGGTTACACAACGACATGCTTTGCTCATGCTTTGCATGGTAGCATAGATGCAGGTCTACCTTACTGCCTCCCTCAGAGGCGGTAGGGTGGCGGGGTCTTGAGGGAGAGCGCTACGGTCGTGTAGATCCTCAAGGCAAGTCTGGTGTGTTCACCTTCACGTGGTTGCCGCCCTGTTCTTGGTCTAATTCCATAAGAAATAGACGCAACAAAAACCACCAGGCGCTTTCTGGGGGGGGGGGCGCATCGCACTTCGTATGATCGACTCCCGTCATGCGAAGTGCGGTGTGCGTTTCCCCTGCGTGCCCCTCTGAGCGTAGCAGAGGGCATGGCAGGGGAGTGGGGTCCTCCTTTTGCGAGGTTCTCGCAGAAGGAGGAGGCGGGGCGGCGCGGTGGGAGGATCGTGTTTGGAGGACATGATCCTCTCGCCGCGCCGCTCCGCGGGCGGAGAGGGGGGGAAGGGGCGTTTGTCCTCCCTCCTCACGGTGACGGGCGGGCGACAGGCGCGGAGGTGCCTCCGCCCGCATTGCACCCGTCACCCCGCGGGGGACTGGGCCTCCCGCTTCCCGGCGTGCGTGCGTGAACACCATGCTGGGGAGCGAGGAGAGGAGGCCTGGTCAGAGGTAGCCTCCTTTTGCGAGGTTCTCGCAGAGGGAGGAGGCGGGGCGGCGCGGTGGGAGGATCATGCTCGGAACATGATCCTCTCGCCGCACCGCTCCGTGGGCGGTGAGGGGGGGAAGGGGCGTTTGCCCTCCCTCCTCACGGTGACGGGCGGGCGACAGGCACGGAGGTGCCTCCGCCCGCATTGCACCCGTCACCTCGCGGGCGACTGGGCCTCCCGCTTCCCGGCGTGCGTTGGCGGACGCCATGCTGGGGAGCGCGGAGGCCTGGTCAGCGGTAGCCTCCTTTTGCGATTTCGCAAAAGGAGGAGGCGGAGCGCGCGCGGGAGGTTCTCTCTCGCTGCGCTGCTCCGCGGGCGGAGAGGGGGGGAAGGGGCATTTGCCCTCCTTCCTCACGGTGACGGGCGGGCGACAGGCGCGGGGGTGCCTCCGCCCGCATTGCACCCGTCACCTCCGTCGGTCATTCCCGAACCCCCTCCTCCACGCCCGTGCCGTGAGGGCAAGAGGGGGGGTCCGCCTTGTGTTCGTCGGCGGGGGACTGGAAGTAAAGGCTGTGCCGGATTCCCAGTCCCCCTCCACTATGACGAAGCGGGAATGCGCTGGGTCGTTTTAGTGGGTATACCGGGTTTTACACGCCCGGGGAGTCCCACATACCCCTCCCGTCCCCCGACGGGAGGGCATGCGTAATGCATTTTTTCCCAGCGGGAAAAAAAAAAAAAAAAAAAAGGTTAGGTTAGGTTCCAGCTTGTAAGCGGAAAAAAACGAAAAACCACGTGACCTGAAAAACCAGAAGGAGTGGAGCCAGACATCTGAAATTTTGTAGCCGACATCTTCATTCATCGTTAAGACGGTAACCGCAAAAATTTTTTGTTTAATCACCACACCTGATTTTTGAGAGCAGTTAGAATTTGGAAAATTTGGCCCTGTTTATCTTCTGTCCAAATCAACATTTTGAAAATCTATAACTGCAGCCTGCTGCGCACTCATCGGTTCAATAGAGATTTTAAGTTTTAGGTTGGCTAGTTTTTTAATTATAATAATAATAAATAATAATAAAATCGTTTATTTATAAAAAGGGTGCAGAGTGTGGTCTTCCTTATGAGGTAGGTAGGAGACGATGGTCTTAATAAGTCAAAGACATGTTGACGGCTTGATGGCGATTTATTGAATGTCCTTAAAAGTACAATTATTTACTTACAAGTAAAATGCTTACTCGGCCAAACGTTACGATTGCGCGGGTGTATGACGCAGATATGAAGTGATTTGCTGAGTAAGGTTTTTACATACTTCAACTCCCCCGAAAAGTAGAGGGTAGGTAACCTCCCTTTTTTTTGAGAAAAAAAAGGTTTGCGTTTACGTAACATTAGGCCTGTACTTATATACTAATTAGTTACTTAATAGCTTAATTAACAAAATCTCTTATTCTATTAATAAACCTTTTTTTTTTATTTACTAAATGGCTTCGTATTATTTTTATGTACCAAAATCTCTTTACTATTTTTAAGAATTTTAACATTTGGTGAGAGTTCCTCTATTACCTTAAATGGTCCTTTATAAATACAATCTAATTTGTTTCCTATTTGGTTCTTTATTAAAATCAAATCTCCTGGTTTGTAGGTTACACAGTGTAATTTCTGATCATACGATATTTTTCTACGGTTTTTACATTCTATTAAATTTTGTCTAGCATCTTGTTGAGCCTTTTGTAAACGGTACTTAAGTTCTTTTGGGTAGTCATCAAAGTTATACAAGGGGTCTATTGACTCTGTCAAATTGCTAGGTATATTACTGACTTTTCCAAAAACTAGTTCGTATGGGGTATATTTCGTTTGTGAATGAACACTGGTATTGAAAGAAAAACACCAGAATGGAATCCAATCGCTCCAGTCAGTTTGATTATTCTCGCATTGAATTCTGAGGTATGCGCCTAAATGCTTATGTGTATTTTCTAAACTACCTAAAGTTTCATGATGATAAGAAGTTGAATGAATTTTTTCTATGTTCAGTAACTTGCAAACTTCTGACATGATAGATGAAGTGAATTCGGTTCCCCTATCGCTTATAAACTGATTTGGTATACCGTAACGTAATATGAAATTGTTAACGAAACATCTGGCTACAGTCTCGCTATCTTTTCGAGGTAAAGGGTAAGCCTCCACAAACTTACTTAAATCGCATTGGATTGTTAAAATATATTTATTGCTATAATTATCTATATCTAGTGGGCCCATTATATCTAAACTAACACGTTCAAACGCTGAGTTGGCGGTTGACGTTATCGACAAAGGTTCTCTAACATGTTTGTTTGTCGTTTTTTGTATTAGACAACTTTTACATTTGTTAACATAATTCATGACGTCGTTTGTCATTCCTGGCCAGAAATAATACTTTTTAATATTATTTATCATACGATTTATGCCTGCATGTCCACTTGTGGGCAAGAGGTGAAAGTCATTTAAAATTGTAATTATTTCATGTTTGTCGCTTATTCTCTTTAAGTCTTTAATTATTAAAAATTTTAGCGTTTTTATTTTACAATCTTTTATACTGCGCAGTAAACTAGTAATATTTTTGCTATTACTCTTATTCTTCGTAATAAGTAATTCATTAATATTCAATCGTAAGCACATATTTTCTAAATCTCTCGCTAACTCCTCTGGGGATGATAACGATCGAGAATGTAGGAATACCGTCGATTTCGAAGGGACGTAAGTGCAATATTTAGCATTTGATAGAATTATATTCGCATCATTTATTTTTCTTTGATAATCTGAAAAACGTAACTCAACTATATTACTAGGTCTCTTAAGTACTTCAACAGTTGCAGGTTGATCAGGCCCGCTGACTGAAGGAAGTTTGTCGGTCTGTTCTCCTGTCTGAGTCTTGAGTTTTTTGCTCTGAGCTCTAGTCAAAACAGATACTATGTGTTCTTGCATTTCTTTTAAATTTTGTGACGTCACCGAGAGTCGGCTTAACGCATCTGCAGCTGCATTATGCCGGCCTGGGACATATTCCACGATAAAGTCGTATTCCTCTAAATACAGTCTGAACTTGGTCAAACGGCTGGAAGGGTCTTTTAAACTAAATAAATACACTAGTGGCCTATGGTCAGAGTAGATGATGAATTTTCTACCATACAGATAAGGGCGGAAATGTCGGACAGCCCAAACTATTGCTAATAATTCGAGTTCAATTACCGGGTACCTACTTTCGGCTGGCTTTAAACTTCTGCTAGCATAAGCGATTACTTTTCCATTTCCATTTGAAAGTACTGCACCTAAACCTAATTTCGACGCATCTGTTTGTAATTTAAATATGTTGTTGTCCGAGAAATCTGGATAATCCAGTACAGGTGGATTCATAAGAGCTAATTTTAATTTCTCGAAAGATATTTCGCAATCGTTTGTCCACTCGAATCGTACACCTCTTTTGCACAATCGGTTCAGCGGAAACACAATGTTAGCGAAACCTGATATGATGTGATTTGCTGAGTAAGGTTTTTACATACTTCAAGGGGCACATTTACAATTAAGTATCTTAACTATTTAAAATAGAGCACTGTGCTTATTGCCTGAACTAGGTGGAACCTGTGTTTCAGGCTAGAAGGTGCAAAAATACCTACTTAAAATAAATAAATTAACAATGAAAGAAAAGTAAATTACTAAAATTACAACTTACATACAAAATAAACAAACAATGTGTCAGCAGTTTATTTGCAGACAACAAGTAAATCTTCTGTCTGTGCATAGGTCATGGGTTGTAAAATAGTATTAATAGACTTTTTACAATTAAAATAGTTTAACTTATAAATACTTAGTTTTCTATTTAATCTATTGTACAGAAATGGGCCTAAAAATGAAAAGAATCTTTCCACAAAGACATGTTTGGAGGTTGTATTAGAAATGCATACTATATCATTCCGTCTCTTGTTAGTATTGTCAGCATTGTACGCGAGCATGGTGTGCTGTTTTAATACTAAGTGCATAATGAATAGCTGGCGCACAGTCAGCACGTTGCACGATTTATACAGCTGATCTGTGGGAAAGTAAAAGGGATGGAAGTTTGCTACCTTTAAAATTGCTCTTTGAGCTCTTTCAAGGGGAAGTAGGATAGTTTTTGATGCGCCACCCCATGAAATGATACAGTAATTAATTATAGATTGACACAGGGCGAAATAAACTTGTGTGATTAACTTAGAATCTGCAAAAGTTCGTATTTCTTTAAATACATATATTAATTTGCGCACTCTTTTAACCAGACTTTCAATATGATACCTAAAAGAGAGTGTGTCGTCTATTATAACCCCTAAGTATTTAATATTATTGGTTTTGAGGATAGACGGACAATTGCACATGTTGACTGACCGATTATTACATTGATGGGCATATACATGGAAGTTATCAGTGTTAAGTTGTGGCTTGCGCATGGAGAAGTGAATGTATTTTGTCTTGTCAGCATTTAGTGTTAGTAAATTGCTTTGAAGCCAATTAGTCACAGTATTAAAGCCAAGTTGAGCGTTTTCGAACAGTTCGCTACTGTTTTCAGCGGAAAATATTAGCGCCGTGTCGTCAGCATATGATATGATTTTGCCTTGCTTGATATTTAGGTTGCACAAGTCGTTAATATAAACCAGGAAAAGCGTAGGGCCCAATATACTCCCCTGGGGAACACCAAATCCAGTATTTTTCTGCTCATCGCTCGTAAAATTGTCAACTCTAACACATTGGTATCGGTCGTTTAAGTAGTCAGTAAGTAATGTCAGCGGCGTGCCCCTTATTCCTATGGCCTCTAATTTTCTTAGAAGCACAGAAACAGAGACAGTGTCAAAGGCTTTCGCTAAATCAAGGAAGACTCCCATGACCTGGTTCCCCTTGCCCAGCTCTTCTGAGACATAATTGGTAAGGCTATGCACCGCATCAGCTGTGGATAGTTTGGCCCTGAAGCCAAATTGCGCTGGTGACAAGATGTTGTTTTTTTCCAGGAAGCTAATTAGTCTGCTGTTTATAATTTTCTCTAGAATTTTTGAGATTGAGGGGAGTAATGATATTGGCCTATAGTTATTAACCAAGTCCCTGTCTCCAGATTTATAGATAGGGATAACAACAGCCTTTTTAAGACAGGTAGGGAAAATTCCTTTTGAAAGACAGATTCGAAATATATGCGTTAAGGGAGGTGCCAATATATGCTTAAATAGTTTAAGGATCTTGTTGCTTATATTATCCCATCCAACTGCACAGTCATCTTTAAGGTCAGATATTATTCGGGATATTTCGATTTCGTCAGTATCCAGCATAGCAAATGACTTCAGGTTGCAGGTGTTGTTCAGTTTTTGGAAAGATGCTTGTGCGCAATGTTTCGGAATCTGTTCGGCCAAAGTTTTCCCAACATTAACAAAAAAGTTATTTACTTTGTTAGCTGATAAGAGGGGTGAAGGATTAGTAAGCAGTAACCTCGAACTTGATTCACGTTGTTTAGTCATGTATGTAACGTTTTTAATATGCTTCCAAATTTGCTTGGTATTGTTGCCTGCTTTATTTAATTCATGTTTATCGTAATTATTTTTAAGCTTCTTTAAGAGATTGTTGCAGAAATTCCTGTATCTTCTATAGGTGTTTAGAATTATTAAATTATCAGGGAATTTCTTAGTTTTCTGGTGAAGTTTATCTCTGTGCCTTATGCATCGAATTAGTCCAGGAGTAATCCAAGGTTTAATATTATGAAGACGATTATTTATTGTCACAACTGTCGTATTACGCAATATTGCTTGTTGGACATGTTTTATTAAGTACGATAAAGCCGAATTAGCGTCAGCAATATTGTAAACTAGGCTATAATCAATGTTGCGTAAATCAAGTTCGAGTTGTTTTATGTTTAATTTAGATTTTGTGTGGTGGCGATTTTGCTTAGGCAGCGTTAAATTTACGGCTAGTAAGACAGAATGGTGGTCGGTTATTGTTGAGTTAGTAACAAGCGTAATAAATGAATAAGTGGTTTTGATCATCATATGGTCGAGGCAAGAACCGCTCTGATGAGTAGGCAATGTGTGAGCAGGCAAAAAACCATGGTATGAGCAGATGTTAAGGTAATCTTGTGTCCCTGCGTCGCCGTTTTCAGAGCCAATGTTAATGTTAATATCACCTGTTAGTATTACATTGTTAAATGGGCTAAGTGATTGAAAGATCTGGTTTAGGGAACTGTGGAAAGATGTTAGGTTTCTTGCGGAAGGGGATCTATACAAAGCAATTATCGCTGTGGTTGTACCAATTTTGATGATAAGGCAGTTACTAATACACTCTTGTAGATCAGGTTCTTCGACTTTGACCTTTAATGATTCCTTAGCAAAGACAACGACACCATCATTTTGATTGTGGTTAATTTTAGTGTATAATAAGTTGTATCCTGGTATTGCCGGGAGGTTATCGTGGCGCTTTGATAGCCAGCATTCTGTTAGAACCATAATATCACAATTAAAGTTAAGTCTATGAAGAAAAATGTTAAAGCTATCTATGTTCTTGTAAATACTTCGTATGTTTTGGGTTAGTATGGTTAGTGACTTTTGATACTGGGAAAGATATTGATTGCAGTCCTCAACCTCACATGACTTTGACTCGGTTAAAAATGAGTTATCTATATCACTAATTAAATTTATATCAATTCTACTTAAAAATAACAACAATAAATTACGTCTAAGATTTAAACAAATATGTGGCGCTCTTAGGCGCCTTCATAGTCAATCGAGTTAATATACCTGTATTCGGCTGCAAGTTTAGCTGGGCAATTTGCGTCTCCCGTCTTGTGGTTGGCTTGTTTTTTAAAGCGCATGCATGTAGCACATTTTGGTTCATCAGCTTTTTTTGCGCAGTCTTGGCTAGAGTGTCCTTCTTCACCGCAATGGCCACAAGTCGGGACAGCGACCTTGCATGTCTTGGATGCATGACCGTACTGCTGGCACTTGTAACATCTCGTTACTAGTGTGAAGTCTCGTACCGGGCAGGATGTCCAATGTATAAATAATCTGTCCTGCGTGATGAGGGCCTTGCGAATGACGGCTGAAACTTCTATTATGTAATTACAGCTCTCAGCATCTTTTCTTCCAGATTTGTGGCTAAGTTTGATTGAGGTCATGAATGTATCTAGGGTCATAGGCAGTTTGTCCGTTATGTTCTGGTCGTAAATGCATTTATAAACCTCATTTTCAGCCATTGATGCGGGAACTCCTAGTACAATAATGCGAGGTTTGCGCTTCCGAGGTTCGTCGACGGTAAGGCCTGACGAAGCGATTTGGACTTTTTGTTTGAGCTTATCTAGGTCATCCTTGGTCTCAGTGCTAACGATAAGTCCTCCTTTTCCTATTTTACGTACGCCTCGTACTTTCAGCTTCATTTCACCAGGGCATATAATTTTTTGAACCATGTTCTTGGTTTCATCACTGGTCTTGGTGTTGTCGCATGGAAAAATCGCCACGGAGCTAAGATTGTTAGGGCGAATAAAACTGCTAGATCCCTTCTTCACCATATCCGCAAAAGATGTAGGAGTTGCACCCTGCCTCGTACAGGACTCTTGAATCGTGCGGTTCATTTCTGCTAGACAGTCCGCTAGGTCTCGAGCTTCAGTCATAGTTTTCAAGGCGGTATGTGTTTGTAGGGCTCTTGATTTTAGCGACTGGTACTGAACAGCCAATTGCGAAACGCCATGTCCAACTTTTCGGCAGAGATTGCCAATTCTTTGCTTCTGTTCTGAATTTAGTTTTCCCTCAGAAGCAATACAAAAGACCTCATTTAGGTGGTCTTCAATGGTCCCCAACCAGTTCTGGATCTCCGCAGTACTGACTGGTTCAACGGCTTCCTCTTGGTGCTGCTTTGGTTGTTGAGGTGGTCTCGGTGTTGGTGTCGACGGAGGGCTGCGTGGCGTCATCCCACTCCGATTAAAGGGGCTGGTGGCCATTTTTCAGATTATAACAACTATTTATAATCCAATCAGTCCATTGTTCTGAGTTAAAAACCGCTTACTACGTTGTTTTGTTATATCAAGCTAATACACTTAAACTGGGTCAAAATTTAATGCAAGCGTTAATTTATTTATTTTTATACTGCATTCATGTGCACGTCTGTATGCGATGAGTGCCGGTATAATGTATCAATTATAAGGTATATTGCTGAAAAACCATATTTTTGATAAAAAATTGACTTTGGTTTTGGATTTCAAAATTTTTTATTACTGTTTACTGTAGCCCTATATTTAAGCTATTTTTAGTATATTTTTTCATAATTTTGTGACGAAGGGTTTCAGAGATATCGATTTTTTAATGTTTTTTGTTCTTAATTCTTAAATAAATAGTAAATTCAAAATTTTAACGCCAAGATAGGGTTCTATACACCCATCCTGACCTCCTCAAGCCCAAACACGGGCCCCATTGCTCCCAATTTGGCGTTTTTGGCAAATTTGCGCCATCTTGGTTTTTAGGTTTTAATCTTCAAATCGAGATATCTCGGGAACCGCTGGCCCGAATTAACCCAATTTTTCACTACGGCCTTTAAATTATTGTTACCTCATAGTTTTTTAGGTTTTCAGCCTGTTTCAGGCGTTCCAAATTTTTGTCGCTGAAACTGCTTTCAGGAGACACCTGAAGTGACGCCGAGCTGTACATCTAAAACCCCGTCCAATTGTGACGAGGGGATCCGAAGTTACGGACATTTTTAGTCGACCTTTGACAGCTCGGCGGCCATTTTGTTTGGCTTCAAACCGCCATAACTCTTGAACCAAGGGTCGTAGGAGATTGCGGTTTTTGATTTTACACTCAGGAACCTTCCGTCCCCTCCTCCTCACGATTTCAGGCGGTTTGGGGCTGAAAATTTTCAGGACCCTGAAAGTGGTTTCAGCGGACAGCCGAGCCCAGGCCGAGTTGGGAGAGCCCAAACTTGAGGGGTCTACGGCTTTCCAGAGGGAAGATATCCGTGGTCGAAGATTGACTTTGACAGCACTGCGGCCATTTTGTAAAAAGTTTAGACGGCCATAGCTTCCCAACGGAGAGTCGTAGAGGGCCGGGATTTTCGCTGGACGTATCGGCAGGGAATAGACAATAAGATAAGATTGTTTTCAGGCGTTTTCAGGTGTTAAGATTTTTTCAGCCTGAAAACTGGTTCAGTGTATTGTTTTCGCCGAGCCAAGTTCGGAAAGCCCAAACACCAGGGTTTTCGGACCGGTGGTTCCGGAGATATCCTCTTGTAACCACTTTCGGTTTTTATTTTGACAAAAAACCAAAAATTCCAAGTTAGGATATCTCCGAGACCTCTTGGTGTAACCATATCGAGTTTGGGTTCATCTGGGAGGGCTCGGCGGCAGCTATCCACTGGACTCAACGGAACGACTCTACATAGAGTCCTTCCAAAAATCGCTCTACATTTAGGGGCTTTTTGACTCGGGAAAAATTTCTTGACTGTTTTTTCGACTGTTTGTTGTGACCTGCTCTTTTGATTGAAGAGCAGACCTAGAGTCACTCTAAATAGAGGCTGGACCGCTAAAGATTATGTAATCTGAGGCTTATTTGCAGTCCTGGGCAGATTATCCCCTTGATTTTCCTTCTTGTAGAAGATTGTAGAGCAGACAGATTACAACTTGTTGTAAGTGTTTTCTTTTAGAATAAGTTTATGCGTTTTTATTGTGTTCCTTCTATACCTTCTATATATTTTCTTTTCTTGCTTTCTTTTCTTGTTTTACACCATCGTCCTTATTGCGTTGCACTACCAAAGCGTGCTGTTGATCTCCAAGTCACGTACACCATCTGAAAGGGAAAGCAGAAAATTAGTCTATAAATCGACAAGATTCATTTGAATCTTATTGACATTGTTATTTTTATTGTTATTACTATACACTATACACCTCATATACACATCACTTTTTAATTGACCGGCGTATCCCTTTACAATACCCGGCAACTTTTGATGTTCAACTAGCTCCAAGTAGAGTTCCTTTGATAAAATGATGGGGTTACGCACACCAGCCAAAAAGGTAAATCCCACGGAGAGTTCAGACTTGGGAAGGGACCAAGCAGACCAGGCGGGCCCGTCGGTGAGGCGCAGCAGTGGGGAATGGGAGGCCGAGAGACCCAAAACTGTTCCACCCACCAAAATACCATCCCCCCTGAAGAAGACCGTCTTGACTTATCCTCCTAAACTCAAGTCAACGACGACGCTCTCGCAAGAAGCAAAACCTGAAGGAGCTAAACGATGCGACAACAACGACACTAGCATGCAGAGCTCCAAAAGCCCACCGCGATCTGCCGAGAAAGAACCGCTAGAGTTGCGGGAGAATAAAACCCTACCAAAGCACGCCAAATTGATAGAGGTCCCTATGCCGCCAAAGTTACAGTACGCGGATCGGTCAGCAGAAGCTAGGGCCTGCTTGAACAAAGCCAAACTACACCTGAGCAGTTCAAGGAATTTAAAAACTGAAATCAAAAATGGCATCGCTGAAGCGTTGGATCGTCTGTTTCAGCTTGTCAAAGAAGCTGAAAGGGGGGGGGGGGGGGCAAAACGAAAAGCGCAGAAAGGGTTAAGGAAACCATAGAGCCAAAAGCTGCCGCCATTGACGCTACCTTCTCGATTAATTCAGAGAAAAATTCCCACTCAACTAACCAAGAGACGAGCCGATTAATGGAGAAAATTGAGGAGCACTCTAAGTTATTGCTGGAAAGCAACAAACAGATGGAGGAGCTCAAGAGTGTAATAGAGGCTCAGAAGGAAAGAATGCATAATGTGGAGACTCCTACATATGCGGGAGTGGCCGCGGGTGGGAGCGGCGGCGCGCTGGGAAAGCGAACGCTGCACTCAGTCGTGGTCACTTCCAGCAATGAGGAGGATTCGGGAGAAGAAGTTCTTGATAGGGTAAGAAAGGCAATAGATGCGAAAGAGGGATGGATAAAGGTGGAGAGGGTAAGAAAGGCGAAGGATAGGAAGGTGATTATGGGTTTTGAGATTACGGAAGAAAGAGACAAGGTGAAGGAAAGATTGAGGAAGAATGGAGCCAATCTCACCGTTGAGGAGGTGAAAAACAAGGATCCGTTGCTGATCCTCAGGGGCGTCCTATTGGTCAATACCGATGAGGACGTCCTTAAGGCATTCAGGAACCAGAACCAGGATGTTTTCCACGGCCTCAGCGGTGGGACGGGCAAGGTAGAGATAAAATATAGGAAAAGGGCTAGAAATCCGCATAACGGCCACATTGTGCTTAGCGTTTCGCCAACTCTCTGGCAAAGGGTTATAGCAAAGGGATATGTACACATCGACCTCCAGCGCATGAGGGCCGAGGACCAGACTCCGCTGATGCAGTGTACGCGCTGTCTAGGTTTTGGGCACAGCAAAAAATATTGTGAAGAGTCAGTAGACATGTGTAGCCACTGCGGCGGCCCCCACCTGCGATCTGCATGCGCGGACTGGATGGCAGGAATACCAGCAGCATGCAGAAACTGCAAGAAAACAAATAGCACCCAGAGAGAACACAATGCCTTTAGCGCCAGTTGCCCGCAGCGTCAGAAATGGGACGACTTGGCGAGAGCAACAGTAGCGTACTGCTAAGGGCACCCAGGGGGAACATCAGGCTTACAAATTCGCACAGGCTAACCTCTAGCGAAAGAAGCTTGCGACAAATGAGCTGTACTTAGAAGCTGAAAAACGTGGAATAGCGGCTGCGCTTATTCAGGAGCCTTATGTCGGCAACCTCAAGACTGTGAAGAGTCAAAGAGGAGTGAGGATCTTCCAAAGCACTGATGTAGGAGAAGGGATTGTTAAGGCGGCAATTGCCGTCTTTGATAATGACATTAACGTTATACAATACCCAAAACTCACCACCAATAACATCTCTGTGGTGGGAATCCAAACCAGTGCTTGGGAGATCACACTTGTCTCGCTCTACTTTGAGCCAGACAAGCCGATAGAGGCATACTTAGAACACCTGAAGAAAATCGAAGTTGTCAATGGCTCCAAGCCGCTGATCATTGGAGGAGACGTCAATGAGAAGAACACGTGGTGGGGAAGCCCAGTGATTGATAATAGAGGCGAAGACGTGGGTGGAACTCTTGGGGAGCTAGGGCTCCACGTACTCAACACAGGGTAAATCCCGACCTTCGACACTATCAGAGGAGGACAAAGGTACACCAGCTATGTCGACATTACGGCCTGCTCGACGAACATTCTTGGGTGGGTGGATGACTGGAGAGTTGAAGAAGGTTTAACAAGCTCCGACCACAACGGCATAACTTTTAATATTAAATTACGGAAATCTAAAGGCATTAGAATAGAAAGAACGACATGAATCTATAATACTAAAAAAGCTAATTGGGACGACTTTCATGAGAAACTCAACCAATTGGCAACAGAGTATAAAGTCACAAAATTGGAAATAGAAAAGGTTAATAACATTGAACAAATAGACATAATAACAAATAACTTAAACAAAGCAATTAAAGAAGCATGCAATTCTTCAATGCCAATCAAAACCACAAAAGAAAACTTTACCTTGCCGTGGTGGTCGGAAAATCTCGCGAAGCTAAAGAAACAAGTCGCCACCAAGAAGCGGAGAATCCAGTGTGCCGCTCCTGTCCGTAGGTCGAAGGTCGTCGGAGAGTACCTGAAACAGAAAGAAGAGTATGAAATAGAGGAAGCAAAAGCTGCAACCGAGAGTTGGAAAGAGTTTTGCTGCAAGCAGGATAGGGAAGGGGTCTGGGAGGGGATTTATAGGGTAATAGGAAGGACTATGCGTAGAGAAGAGGATCTGCCAATGGTGAAGAATGGAGAGGAATTAGACGCGAAAGGCTCCGTGAAATTTATTACGGAAACCTTTTACCCGGATGACTTGGTCAGTGCTGACGATGATTACAATTGCCACATTCGACTGGAAGCAGACCGAGCTAACAAAGAGGAGAACAGGGATAGCCACGATCCGCCCTTCACCATGGCAGAGTTGAAAACAGCCAGTGATTCCTTCAACCCCAAAAAGGCTCCGGGAATTGATGGCTTCACAGCCGATATCTGTAGCCGTGCCATTAGCAGTGCGTCAGAGACATTTCTGGCCCTTCTGAACCAATGCCTGGAACATGGATACTTTCCACAACCTTGGAAAGAGGCTACGGTTGTGGTACTAAGGAAACCGGGTAAAGGGGATTATACCACCCCGAAAGCATACAGACCAATCGGCTTGTTACCTGTTCTAGGGAAAATATTCGAGAAGATGCTGGTGGCCCGCCTCAGGTTTCACATTCTACCTAGGATGAGTACTCGCCAGTACGGATTCATGCCACAGAGGAGCACCGACGACTCTCTCTATGTCCTTATGCAGCACATCCGCAATAAGATCATTCAAAAGAAAGTTGTAATACTTGTATCTCTAGACATAGAGGGAGTCTTCGACAGCGCCTGGTGGCCGGCTATCAGAGTCCGACTGGCTGAGGAAGAGTGTCCGGTCAACCTGAGGAGGGTCATCGACAGCTGCTTGAGGGACAGAAGGGTCAGAGTCCGGTATTGTGGAGAAGAATATGCGAAGGGCACAAACAAAGGCTGTGTACAGGGTTCCATAGGAGGCCCCTTTTTCTGGAACCTGCTCCTGGACCCACTTTTGAAGACGCTGCAGAGTAGGGGGGACTATTCCCAGGCATTCGCGGACGATGTTGTTCTTGTCTTCGATGGTGACACAGCAATGGAAATCGAGCGGAAAGCCAACGCCGCCCTCGACCATGTTCGGGCGTGGGGTGTTAAAAACAAACTAAAATTTGCACCACAAAAAACCAATGCGATGGTCATTACAAGGAAATTAAAGTACGATACCCCACGCCTGAGCATGGGCGGGATTGAAATAACTTATTCGAAAGAAATCAAGATTCTGGGTGTCACTATCGACGACAAGCTGACATTTAACACTCATGTGTCTAATGTATGCCGCAAGGCTATAGGTGTTCACAAGCAACTGTGTAGAGCGGCAAGGGTGAGCTGGGGACTAAATCCAGAGGTAATCAAAATTATATACACAGCAACTATAGAGCCGATCGTCCTGTACGCCGCCAGTGTATGGGCCCCAGCAGCAAGTAAGTTGGGAATCATAAAGCAGCTGGGTGTCGTGCAACGCGGGATTGCACAGAAAATGTGCAAAGCCTACCGCACTGTTTCCCTGAACTCGGCACTGCTCCTGGCTGGGATGCTCCCTCTGGATCTCCGGGTCCGCGAGGCGGCCTCACTCTATGAGACCAGGAGGGGCGTACCCCAGGCGGTGCTAGTGGGCAGGGAGGTGGAGCGGGTGGCATCCGCTTTGGAATCCCCGCATCCGGCTAGGCGTATCGACCTGGACTTCGTAAGCCTGGCGGACCGTGAACAAGTCGACGCCAGCGCAAACTTGGAAGTTAAAATTTTCACAGATGGCAGTAAAATAGACGGGCGCGTCGGGGCCGCACTTTCCATATGGAGAGGCGACGCCGAGGCGCGTGCTATCAGATTGGCGCTGCCAGACTACTGCACGGTCTACCAGGCGGAGCTCCTGGCGATATGCCGGGCAACCAGGGAAATCCAGAAGCACTCGGCATCCAGCTTTGGAGTGTACAGCGACTCCATGGCGGCCCTCCAGACAGTAAAAAACCACAGCTGCCTTCATCCCCTGGCAGTGGAGGCCAGGGATAATTTAACATCAATATCCCACCAAAACAAGGTGGTTAACTTGTTCTGGATAAAGGCCCATGCAGGGTTTGAGGGCAATGAAAGAGCGGATCAGCTGGCAAAGGAGGCCGCCATGAATAGTAAGAAGAAACCTGTATACGACCTGTGCCCGGTTTCTTTCATCAAGCGTCACATTCGTATGGTGACGCTTGATGAATGGAATCAAAGGTATACGGTGGGCCAGACGGCCTCTATAACAAAAATGTTTTTCCCGGACGCAGTGGCGGCGTACAGAACGGTCAAAAAGATACAAATTAACTCGACACTAACACAAGTCATGACGGGGCACGGTGGGTTCTCCGAATACTTGCATCGCTTCAAGTGTAAGGGGAACCCATCGTGCATCTGTGACCCTGGTGTAGATGAAACTATTCCACACTTACTCTTAGACTGCCCGGTGTACGCGACGGAAAGGTACGAATTAGAAAATAAAATAGACGCAAAACTCGAGAGAGGTAGCATTGGGGAAATAATATCAGGAAAAGAAAGACAAGAATTCATAAACTATTGAATTAAAATCTGTAGCAAAGTAATTGAAAGAAACAAAAGTGTTTAACTATGTTTCAAATATATTGTTATATATATTCATGAAAACATAAAACTTAAAGAGTAAAAATAGAATGTATATTAGAATAAGTAGAAATAAAATAGTATATAAGATACATGTAAACAATAAGAAAACAAGATGTACATAGGTTAAGAAGAAAATGTTTTTAAGAGAATTGCACTGATTTATTTTCCCTAGCAGTATATATTTAGTTAAGAAAGGATATATTAGAGTAGAAAGAATAGATTAATACAAATGGGAAATCCCACCCATTGAATGAATGTGGATGGCTGTGAGAAAGAACCAGTATGCGGAATGAAAGTGCGAGAGGAAAAATTGCGAGAACTGGAATGATAGAGAAATAGCTTACTAAGGTCTCCGACGCTCGTTGGAGGAGCTAGATAATAAAAAAAAAAAAAAAAACCTAACCTAACCTAACCTAACCGTCGATATCTTCACTTCTAGACGTGCGATTTTGAAGCTGTTTTCAGCGGATTTAGACTAAACTAGGCCTCCGCCTACGTACTGACCATATCGCACGCACACACGCGCGTCAGGACTTCATCCCTTACCACACTTAGAAATTTTTCGACTTTTTCAAAGTAAATTCTCAAAATTTAGTGTTTTTTCCAAATTTTTTGCAAAAATAGTTTCAGTTTATATTATAAATAGTACTCACCCTTCATCCCTGAATTCTGGTTCGCGATCCGTGTCCCGGTCTCCAGGCTGTGGGGTGAAAATCAAAATTTTTTGGTTCAAAAACTGGTTTTTTGACCAAAACTCAAAATTTTTGTTCGGCACCTACCCTGTTTTATTCCATATATAGCTAGCCCGCGCGGAGACGCGTCTCTGGACACCTCGCCCGCGCCCCTAGCTCGAATAAAACATACATTGCTGCAAGTACCCGAAATCCACCTTAGGGATCGAGTCAAAAACACAAACGTCGATATCTTCACTTCTAGACGTGCGATTTTGAAGCTGTTTTCAGCGGATTTAGACTAAACTAGGCCTCCGCCTACGTACTGACCATATCGCACGCACACACGCGCGTCAGGACTTCATCCCTTACCACACTTAGGAATTTTTCGACTTTTTCAAAGTAAATTCTCAAAATTTAGTGTTTTTTCCAAATTTTTTGCAAAAATAGTTTCAGTTTATAGTATAAATAGTACTCACCCTTCATCCCTGAATTCTGGTTCGCGATCCATGTCCCGGTCTCCAGGCTGTGGGGTGAAAATCAAATTTTTTTGGTTCAAAAACTGGTTTTTTGGCCAAAACTCAAAATTTTTGTTCGGCACCTACCCTGTTTTATTCCATATATAGCTAGCCCGCGTGGAGACGCGTCTCTGAACACCTCGCCCGCGCCCCTAGCTCGAAAAAATTTTGCCCACCCACCCGCTCTCTGGTCTATAAGAAGGTAGACGTGGGAGTTTTGGCTTAATTTATTTTTTCATATATAGTTCCTTTTGGATATTTTAGGCCCATAACTAGGTGATTGGTAGGGAAAACTCGTTTTTAAAAATTTTTTGACCTGAATTTTACAGAAATTTAAATATTATTATTTTTAGATTTTATAGTAATTTAGTAATTTTATTGTATTTTATTGTTGTATATTTTATTTGATTATTTAATATTACTTATTGTGTTCCCCCCTTTACAGGGTCACATAAGTACCAGTGTCCTTTTGAACATCTCCTCTCGGGCAGATATTGCGGTTCCGTCCCCCTCTTTACAGGGGTCAGTTCTGACAGTACCTGCTCCCAAAATTTTGAATATGTTTCGCACCCCATCCAGCACCGTGAGGGCCCAAGGCTCCAGTGGCTCGCCGCGATCGGCGGAGAAGGCGGGGCCTTCGCCTGACGCGAGGAGGAGAATCTCCTTCGGAGATGAGACTCCTTCGGCGTCACGAGGAGGCCCTGCCACTCCGGGGACGCGCCGAGCTCCTGCGGACTTCTTGGCACTGCTCAGGAAGCCTGAGGCGAGGAACCGCAGTCGCACTGAGGAGGCGAGAGCTTGCCTGAACAAGGCTAAGCTTAATTTAGGCAACTTTCGCAACCTCAGGACCGACATAAAGACTGCGGTGCTCGAGGCCATAAACAGGCTTTTTGAGCTAGTCAAGGAGTCCGAGCGCGACAAGGCCCCTACCGCACCCATCGCCGTACCGGAACCCGCTCCCACTGCTGACTTCGGTCCCCAACCCATTCTCCACGAGGTTCTTGCTGGCCAGACTGAGCTTCTTAACACCATGAAGGAACACATCTCGGAGTTACAAGAAAACTCCGAGAAACTCGACAGACTCCGAGACAGTCTGGCCAGCAAAGAAAGTGTAGGGGAGACAACCTACGCGAGTGTAGCGGCCGTCAGTAAGGGCCACACCGGGGCGCAGGCCCTGGAGCGAACGACGCTGCACTCCGTGGTTGTCTCGTCAACACAGGAAATGGATACAGGGGCCGAAGTCCTCGAAAGGGTGCGAAAAGCAGTGGATGCGAAGGAGGGCTGGGTGCGCGTGGAGAGGGTCAGAAAGGCCAAAGACCAAAAGGTCATAATGGGGTGCGCAACGAAGGAGGAGAGGGAGAAACTGAAGAAGCGACTTGAATCGGCCGGAGAGAACCTCGTCGTCGAGGCAGTGAAGAATCGGGACCCGCTTCTGGTTCTTAGGGACGTGCTGTCAGTACACAGTGACGAGGAAGTGTTGAGAGCCCTTAAGAACCAGAACCGGGAGATCTTTCACGGCCTCGGGGACGAGGAACTCAAAATGTCTGTTAAATTTCGCAAAAAATCACGAAACCCGCATTTGAATAGCATTGTGCTGAGTGTCACCCCAGCAATCTGGAGGAGGGCACTCGAAGGAGGCAAGCTTAGGATTGACCTCCAGAGAGTGCGCGTCGAAGACCAGACGCCTCTGGTGCAGTGCACCCGCTGCTTGGCTTACGGGCACAGCAAACGCCTGTGCACGGAGCCAGCCGATCTGTGTAGCCACTGCGGCGGTCCACACTTCAGGGTGGACTGCCCTAGCAACCAGATCGGCGAAGCAGCGGCATGCATTAACTGCACCAGAGCCAAGCTCGGGGAACACCGGCACAATGCATTCAGCAACGAGTGCTCGGTGCGTAAGAAGTGGGACGCATTCGCGCGAGCAATGATAGCTTATTGCTAAAGTTGTCGATGCGCCCACTTCAAAGCTCCAAGAAACAACTTCGACACAACCGGATAGCAGATGCATTGAGCGAACCACTGGGGTTGGCTCAGTGGAGAATGATAATTGGAGTCACCTTCTTGAGAAGGTGGCTGAAATTATGCTGGACCGTGAGCCAACTCTAGTGGAAACGCGAAGTTGTGTCGAACTTGTTGCGGAAATGGTCATCATCCTGAATATTTGGCGTCGAAATGGGATATTCACTTTAAATATATTGAGGATATATCAAGCAAATATTACCAAAGCCAAAGTTGGAATCTGACTCGTAGGCGCAGAGTATGTCAAGGGCCATGTATGTAGGAGTGAGTGTTTGGATAAAGTAGGCTTAGATAGAAAATTTAATTTTGGAAGTGTAGTTGTATAATAGTAGTGAAATATAAAGGAAAATGTAAAATTAAGTTAAATTGTAGTTGCAGGCAAAATTATATTGTGAAAAGGAATGGTTAATAGTAATAAGTCAAAAATAAAAGAAGAAGAACAATAGTAGGTTGTATTGAGTATGAAAATGGAAGCGAAATTTAAAGCAGCATTGGATGTGGGAGTGTGGTCTCGTCGGCCTTCTAAAACACAAGTCGCCAATCAAACCAAACCTAACCTAACCTTTTTTTTTTTTTTTTTTTTTTTTTTCTTTTTTTTTTTTTTCACGATGTGGAAATCCTCAATGGATGTCCTCCGCCCTGGGGAGAGCGGAGGGGTCTGTCAGACTCGTACTGACTAAAACCACACCGGTGTTCCATCGCACACTTGCGTCGGGGGGCAGCGGGATCTGATGCGACTTCCGCTGCCCCGGACTAGTGCCGGCCCGCTCGACCTGCGGGCCTCGTCCCGGGGGGAGTGAGGTGTAAAACTCCCCCCGCTACGTCTCTGAGAGGCGCGCGTGGAACACGACGCGCCGCCGTCTCGGGTCCAGTGTCATGGGGGGTGACGGATGTCCCCGAATCCGTCGCCCCTGGACCTATTTAGGGGGGCCGGATGAGGGCGTTATCAGCCCTCTGCCGACGCCCGGTGCGTCTGCTGCGGGTCGGGAGAGCGGTCTCGACCTCCCTCAACCTCTCCGCAGCCTCCTTCTGCGACATGACGGTTTCGCAGAAGGACACCACTGCGTCCCAGGACTCTGCACTGCCAACCATCGCGCGAGCGACGGCCGGCAGCGACAGGTCTCCTCCAACCTCTGCTACGAGGGCACGGCGCGGCTCATCCCACGCGGCACACTCGGCCAGCGTATGCCGCGCCGTATCCTCCGTGCAGTGGGCGCAGTGATGGCACCGGGCGTCCGGCTCCCTGCTTAAGCGACACAGGTACTTCCCGAAGCAGCCGTGCCCCGAGAGCACCTGCGTCGCCCGAAACGTCAGGGAGCCGTGCCTCCTCCCGAGCCAGTCGTCGAGTACTGGCCGGATCGCCTCGATTGTGTCGAGGCCGGCGGTGGGAAGCTCTAGCCTCCCCCGCCATTCCGCCACCATGACCTGTCGGAGCTGAGACCGGTACACCGTAATCTGTCGGTGCACCAGCCTCTCGCCCCGATGTTTGGCCCCCTCGCGCCACTGGTACAGTGTTGCGAGGGTCTTCGCCTCCAGGTCCCACGGCGGGGATCCGGCCAGTACGCAAGCCGCCTCGTACGAGATCGTGCGATATCCCCGTACGACTCTGACGGCCATCGCTCTCTGCGGTCTGCGCAGGACTGCGATAGTGCGGGCCGTCAGGTCGGTCGCCCATATCGGGGCCCCATAAAGGGCCATCGATCGCACGATCCCGACGTACAACCGCCTGCAGGCGGAGCTCGGGCCCCCCAAATTGGGAAGCAGCGTTGACAGCGCGCCCGCCGCGCCCATCAACTTGGGCACCAGCCGCTAAAAGTGGGGGCCGAAGTCCCAACGGCTGTCGAGCACCAATCCAAGGTACTTCATGGTTGACTCGACAGCGATCCGGACCCCCCCGACCACGATGTGTGATCCCAACGGCGGTGCCCGTCGGGGGCCATGAAAAGCGATGGCCTCCGACTTGTTGAGGGCCACTTCCAGGCCCAGGCGTCGTATGCGGCTCACCACCTGTGAGACCGCAGCCGTAGCCAGCAACGCTGCCTCCCTGTACGAGCTCCCCCGGGCCGTGACCAGCGTGTCGTCCGCATAACACGTCAGGTTCACTCCCGGCGGGAGCTCGCACCGCAAAACCCAGTCGTATCCGATGTTCCACAGGGGTGGGCCCAGAACCGAGCCCTGTGGAACACCGCACGACATCTGGCGACGGCCCGTGCCGTCGCGTCCCATGTAGGTGACACACCTTCCTGAGAGGTACGCCCCCACGATGTTGCGGAGGTAGGAAGGCACCCGATGGTATCTCAGGGCCTCCCTTATGCAACTCCAGGGCAGGGTGTTGAACGCGTTGGAGATGTCCAGAGACACCGCCAGAACCACCCCACCCTGGGACACCGCTTCCTCCGCCAGGACTCTTACTCTCCTGATGGCGTCGATAAACCTAACCTAACCTAACCTAACCTAAGCTGTATTTTCCTCTCACTTGCTGACACTCAGCTGTCACTTTCTGTGATTCCCTGTCACTCAGCTGTCACTTTCTGTCATTCGCTGTCACTTTCTGTCACTCGCTGTCTTACAGCTGTCACTTTCTGTCACTCAGCTGTCACTTTCTGTCATTCGCTGTCACTCAGCTGTCACTCGCTGACACTCAGCTGTCACTTTCTGTCACTCGCTTTCACTCAGCTGTCATTCGCTGTCACTTTCTGTCACTCGCTGTCACTCAGCTGTCACTTTCTGTCATTCGCTGTCAGTCAGCTGTCACTTTCTGTCACTCGCTTTCACTCAGCTGTCATTCACTGTCACTTTCTGTCACTCGCTGTCACTCAGCTGTCACTTTCTGTCACTCGCTGTCACTCAGCTGTCACTTTCTGTCACTTGCTGTCACTCAGCTGTCATTTTCTGTCATTCGCTGTCACCCAGCTGTCACTTTCTGTCACTCGCTTTCACTCAGCTGTCACTTTCTGTCACTCGCTGTCACTCAGCTGTCACTTTCTGTCACTTGCTGTCACTCAGCTGTCATTTTCTGTCATTCGCTGTCACCCAGCTGTCACTTTCTGTCACTCGCTGTCAGTCAGCTGTCACTTTCTGTCACTCGTTGTCACTCAGCAGTCACTTTCTGTCACTCGCTGTCACTCAGCTGTAATTTTCTGTCACTCTGCTGTTACTTTCTGTCACTTTTTCTCACTCGCTGTCACCCAGCTGTCACTTTCTGTCATTCAGCTGTCACTTTCTGTCATTCGCTGTCACTTTCTGTCACTTTCTGTCACTTTCTGTCACTCGCTGTCACTCAGCTGTCACTTTCTTTGATTCGCTGTCACCCAGCTGTCACTTTCTGTCATTCAGCTGTCACTTTCTGTCATTCGCTGTCACTTTCTGTCACTTTCTGTCACTTTCTGTCACTCGCTGTCACTCAGCTGTCACTTTCTTTGATTCGATGTCACTCAGCTGTCACTTTCTGTCATTCTCTGTCACTTTCTGTCCCTTTCTGTCACTCGCTGTCAGTCAGCTGTCACTTTCTGTCACTCGCTTTCAGTCAGCTGTCACTTTCTGTCACTCGCTGTCACTCAGCTGTAACTCTCTGTCACTCGTTGTCACTCAGCTGTTTCTTTCTGTCACTCGCTGTGACTCAGCTAACACTTTCTGTCATTCGCTGTCACTTATTGTCACTTTCTATCATTTGCTGTCATCCAGCTTTCACTTTCTGTCACTCGCTGTCAGTCAGCTGTCACTTTCTGTTACTCGCTGTCACTCATCTGTCACTTTCTGTCACTCGCTGTCACTCAGCTGTCACTTTCTGTCATTCGCTGTCACTTTCTGTCACTCGCTGTCAGTCAGCTGTCACTTTCTGTCACTCGTTGTCACTCAGCTGTATTTTCCTCTCACTCGCTGACACTCAGCTGTCACTTTCTGTCACTCGCTGTCACTCAGCTGTCACTTTCTGTCATTCGCTGTCACTTACTGTCACTTTCTCTCATTTTCTGTCACCCAGCTGTCACTTTCTGTCACTCGCTGTCAGTCAGCAGTCACTTTTTGTCACTCGCTGTCACTCAGCTGTCACTCTCCGTCACTCGCTGTCACTCAGCTGTCACTTTCTGTCATTCGTCACTTTCTGTCGGTCGCTGACACTCAGCTGTCTATTTCTGTCATCCGCTGTCACTTTCTGTCACTTTATGACACTCAGCTGTCACTCAGCTGTATTTTCCTCTCACTTGCTGACACTCAGCTGTCACTTTCTGTGATTCGCTTTCACTTAGCTGTCACTTTCTGTCTCTCGCTGTCACTTTCAGTCACTCGCTGTCTTACTGCTGTCACTTTCTATCACTCAGCTGTCACTTTCTGTCATTCGCTGTCACTCAGCTGTCACTTTCTGTCATTCGCTGTCACTTTCTGTCACTCGCTGTATTACAGCTGTCACTTTCTGTCACTTAGCTGTCACTCTCTGACACTCGTTGTTACTCAGCTGACACTTTCTGTCACTCAACTGTCATTTTCTGTCACTTTCTATCACTCAGCTGTCACTTTCTGTTACTCAACTGTCATTTTCTGTCACTTTCTGTCTTTCTGCTGTTACTTTCTGTCTATTTCTCTCACTCGCTGTCACGCAGCTTTCACTTTATGTCACTCAGCTGTCATTTTCCGTCACTTTCTTTCACTCGCTGTCACTCAGCTGTCACTTTCTGTCACTCGCTGTCACTCAGCTGTCACTTTCTGTCATTCGCTGTCACTTACTGTCTTTTTCTCTCATTTTCTGTCACCCAGCTGTCACTTTCTGTCACTCGCTGTCAGTCAGCAGTCACTTTTTGTCACTCGCTGTCACTCAGCTGTCACTCTCCGTCACTCGCTGTCACTCAGCTGTCACTTTCTGTCATTCTCTGTCACTTTTGTCATTCGCTGTCACATTCTGTCACTTTCTGACACTCAGCTATCAATCGGCTGTATTTTCCTCTCACTCATTTTCTGTCACTTTCTGTCACTCGCTGTCACCCAGCTGTCACTTTCTGTCACTTAGCTGTCATTTTCTGTCACTTTCTGTCACTCGCTTTCACTCAGCTGTATTTTCCTCTCACTCGCTGACACTCAGCTTTCACTTTCTGTCATTCGCTGTCACTTACTGTCACTTTCTGTCACTCGCTTTCACTCAGCTGTCACTTTCTGTCACTCGCTGTCACTCAGCTGTCACTTTCTGCCACTCGCTGTCACTCAGCTGTCATTTTCTGTCATTCGCTGTCACCCAGCTGTCACTTTCTGTCACTCGCTGTCAGTCAGCGTCACTTTCTGTCACTCGTTGTCACTCAGCTGTATTTTCCTCTCACTCGCTGACACTCAGCTTTCACTTTCTTTGAGTCGCTGTCACTCAGCTGTCACTTTCTGTCTTTCTGCTGTTACTTTCTGTCTATTTCTCTCACTCGCTGTCACCCAGCTTTCACTTTATGTCACTCAGCTGTCATTTTCCGTCACTCGCTGTCACTCAGCTGTCACTTTCTGTCATTCGTCACTTTATGTCGGTCGCTGACACTCAGCTGTCACTTTCTGTCATTCGCTGTCACTTTCTGTCACTTTATGACACTCAGCTGTCACTCAGCTGTATTTTCCTCTCACTTGCTGACACTCAGCTGTCACTTTCTGTGATTCGCTTTCACTTAGCTGTCACTTTCTGTCTCTCGCTGTCACTTTCAGTCACTCGCTATCTTACAGCTGTCACTTTCTATCACTCAGCTGTCACTTTCTGTCATTCGCTGTCACTCAGCTGTCACTTTCTGTCTTTCTGCTGTTACTTTCTGTCTATTTCTCTCACTCGCTGTCACCCAGCTTTCACTTTATGTCACTCAGCTGTCATTTTCCGTCACTTTCTTTCACTCGCTGTCACTCAGCTGTCACTTTCTGTCACTCGCTGTCACTCAGCTGTCACTTTCTGTCATTCGCTGTCACTTACTGTCACTTTCTGTCATTTTCTGTCACCCAGCTGTCACTTTCTGTCACTCGCTGTCAGTCAGCAGTCACTTTTTGTCACTCGCTGTCACTCAGCTGTCACTCTCCGTCACTCGCTGTCACTCAGCTGTTACTTTCTGTCATTCGTCACTTACTGTCGGTCGCTGACACTCAGCTGTCACTTTCTGTCATTCGCTGTCACTTTCTGTCACTTTCTGTCTCTCGCTGTCACTTTCTGTCTCTCGCTGTCACTTTCTGTCACTCGCTGTCACTTACTGTCACTTTCTCTCATTAACTGTCACCCAGCTGTAACTTTCTGTCACTCGCTGTCAGTCAGCTGTCACTTTCTGTCATTCGCTGTCACTTATTGTCACTTTCTGTCATTCGCTGTCACTTACTGTCACTTTCTCTCATTTTCTGTCACCCATCTGTCACTTTCTGTCACTCGCTGTCAGTCAGCAGTCACTTTTTGTCACTCGCTGTCACTCAGCTGTCACTCTCCGTCACTCGCTGTCACTCAGCTGTTACTTTCTGTCATTCGTCACTTACTGTCGGTCGCTGACACTCAGCTGTCACTTTCTGTCATTCGCTGTCACTTTCTGTCACTTTCTGTCTCTCGCTGTCACTTTCTGTCTCTCGCTGTCACTTTCTGTCATTCGCTGTCACTTATTGTCACTTTCTATCATTCGCTGTCACTTTCTGTCACTTTCTGTCACTCGCTGTCACTCAGCTGTCACTTTCTGTCATTCGCTGTCACATTCTGTCACTTTCTGACACTCAGCTGTCACTCAGCTGTATTTTCCTCTCACTCGCTGACACTCAGCTGTCACTTTCTTTGATTCGCTGTCACTCAGCTGTCACTTTCTGTCATTCGCTTTCACTCAGCTGTCATTCGCTGTCACTTACTGTCACTTTCTGTCATTCGTCACTTTCTGTCGGTCGCTGACACTCAGCTGTCACTTTCTGTCATTCGCTGTCACTTTCTGTCACTTTATGACACTCAGCTGTCACTCAGCTGTATTTTCCTCTCACTTGCTGACACTCAGCTGTCACTTTCTGTGATTCGCTTTCACTTAGCTGTCACTTTCTGTCTCTCGCTGTCACTTTCAGTCACTCGCTGTCTTACAGCTGTCACTTTCTATCACTCAGCTGTCACTTTCTGTCATTCGCTGTCACTTTCAGTCACTCGCTGTCTTACAGCTGTCACTTTCTATCACTCAGCTGTCACTTTCTGTCATTCGCTGTCACTCAGCTGTCACTTTCTGTCTTTCTGCTGTTACTTTCTGTCTATTTCTCTCACTCGCTGTCACCCAGCTTTCACTTTATGTCACTCAGCTGTCATTTTCCGTCACTCGCTGTCACTCAGCTGTCACTTTCTGTCATTCGTCACTTTCTGTCGGTCGCTGACACTCAGCTGTCACTTTCTGTCATTCGCTGTCACTTTCTGTCACTTTATGACACTCAGCTGTCACTCAGCTGTATTTTCCTCTCACTTGCTGACACTCAGCTGTCGCTTTCTGTGATTCGCTTTCACTTAGCTGTCACTTTCTGTCTCTCGCTGTCACTTTCAGTCACTCGCTGTCTTACAGCTGTCACTTTCTATCACTCAGCTGTCACTTTCTGTCATTCGCTGTCACTCAGCTGTCACTTTCTTTCATTCGCTTTCACTCAGCTGTCATTCGCTGTCACTTTCTGTCATTTTCTATCACTCAGCTGTCACTTTCTGTCATTAGTTGTCACTTACTGACACTTTCTCACATTTGCTGTCACCCAGCTGTCACTATCTGTCACTCGCTGTCACTCAGCTGTCATTTTCTGTCACTCGCTTTCACTCAGCTGTCATTAGCTGTCACTTTCTGTCACTTTCTGTCACTCGCTGTCACTCAGCTTTCACTTTCTGTCATTCGCTGTCACTTACTGTCACTTTCTGTCACTCGCTTTCACTCAGCTGTCACTTTCTGTCACTCGCTGTCACTCAGCTGTCACTTTCTGCCACTCGCTGTCACTCAGCTGTCATTTTCTGTCATTCGCTGTCACCCAGCTGTCACTTTCTGTCACTCGCTGTCACTCAGCTGTATTTTCCTCTCACTCGCTGACACTCAGCTGTCACTTTCTTTGAGTCGCTGTCACTCAGCTGTCACTTTCTGTCTTTCTGCTGTTACTTTCTGTCTATTTCTCTCACTCGCTGTCACCCAGCTGTCACTTTCTGTCACTCAGCTGTCATTTTCTGTCACTTTCTGTCACTCGCTGTCAATCAGCTTTCACTTTCTGTCACTCAGCTGTCATTTTCTGTCACTTTCTGTCACTCGCTGTCACTTAGATGTCTTTTTTTGTCACTCGCTGTCACTCAGCTGTCACTTTCTGTCACTCAACTGTCATTTTCTGTCACTTTCTGTCACTCAGCTGTCACTTTCTGTCACTCAGCTGTCATTAGCTGTCACTTTCTGTCACTTTCTGTCACTCGCTGTCACTCAGCTTTCACTTTCTGTCATTCGCTGTCACTTACTGTCACTTTCTGTCACTCGCTTTCATTCAGCTGTCACTTTCTGTCACTCGCTGTCACTCAGCTGTCACTTTCTGCCACTCGCTGTCACTCAGCTATCATTTTCTGTCATTCGCTGTCACCCAGCTGTCACTTTCTGTCACTCGCTGTCAGTCAGCGTCACTTTCTGTCACTCGTTGTCACTCAGCTGTATTTTCCTCTCACTCGCTGACACTCAGCTGTCACTTCCTTTGAGTCGCTGTCACTCGGCTGTCACTTTCTGTCTTTCTGCTGTTACTTTCTGTCTATTTCTCTCACTCGCTGTCACCCAGCTGTCACTTTCTGTCACTCAGCTGTCATTTTCTGTCACTTTCTGTCACTCGCTGTCAATCAGCTTTCACTTTCTGTCACTCAGCTGTCATTTTCTGTCACTTTCTGTCACTCGCTGTCACTTAGATGTCTTTTTTTGTCACTCGCTGTCACTCAGCTGTCACTTTCTGTCACTCAACTGTCATTTACTGTCACTTTCTGTCACTCAGCTGTCACTTTCTGTTATTCAACTGTCTTTTTCTGTCACTTTCTGTCTTTCTGCTGTTAGTTTATGTCTATTTCTCTCACTCGCTGTCACCAAGCTTTCACTTTATGTCACTCAGCTGTCATTTTCCGTCACTTTCTTTCACTCGCTGTCACTCAGCTGTCACTTTCTGTCACTCGCTGTCACTCAGCTGTTACTTTCTGTCATTCGCTGTCACTTACTGTCACTTTCTCTCATTTTCTGTCACCCAGCTGTCACTTTCTGTCACTCGCTGTCAGTCAGCAGTCACTTTTTGTCACTCGCTGTCACTCAGCTGTCACTCTCCGTCACTCGCTGTCACTCAGCTGTCTCTTTTTGTCATTCGCTGTCACATTCTGTCACTCGCTGTCAGTCAGCAGTCACTTTTTGTCACTCGCTGTCACTCAGCTGTCACTTTCTGTCACTCGCTGTCAGTCAGCAGTCACTTTTTGTCACTCGCTGTCACTCAGCTGTCACTCTCCGTCACTCGCTGTCACTCAGCTGTCACTTTCTGTCATTCGTCACTTACTGTCGGTCTTTGACACTCAGCTGTCACTTTCTGTCATTCGCTGTCACTTTCTGTCACTTTCTGTCTCTCGCTGTCACTTTCTGTCACTCGCTGTCACTTTCTCTCATTAACTGTCACCCAGCTGTCACTTTCTGTCACTCGCTGTCAGTCAGCTGTCACTTTCTGTCATTCGCTGTCACTTATTGTCACTTTCTATCATTCGCTGTCACTTTCTGTCACTTTCTGTCACTTTCTGTCACTTGCTGTCACTCAGCTGTCACTTTCTGTCATTCGCTGTCACTTTCTTTCTAATCGACGGAGTTATATCTCGGAGATATATCGGTATTCAATCAGCTGTCTCTTTCTGTTACGCGCTGTCACTCAATCAGCTGTCTCTTTCTGTCACTCGCTGTCACTCAGCTGTCACTTTCTGTCATTCGCTGTCACATTCTGGCACTTTCTGACACTCAGCTGTCACTCAGCTGTATTTTCCTCTCACTCGCTGACACTCAGCTGTCACTTTCTTTGATTCGCTGTCACTCAGCTGTCACTTTCTGTCATTCGCTTTCACTCAGCTGTCATTCGCTGTCACTTTCTGTCATTTTCTATCACTCAGCTGTCACTTTCTGTCATTAGTTGTCACTTACTGACACTTTCTCACATTTGCTGTCACCCAGCTGTCACTATCTGTCACTCGCTGTCACTCAGCCGTCATTTTCTGTCACTCGCTTTCACTCAGCTGTCATTAGCTGTCACTTTCTGTCACTTTCTGTCACTCGCTGTCACTCAGCTGTCACTTTCTGCCACTCGCTGTCACTCAGCTGTCATTTTCTGTCATTCGCTGTCACCCAGCTGTCACTTTCTGTCACTCGCTGTCACTCAGCTGTATTTTCCTCTCACTCGCTGACACTCAGCTGTCACTTTCTTTGAGTCGCTGTCACTCAGCTGTCACTTTCTTTGATTCGCTGTCACTCAGCTGTCACTTTCTGTCATTCGCTTTCACTCAGCTGTCATTCGCTGTCACTTTCTGTCATTTTCTATCACTCAGCTGTCACTTTCTGTTACTCAACTGTCATTTTCTGTCACTTTCTGTCTTTCTGCTGTTACTTTCTGTCTATTTCTCTCACTCGCTGTCACGCAGCTTTCACTTTATGTCACTCAGCTGTCATTTTCCGTCACTTTCTTTCACTCGCTGTCACTCAGCTGTCACTTTCTGTCACTCGCTGGCACTCAGCTGTCACTTTCTGTCATTCGCTGTCACTTACTGTCTTTTTCTCTCATTTTCTGTCACCCAGCTGTCACTTTCTGTCACTCGCTGTCAGTCAGCAGTCACTTTTTGTCACTCGCTGTCACTCAGCTGTCACTCTCCGTCACTCGCTGTCACTCAGCTGTCACTTTCTGTCATTCTCTGTCACTTTTGTCATTCGCTGTCACATTCTGTCACTTTCTGACACTCAGCTATCAATCGGCTGTATTTTCCTCTCACTCATTTTCTGTCACTTTCTGTCACTCGCTGTCACCCAGCTGTCACTTTCTGTCACTTAGCTGTCATTTTCTGTCACTTTCTGTCACTCGCTTTCACTCAGCTGTATTTTCCTCTCACTCGCTGACACTCAGCTTTCACTTTCTGTCATTCGCTGTCACTTACTGTCACTTTCTGTCACTCGCTTTCACTCAGCTGTCACTTTCTGTCACTCGCTGTCACTCAGCTGTCACTTTCTGCCACTCGCTGTCACTCAGCTGTCATTTTCTGTCATTCGCTGTCACCCAGCTGTCACTTTCTGTCACTCGCTGTCAGTCAGCGTCACTTTCTGTCACTCGTTGTCACTCAGCTGTATTTTCCTCTCACTCGCTGACACTCAGCTTTCACTTTCTTTGAGTCGCTGTCACTCAGCTGTCACTTTCTGTCTTTCTGCTGTTACTTTCTGTCTATTTCTCTCACTCGCTGTCACCCAGCTTTCACTTTATGTCACTCAGCTGTCATTTTCCGTCACTCGCTGTCACTCAGCTGTCACTTTCTGTCATTCGTCACTTTATGTCGGTCGCTGACACTCAGCTGTCACTTTCTGTCATTCGCTGTCACTTTCTGTCACTTTATGACACTCAGCTGTCACTCAGCTGTATTTTCCTCTCACTTGCTGACACTCAGCTGTCACTTTCTGTGATTCGCTTTCACTTAGCTGTCACTTTCTGTCTCTCGCTGTCACTTTCAGTCACTCGCTATCTTACAGCTGTCACTTTCTATCACTCAGCTGTCACTTTCTGTCATTCGCTGTCACTCAGCTGTCACTTTCTGTCTTTCTGCTGTTACTTTCTGTCTATTTCTCTCACTCGCTGTCACCCAGCTTTCACTTTATGTCACTCAGCTGTCATTTTCCGTCACTTTCTTTCACTCGCTGTCACTCAGCTGTCACTTTCTGTCACTCGCTGTCACTCAGCTGTCACTTTCTGTCATTCGCTGTCACTTACTGTCACTTTCTGTCATTTTCTGTCACCCAGCTGTCACTTTCTGTCACTCGCTGTCAGTCAGCAGTCACTTTTTGTCACTCGCTGTCACTCAGCTGTCACTCTCCGTCACTCGCTGTCACTCAGCTGTTACTTTCTGTCATTCGTCACTTACTGTCGGTCGCTGACACTCAGCTGTCACTTTCTGTCATTCGCTGTCACTTTCTGTCACTTTCTGTCTCTCGCTGTCACTTTCTGTCTCTCGCTGTCACTTTCTGTCACTCGCTGTCACTTACTGTCACTTTCTCTCATTAACTGTCACCCAGCTGTAACTTTCTGTCACTCGCTGTCAGTCAGCTGTCACTTTCTGTCATTCGCTGTCACTTATTGTCACTTTCTGTCATTCGCTGTCACTTACTGTCACTTTCTCTCATTTTCTGTCACCCATCTGTCACTTTCTGTCACTCGCTGTCAGTCAGCAGTCACTTTTTGTCACTCGCTGTCACTCAGCTGTCACTCTCCGTCACTCGCTGTCACTCAGCTGTTACTTTCTGTCATTCGTCACTTACTGTCGGTCGCTGACACTCAGCTGTCACTTTCTGTCATTCGCTGTCACTTTCTGTCACTTTCTGTCTCTCGCTGTCACTTTCTGTCTCTCGCTGTCACTTTCTGTCATTCGCTGTCACTTATTGTCACTTTCTATCATTCGCTGTCACTTTCTGTCACTTTCTGTCACTCGCTGTCACTCAGCTGTCACTTTCTGTCATTCGCTGTCACATTCTGTCACTTTCTGACACTCAGCTGTCACTCAGCTGTATTTTCCTCTCACTCGCTGACACTCAGCTGTCACTTTCTTTGATTCGCTGTCACTCAGCTGTCACTTTCTGTCATTCGCTTTCACTCAGCTGTCATTCGCTGTCACTTACTGTCACTTTCTGTCATTCGTCACTTTCTGTCGGTCGCTGACACTCAGCTGTCACTTTCTGTCATTCGCTGTCACTTTCTGTCACTTTATGACACTCAGCTGTCACTCAGCTGTATTTTCCTCTCACTTGCTGACACTCAGCTGTCACTTTCTGTGATTCGCTTTCACTTAGCTGTCACTTTCTGTCTCTCGCTGTCACTTTCAGTCACTCGCTGTCTTACAGCTGTCACTTTCTATCACTCAGCTGTCACTTTCTGTCATTCGCTGTCACTTTCAGTCACTCGCTGTCTTACAGCTGTCACTTTCTATCACTCAGCTGTCACTTTCTGTCATTCGCTGTCACTCAGCTGTCACTTTCTGTCTTTCTGCTGTTACTTTCTGTCTATTTCTCTCACTCGCTGTCACCCAGCTTTCACTTTATGTCACTCAGCTGTCATTTTCCGTCACTCGCTGTCACTCAGCTGTCACTTTCTGTCATTCGTCACTTTCTGTCGGTCGCTGACACTCAGCTGTCACTTTCTGTCATTCGCTGTCACTTTCTGTCACTTTATGACACTCAGCTGTCACTCAGCTGTATTTTCCTCTCACTTGCTGACACTCAGCTGTCGCTTTCTGTGATTCGCTTTCACTTAGCTGTCACTTTCTGTCTCTCGCTGTCACTTTCAGTCACTCGCTGTCTTACAGCTGTCACTTTCTATCACTCAGCTGTCACTTTCTGTCATTCGCTGTCACTCAGCTGTCACTTTCTTTCATTCGCTTTCACTCAGCTGTCATTCGCTGTCACTTTCTGTCATTTTCTATCACTCAGCTGTCACTTTCTGTCATTAGTTGTCACTTACTGACACTTTCTCACATTTGCTGTCACCCAGCTGTCACTATCTGTCACTCGCTGTCACTCAGCTGTCATTTTCTGTCACTCGCTTTCACTCAGCTGTCATTAGCTGTCACTTTCTGTCACTTTCTGTCACTCGCTGTCACTCAGCTTTCACTTTCTGTCATTCGCTGTCACTTACTGTCACTTTCTGTCACTCGCTTTCACTCAGCTGTCACTTTCTGTCACTCGCTGTCACTCAGCTGTCACTTTCTGCCACTCGCTGTCACTCAGCTGTCATTTTCTGTCATTCGCTGTCACCCAGCTGTCACTTTCTGTCACTCGCTGTCACTCAGCTGTATTTTCCTCTCACTCGCTGACACTCAGCTGTCACTTTCTTTGAGTCGCTGTCACTCAGCTGTCACTTTCTGTCTTTCTGCTGTTACTTTCTGTCTATTTCTCTCACTCGCTGTCACCCAGCTGTCACTTTCTGTCACTCAGCTGTCATTTTCTGTCACTTTCTGTCACTCGCTGTCAATCAGCTTTCACTTTCTGTCACTCAGCTGTCATTTTCTGTCACTTTCTGTCACTCGCTGTCACTTAGATGTCTTTTTTTGTCACTCGCTGTCACTCAGCTGTCACTTTCTGTCACTCAACTGTCATTTTCTGTCACTTTCTGTCACTCAGCTGTCACTTTCTGTCACTCAGCTGTCATTAGCTGTCACTTTCTGTCACTTTCTGTCACTCGCTGTCACTCAGCTTTCACTTTCTGTCATTCGCTGTCACTTACTGTCACTTTCTGTCACTCGCTTTCATTCAGCTGTCACTTTCTGTCACTCGCTGTCACTCAGCTGTCACTTTCTGCCACTCGCTGTCACTCAGCTATCATTTTCTGTCATTCGCTGTCACCCAGCTGTCACTTTCTGTCACTCGCTGTCAGTCAGCGTCACTTTCTGTCACTCGTTGTCACTCAGCTGTATTTTCCTCTCACTCGCTGACACTCAGCTGTCACTTCCTTTGAGTCGCTGTCACTCAGCTGTCACTTTCTGTCTTTCTGCTGTTACTTTCTGTCTATTTCTCTCACTCGCTGTCACCCAGCTGTCACTTTCTGTCACTCAGCTGTCATTTTCTGTCACTTTCTGTCACTCGCTGTCAATCAGCTTTCACTTTCTGTCACTCAGCTGTCATTTTCTGTCACTTTCTGTCACTCGCTGTCACTTAGATGTCTTTTTTTGTCACTCGCTGTCACTCAGCTGTCACTTTCTGTCACTCAACTGTCATTTACTGTCACTTTCTGTCACTCAGCTGTCACTTTCTGTTATTCAACTGTCTTTTTCTGTCACTTTCTGTCTTTCTGCTGTTAGTTTATGTCTATTTCTCTCACTCGCTGTCACCAAGCTTTCACTTTATGTCACTCAGCTGTCATTTTCCGTCACTTTCTTTCACTCGCTGTCACTCAGCTGTCACTTTCTGTCACTCGCTGTCACTCAGCTGTTACTTTCTGTCATTCGCTGTCACTTACTGTCACTTTCTCTCATTTTCTGTCACCCAGCTGTCACTTTCTGTCACTCGCTGTCAGTCAGCAGTCACTTTTTGTCACTCGCTGTCACTCAGCTGTCACTCTCCGTCACTCGCTGTCACTCAGCTGTCTCTTTTTGTCATTCGCTGTCACATTCTGTCACTCGCTGTCAGTCAGCAGTCACTTTTTGTCACTCGCTGTCACTCAGCTGTCACTTTCTGTCACTCGCTGTCAGTCAGCAGTCACTTTTTGTCACTCGCTGTCACTCAGCTGTCACTCTCCGTCACTCGCTGTCACTCAGCTGTCACTTTCTGTCATTCGTCACTTACTGTCGGTCTTTGACACTCAGCTGTCACTTTCTGTCATTCGCTGTCACTTTCTGTCACTTTCTGTCTCTCGCTGTCACTTTCTGTCACTCGCTGTCACTTTCTCTCATTAACTGTCACCCAGCTGTCACTTTCTGTCACTCGCTGTCAGTCAGCTGTCACTTTCTGTCATTCGCTGTCACTTATTGTCACTTTCTATCATTCGCTGTCACTTTCTGTCACTTTCTGTCACTTTCTGTCACTTGCTGTCACTCAGCTGTCACTTTCTGTCATTCGCTGTCACTTTCTTTCTAATCGACGGAGTTATATCTCGGAGATATATCGGTATTCAATCAGCTGTCTCTTTCTGTTACGCGCTGTCACTCAATCAGCTGTCTCTTTCTGTCACTCGCTGTCACTCAGCTGTCACTTTCTGTCATTCGCTGTCACATTCTGGCACTTTCTGACACTCAGCTGTCACTCAGCTGTATTTTCCTCTCACTCGCTGACACTCAGCTGTCACTTTCTTTGATTCGCTGTCACTCAGCTGTCACTTTCTGTCATTCGCTTTCACTCAGCTGTCATTCGCTGTCACTTTCTGTCATTTTCTATCACTCAGCTGTCACTTTCTGTCATTAGTTGTCACTTACTGACACTTTCTCACATTTGCTGTCACCCAGCTGTCACTATCTGTCACTCGCTGTCACTCAGCCGTCATTTTCTGTCACTCGCTTTCACTCAGCTGTCATTAGCTGTCACTTTCTGTCACTTTCTGTCACTCGCTGTCACTCAGCTGTCACTTTCTGCCACTCGCTGTCACTCAGCTGTCATTTTCTGTCATTCGCTGTCACCCAGCTGTCACTTTCTGTCACTCGCTGTCACTCAGCTGTATTTTCCTCTCACTCGCTGACACTCAGCTGTCACTTTCTTTGAGTCGCTGTCACTCAGCTGTCACTTTCTTTGATTCGCTGTCACTCAGCTGTCACTTTCTGTCATTCGCTTTCACTCAGCTGTCATTCGCTGTCACTTTCTGTCATTTTCTATCACTCAGCTGTCACTTTCTGTCATTAGTTGTCACTTACTGACACTTTCTCTCATTTGCTGTCACCCAGCTGTCACTTTCTGTCACTCGCTGTCACTCAGCTGTCATTTTCTGTCACTCGCTTTCACTCAGCTGTCATTAGCTGTCACTTTCTGTCACTTTCTGTCACTCGCTGTCTCTCAGCTTTCACTTTCTGTCATTCGCTGTCACTTACTGTCACTTTCTGTCACTTTCTGTCACTCGCTTTCACTCAGCTGTCACTTTCTGTCACTCGCTGTCACTCAGCTGTCACTTTCTGCCACTCGCTGTCACTCAGCTGTCATTTTCTGTCATTCGCTGTCTACCAGCTGTCACTTTCTGTCATTCGCTGTCACTCAGCTGTCACTCTCCGTCACTCGCTGTCACTCAGCTGTCACTTTCTGTCATTCGTCACTTTCTGTCGGTCGCTGGCACTCAGCTGTCACTTTCTGTCATTCGCTGTCACTTTCTGTCACTTTATGACACTCAGCTGTCACTCAGCTGTATTTTCCTCTCACTTGCTGACACTCAGCTGTCACTTTCTGTGATTCGCTTTCACTTAGCTGTCACTTTCTGTCTCTCGCTGTCACTTTCAGTCACTCGCTGTCTTACAGCAGTCACTTTCTATCACTCAGCTGTCACTTTCTGTCATTTGCTGTCACTCAGCTGTCACTTTCTGTCATTCGCTGTCACTTTCTGTCACTCGCTGTATTACAGCTGTCACTTTCTGTCAATTTCTCTCACTCGCTGTCACCCAGCTGTTGCTTTCTGTAACTCAGCTGTCATTTTCTGTCACTTTCTGTCACTCGCTTTCACTCAGCTGTCACTTTATGTCACTCAGCTGTCATTTTCCGTCACTTTCTTTCACTCGCTGTCACTCAGCTGTCACTTTATGTCACTCGCTGTCACTCAGCTGTCACTTTCTGTCATTCGCTGTCACTTACTGTCACTTTCTCTCATTTTCTGTCACCCAGCTGTCACTTTCTGTCACTCGCTGTCAGTCAGCAGTCACTCTCCGTCACTCGATGTCACTCAGCTGTCACTTTCTGTCATTCTCTGTCACTTTCTGTCCCTTTCTGTCACTCGCTGTCAGTCAGCTGTCACTTTCTGTCACTCGCTTTCAGTCAGCTGTAACTTTCTGTCACTCGCTGTCACTCAGCTGTAACTCTCTGTCACTCGTTGTCACTCAGCTGTTTCTTTCTGTCACTCGCTGTGACTCAGCTAACACTTTCTGTCATTCGCTGTCACTTATTGTCACTTTCTATCATTTGCTGTCATCCAGCTTTCACTTTCTGTCACTCGCTGTCAGTCAGCTGTCACTTTCTGTTACTCGCTGTCACTCATCTGTCACTTTCTGTCACTCGCTGTCACTCAGCTGTCACTTTCTGTCATTCGCTGTCACTTTCTGTCACTCGCTGTCAGTCAGCTGTCACTTTCTGTCACTCGTTGTCACTCAGCTGTATTTTCCTCTCACTCGCTGACACTCAGCTGTCACTTTCTGTCACTCGCTGTCACTCAGCTGTCACTTTCTGTCATTCGCTGTCACTTACTGTCACTTTCTCTCATTTTCTGTCACCCAGCTGTCACTTTCTGTCACTCGCTGTCAGTCAGCAGTCACTTTTTGTCACTCGCTGTCACTCAGCTGTCACTCTCCGTCACTCGCTGTCACTCAGCTGTCACTTTCTGTCATTCGTCACTTTCTATCGGTCGCTGACACTCAGCTGTCACTTTCTGTCATCCGCTGTCACTTTCTGTCACTTTATGACACTCAGCTGTCACTCAGCTGTATTTTCCTCTCACTTGCTGACACTCAGCTGTCACTTTCTGTGATTCGCTTTCACTTAGCTGTCACTTTCTGTCTCTCGCTGTCACTTTCAGTCACTCGCTGTCTTACAGCTGTCACTTTCTATCACTCAGCTGTCACTTTCTGTCATTCGCTGTCACTCAGCTGTCACTTTCTGTCATTCGCTGTCACTTTCTGTCACTCGCTGTATTACAGCTGTCACTTTCTGTCATTCGCTGTCACTTACTGTCTTTTTCTCTCATTTTCTGTCACCCAGCTGTCACTTTCTGTCACTCGCTGTCAGTCAGCAGTTACTTTTTGTCACTCGCTGTCACTCAGCTGTCACTCTCCGTCACTCGCTGTCACTCAGCTGTCACTTTCTGTCATTCTCTGTCACTTTTGTCATTCGCTGTCACATTCTGTCACTTTCTGACACTCAGCTATCAATCGGCTGTATTTTCCTCTCACTCATTTTCTGTCACTTTCTGTCACTCGCTGTCACCCAGCTGTCACTTTCTGTCACTTAGCTGTCATTTTCTGTCACTTTCTGTCACTCGCTTTCACTCAGCTGTATTTTCCTCTCACTCGCTGACACTCAGCTTTCACTTTCTGTCATTCGCTGTCACTTACTGTCACTTTCTGTCACTCGCTTTCACTCAGCTGTCACTTTCTGTCACTCGCTGTCACTCAGCTGTCACTTTCTGCCACTCGCTGTCACTCAGCTGTCATTTTCTGTCATTCGCTGTCACCCAGCTGTCACTTTCTGTCACTCGCTGTCAGTCAGCGTCACTTTCTGTCACTCGTTGTCACTCAGCTGTATTTTCCTCTCACTCGCTGACACTCAGCTTTCACTTTCTTTGAGTCGCTGTCACTCAGCTGTCACTTTCTGTCTTTCTGCTGTTACTTTCTGTCTATTTCTCTCACTCGCTGTCACCCAGCTTTCACTTTATGTCACTCAGCTGTCATTTTCCGTCACTCGCTGTCACTCAGCTGTCACTTTCTGTCATTCGTCACTTTATGTCGGTCGCTGACACTCAGCTGTCACTTTCTGTCATTCGCTGTCACTTTCTGTCACTTTATGACACTCAGCTGTCACTCAGCTGTATTTTCCTCTCACTTGCTGACACTCAGCTGTCACTTTCTGTGATTCGCTTTCACTTAGCTGTCACTTTCTGTCTCTCGCTGTCACTTTCAGTCACTCGCTATCTTACAGCTGTCACTTTCTATCACTCAGCTGTCAGCTGAGAGGATGTCATGCTCACTCAAATGTCTCGCTGATGGTGGCGGGTGTGTCGGGTCACTTAGTTCCCTTAAATATGGTCGAGTTGAATGGTGCCGATACATGCGTCATGTTCGTGAACGGGCGCTATCAGTTGGGACTGGCCATCTCTTGGCTGCCACGGTTCGTTCATTTTAATTACTTTTATTTTATTTTTTTTAATTTTTGATTTATCATTTTACTCTGGACGCTCTTAATGTGCACGTCTTTCTACATCGTTCTCACATATACGTATAATCTCAACATGAATGATGTAACCAAGATTTTGTAACAATATTTTGATTTAAAAGAGTGTCCATGGAGTTTCTTGCCCGTTCTTCTCCATAGAGATCTACGTTAGGGAATGGGCAACTACAGTACTTTCTCAAGTTATTATGCCTTGTGACTGTGACTGTAGCCTTGCTTTTTTTTGTATTTTCGACATTCAAAAGTGCCGTAATGGTCTAATTGAAATAAATGATTTGAGTTTGAGTTTGAGTTTGAGTCACTTTCTGTCATTCGCTGTCACTCAGCTGTCACTTTCTGTCTTTCTGCTGTTACTTTCTGTCTATTTCTCTCACTCGCTGTCACCCAGCTTTCACTTTATGTCACTCAGCTGTCATTTTCCGTCACTTTCTTTCACTCGCTGTCACTCAGCTGTCACTTTCTGTCACTCGCTGTCACTCAGCTGTCACTTTCTGTCATTCGCTGTCACTTACTGTCACTTTCTGTCATTTTCTGTCACCCAGCTGTCACTTTCTGTCACTCGCTGTCAGTCAGCAGTCACTTTTTGTCACTCGCTGTCACTCAGCTGTCACTCTCCGTCACTCGCTGTCACTCAGCTGTTACTTTCTGTCATTCGTCACTTACTGTCGGTCGCTGACACTCAGCTGTCACTTTCTGTCATTCGCTGTCACTTTCTGTCACTTTCTGTCTCTCGCTGTCACTTTCTGTCTCTCGCTGTCACTTTCTGTCACTCGCTGTCACTTACTGTCACTTTCTCTCATTAACTGTCACCCAGCTGTAACTTTCTGTCACTCGCTGTCAGTCAGCTGTCACTTTCTGTCATTCGCTGTCACTTATTGTCACTTTCTGTCATTCGCTGTCACTTACTGTCACTTTCTCTCATTTTCTGTCACCCAGCTGTCACTTTCTGTCACTCGCTGTCAGTCAGCAGTCACTTTTTGTCACTCGCTGTCACTCAGCTGTCACTCTCCGTCACTCGCTGTCACTCAGCTGTTACTTTCTGTCATTCGTCACTTACTGTCGGTCGCTGACACTCAGCTGTCACTTTCTGTCATTCGCTGTCACTTTCTGTCACTTTCTGTCTCTCGCTGTCACTTTCTGTCTCTCGCTGTCACTTTCTGTCATTCGCTGTCACTTATTGTCACTTTCTATCATTCGCTGTCACTTTCTGTCACTTTCTGTCACTCGCTGTCACTCAGCTGTCACTTTCTGTCATTCGCTGTCACATTCTGTCACTTTCTGACACTCAGCTGTCACTCAGCTGTATTTTCCTCTCACTCGCTGACACTCAGCTGTCACTTTCTTTGATTCGCTGTCACTCAGCTGTCACTTTCTGTCATTCGCTTTCACTCAGCTGTCATTCGCTGTCACTTTCTGTCATTTTCTATCACTCAGCTGTCACTTTCTGTCATTTGTTGTCACTTACTGACACTTTCTCACATTTGCTGTCACCCAGCTGTCACTATCTGTCACTCGCTGTCACTCAGCTGTCATTTTCTGTCATTCGCTTTCACTCAGCTGTCATTAGCTGTCACTTTCTGTCACTTTCTGTCACTCGCTGTCACTCAGCTTTCACTTTCTGTCATTCGCTGTCACTTACTGTCACTTTCTGTCACTCGCTTTCACTCAGCTGTCACTTTCTGTCACTCGCTGTCACTCAGCTGTCACTTTCTGCCACTCGCTGTCACTCAGCTGTCATTTTCTGTCATTCGCTGTCACCCAGCTGTCACTTTCTGTCACTCGCTGTCACTCAGCTGTATTTTCCTCTCACTCGCTGACACTCAGCTGTCACTTTCTTTGAGTCGCTGTCACTCAGCTGTCACTTTCTGTCTTTCTGCTGTTACTTTCTGTCTATTTCTCTCACTCGCTGTCACCCAGCTGTCATTTTCTGTCACTCAGCTGTCATTTTCTGTCACTTTCTGTCACTCGCTGTCAATCAGCTTTCACTTTCTGTCACTCAGCTGTCATTTTCTGTCACTTTCTGTCACTCGCTGTCACTTAGATGTCTTTTTTTGTCACTCGCTGTCACTCAGCTGTCATTCGCTGTCACTTTCTGTCATTTTCTATCACTCAGCTGTCACTTTCAACTAATGACAGAAAGTCATTTAGTCATTCATTCAGTTCATTCAGTTTCAGTCGTTCAGTCATTTGCAGTCACATTCTGTCACTTTTTGACACTCAGCTGTCACTCAGCTGTCATTTTCTGTCACACTCTGTCACTCGCTTTCACTCAGCTGTCACTTTCTGTCATTCGCTGTCACATTCTGTCACTTTCTTACACTCAGCTGTCACTCAGCTGTATTTTCCTCTCACTCGCTGACACTCAGCTGTCACTTTTTGTCACTCGCTGTCACTCAGCTGTCATTTTCTTTCACTCTGCTGTTACTTTCTGTCACTTTTTCTCACTCGCTGTCACCCAGCTGTCACTTTCTGTCATTCAGCTGTCACTTTCTGTCATTCGCTGTCACTTTCTGTCACTCGCTGTCACTCAGCTGTCACTTTCTGTCATTCGCTTTCACTCAATCAGCTGTCTCTTTCTGTCACTCGCTGTCACTCAGCTGTCACTCTCCGTCTTTCGCTGTCACTCAGCTGTCACTTTCTGTCACTCGCTGTCACTTAGCTGTCATTCGCTGTCACCCAGATGTCACTTTCTGTCACTCGCTGTCAGTCAGCTGTCACTTTCTGTCACTCGTTGTCACTCAGCAGTCACTCTCCGTCACTCGCTGTCACTCAGCTGTCACATTCTGTCATTCGCTGTCACATTCTGTCACTTTCTGACACTCAGCTGTCACTCAGCTGTATTTTCTTCTCACTCGCTGACACTCAGCTGTCACTTTCTTTGATTCGCTGTCACTCAGCTGTCACTTTCTGTCATTCGCTTTCACTCAGCTGTCATTCGCTGTCACTTTCTGTCATTTTCTATCACTCAGCTGTCACTTTCTGTCATTAGTTGTCACTTACTGACACTTTCTCACATTTGCTGTCACCCAGCTGTCACTATCTGTCACTCGCTGTCACTCAGCTGTCATTTTCTGTCACTCGCTTTCACTCAGCTGTCATTAGCTGTCACTTTCTGTCACTTTCTGTCACTCGCTGTCACTCAGCTTTCACTTTCTGTCATTCGCTGTCACTTACTGTCACTTTCTGTCACTCGCTTTCACTCAGCTGTCACTTTCTGTCACTCGCTGTCACTCAGCTGTCACTTTCTGCCACTCGCTGTCACTCAGCTGTCATTTTCTGTCATTCGCTGTCACCCAGCTGTCACTTTCTGTCACTCGCTGTCACTCAGCTGTATTTTCCTCTCACTCGCTGACACTCAGCTGTCACTTTCTTTCACTCGCTGTCACTCAGCTGTCACTTTCTGTCACTCGCTGTCACTCAGCTGTCACTTTCTGTCATTCGCTGTCACTTACTGTCACTTTCTCTCATTTTCTGTCACCCAGCTGTCACTTTTTGTCACTCGCTGTCACTCAGCTGTCATTTTCTGTCACTCGCTTTCACTCAGCTGTCATTAGCTGTCACTTTCTGTCACTTTCTGTCAATCGCTGTCACTCAGCTTTCACTTTCTGTCATTCGCTGTCACTTACTGTCACTTTCTGTCACTCGCTTTCACTCAGCTGTCACTTTCTGTCACTCGCTGTCACTCAGCTGTCACTTTCTGCCACTCGCTGTCACTCAGCTGTCATTTTCTGTCATTCGCTGTCACCCAGCTGTCACTTTCTGTCACTCGCTGTCACTCAGCTGTATTTTCCTCTCACTCGCTGACACTCAGCTGTCACTTTCTTTGAGTCGCTGTCACTCAGCTGTCACTTTCTGTCTTTCTGCTGTTACTTTCTGTCTATTTCTCTCACTCGCTGTCACCCAGCTGTCACTTTCTGTCACTCAGCTGTCATTTTCTGTCACTTTCTGTCACTCGCTGTCAATCAGCTTTCACTTTCTGTCACTCAGCTGTCATTTTCTGTCACTTTCTGTCACTCGCTGTCACTTAGATGTCTTTTTTTGTCACTCGCTGTCACTCAGCTGTCACTTTCTGTCACTCAACTGTCATTTTCTGTCACTTTCTGTCACTCAGCTGTCACTTTCTGTCACTCAGCTGTCATTAGCTGTCACTTTCTGTCACTTTCTGTCACTCGCTGTCACTCAGCTTTCACTTTCTGTCATTCGCTGTCACTTACTGTCACTTTCTGTCACTCGCTTTCATTCAGCTGTCACTTTCTGTCACTCGCTGTCACTCAGCTGTCACTTTCTGCCACTCGCTGTCACTCAGCTGTCATTTTCTGTCATTCGCTGTCACCCAGCTGTCACTTTCTGTCACTCGCTGTCAGTCAGCGTCACTTTCTGTCACTCGTTGTCACTCAGCTGTATTTTCCTCTCACTCGCTGACACTCAGCTGTCACTTCCTTTGAGTCGCTGTCACTCAGCTGTCACTTTGTCTTTCTGCTGTTACTTTCTGTCTATTTCTCTCACTCGCTGTCACCCAGCTGTCACTTTCTGTCACTCAGCTGTCATTTTCTGTCACTTTCTGTCACTCGCTGTCAATCAGCTTTCACTTTCTGTCACTCAGCTGTCATTTTCTGTCACTTTCTGTCACTCGCTGTCACTTAGATGTCTTTTTTTGTCGATCGCTGTCACTCAGCTGTCACTTTCTGTCACTCAACTGTCATTATTAATAAGACATATGATTATTTAATCAATTAATGTTACCTCAAATCGCCTGAAACACAGGATTACCTAGTTCAGGCTCAAAGCATGGGTGAACTTGACATAGATTTAAGAAAAACTGTAAACATTTACCTTATATTTTTTGAATAAAATTTTATTTTATTTATTTATTTATTTATTTTCTGTCACTTTCTGTCACTGAGCTGTCACTTTCTGTTATTCAACTGTCTTTTTCTGTCACTTTCTGTCTTTCTGCTGTTACTTTATGTCTATTTCTCTCACTCGCTGTCACCAAGCTTTCACTTTATGTCACTCAGCTGTCATTTTCTGTCACTTTCTGTCACTCGCTGTCAATCAGCTTTCACTTTCTGTCACTCAGCTGTCATTTTCTGTCACTTTCTGTCACTCGCTGTCACTTAGATGTCTTTTTTTGTCACTCGCTGTCACTCAGCTGTCATTCGCTGTCACTTTCTGTCACTCGCTGTCACTTAGATGTCTTTTTTTGTCACTCGCTGTCACTCAGCTGTCATTTTCTGTCACTTTCTCTCACTCGCTGTCACCCAGCTGTCACTTTCTGTCACTCAGCTGTCACTCGCTGTCACTCAGCAGTCATTTTCTGTCACTCGCTGTCACTCAGCTGTTGATTTCTATCACTTTCTGACACTCATCTTTCTCTTTCTGTCACTTTCTCTCACTCGCTGTCACCCAACTGTCACTTTCTTTCACTCAGCTGTCACTCGCTGTCACTCAGCAGTCATTTTCTGTCACTCGCTGTCACTCAGCTGTTGGTTTCTGTCACTTTCTGACACTCAGCTATCACTTTCTGTCACTTTCTCTCACTCGCTGTCACCCAACGGTCACTTTCTGTCATTCAGCTGTCACTTGCTGTCACTCAGCAGTCGTTTTCTGTCACTCGCTGTCACTCAGCTGTCACTTTGTCACTCGCTGACACTCAGCTGTCTTTTTCTGTCACTCGCTGTCACTCAGCTGTCACTTACTGTCACTTTCTCTAACTCGCTGTCACCCAGCTGTCACTTTCTGTCACTCAGCTGTCATTCGCTGTCACTCAGAAGTCATTTTCTGTAACTCGCTGTTACTCAGCTGTTGGTTTCTGTCACTTTCTGACACTCAGCTTTCACTTTCTGTCACTTTCTCTCACTCGCTGTCACCCAACTGTCACTTTCTGACACTCAGCTGTCACTTACTGTCACTTTCTCTCACTCGCTGTCACCCAGCTATCACTTTCTGTCTTTCAGCTGTCACTTTTTTTTACTCGTTTTCACTCAACTGTCCCATTTTGTCACTCGCTGTCACCCAGCTATCACTTTGTCTTTCAGCTGTCACTTTTTTTTACTCGTTTTCACTCAACTGTCACATTTTGTCACTCGCTGTCACCCAGCTATCACTTTGTCTTTCAGCTGTCACTTTTTTTTACTCGCTCTCACTCAACTGTGACATTCTGTCACTCGCTGTCACTAGCTGTCCCTCAGATGTCACTTTCTGTCACTAAGCTATCACTTTCTGTCACTCAGCTGTCACTTTCTGTCACTCAGATGTCATTTTCTGTCACTTTCTGTCACTCGCTGTCATTTTCTGACACTCAGCTGTCTTTTTCTGTCACTTTCTCTCACTCGCTGTCACCCAGCTGTCACTTTCTGTCACTCAGCTGTCACTCGCTGTCACTCAGCAGTCATTTTCTGTCACTCGCTGTCACTCAGCTGACACTTTCTGTCACTCGCTGACACTCAGCTGTCTTTTTCTGTCACTCGCTGTCACTCAGCTGTCACTTTCTGACACTCAGCTGTCACTCAGCTGTATTTTCCTCTCACTCGCTGACACTCAGCTGTCACTTTCTTTGATTCGCTGTCACTCAGCTGTCACTTTCTGTCATTCGCTGTCACTTTCTGACACTCGCTGTCATTCATCTGTCACTTTCTGTGACTCGCTTTCACTCAGCTGTCATTAGCTGTCACTGTCTGTCACTTTCTCTCATTAACTGTCACCCAGCTGTCACTTTCTGTCACTCGCTTTCAGTCAGCTGTCAATTTCTGTCACTCGCTGTAACTCAGCTGTCACTCTCTGTCACTCGTTGTCACTCAGCTGTTTATTTCTGTCACTCGCTGTGACTCAGCTGTCACTTTCTGTCATTCGCTGTCACTTATTGTCACTTTCTATCATTCGCTGTCACTTTCTGTCACTTTCTGACACTCAGCTGTCACTCAGCTGTCATTTTCTGTCACACTCTGTCACTCGCTTTCACTCAGCTGTCACTTTCTGTCATTTGCAGTCACATTCTGTCACTTTCTGACACTCAGCTGTCACTCAGCTGTATTTTCCTCTCACTCGCTGACACTCAGCTGTCACTTTCTTTGATTCGCTGTCACTCAGCTGTCACTTTCTGTCATTCGCTTTCACTCAGCTGTCATTCGCTGTCACTTTCTGTCATTTTCTATCACTCAGCTGTCACTTTCTGACATTAGTTGTCACTTACTGACACTTTCTCTCATTTGCTGTCACCCAGCTGTCACTTTCTGTCACTCGCTGTCACTCAGCTGTCATTTTCTGTCACTCGCTTTCACTCAGCTGTCATTAGCTGTCCCTTTCTGTCACTTTCTGCCACTCGCTGTCACTCAGCTGTCATTTTCTGTCATTCGCTGTCACCCAGCTGTCACTTTCTGTCACTCGCTGTCAGTCAGCGTCACTTTCTGTCACTCGTTGTCACTCAGCTGTCACTTTCTGTCTTTCTGCTGTTACTTTCTGTCTATTTCTCTCACTCGCTGTCACCCAGCTTTCACTTTATGTCACTCAGCTGTCATTTTCCGTCACTCGCTGTCACTCAGCTGTCACTTTCTGTCATTCGTCACTTTCTGTCGGTCGCTGACACTCAGCTGTCACTTTCTGTCATTCGCTGTCACTTTCTGACACTCAGCTTTCACTTTCTGTCACTTTCTCTCACTCGCTGTCACCCAACGGTCACTTTCTGTCATTCAGCTGTCACTTGCTGTCACTCAGCAGTCGTTTTCTGTCACTCGCTGTCACTCAGCTGTCACTTTGTCACTCGCTGACACTCAGCTGTCTTTTTCTGTCACTCGCTGTCACTCAGCTGTCACTTACTGTCACTTTCTCTAACTCGCTGTCACCCAGCTGTCACTTTCTGTCACTCAGCTGTCACTCGCTGTCACTCAGAAGTCATTTTCTGTAACTCGCTGTTACTCAGCTGTTGGTTTCTGTCACTTTCTGACACTCAGCTTTCACTTTCTGTCACTTTCTCTCACTCGCTGTCACCCAACTGTCACTTTCTGACACTCAGCTGTCACTTACTGTCACTTTCTCTCACTCGCTGTCACCCAGCTATCACTTTCTGTCTTTCAGCTGTCACTTTTTTTTACTCGTTTTCACTCAACTGTCACATTTTGTCACTCGCTGTCACCCAGCTATCACTTTGTCTTTCAGCTGTCACTTTTTTTTACTCGCTCTCACTCAACTGTGACATTCTGTCACTCGCTGTCACTAGCTGTCCCTCAGATGTCACTTTCTGTCACTAAGCTATCACTTTCTGTCACTCAGCTGTCTTTTTCTGTCACTCGCTGTCACTCAGCTGTCACTTTCTGACACTCAGCTGTCACTCAGCTGTATTTTCCTCTCACTCGCTGACACTCAGCTGTCACTTTCTTTGATTCGCTGTCACTCAGCTGTCACTTTCTGTCATTCGCTGTCACTCAGTTGTCACTTTCTGTCACTCGCTGACACTCAGCTGTCACTTTCTGTCACTCGCTGTCACTCAGCTGTCATTTTCTGTCACTTTCTGTCACTCGCTTTCACTCAGCTGTCACTTTCTGTCACTCGCTGTCACTCAGCTGTCACTTTCTGTCACTCGCTGTCACTCAGCTGTCACTTACTATCATTCGCTGTCACTCAGCTGTCACTTTCAGTGATTCGCTGTCACTCAGCTGTCATTTTCTGTCACTTTCTCTCACTCGCTGTCACCCAGCTGTCACTTTCTGTCACTCAGCTGTCACTCGCTGTCACTCAGCAGTCATTTTCTGTCACTCGCTGTCACTCAGATGTTGATTTCTATCACTTTCTGACACTCATCTTTCTCTTTCTGTCACTTTCTCTCACTCGCTGTCACCCAACTGTCACTTTCTTTCACTCAGCTGTCACTCGCTGTCACTCAGCAGTCATTTTCTGTCACTCGCTGTCACTCAGCTGTTGGTTTCTGTCACTTTCTGACACTCAGCTATCACTTTCTGTCACTTTCTCTCACTCGCTGTCACCCAACGGTCACTTTCTGTCATTCAGCTGTCACTTGCTGTCACTCAGCAGTCGTTTTCTGTCACTCGCTGTCACTCAGCTGTCACTTTGTCACTCGCTGACACTCAGCTGTCTTTTTCTGTCACTCGCTGTCACTCAGCTGTCACTTACTGTCACTTTCTCTAACTCGCTGTCACCCAGCTGTCACTTTCTGTCACTCAGCTGTCATTCGCTGTCACTCAGAAGTCATTTTCTGTAACTCGCTGTTACTCAGCTGTTGGTTTCTGTCACTTTCTGACACTCAGCTTTCACTTTCTGTCACTTTCTCTCACTCGCTGTCACCCAACTGTCACTTTCTGACACTCAGCTGTCACTTACTGTCACTTTCTCTCACTCGCTGTCACCCAGCTATCACTTTCTGTCTTTCAGCTGTCACTTTTTTTTACTCGTTTTCACTCAACTGTCACATTTTGTCACTCGCTGTCACCCAGCTATCACTTTGTCTTTCAGCTGTCACTTTTTTTTACTCGTTTTCACTCAACTGTCACATTTTGTTACTCGCTGTCACCCAGCTATCACTTTGTCTTTCAGCTGTCACTTTTTTTTACTCGCTCTCACTCAACTGTGACATTCTGTCACTCGCTGTCACTAGCTGTCCCTCAGATGTCACTTTCTGTCACTAAGCTATCACTTTCTGTCACTCAGCTGTCACTTTCTGTCACTCAGATGTCATTTTCTGTCACTTTCTGTCACTCGCTGTCATTTTCTGACACTCAGCTGTCTTTTTCTGTCACTTTCTCTCACTCGCTGTCACCCAGCTGTCACTTTCTGTCACTCAGCTGTCACTCGCTGTCACTCAGCAGTCATTTTCTGTCACTCGCTGTCACTCAGCTGACACTTACTGTCACTCGCTGACACTCAGCTGTCTTTTTCTGTCACTCGCTGTCACTCAGCTGTCACTTTCTGACACTCAGCTGTCACTCAGCTGTATTTTCCTCTCACTCGCTGACACTCAGCTGTCACTTTCTTTGATTCGCTGTCACTCAGCTGTCACTTTCTGTCATTCGCTGTCACTTTCTGACACTCGCTGTCATTCATGTGTCACTTTCTGTGACTCGCTTTCACTCAGCTGTCATTAGCTGTCACTGTCTGTCACTTTCTGTCATTCGCTGTCACTCAGCTGTCACTTTCTGTCACTCGCTGACACTCAGCTGTCACTTTCTGTCACTCGCTGTCACTCAGCTGTCATTTTCTGTCACTTTCTGTCACTCGCTTTCACTCAGCTGTCACTTTCTGTCACTCGCTGTCACTCAGCTGTCACTTTCTGTCACTCGCTGTCACTCAGCTGTCACTTTCTGTCACTCGCTGTCACTCAGCTGTCCTTTTCTGTCATTCGCAGTCACTCAGCTGTCACTTTCTGTCACTCTCTGTTAGTCAGCTGTCACTTTCTGTCACTCGCTGACACTCAGCTGTCACTTTCTGTCACTCGCTGTCACCCAGCTGTCACTTTCTGTCACTTAGCTGTCATTTTCTGTCACTTTCTGTCACTCGCTTTCACTCAACTGTCACTTTCTGTAACTCGCTGTCACTCAGCTGTCACTTTCTGTCACTCGCTGTCACTCTGCTGTCACTTTCTATCAATCGCTGTCACTTTCTGTCACTTTCTGACACTTAGCTGTCGCTCAGCTGTCATTTTCTGTCACTTTCTGTCACTCGCTTTCACTCAGCTGTCACTTTCTGTCACTCGCTGTCACTCAGCTGTCACTTTCTGTCACTCGCTGTCACTCAGCTGTCACTTTCTGTCACTCGCAGTCACTCAGCTGTCCTTTTCTTTCATTCGCAGTCACCCAGCTGTCACTTTCTGTCACTCTCTGTTAGTCAGCTGTCACTTTCTGTCACTCGCTGACACTCAGCTGTCACTTTCTGTCACTCGCTGTCACCCAGCTGTCACTTTCTGTCACTTAGCTGTCATTTTCTGTCACTTTCTGTCACTCGCTTTCACTCAACTGTCACTTTCTGTAACTCGCTGTCACTTAGCTGTCACTTTCTGTCACTCGCTGTAACTCAGCTGTCACTTCCCGTCATTCGCTGTCACTCAGCTGTCACTTTCAGTGATTCGCTGTCACTCAGCTGTCATTTTCTGTCACTCGCTGTCACTCAGCTGTCATTTTCTGTCATTCGCTGTCACCCAGCTGTCACTTTCTGTCACTCGCTGTCAGTCAGCTGTCACTTTCTGTCACTCGCTGTCAGTCAGCTGTCACTTTCTGTCACTCGTTGTCACTCAGCTGTCACTCTCCGTCACTCGCTGTCACTCAGCTGTCACTTTCTGTCATTCGCTGTCACATTCTGTCACTTTCTGACACTCAGCTGTCACTCAGCTGTATTTTCCTCTCACTCGCTGACACTCAGCTGTCACTTTCTTTGATTCGCTGTCACTCAGCTGTCACTTTCTGTCATTCTCTGTCGGTCAGCTGTCACTTTCTGTCACTCGCTGACACTCAGCTGTCACTTTCTGTCACTCGCTGTCACCCAACTGTCACTTTCTGTCACTTAGCTGTCATTTTCTGTCACTTTCTGTCACTCGCTTTCACTCAACTGTCACTTTCTGTCACTCGCTGTCACTCAGCTGTCACTTTCTGTCACTCGCTGTCACTCAGCTGTCACTTTCTGTCATTCGCTGTCACCCAGCTGTCACTTTCTGTCACTCGCTGTCAGTCAGCTGTCACTTTCTGTCACTCGCTGTCAGTCAGCTGTCACTTTCTGACACTCAGTTTTCACTTTCTGTCAAATTCTCTCAGTCGCTGTCACCCAACGGTCACTTTCTGTCACTCAGCTGTCACTCGCTGTCACTCAGCAGTCATTTTCTGTCACTCGCTGTCACTCCGCTGTTGGTTTCTGTCACTTTCTGACATTCAGCTTTCACTTTCTGTCACTTTCTTTCACTCGCTGTCACCCAACTGTCACTTTCTGTCACTCAGCTGTCACTCGCTGTCACTCAGCAGTCATTTTCTGTCACTCGCTGTAACTCAGCTGTCACTTCCTGTCATTCGCTGTCACTCAGCTGTCACTTCCTGTCATTCGCTGTCACTCAGCTGTCACTTTCTGTCACTTTCTCTCACTCGCTGTCACCCTGCTGTCACTTTCTGTCACTTAGCTGTCACTCGCTGTCACTCAGCAGTCATTTTCTGTCACTCGCTGTCACTCAGCTGTTGGTTTCTGTCACTTTCTGACACTCAGCTTTCACTTTCTGTCACTTTCTCTCACTCGCTGTCACCCAACGGTCACTTTCTGTCACTCGCTGTCACTCAGCTGTCACTTTCTGTCATTCGCTGTCACCCAGCTGTCACTTTCTGTCACTCGCTGTCAGTCAGCTGTCACTTTCTGTCACTCGCTGTCAGTCAGCTGTCACTTTCTGACACTCAGCTTTCACTTTCTGTCACATTCTCTCACTCGCTGTCACCCAACGGTCACTTTCTGTCACTCAGCTGTCACTCGCTGTCACTCAGCAGTCATTTTCTGTCACTCGCTGTCACTCAGCTGTTGGTTTCTGTCACTTTCTGACACTCAGCTTTCACTTTCTGTCACATTCTCTCACTCGCTGTCACCGAACGGTCACTTTCTGTCACTCAGCTGTCACTTCCTGTCATTCGCTGTCACTCAGCTGTCACTTTCTGTCACTTTCTTTCACTCGCTATCACCCAGCTGTCACTTTCTGTCACTCAACTGTCACATTCTGTCACTCAGCTGTCACATACTATCATTCGCTGTCACTCAGCTGTCACTTTCAGTGATTCGCTGTCACTCAGCTGTCATTTTCTGTCACTTTCTCTCACTCGCTGTCACCCAGCTGTCACTTTCTGTCACTCAGCTGTCACTCGCTGTCACTCAGCAGTCATTTTCTGTCACTCGCTGTCACTCAGCTGTTGGTTTCTGTCACTTTCTGACACTCATCTTTCTCTTTCTGTCACTTTCTCTCACTCGCTGTCACCCAACTGTCACTTTCTTTCACTCAGCTGTCACTCGCTGTCACTCAGCAGTCATTTTCTGTCACTCGCTGTCACTCAGCTGTTGGTTTCTGTCACTTTCTGACACTCAGCTTTCACTTTCTGTCACTTTCTCATACTCGCTGTCACCCAACGGTCACTTTCTGTCATTCAGCTGTCACTTGCTGTCACTCAGCAGTCGTTTTCTGTCACTCGCTGTCACTCAGCTGTCACTTTGTCACTCGCTGACACTCAGCTGTCTTTTTCTGTCACTCGCTGTCACTCAGCTGTCACTTACTGTCACTTTCTCTAACTCGCTGTCACCCAGCTGTCACTTTCTGTCACTCAGCTGTCACTCGCTGTCACTCAGAAGTCATTTTCTGTCACTCGCTGTTACTCAGCTGTTGGTTTCTGTCACTTTCTGACACTCAGCTTTCACTTTCTGTCACTTTCTCTCACTCGCTGTCACCCAACTGTCACTTTCTGTCACTCAGCTGTCATTTGCTGTCACTCAGCAGTCATTTTCTGTCACTCGCTGTCACTCAGCTGTCACTTTCTGTCACTCGCTGTCACTCAGCTATCACTTTGTCTTTCAGCTGTCACTTTTTTTTACTCGCTCTCACTCATCTGTCACATTCTCTCACTCGCTGTCACCCAGCTATCACTTTGTCTTTCAGCTGTCACTTTTTTTTACTCGCTCTCACTCAACTGTCACATTCTGTCACTCGCTGTCACTCAGCTGTCAATTTCTGTCACTCGCTGTCACTCAGCTGTCACTTGCTGTCACTAGCAGTCTCTCAGCTGTCTCTTTCTGTCACTCGCTGTCACTCAGCTGTCACTTACTGTCACTTTCTCTCACTCGCTGTCACCCAGCTATCACTTTGTCTTTCAGCTGTCACTTTTGTTTACTCGCTCTCACTCAACTGTCACATTCTGTCACTCGCTGTCACTCAGCTGTCATTTTCTGTCACTTTCTGTCACTCGCTGTCACTCAGCTGTCACTTTCTGACACTCAGCTGTCACTTACTGTCACTTTCTCTCACTCGCTGTCACCCAGCTATCACTTTCTGTCTTTCAGCTGTCACTTTTTTTTACTCGTTTTCACTCAACTGTCACATTATGTCACTCGCTGTCACTCAGCTGTCACTTGCTGTCACTAGCAGTCTCTCAGCTGTCTCTTTCTGTCACTCGCTGTCACTCAGCTGTCACTTACTGTCACTTTCTCTCACTCGCTGTCACCCAGCTATCACTTTGTCTTTCAGCTGTCACTTTTGTTTACTCGCTCTCACTCAACTGTCACATTCTGTCACTCGCTGTCACTCAGCTGTCATTTTCTGTCACTTTCTGTCACTCGCTGTCACTCAGCTGTCACTTTCTGACACTCAGCTGTCACTTACTGTCACTTTCTCTCACTCGCTGTCACCCAGCTATCACTTTCTGTCTTTCAGCTGTCACTTTTTTTTACTCGTTTTCACTCAACTGTCACATTATGTCACTCGCTGTCACTCAGCTGTCACTTTCTGACTTTCAGCTGTCACTTACTGTCACTTTCTCTCACTCGCTGTCACCCAGCTATCACTTTGTCTTTCAGCTGTCACTTTTTTTTACTCGCTCTCACTCAACTGTGACATTCTGTCACTCGCTGTCACTAGCTGTCCCTCAGATGTCACTTTCTGTCACTAAGCTATCACTTTCTGTCACTCAGCTGTCACTTTCTGACACTCAGCTTTCACTTTCTGTCACTTTCTCTCACTCGCTGTCACCCAACGGTCACTTTCTGTCACTCGCTGTCACTCAGCTGTCACTTTCTGTCATTCGCTGTCACCCAACTGTCACTTTCTGTCACTCGGTGTCAGTCAGCTGTCACTTTCTGTCACTCGCTGTCAGTCAGCTGTCACTTTCTGACACTCAGCTTTCACTTTCTGTCACATTCTCTCACTCGCTGTCACCCAACGGTCACTTTCTGTCACTCAGCTGTCACTCGCTGTCACTCAGCAGTCATTTTCTGTCACTCGCTGTCACTCAGCTGTTGGTTTCTGTCACTTTCTGACACTCAGTTTTCACTTTCTGTCACATTCTCTCACTCGCTGTCACCGAACGGTCACTTTCTGTCACTCAGCTGTCACTTCCTGTCATTCGCTGTCACTCAGCTGTCACTTTCTGTCACTTTCTTTCACTCGCTATCACCCAGCTGTCACTTTCTGTCACTCAACTGTCACATTCTGTCACTCAGCTGTCACTTACTATCATTCGCTGTCACTCAGCTGTCACTTTCAGTGATTCGCTGTCACTCAGCTGTCATTTTCTGTCACTTTCTCTCACTCGCTGTCACCCAGCTGTCACTTGCTGTCACTAGCAGTCTCTCAGCTGTCTCTTTCTGTCACTCGCTGTCACTCAGCTGTCACTTACAGTCACTTTCTCTCACTCGCTGTCACCCAGCTATCACTTTGTCTTTCAGCTGTCACTTTTGTTTACTCGCTCTCACTCAACTGTCACATTCTGTCACTCGCTGTCACTCAGCTGTCATTTTCTGTCACTTTCTGTCACTCGCTGTCACTCAGCTGTCACTTTCTGACACTCAGCTGTCACTTACTGTCACTTTCTCTCACTCGCTGTCACCCAGCTATCACTTTCTGTCTTTCAGCTGTCACTTTTTTTTACTCGTTTTCACTCAACTGTCACATTATGTCACTCGCTGTCACTCAGCTGTCACTTTCTGACTTTGAGCTGTCACTTACTGTCACTTTCTCTCACTCGCTGTCACCCAGCTATCACTTTGTCTTTCAGCTGTCACTTTTTTTTACTCGCTCTCACTCAACTGTGACATTCTGTCACTCGCTGTCACTAGCTGTCCCTCAGATGTCACTTTCTGTCACTAAGCTATCACTTTCTGTCACTCAGCTGTCACTTTCTGACACTCAGCTTTCACTTTCTGTCACTTTCTCTCACTCGCTGTCACCCAACGGTCACTTTCTGTCACTCGCTGTCACTCAGCTGTCACTTTCTGTCATTCGCTGTCACCCAGCTGTCACTTTCTGTCACTCGGTGTCAGTCAGCTGTCACTTTCTGTCACTCGCTGTCAGTCAGCTGTCACTTTCTGACACTCAGCTTTCACTTTCTGTCACATTCTCTCACTCGCTGTCACCCAACGGTCACTTTCTGTCACTCAGCTGTCACTCGCTGTCACTCAGCAGTTATTTTCTGTCACTCGCTGTCACTCAGCTGTTGGTTTCTGTCACTTTCTGACACTCAGTTTTCACTTTCTGTCACATTCTCTCACTCGCTGTCACCGAACGGTCACTTTCTGTCACTCAGCTGTCACTTCCTGTCATTCGCTGTCACTCAGCTGTCACTTTCTGTCACTTTCTTTCACTCGCTATCACCCAGCTGTCACTTTCTGTCACTCAACTGTCACATTCTGTCACTCAGCTGTCACTTACTATCATTCGCTGTCACTCAGCTGTCACTTTCAGTGATTCGCTGTCACTCAGCTGTCATTTTCTGTCACTTTCTCTCACTCGCTGTCACCAAGCTGTCACTTTCTGTCACTCAGCTGTCACTCGCTGTCACACAGCAGTCATTTTCTGTCACTCGCTGTCACTCAGCTGTCACTTTCAGTGATTCGCTGTCACTCAGCTGTCATTTTCTGTCACTTTCTCTCACTCGCTGTCACCCAGCTGTCACTTTCTGTCACTCAGCTGTCACTCGCTGTCACACAGCAGTCATTTTCTGTCACTCGCTGTCACTCAGCTGTTGATTTCTGTCACTTTCTGACACTCAGCTTTCACTTTCTGTCACTTTCTCTCACTCGCTGTCACCCAACGGTCACTTTCTGTCACTCAGCTGTCACTTCCTGTCATTCGCTGTCACTCAGCTGTCACTTTCTGTCACTTTCTTTCACTCGCTATCACCCAGCTGTCACTTTCTGTCACTCAACTGTCACATTCTGTCACTCAGCTGTCACTTACTATCATTCGCTGTCACTCAGCTGTCACTTTCAGTGATTCGCTGTCACTCAGCTGTCATTTTCTGTCACTTTCTCTCACTCGCTGTCACCCAGCTGTCACTTTGTCTTTCAGCTGTCACTTTTTTTTACTCGCTCTGACTCAACTGTCACATTCTGTCACTCGCTGTCACTCAGCTGTCAATTTCTGTCACTCGCTGTCACTCAGCTGTCACTTGCTGTCACTAGCAGTCTCTCAGCTGTCTCTTTCTGTCACTCGCTGTCACTCAGCTGTCACTTACTGTCACTTTCTCTCACTCGCTGTCACCCAGCTATCACTTTGTCTTTCAGCTGTCACTTTTGTTTACTCGCTCTCACTCAACTGTCACATTCTGTCACTCGCTGTCACTCAGCTGTCAATTTTTGTCTTTCAGCTGTCATTTTCTGTCACTTTCTGTCACTCGCTGTCACTCAGCTGTCACTTTCTAACACTCAGCTGTCACTTACTGTCACTTTCTCTCACTCGCTGTCACCCAGCTATCACTTTCTGTCTTTCAGCTGTCACTTTTTTTTACTCGTTTTCACTCAACTGTCACATTATGTCACTCGCTGTCACTCAGCTGTCACTTTCTGACTTTCAGCTGTCACTTACTGTCACTTTCTCTCACTCGCTGTCACCCAGCTATCACTTTGTCTTTCAGCTGTCACTTTTTTTTACTCGCTCTCACTCAACTGTGACATTCTGTCACTCGCTGTCACTAGCTGTCCCTCAGATGTCACTTTCTGTCACTAAGCTATCACTTTCTGTCACTCAGCTGTCACTTTCTGTCACTCAGATGTCATTTTCTGTCACTTTCTGTCACTCGCTGTCATTTTCTGACACTCAGCTGTCTTTTTCTGTCACTTTCTCTCACTCGCTGTCACCCAGCTGTCACTTTCTTTCACTCAGCTGTCACTCGCTGTCACTCAGCAGTCGTTTTCTGTCACTCGCTGTCACTCAGCTGTCACTTTGTCACTCGCTGACACTCAGCTGTCTTTTTCTGTCACTCGCTGTCACTCAGCTGTCACTTACTGTCACTTTCTCTAACTCGCTGTCACCCAGCTGTCACTTTCTGTCACTCAGCTGTCACTCGCTGTCACTCAGAAGTCATTTTCTGTAACTCGCTGTTACTCAGCTGTTGGTTTCTGTCACTTTCTGACACTCAGCTTTCACTTTCTGTCACTTTCTCTCACTCGCTGTCACCCAACTGTCACTTTCTGACACTCAGCTGTCACTTACTGTCACTTTCTCTCACTCGCTGTCACCCAGCTATCACTTTCTGTCTTTCAGCTGTCACTTTTTTTTACTCGTTTTCACTCAACTGTCACATTTTGTCACTCGCTGTCACCCAGCTATCACTTTGTCTTTCAGCTGTCACTTTTTTTTACTCGCTCTCACTCAACTGTGACATTCTGTCACTCGCTGTCACTAGCTGTCCCTCAGATGTCACTTTCTGTCACTAAGCTATCACTTTCTGTCACTCAGCTGTCTTTTTCTGTCACTCGCTGTCACTCAGCTGTCACTTTCTGACACTCAGCTGTCACTCAGCTGTATTTTCCTCTCACTCGCTGACACTCAGCTGTCACTTTCTTTGATTCGCTGTCACTCAGCTGTCACTTTCTGTCATTCGCTGTCACTTTCTGACACTCGCTGTCACTCATCTGTCACTTTCTGTGACTCGCTTTCACTCAGCTGTCATTAGCTGTCACTGTCTGTCACTTTCTGTCATTCGCTGTCACTCAGCTGTCACTTTCTGTCACTCGCTGACACTCAGCTGTCACTTTCTGTCACTCGCTGTCACTCAGCTGTCATTTTCTGTCACTTTCTGTCACTCGCTTTCACTCAGCTGTCACTTTCTGTCACTCGCTGTCACTCAGCTGTCACTTTCTGTCACTCGCTGTCACTCAGCTGTCACTTACTATCATTCGCTGTCACTCGGCTGTCACTTTCAGTGATTCGCTGTCACTCAGCTGTCATTTTCTGTCACTTTCTCTCACTCGCTGTCACCCAGCTGTCACTTTCTGTCACTCAGCTGTCACTCGCTGTCACTCAGCAGTCATTTTCTGTCACTCGCTGTCACTCAGCTGTTGATTTCTGTCACTTTCTGACACTCATCTTTCTCTTTCTGTCACTTTCTCTCACTCGCTGTCACCCAACTGTCACTTTCTTTCACTCAGCTGTCACTCGCTGTCACTCAGCAGTCATTTTCTGTCACTCGCTGTCACTCAGCTGTTGGTTTCTGTCACTTTCTGACACTCAGCTTTCACTTTCTCTCACTCGCTGTCACCCAACGGTCACTTTCTGTCATTCAGCTGTCACTTGCTGTCACTCAGCAGTCGTTTTCTGTCACTCGCTGTCACTCAGCTGTCACTTTGTCACTCGCTGACACTCAGCTGTCTTTTTCTGTCACTCGCTGTCACTCAGCTGTCACTTACTGTCACTTTCTCTAATTCGCTGTCACCCAGCTGTCACTTTCTGTCACTCAGCTGTCATTCGCTGTCACTCAGAAGTCATTTTCTGTAACTCGCTGTTACTCAGCTGTTGGTTTCTGTCACTTTCTGACACTCAGCTTTCACTTTCTGTCACTTTCTCTCACTCGCTGTCACCCAACTGTCACTTTCTGACACTCAGCTGTCACTTACTGTCACTTTCTCTCACTCGCTGTCACCCAGCTATCACTTTCTGTCTTTCAGCTGTCACTTTTTTTTACTCGTTTTCACTCAACTGTCACATTTTGTCACTCGCTGTCACCCAGCTATCACTTTGTCTTTCAGCTGTCACTTTTTTTTACTCGCTCTCACTCAACTGTGACATTCTGTCACTCGCTGTCACTAGCTGTCCCTCAGATGTCACTTTCTGTCACTAAGCTATCACTTTCTGTCACTCAGCTGTCACTTTCTGTCACTCAGATGTCATTTTCTGTCACTTTCTGTCACTCGCTGTCATTTTCTGACACTCAGCTGTCTTTTTCTGTCACTTTCTCTCACTCGCTGTCACCCAGCTGTCACTTTCTGTCACTCAGCTGTCACTCGCTGTCACTCAGCAGTCATTTTCTGTCACTCGCTGTCACTCAGCTGACACTTTCTGTCACTCGCTGACACTCAGCTGTCTTTTTCTGTCACTCGCTGTCACTCAGCTGTCACTTTCTGACACTCAGCTGTCACTCAGCTGTATTTTCCTCTCACTCGCTGACACTCAGCTGTCACTTTCTTTGATTCGCTGTCACTCAGCTGTCACTTTCTGTCATTCGCTGTCACTTTCTGACACTCGCTGTCATTCATCTGTCACTTTCTGTGACTCGCTTTCACTCAGCTGTCATTAGCTGTCACTGTTTGTCACTTTCTGTCATTCGCTGTCACTCAGCTGTCACTTTCTGTCAATCGCTGACACTCAGCTGTCACTTTCTGTCACTCGCTGTCACTCAGCTGTCATTTTCTGTCACTTTCTGTCACTCGCTTTCACTCAGCTGTCACTTTCTGTCACTCGCTGTCACTCAGCTGTCACTTTCTGTCACTCGCTGTCACTCAGCTGTCACTTTCTGTCACTCGCTGTCACTCAGCTGTCCTTTTCTGTCATTCGCAGTCACTCAGTCATCTTTCTCTTTCTGTCACTTTCTCTCACTCGCTGTCACCCAACTGTCACTTTCTTTCACTCAGCTGTCACTCGCTGTCACTCAGCAGTCATTTTCTGTCACTCGCTGTCACTCAGCTGTTGGTTTCTGTCACTTTCTGACACTCAGCTTTCACTTTCTGTCACTTTCTCTCACTCGCTAGCACCCAACGGTCACTTTCTGTCATTCAGCTGTCACTTGCTGTCACTCAGCAGTCGTTTTCTGTCACTCCCTGTCACTCAGCTGTCACTTTGTCACTCGCTGACACTCAGCTGTCTTTTTCTGTCACTCGCTGTCACTCAGCTGTCATTTACTGTCACTTTCTCTAACTCGCTGTCACCCAGCTGTCACTTTCTGTCTTTCAGCTGTCACTCGCTGTCACTCAGCAGTCATTTTCTGTCACTCGCTGTTACTCAGCTGTTGGTTTCTGTCACTTTCTGACACTCAGCTTTCACTTTCTGTCACTTTCTCTCACTCGCTGTCACCCAACTGTCACTTTCTGTCACTCAGCTGTCATTTGCTGTCACTCAGCAGTCATTTTCTGTCACTCGCTATCACTCAGCTGTCACTCTCTGTCACTCGCTGTCACTCAGCTGTCTTTTTCTGTCACTCGCTGTCACTCAGCTGTCACTTACTGTCACTTTCTCTAACTCGCTGTCACCCAGCTGTCACTTTCTGTCACTCAGCTGTCATTTGCTGTCACTCAGCAGTCATTTTCTGTCACTCGCTGTCACTCAGCTGTCACTTTCTGTCACTCGCTGTCACTCAGCAGTCATTTTCTGTCACTCGCTGTCACTCCGCTGTTGGTTTCTGTCACTTTCTGACACTCAGCTTTCACTTTCTGTCACTTTCTCTCACTCGCTGTCACCCAACTGTCACTTTCTGTCACTCAGCCTTCACTCGCTGTCACTCAGCAGTCATTTTCTGTCACTCGCTGTCACTCAGCTGTCACTTTCTGTCACTCGTTGTCACTCAGCTGTCACTCTCCGTCACTCGCTGTCACTCAGCTGTCACTTTCTGTCATTCGCTGTCACATTCTGTCACTTTCTGACACTCAGCTGTCACTCAGCTGTATTTTCCTCTCACTCGCTGACACTCAGCTGTCACTTTCTTTGATTCGCTGTCACTCAGCTGTCACTTTCTGTCATTCGCTGCCACTTTCTGACACTCGCTGTCACTCATCTGTCACTTTCTGTGACTCGCTTTCACTCAGCTGTCACTTCCTGTCATTCGCTGTCACTCAGCTGTCACTTTCTGTCACTTTCTCTCACTCGCTGTCACCCAGCTGTCACTTTCTGTCACTCAACTGTCACATTCTGTCACTCAGCTGTCACTTACTATCATTCGCTGTCACTCAGCGGTCACTTTCAGTGATTCGCTGTCACTCAGCTGTCATTTTCTGTCACTTTCTCTCACTCGCTGTCACCCAGCTGTCACTTTCTGTCACTCAGCTGTCACTCGCTGTCACTCAGCAGTCATTTTCTGTCACTCGCTGTCACTCAGCTGTTGATTTCTGTCACTTTCTGACACTCATCTTTCTCTTTCTGTCACTTTCTCTCACTCGCTGTCACCCAACTGTCACTTTCTTTCACTCAGCTGTCACTCGCTGTCACTCAGCAGTCATTTTCTGTCACTCGCTGTCACTCAGCTGTTGGTTTCTGTCACTTTCTGACACTCAGCTTTCACTTTCTGTCACTTTCTCTCACTCGCTGTCACCCAACGGTCACTTTCTGTCATTCAGCTGTCACTTGCTGTCACTCAGCAGTCGTTTTCTGTCACTCGCTGTCACTCAGCTGTCACTTTGTCACTCGTTGTCACTCAGCTGTCACTCTCCGTCACTCGCTGGCACTCAGCTGTCACTTTCTGTCATTCGCTGTCACATTCTGTCACTTTCTGACACTCAGCTGTCTTTTTCTGTCACTTTCTCTCACTCGCTGTCACCCAGCTGTCACTTTCTTTCACTCAGCTGTCACTCGCTGTCACTCAGCAGTCGTTTTCTGTCACTCGCTGTCACTCAGCTGTCACTTTGTCACTCGCTGACACTCAGCTGTCTTTTTCTGTCACTCGCTGTCACTCAGCTGTCACTTACTGTCACTTTCTCTAACTCGCTGTCACCCAGCTGTCACTTTCTGTCACTCAGCTGTCACTCGCTGTCACTCAGAAGTCATTTTCTGTAACTCGCTGTTACTCAGCTGTTGGTTTCTGTCACTTTCTGACACTCAGCTTTCACTTTCTGTCACTTTCTCTCACTCGCTGTCACCCAACTGTCACTTTCTGACACTCAGCTGTCACTTACTGTCACTTTCTCTCACTCGCTGTCACCCAGCTATCACTTTCTGTCTTTCAGCTGTCACTTTTTTTTACTCGTTTTCACTCAACTGTCACATTTTGTCACTCGCTGTCACCCAGCTATCACTTTGTCTTTCAGCTGTCACTTTTTTTTACTCGCTCTCACTCAACTGTGACATTCTGTCACTCGCTGTCACTAGCTGTCCCTCAGATGTCACTTTCTGTCACTAAGCTATCACTTTCTGTCACTCAGCTGTCTTTTTCTGTCACTCGCTGTCACTCAGCTGTCACTTTCTGACACTCAGCTGTCACTCAGCTGTATTTTCCTCTCACTCGCTGACACTCAGCTGTCACTTTCTTTGATTCGCTGTCACTCAGCTGTCACTTTCTGTCATTCGCTGTCACTTTCTGACACTCGCTGTCACTCATCTGTCACTTTCTGTGACTCGCTTTCACTCAGCTGTCATTAGCTGTCACTGTCTGTCACTTTCTGTCATTCGCTGTCACTCAGCTGTCACTTTCTGTCACTCGCTGACACTCAGCTGTCACTTTCTGTCACTCGCTGTCACTCAGCTGTCATTTTCTGTCACTTTCTGTCACTCGCTTTCACTCAGCTGTCACTTTCTGTCACTCGCTGTCACTCAGCTGTCACTTTCTGTCACTCGCTGTCACTCAGCTGTCACTTACTATCATTCGCTGTCACTCAGCTGTCACTTTCAGTGATTCGCTGTCACTCAGCTGTCATTTTCTGTCACTTTCTCTCACTCGCTGTCACCCAGCTGTCACTTTCTGTCACTCAGCTGTCACTCGCTGTCACTCAGCAGTCATTTTCTGTCACTCGCTGTCACTCAGCTGTTGATTTCTGTCACTTTCTGACACTCATCTTTCTCTTTCTGTCACTTTCTCTCACTCGCTGTCACCCAACTGTCACTTTCTTTCACTCAGCTGTCACTCGCTGTCACTCAGCAGTCATTTTCTGTCACTCGCTGTCACTCAGCTGTTGGTTTCTGTCACTTTCTGACACTCAGCTTTCACTTTCTCTCACTCGCTGTCACCCAACGGTCACTTTCTGTCATTCAGCTGTCACTTGCTGTCACTCAGCAGTCGTTTTCTGTCACTCGCTGTCACTCAGCTGTCACTTTGTCACTCGCTGACACTCAGCTGTCTTTTTCTGTCACTCGCTGTCACTCAGCTGTCACTTACTGTCACTTTCTCTAATTCGCTGTCACCCAGCTGTCACTTTCTGTCACTCAGCTGTCATTCGCTGTCACTCAGAAGTCATTTTCTGTAACTCGCTGTTACTCAGCTGTTGGTTTCTGTCACTTTCTGACACTCAGCTTTCACTTTCTGTCACTTTCTCTCACTCGCTGTCACCCAACTGTCACTTTCTGACACTCAGCTGTCACTTACTGTCACTTTCTCTCACTCGCTGTCACCCAGCTATCACTTTCTGTCTTTCAGCTGTCACTTTTTTTTACTCGTTTTCACTCAACTGTCACATTTTGTCACTCGCTGTCACCCAGCTATCACTTTGTCTTTCAGCTGTCACTTTTTTTTACTCGCTCTCACTCAACTGTGACATTCTGTCACTCGCTGTCACTAGCTGTCCCTCAGATGTCACTTTCTGTCACTAAGCTATCACTTTCTGTCACTCAGCTGTCACTTTCTGTCACTCAGATGTCATTTTCTGTCACTTTCTGTCACTCGCTGTCATTTTCTGACACTCAGCTGTCTTTTTCTGTCACTTTCTCTCACTCGCTGTCACCCAGCTGTCACTTTCTGTCACTCAGCTGTCACTCGCTGTCACTCAGCAGTCATTTTCTGTCACTCGCTGTCACTCAGCTGACACTTTCTGTCACTCGCTGACACTCAGCTGTCTTTTTCTGTCACTCGCTGTCACTCAGCTGTCACTTTCTGACACTCAGCTGTCACTCAGCTGTATTTTCCTCTCACTCGCTGACACTCAGCTGTCACTTTCTTTGATTCGCTGTCACTCAGCTGTCACTTTCTGTCATTCGCTGTCACTTTCTGACACTCGCTGTCATTCATCTGTCACTTTCTGTGACTCGCTTTCACTCAGCTGTCATTAGCTGTCACTGTTTGTCACTTTCTGTCATTCGCTGTCACTCAGCTGTCACTTTCTGTCAATCGCTGACACTCAGCTGTCACTTTCTGTCACTCGCTGTCACTCAGCTGTCATTTTCTGTCACTTTCTGTCACTCGCTTTCACTCAGCTGTCACTTTCTGTCACTCGCTGTCACTCAGCTGTCACTTTCTGTCACTCGCTGTCACTCAGCTGTCACTTTCTGTCACTCGCTGTCACTCAGCTGTCCTTTTCTGTCATTCGCAGTCACTCAGTCATCTTTCTCTTTCTGTCACTTTCTCTCACTCGCTGTCACCCAACTGTCACTTTCTTTCACTCAGCTGTCACTCGCTGTCACTCAGCAGTCATTTTCTGTCACTCGCTGTCACTCAGCTGTTGGTTTCTGTCACTTTCTGACACTCAGCTTTCACTTTCTGTCACTTTCTCTCACTCGCTAGCACCCAACGGTCACTTTCTGTCATTCAGCTGTCACTTGCTGTCACTCAGCAGTCGTTTTCTGTCACTCCCTGTCACTCAGCTGTCACTTTGTCACTCGCTGACACTCAGCTGTCTTTTTCTGTCACTCGCTGTCACTCAGCTGTCATTTACTGTCACTTTCTCTAACTCGCTGTCACCCAGCTGTCACTTTCTGTCTTTCAGCTGTCACTCGCTGTCACTCAGCAGTCATTTTCTGTCACTCGCTGTTACTCAGCTGTTGGTTTCTGTCACTTTCTGACACTCAGCTTTCACTTTCTGTCACTTTCTCTCACTCGCTGTCACCCAACTGTCACTTTCTGTCACTCAGCTGTCATTTGCTGTCACTCAGCAGTCATTTTCTGTCACTCGCTATCACTCAGCTGTCACTCTCTGTCACTCGCTGTCACTCAGCTGTCTTTTTCTGTCACTCGCTGTCACTCAGCTGTCACTTACTGTCACTTTCTCTAACTCGCTGTCACCCAGCTGTCACTTTCTGTCACTCAGCTGTCATTTGCTGTCACTCAGCAGTCATTTTCTGTCACTCGCTGTCACTCAGCTGTCACTTTCTGTCACTCGCTGTCACTCAGCAGTCATTTTCTGTCACTCGCTGTCACTCCGCTGTTGGTTTCTGTCACTTTCTGACACTCAGCTTTCACTTTCTGTCACTTTCTCTCACTCGCTGTCACCCAACTGTCACTTTCTGTCACTCAGCCTTCACTCGCTGTCACTCAGCAGTCATTTTCTGTCACTCGCTGTCACTCAGCTGTCACTTTCTGTCACTCGTTGTCACTCAGCTGTCACTCTCCGTCACTCGCTGTCACTCAGCTGTCACTTTCTGTCATTCGCTGTCACATTCTGTCACTTTCTGACACTCAGCTGTCACTCAGCTGTATTTTCCTCTCACTCGCTGACACTCAGCTGTCACTTTCTTTGATTCGCTGTCACTCAGCTGTCACTTTCTGTCATTCGCTGCCACTTTCTGACACTCGCTGTCACTCATCTGTCACTTTCTGTGACTCGCTTTCACTCAGCTGTCACTTCCTGTCATTCGCTGTCACTCAGCTGTCACTTTCTGTCACTTTCTCTCACTCGCTGTCACCCAGCTGTCACTTTCTGTCACTCAACTGTCACATTCTGTCACTCAGCTGTCACTTACTATCATTCGCTGTCACTCAGCGGTCACTTTCAGTGATTCGCTGTCACTCAGCTGTCATTTTCTGTCACTTTCTCTCACTCGCTGTCACCCAGCTGTCACTTTCTGTCACTCAGCTGTCACTCGCTGTCACTCAGCAGTCATTTTCTGTCACTCGCTGTCACTCAGCTGTTGATTTCTGTCACTTTCTGACACTCATCTTTCTCTTTCTGTCACTTTCTCTCACTCGCTGTCACCCAACTGTCACTTTCTTTCACTCAGCTGTCACTCGCTGTCACTCAGCAGTCATTTTCTGTCACTCGCTGTCACTCAGCTGTTGGTTTCTGTCACTTTCTGACACTCAGCTTTCACTTTCTGTCACTTTCTCTCACTCGCTGTCACCCAACGGTCACTTTCTGTCATTCAGCTGTCACTTGCTGTCACTCAGCAGTCGTTTTCTGTCACTCGCTGTCACTCAGCTGTCACTTTGTCACTCGTTGTCACTCAGCTGTCACTCTCCGTCACTCGCTGTCACTCAGCTGTCACTTTCTGTCATTCGCTGTCACATTCTGTCACTTTCTGACACTCAGCTGTCACTCAGCTGTATTTTCCTCTCACTCGCTGACACTCAGCTGTCACTTTCTTTGATTCGCTGTCACTCAGCTGTCACTTTCTGTCATTCGCTGCCACTTTCTGACACTCGCTGTCACTCATCTGTCACTTTCTGTGACTCGCTTTCACTCAGCTGTCACTTCCTGTCATTCGCTGTCACTCAGCTGTCACTTTCTGTCACTTTCTCTCACTCGCTGTCACCCAGCTGTCACTTTCTGTCACTCAACTGTCACATTCTGTCACTCAGCTGTCACTTACTATCATTCGCTGTCACTCAGCGGTCACTTTCAGTGATTCGCTTTCACTCAGCTGTCATAAGCTGTCACTGTCTGTCACTTTCTGTCATTCGCTGTCACTCAGCTGTCACTTTCTGTCACTCGCTGACACTCAGCTGTCACTTTCTGTCACTCGCTGTCACTCAGCTGTCATTTTCTGTCACTTTCTGTCACTCACTTTCACTCAGCTGTCACTTTCTGTCACTCGCTGACACTCAGCTGTCACTTTCTGTCACTCGCTGTCACTCAGCTGCCATCTCACTCGCTGTCACCAAGCTATCTTTTTCTGTCTTTCAGCTGTCACTTTTTTTACTCGCTCTCACTCAACTGTCACATTTTGTCACTCAGCTGTCACTTACTGTCATTCGCTGTCACTCAGCTGTCACTTTCAGTGATTCGCTGTAACTCAGCTGTCACTTCCTGTCATTCGCTGTCACTCAGCTGTCACTTTCAGTGATTCGCTGTCACTCAGCTGTCACTTTCTGTCACTCGCTGTCACTCAGCTGTCATTTTCTGTCATTCGCTGTCACAAAGCTGTCACTTTCTGTCACTCGCTGTCAGTCAGCTGTCACTTTCTGTCACTCGCTTTCACTCAGCTGTCATTAGCTGTCACTGTCTGTCACTTTCTGTCATTCGCTGTCACTCAGCTGTCACTTTCTGTCACTCGCTGACACTCAGCTGTCACTTTCTGTCACTCGCTGTCACTCAGCTGTCATTTTCTGTCACTTTCTGTCACTCGCTTTCACTCAGCTGTCACTTTCTGTCACTCGCTGTCACTTTCTGTCACTCGCTGTCACTCAGCTGTCACTTTCTGTCACTCGCTGTCACTCAGCTGTCATTTGCTGTCACTCAGCTGTCACTTTCTGTCACTCGCTTTCACTCAGCTGTCATTAGCTGTCACTGTCTGTCACTTTCTGTCATTCGCTGTCACTCAGCTGTCACTTTCTGACACTCAGCTTTCACTTTCTGTCACTTTCTCTCACTCGCTGTCACCCAACTGTCACTTTCTGTCACTCAGCTGTCATTTGCTGTCACTCAGCAGTCATTTTCTGTCACTCGCTATCACTCAGCTGTCACTCTCTGTCACTCGCTGTTACTCAGCTGTTGGTTTCTGTCACTTTCTGACACTCAGCTTTCACTTTCTGTCACTTTCTCTCACTCGCTGTCACCCAACTGTCACTTTCTGTCACTCAGCTGTCATTTGCTGTCACTCAGCAGTCATTTTCTGTCACTCGCTATCACTCAGCTGTCACTCTCTGTCACTCGCTGTCACTCAGCTGTCTTTTTCTGTCACTCGCTGTCACTCAGCTGTCACTTACTGTCACTTTCTCTAACTCGCTGTCACCCAGCTGTCACTTTCTGTCACTCAGCTGTCATTTGCTGTCACTCAGCAGTCATTTTCTGTCACTCGCTGTCACTCAGCTGTCACTTTCTGTCACTCGCTGTCACTCAGCAGTCATTTTCTGTCACTCGCTGTCACTCCGCTGTTGGTTTCTGTCACTTTCTGACACTCAGCTTTCACTTTCTGTCACTTTCTCTCACTCGCTGTCACCCAACTGTCACTTTCTGTCACTCAGCCTTCACTCGCTGTCACTCAGCAGTCATTTTCTGTCACTCGCTGTCACTCAGCTGTCACTTTCTGTCACTCGTTGTCACTCAGCTGTCACTCTCCGTCACTCGCTGTCACTCAGCTGTCACTTTCTGTCATTCGCTGTCACATTCTGTCACTTTCTGACACTCAGCTGTCACTCAGCTGTATTTTCCTCTCACTCGCTGACACTCAGCTGTCACTTTCTTTGATTCGCTGTCACTCAGCTGTCACTTTCTGTCATTCGCTGCCACTTTCTGACACTCGCTGTCACTCATCTGTCACTTTCTGTGACTCGCTTTCACTCAGCTGTCACTTCCTGTCATTCGCTGTCACTCAGCTGTCACTTTCTGTCACTTTCTCTCACTCGCTGTCACCCAGCTGTCACTTTCTGTCACTCAACTGTCACATTCTGTCACTCAGCTGTCACTTACTATCATTCGCTGTCACTCAGCGGTCACTTTCAGTGATTCGCTGTCACTCAGCTGTCATTTTCTGTCACTTTCTCTCACTCGCTGTCACCCAGCTGTCACTTTCTGTCACTCAGCTGTCACTCGCTGTCACTCAGCAGTCATTTTCTGTCACTCGCTGTCACTCAGCTGTTGATTTCTGTCACTTTCTGACACTCATCTTTCTCTTTCTGTCACTTTCTCTCACTCGCTGTCACCCAACTGTCACTTTCTTTCACTCAGCTGTCACTCGCTGTCACTCAGCAGTCATTTTCTGTCACTCGCTGTCACTCAGCTGTTGGTTTCTGTCACTTTCTGACACTCAGCTTTCACTTTCTGTCACTTTCTCTCACTCGCTGTCACCCAACGGTCACTTTCTGTCATTCAGCTGTCACTTGCTGTCACTCAGCAGTCGTTTTCTGTCACTCGCTGTCACTCAGCTGTCACTTTGTCACTCGTTGTCACTCAGCTGTCACTCTCCGTCACTCGCTGTCACTCAGCTGTCACTTTCTGTCATTCGCTGTCACATTCTGTCACTTTCTGACACTCAGCTGTCACTCAGCTGTATTTTCCTCTCACTCGCTGACACTCAGCTGTCACTTTCTTTGATTCGCTGTCACTCAGCTGTCACTTTCTGTCATTCGCTGCCACTTTCTGACACTCGCTGTCACTCATCTGTCACTTTCTGTGACTCGCTTTCACTCAGCTGTCACTTCCTGTCATTCGCTGTCACTCAGCTGTCACTTTCTGTCACTTTCTCTCACTCGCTGTCACCCAGCTGTCACTTTCTGTCACTCAACTGTCACATTCTGTCACTCAGCTGTCACTTACTATCATTCGCTGTCACTCAGCGGTCACTTTCAGTGATTCGCTTTCACTCAGCTGTCATAAGCTGTCACTGTCTGTCACTTTCTGTCATTCGCTGTCACTCAGCTGTCACTTTCTGTCACTCGCTGACACTCAGCTGTCACTTTCTGTCACTCGCTGTCACTCAGCTGTCATTTTCTGTCACTTTCTGTCACTCACTTTCACTCAGCTGTCACTTTCTGTCACTCGCTGACACTCAGCTGTCACTTTCTGTCACTCGCTGTCACTCAGCTGCCATCTCACTCGCTGTCACCAAGCTATCTTTTTCTGTCTTTCAGCTGTCACTTTTTTTACTCGCTCTCACTCAACTGTCACATTTTGTCACTCAGCTGTCACTTACTGTCATTCGCTGTCACTCAGCTGTCACTTTCAGTGATTCGCTGTAACTCAGCTGTCACTTCCTGTCATTCGCTGTCACTCAGCTGTCACTTTCAGTGATTCGCTGTCACTCAGCTGTCACTTTCTGTCACTCGCTGTCACTCAGCTGTCATTTTCTGTCATTCGCTGTCACAAAGCTGTCACTTTCTGTCACTCGCTGTCAGTCAGCTGTCACTTTCTGTCACTCGCTTTCACTCAGCTGTCATTAGCTGTCACTGTCTGTCACTTTCTGTCATTCGCTGTCACTCAGCTGTCACTTTCTGTCACTCGCTGACACTCAGCTGTCACTTTCTGTCACTCGCTGTCACTCAGCTGTCATTTTCTGTCACTTTCTGTCACTCGCTTTCACTCAGCTGTCACTTTCTGTCACTCGCTGTCACTTTCTGTCACTCGCTGTCACTCAGCTGTCACTTTCTGTCACTCGCTGTCACTCAGCTGTCCTTTTCTGTCATTCGCAGTCACTCAGCTGTCACTTTCTGTCACTCTCTGTTAGTCAGCTGTCACTTTCTGTCACTCGCTGACACTCAGCTGTCACTTTCTGTCACTCGCTGTCACCCAGCTGTCACTTTCTGTCACTTAGCTGTCATTTTCTGTCACTTTCTGTCACTCGCTTTCACTCAACTGTCACTTTCTGTAACTCGCTGTCACTCAGCTGTCACTTTCTGTCACTCGCTGTCACTCTGCTGTCACTTTCTATCAATCGCTGTCACTTTCTGTCACTTTCTGACACTTAGCTGTCGCTCAGCTGTCATTTTCTGTCACTTTCTGTCACTCGCTTTCACTCAGCTGTCACTTTCTGTCACTCGCTGTCACTCAGCTGTCACTTTCTGTCACTCGCTGTCACTCAGCTGTCACTTTCTGTCACTCGCAGTCACTCAGCTGTCCTTTTCTTTCATTCGCAGTCACCCAGCTGTCACTTTCTGTCACTCTCTGTTAGTCAGCTGTCACTTTCTGTCACTCGCTGACACTCAGCTGTCACTTTCTGTCACTCGCTGTCACCCAGCTGTCACTTTCTGTCACTTAGCTGTCATTTTCTGTCACTTTCTGTCACTCGCTTTCACTCAACTGTCACTTTCTGTAACTCGCTGTCACTCAGCTGTCACTTTCTGTCACTCGCTGTAACTCAGCTGTCACTTCCCGTCATTCGCTGTCACTCAGCTGTCACTTTCAGTGATTCGCTGTCACTCAGCTGTCATTTTCTGTCACTCGCTGTCACTCAGCTGTCATTTTCTGTCATTCGCTGTCACCCAGCTGTCACTTTCTGTCACTCGCTGTCAGTCAGCTGTCACTTTCTGTCACTCGCTGTCAGTCAGCTGTCACTTTCTGTCACTCGTTGTCACTCAGCTGTCACTCTCCGTCACTCGCTGTCACTCAGCTGTCACTTTCTGTCATTCGCTGTCACATTCTGTCACTTTCTGACACTCAGCTGTCACTCAGCTGTATTTTCCTCTCACTCGCTGACACTCAGCTGTCACTTTCTTTGATTCGCTGTCACTCAGCTGTCACTTTCTGTCATTCTCTGTCGGTCAGCTGTCACTTTCTGTCACTCGCTGACACTCAGCTGTCACTTTCTGTCACTCGCTGTCACCCAACTGTCACTTTCTGTCACTTAGCTGTCATTTTCTGTCACTTTCTGTCACTCGCTTTCACTCAACTGTCACTTTCTGTCACTCGCTGTCACTCAGCTGTCACTTTCTGTCACTCGCTGTCACTCAGCTGTCACTTTCTGTCATTCGCTGTCACCCAGCTGTCACTTTCTGTCACTCGCTGCCAGTCAGCTGTCACTTTCTGTCACTCGCTGTCAGTCAGCTGTCACTTTCTGACACTCAGTTTTCACTTTCTGTCACATTCTCTCACTCGCTGTCACCCAACGGTCACTTTCTGTCACTCAGCTGTCACTCGCTGTCACTCAGCAGTCATTTTCTGTCACTCGCTGTCACTCCGCTGTTGGTTTCTGTCACTTTCTGACATTCAGCTTTCACTTTCTGTCACTTTCTTTCACTCGCTGTCACCCAACTGTCACTTTCTGTCACTCAGCTGTCACTCGCTGTCACTCAGCAGTCATTTTCTGTCACTCGCTGTCACTCAGCTATCACTTTCTGTCACTCGCTGACACTCAGCTGTCTTTTTCTGTCACTCGCTGTCACCCAGCTATCACTTTCTGTCTTTCAGATGTCACTTTTTTTTACTCGCTGTCACTCGACTGTCACATTCTGTCACAGCTGAGTGCTGTCAATTTCTGTCATTCGCTGTCACATTCTGTCACTTTCTGTCACTAGCTGTCACTCAGCTGTCACTTTCTGTCACTCGCTGTCACTCAGCTGTCATTCGCTGTCACATTCTGTCACTTTCACTCGCTCGCTGTCACTCAGCTGTCACTTTATGTTATTCGCTGTCACTTTCTTTCTAATCGACGGAGTTATATCACAAAGATATATCGGTATTCAATCAGCTGTCTCTTTCTGTCACTCGCTGTCACTCAATCAGCTGTCTCTTTCTGTCACTCGCTGTCACTCAGCTGTCACTTTCTGTCAGTCGCTGACACTCAGCTTTCATTTCCTGTCACTCAGCTGTCACTTACTGTCATTCGCTGTCACTCAGCTGTCACTTTCAGTGATTCGCTGTAACTCAGCTGTCACTTCCTGTCATTCGCTGTCACTCAGCTGTCACTTCCTGTCATTCGCTGTCACTCAGCTGTCACTTTCTGTCACTTTCTCTCACTCGCTGTCACCCTGCTGTCACTTTCTGTCACTTAGCTGTCACTCGCTGTCACTCAGCAGTCATTTTCTGTCACTCGCTGTCACTCAGCTGTTGATTTCTGTCACTTTCTGACACTCAACTTTCACTTTCTGTCACTTTCTCTCACTCGCTGTCACCCAACTGTCACTTTCTGTCACTCAGCTGTCACTCGCTGTCACTCAGCAGTCATTTTCTGTCACTCGCTGTCACTCAGCTGTTGGTTTCTGTCACTTTCTGACACTCAGCTTTCACTTTCTGTCACTTTCTCTCACTCGCTGTCACCCAACGGTCACTTTCTGTCACTCGCTGTCACTCAGCTGTCACTTTCTGTCATTCGCTGTCACCCAGCTGTCACTTTCTGTCACTCGCTGTCAGTCAGCTGTCACTTTCTGTCACTCGCTGTCAGTCAGCTGTCACTTTCTGACACTCAGCTTTCACTTTCTGTCACATTCTCTCACTCGCTGTCACCCAACGGTCACTTTCTGTCACTCAGCTGTCACTCGCTGTCACTCAGCAGTCATTTTCTGTCACTCGCTGTCACTCAGCTGTTGGTTTCTGTCACTTTCTGACACTCAGCTTTCACTTTCTGTCACATTCTCTCACTCGCTGTCACCGAACGGTCACTTTCTGTCACTCAGCTGTCACTTCCTGTCATTCGCTGTCACTCAGCTGTCACTTTCTGTCACTTTCTTTCACTCGCTATCACCCAGCTGTCACTTTCTGTCACTCAACTGTCACATTCTGTCACTCAGCTGTCACTTACTATCATTCGCTGTCACTCAGCTGTCACTTTCAGTGATTCGCTGTCACTCAGCTGTCATTTTCTGTCACTTTCTCTCACTCGCTGTCACCCAGCTGTCACTTTCTGTCACTCAGCTGTCACTCGCTGTCACTCAGCAGTCATTTTCTGTCACTCGCTGTCACTCAGCTGTTGGTTTCTGTCACTTTCTGACACTCATCTTTCTCTTTCTGTCACTTTCTCTCACTCGCTGTCACCCAACTGTCACTTTCTTTCACTCAGCTGTCACTCGCTGTCACTCAGCAGTCATTTTCTGTCACTCGCTGTCACTCAGCTGTTGGTTTCTGTCACTTTCTGACACTCAGCTTTCACTTTCTGTCACTTTCTCATACTCGCTGTCACCCAACGGTCACTTTCTGTCATTCAGCTGTCACTTGCTGTCACTCAGCAGTCGTTTTCTGTCACTCGCTGTCACCCAGCTGTCACTTTGTCACTCGCTGACACTCAGCTGTCTTTTTCTGTCACTCGCTGTCACTCAGCTGTCACTTACTGTCACTTTCTCTAACTCGCTGTCACCCAGCTGTCACTTTCTGTCACTCAGCTGTCACTCGCTGTCACTCAGAAGTCATTTTCTGTCACTCGCTGTTACTCAGCTGTTGGTTTCTGTCACTTTCTGACACTCAGCTTTCACTTTCTGTCACTTTCTCTCACTCGCTGTCACCCAACTGTCACTTTCTGTCACTCAGCTGTCATTTGCTGTCACTCAGCAGTCATTTTCTGTCACTCGCTGTCACTCAGCTGTCACTTTCTGTCACTCGCTGTCACTCAGCTATCACTTTGTCTTTCAGCTGTCACTTTTTTTTACTCGCTCTCACTCAACTGTCACATTCTCTCACTCGCTGTCACCCAGCTATCACTTTGTCTTTCAGCTGTCACTTTTTTTTACTCGCTCTCACTCAACTGTCACATTCTGTCACTCGCTGTCACTCAGCTGTCAATTTCTGTCACTCGCTGTCACTCAGCTGTCACTTGCTGTCACTAGCAGTCTCTCAGCTGTCTCTTTCTGTCACTCGCTGTCACTCAGCTGTCACTTACTGTCACTTTCTCTCACTCGCTGTCACCCAGCTATCACTTTGTCTTTCAGCTGTCACTTTTGTTTACTCGCTCTCACTCAACTGTAACTTTCTTTCACTCGCTATCACTCAGCTGTCACTTTCTGTCACTTTCTTTCACTCGCTATCACCCAGCTGTCACTTTCTGTCACTCAACTGTCACATTCTGTCACTCAGCTGTCACTTACTATCATTCGCTGTCACTCAGCTGTCACTTTCAGTGATTCGCTGTCACTCAGCTGTCATTTTCTGTCACTTTCTCTCACTTTCTGTCACCCAGCTGTCACTTTCTGTCACTCAGCTGTCACTCGCTGTCACACAGCAGTCATTTTCTGTCACTCGCTGTCACTCAGCTGTTGATTTCTGTCACTTTCTGACATTCATCTTTCTCTTTCTGTCATTTTCTGTCACTCGCTGTCACTCAGCTGTTGGTTTCTGTCACTTTCTGACACTCAGCTTTCACTTTCTGTCACTTTCTCTCACTCGCTGTCACCCAACGGTCACTTTCTGTCACTCAGCTGTCACTTCCTGTCATTCGCTGTCACTCAGCTGTCACTTTCTGTCACTTTCTTTCACTCGCTATCACCCAGCTGTCACTTTCTGTCACTCAACTGTCACATTCTGTCACTCAGCTGTCACTTACTATCATTCGCTGTCACTCAGCTGTCACTTTCAGTGATTCGCTGTCACTCAGCTGTCATTTTCTGTCACTTTCTCTCACTCGCTGTCACCCAGCTGTCACTTTGTCTTTCAGCTGTCACTTTTTTTTACTCGCTCTGACTCAACTGTCACATTCTGTCACTCGCTGTCACTCAGCTGTCAATTTCTGTCACTCGCTGTCACTCAGCTGTCACTTGCTGTCACTAGCAGTCTCTCAGCTGTCTCTTTCTGTCACTCGCTGTCACTCAGCTGTCACTTACTGTCACTTTCTCTCACTCGCTGTCACCCAGCTATCACTTTGTCTTTCAGCTGTCACTTTTTTTTACTCGCTCTCACTCAACTGTGACATTCTGTCACTCGCTGTCACTAGCTGTCCCTCAGATGTCACTTTCTGTCACTAAGCTATCACTTTCTGTCACTCAGCTGTCACTTTCTGTCACTCAGATGTCATTTTCTGTCACTTTCTGTCACTCGCTGTCATTTTCTGACACTCAGCTGTCTTTTTCTGTCACTTTCTCTCACTCGCTGTCACCCAGCTGTCACTTTCTGTCACTCAGCTGTCACTCGCTGTCACTCAGCAGTCGTTTTCTGTCACTCGCTGTCACTCAGCTGTCACTTTGTCACTCGCTGACACTCAGCTGTCTTTTTCTGTCACTCGCTGTCTTTCAGCTGTCACTTACTGTCACTTTCTCTAAATCGCTGTCACCCAGCTGTCACTTTCTGTCACTCAGCTGTCACTCGCTGTCACTCAGAAGTCATTTTCTGTAACTCGCTATTACTCAGCTGTTGGTTTCTGTCACTTTCTGACACTCAGCTTTCACTTTCTGTCACTTTCTCTCACTCGCTGTCACCCAACTGTCACTTTCTGACACTCAGCTGTCACTTACTGTCACTTTCTCTCACTCGCTGTCACCCAGCTATCACTTTCTGTCTTTCAGCTGTCACTTTTTTTTACTCGTTTTCACTCAACTGTCACATTTTGTCACTCGCTGTCACCCAGCTATCACTTTGTCTTTCAGCTGTCACTTTTTTTTACTCGCTCTCACTCAACTGTGACATTCTGTCACTCGCTGTCACTAGCTGTCCCTCAGATGTCACTTTCTGTCACTAAGCTATCACTTTCTGTCACTCAGCTGTCTTTTTCTGTCACTCGCTGTCACTCAGCTGTCACTTTCTGACAATCAGCTGTCACTCAGCTGTATTTTCCTCTCACTCGCTGACACTCAGCTGTCACTTTCTTTGATTCGCTGTCACTCAGCTGTCACTTTCTGTCATTCGCTGTCACTTTCTGACACTCGCTGTCACTCATCTGTCACTTTCTGTGACTCGCTTTCACTCAGCTGTCATTAGCTGTCACTGTCTGTCACTTTCTGTCATTCGCTGTCACTCAGCTGTCACTTTCTGTCACTCGCTGACACTCAGCTGTCACTTTCTGTCACTCGCTGTCACTCAGCTGTCATTTTCTGTCACTTTCTGTCACTCGCTTTCACTCAGCTGTCACTTTCTGTCACTCGCTGTCACTCAGCTGTCACTTTCTGTCACTCGCTGTCACTCAGCTGTCACTTACTATCATTCGCTGTCACTCAGCTGTCACTTTCAGTGATTCGCTGTCACTCAGCTGTCATTTTCTGTCACTTTCTCTCACTCGCTGTCACCCAGCTGTCACTTTCTGTCACTCAGCTGTCACTCGCTGTCACTCAGCAGTCATTTTCTGTCACTCGCTGTCACTCAGCTGTTGATTTCTGTCACTTTCTGACACTCATCTTTCTCTTTCTGTCACTTTCTCTCACTCGCTGTCACCCAACTGTCACTTTCTTTCACTCAGCTGTCACTCGCTGTCACTCAGCAGTCATTTTCTGTCACTCGCTGTCACTCAGCTGTTGGTTTCTGTCACTTTCTGACACTCAGCTTTCACTTTCTGTCACTTTCTCTCACTCGCTGTCACCCAACGGTCACTTTCTGTCATTCAGCTGTCACTTGCTGTCACTCAGCAGTCGTTTTCTGTCACTCGCTGTCACTCAGCTGTCACTTTGTCACTCGCTGACACTCAGCTGTCTTTTTCTGTCACTCGCTGTCACTCAGCTGTCACTTACTGTCACTTTCTCTAACTCGCTGTCACCCAGCTGTCACTTTCTGTCACTCAGCTGTCATTCGCTGTCACTCAGAAGTCATTTTCTGTAACTCGCTGTTACTCAGCTGTTGGTTTCTGTCACTTTCTGACACTCAGCTTTCACTTTCTGTCACTTTCTCTCACTCGCTGTCACCCAACTGTCACTTTCTGACACTCAGCTGTCACTTACTGTCACTTTCTCTCACTCGCTGTCACCCAGCTATCACTTTCTGTCTTTCAGCTGTCACTTTTTTTTACTCGTTTTCACTCAACTGTCACATTTTGTCACTCGCTGTCACCCAGCTATCACTTTGTCTTTCAGCTGTCACTTTTTTTTACTCGCTCTCACTCAACTGTGACATTCTGTCACTCGCTGTCACTAGCTGTCCCTCAGATGTCACTTTCTGTCACTAAGCTATCACTTTCTGTCACTCAGCTGTCACTTTCTGTCACTCAGATGTCATTTTCTGTCACTTTCTGTCACTCGCTGTCATTTTCTGACACTCAGCTGTCTTTTTCTGTCACTTTCTCTCACTCGCTGTCACCCAGCTGTCACTTTCTGTCACTCAGCTGTCACTCGCTGTCACTCAGCAGTCATTTTCTGTCACTCGCTGTCACTCAGCTGACACTTTCTGTCACTCGCTGACACTCAGCTGTCTTTTTCTGTCACTCGCTGTCACTCAGCTGTCACTTTCTGACACTCAGCTGTCACTCAGCTGTATTTTCCTCTCACTCGCTGACACTCAGCTGTCACTTTCTTTGATTCGCTGTCACTCAGCTGTCACTTTCTGTCATTCGCTGTCACTTTCTGACACTCGCTGTCATTCATCTGTCACTTTCTGTGACTCGCTTTCACTCAGCTGTCATTAGCTGTCACTGTTTGTCACTTTCTGTCATTCGCTGTCACTCAGCTGTCACTTTCTGTCACTCGCTGACACTCAGCTGTCACTTTCTGTCACTCGCTGTCACTCAGCTGTCATTTTCTGTCACTTTCTGTCACTCGCTTTCACTCAGCTGTCACTTTCTGTCACTCGCTGTCACTCAGCTGTCACTTTCTGTCACTCGCTGTCACTCAGCTGTCACTTTCTGTCACTCGCTGTCACTCAGCTGTCCTTTTCTGTCATTCGCAGTCACTCAGTCATCTTTCTCTTTCTGTCACTTTCTCTCACTCGCTGTCACCCAACTGTCACTTTCTTTCACTCAGCTGTCACTCGCTGTCACTCAGCAGTCATTTTCTGTCACTCGCTGTCACTCAGCTGTTGGTTTCTGTCACTTTCTGACACTCAGCTTTCACTTTCTGTCACTTTCTCTCACTCGCTAGCACCCAACGGTCACTTTCTGTCATTCAGCTGTCACTTGCTGTCACTCAGCAGTCGTTTTCTGTCACTCCCTGTCACTCAGCTGTCACTTTGTCACTCGCTGACACTCAGCTGTCTTTTTCTGTCACTCGCTGTCACTCAGCTGTCATTTACTGTCACTTTCTCTAACTCGCTGTCACCCAGCTGTCACTTTCTGTCTTTCAGCTGTCACTCGCTGTCACTCAGCAGTCATTTTCTGTCACTCGCTGTTACTCAGCTGTTGGTTTCTGTCACTTTCTGACACTCAGCTTTCACTTTCTGTCACTTTCTCTCACTCGCTGTCACCCAACTGTCACTTTCTGTCACTCAGCTGTCATTTGCTGTCACTCAGCAGTCATTTTCTGTCACTCACTATCACTCAGCTGTCACTCTGTCACTCGCTGTCACTCAGCTGTCTTTTTCTGTCACTCGCTGTCACTCAGCTGTCACTTACTGTCACTTTCTCTAACTCGCTGTCACCCAGCTGTCACTTTCTGTCACTCAGCTGTCATTTGCTGTCACTCAGCAGTCATTTTCTGTCACTCGCTGTCACTCAGCTGTCACTTTCTGTCACTCGCTGTCACTCAGCAGTCATTTTCTGTCACTCGCTGTCACTCCGCTGTTGGTTTCTGTCACTTTCTGACACTCAGCTTTCACTTTCTGTCACTTTCTCTCACTCGCTGTCACCCAACTGTCACTTTCTGTCACTCAGCCTTCACTCGCTGTCACTCAGCAGTCATTTTCTGTCACTCGCTGTCACTCAGCTGTCACTTTCTGTCACTCGTTGTAACTCAGCTGTCACTCTCCGTCACTCGCTGTCACTCAGCTGTCACTTTCTGTCATTCGCTGTCACATTCTGTCACTTTCTGACACTCAGCTGTCACTCAGCTGTATTTTCCTCTCACTCGCTGACACTCAGCTGTCACTTTCTTTGATTCGCTGTCACTCAGCTGTCACTTTCTGTCATTCGCTGCCACTTTCTGACACTCGCTGTCACTCATCTGTCACTTTCTGTGACTCGCTTTCACTCAGCTGTCACTTCCTGTCATTCGCTGTCACTCAGCTGTCACTTTCTGTCACTTTCTCTCACTCGCTGTCACCCAGCTGTCACTTTCTGTCACTCAACTGTCACATTCTGTCACTCAGCTGTCACTTACTATCATTCGCTGTCACTCAGCGGTCACTTTCAGTGATTCGCTGTCACTCAGCTGTCATTTTCTGTCACTTTCTCTCACTCGCTGTCACCCAGCTGTCACTTTCTGTCACTCAGCTGTCACTCGCTGTCACTCAGCAGTCACTTTCTGTCACTCGCTGTCACTCAGCTGTTGATTTCTGTCACTTTCTGACTCTCATCTTTCTCTTTCTGTCACTTTCTCTCACTCGCTGTCACCCAACTGTCACTTTCTTTCACTCAGCTGTCACTCGCTGTCACTCAGCAGTCATTTTCTGTCACTCGCTGTCACTCAGCTGTTGGTTTCTGTCACTTTCTGACACTCAGCTTTCACTTTCTGTCACTTTCTCTCACTCGCTGTCACCCAACGGTCACTTTCTGTCATTCAGCTGTCACTTGCTGTCACTCAGCAGTCGTTTTCTGTCACTCGCTGTCACTCAGCTGTCACTTTGTCACTCGTTGTCACTCAGCTGTCACTCTCCGTCACTCGCTGTCACTCAGCTGTCACTTTCTGTCATTCGCTGTCACATTCTGTCACTTTCTGACACTCAGCTGTCACTCAGCTGTATTTTCCTCTCACTCGCTGACACTCAGCTGTCACTTTCTTTGATTCGCTGTCACTCAGCAGTCACTTTCTGTCATTCGCTGCCACTTTCTGACACTCGCTGTCACTCATCTGTCACTTTCTGTGACTCGCTTTCACTCAGCTGTCACTTCCTGTCATTCGCTGTCACTCAGCTGTCACTTTCTGTCACTTTCTCTCACTCGCTGTCACCCAGCTGTCACTTTCTGTCACTCAACTGTCACATTCTGTCACTCAGCTGTCACTTACTATCATTCGCTGTCACTCAGCGGTCACTTTCAGTGATTCGCTTTCACTCAGCTGTCATAAGCTGTCACTGTCTGTCACTTTCTGTCATTCGCTGTCACTCAGCTGTCACTTTCTGTCACTCAGCTGTCACTTACTGTCACTTTCTCTAACTCGCTGTCACCCAGCTGTCACTTTCTGTCACTCAGCTGTCATTTGCTGTCACTCAGCAGTCATTTTCTGTCACTCGCTGTCACTCAGCTGTCACTTTCTGTCACTCGCTGTCACTCAGCAGTCATTTTCTGTCACTCGCTGTCACTCCGCTGTTGGTTTCTGTCACTTTCTGACACTCAGCTTTCACTTTCTGTCACTTTCTCTCACTCGCTGTCACCCAACTGTCACTTTCTGTCACTCAGCCTTCACTCGCTGTCACTCAGCAGTCATTTTCTGTCACTCGCTGTCACTCAGCTGTCACTTTCTGTCACTCGTTGTCACTCAGCTGTCACTCTCCGTCACTCGCTGTCACTCAGCTGTAACTTTCTGTCATTCGCTGTCACATTCTGTCACTTTCTGACACTCAGCTGTCACTCAGCTGTATTTTCCTCTCACTCGCTGACACTCAGCTGTCACTTTCTTTGATTCGCTGTCACTCAGCTGTCACTTTCTGTCATTCGCTGCCACTTTCTGACACTCGCTGTCACTCATCTGTCACTTTCTGTGACTCGCTTTCACTCAGCTGTCACTTCCTGTCATTCGCTGTCACTCAGCTGTCACTTTCTGTCACTTTCTCTCACTCGCTGTCACCCAGCTGTCACTTTCTGTCACTCAACTGTCACATTCTGTCACTCAGCTGTCACTTACTATCATTCGCTGTCACTCAGCGGTCACTTTCAGTGATTCGCTGTCACTCAGCTGTCATTTTCTGTCACTTTCTCTCACTCGCTGTCACCCAGCTGTCACTTTCTGTCACTCAGCTGTCACTCGCTGTCACTCAGCAGTCATTTTCTGTCACTCGCTGTCACTCAGCTGTTGATTTCTGTCACTTTCTGACACTCATCTTTCTCTTTCTGTCACTTTCTCTCACTCGCTGTCACCCAACTGTCACTTTCTTTCACTCAGCTGTCACTCGCTGTCACTCAGCAGTCATTTTCTGTCACTCGCTGTCACTCAGCTGTTGGTTTCTGTCACTTTCTGACACTCAGCTTTCACTTTCTGTCACTTTCTCTCACTCGCTGTCACCCAACGGTCACTTTCTGTCATTCAGCTGTCACTTGCTGTCACTCAGCAGTCGTTTTCTGTCACTCGCTGTCACTCAGCTGTCACTTTGTCACTCGTTGTCACTCAGCTGTCACTCTCCGTCACTCGCTGTCACTCAGCTGTCACTTTCTGTCATTCGCTGTCACATTCTGTCACTTTCTGACACTCAGCTGTCACTCAGCTGTATTTTCCTCTCACTCGCTGACACTCAGCTGTCACTTTCTTTGATTCGCTGTCACTCAGCTGTCACTTTCTGTCATTCGCTGCCACTTTCTGACACTCGCTGTCACTCATCTGTCACTTTCTGTGACTCGCTTTCACTCAGCTGTCACTTCCTGTCATTCGCTGTCACTCAGCTGTCACTTTCTGTCACTTTCTCTCACTCGCTGTCACCCAGCTGTCACTTTCTGTCACTCAACTGTCACATTCTGTCACTCAGCTGTCACTTACTATCATTCGCTGTCACTCAGCGGTCACTTTCAGTGATTCGCTTTCACTCAGCTGTCATAAGCTGTCACTGTCTGTCACTTTCTGTCATTCGCTGTCACTCAGCTGTCACTTTCTGTCACTCGCTGACACTCAGCTGTCACTTTCTGTCACTCGCTGTCACTCAGCTGTCATTTTCTGTCACTTTCTGTCACTCACTTTCACTCAGCTGTCACTTTCTGTCACTCGCTGACACTCAGCTGTCACTTTCTGTCACTCGCTGTCACTCAGCTGCCATCTCACTCGCTGTCACCAAGCTATCTTTTTCTGTCTTTCAGCTGTCACTTTTTTTACTCGCTCTCACTCAACTGTCACATTTTGTCACTCAGCTGTCACTTACTGTCATTCGCTGTCACTCAGCTGTCACTTTCAGTGATTCGCTGTAACTCAGCTGTCACTTCCTGTCATTCGCTGTCACTCAGCTGTCACTTTCAGTGATTCGCTGTCACTCAGCTGTCACTTTCTGTCACTCGCTGTCACTCAGCTGTCATTTTCTGTCATTCGCTGTCACAAAGCTGTCACTTTCTGTCACTCGCTGTCAGTCAGCTGTCACTTTCTGTCACTCGCTTTCACTCAGCTGTCATTAGCTGTCACTGTCTGTCACTTTCTGTCATTCGCTGTCACTCAGCTGTCACTTTCTGTCACTCGCTGACACTCAGCTGTCACTTTCTGTCACTCGCTGTCACTCAGCTGTCATTTTCTGTCACTTTCTGTCACTCGCTTTCACTCAGCTGTCACTTTCTGTCACTCGCTGTCACTCAGCTGTCACTTTCTGTCACTCGCTGTCACTCAGCTGTCACTTTCTGTCACTCGCTGTCACTCAGCTGTCCTTTTCTGTCATTCGCAGTCACTCAGCTGTCACTTTCTGTCACTCTCTGTTAGTCAGCTGTCACTTTCTGTCACTCGCTGACACTCAGCTGTCACTTTCTGTCACTCGCTGTCACCCAGCTGTCACTTTCTGTCACTTAGCTGTCATTTTCTGTCACTTTCTGTCACTCGCTTTCACTCAACTGTCACTTTCTGTAACTCGCTGTCACTCAGCTGTCACTTTCTGTCACTCGCTGTCACTCTGCTGTCACTTTCTATCAATCGCTGTCACTTTCTGTCACTTTCTGACACTTAGCTGTCGCTCAGCTGTCATTTTCTGTCACTTTCTGTCACTCGCTTTCACTCAGCTGTCACTTTCTGTCACTCGCTGTCACTCAGCTGTCACTTTCAGTGATTCGCTGTAACTCAGCTGTCACTTCCTGTCATTCGCTGTCACTCAGCTGTCACTTCCTGTCATTCGCTGTCACTCAGCTGTCACTTTCTGTCACTTTCTCTCACTCGCTGTCACCCTGCTGTCACTTTCTGTCACTTAGCTGTCACTCGCTGTCACTCAGCTGTCACTTCCTGTCATTCGCTGTCACTCAGCTGTCACTTCCTGTCATTCGCTGTCACTCAGCTGTCACTTTCTGTCACTTTCTCTCACTCGCTGTCACCCTGCTGTCACTTTCTGTCACTTAGCTGTCACTCGCTGTCACTCAGCAGTCATTTTCTGTCACTCGCTGTCACTCAGCTGTTGATTTCTGTCACTTTCTGACACTCAACTTTCCCTTTCTGTCACTTTCTCTCACTCGCTGTCACCCAACTGTCACTTTCTGTCACTCAGCTGTCACTCGCTGTCACTCAGCAGTCATTTTCTGTCACTCGCTGTCACTCAGCTGTTGGTTTCTGTCACTTTCTGACACTCAGCTTTCACTTTCTGTCACTTTCTCTCACTCGCTGTCACCCAACGGTCACTTTCTGTCACTCGCTGTCACTCAGCTGTCACTTTCTGTCATTCGCTGTCACCCAGCTGTCACTTTCTGTCACTCGCTGTCAGTCAGCTGTCACTTTCTGTCACTCGCTGTCAGTCAGCTGTCACTTTCTGACACTCAGCTTTCACTTTCTGTCACATTCTCTCACTCGCTGTCACCCAACGGTCACTTTCTGTCACTCAGCTGTCACTCGCTGTCACTCAGCAGTCATTTTCTGTCACTCGCTGTCACTCAGCTGTTGGTTTCTGTCACTTTCTGACACTCAGCTTTCACTTTCTGTCACATTCTCTCACTCGCTGTCACCGAACGGTCACTTTCTGTCACTCAGCTGTCACTTCCTGTCATTCGCTGTCACTCAGCTGTCACTTTCTGTCACTTTCTTTCACTCGCTATCACCCAGCTGTCACTTTCTGTCACTCAACTGTCACATTCTGTCACTCAGCTGTCACTTACTATCATTCGCTGTCACTCAGCTGTCACTTTCAGTGATTCGCTGTCACTCAGCTGTCATTTTCTGTCACTTTCTCTCACTCGCTGTCACCCAGCTGTCACTTTCTGTCACTCAGCTGTCACTCGCTGTCACTCAGCAGTCATTTTCTGTCACTCGCTGTCACTCAGCTGTTGGTTTCTGTCACTTTCTGACACTCATCTTTCTCTTTCTGTCACTTTCTCTCACTCGCTGTCACCCAACTGTCACTTTCTTTCACTCAGCTGTCACTCGCTGTCACTCAGCAGTCATTTTCTGTCACTCGCTGTCACTCAGCTGTTGGTTTCTGTCACTTTCTGACACTCAGCTTTCACTTTCTGTCACTTTCTCATACTCGCTGTCACCCAACGGTCACTTTCTGTCATTCAGCTGTCACTTGCTGTCACTCAGCAGTCGTTTTCTGTCACTCGCTGTCACTCAGCTGTCACTTTGTCACTCGCTGACACTCAGCTGTCTTTTTCTGTCACTCGCTGTCACTCAGCTGTCACTTACTGTCACTTTCTCTAACTCGCTGTCACCCAGCTGTCACTTTCTGTCACTCAGCTGTCACTCGCTGTCACTCAGAAGTCATTTTCTGTCACTCGCTGTTACTCAGCTGTTGGTTTCTGTCACTTTCTGACACTCAGCTTTCACTTTCTGTCACTTTCTCTCACTCGCTGTCACCCAACTGTCACTTTCTGTCACTCAGCTGTCATTTGCTGTCACTCAGCAGTCATTTTCTGTCACTCGCTGTCACTCAGCTGTCACTTTCTGTCACTCGCTGTCACTCAGCTATCACTTTGTCTTTCAGCTGTCACTTTTTTTTACTCGCTCTCACTCAACTGTCACATTCTCTCACTCGCTGTCACCCAGCTATCACTTTGTCTTTCAGCTGTCACTTTTTTTTACTCGCTCTCACTCAACTGTCACATTCTGTCACTCGCTGTCACTCAGCTGTCAATTTCTGTCACTCGCTGTCACTCAGCTGTCACTTGCTGTCACTAGCAGTCTCTCAGCTGTCTCTTTCTGTCACTCGCTGTCACTCAGCTGTCACTTACTGTCACTTTCTCTCACTCGCTGTCACCCAGCTATCACTTTGTCTTTCAGCTGTCACTTTTGTTTACTCGCTCTCACTCAACTGTCACATTCTGTCACTCGCTGTCACTCAGCTGTCATTTTCTGTCACTTTCTGTCACTCGCTGTCACTCAGCTGTCACTTTCTGACACTCAGCTGTCACTTACTGTCACTTTCTCTCACTCGCTGTCACCCAGCTATCACTTTCTGTCTTTCAGCTGTCACTTTTTTTTACTCGTTTTCACTCAACTGTCACATTATGTCACTCGCTGTCACTCAGCTGTCACTTTCTGACTTTCAGCTGTCACTTACTGTCACTTTCTCTCACTCGCTGTCACCCAGCTATCACTTTGTCTTTCAGCTGTCACTTTTTTTTACTCGCTCTCACTCAACTGTGACATTCTGTCACTCGCTGTCACTAGCTGTCCCTCAGATGTCACTTTCTGTCACTAAGCTATCACTTTCTGTCACTCAGCTGTCACTTTCTGACACTCAGCTTTCACTTTCTGTCACTTTCTCTCACTCGCTGTCACCCAACGGTCACTTTCTGTCACTCGCTGTCACTCAGCTGTCACTTTCTGTCATTCGCTGTCACCCAGCTGTCACTTTCTGTCACTCGGTGTCAGTCAGCTGTCACTTTCTGTCACTCGCTGTCAGTCAGCTGTCACTTTCTGACACTCAGCTTTCACTTTCTGTCACATTCTCTCACTCGCTGTCACCCAACGGTCACTTTCTGTCACTCAGCTGTCACTCGCTGTCACTCAGCAGTCATTTTCTGTCACTCGCTGTCACTCAGCTGTTGGTTTCTGTCACTTTCTGACACTCAGTTTTCACTTTCTGTCACATTCTCTCACTCGCTGTCACCGAACGGTCACTTTCTGTCACTCAGCTGTCACTTCCTGTCATTCGCTGTCACTCAGCTGTCACTTTCTGTCACTTTCTTTCACTCGCTATCACCCAGCTGTCACTTTCTGTCACTCAACTGTCACATTCTGTCACTCAGCTATCACTAACTATCATTCGCTGTCACTCAGCTGTCACTTTCAGTGATTCGCTGTCACTCAGCTGTCATTTTCTGTCACTTTCTCTCACTCGCTGTCACCCAGCTGTCACTTGCTGTCACTAGCAGTCTCTCAGCTGTCTCTTTCTGTCACTCGCTGTCACTCAGCTGTCACTTACTGTCACTTTCTCTCACTCGCTGTCACCCAGCTATCGTTTTGTCTTTCAGCTGTCACTTTTGTTTACTCGCTCTCACTCAACTGTCACATTCTGTCACTCGCTGTCACTCAGCTGTCATTTTCTGTCACTTTCTGTCACTCGCTGTCACTCAGCTGTCACTTTCTGACACTCAGCTGTCACTTACTGTCACTTTCTCTCACTCGCTGTCACCCAGCTATCACTTTGTCTTTCAGCTGTCACTTTTTTTTACTCGCTCTCACTCAACTGTGACATTCTGTCACTCGCTGTCACTAGCTGTCCCTCAGATGTCACTTTCTGTCACTAAGCTATCACTTTCTGTCACTCAGCTGTCACTTTCTGACACTCAGCTTTCACTTTCTGTCACTTTCTCTCACTCGCTGTCACCCAACGGTCACTTTCTGTCACTCGCTGTCACTCAGCTGTCACTTTCTGTCATTCGCTGTCACCCAGCTGTCACTTTCTGTCACTCGGTGTCAGTCAGCTGTCACTTTCTGTCACTCGCTGTCAGTCAGCTGTCACTTTCTGACACTCAGCTTTCACTTTCTGTCACATTCTCTCACTCGCTGTCACCCAACGGTCACTTTCTGTCACTCAGCTGTCACTCGCTGTCTTTCAGCAGTTATTTTCTGTCACTCGCTGTCACTCAGCTGTTGGTTTCTGTCACTTTCTGACACTCAGTTTTCACTTTCTGTCACATTCTCTCACTCGCTGTCACCGAACGGTCACTTTCTGTCACTCAGCTGTCACTTCCTGTCATTCGCTGTCACTCAGCTGTCACTTTCTGTCACTTTCTTTCACTCGCTATCACCCAGCTGTCACTTTCTGTCACTCAACTGTCACATTCTGTCACTCAGCTGTCACTTACTATCATTCGCTGTCACTCAGCTGTCACTTTCAGTGATTCGCTGTCACTCAGCTGTCATTTTCTGTCACTTTCTCTCACTCGCTGTCACCCAGCTGTCACTTTCTGTCACTCAGCTGTCACTCGCTGTCACACAGCAGTCATTTTCTGTCACTCGCTGTCACTCAGCTGTTGATTTCTGTCACTTTCTGACATTCATCTTTCTCTTTCTGTCATTTTCTGTCACTCGCTGTCACTCAGCTGTTGGTTTCTGTCACTTTCTGACACTCAGCTTTCACTTTCTGTCACTTTCTCTCACTCGCTGTCACCCAACGGTCACTTTCTGTCACTCAGCTGTCACTTCCTGTCATTCGCTGTCACTCAGCTGTCACTTTCTGTCACTTTCTTTCACTCGCTATCACCCAGCTGTCACTTTCTGTCACTCAACTGTCACATTCTGTCACTCAGCTGTCACTTACTATCATTCGCTGTCACTCAGCTGTCACTTTCAGTGATTCGCTGTCACTCAGCTGTCATTTTCTGTCACTTTCTCTCACTCGCTGTCACCCAGCTGTCACTTTGTCTTTCAGCTGTCACTTTTTTTTACTCGCTCTGACTCAACTGTCACATTCTGTCACTCGCTGTCACTCAGCTGTCAATTTCTGTCACTCGCTGTCACTCAGCTGTCACTTGCTGTCACTAGCAGTCTCTCAGCTGTCTCTTTCTGTCACTCGCTGTCACTCAGCTGTCACTTACTGTCACTTTCTCTCACTCGCTGTCACCCAGCTATCACTTTGTCTTTCAGCTGTCACTTTTGTTTACTCGCTCTCACTCAACTGTCACATTCTGTCACTCGCTGTCACTCAGCTGTCAATTTTTGTCTTTCAGCTGTCATTTTCTGTCACTTTCTGTCACTCGCTGTCACTCAGCTGTCACTTTCTGACACTCAGCTGTCACTTACTGTCACTTTCTCTCACTCGCTGTCACCCAGCTATCACTTTCTGTCTTTCAGCTGTCACTTTTTTTTACTCGTTTTCACTCAACTGTCACATTATGTCACTCGCTGTCACTCAGCTGTCACTTTCTGACTTTCAGCTGTCACTTACTGTCACTTTCTCTCACTCGCTGTCACCCAGCTATCACTTTGTCTTTCAGCTGTCACTTTTTTTTACTCGCTCTCACTCAACTGTGACATTCTGTCACTCGCTGTCACTAGCTGTCCCTCAGATGTCACTTTCTGTCACTAAGCTATCACTTTCTGTCACTCAGCTGTCACTTTCTGTCATTCGCTGTCACATTCTGTCTTTTTCTGTCACTAGCTGTCACTCAGCTGTCACTTTCTGTCATTCGCTGTCACTTTCTGTCACTTTCTGTCACTCGCTGTCACTTAGCTGTCACTTTCTGTCAGTCGCTGACACTCAGCTTTTATTTCCTGTCACTCAGCTGTCACTTACTGTCACTTTCTCTCACTCGCTGTCACCCAGCTATCACTTTCTGTATTTCAGCTGTCACTTTTTTTTACTCGTTCTCACTCAACTGACACATTCTGTCACTCAGCTGTCACTTACTGTCATTCGCTGTCACTCAGCTGTCACTTTCAGTGATTCGCTGTCACTCAGCTGTCATTTTCTGTCACTTTCTCTCACTCGCTGTCACCCAGCTGTCACTTTCTGTCACTCAGCTGTCACTCGCTGTCACTCAGCAGTCATTTTCTGTCACTCGCTGTCACTCAGCTGTTGGTTTCTGTCACTTTCTGACACTCATCTTTCTCTTTCTGTCACTTTCTCTCACTCGCTGTCACCCAACTGTCACTTTCTTTCACTCAGCTGTCACTCGCTGTCACTCAGCAGTCATTTTCTGTCACTCGCTGTCACTCAGCTGTTGGTTTCTGTCACTTTCTGACACTCAGCTTTCACTTTCTGTCACTTTCTCATACTCGCTGTCACCCAACGGTCACTTTCTGTCATTCAGCTGTCACTTGCTGTCACTCAGCAGTCGTTTTCTGTCACTCGCTGTCACTCAGCTGTCACTTTGTCACTCGCTGACACTCAGCTGTCTTTTTCTGTCACTCGCTGTCACTCAGCTGTCACTTACTGTCACTTTCTCTAACTCGCTGTCACCCAGCTGTCACTTTCTGTCACTCAGCTGTCACTCGCTGTCACTCAGAAGTCATTTTCTGTCACTCGCTGTTACTCAGCTGTTGGTTTCTGTCACTTTCTGACACTCAGCTTTCACTTTCTGTCACTTTCTCTCACTCGCTGTCACCCAACTGTCACTTTCTGTCACTCAGCTGTCATTTGCTGTCACTCAGCAGTCATTTTCTGTCACTCGCTGTCACTCAGCTGTCACTTTCTGTCACTCGCTGTCACTCAGCTATCACTTTGTCTTTCAGCTGTCACTTTTTTTTACTCGCTCTCACTCAACTGTCACATTCTCTCACTCGCTGTCACCCAGCTATCACTTTGTCTTTCAGCTGTCACTTTTTTTTACTCGCTCTCACTCAACTGTCACATTCTGTCACTCGCTGTCACTCAGCTGTCAATTTCTGTCACTCGCTGTCACTCAGCTGTCACTTGCTGTCACTAGCAGTCTCTCAGCTGTCTCTTTCTGTCACTCGCTGTCACTCAGCTGTCACTTACTGTCACTTTCTCTCACTCGCTGTCACCCAGCTATCACTTTGTCTTTCAGCTGTCACTTTTGTTTACTCGCTCTCACTCAACTGTCACATTCTGTCACTCGCTGTCACTCAGCTGTCATTTTCTGTCACTTTCTGTCACTCGCTGTCACTCAGCTGTCACTTTCTGACACTCAGCTGTCACTTACTGTCACTTTCTCTCACTCGCTGTCACCCAGCTATCACTTTCTGTCTTTCAGCTGTCACTTTTTTTTACTCGTTTTCACTCAACTGTCACATTATGTCACTCGCTGTCACTCAGCTGTCACTTTCTGACTTTCAGCTGTCACTTACTGTCACTTTCTCTCACTCGCTGTCACCCAGCTATCACTTTGTCTTTCAGCTGTCACTTTTTTTTACTCGCTCTCACTCAACTGTGACATTCTGTCACTCGCTGTCACTAGCTGTCCCTCAGATGTCACTTTCTGTCACTAAGCTATCACTTTCTGTCACTCAGCTGTCACTTTCTGACACTCAGCTTTCACTTTCTGTCACTTTCTCTCACTCGCTGTCACCCAACGGTCACTTTCTGTCACTCGCTGTCACTCAGCTGTCACTTTCTGTCATTCGCTGTCACCCAGCTGTCACTTTCTGTCACTCGGTGTCAGTCAGCTGTCACTTTCTGTCACTCGCTGTCAGTCAGCTGTCACTTTCTGACACTCAGCTTTCACTTTCTGTCACATTCTCTCACTCGCTGTCACCCAACGGTCACTTTCTGTCACTCAGCTGTCACTCGCTGTCACTCAGCAGTCATTTTCTGTCACTCGCTGTCACTCAGCTGTTGGTTTCTGTCACTTTCTGACACTCAGTTTTCACTTTCTGTCACATTCTCTCACTCGCTGTCACCGAACGGTCACTTTCTGTCACTCAGCTGTCACTTCCTGTCATTCGCTGTCACTCAGCTGTCACTTTCTGTCACTTTCTTTCACTCGCTATCACCCAGCTGTCACTTTCTGTCACTCAACTGTCACATTCTGTCACTCAGCTGTCACTTACTATCATTCGCTGTCACTCAGCTGTCACTTTCAGTGATTCGCTGTCACTCAGCTGTCATTTTCTGTCACTTTCTCTCACTCGCTGTCACCCAGCTGTCACTTGCTGTCACTAGCAGTCTCTCAGCTGTCTCTTTCTGTCACTCGCTGTCACTCAGCTGTCACTTACTGTCACTTTCTCTCACTCGCTGTCACCCAGCTATCACTTTGTCTTTCAGCTGTCACTTTTGTTTACTCGCTCTCACTCAACTGTCACATTCTGTCACTCGCTGTCACTCAGCTGTCATTTTCTGTCACTTTCTGTCACTCGCTGTCACTCAGCTGTCACTTTCTGACACTCAGCTGTCACTTACTGTCACTTTCTCTCACTCGCTGTCACCCAGCTATCACTTTGTCTTTCAGCTGTCACTTTTTTTTACTCGCTCTCACTCAACTGTGACATTCTGTCACTCGCTGTCACTAGCTGTCCCTCAGATGTCACTTTCTGTCACTAAGCTATCACTTTCTGTCACTCAGCTGTCACTTTCTGACACTCAGCTTTCACTTTCTGTCACTTTCTCTCACTCGCTGTCACCCAACGGTCACTTTCTGTCACTCGCTGTCACTCAGCTGTCACTTTCTGTCATTCGCTGTCACCCAGCTGTCACTTTCTGTCACTCGGTGTCAGTCAGCTGTCACTTTCTGTCACTCGCTGTCAGTCAGCTGTCACTTTCTGACACTCAGCTTTCACTTTCTGTCACATTCTCTCACTCGCTGTCACCCAACGGTCACTTTCTGTCACTCAGCTGTCACTCGCTGTCACTCAGCAGTTATTTTCTGTCACTCGCTGTCACTCAGCTGTTGGTTTCTGTCACTTTCTGACACTCAGTTTTCACTTTCTGTCACATTCTCTCACTCGCTGTCACCGAACGGTCACTTTCTGTCACTCAGCTGTCACTTCCTGTCATTCGCTGTCACTCAGCTGTCACTTTCTGTCACTTTCTTTCACTCGCTATCACCCAGCTGTCACTTTCTGTCACTCAACTGTCACATTCTGTCACTCAGCTGTCACTTACTATCATTCGCTGTCACTCAGCTGTCACTTTCAGTGATTCGCTGTCACTCAGCTGTCATTTTCTGTCACTTTCTCTCACTCGCTGTCACCCAGCTGTCACTTTCTGTCACTCAGCTGTCACTCGCTGTCACACAGCAGTCATTTTCTGTCACTCGCTGTCACTCAGCTGTTGATTTCTGTCACTTTCTGACATTCATCTTTCTCTTTCTGTCATTTTCTGTCACTCGCTGTCACTCAGCTGTTGGTTTCTGTCACTTTCTGACACTCAGCTTTCACTTTCTGTCACTTTCTCTCACTCGCTGTCACCCAACGGTCACTTTCTGTCACTCAGCTGTCACTTCCTGTCATTCGCTGTCACTCAGCTGTCACTTTCTGTCACTTTCTTTCACTCGCTATCACCCAGCTGTCACTTTCTGTCACTCAACTGTCACATTCTGTCACTCAGCTGTCACTTACTATCATTCGCTGTCACTCAGCTGTCACTTTCAGTGATTCGCTGTCACTCAGCTGTCATTTTCTGTCACTTTCTCTCACTCGCTGTCACCCAGCTGTCACTTTGTCTTTCAGCTGTCACTTTTTTTTACTCGCTCTGACTCAACTGTCACATTCTGTCACTCGCTGTCACTCAGCTGTCAATTTCTGTCACTCGCTGTCACTCAGCTGTAACTTGCTGTCACTAGCAGTCTCTCAGCTGTCTCTTTCTGTCACTCGCTGTCACTCAGCTGTCACTTACTGTCACTTTCTCTCACTCGCTGTCACCCAGCTATCACTTTGTCTTTCAGCTGTCACTTTTGTTTACTCGCTCTCACTCAACTGTCACATTCTGTCACTCGCTGTCACTCAGCTGTCAATTTTTGTCTTTCAGCTGTCATTTTCTGTCACTTTCTGTCACTCGCTGTCACTCAGCTGTCACTTTCTGACACTCAGCTGTCACTTACTGTCACTTTCTCTCACTCGCTGTCACCCAGCTATCACTTTCTGTCTTTCAGCTGTCACTTTTTTTTACTCGTTTTCACTCAACTGTCACATTATGTCACTCGCTGTCACTCAGCTGTCACTTTCTGACTTTCAGCTGTCACTTACTGTCACTTTCTCTCACTCGCTGTCACCCAGCTATCACTTTGTCTTTCAGCTGTCACTTTTTTTTACTCGCTCTCACTCAACTGTGACATTCTGTCACTCGCTGTCACTAGCTGTCCCTCAGATGTCACTTTCTGTCACTAAGCTATCACTTTCTGTCACTCAGCTGTCACTTTCTGTCATTCGCTGTCACATTCTGTCTTTTTCTGTCACTAGCTGTCACTCAGCTGTCACTTTCTGTCATTCGCTGTCACTTTCTGTCACTTTCTGTCACTCGCTGTCACTTAGCTGTCACTTTCTGTCAGTCGCTGACACTCAGCTTTTATTTCCTGTCACTCAGCTGTCACTTACTGTCACTTTCTCTCACTCGCTGTCACCCAGCTATCACTTTCTGTATTTCAGCTGTCACTTTTTTTTACTCGTTCTCACTCAACTGACACATTCTGTCACTCAGCTGTCACTTACTGTCATTCGCTGTCACTCAGCTGTCACTTTCTGTCACTCGCTGTCACTCAGCAGTCATTTTCTGTCACTCGCTGTCACTCCGCTGTTGGTTTCTGTCACTTTCTGACACTCAGCTTTCACTTTCTGTCACTTTCTCTCACTCGCTGTCACCCAACTGTCACTTTCTGTCACTCAGCCTTCACTCGCTGTCACTCAGCAGTCATTTTCTGTCACTCGCTGTCACTCAGCTGTCACTTTCTGTCACTCGTTGTCACTCAGCTGTCACTCTCCGTCACTCGCTGTCACTCAGCTGTCACTTTCTGTCATTCGCTGTCACATTCTGTCACTTTCTGACACTCAGCTGTCACTCAGCTGTATTTTCCTCTCACTCGCTGACACTCAGCTGTCACTTTCTTTGATTCGCTGTCACTCAGCTGTCACTTTCTGTCATTCGCTGTCACTTTCTGACACTCGCTGTCACTCATCTGTCACTTTTTGTGACTCGCTTACACTCAGCTGTCATTAGCTGTCACTGTCTGTCACTTTCTGTCATTCGCTGTCACTCAGCTGTCACTTTCTGTGACTCGCTTTCACTCAGCTGTCATAATCTGTCACTTTCTGTCACTTTCTGTCATTCGCTGTCACTCAGCTGTCACTTTCTGTCACTCGCTGTCACTCAGCTGTCACTTTCTGTCATTCGCTGTCACCCAGCTGTCACTTTCTGTCACTCGCTGTCAGTCAGCTGTCACTTTCTGTCACTCGCTGTCACTCAGCAGTCATTTTCTGTCACTCGCTGTCACTCCGCTGTTGGTTTCTGTCAGTCGCTGACACTCAGCTTTCATTTCCTGTCACTCAGCTGTCACTTACTGTCACTTTCTCTCACTCGCTGTCACCCAGCTATCACTTTGTCTTTCAGCTGTCACTTTTTTTTACTGGCTCTCACTCAACTGTCACATTCTGTCACTCGCTGTCACTCAGCTGTCAATTTCTGTCACTCGCTGTCACTCAGCTGTCACTTTCTGTCAGTCGCTGACACTCAGCTTTCATTTCCTGTCACTCAGCTGTCACTTACTGTCACTTTCTCTCACTCGCTGTCACCCAGCTATCACTTTGTCTTTCAGCTGTCACTTTTTTTTACTGGCTCTCACTCAACTGTCACATTCTGTCACTCGCTGTCACTCAGCTGTCAATTTCTGTCACTCGCTGTCACTCAGCTGTCACTTGCTGTCACTAGCAGTCTCTCAGCTGTCTCTTTCTGTCACTCGCTGTCACTCAGCTGTCACTTACTGTCACTTTCTCTCACTCGCTGTCACCCAGCTATCACTTTGTCTTTCAGCTGTCACTTTTGTTTACTCGCTCTCACTCAACTGTCACATTCTGTCACTCGCTGTCACTCAGCTGTCAATTTCTGTCACTCAGCTGTCATTTTCTGTCACTTTCTGTCACTCGCTGTCACTTTCTGTCACTCAGATGTCATTTTCTGTCACTTTCTGTCACTCGCTGTCATTTTCTGACACTCAGCTGTCTTTTTCTGTCACTTTCTCTCACTCGCTGTCACCCAGCTGTCACTTTCTGTCACTCAGCTGTCACTCGCTGTCACTCAGCAGTCATTTTCTGTCACTCGCTGTCACTCAGCTGACACTTTCTGTCACTCGCTGACACTCAGCTGTCTTTTTCTGTCACTCGCTGTCACTCAGCTGTCACTTTCTGACACTCAGCTGTCACTCAGCTGTATTTTCCTCTCACTCGCTGACACTCAGCTGTCACTTTCTTTGATTCGCTGTCACTCAGCTGTCACTTTCTGTCATTCGCTGTCACTTTCTGACACTCGCTGTCACTCATCTGTCACTTTTTGTGACTCGCTTACACTCAGCTGTCATTAGCTGTCACTGTCTGTCACTTTCTGTCATTCGCTGTCACTCAGCTGTCATTTTCTGTGACTCGCTTTCACTCAGCTGTCATAATCTGTCACTTTCTGTCACTTTCTGTCATTCGCTGTCACTCAGCTGTCACTTTCTGTCACTCGCTGTCACTCAGCTGTCACTTTCTGTCATTCGCTGTCACCCAGCTGTCACTTTCTGTCACTCGCTGTCAGTCAGCTGTCACTTTCTGTCACTCGCTGTCACTCAGCAGTCATTTTCTGTCACTCGCTGTCACTCCGCTGTTGGTTTCTGTCACTTTCTGACACTCAGCTTTCACTTTCTGTCACATTCTCTCACTCGCTGTCACCCAACGGTCACTTTCTGTCACTCAGCTGTCACTCGCTGTCACTCAGCAGTCATTTTCTGTCACTCGCTGTCACTCAGCTGTTGGTTTCTGTCACTTTCTGACACTCAGCTTTCACTTTCTGTCACATTCTCTCACTCGCTGTCACCGAACGGTCACTTTCTGTCACTCAGCTGTCACTTCCTGTCATTCGCTGTCACTCAGCTGTCACTTTCTGTCACTTTCTTTCACTCGCTATCACCCAGCTGTCACTTTCTGTCACTCAACTGTCACATTCTGTCACTCAGCTGTCACTTACTATCATTCGCTGTCACTCAGCTGTCACTTTCAGTGATTCGCTGTCACTCAGCTGTCATTTTCTGTCACTTTCTCTCACTCGCTGTCACCCAGCTGTCACTTTCTGTCACTCAGCTGTCACTCGCTGTCACTCAGCAGTCATTTTCTGTCACTCGCTGTCACTCAGCTGTTGGTTTCTGTCACTTTCTGACACTCATCTTTCTCTTTCTGTCACTTTCTCTCACTCGCTGTCACCCAACTGTCACTTTCTTTCACTCAGCTGTCACTCGCTGTCACTCAGCAGTCATTTTCTGTCACTCGCTGTCACTCAGCTGTTGGTTTCTGTCACTTTCTGACACTCAGCTTTCACTTTCTGTCACTTTCTCATACTCGCTGTCACCCAACGGTCACTTTCTGTCATTCAGCTGTCACTTGCTGTCACTCAGCAGTCGTTTTCTGTCACTCGCTGTCACCCAGCTGTCACTTTGTCACTCGCTGACACTCAGCTGTCTTTTTCTGTCACTCGCTGTCACTCAGCTGTCACTTACTGTCACTTTCTCTAACTCGCTGTCACCCAGCTGTCACTTTCTGTCACTCAGCTGTCACTCGCTGTCACTCAGAAGTCATTTTCTGTCACTCGCTGTTACTCAGCTGTTGGTTTCTGTCACTTTCTGACACTCAGCTTTCACTTTCTGTCACTTTCTCTCACTCGCTGTCACCCAACTGTCACTTTCTGTCACTCAGCTGTCATTTGCTGTCACTCAGCAGTCATTTTCTGTCACTCGCTGTCACTCAGCTGTCACTTTCTGTCACTCGCTGTCACTCAGCTATCACTTTGTCTTTCAGCTGTCACTTTTTTTTACTCGCTCTCACTCAACTGTCACATTCTCTCACTCGCTGTCACCCAGCTATCACTTTGTCTTTCAGCTGTCACTTTTTTTTACTCGCTCTCACTCAACTGTCACATTCTGTCACTCGCTGTCACTCAGCTGTCAATTTCTGTCACTCGCTGTCACTCAGCTGTCACTTGCTGTCACTAGCAGTCTCTCAGCTGTCTCTTTCTGTCACTCGCTGTCACTCAGCTGTCACTTACTGTCACTTTCTCTCACTCGCTGTCACCCAGCTATCACTTTGTCTTTCAGCTGTCACTTTTGTTTACTCGCTCTCACTCAACTGTCACTTTCTTTCACTCGCTATCACTCAGCTGTCACTTTCTGTCACTTTCTTTCACTCGCTATCACCCAGCTGTCACTTTCTGTCACTCAACTGTCACATTCTGTCACTCAGCTGTCACTTACTATCATTCGCTGTCACTCAGCTGTCACTTTCAGTGATTCGCTGTCACTCAGCTGTCATTTTCTGTCACTTTCTCTCACTTTCTGTCACCCAGCTGTCACTTTCTGTCACTCAGCTGTCACTCGCTGTCACACAGCAGTCATTTTCTGTCACTCGCTGTCACTCAGCTGTTGATTTCTGTCACTTTCTGACATTCATCTTTCTCTTTCTGTCATTTTCTGTCACTCGCTGTCACTCAGCTGTTGGTTTCTGTCACTTTCTGACACTCAGCTTTCACTTTCTGTCACTTTCTCTCACTCGCTGTCACCCAACGGTCACTTTCTGTCACTCAGCTGTCACTTCCTGTCATTCGCTGTCACTCAGCTGTCACTTTCTGTCACTTTCTTTCACTCGCTATCACCCAGCTGTCACTTTCTGTCACTCAACTGTCACATTCTGTCACTCAGCTGTCACTTACTATCATTCGCTGTCACTCAGCTGTCACTTTCAGTGATTCGCTGTCACTCAGCTGTCATTTTCTGTCACTTTCTCTCACTCGCTGTCACCCAGCTGTCACTTTGTCTTTCAGCTGTCACTTTTTTTTACTCGCTCTGACTCAACTGTCACATTCTGTCACTCGCTGTCACTCAGCTGTCAATTTCTGTCACTCGCTGTCACTCAGCTGTCACTTGCTGTCACTAGCAGTCTCTCAGCTGTCTCTTTCTGTCACTCGCTGTCACTCAGCTGTCACTTACTGTCACTTTCTCTCACTCGCTGTCACCCAGCTATCACTTTGTCTTTCAGCTGTCACTTTTTTTTACTCGCTCTCACTCAACTGTGACATTCTGTCACTCGCTGTCACTAGCTGTCCCTCAGATGTCACTTTCTGTCACTAAGCTATCACTTTCTGTCACTCAGCTGTCACTTTCTGTCACTCAGATGTCATTTTCTGTCACTTTCTGTCACTCGCTGTCATTTTCTGACACTCAGCTGTCTTTTTCTGTCACTTTCTCTCACTCGCTGTCACCCAGCTGTCACTTTCTGTCACTCAGCTGTCACTCGCTGTCACTCAGCAGTCGTTTTCTGTCACTCGCTGTCACTCAGCTGTCACTTTGTCACTCGCTGACACTCAGCTGTCTTTTTCTGTCACTCGCTGTCTTTCAGCTGTCACTTACTGTCACTTTCTCTAACTCGCTGTCACCCAGCTGTCACTTTCTGTCACTCAGCTGTCACTCGCTGTCACTCAGAAGTCATTTTCTGTAACTCGCTATTACTCAGCTGTTGGTTTCTGTCACTTTCTGACACTCAGCTTTCACTTTCTGTCACTTTCTCTCACTCGCTGTCACCCAACTGTCACTTTCTGACACTCAGCTGTCACTTACTGTCACTTTCTCTCACTCGCTGTCACCCAGCTATCACTTTCTGTCTTTCAGCTGTCACTTTTTTTTACTCGTTTTCACTCAACTGTCACATTTTGTCACTCGCTGTCACCCAGCTATCACTTTGTCTTTCAGCTGTCACTTTTTTTTACTCGCTCTCACTCAACTGTGACATTCTGTCACTCGCTGTCACTAGCTGTCCCTCAGATGTCACTTTCTGTCACTAAGCTATCACTTTCTGTCACTCAGCTGTCTTTTTCTGTCACTCGCTGTCACTCAGCTGTCACTTTCTGACAATCAGCTGTCACTCAGCTGTATTTTCCTCTCACTCGCTGACACTCAGCTGTCACTTTCTTTGATTCGCTGTCACTCAGCTGTCACTTTCTGTCATTCGCTGTCACTTTCTGACACTCGCTGTCACTCATCTGTCACTTTCTGTGACTCGCTTTCACTCAGCTGTCATTAGCTGTCACTGTCTGTCACTTTCTGTCATTCGCTGTCACTCAGCTGTCACTTTCTGTCACTCGCTGACACTCAGCTGTCACTTTCTGTCACTCGCTGTCACTCAGCTGTCATTTTCTGTCACTTTCTGTCACTCGCTTTCACTCAGCTGTCACTTTCTGTCACTCGCTGTCACTCAGCTGTCACTTTCTGTCACTCGCTGTCACTCAGCTGTCACTTACTATCATTCGCTGTCACTCAGCTGTCACTTTCAGTGATTCGCTGTCACTCAGCTGTCATTTTCTGTCACTTTCTCTCACTCGCTGTCACCCAGCTGTCACTTTCTGTCACTCAGCTGTCACTCGCTGTCACTCAGCAGTCATTTTCTGTCACTCGCTGTCACTCAGCTGTTGATTTCTGTCACTTTCTGACACTCATCTTTCTCTTTCTGTCACTTTCTCTCACTCGCTGTCACCCAACTGTCACTTTCTTTCACTCAGCTGTCACTCGCTGTCACTCAGCAGTCATTTTCTGTCACTCGCTGTCACTCAGCTGTTGGTTTCTGTCACTTTCTGACACTCAGCTTTCACTTTCTGTCACTTTCTCTCACTCGCTGTCACCCAACGGTCACTTTCTGTCATTCAGCTGTCACTTGCTGTCACTCAGCAGTCGTTTTCTGTCACTCGCTGTCACTCAGCTGTCACTTTGTCACTCGCTGACACTCAGCTGTCTTTTTCTGTCACTCGCTGTCACTCAGCTGTCACTTACTGTCACTTTCTCTAACTCGCTGTCACCCAGCTGTCACTTTCTGTCACTCAGCTGTCATTCGCTGTCACTCAGAAGTCATTTTCTGTAACTCGCTGTTACTCAGCTGTTGGTTTCTGTCACTTTCTGACACTCAGCTTTCACTTTCTGTCACTTTCTCTCACTCGCTGTCACCCAACTGTCACTTTCTGACACTCAGCTGTCACTTACTGTCACTTTCTCTCACTCGCTGTCACCCAGCTATCACTTTCTGTCTTTCAGCTGTCACTTTTTTTTACTCGTTTTCACTCAACTGTCACATTTTGTCACTCGCTGTCACCCAGCTATCACTTTGTCTTTCAGCTGTCACTTTTTTTTACTCGCTCTCACTCAACTGTGACATTCTGTCACTCGCTGTCACTAGCTGTCCCTCAGATGTCACTTTCTGTCACTAAGCTATCACTTTCTGTCACTCAGCTGTCACTTTCTGTCACTCAGATGTCATTTTCTGTCACTTTCTGTCACTCGCTGTCATTTTCTGACACTCAGCTGTCTTTTTCTGTCACTTTCTCTCACTCGCTGTCACCCAGCTGTCACTTTCTGTCACTCAGCTGTCACTCGCTGTCACTCAGCAGTCATTTTCTGTCACTCGCTGTCACTCAGCTGACACTTTCTGTCACTCGCTGACACTCAGCTGTCCTTTTCTGTCACTCGCTGTCACTCAGCTGTCACTTTCTGACACTCAGCTGTCACTCAGCTGTATTTTCCTCTCACTCGCTGACACTCAGCTGTCACTTTCTTTGATTCGCTGTCACTCAGCTGTCACTTTCTGTCATTCGCTGTCACTTTCTGACACTCGCTGTCATTCATCTGTCACTTTCTGTGACTCGCTTTCACTCAGCTGTCATTAGCTGTCACTGTTTGTCACTTTCTGTCATTCGCTGTCACTCAGCTGTCACTTTCTGTCACTCGCTGACACTCAGCTGTCACTTTCTGTCACTCGCTGTCACTCAGCTGTCATTTTCTGTCACTTTCTGTCACTCGCTTTCACTCAGCTGTCACTTTCTGTCACTCGCTGTCACTCAGCTGTCACTTTCTGTCACTCGCTGTCACTCAGCTGTCACTTTCTGTCACTCGCTGTCACTCAGCTGTCCTTTTCTGTCATTCGCAGTCACTCAGTCATCTTTCTCTTTCTGTCACTTTCTCTCACTCGCTGTCACCCAACTGTCACTTTCTTTCACTCAGCTGTCACTCGCTGTCACTCAGCAGTCATTTTCTGTCACTCGCTGTCACTCAGCTGTTGGTTTCTGTCACTTTCTGACACTCAGCTTTCACTTTCTGTCACTTTCTCTCACTCGCTAGCACCCAACGGTCACTTTCTGTCATTCAGCTGTCACTTGCTGTCACTCAGCAGTCGTTTTCTGTCACTCCCTGTCACTCAGCTGTCACTTTGTCACTCGCTGACACTCAGCTGTCTTTTTCTGTCACTCGCTGTCACTCAGCTGTCATTTACTGTCACTTTCTCTAACTCGCTGTCACCCAGCTGTCACTTTCTGTCTTTCAGCTGTCACTCGCTGTCACTCAGCAGTCATTTTCTGTCACTCGCTGTTACTCAGCTGTTGGTTTCTGTCACTTTCTGACACTCAGCTTTCACTTTCTGTCACTTTCTCTCACTCGCTGTCACCCAACTGTCACTTTCTGTCACTCAGCTGTCATTTGCTGTCACTCAGCAGTCATTTTCTGTCACTCACTATCACTCAGCTGTCACTCTGTCACTCGCTGTCACTCAGCTGTCTTTTTCTGTCACTCGCTGTCACTCAGCTGTCACTTACTGTCACTTTCTCTAACTCGCTGTCACCCAGCTGTCACTTTCTGTCACTCAGCTGTCATTTGCTGTCACTCAGCAGTCATTTTCTGTCACTCGCTGTCACTCAGCTGTCACTTTCTGTCACTCGCTGTCACTCAGCAGTCATTTTCTGTCACTCGCTGTCACTCCGCTGTTGGTTTCTGTCACTTTCTGACACTCAGCTTTCACTTTCTGTCACTTTCTCTCACTCGCTGTCACCCAACTGTCACTTTCTGTCACTCAGCCTTCACTCGCTGTCACTCAGCAGTCATTTTCTGTCACTCGCTGTCACTCAGCTGTCACTTTCTGTCACTCGTTGTAACTCAGCTGTCACTCTCCGTCACTCGCTGTCACTCAGCTGTCACTTTCTGTCATTCGCTGTCACATTCTGTCACTTTCTGACACTCAGCTGTCACTCAGCTGTATTTTCCTCTCACTCGCTGACACTCAGCTGTCACTTTCTTTGATTCGCTGTCACTCAGCTGTCACTTTCTGTCATTCGCTGCCACTTTCTGACACTCGCTGTCACTCATCTGTCACTTTCTGTGACTCGCTTTCACTCAGCTGTCACTTCCTGTCATTCGCTGTCACTCAGCTGTCACTTTCTGTCACTTTCTCTCACTCGCTGTCACCCAGCTGTCACTTTCTGTCACTCAACTGTCACATTCTGTCACTCAGCTGTCACTTACTATCATTCGCTGTCACTCAGCGGTCACTTTCAGTGATTCGCTGTCACTCAGCTGTCATTTTCTGTCACTTTCTCTCACTCGCTGTCACCCAGCTGTCACTTTCTGTCACTCAGCTGTCACTCGCTGTCACTCAGCAGTCACTTTCTGTCACTCGCTGTCACTCAGCTGTTGATTTCTGTCACTTTCTGACTCTCATCTTTCTCTTTCTGTCACTTTCTCTCACTCGCTGTCACCCAACTGTCACTTTCTTTCACTCAGCTGTCACTCGCTGTCACTCAGCAGTCATTTTCTGTCACTCGCTGTCACTCAGCTGTTGGTTTCTGTCACTTTCTGACACTCAGCTTTCACTTTCTGTCACTTTCTCTCACTCGCTGTCACCCAACGGTCACTTTCTGTCATTCAGCTGTCACTTGCTGTCACTCAGCAGTCGTTTTCTGTCACTCGCTGTCACTCAGCTGTCACTTTGTCACTCGTTGTCACTCAGCTGTCACTCTCCGTCACTCGCTGTCACTCAGCTGTCACTTTCTGTCATTCGCTGTCACATTCTGTCACTTTCTGACACTCAGCTGTCACTCAGCTGTATTTTCCTCTCACTCGCTGACACTCAGCTGTCACTTTCTTTGATTCGCTGTCACTCAGCAGTCACTTTCTGTCATTCGCTGCCACTTTCTGACACTCGCTGTCACTCATCTGTCACTTTCTGTGACTCGCTTTCACTCAGCTGTCACTTCCTGTCATTCGCTGTCACTCAGCTGTCACTTTCTGTCACTTTCTCTCACTCGCTGTCACCCAGCTGTCACTTTCTGTCACTCAACTGTCACATTCTGTCACTCAGCTGTCACTTACTATCATTCGCTGTCACTCAGCGGTCACTTTCAGTGATTCGCTTTCACTCAGCTGTCATAAGCTGTCACTGTCTGTCACTTTCTGTCATTCGCTGTCACTCAGCTGTCACTTTCTGTCACTCAGCTGTCACTTACTGTCACTTTCTCTAACTCGCTGTCACCCAGCTGTCACTTTCTGTCACTCAGCTGTCATTTGCTGTCACTCAGCAGTCATTTTCTGTCACTCGCTGTCACTCAGCTGTCACTTTCTGTCACTCGCTGTCACTCAGCAGTCATTTTCTGTCACTCGCTGTCACTCCGCTGTTGGTTTCTGTCACTTTCTGACACTCAGCTTTCACTTTCTGTCACTTTCTCTCACTCGCTGTCACCCAACTGTCACTTTCTGTCACTCAGCCTTCACTCGCTGTCACTCAGCAGTCATTTTCTGTCACTCGCTGTCACTCAGCTGTCACTTTCTGTCACTCGTTGTCACTCAGCTGTCACTCTCCGTCACTCGCTGTCACTCAGCTGTAACTTTCTGTCATTCGCTGTCACATTCTGTCACTTTCTGACACTCAGCTGTCACTCAGCTGTATTTTCCTCTCACTCGCTGACACTCAGCTGTCACTTTCTTTGATTCGCTGTCACTCAGCTGTCACTTTCTGTCATTCGCTGCCACTTTCTGACACTCGCTGTCACTCATCTGTCACTTTCTGTGACTCGCTTTCACTCAGCTGTCACTTCCTGTCATTCGCTGTCACTCAGCTGTCACTTTCTGTCACTTTCTCTCACTCGCTGTCACCCAGCTGTCACTTTCTGTCACTCAACTGTCACATTCTGTCACTCAGCTGTCACTTACTATCATTCGCTGTCACTCAGCGGTCACTTTCAGTGATTCGCTGTCACTCAGCTGTCATTTTCTGTCACTTTCTCTCACTCGCTGTCACCCAGCTGTCACTTTCTGTCACTCAGCTGTCACTCGCTGTCACTCAGCAGTCATTTTCTGTCACTCGCTGTCACTCAGCTGTTGATTTCTGTCACTTTCTGACACTCATCTTTCTCTTTCTGTCACTTTCTCTCACTCGCTGTCACCCAACTGTCACTTTCTTTCACTCAGCTGTCACTCGCTGTCACTCAGCAGTCATTTTCTGTCACTCGCTGTCACTCCGCTGTTGGTTTCTGTCACTTTCTGACACTCAGCTTTCACTTTCTGTCACTTTCTCTCACTCGCTGTCACCCAACGGTCACTTTCTGTCATTCAGCTGTCACTTGCTGTCACTCAGCAGTCGTTTTCTGTCACTCGCTGTCACTCAGCTGTCACTTTGTCACTCGTTGTCACTCAGCTGTCACTCTCCGTCACTCGCTGTCACTCAGCTGTCACTTTCTGTCATTCGCTGTCACATTCTGTCACTTTCTGACACTCAGCTGTCACTCAGCTGTATTTTCCTCTCACTCGCTGACACTCAGCTGTCACTTTCTTTGATTCGCTGTCACTCAGCTGTCACTTTCTGTCATTCGCTGCCACTTTCTGACACTCGCTGTCACTCATCTGTCACTTTCTGTGACTCGCTTTCACTCAGCTGTCACTTCCTGTCATTCGCTGTCACTCAGCTGTCACTTTCTGTCACTTTCTCTCACTCGCTGTCACCCAGCTGTCACTTTCTGTCACTCAACTGTCACATTCTGTCACTCAGCTGTCACTTACTATCATTCGCTGTCACTCAGCGGTCACTTTCAGTGATTCGCTTTCACTCAGCTGTCATAAGCTGTCACTGTCTGTCACTTTCTGTCATTCGCTGTCACTCAGCTGTCACTTTCTGTCACTCGCTGACACTCAGCTGTCACTTTCTGTCACTCGCTGTCACTCAGCTGTCATTTTCTGTCACTTTCTGTCACTCACTTTCACTCAGCTGTCACTTTCTGTCACTCGCTGACACTCAGCTGTCACTTTCTGTCACTCGCTGTCACTCAGCTGCCATCTCACTCGCTGTCACCAAGCTATCTTTTTCTGTCTTTCAGCTGTCACTTTTTTTACTCGCTCTCACTCAACTGTCACATTTTGTCACTCAGCTGTCACTTACTGTCATTCGCTGTCACTCAGCTGTCACTTTCAGTGATTCGCTGTAACTCAGCTGTCACTTCCTGTCATTCGCTGTCACTCAGCTGTCACTTTCAGTGATTCGCTGTCACTCAGCTGTCACTTTCTGTCACTCGCTGTCACTCAGCTGTCATTTTCTGTCATTCGCTGTCACAAAGCTGTCACTTTCTGTCACTCGCTGTCAGTCAGCTGTCACTTTCTGTCACTCGCTTTCACTCAGCTGTCATTAGCTGTCACTGTCTGTCACTTTCTGTCATTCGCTGTCACTCAGCTGTCACTTTCTGTCACTCGCTGACACTCAGCTGTCACTTTCTGTCACTCGCTGTCACTCAGCTGTCATTTTCTGTCACTTTCTGTCACTCGCTTTCACTCAGCTGTCACTTTCTGTCACTCGCTGTCACTCAGCTGTCACTTTCTGTCACTCGCTGTCACTCAGCTGTCACTTTCTGTCACTCGCTGTCATTCAGCTGTCCTTTTCTGTCATTCGCAGTCACTCAGCTGTCACTTTCTGTCACTCTCTGTTAGTCAGCTGTCACTTTCTGTCACTCGCTGACACTCAGCTGTCACTTTCTGTCACTCGCTGTCACCCAGCTGTCACTTTCTGTCACTTAGCTGTCATTTTCTGTCACTTTCTGTCACTCGCTTTCACTCAACTGTCACTTTCTGTAACTCGCTGTCACTCAGCTGTCACTTTCTGTCACTCGCTGTCACTCTGCTGTCACTTTCTATCAATCGCTGTCACTTTCTGTCACTTTCTGACACTTAGCTGTCGCTCAGCTGTCATTTTCTGTCACTTTCTGTCACTCGCTTTCACTCAGCTGTCACTTTCTGTCACTCGCTGTCACTCAGCTGTCACTTTCAGTGATTCGCTGTAACTCAGCTGTCACTTCCTGTCATTCGCTGTCACTCAGCTGTCACTTCCTGTCATTCGCTGTCACTCAGCTGTCACTTTCTGTCACTTTCTCTCACTCGCTGTCACCCTGCTGTCACTTTCTGTCACTTAGCTGTCACTCGCTGTCACTCAGCTGTCACTTCCTGTCATTCGCTGTCACTCAGCTGTCACTTCCTGTCATTCGCTGTCACTCAGCTGTCACTTTCTGTCACTTTCTCTCACTCGCTGTCACCCTGCTGTCACTTTCTGTCACTTAGCTGTCACTCGCTGTCACTCAGCAGTCATTTTCTGTCACTCGCTGTCACTCAGCTGTTGATTTCTGTCACTTTCTGACACTCAACTTTCCCTTTCTGTCACTTTCTCTCACTCGCTGTCACCCAACTGTCACTTTCTGTCACTCAGCTGTCACTCGCTGTCACTCAGCAGTCATTTTCTGTCACTCGCTGTCACTCAGCTGTTGGTTTCTGTCACTTTCTGACACTCAGCTTTCACTTTCTGTCACTTTCTCTCACTCGCTGTCACCCAACGGTCACTTTCTGTCACTCGCTGTCACTCAGCTGTCACTTTCTGTCATTCGCTGTCACCCAGCTGTCACTTTCTGTCACTCGCTGTCAGTCAGCTGTCACTTTCTGTCACTCGCTGTCAGTCAGCTGTCACTTTCTGACACTCAGCTTTCACTTTCTGTCACATTCTCTCACTCGCTGTCACCCAACGGTCACTTTCTGTCACTCAGCTGTCACTCGCTGTCACTCAGCAGTCATTTTCTGTCACTCGCTGTCACTCAGCTGTTGGTTTCTGTCACTTTCTGACACTCAGCTTTCACTTTCTGTCACATTCTCTCACTCGCTGTCACCGAACGGTCACTTTCTGTCACTCAGCTGTCACTTCCTGTCATTCGCTGTCACTCAGCTGTCACTTTCTGTCACTTTCTTTCACTCGCTATCACCCAGCTGTCACTTTCTGTCACTCAACTGTCACATTCTGTCACTCAGCTGTCACTTACTATCATTCGCTGTCACTCAGCTGTCACTTTCAGTGATTCGCTGTCACTCAGCTGTCATTTTCTGTCACTTTCTCTCACTCGCTGTCACCCAGCTGTCACTTTCTGTCACTCAGCTGTCACTCGCTGTCACTCAGCAGTCATTTTCTGTCACTCGCTGTCACTCAGCTGTTGGTTTCTGTCACTTTCTGACACTCATCTTTCTCTTTCTGTCACTTTCTCTCACTCGCTGTCACCCAACTGTCACTTTCTTTCACTCAGCTGTCACTCGCTGTCACTCAGCAGTCATTTTCTGTCACTCGCTGTCACTCAGCTGTTGGTTTCTGTCACTTTCTGACACTCAGCTTTCACTTTCTGTCACTTTCTCATACTCGCTGTCACCCAACGGTCACTTTCTGTCATTCAGCTGTCACTTGCTGTCACTCAGCAGTCGTTTTCTGTCACTCGCTGTCACTCAGCTGTCACTTTGTCACTCGCTGACACTCAGCTGTCTTTTTCTGTCACTCGCTGTCACTCAGCTGTCACTTACTGTCACTTTCTCTAACTCGCTGTCACCCAGCTGTCACTTTCTGTCACTCAGCTGTCACTCGCTGTCACTCAGAAGTCATTTTCTGTCACTCGCTGTTACTCAGCTGTTGGTTTCTGTCACTTTCTGACACTCAGCTTTCACTTTCTGTCACTTTCTCTCACTCGCTGTCACCCAACTGTCACTTTCTGTCACTCAGCTGTCATTTGCTGTCACTCAGCAGTCATTTTCTGTCACTCGCTGTCACTCAGCTGTCACTTTCTGTCACTCGCTGTCACTCAGCTATCACTTTGTCTTTCAGCTGTCACTTTTTTTTACTCGCTCTCACTCAACTGTCACATTCTCTCACTCGCTGTCACCCAGCTATCACTTTGTCTTTCAGCTGTCACTTTTTTTTACTCGCTCTCACTCAACTGTCACATTCTGTCACTCGCTGTCACTCAGCTGTCAATTTCTGTCACTCGCTGTCACTCAGCTGTCACTTGCTGTCACTAGCAGTCTCTCAGCTGTCTCTTTCTGTCACTCGCTGTCACTCAGCTGTCACTTACTGTCACTTTCTCTCACTCGCTGTCACCCAGCTATCACTTTGTCTTTCAGCTGTCACTTTTGTTTACTCGCTCTCACTCAACTGTCACATTCTGTCACTCGCTGTCACTCAGCTGTCATTTTCTGTCACTTTCTGTCACTCGCTGTCACTCAGCTGTCACTTTCTGACACTCAGCTGTCACTTACTGTCACTTTCTCTCACTCGCTGTCACCCAGCTATCACTTTCTGTCTTTCAGCTGTCACTTTTTTTTACTCGTTTTCACTCAACTGTCACATTATGTCACTCGCTGTCACTCAGCTGTCACTTTCTGACTTTCAGCTGTCACTTACTGTCACTTTCTCTCACTCGCTGTCACCCAGCTATCACTTTGTCTTTCAGCTGTCACTTTTTTTTACTCGCTCTCACTCAACTGTGACATTCTGTCACTCGCTGTCACTAGCTGTCCCTCAGATGTCACTTTCTGTCACTAAGCTATCACTTTCTGTCACTCAGCTGTCACTTTCTGACACTCAGCTTTCACTTTCTGTCACTTTCTCTCACTCGCTGTCACCCAACGGTCACTTTCTGTCACTCGCTGTCACTCAGCTGTCACTTTCTGTCATTCGCTGTCACCCAGCTGTCACTTTCTGTCACTCGGTGTCAGTCAGCTGTCACTTTCTGTCACTCGCTGTCAGTCAGCTGTCACTTTCTGACACTCAGCTTTCACTTTCTGTCACATTCTCTCACTCGCTGTCACCCAACGGTCACTTTCTGTCACTCAGCTGTCACTCGCTGTCACTCAGCAGTCATTTTCTGTCACTCGCTGTCACTCAGCTGTTGGTTTCTGTCACTTTCTGACACTCAGTTTTCACTTTCTGTCACATTCTCTCACTCGCTGTCACCGAACGGTCACTTTCTGTCACTCAGCTGTCACTTCCTGTCATTCGCTGTCACTCAGCTGTCACTTTCTGTCACTTTCTTTCACTCGCTATCACCCAGCTGTCACTTTCTGTCACTCAACTGTCACATTCTGTCACTCAGCTATCACTTACTATCATTCGCTGTCACTCAGCTGTCACTTTCAGTGATTCGCTGTCACTCAGCTGTCATTTTCTGTCACTTTCTCTCACTCGCTGTCACCCAGCTGTCACTTGCTGTCACTAGCAGTCTCTCAGCTGTCTCTTTCTGTCACTCGCTGTCACTCAGCTGTCACTTACTGTCACTTTCTCTCACTCGCTGTCACCCAGCTATCGTTTTGTCTTTCAGCTGTCACTTTTGTTTACTCGCTCTCACTCAACTGTCACATTCTGTCACTCGCTGTCACTCAGCTGTCATTTTCTGTCACTTTCTGTCACTCGCTGTCACTCAGCTGTCACTTTCTGACACTCAGCTGTCACTTACTGTCACTTTCTCTCACTCGCTGTCACCCAGCTATCACTTTGTCTTTCAGCTGTCACTTTTTTTTACTCGCTCTCACTCAACTGTGACATTCTGTCACTCGCTGTCACTAGCTGTCCCTCAGATGTCACTTTCTGTCACTAAGCTATCACTTTCTGTCACTCAGCTGTCACTTTCTGACACTCAGCTTTCACTTTCTGTCACTTTCTCTCACTCGCTGTCACCCAACGGTCACTTTCTGTCACTCGCTGTCACTCAGCTGTCACTTTCTGTCATTCGCTGTCACCCAGCTGTCACTTTCTGTCACTCGGTGTCAGTCAGCTGTCACTTTCTGTCACTCGCTGTCAGTCAGCTGTCACTTTCTGACACTCAGCTTTCACTTTCTGTCACATTCTCTCACTCGCTGTCACCCAACGGTCACTTTCTGTCACTCAGCTGTCACTCGCTGTCTTTCAGCAGTTATTTTCTGTCACTCGCTGTCACTCAGCTGTTGGTTTCTGTCACTTTCTGACACTCAGTTTTCACTTTCTGTCACATTCTCTCACTCGCTGTCACCGAACGGTCACTTTCTGTCACTCAGCTGTCACTTCCTGTCATTCGCTGTCACTCAGCTGTCACTTTCTGTCACTTTCTTTCACTCGCTATCACCCAGCTGTCACTTTCTGTCACTCAACTGTCACATTCTGTCACTCAGCTGTCACTTACTATCATTCGCTGTCACTCAGCTGTCACTTTCAGTGATTCGCTGTCACTCAGCTGTCATTTTCTGTCACTTTCTCTCACTCGCTGTCACCCAGCTGTCACTTTCTGTCACTCAGCTGTCACTCGCTGTCACACAGCAGTCATTTTCTGTCACTCGCTGTCACTCAGCTGTTGATTTCTGTCACTTTCTGACATTCATCTTTCTCTTTCTGTCATTTTCTGTCACTCGCTGTCACTCAGCTGTTGGTTTCTGTCACTTTCTGACACTCAGCTTTCACTTTCTGTCACTTTCTCTCACTCGCTGTCACCCAACGGTCACTTTCTGTCACTCAGCTGTCACTTCCTGTCATTCGCTGTCACTCAGCTGTCACTTTCTGTCACTTTCTTTCACTCGCTATCACCCAGCTGTCACTTTCTGTCACTCAACTGTCACATTCTGTCACTCAGCTGTCACTTACTATCATTCGCTGTCACTCAGCTGTCACTTTCAGTGATTCGCTGTCACTCAGCTGTCATTTTCTGTCACTTTCTCTCACTCGCTGTCACCCAGCTGTCACTTTGTCTTTCAGCTGTCACTTTTTTTTACTCGCTCTGACTCAACTGTCACATTCTGTCACTCGCTGTCACTCAGCTGTCAATTTCTGTCACTCGCTGTCACTCAGCTGTCACTTGCTGTCACTAGCAGTCTCTCAGCTGTCTCTTTCTGTCACTCGCTGTCACTCAGCTGTCACTTACTGTCACTTTCTCTCACTCGCTGTCACCCAGCTATCACTTTGTCTTTCAGCTGTCACTTTTGTTTACTCGCTCTCACTCAACTGTCACATTCTGTCACTCGCTGTCACTCAGCTGTCAATTTTTGTCTTTCAGCTGTCATTTTCTGTCACTTTCTGTCACTCGCTGTCACTCAGCTGTCACTTTCTGACACTCAGCTGTCACTTACTGTCACTTTCTCTCACTCGCTGTCACCCAGCTATCACTTTCTGTCTTTCAGCTGTCACTTTTTTTTACTCGTTTTCACTCAACTGTCACATTATGTCACTCGCTGTCACTCAGCTGTCACTTTCTGACTTTCAGCTGTCACTTACTGTCACTTTCTCTCACTCGCTGTCACCCAGCTATCACTTTGTCTTTCAGCTGTCACTTTTTTTTACTCGCTCTCACTCAACTGTGACATTCTGTCACTCGCTGTCACTAGCTGTCCCTCAGATGTCACTTTCTGTCACTAAGCTATCACTTTCTGTCACTCAGCTGTCACTTTCTGTCATTCGCTGTCACATTCTGTCTTTTTCTGTCACTAGCTGTCACTCAGCTGTCACTTTCTGTCATTCGCTGTCACTTTCTGTCACTTTCTGTCACTCGCTGTCACTTAGCTGTCACTTTCTGTCAGTCGCTGACACTCAGCTTTTATTTCCTGTCACTCAGCTGTCACTTACTGTCACTTTCTCTCACTCGCTGTCACCCAGCTATCACTTTCTGTATTTCAGCTGTCACTTTTTTTTACTCGTTCTCACTCAACTGACACATTCTGTCACTCAGCTGTCACTTACTGTCATTCGCTGTCACTCAGCTGTCACTTTCAGTGATTCGCTGTCACTCAGCTGTCATTTTCTGTCACTTTCTCTCACTCGCTGTCACCCAGCTGTCACTTTCTGTCACTCAGCTGTCACTCGCTGTCACTCAGCAGTCATTTTCTGTCACTCGCTGTCACTCAGCTGTTGGTTTCTGTCACTTTCTGACACTCATCTTTCTCTTTCTGTCACTTTCTCTCACTCGCTGTCACCCAACTGTCACTTTCTTTCACTCAGCTGTCACTCGCTGTCACTCAGCAGTCATTTTCTGTCACTCGCTGTCACTCAGCTGTTGGTTTCTGTCACTTTCTGACACTCAGCTTTCACTTTCTGTCACTTTCTCATACTCGCTGTCACCCAACGGTCACTTTCTGTCATTCAGCTGTCACTTGCTGTCACTCAGCAGTCGTTTTCTGTCACTCGCTGTCACTCAGCTGTCACTTTGTCACTCGCTGACACTCAGCTGTCTTTTTCTGTCACTCGCTGTCACTCAGCTGTCACTTACTGTCACTTTCTCTAACTCGCTGTCACCCAGCTGTCACTTTCTGTCACTCAGCTGTCACTCGCTGTCACTCAGAAGTCATTTTCTGTCACTCGCTGTTACTCAGCTGTTGGTTTCTGTCACTTTCTGACACTCAGCTTTCACTTTCTGTCACTTTCTCTCACTCGCTGTCACCCAACTGTCACTTTCTGTCACTCAGCTGTCATTTGCTGTCACTCAGCAGTCATTTTCTGTCACTCGCTGTCACTCAGCTGTCACTTTCTGTCACTCGCTGTCACTCAGCTATCACTTTGTCTTTCAGCTGTCACTTTTTTTTACTCGCTCTCACTCAACTGTCACATTCTCTCACTCGCTGTCACCCAGCTATCACTTTGTCTTTCAGCTGTCACTTTTTTTTACTCGCTCTCACTCAACTGTCACATTCTGTCACTCGCTGTCACTCAGCTGTCAATTTCTGTCACTCGCTGTCACTCAGCTGTCACTTGCTGTCACTAGCAGTCTCTCAGCTGTCTCTTTCTGTCACTCGCTGTCACTCAGCTGTCACTTACTGTCACTTTCTCTCACTCGCTGTCACCCAGCTATCACTTTGTCTTTCAGCTGTCACTTTTGTTTACTCGCTCTCACTCAACTGTCACATTCTGTCACTCGCTGTCACTCAGCTGTCATTTTCTGTCACTTTCTGTCACTCGCTGTCACTCAGCTGTCACTTTCTGACACTCAGCTGTCACTTACTGTCACTTTCTCTCACTCGCTGTCACCCAGCTATCACTTTCTGTCTTTCAGCTGTCACTTTTTTTTACTCGTTTTCACTCAACTGTCACATTATGTCACTCGCTGTCACTCAGCTGTCACTTTCTGACTTTCAGCTGTCACTTACTGTCACTTTCTCTCACTCGCTGTCACCCAGCTATCACTTTGTCTTTCAGCTGTCACTTTTTTTTACTCGCTCTCACTCAACTGTGACATTCTGTCACTCGCTGTCACTAGCTGTCCCTCAGATGTCACTTTCTGTCACTAAGCTATCACTTTCTGTCACTCAGCTGTCACTTTCTGACACTCAGCTTTCACTTTCTGTCACTTTCTCTCACTCGCTGTCACCCAACGGTCACTTTCTGTCACTCGCTGTCACTCAGCTGTCACTTTCTGTCATTCGCTGTCACCCAGCTGTCACTTTCTGTCACTCGGTGTCAGTCAGCTGTCACTTTCTGTCACTCGCTGTCAGTCAGCTGTCACTTTCTGACACTCAGCTTTCACTTTCTGTCACATTCTCTCACTCGCTGTCACCCAACGGTCACTTTCTGTCACTCAGCTGTCACTCGCTGTCACTCAGCAGTCATTTTCTGTCACTCGCTGTCACTCAGCTGTTGGTTTCTGTCACTTTCTGACACTCAGTTTTCACTTTCTGTCACATTCTCTCACTCGCTGTCACCGAACGGTCACTTTCTGTCACTCAGCTGTCACTTCCTGTCATTCGCTGTCACTCAGCTGTCACTTTCTGTCACTTTCTTTCACTCGCTATCACCCAGCTGTCACTTTCTGTCACTCAACTGTCACATTCTGTCACTCAGCTGTCACTTACTATCATTCGCTGTCACTCAGCTGTCACTTTCAGTGATTCGCTGTCACTCAGCTGTCATTTTCTGTCACTTTCTCTCACTCGCTGTCACCCAGCTGTCACTTGCTGTCACTAGCAGTCTCTCAGCTGTCTCTTTCTGTCACTCGCTGTCACTCAGCTGTCACTTACTGTCACTTTCTCTCACTCGCTGTCACCCAGCTATCACTTTGTCTTTCAGCTGTCACTTTTGTTTACTCGCTCTCACTCAACTGTCACATTCTGTCACTCGCTGTCACTCAGCTGTCATTTTCTGTCACTTTCTGTCACTCGCTGTCACTCAGCTGTCACTTTCTGACACTCAGCTGTCACTTACTGTCACTTTCTCTCACTCGCTGTCACCCAGCTATCACTTTGTCTTTCAGCTGTCACTTTTTTTTACTCGCTCTCACTCAACTGTGACATTCTGTCACTCGCTGTCACTAGCTGTCCCTCAGATGTCACTTTCTGTCACTAAGCTATCACTTTCTGTCACTCAGCTGTCACTTTCTGACACTCAGCTTTCACTTTCTGTCACTTTCTCTCACTCGCTGTCACCCAACGGTCACTTTCTGTCACTCGCTGTCACTCAGCTGTCACTTTCTGTCATTCGCTGTCACCCAGCTGTCACTTTCTGTCACTCGGTGTCAGTCAGCTGTCACTTTCTGTCACTCGCTGTCAGTCAGCTGTCACTTTCTGACACTCAGCTTTCACTTTCTGTCACATTCTCTCACTCGCTGTCACCCAACGGTCACTTTCTGTCACTCAGCTGTCACTCGCTGTCACTCAGCAGTTATTTTCTGTCACTCGCTGTCACTCAGCTGTTGGTTTCTGTCACTTTCTGACACTCAGTTTTCACTTTCTGTCACATTCTCTCACTCGCTGTCACCGAACGGTCACTTTCTGTCACTCAGCTGTCACTTCCTGTCATTCGCTGTCACTCAGCTGTCACTTTCTGTCACTTTCTTTCACTCGCTATCACCCAGCTGTCACTTTCTGTCACTCAACTGTCACATTCTGTCACTCAGCTGTCACTTACTATCATTCGCTGTCACTCAGCTGTCACTTTCAGTGATTCGCTGTCACTCAGCTGTCATTTTCTGTCACTTTCTCTCACTCGCTGTCACCCAGCTGTCACTTTCTGTCACTCAGCTGTCACTCGCTGTCACACAGCAGTCATTTTCTGTCACTCGCTGTCACTCAGCTGTTGATTTCTGTCACTTTCTGACATTCATCTTTCTCTTTCTGTCATTTTCTGTCACTCGCTGTCACTCAGCTGTTGGTTTCTGTCACTTTCTGACACTCAGCTTTCACTTTCTGTCACTTTCTCTCACTCGCTGTCACCCAACGGTCACTTTCTGTCACTCAGCTGTCACTTCCTGTCATTCGCTGTCACTCAGCTGTCACTTTCTGTCACTTTCTTTCACTCGCTATCACCCAGCTGTCACTTTCTGTCACTCAACTGTCACATTCTGTCACTCAGCTGTCACTTACTATCATTCGCTGTCACTCAGCTGTCACTTTCAGTGATTCGCTGTCACTCAGCTGTCATTTTCTGTCACTTTCTCTCACTCGCTGTCACCCAGCTGTCACTTTGTCTTTCAGCTGTCACTTTTTTTTACTCGCTCTGACTCAACTGTCACATTCTGTCACTCGCTGTCACTCAGCTGTCAATTTCTGTCACTCGCTGTCACTCAGCTGTAACTTGCTGTCACTAGCAGTCTCTCAGCTGTCTCTTTCTGTCACTCGCTGTCACTCAGCTGTCACTTACTGTCACTTTCTCTCACTCGCTGTCACCCAGCTATCACTTTGTCTTTCAGCTGTCACTTTTGTTTACTCGCTCTCACTCAACTGTCACATTCTGTCACTCGCTGTCACTCAGCTGTCAATTTTTGTCTTTCAGCTGTCATTTTCTGTCACTTTCTGTCACTCGCTGTCACTCAGCTGTCACTTTCTGACACTCAGCTGTCACTTACTGTCACTTTCTCTCACTCGCTGTCACCCAGCTATCACTTTCTGTCTTTCAGCTGTCACTTTTTTTTACTCGTTTTCACTCAACTGTCACATTATGTCACTCGCTGTCACTCAGCTGTCACTTTCTGACTTTCAGCTGTCACTTACTGTCACTTTCTCTCACTCGCTGTCACCCAGCTATCACTTTGTCTTTCAGCTGTCACTTTTTTTTACTCGCTCTCACTCAACTGTGACATTCTGTCACTCGCTGTCACTAGCTGTCCCTCAGATGTCACTTTCTGTCACTAAGCTATCACTTTCTGTCACTCAGCTGTCACTTTCTGTCATTCGCTGTCACATTCTGTCTTTTTCTGTCACTAGCTGTCACTCAGCTGTCACTTTCTGTCATTCGCTGTCACTTTCTGTCACTTTCTGTCACTCGCTGTCACTTAGCTGTCACTTTCTGTCAGTCGCTGACACTCAGCTTTTATTTCCTGTCACTCAGCTGTCACTTACTGTCACTTTCTCTCACTCGCTGTCACCCAGCTATCACTTTCTGTATTTCAGCTGTCACTTTTTTTTACTCGTTCTCACTCAACTGACACATTCTGTCACTCAGCTGTCACTTACTGTCATTCGCTGTCACTCAGCTGTCACTTTCTGTCACTCGCTGTCACTCAGCAGTCATTTTCTGTCACTCGCTGTCACTCCGCTGTTGGTTTCTGTCACTTTCTGACACTCAGCTTTCACTTTCTGTCACTTTCTCTCACTCGCTGTCACCCAACTGTCACTTTCTGTCACTCAGCCTTCACTCGCTGTCACTCAGCAGTCATTTTCTGTCACTCGCTGTCACTCAGCTGTCACTTTCTGTCACTCGTTGTCACTCAGCTGTCACTCTCCGTCACTCGCTGTCACTCAGCTGTCACTTTCTGTCATTCGCTGTCACATTCTGTCACTTTCTGACACTCAGCTGTCACTCAGCTGTATTTTCCTCTCACTCGCTGACACTCAGCTGTCACTTTCTTTGATTCGCTGTCACTCAGCTGTCACTTTCTGTCATTCGCTGTCACTTTCTGACACTCGCTGTCACTCATCTGTCACTTTTTGTGACTCGCTTACACTCAGCTGTCATTAGCTGTCACTGTCTGTCACTTTCTGTCATTCGCTGTCACTCAGCTGTCACTTTCTGTGACTCGCTTTCACTCAGCTGTCATAATCTGTCACTTTCTGTCACTTTCTGTCATTCGCTGTCACTCAGCTGTCACTTTCTGTCACTCGCTGTCACTCAGCTGTCACTTTCTGTCATTCGCTGTCACCCAGCTGTCACTTTCTGTCACTCGCTGTCAGTCAGCTGTCACTTTCTGTCACTCGCTGTCACTCAGCAGTCATTTTCTGTCACTCGCTGTCACTCCGCTGTTGGTTTCTGTCAGTCGCTGACACTCAGCTTTCATTTCCTGTCACTCAGCTGTCACTTACTGTCACTTTCTCTCACTCGCTGTCACCCAGCTATCACTTTGTCTTTCAGCTGTCACTTTTTTTTACTGGCTCTCACTCAACTGTCACATTCTGTCACTCGCTGTCACTCAGCTGTCAATTTCTGTCACTCGCTGTCACTCAGCTGTCACTTTCTGTCAGTCGCTGACACTCAGCTTTCATTTCCTGTCACTCAGCTGTCACTTACTGTCACTTTCTCTCACTCGCTGTCACCCAGCTATCACTTTGTCTTTCAGCTGTCACTTTTTTTTACTGGCTCTCACTCAACTGTCACATTCTGTCACTCGCTGTCACTCAGCTGTCAATTTCTGTCACTCGCTGTCACTCAGCTGTCACTTGCTGTCACTAGCAGTCTCTCAGCTGTCTCTTTCTGTCACTCGCTGTCACTCAGCTGTCACTTACTGTCACTTTCTCTCACTCGCTGTCACCCAGCTATCACTTTGTCTTTCAGCTGTCACTTTTGTTTACTCGCTCTCACTCAACTGTCACATTCTGTCACTCGCTGTCACTCAGCTGTCAATTTCTGTCACTCAGCTGTCATTTTCTGTCACTTTCTGTCACTCGCTGTCACTTTCTGTCACTCAGATGTCATTTTCTGTCACTTTCTGTCACTCGCTGTCATTTTCTGACACTCAGCTGTCTTTTTCTGTCACTTTCTCTCACTCGCTGTCACCCAGCTGTCACTTTCTGTCACTCAGCTGTCACTCGCTGTCACTCAGCAGTCATTTTCTGTCACTCGCTGTCACTCAGCTGACACTTTCTGTCACTCGCTGACACTCAGCTGTCTTTTTCTGTCACTCGCTGTCACTCAGCTGTCACTTTCTGACACTCAGCTGTCACTCAGCTGTATTTTCCTCTCACTCGCTGACACTCAGCTGTCACTTTCTTTGATTCGCTGTCACTCAGCTGTCACTTTCTGTCATTCGCTGTCACTTTCTGACACTCGCTGTCACTCATCTGTCACTTTTTGTGACTCGCTTACACTCAGCTGTCATTAGCTGTCACTGTCTGTCACTTTCTGTCATTCGCTGTCACTCAGCTGTCATTTTCTGTGACTCGCTTTCACTCAGCTGTCATAATCTGTCACTTTCTGTCACTTTCTGTCATTCGCTGTCACTCAGCTGTCACTTTCTGTCACTCGCTGTCACTCAGCTGTCACTTTCTGTCATTCGCTGTCACCCAGCTGTCACTTTCTGTCACTCGCTGTCAGTCAGCTGTCACTTTCTGTCACTCGCTGTCACTCAGCAGTCATTTTCTGTCACTCGCTGTCACTCCGCTGTTGGTTTCTGTCACTTTCTGACACTCAGCTTTCACTTTCTGTCACTTTCTCTCACTCGCTGTCACCCAACTGTCACTTTCTGTCACTCAGCCTTCACTCGCTGTCACTCAGCAGTCATTTTCTGTCACTCGCTGTCACTCAGCTGTCACTTTCTGTCACTCGTTGTCACTCAGCTGTCACTCTCCGTCACTCGCTGTCACTCAGCTGTCACTTTCTGTCATTCGCTGTCACATTCTGTCACTTTCTGACACTCAGCTGTCACTCAGCTGTATTTTCCTCTCACTCGCTGACACTCAGCTGTCACTTTCTTTGATTCGCTGTCACTCAGCTGTCACTTTCTGTCATTCGCTGCCACTTTCTGACACTCGCTGTCACTCAGCTGTCACTTTCTGTCACTTTCTCTCACTCGCTGTCACCCAGCTGTCACTTTCTGTCACTCAACTGTCACATTCTGTCACTCAGCTGTCACTTACTATTATTCGCTGTCACTCAGCGGTCACTTTCAGTGATTCGCTGTCACTCAGCTGTCATTTTCTGTCACTTTCTCTCACTCGCTGTCACCCAGCTGTCACTTTCTGTCACTCAGCTGTCACTCGCTGTCACTCAGCAGTCATTTTCTGTCACTCGCTGTCACTCAGCTGTTGATTTCTGTCACTTTCTGACACTCATCTTTCTCTTTCTGTCACTTTCTCTCACTCGCTGTCACCCAACTGTCACTTTCTTTCACTCAGCTGTCACTCGCTGTCACTCAGCAGTCATTTTCTGTCACTCGCTGTCACTCAGCTGTTGGTTTCTGTCACTTTCTGACACTCAGCTTTCACTTTCTGTCACTTTCACTCGCTGTCACCCAACGGTCACTTTCTGTCATTCAGCTGTCACTTGCTGTCACTCAGCAGTCGTTTTCTGTCACTCGCTGTCACTCAGCTGTCACTTTGTCACTCGCTGACACTCAGCTGTCTTTTTCTGTCATTCGCCGTCACACAGCTGTCACTTCCTGTCATTCGCTGACACTCAGCTGTCACTTTCTGTCACTTTCTCTCACTCGCTGTCACCCAACTGTCACTTTCTGTCACTCAGCTGTCACTCGCTGTCACTCAGCAGTCATTTTCAGTCACTCGCTGTCACTCAGCTGTTGGTTTCTGTCACTTTCTGACACTCAGCTTTCACTTTCTGTCACTTTCTCTCACTCGCTGTCACCCAACTGTCACTTTCTGTCCTTCAGCTTACATTTGCTGTCACTCAGCAGTCATTTTCTGTCACTCGCTGTCACTCAGCTGTCACTTTCTGTCACTCGCTGTCACTCAGCTGTCATTTTCTGTCACTTTCTGTCACTCGCTGTGACTCAGCTGTCACTTTCTGTCATTCGCTGTCACTTTCTTTCTAATCGACGGAGTTATGTCTCAAAGATATATCGGTATTCAATAAGCTGTCTCTTTCTGTCACTCGCTGTCACTCAATCAGCTGTCTCTTTTTGTCACTCGCTGTCACTCAGCTGTCACTTTCTGTCAGTCGCTGACACTCAGCTTTCATTTCCTGTCACTCAGCTGTCACTTACTGTCACTTTCTCTCACTCGCTGTCACCCAGCTATCACTTTGTCTTTCAGCTGTCACTTTTGTTTACTCGCTCTCACTCAACTGTCACATTCTGTCACTCGCTGTCACTCAGCTGTCAATTTCTGTCACTCAGTTGTCATTTTCTGTCACTTTCTGTCACTCGCTGTCACTCAGCTGTCACTTTCTGACACTCAGCTGTCACTTACTGTCACTTTCTCTCACTCGCTGTCACCCAGCTATCACTTTCTGTCTTTCAGCTGTCACTTTTTTTTACTCGTTTTCACTCAACTGTCACATTATGTCACTCGCTGTCACTCAGCTGTCACTTTCTGACTTTCAGCTGTCACTTACTGTCACTTTCTCTCACTCGCTGTCACCCAGCTATCACTTTGTCTTTCAGCTGTCACTTTTTTTTACTCGCTCTCACTCAACTGTGACATTCTGTCACTCGCTGTCACTAGCTGTCCCTCAGATGTCACTTTCTGTCACTAAGCTATCACTTTCTGTCACTCAGCTGTCACTTTCTGTCACTCAGATGTCATTTTCTGTCACTTTCTGTCACTCGCTGTCATTTTCTGACACTCAGCTGTCTTTTTCTGTCACTTTCTCTCACTCGCTGTCACCCAGCTGTCACTTTCTGTCACTCAGCTGTCACTCGCTGTCACTCAGCAGTCATTTTCTGTCACTCGCTGTCACTCAGCTGACACTTTCTGTCACTCGCTGACACTCAGCTGTCTTTTTCTGTCACTCGCTGTCACTCAGCTGTCACTTTCTGACACTCAGCTGTCACTCAGCTGTATTTTCCTCTCACTCGCTGACACTCAGCTGTCACTTTCTTTGATTCGCTGTCACTCAGCTGTCACTTTCTGTCATTCGCTGTCACTTTCTGACACTCGCTGTCACTCATCTGTCACTTTCTGTGACTCGCTTACACTCAGCTGTCATTAGCTGTCACTGTCTGTCACTTTCTGTCATTCGCTGTCACTCAGCTGTCACTTTCTGTGACTCGCTTTCACTCAGCTGTCATAATCTGTCACTTTCTGTCACTTTCTGTCATTCGCTGTCACTCAGCTGTCACTTTCTGTCACTCGCTGTCACTCAGCTGTCACTTTCTGTCATTCGCTGTCACCCAGCTGTCACTTTCTGTCACTCGCTGTCAGTCAGCTGTCACTTTCTGTCACTCGCTGTCAGTCAGCTGTCACTTTCTGACACTCAGCTTTCACTTTCTGTCACATTCTCTCACTCGCTGTCACCCAACGGTCACTTTCTGTCACTCAGCTGTCACTCGCTGTCACTCAGCAGTCATTTTCTGTCACTCGCTGTCACTCAGCTGTTGGTTTCTGTCACTTTCTGACACTCAGCTTTCACTTTCTGTCACTTTCTCTCACTCGCTGTCACCCAACGGTCACTTTCTGTCACTCAGCTGTCACTTCCTGTCATTCGCTGTCACTCAGCTGTCACTTTCTGTCACTTTCTCTCATTCGCTATCACCCAGCTGTCACTTTCTGTCACTCAACTGTCACATTCTGTCACTCAGCTGTCACTTACTATCATTTGCTGTCACTCAGCTGTCACTTTCAGTGATTCGCTGTCACTCAGCTGTCATTTTCTGTCACTTTCTCTCACTCGCTGTCACCCAGCTGTCACTTTCTGTCACTCAACTGTCACTCGCTGTCACTCAGCAGTCATTTTCTGTCACTCGCTGTCACTCAGCTGTTGATTTCTGTCACTTTCTGACACTCATCTTTCTCTTTCTGTCACTTTCTCTCACTCGCTGTCACCCAACTGTCACTTTCTTTCACTCAGCTGTCACTCGCTGTCACCCAGCTGTCACTTTCTGTCACTCAGCTGTCACTCGCTGTCACTCAGCAGTCATTTTCTGTCACTCGCTGTTACTCAGCTGTTGGTTTCTGTCACTTTCTGAACCTCAGCTTTCACTTTCTGTCACTTTCTCTCACTCGCTGTCACCCAACTGTCACTTTCTGTCACTCAGCTGTCATTTGCTGTCACTCAGCAGTCATTTTCTGTCACTCGCTGTCACTCAGCTGTCACTTTCTGTCACTCGCTGTCACTCAGCAGTCATTTTCTGTCACTCGCTGTCACTCCGCTGTTGGTTTCTGTCACTTTCTGACACTCAGCTTTCACTTTCTGTCTCTTTCTCTCACTCGCTGTCACCCAACTGTCACTTTCTGTCACTCAGCTGTCACTCGCTGTCACTCAGCAGTCATTTTCTGTCACTCGCTGTCACTCAGCTATCACTTTCTGTCACTCGCTGTCACTCAGCTGTTGGTTTCTGTCACTTTCTGACACTCAGCTTTCACTTTCTGTCACATTCTCTCACTCGCTGTCACCGAACGGTCACTTTCTGTCACTCAGCTGTCACTTCCTGTCATTCGCTGTCACTCAGCTGTCACTTTCTGTCACTTTCTTTCACTCGCTATCACCCAGCTGTCACTTTCTGTCACTCAACTGTCACATTCTGTCACTCAGCTGTCACTTACTATCATTCGCTGTCACTCAGCTGTCACTTTCAGTGATTCGCTGTCACTCAGCTGTCATTTTCTGTCACTTTCTCTCACTCGCTGTCACCCAGCTGTCACTTTCTGTCACTCAGCTGTCACTCGCTGTCACTCAGCAGCCATTTTCTGTCACTCGCTGTCACTCCGCTGTTGGTTTCTGTCACTTTCTGACACTCAGCTTTCACTTTCTGTCATTCGCTGTCACTTACTGTCACTTTCTCTCACTCGCTGTCACCCAGCTATCACTTTGTGTCTTTCAGCTGTCACTTTTTTTTACTCGCTCTCACTCAACTGTTACATTCTGTCACTCAGCTGTCACTTACTGTCATTCGCTGTCACTCAGCTGTCACTTTCAGTGATTCGCTGTCACTGAGCTGTCACTTCCTGTCATTCGCTGTCACTCAGCTGTCTTTTCCTGTCATTCGCTGTCACTCAGCTGTCACTTTCAGTGATTCGCTGTCACTCAGCTGTCATTTTCTGTCACTTTCTCTCACTCGCTGTTACCCAGCTGTCACTTTCTGTCACTCAGCTGTCACTCGCTGTCACTCAGCAGTCATTTTCTGTCACTCGCTGTCACTCAGCTGTTGATTTCTGTCACTTTCTGACACTCATCTTTCTCTTTCTGTCACTTTCTCTCACTCGCTGTCACCCAACTGTCACTTTCTTTCACTCAGCTGTCACTCGCTGTCACTCAGCAGTCATTTTCTGTCACTTTCTCTCACTCGCTGTCACCCAACGGTCACTTTCCGTCATTCAGCTGTCACTTGCTGTCACTCAGCAGTCGTTTTCTGTCACTCGCTGTCACTCAGCTGTCACTTTGTCACTCGCTGACACTCAGCTGTCTTTTTCTGTCACTCGCTGTCACTCAGCTGTCACTTACTGTCACTTTCTCCAACTCGCTGTCACCCAGCTGTCACTTTCTGTCTTTCAGCTGACACTCGCTGTCACTCAGCAGTCATTTTCTGTCACTCGCTGTTACTCAGCTGTTGGTTTCTGTCACTTTCTGACACTCAGCTTTCACTTTCTGTCACTTTCTCTCACTCGCTGTCACCCAACTGTCACTTTCTGTCACTCAGCTGTCATTTGCTGTCACTCAGCAATCATTTTCTGTCACTCGCTGTCACTCAGCTGTCACTTTCTGTCACTCGCTGTCACTCAGCTGTCATTTTCTGTCACTTTCTGTCACTCGCTGTGACTCAGCTGTCATTTTCTGTCATTCGCTGTCACTTACTGTCACTTTCTCTCATTTGCTGTCACCCAGCTGTCACTTTCTGTCACTCGCTGTCAGTCAGCCTTCACTTTCTGTCACTCGCTGTCACTCAGCTGTCACTCTCTGTCACTCGCTGTCACTTTCTATCAATCGCTGTCACTTTCTGTCACTTTCTGACACTTAGCTGTCGCTCAGCCGTATTTTCCTCTCACTCGCTGACACTCAGCTGTCACTTTCTGTGATTCGCTGTCACTCAGCTTTCACTTTCTGTCATTCGCTGTCACTCAGCTGTCACTTTCTGTCACTCGCTGTCACTCAATCAGCTGTCTCTTTCTGTAACTCGCTGTCACTCAGCTGTCACTTACTGTAACTTTCTCTCACTCGCTGTCACCCAGCCATAACTTTCTGTCATTCGCTGTCACTTTCTTTCTAATCGACGGAGTTATATCTCAAAGATATATCGGTATTCAATAAGCTGTCTCTTTCTGTCACTCGCTGTCACTCAATCAGCTGTCTCTTTTTGTCACTCGCTGTCACTCAGCTGTCACTTTCTGTCACTTGCTGTCACTCAGCTGTCACTTTCTGACACTTAACTTTCACTCAGCTGTCACTCGCTGTCACTTTCTGTCAATCAGCTGTCACTTTCTGTCAATCAGCTGTCACTTTCTGTCAATCAGCTGTCACTTTGTGACACTCATCTGTCACTTTCTGTGACTCGCTTTCACTCAGCTGTCATAAGCTGTCACTGTCTGTCACTTTCTGTCATTCGCTGTCACTCAGCTGTCACTTTCTGTCACTCGCTGACACTCAGCTGTCACTTTCTGTCACTCGCTGTCACTCAGCTGTCATTTTCTGTCACTTTCTGTCACTCACTTTCACTCAGCTGTCACTTTCTGTCACTCGCTGTCACTCAGCTGTCACTTTCTGTCACTCGCTGTCACTCAGCTGTCACTTTCTGTCACTCGCTGTCACTCAGCTGTCCTTTTCTGTCATTCGCAGTCACCCAGCTGTCACTTACTGTCACTCTCTGTCAGTCAGCTGTTACTTTCTGTCACTCGCTATCAGTCAGCTGTCACTTTCTGTCACTCGCTGTCAGTCAGCTGTCACTTTCTGTCACTTGTTGTCACTCAGCTGTCACTCTCTGTCACTCAGCTGTCACTTTCTGTCATTCGCTGTCACTTTCTGACACTCGCTGTCACTCAGCTGTCACTTTCTGTGACTCGCTTTCACTCAGCTGTCATAAGCTGTCACTGTCTGTCACTTTCTGTCATTCGCTGTCACTCAGCTGTCACTTTCTGTCACTCGCTGACACTCAGCTGTCACTTTCTGTCACTCGCTGTCACTCAGCTGTCATTTTCTGTCACTTTCTGTCACTCGCTGTTACCCAGCTGTCACTTTCTGTCACTTAGCTGTCATTTTCTGTCACTTTCTGTCACTCGCTTTCACTCAACTGTCACTTTCTGTCACTCGCTGTCACTCAGCTGTCACTTTCTGTCACTCGCTGTCACTCAGCTGTCACTTTCTGTCATTCGCTGTCACCCAGCTGTCACTTTCTGTCACTCGCTGTCAGTCAGCTGTCACTTTCTGTCACTCGCTGTCAGTCAGCTGTCACTTTCTGTCACTTGTTGTCACTCAGCTGTCACTCTCTGTCACTCAGCTGTCACTTTCTGTCATTCGCTGTCACTTTCTGACACTCGCTGTCACTCAGCTGTCACTTTCTGTGACTCGCTTTCACTCAGCTGTCATTAGCTGTCACTTTCTGTCACTTTCTGTCACTTTCTGTCATTCGCTGTCACTCAGCTGTCACTTTCTGTCTGTCGCTGACACTCAGCTGTCACTTTCTGTCACTCGCTGTCACTCAGCTGCCATCTCACTCGCTGTCACCAAGCTATCTTTTTCTGTCTTTCAGCTGTCACTTTTTTTTACTCGCTCTCACTCAACTGTCACATTCTGTCACTCAGCTGTCACTTACTGTCATTCGCTGTCACTCAGCTGTCACTTTCAGTGATTCGCTGTAACTCAGCTGTCACTTCCTGTCATTCGCTGTCACTCAGCTGTCACTTTCAGTGATTCGCTGTCACTCAGCTGTCACTTTCTGTCACTCGCTGTCACTCAGCTGTCATTTTCTGTCATTCGCTGTCACCAAGCTGTCACTTTCTGTCACTCGCTGTCACCCAGCTGTCACTTTCTGTCACTTAGCTGTCATTTTCTGTCACTTTCTGTCACTCGCTTTCACTCAACTGTCACTTTCTGACACTCGCTGTCACTCAGCTGTCACTTTCTGTCACTCGCCGTCACTCAGCTGTCACTTTCTGTCATTCGCTGTCACCCAGCTGTCACTTTCTGTCACTCGCTGTCAGTCAGCTGTCACTTTCTGTCACTCGCTGTCAGTCAGCTGTCACTTTCTGTCACTTGTTGTCACTCAGCTGTCACTCTCCGTCACTCGCTGTCACTCAGCTGTCACTTTCTGTCATTCGCTGTCACATTCTGTCACTTTCTGACACTCAGCTGTCACTCAGCTGTATTTTCCTCTCACTCGCTGACACTCAGCTGTCACTTTCTTTGATTCGCTGTCACTCAGCTGTCACTTTCTGTCATTCGCTGTCACTCAGCTGTCATTTTCTGTCACTTTCTGTCACTCGCTTTCACTCAGCTGTCACTTTCTGTCACTCGCTGTCACTCAGCTTTCACTTTCTGTCACTCGCTGACACTCAGCTGTCACTTTCTGTCACTCGCTGTCACCCAGCTGTCACTTTTTGACACTTAGCTGTCGCTCAGCCGTATTTTCCTCTCACTCGCTGACACTCAGCTGTCACTTTCTGTGATTCGCTGTCACTCAGCTTTCACTTTCTGTCATTCGCTGTCACTCAGCTGTTACTTTCTGTCATTAGCTGCCACTCAGCTGTCACTTTCTCTCACTCGCTGTCACTCCGCTGTTGGTTTCTGTCACTTTCTGACACTCAGCTTTCACTTTCTGTCATTCGCTGTCACTTTCTGTCACTTTCTCTCACTCGCTGTCACCCAACTGTCACTTTCTTTCACTCAGCTGTCACTCGCTGTCACTCAGCAGTCATTTTCTGTCACTCGCTGTCACTCTGCTGTCACTTTCTATCAATCGCTGTCACTTTCTGTCACTTTCTGACACTTAGCTGTCGCTCAGCCGTATTTTCCTCTCACTCGCTGACACTCAGCTGTCACTTTCTGTGATTCGCTGTCACTCAGCTTTCACTTTCTGTCACTCGCTGTCACTCCGCTGTTGGTTTCTGTCACTTTCTGACACTCAGCTTTCACTTTCTGTCATTCGCTGTCACTTACTGTCACTTTCTCTCACTCGCTATCACCCAGCTGTCACTTTCTGTCACTCAGCTGTCACTCGCTGTCACTCAGCAGTCATTTTCTGTCACTCGCTGTCACTCAGCTGTTGGTTTCTGTCACTTTCTGACACTCAGCTTTCACTTTCTGTCACTTTCTCTCACTCGCTGTCACCCAACGGTCACTTTCTGTCATTCAGCTGTCACTTGCTGTCACTCAGCAGTCGTTTTCTGTCACTCGCTGTCACTCAGCTGTCACTTTGTCACTCGCTGACACTCAGCTGTCTTTTTCTGTCACTCGCTGTCACTCAGCTGTCACTTACTGTCACTTTCTCTAACTCGCTGTCACCCAACTGTCACTTTCTGTCACTCAGCTGTCATTTGCTGTCACTCAGCAGTCACTTTCTGTCACTCGCTGTCACTCAGCTGTCATTTTCTGTCACTTTCTGTCACTCGCTGTGACTCAGCTGTCACTTTCTGACATTCGCTGTCACTTACTGTCACTTTCTCTCATTTAATGTCACCCAGCTGTCACTTTCTGTCACTCGCTGTCAGTCAGCCTTCACTTTCTGTCACTCGCTGTCACTCAGCTGTCACTCTCTGTCACTCGCTGTCACTCTGCTGTCACTTTCTATCAATCGCTGTCACTTTCTGTCACTTTCTGACACTTAGCTGTCGCTCAGCCGTATTTTCCTCTCACTCGCTGACACTCAGCTGTCACTTTCTGTGATTCGCTGTCACTCAGCTTTCACTTTCTGTCATTCGCTGTCACTCAGCTGTCACTTTCTGTCACTTTCTCTCACTCGCTGTCACCCAGCTGTCACTTTCTGTCACTCAACTGTCACATTCTGTCACTCAGCTGTCACTTACTATCATTCGCTGTCACTCAGCTGTCACTTTCAGTGATTCGCTGTCACTCAGCTGTCATTTTCTGTCACTCGCTGTCACTCTGCTGTCACTTTCTATCAATCGCTGTCACTTTCTGTCACTTTTTGACACTTAGCTGTCGCTCAGCCGTATTTTCCTCTCACTCGCTGACACTCAGCTGTCACTTTCTGTGATTCGCTGTCACTCAGCTTTCACTTTCTGTCATTCGCTGTCACTCAGCTGTTACTTTCTGTCATTCGCTGCCACTCAGCTGTCACTTTCTCTCACTCGCTGTCACTCCGCTGTTGGTTTCTGTCACTTTCTGACACTCAGCTTTCACTTTCTGTCATTCGCTGTCTTTTTCTGTCACTTTCTCTCACTCGCTGTCACCCAACTGTCACTTTCTTTCACTCAGCTGTCACTCGCTGTCACTCAGCAGTCATTTTGTGTCACTCGCTGTCACTCTGCTGTCACTTTCTATCAATCGCTGTCACTTTCTGTCACTTTCTGACACTTAGCTGTCGCTCAGCCGTATTTTCCTCTCACTCGCTGACACTCAGCTGTCACTTTCTGTGATTCGCTGTCACTCAGCTTTCACTTTCTGTCACTCGCTGTCACTCCGCTGTTGGTTTCTGTCACTTTCTGACACTCAGCTTTCACTTTCTGTCATTCGCTGTCACTTACTGTCACTTTCTCTCACTCGCTGTCACCCAGCTATCACTTTGTGTCTTTCAGCTGTCACTTTTTTTTACTCGCTCTCACTCAACTGTCACATTCTGTAACTTAGCTGTCACTTACTGTCATTCGCTGTCACTCAGCTGTCACTTTCAGTGATTCGCTGTCACTGAGCTGTCACTTCCTGTCATTCGCTGTCACTCAGCTGTCACTTCCTGTCATTCGCTGTCACTCAGCTGTCACTTTCTGTCACTTTCTCTCACTCGCTGTCACCCAGCTGTCACTTTCTGTCACTCAACTGTCACATTCTGTCACTCAGCTGTCACTTACTATCATTCGCTGTCACTCAGCTGTCACTTTCAGTGATTCGCTGTCACTGAGCTGTCACTTCCTGTCATTCGCTGTCACTCAGCTGTCACTTCCTGTCATTCGCTGTCACTCAGCTGTCACTTTCTGTCACTTTCTCTCACTCGCTATCACCCAGCTGTCACTTTCTGTCACTCAGCTGTCACTCGCTGTCACTCAGCAGTCATTTTCTGTCACTCGCTGTCACTCAGCTGTTGATTTCTGTCACTTTCTGACACTCATCTTTCTCTTTCTCTCACTTTCTCTCACTCGCTGTCACCCAACTGTCACTTTCTTTCACTCAGCTGTCACTCGCTGTCACTCAGCAGTCATTTTCTGTCACTCGCTGTCACTCAGCTGTTGGTTTCTGTCACTTTCTGACACTCAGCTTTCACTTTCTGTCACTTTCTCTCACTCGCTGTCACCCAACGGTCACTTTCTGTCATTCAGCTGTCACTTGCTGTCACTCAGCAGTCGTTTTCTGTCACTCGCTGTCACTCAGCTGTCACTTTGTCACTCGCTGACACTCAGCTGTCTTTTTCTGTCACTCGCTGTCACTCAGCTGTCCTTTACTGTCACTTTCTCTAACTCGCTGTCACCCAACTGTCACTTTCTGTCACTCAGCTGTCATTTGCTGTCACTCAGCAGTCACTTTCTGTCACTCGCTGTCACTCAGCTGTCATTTTCTGTCACTTTCTGTCACTCGCTGTGACTCAGCTGTCACTTTCTGACATTCGCTGTCACTTACTGTCACTTTCTCTCATTTAATGTCACCCAGCTGTCACTTTCTGTCACTCGCTGTCAGTCAGCCTTCACTTTCTGTCACTCGCTGTCACTCAGCTGTCACTCTCTGTCACTCGCTGTCACTCTGCTGTCACTTTCTATCAATCGCTGTCACTTTCTGTCACTTTCTGACACTTAGCTGTCGCTCAGCCGTATTTTCCTCTCACTCGCTGACACTCAGCTGTCACTTTCTGTGATTCGCTGTCACTCAGCTTTCACTTTCTGTCATTCGCTGTCACTCAGCTGTCACTTTCTGTCACTTTCTCTCACTCGCTGTCACCCAGCTGTCACTTTCTGTCACTCAACTGTCACATTCTGTCACTCAGCTGTCACTTACTATCATTCGCTGTCACTCAGCTGTCACTTTCAGTGATTCGCTGTCACTCAGCTGTCATTTTCTGTCACTTTCTCTCACTCGCTGTCACCCAGCTGTCACTTTCTGTCACTCAGCTGTCACTCGCTGTCACTCAGCAGTCATTTTCTGTCACTCGCTGTCACTCAGCTGTTGATTTCTGTCACTTTCTGACACTCATCTTTCTCTTTCTGTCACTTTCTCTCACTCGCTGTCACCCAACTGTCACTTTCTTTCACTCAGCTGTCACTCGCTGTCACTCAGCAGTCATTTTCTGTCACTCGCTGTCACTCAGCTGTCACTTGCTGTCACTAGCAGTCTCTCAGCTGTCTCTTTCTGTCACTCGCTGTCACTCAGCTGTCACTTACTGTCACTTTCTCTCACTCGCTGTCACCCAGCTATCACTTTGTCTTTCAGCTGTCACTTTTGTTTACTCGCTCTCACTCAACTGTCACATTCTGTCACTCGCTGTCACTCAGCTGTCAATTTCTGTCACTCAGCTGTCATTTTCTGTCACTTTCTGTCACTCGCTGTCACTCAGCTGTCACTTTCTGACACTCAGCTGTCACTTACTGTCACTTTCTCTCACTCGCTGTCACCCAGCTATCACTTTCTGTCTTTCAGCTGTCACTTTTTTTTACTCGTTTTCACTTAACTGTCACATTATGTCACTCGCTGACCCTCAGCTTTCACTTTCTGTCACTTTCTCTCACTCGCTGTCACCCAACTGTCACTTTCTGTCACTCAGCTGTCATTTGCTGTCACTCAGCTATCACTTTCTGTCACTCGCTGACACTCAGCTGTCTTTTTCTGTCACTCGCTGTCACCCAGCTATCACTTTCTGTCTTTCAGCTTTCACTTTTTTTTACTCGCTGTCACTCGACTGTCACATTCTGTCACAGCTGAGTGCTGTCAATTTCTGTCATTCGCTGTCACATTCTGTCACTTTCTGTCACTAGCTGTCACCCAGCTGTCACTTTCTGTCACTCGCTGTCAGTCAGCTGTCACTTTCTGTCACTCGCTGTCAGTCAGCTGTCACTTTCTGACACTCAGCTTTCACTTTCTGTCACATTCTCTCACTCGCTGTCACCCAACGGTCACTTTCTGTCACTCAGCTGTCACTCGCTGTCACTCAGCAGTCATTTTCTGTCACTCGCTGTCACTCAGCTGTTGGTTTCTGTCACTTTCTGACACTCAGCTTTCACTTTCTGTCACTTTCTCTCACTCGCTGTCACCCAACGGTCACTTTCTGTCACTTTCTCTCATTCGCTATCACCCAGCTGTCACTTTCTGTCACTCAACTGTCACATTCTGTCACTCAGCTGTCACTTACTATCATTCGCTGTCACTCAGCTGTCACTTTCAGTGATTCGCTGTCACTCAGCTGTCATTTTCTGTCACTTTCTCTCACTCGCTGTCACCCAGCTGTCACTTTCTGTCACTCAGCTGTCACTCGCTGTCACTCAGCAGTCATTTTCTGTCACTCGCTGTCACTCAGCTGTTGATTTCTGTCACTTTCTGACACTCATCTTTCTCTTTCTGTCACTTTCTCTCACTCGCTGTCACCCAACTGTCACTTTCTTTCACTCAGCTGTCACTCGCTGTCACCCAGCTGTCACTTTCTGTCACTCAGCTGTCACTCGCTGTCACTCAGCAGTCATTTTCTGTCACTCGCTGTTACTCAGCTGTTGGTTTCTGTCACTTTCTGACCCTCAGCTTTCACTTTCTGTCACTTTCTCTCACTCGCTGTCACCCAACTGTCACTTTCTGTCACTCAGCTGTCATTTGCTGTCACTCAGCAGTCATTTTCTGTCACTCGCTGTCACTCAGCTGTCACTTTCTGTCACTCGCTGTCACTCAGCAGTCATTTTCTGTCACTCGCTGTCACTCCGCTGTTGGTTTCTTTCACTTTCTGACACTCAGCTTTCACTTTCTGTCTCTTTCTCTCACTCGCTGTCACCCAACTGTCACTTTCTGTCACTCAGCTGTCACTCGCTGTCACTCAGCAGTCATTTTCTGTCACTCGCTGTCACTCAGCTATCACTTTCTGTCACTCGCTGACACTCAGCTGTCTTTTTCTGTCACTCGCTGTCACCCAGCTATCACTTTCTGTCTTTCAGCTTTCACTTTTTTTTACTCGCTGTCACTCGACTGTCACATTCTGTCACAGCTGAGTGCTGTCAATTTCTGTCATTCGCTGTCACATTCTGTCACTTTCTGTCACTAGCTGTCACTCAGCTGTCACTTTCTGTCACTCGCTGTCACTCAGCTGTCACTTTCTGTTATTCGCTGTCACTTTCTTTCTAATCGACGGAGTTATATCACAAAGATATATCGGTATTCAATCAGCTGTCTCTTTCTGTCACTCGCTGTCACTCAATCAGCTGTCTCTTTCTGTCACTCGCTGTCACTCAGCTGTCACTTTCTGTCAGTCGCTGACACTCAGCTTTCATTTCCTGTCACTCAGCTGTCACTTACTGTCATTCGCTGTCACTCAGCTGTCACTTTCAGTGATTCGCTGTAACTCAGCTGTCACTTCCTGTCATTCGCTGTCACTCAGCTGTCACTTCCTGTCATTCGCTGTCACTCAGCTGTCACTTTCTTTCACTTTCTCTCACTCGCTGTCACCCTGCTGTCACTTTCTGTCACTTAGCTGTCACTCGCTGTCACTCAGCAGTCATTTTCTGTCACTCGATGTCACTCAGCTGTTGATTTCTGTCACTTTCTGACACTCAACTTTCACTTTCTGTCACTTTCTCTCACTCGCTGTCACCCAACTGTCACTTTCTGTCACTCAGCTGTCACTCGCTGTCACTCAGCAGTCATTTTCTGTCACTCGCTGTCACCCAGCTGTCACTTTCTGTCACTCGCTGTCAGTCAGCTGTCACTTTCTGTCACTCGCTGTCAGTCAGCTGTCACTTTCTGTCACTTGTTGTCACTCAGCTGTCACTCTCTGTCACTCAGCTGTCACTTTCTGTCATTCGCTGTCACTTTCTGACACTCGCTGTCACTCAGCTGTCACTTTCTGTGACTCGCTTTCACTCAGCTGTCATTAGCTGTCACTTTCTGTCACTTTCTGTCACTTTCTGTCATTCGCTGTCACTCAGCTGTCACTTTCTGTCACTCGCTGACACTCAGCTGTCACTTTCTGTCACTCGCTGTCACTCAGCTGCCATCTCACTCGCTGTCACCAAGCTATCTTTTTCTGTCTTTCAGCTGTCACTTTTTTTTACTCGCTCTCACTCAACTGTCACATTCTGTCACTCAGCTGTCACTTACTGTCATTCGCTGTCACTCAGCTGTCACTTTCAGTGATTCGCTGTAACTCAGCTGTCACTTCCTGTCATTCGCTGTCACTCAGCTGTCACTTTCAGTGATTCGCTGTCACTCAGCTGTCACTTTCTGTCACTCGCTGTCACTCAGCTGTCATTTTCTGTCATTCGCTGTCACCAAGCTGTCACTTTCTGTCACTCGCTGTCACCCAGCTGTCACTTTCTGTCACTTAGCTGTCATTTTCTGTCACTTTCTGTCACTCGCTTTCACTCAACTGTCACTTTCTGTCACTCGCTGTCACTCAGCTGTCACTTTCTGTCACTCGCCGTCACTCAGCTGTCACTTTCTGTCATTCGCTGTCACCCAGCTGTCACTTTCTGTCACTCGCTGTCAGTCAGCTGTCACTTTCTGTCACTCGCTGTCAGTCAGCTGTCACTTTCTGTCACTTGTTGTCACTCAGCTGTCACTCTCCGTCACTCGCTGTCACTCAGCTGTCACTTTCTGTCATTCGCTGTCACATTCTGTCACTTTCTGACACTCAGCTGTCACTCAGCTGTATTTTCCTCTCACTCGCTGACACTCAGCTGTCACTTTCTTTGATTCGCTGTCACTCAGCTGTCACTTTCTGTCATTCGCTGTCACTCAGCTGTCATTTTCTGTCACTTTCTGTCACTCGCTTTCACTCAGCTGTCACTTTCTGTCACTCGCTGTCACTCAGCTTTCACTTTCTGTCACTCGCTGTCACTCAGCTGTCACTTTCTGTCACTCGCTGTCACTCAGCTGTCCTTTTCTGTCATTCGCAGTCACCCAGCTGTCACTTTCTGTCACTCTCTGTCAGTCAGCTGTCACTTTCTGTCACTCGCTGACACTCAGCTGTCACTTTCTGTCACTCGTTGTCACTCAGCTGTCACTCTCCGTCACTCGCTGTCACTCAGCTGTCACTTTCTGTCATTCGCTGTCACATTCTGTCACTTTCTGACACTCAGCTGTCACTCAGCTGTATTTTCCTCTCACTCGCTGACACTCAGCTGTCACTTTCTTTGATTCGCTGTCACTCAGCTGTCACTTTCTGTCATTCGCTGCCACTTTCTGACACTCGCTGTCACTCATCTGTCACTTTCTGTGACTCGCTTTCACTCAGCTGTCACTTCCTGTCATTCGCTGTCACTCAGCTGTCACTTTCTGTCACTTTCTCTCACTCGCTGTCACCCAGCTGTCACTTTCTGTCACTCAACTGTCACATTCTGTCACTCAGCTGTCACTTACTATTATTCGCTGTCACTCAGCGGTCACTTTCAGTGATTCGCTGTCACTCAGCTGTCATTTTCTGTCACTTTCTCTCACTCGCTGTCACCCAGCTGTCACTTTCTGTCACTCAGCTGTCACTCGCTGTCACTCAGCAGTCATTTTCTGTCACTCGCTGTCACTCAGCTGTTGATTTCTGTCACTTTCTGACACTCATCTTTCTCTTTCTGTCACTTTCTCTCACTCGCTGTCACCCAACTGTCACTTTCTTTCACTCAGCTGTCACTCGCTGTCACTCAGCAGTCATTTTCTGTCACTCGCTGTCACTCAGCTGTTGGTTTCTGTCACTTTCTGACACTCAGCTTTCACTTTCTGTCACTTTCACTCGCTGTCACCCAACGGTCACTTTCTGTCATTCAGCTGTCACTTGCTGTCACTCAGCAGTCGTTTTCTGTCACTCGCTGTCACTCAGCTGTCACTTTGTCACTCGCTGACACTCAGCTGTCTTTTTCTGTCATTCGCCGTCACACAGCTGTCACTTCCTGTCATTCGCTGACACTCAGCTGTCACTTTCTGTCACTTTCTCTCACTCGCTGTCACCCAACTGTCACTTTCTGTCACTCAGCTGTCACTCGCTGTCACTCAGCAGTCATTTTCAGTCACTCGCTGTCACTCAGCTGTTGGTTTCTGTCACTTTCTGACACTCAGCTTTCACTTTCTGTCACTTTCTCTCACTCGCTGTCACCCAACTGTCACTTTCTGTCCTTCAGCTTACATTTGCTGTCACTCAGCAGTCATTTTCTGTCACTCGCTGTCACTCAGCTGTCACTTTCTGTCACTCGCTGTCACTCAGCTGTCATTTTCTGTCACTTTCTGTCACTCGCTGTGACTCAGCTGTCACTTTCTGTCATTCGCTGTCACTTTCTTTCTAATCGACGGAGTTATGTCTCAAAGATATATCGGTATTCAATAAGCTGTCTCTTTCTGTCACTCGCTGTCACTCAATCAGCTGTCTCTTTTTGTCACTCGCTGTCACTCAGCTGTCACTTTCTGTCAGTCGCTGACACTCAGCTTTCATTTCCTGTCACTCAGCTGTCACTTACTGTCACTTTCTCTCACTCGCTGTCACCCAGCTATCACTTTGTCTTTCAGCTGTCACTTTTGTTTACTCGCTCTCACTCAACTGTCACATTCTGTCACTCGCTGTCACTCAGCTGTCAATTTCTGTCACTCAGTTGTCATTTTCTGTCACTTTCTGTCACTCGCTGTCACTCAGCTGTCACTTTCTGACACTCAGCTGTCACTTACTGTCACTTTCTCTCACTCGCTGTCACCCAGCTATCACTTTCTGTCTTTCAGCTGTCACTTTTTTTTACTCGTTTTCACTCAACTGTCACATTATGTCACTCGCTGTCACTCAGCTGTCACTTTCTGACTTTCAGCTGTCACTTACTGTCACTTTCTCTCACTCGCTGTCACCCAGCTATCACTTTGTCTTTCAGCTGTCACTTTTTTTTACTCGCTCTCACTCAACTGTGACATTCTGTCACTCGCTGTCACTAGCTGTCCCTCAGATGTCACTTTCTGTCACTAAGCTATCACTTTCTGTCACTCAGCTGTCACTTTCTGTCACTCAGATGTCATTTTCTGTCACTTTCTGTCACTCGCTGTCATTTTCTGACACTCAGCTGTCTTTTTCTGTCACTTTCTCTCACTCGCTGTCACCCAGCTGTCACTTTCTGTCACTCAGCTGTCACTCGCTGTCACTCAGCAGTCATTTTCTGTCACTCGCTGTCACTCAGCTGACACTTTCTGTCACTCGCTGACACTCAGCTGTCTTTTTCTGTCACTCGCTGTCACTCAGCTGTCACTTTCTGACACTCAGCTGTCACTCAGCTGTATTTTCCTCTCACTCGCTGACACTCAGCTGTCACTTTCTTTGATTCGCTGTCACTCAGCTGTCACTTTCTGTCATTCGCTGTCACTTTCTGACACTCGCTGTCACTCATCTGTCACTTTCTGTGACTCGCTTACACTCAGCTGTCATTAGCTGTCACTGTCTGTCACTTTCTGTCATTCGCTGTCACTCAGCTGTCACTTTCTGTGACTCGCTTTCACTCAGCTGTCATAATCTGTCACTTTCTGTCACTTTCTGTCATTCGCTGTCACTCAGCTGTCACTTTCTGTCACTCGCTGTCACTCAGCTGTCACTTTCTGTCATTCGCTGTCACCCAGCTGTCACTTTCTGTCACTCGCTGTCAGTCAGCTGTCACTTTCTGTCACTCGCTGTCAGTCAGCTGTCACTTTCTGACACTCAGCTTTCACTTTCTGTCACATTCTCTCACTCGCTGTCACCCAACGGTCACTTTCTGTCACTCAGCTGTCACTCGCTGTCACTCAGCAGTCATTTTCTGTCACTCGCTGTCACTCAGCTGTTGGTTTCTGTCACTTTCTGACACTCAGCTTTCACTTTCTGTCACTTTCTCTCACTCGCTGTCACCCAACGGTCACTTTCTGTCACTCAGCTGTCACTTCCTGTCATTCGCTGTCACTCAGCTGTCACTTTCTGTCACTTTCTCTCATTCGCTATCACCCAGCTGTCACTTTCTGTCACTCAACTGTCACATTCTGTCACTCAGCTGTCACTTACTATCATTTGCTGTCACTCAGCTGTCACTTTCAGTGATTCGCTGTCACTCAGCTGTCATTTTCTGTCACTTTCTCTCACTCGCTGTCACCCAGCTGTCACTTTCTGTCACTCAACTGTCACTCGCTGTCACTCAGCAGTCATTTTCTGTCACTCGCTGTCACTCAGCTGTTGATTTCTGTCACTTTCTGACACTCATCTTTCTCTTTCTGTCACTTTCTCTCACTCGCTGTCACCCAACTGTCACTTTCTTTCACTCAGCTGTCACTCGCTGTCACCCAGCTGTCACTTTCTGTCACTCAGCTGTCACTCGCTGTCACTCAGCAGTCATTTTCTGTCACTCGCTGTTACTCAGCTGTTGGTTTCTGTCACTTTCTGAACCTCAGCTTTCACTTTCTGTCACTTTCTCTCACTCGCTGTCACCCAACTGTCACTTTCTGTCACTCAGCTGTCATTTGCTGTCACTCAGCAGTCATTTTCTGTCACTCGCTGTCACTCAGCTGTCACTTTCTGTCACTCGCTGTCACTCAGCAGTCATTTTCTGTCACTCGCTGTCACTCCGCTGTTGGTTTCTGTCACTTTCTGACACTCAGCTTTCACTTTCTGTCTCTTTCTCTCACTCGCTGTCACCCAACTGTCACTTTCTGTCACTCAGCTGTCACTCGCTGTCACTCAGCAGTCATTTTCTGTCACTCGCTGTCACTCAGCTATCACTTTCTGTCACTCGCTGTCACTCAGCTGTTGGTTTCTGTCACTTTCTGACACTCAGCTTTCACTTTCTGTCACATTCTCTCACTCGCTGTCACCGAACGGTCACTTTCTGTCACTCAGCTGTCACTTCCTGTCATTCGCTGTCACTCAGCTGTCACTTTCTGTCACTTTCTTTCACTCGCTATCACCCAGCTGTCACTTTCTGTCACTCAACTGTCACATTCTGTCACTCAGCTGTCACTTACTATCATTCGCTGTCACTCAGCTGTCACTTTCAGTGATTCGCTGTCACTCAGCTGTCATTTTCTGTCACTTTCTCTCACTCGCTGTCACCCAGCTGTCACTTTCTGTCACTCAGCTGTCACTCGCTGTCACTCAGCAGCCATTTTCTGTCACTCGCTGTCACTCCGCTGTTGGTTTCTGTCACTTTCTGACACTCAGCTTTCACTTTCTGTCATTCGCTGTCACTTACTGTCACTTTCTCTCACTCGCTGTCACCCAGCTATCACTTTGTGTCTTTCAGCTGTCACTTTTTTTTACTCGCTCTCACTCAACTGTTACATTCTGTCACTCAGCTGTCACTTACTGTCATTCGCTGTCACTCAGCTGTCACTTTCAGTGATTCGCTGTCACTGAGCTGTCACTTCCTGTCATTCGCTGTCACTCAGCTGTCTTTTCCTGTCATTCGCTGTCACTCAGCTGTCACTTTCAGTGATTCGCTGTCACTCAGCTGTCATTTTCTGTCACTTTCTCTCACTCGCTGTCACCCAGCTGTCACTTTCTGTCACTCAGCTGTCACTCGCTGTCACTCAGCAGTCATTTTCTGTCACTCGCTGTCACTCAGCTGTTGATTTCTGTCACTTTCTGACACTCATCTTTCTCTTTCTGTCACTTTCTCTCACTCGCTGTCACCCAACTGTCACTTTCTTTCACTCAGCTGTCACTCGCTGTCACTCAGCAGTCATTTTCTGTCACTTTCTCTCACTCGCTGTCACCCAACGGTCACTTTCCGTCATTCAGCTGTCACTTGCTGTCACTCAGCAGTCGTTTTCTGTCACTCGCTGTCACTCAGCTGTCACTTTGTCACTCGCTGACACTCAGCTGTCTTTTTCTGTCACTCGCTGTCACTCAGCTGTCACTTACTGTCACTTTCTCCAACTCGCTGTCACCCAGCTGTCACTTTCTGTCTTTCAGCTGACACTCGCTGTCACTCAGCAGTCATTTTCTGTCACTCGCTGTTACTCAGCTGTTGGTTTCTGTCACTTTCTGACACTCAGCTTTCACTTTCTGTCACTTTCTCTCACTCGCTGTCACCCAACTGTCACTTTCTGTCACTCAGCTGTCATTTGCTGTCACTCAGCAATCATTTTCTGTCACTCGCTGTCACTCAGCTGTCACTTTCTGTCACTCGCTGTCACTCAGCTGTCATTTTCTGTCACTTTCTGTCACTCGCTGTGACTCAGCTGTCATTTTCTGTCATTCGCTGTCACTTACTGTCACTTTCTCTCATTTGCTGTCACCCAGCTGTCACTTTCTGTCACTCGCTGTCAGTCAGCCTTCACTTTCTGTCACTCGCTGTCACTCAGCTGTCACTCTCTGTCACTCGCTGTCACTTTCTATCAATCGCTGTCACTTTCTGTCACTTTCTGACACTTAGCTGTCGCTCAGCCGTATTTTCCTCTCACTCGCTGACACTCAGCTGTCACTTTCTGTGATTCGCTGTCACTCAGCTTTCACTTTCTGTCATTCGCTGTCACTCAGCTGTCACTTTCTGTCACTCGCTGTCACTCAATCAGCTGTCTCTTTCTGTAACTCGCTGTCACTCAGCTGTCACTTACTGTAACTTTCTCTCACTCGCTGTCACCCAGCCATAACTTTCTGTCATTCGCTGTCACTTTCTTTCTAATCGACGGAGTTATATCTCAAAGATATATCGGTATTCAATAAGCTGTCTCTTTCTGTCACTCGCTGTCACTCAATCAGCTGTCTCTTTTTGTCACTCGCTGTCACTCAGCTGTCACTTTCTGTCACTTGCTGTCACTCAGCTGTCACTTTCTGACACTTAACTTTCACTCAGCTGTCACTCGCTGTCACTTTCTGTCAATCAGCTGTCACTTTCTGTCAATCAGCTGTCACTTTCTGTCAATCAGCTGTCACTTTGTGACACTCATCTGTCACTTTCTGTGACTCGCTTTCACTCAGCTGTCATAAGCTGTCACTGTCTGTCACTTTCTGTCATTCGCTGTCACTCAGCTGTCACTTTCTGTCACTCGCTGACACTCAGCTGTCACTTTCTGTCACTCGCTGTCACTCAGCTGTCATTTTCTGTCACTTTCTGTCACTCACTTTCACTCAGCTGTCACTTTCTGTCACTCGCTGTCACTCAGCTGTCACTTTCTGTCACTCGCTGTCACTCAGCTGTCACTTTCTGTCACTCGCTGTCACTCAGCTGTCCTTTTCTGTCATTCGCAGTCACCCAGCTGTCACTTACTGTCACTCTCTGTCAGTCAGCTGTTACTTTCTGTCACTCGCTGTCAGTCAGCTGTCACTTTCTGTCACTCGCTGTCAGTCAGCTGTCACTTTCTGTCACTTGTTGTCACTCAGCTGTCACTCTCTGTCACTCAGCTGTCACTTTCTGTCATTCGCTGTCACTTTCTGACACTCGCTGTCACTCAGCTGTCACTTTCTGTGACTCGCTTTCACTCAGCTGTCATAATCTGTCACTTTCTGTCACTTTCTGTCATTCGCTGTCACTCAGCTGTCACTTTCTGTCACTCGCTGTCACTCAGCTGTCACTTTCTGTCATTCGCTGTCACCCAGCTGTCACTTTCTGTCACTCGCTGTCAGTCAGCTGTCACTTTCTGTCACTCGCTGTCAGTCAGCTGTCACTTTCTGACACTCAGCTTTCACTTTCTGTCACATTCTCTCACTCGCTGTCACCCAACGGTCACTTTCTGTCACTCAGCTGTCACTCGCTGTCACTCAGCAGTCATTTTCTGTCACTCGCTGTCACTCAGCTGTTGGTTTCTGTCACTTTCTGACACTCAGCTTTCACTTTCTGTCACTTTCTCTCACTCGCTGTCACCCAACGGTCACTTTCTGTCACTCAGCTGTCACTTCCTGTCATTCGCTGTCACTCAGCTGTCACTTTCTGTCACTTTCTCTCATTCGCTATCACCCAGCTGTCACTTTCTGTCACTCAACTGTCACATTCTGTCACTCAGCTGTCACTTACTATCATTTGCTGTCACTCAGCTGTCACTTTCAGTGATTCGCTGTCACTCAGCTGTCATTTTCTGTCACTTTCTCTCACTCGCTGTCACCCAGCTGTCACTTTCTGTCACTCAACTGTCACTCGCTGTCACTCAGCAGTCATTTTCTGTCACTCGCTGTCACTCAGCTGTTGATTTCTGTCACTTTCTGACACTCATCTTTCTCTTTCTGTCACTTTCTCTCACTCGCTGTCACCCAACTGTCACTTTCTTTCACTCAGCTGTCACTCGCTGTCACCCAGCTGTCACTTTCTGTCACTCAGCTGTCACTCGCTGTCACTCAGCAGTCATTTTCTGTCACTCGCTGTTACTCAGCTGTTGGTTTCTGTCACTTTCTGAACCTCAGCTTTCACTTTCTGTCACTTTCTCTCACTCGCTGTCACCCAACTGTCACTTTCTGTCACTCAGCTGTCATTTGCTGTCACTCAGCAGTCATTTTCTGTCACTCGCTGTCACTCAGCTGTCACTTTCTGTCACTCGCTGTCACTCAGCAGTCATTTTCTGTCACTCGCTGTCACTCCGCTGTTGGTTTCTGTCACTTTCTGACACTCAGCTTTCACTTTCTGTCTCTTTCTCTCACTCGCTGTCACCCAACTGTCACTTTCTGTCACTCAGCTGTCACTCGCTGTCACTCAGCAGTCATTTTCTGTCACTCGCTGTCACTCAGCTATCACTTTCTGTCACTCGCTGTCACTCAGCTGTTGGTTTCTGTCACTTTCTGACACTCAGCTTTCACTTTCTGTCACATTCTCTCACTCGCTGTCACCGAACGGTCACTTTCTGTCACTCAGCTGTCACTTCCTGTCATTCGCTGTCACTCAGCTGTCACTTTCTGTCACTTTCTTTCACTCGCTATCACCCAGCTGTCACTTTCTGTCACTCAACTGTCACATTCTGTCACTCAGCTGTCACTTACTATCATTCGCTGTCACTCAGCTGTCACTTTCAGTGATTCGCTGTCACTCAGCTGTCATTTTCTGTCACTTTCTCTCACTCGCTGTCACCCAGCTGTCACTTTCTGTCACTCAGCTGTCACTCGCTGTCACTCAGCAGCCATTTTCTGTCACTCGCTGTCACTCCGCTGTTGGTTTCTGTCACTTTCTGACACTCAGCTTTCACTTTCTGTCATTCGCTGTCACTTACTGTCACTTTCTCTCACTCGCTGTCACCCAGCTATCACTTTGTGTCTTTCAGCTGTCACTTTTTTTTACTCGCTCTCACTCAACTGTTACATTCTGTCACTCAGCTGTCACTTACTGTCATTCGCTGTCACTCAGCTGTCACTTTCAGTGATTCGCTGTCACTGAGCTGTCACTTCCTGTCATTCGCTGTCACTCAGCTGTCTTTTCCTGTCATTCGCTGTCACTCAGCTGTCACTTTCAGTGATTCGCTGTCACTCAGCTGTCATTTTCTGTCACTTTCTCTCACTCGCTGTCACCCAGCTGTCACTTTCTGTCACTCAGCTGTCACTCGCTGTCACTCAGCAGTCATTTTCTGTCACTCGCTGTCACTCAGCTGTTGATTTCTGTCACTTTCTGACACTCATCTTTCTCTTTCTGTCACTTTCTCTCACTCGCTGTCACCCAACTGTCACTTTCTTTCACTCAGCTGTCACTCGCTGTCACTCAGCAGTCATTTTCTGTCACTTTCTCTCACTCGCTGTCACCCAACGGTCACTTTCCGTCATTCAGCTGTCACTTGCTGTCACTCAGCAGTCGTTTTCTGTCACTCGCTGTCACTCAGCTGTCACTTTGTCACTCGCTGACACTCAGCTGTCTTTTTCTGTCACTCGCTGTCACTCAGCTGTCACTTACTGTCACTTTCTCCAACTCGCTGTCACCCAGCTGTCACTTTCTGTCTTTCAGCTGACACTCGCTGTCACTCAGCAGTCATTTTCTGTCACTCGCTGTTACTCAGCTGTTGGTTTCTGTCACTTTCTGACACTCAGCTTTCACTTTCTGTCACTTTCTCTCACTCGCTGTCACCCAACTGTCACTTTCTGTCACTCAGCTGTCATTTGCTGTCACTCAGCAATCATTTTCTGTCACTCGCTGTCACTCAGCTGTCACTTTCTGTCACTCGCTGTCACTCAGCTGTCATTTTCTGTCACTTTCTGTCACTCGCTGTGACTCAGCTGTCATTTTCTGTCATTCGCTGTCACTTACTGTCACTTTCTCTCATTTGCTGTCACCCAGCTGTCACTTTCTGTCACTCGCTGTCAGTCAGCCTTCACTTTCTGTCACTCGCTGTCACTCAGCTGTCACTCTCTGTCACTCGCTGTCACTTTCTATCAATCGCTGTCACTTTCTGTCACTTTCTGACACTTAGCTGTCGCTCAGCCGTATTTTCCTCTCACTCGCTGACACTCAGCTGTCACTTTCTGTGATTCGCTGTCACTCAGCTTTCACTTTCTGTCATTCGCTGTCACTCAGCTGTCACTTTCTGTCACTCGCTGTCACTCAATCAGCTGTCTCTTTCTGTAACTCGCTGTCACTCAGCTGTCACTTACTGTAACTTTCTCTCACTCGCTGTCACCCAGCCATAACTTTCTGTCATTCGCTGTCACTTTCTTTCTAATCGACGGAGTTATATCTCAAAGATATATCGGTATTCAATAAGCTGTCTCTTTCTGTCACTCGCTGTCACTCAATCAGCTGTCTCTTTTTGTCACTCGCTGTCACTCAGCTGTCACTTTCTGTCACTTGCTGTCACTCAGCTGTCACTTTCTGACACTTAACTTTCACTCAGCTGTCACTCGCTGTCACTTTCTGTCAATCAGCTGTCACTTTCTGTCAATCAGCTGTCACTTTCTGTCAATCAGCTGTCACTTTGTGACACTCATCTGTCACTTTCTGTGACTCGCTTTCACTCAGCTGTCATAAGCTGTCACTGTCTGTCACTTTCTGTCATTCGCTGTCACTCAGCTGTCACTTTCTGTCACTCGCTGACACTCAGCTGTCACTTTCTGTCACTCGCTGTCACTCAGCTGTCATTTTCTGTCACTTTCTGTCACTCACTTTCACTCAGCTGTCACTTTCTGTCACTCGCTGTCACTCAGCTGTCACTTTCTGTCACTCGCTGTCACTCAGCTGTCACTTTCTGTCACTCGCTGTCACTCAGCTGTCCTTTTCTGTCATTCGCAGTCACCCAGCTGTCACTTACTGTCACTCTCTGTCAGTCAGCTGTTACTTTCTGTCACTCGCTGTCAGTCAGCTGTCACTTTCTGTCACTCGCTGTCAGTCAGCTGTCACTTTCTGTCACTTGTTGTCACTCAGCTGTCACTCTCTGTCACTCAGCTGTCACTTTCTGTCATTCGCTGTCACTTTCTGACACTCGCTGTCACTCAGCTGTCACTTTCTGTGACTCGCTTTCACTCAGCTGTCATAAGCTGTCACTGTCTGTCACTTTCTGTCATTCGCTGTCACTCAGCTGTCACTTTCTGTCACTCGCTGACACTCAGCTGTCACTTTCTGTCACTCGCTGTCACTCAGCTGTCATTTTCTGTCACTTTCTGTCACTCGCTGTTACCCAGCTGTCACTTTCTGTCACTTAGCTGTCATTTTCTGTCACTTTCTGTCACTCGCTTTCACTCAACTGTCACTTTCTGTCACTCGCTGTCACTCAGCTGTCACTTTCTGTCACTCGCTGTCACTCAGCTGTCACTTTCTGTCATTCGCTGTCACCCAGCTGTCACTTTCTGTCACTCGCTGTCAGTCAGCTGTCACTTTCTGTCACTCGCTGTCAGTCAGCTGTCACTTTCTGTCACTTGTTGTCACTCAGCTGTCACTCTCTGTCACTCAGCTGTCACTTTCTGTCATTCGCTGTCACTTTCTGACACTCGCTGTCACTCAGCTGTCACTTTCTGTGACTCGCTTTCACTCAGCTGTCATTAGCTGTCACTTTCTGTCACTTTCTGTCACTTTCTGTCATTCGCTGTCACTCAGCTGTCACTTTCTGTCTGTCGCTGACACTCAGCTGTCACTTTCTGTCACTCGCTGTCACTCAGCTGCCATCTCACTCGCTGTCACCAAGCTATCTTTTTCTGTCTTTCAGCTGTCACTTTTTTTTACTCGCTCTCACTCAACTGTCACATTCTGTCACTCAGCTGTCACTTACTGTCATTCGCTGTCACTCAGCTGTCACTTTCAGTGATTCGCTGTAACTCAGCTGTCACTTCCTGTCATTCGCTGTCACTCAGCTGTCACTTTCAGTGATTCGCTGTCACTCAGCTGTCACTTTCTGTCACTCGCTGTCACTCAGCTGTCATTTTCTGTCATTCGCTGTCACCAAGCTGTCACTTTCTGTCACTCGCTGTCACCCAGCTGTCACTTTCTGTCACTTAGCTGTCATTTTCTGTCACTTTCTGTCACTCGCTTTCACTCAACTGTCACTTTCTGACACTCGCTGTCACTCAGCTGTCACTTTCTGTCACTCGCCGTCACTCAGCTGTCACTTTCTGTCATTCGCTGTCACCCAGCTGTCACTTTCTGTCACTCGCTGTCAGTCAGCTGTCACTTTCTGTCACTCGCTGTCAGTCAGCTGTCACTTTCTGTCACTTGTTGTCACTCAGCTGTCACTCTCCGTCACTCGCTGTCACTCAGCTGTCACTTTCTGTCATTCGCTGTCACATTCTGTCACTTTCTGACACTCAGCTGTCACTCAGCTGTATTTTCCTCTCACTCGCTGACACTCAGCTGTCACTTTCTTTGATTCGCTGTCACTCAGCTGTCACTTTCTGTCATTCGCTGTCACTCAGCTGTCATTTTCTGTCACTTTCTGTCACTCGCTTTCACTCAGCTGTCACTTTCTGTCACTCGCTGTCACTCAGCTTTCACTTTCTGTCACTCGCTGACACTCAGCTGTCACTTTCTGTCACTCGCTGTCACCCAGCTGTCACTTTTTGACACTTAGCTGTCGCTCAGCCGTATTTTCCTCTCACTCGCTGACACTCAGCTGTCACTTTCTGTGATTCGCTGTCACTCAGCTTTCACTTTCTGTCATTCGCTGTCACTCAGCTGTTACTTTCTGTCATTAGCTGCCACTCAGCTGTCACTTTCTCTCACTCGCTGTCACTCCGCTGTTGGTTTCTGTCACTTTCTGACACTCAGCTTTCACTTTCTGTCATTCGCTGTCACTTTCTGTCACTTTCTCTCACTCGCTGTCACCCAACTGTCACTTTCTTTCACTCAGCTGTCACTCGCTGTCACTCAGCAGTCATTTTCTGTCACTCGCTGTCACTCTGCTGTCACTTTCTATCAATCGCTGTCACTTTCTGTCACTTTCTGACACTTAGCTGTCGCTCAGCCGTATTTTCCTCTCACTCGCTGACACTCAGCTGTCACTTTCTGTGATTCGCTGTCACTCAGCTTTCACTTTCTGTCACTCGCTGTCACTCCGCTGTTGGTTTCTGTCACTTTCTGACACTCAGCTTTCACTTTCTGTCATTCGCTGTCACTTACTGTCACTTTCTCTCACTCGCTATCACCCAGCTGTCACTTTCTGTCACTCAGCTGTCACTCGCTGTCACTCAGCAGTCATTTTCTGTCACTCGCTGTCACTCAGCTGTTGGTTTCTGTCACTTTCTGACACTCAGCTTTCACTTTCTGTCACTTTCTCTCACTCGCTGTCACCCAACGGTCACTTTCTGTCATTCAGCTGTCACTTGCTGTCACTCAGCAGTCGTTTTCTGTCACTCGCTGTCACTCAGCTGTCACTTTGTCACTCGCTGACACTCAGCTGTCTTTTTCTGTCACTCGCTGTCACTCAGCTGTCACTTACTGTCACTTTCTCTAACTCGCTGTCACCCAACTGTCACTTTCTGTCACTCAGCTGTCATTTGCTGTCACTCAGCAGTCACTTTCTGTCACTCGCTGTCACTCAGCTGTCATTTTCTGTCACTTTCTGTCACTCGCTGTGACTCAGCTGTCACTTTCTGACATTCGCTGTCACTTACTGTCACTTTCTCTCATTTAATGTCACCCAGCTGTCACTTTCTGTCACTCGCTGTCAGTCAGCCTTCACTTTCTGTCACTCGCTGTCACTCAGCTGTCACTCTCTGTCACTCGCTGTCACTCTGCTGTCACTTTCTATCAATCGCTGTCACTTTCTGTCACTTTCTGACACTTAGCTGTCGCTCAGCCGTATTTTCCTCTCACTCGCTGACACTCAGCTGTCACTTTCTGTGATTCGCTGTCACTCAGCTTTCACTTTCTGTCATTCGCTGTCACTCAGCTGTCACTTTCTGTCACTTTCTCTCACTCGCTGTCACCCAGCTGTCACTTTCTGTCACTCAACTGTCACATTCTGTCACTCAGCTGTCACTTACTATCATTCGCTGTCACTCAGCTGTCACTTTCAGTGATTCGCTGTCACTCAGCTGTCATTTTCTGTCACTCGCTGTCACTCTGCTGTCACTTTCTATCAATCGCTGTCACTTTCTGTCACTTTTTGACACTTAGCTGTCGCTCAGCCGTATTTTCCTCTCACTCGCTGACACTCAGCTGTCACTTTCTGTGATTCGCTGTCACTCAGCTTTCACTTTCTGTCATTCGCTGTCACTCAGCTGTTACTTTCTGTCATTCGCTGCCACTCAGCTGTCACTTTCTCTCACTCGCTGTCACTCCGCTGTTGGTTTCTGTCACTTTCTGACACTCAGCTTTCACTTTCTGTCATTCGCTGTCACTTACTGTCACTTTCTCTCATTTAATGTCACCCAGCTGTCACTTTCTGTCACTCGCTGTCAGTCAGCCTTCACTTTCTGTCACTCGCTGTCACTCAGCTGTCACTCTCTGTCACTCGCTGTCACTCTGCTGTCACTTTCTATCAATCGCTGTCACTTTCTGTCACTTTCTGACACTTAGCTGTCGCTCAGCCGTATTTTCCTCTCACTCGCTGACACTCAGCTGTCACTTTCTGTGATTCGCTGTCACTCAGCTTTCACTTTCTGTCATTCGCTGTCACTCAGCTGTCACTTTCTGTCACTTTCTCTCACTCGCTGTCACCCAGCTGTCACTTTCTGTCACTCAACTGTCACATTCTGTCACTCAGCTGTCACTTACTATCATTCGCTGTCACTCAGCTGTCACTTTCAGTGATTCGCTGTCACTCAGCTGTCATTTTCTGTCACTCGCTGTCACTCTGCTGTCACTTTCTATCAATCGCTGTCACTTTCTGTCACTTTTTGACACTTAGCTGTCGCTCAGCCGTATTTTCCTCTCACTCGCTGACACTCAGCTGTCACTTTCTGTGATTCGCTGTCACTCAGCTTTCACTTTCTGTCATTCGCTGTCACTCAGCTGTTACTTTCTGTCATTCGCTGCCACTCAGCTGTCACTTTCTCTCACTCGCTGTCACTCCGCTGTTGGTTTCTGTCACTTTCTGACACTCAGCTTTCACTTTCTGTCATTCGCTGTCTTTTTCTGTCACTTTCTCTCACTCGCTGTCACCCAACTGTCACTTTCTTTCACTCAGCTGTCACTCGCTGTCACTCAGCAGTCATTTTGTGTCACTCGCTGTCACTCTGCTGTCACTTTCTATCAATCGCTGTCACTTTCTGTCACTTTCTGACACTTAGCTGTCGCTCAGCCGTATTTTCCTCTCACTCGCTGACACTCAGCTGTCACTTTCTGTGATTCGCTGTCACTCAGCTTTCACTTTCTGTCACTCGCTGTCACTCCGCTGTTGGTTTCTGTCACTTTCTGACACTCAGCTTTCACTTTCTGTCATTCGCTGTCACTTACTGTCACTTTCTCTCACTCGCTGTCACCCAGCTATCACTTTGTGTCTTTCAGCTGTCACTTTTTTTTACTCGCTCTCACTCAACTGTCACATTCTGTAACTTAGCTGTCACTTACTGTCATTCGCTGTCACTCAGCTGTCACTTTCAGTGATTCGCTGTCACTGAGCTGTCACTTCCTGTCATTCGCTGTCACTCAGCTGTCACTTCCTGTCATTCGCTGTCACTCAGCTGTCACTTTCTGTCACTTTCTCTCACTAGCTGTCACCCAGCTGTCACTTTCTGTCACTCAACTGTCACATTCTGTCACTCAGCTGTCACTTACTATCATTCGCTGTCACTCAGCTGTCACTTTCAGTGATTCGCTGTCACTGAGCTGTCACTTCCTGTCATTCGCTGTCACTCAGCTGTCACTTCCTGTCATTCGCTGTCACTCAGCTGTCACTTTCTGTCACTTTCTCTCACTCGCTATCACCCAGCTGTCACTTTCTGTCACTCAGCTGTCACTCGCTGTCACTCAGCAGTCATTTTCTGTCACTCGCTGTCACTCAGCTGTTGATTTCTGTCACTTTCTGACACTCATCTTTCTCTTTCTCTCACTTTCTCTCACTCGCTGTCACCCAACTGTCACTTTCTTTCACTCAGCTGTCACTCGCTGTCACTCAGCAGTCATTTTCTGTCACTCGCTGTCACTCAGCTGTTGGTTTCTGTCACTTTCTGACACTCAGCTTTCACTTTCTGTCACTTTCTCTCACTCGCTGTCACCCAACGGTCACTTTCTGTCATTCAGCTGTCACTTGCTGTCACTCAGCAGTCGTTTTCTGTCACTCGCTGTCACTCAGCTGTCACTTTGTCACTCGCTGACACTCAGCTGTCTTTTTCTGTCACTCGCTGTCACTCAGCTGTCCTTTACTGTCACTTTCTCTAACTCGCTGTCACCCAACTGTCACTTTCTGTCACTCAGCTGTCATTTGCTGTCACTCAGCAGTCACTTTCTGTCACTCGCTGTCACTCAGCTGTCATTTTCTGTCACTTTCTGTCACTCGCTGTGACTCAGCTGTCACTTTCTGACATTCGCTGTCACTTACTGTCACTTTCTCTCATTTAATGTCACCCAGCTGTCACTTTCTGTCACTCGCTGTCAGTCAGCCTTCACTTTCTGTCACTCGCTGTCACTCAGCTGTCACTCTCTGTCACTCGCTGTCACTCTGCTGTCACTTTCTATCAATCGCTGTCACTTTCTGTCACTTTCTGACACTTAGCTGTCGCTCAGCCGTATTTTCCTCTCACTCGCTGACACTCAGCTGTCACTTTCTGTGATTCGCTGTCACTCAGCTTTCACTTTCTGTCATTCGCTGTCACTCAGCTGTCACTTTCTGTCACTTTCTCTCACTCGCTGTCACCCAGCTGTCACTTTCTGTCACTCAACTGTCACATTCTGTCACTCAGCTGTCACTTACTATCATTCGCTGTCACTCAGCTGTCACTTTCAGTGATTCGCTGTCACTCAGCTGTCATTTTCTGTCACTTTCTCTCACTCGCTGTCACCCAGCTGTCACTTTCTGTCACTCAGCTGTCACTCGCTGTCACTCAGCAGTCATTTTCTGTCACTCGCTGTCACTCAGCTGTTGATTTCTGTCACTTTCTGACACTCATCTTTCTCTTTCTGTCACTTTCTCTCACTCGCTGTCACCCAACTGTCACTTTCTTTCACTCAGCTGTCACTCGCTGTCACTCAGCAGTCATTTTCTGTCACTCGCTGTCACTCAGCTGTCACTTGCTGTCACTAGCAGTCTCTCAGCTGTCTCTTTCTGTCACTCGCTGTCACTCAGCTGTCACTTACTGTCACTTTCTCTCACTCGCTGTCACCCAGCTATCACTTTGTCTTTCAGCTGTCACTTTTGTTTACTCGCTCTCACTCAACTGTCACATTCTGTCACTCGCTGTCACTCAGCTGTCAATTTCTGTCACTCAGCTGTCATTTTCTGTCACTTTCTGTCACTCGCTGTCACTCAGCTGTCACTTTCTGACACTCAGCTGTCACTTACTGTCACTTTCTCTCACTCGCTGTCACCCAGCTATCACTTTCTGTCTTTCAGCTGTCACTTTTTTTTACTCGTTTTCACTTAACTGTCACATTATGTCACTCGCTGACCCTCAGCTTTCACTTTCTGTCACTTTCTCTCACTCGCTGTCACCCAACTGTCACTTTCTGTCACTCAGCTGTCATTTGCTGTCACTCAGCTATCACTTTCTGTCACTCGCTGACACTCAGCTGTCTTTTTCTGTCACTCGCTGTCACCCAGCTATCACTTTCTGTCTTTCAGCTTTCACTTTTTTTTACTCGCTGTCACTCGACTGTCACATTCTGTCACAGCTGAGTGCTGTCAATTTCTGTCATTCGCTGTCACATTCTGTCACTTTCTGTCACTAGCTGTCACCCAGCTGTCACTTTCTGTCACTCGCTGTCAGTCAGCTGTCACTTTCTGTCACTCGCTGTCAGTCAGCTGTCACTTTCTGACACTCAGCTTTCACTTTCTGTCACATTCTCTCACTCGCTGTCACCCAACGGTCACTTTCTGTCACTCAGCTGTCACTCGCTGTCACTCAGCAGTCATTTTCTGTCACTCGCTGTCACTCAGCTGTTGGTTTCTGTCACTTTCTGACACTCAGCTTTCACTTTCTGTCACTTTCTCTCACTCGCTGTCACCCAACGGTCACTTTCTGTCACTTTCTCTCATTCGCTATCACCCAGCTGTCACTTTCTGTCACTCAACTGTCACATTCTGTCACTCAGCTGTCACTTACTATCATTCGCTGTCACTCAGCTGTCACTTTCAGTGATTCGCTGTCACTCAGCTGTCATTTTCTGTCACTTTCTCTCACTCGCTGTCACCCAGCTGTCACTTTCTGTCACTCAGCTGTCACTCGCTGTCACTCAGCAGTCATTTTCTGTCACTCGCTGTCACTCAGCTGTTGATTTCTGTCACTTTCTGACACTCATCTTTCTCTTTCTGTCACTTTCTCTCACTCGCTGTCACCCAACTGTCACTTTCTTTCACTCAGCTGTCACTCGCTGTCACTCAGCAGTCATTTTCTGTCACTTTCTCTCACTCGCTGTCACCCAACGGTCACTTTCCGTCATTCAGCTGTCACTTGCTGTCACTCAGCAGTCGTTTTCTGTCACTCGCTGTCACTCAGCTGTCACTTTGTCACTCGCTGACACTCAGCTGTCTTTTTCTGTCACTCGCTGTCACTCAGCTGTCACTTACTGTCACTTTCTCCAACTCGCTGTCACCCAGCTGTCACTTTCTGTCTTTCAGCTGACACTCGCTGTCACTCAGCAGTCATTTTCTGTCACTCGCTGTTACTCAGCTGTTGGTTTCTGTCACTTTCTGACACTCAGCTTTCACTTTCTGTCACTTTCTCTCACTCGCTGTCACCCAACTGTCACTTTCTGTCACTCAGCTGTCATTTGCTGTCACTCAGCAATCATTTTCTGTCACTCGCTGTCACTCAGCTGTCACTTTCTGTCACTCGCTGTCACTCAGCTGTCATTTTCTGTCACTTTCTGTCACTCGCTGTGACTCAGCTGTCATTTTCTGTCATTCGCTGTCACTTACTGTCACTTTCTCTCATTTGCTGTCACCCAGCTGTCACTTTCTGTCACTCGCTGTCAGTCAGCCTTCACTTTCTGTCACTCGCTGTCACTCAGCTGTCACTCTCTGTCACTCGCTGTCACTTTCTATCAATCGCTGTCACTTTCTGTCACTTTCTGACACTTAGCTGTCGCTCAGCCGTATTTTCCTCTCACTCGCTGACACTCAGCTGTCACTTTCTGTGATTCGCTGTCACTCAGCTTTCACTTTCTGTCATTCGCTGTCACTCAGCTGTCACTTTCTGTCACTCGCTGTCACTCAATCAGCTGTCTCTTTCTGTAACTCGCTGTCACTCAGCTGTCACTTACTGTAACTTTCTCTCACTCGCTGTCACCCAGCCATAACTTTCTGTCATTCGCTGTCACTTTCTTTCTAATCGACGGAGTTATATCTCAAAGATATATCGGTATTCAATAAGCTGTCTCTTTCTGTCACTCGCTGTCACTCAATCAGCTGTCTCTTTTTGTCACTCGCTGTCACTCAGCTGTCACTTTCTGTCACTTGCTGTCACTCAGCTGTCACTTTCTGACACTTAACTTTCACTCAGCTGTCACTCGCTGTCACTTTCTGTCAATCAGCTGTCACTTTCTGTCAATCAGCTGTCACTTTCTGTCAATCAGCTGTCACTTTGTGACACTCATCTGTCACTTTCTGTGACTCGCTTTCACTCAGCTGTCATAAGCTGTCACTGTCTGTCACTTTCTGTCATTCGCTGTCACTCAGCTGTCACTTTCTGTCACTCGCTGACACTCAGCTGTCACTTTCTGTCACTCGCTGTCACTCAGCTGTCATTTTCTGTCACTTTCTGTCACTCACTTTCACTCAGCTGTCACTTTCTGTCACTCGCTGTCACTCAGCTGTCACTTTCTGTCACTCGCTGTCACTCAGCTGTCACTTTCTGTCACTCGCTGTCACTCAGCTGTCCTTTTCTGTCATTCGCAGTCACCCAGCTGTCACTTACTGTCACTCTCTGTCAGTCAGCTGTTACTTTCTGTCACTCGCTGTCAGTCAGCTGTCACTTTCTGTCACTCGCTGTCAGTCAGCTGTCACTTTCTGTCACTTGTTGTCACTCAGCTGTCACTCTCTGTCACTCAGCTGTCACTTTCTGTCATTCGCTGTCACTTTCTGACACTCGCTGTCACTCAGCTGTCACTTTCTGTGACTCGCTTTCACTCAGCTGTCATAAGCTGTCACTGTCTGTCACTTTCTGTCATTCGCTGTCACTCAGCTGTCACTTTCTGTCACTCGCTGACACTCAGCTGTCACTTTCTGTCACTCGCTGTCACTCAGCTGTCATTTTCTGTCACTTTCTGTCACTCGCTGTTACCCAGCTGTCACTTTCTGTCACTTAGCTGTCATTTTCTGTCACTTTCTGTCACTCGCTTTCACTCAACTGTCACTTTCTGTCACTCGCTGTCACTCAGCTGTCACTTTCTGTCACTCGCTGTCACTCAGCTGTCACTTTCTGTCATTCGCTGTCACCCAGCTGTCACTTTCTGTCATTCGCTGTCACTTTCTGACACTCGCTGTCACTCAGCTGTCACTTTCTGTGACTCGCTTTCACTCAGCTGTCATTAGCTGTCACTTTCTGTCACTTTCTGTCACTTTCTGTCATTCGCTGTCACTCAGCTGTCACTTTCTGTCTGTCGCTGACACTCAGCTGTCACTTTCTGTCACTCGCTGTCACTCAGCTGCCATCTCACTCGCTGTCACCAAGCTATCTTTTTCTGTCTTTCAGCTGTCACTTTTTTTTACTCGCTCTCACTCAACTGTCACATTCTGTCACTCAGCTGTCACTTACTGTCATTCGCTGTCACTCAGCTGTCACTTTCAGTGATTCGCTGTAACTCAGCTGTCACTTCCTGTCATTCGCTGTCACTCAGCTGTCACTTTCAGTGATTCGCTGTCACTCAGCTGTCACTTTCTGTCACTCGCTGTCACTCAGCTGTCATTTTCTGTCATTCGCTGTCACCAAGCTGTCACTTTCTGTCACTCGCTGTCACCCAGCTGTCACTTTCTGTCACTTAGCTGTCATTTTCTGTCACTTTCTGTCACTCGCTTTCACTCAACTGTCACTTTCTGACACTCGCTGTCACTCAGCTGTCACTTTCTGTCACTCGCCGTCACTCAGCTGTCACTTTCTGTCATTCGCTGTCACCCAGCTGTCACTTTCTGTCACTCGCTGTCAGTCAGCTGTCACTTTCTGTCACTCGCTGTCAGTCAGCTGTCACTTTCTGTCACTTGTTGTCACTCAGCTGTCACTCTCCGTCACTCGCTGTCACTCAGCTGTCACTTTCTGTCATTCGCTGTCACATTCTGTCACTTTCTGACACTCAGCTGTCACTCAGCTGTATTTTCCTCTCACTCGCTGACACTCAGCTGTCACTTTCTTTGATTCGCTGTCACTCAGCTGTCACTTTCTGTCATTCGCTGTCACTCAGCTGTCATTTTCTGTCACTTTCTGTCACTCGCTTTCACTCAGCTGTCACTTTCTGTCACTCGCTGTCACTCAGCTTTCACTTTCTGTCACTCGCTGACACTCAGCTGTCACTTTCTGTCACTCGCTGTCACCCAGCTGTCACTTTTTGACACTTAGCTGTCGCTCAGCCGTATTTTCCTCTCACTCGCTGACACTCAGCTGTCACTTTCTGTGATTCGCTGTCACTCAGCTTTCACTTTCTGTCATTCGCTGTCACTCAGCTGTTACTTTCTGTCATTAGCTGCCACTCAGCTGTCACTTTCTCTCACTCGCTGTCACTCCGCTGTTGGTTTCTGTCACTTTCTGACACTCAGCTTTCACTTTCTGTCATTCGCTGTCACTTTCTGTCACTTTCTCTCACTCGCTGTCACCCAACTGTCACTTTCTTTCACTCAGCTGTCACTCGCTGTCACTCAGCAGTCATTTTCTGTCACTCGCTGTCACTCTGCTGTCACTTTCTATCAATCGCTGTCACTTTCTGTCACTTTCTGACACTTAGCTGTCGCTCAGCCGTATTTTCCTCTCACTCGCTGACACTCAGCTGTCACTTTCTGTGATTCGCTGTCACTCAGCTTTCACTTTCTGTCACTCGCTGTCACTCCGCTGTTGGTTTCTGTCACTTTCTGACACTCAGCTTTCACTTTCTGTCATTCGCTGTCACTTACTGTCACTTTCTCTCACTCGCTGTCACCCAGCTATCACTTTGTGTCTTTCAGCTGTCACTTTTTTTTACTCGCTCTCACTCAACTGTCACATTCTGTAACTTAGCTGTCACTTACTGTCATTCGCTGTCACTCAGCTGTCACTTTCAGTGATTCGCTGTCACTGAGCTGTCACTTCCTGTCATTCGCTGTCACTCAGCTGTCACTTCCTGTCATTCGCTGTCACTCAGCTGTCACTTTTTGTCACTTTCTCTCACTCGCTGTCACCCAGCTGTCACTTTCTGTCACTCAACTGTCACATTCTGTCACTCAGCTGTCACTTACTATCATTCGCTGTCACTCAGCTGTCACTTTCAGTGATTCGCTGTCACTGAGCTGTCACTTCCTGTCATTCGCTGTCACTCAGCTGTCACTTCCTGTCATTCGCTGTCACTCAGCTGTCACTTTCTGTCACTTTCTCTCACTCGCTATCACCCAGCTGTCACTTTCTGTCACTCAGCTGTCACTCGCTGTCACTCAGCAGTCATTTTCTGTCACTCGCTGTCACTCAGCTGTTGGTTTCTGTCACTTTCTGACACTCAGCTTTCACTTTCTGTCACTTTCTCTCACTCGCTGTCACCCAACGGTCACTTTCTGTCATTCAGCTGTCACTTGCTGTCACTCAGCAGTCGTTTTCTGTCACTCGCTGTCACTCAGCTGTCACTTTGTCACTCGCTGACACTCAGCTGTCTTTTTCTGTCACTCGCTGTCACTCAGCTGTCACTTACTGTCACTTTCTCTAACTCGCTGTCACCCAACTGTCACTTTCTGTCACTCAGCTGTCATTTGCTGTCACTCAGCAGTCACTTTCTGTCACTCGCTGTCACTCAGCTGTCATTTTCTGTCACTTTCTGTCACTCGCTGTGACTCAGCTGTCACTTTCTGACATTCGCTGTCACTTACTGTCACTTTCTCTCATTTAATGTCACCCAGCTGTCACTTTCTGTCACTCGCTGTCAGTCAGCCTTCACTTTCTGTCACTCGCTGTCACTCAGCTGTCACTCTCTGTCACTCGCTGTCACTCTGCTGTCACTTTCTATCAATCGCTGTCACTTTCTGTCACTTTCTGACACTTAGCTGTCGCTCAGCCGTATTTTCCTCTCACTCGCTGACACTCAGCTGTCACTTTCTGTGATTCGCTGTCACTCAGCTTTCACTTTCTGTCATTCGCTGTCACTCAGCTGTCACTTTCTGTCACTTTCTCTCACTCGCTGTCACCCAGCTGTCACTTTCTGTCACTCAACTGTCACATTCTGTCACTCAGCTGTCACTTACTATCATTCGCTGTCACTCAGCTGTCACTTTCAGTGATTCGCTGTCACTCAGCTGTCATTTTCTGTCACTCGCTGTCACTCTGCTGTCACTTTCTATCAATCGCTGTCACTTTCTGTCACTTTTTGACACTTAGCTGTCGCTCAGCCGTATTTTCCTCTCACTCGCTGACACTCAGCTGTCACTTTCTGTGATTCGCTGTCACTCAGCTTTCACTTTCTGTCATTCGCTGTCACTCAGCTGTTACTTTCTGTCATTCGCTGCCACTCAGCTGTCACTTTCTCTCACTCGCTGTCACTCCGCTGTTGGTTTCTGTCACTTTCTGACACTCAGCTTTCACTTTCTGTCATTCGCTGTCACTTACTGTCACTTTCTCTCATTTAATGTCACCCAGCTGTCACTTTCTGTCACTCGCTGTCAGTCAGCCTTCACTTTCTGTCACTCGCTGTCACTCAGCTGTCACTCTCTGTCACTCGCTGTCACTCTGCTGTCACTTTCTATCAATCGCTGTCACTTTCTGTCACTTTCTGACACTTAGCTGTCGCTCAGCCGTATTTTCCTCTCACTCGCTGACACTCAGCTGTCACTTTCTGTGATTCGCTGTCACTCAGCTTTCACTTTCTGTCATTCGCTGTCACTCAGCTGTCACTTTCTGTCACTTTCTCTCACTCGCTGTCACCCAGCTGTCACTTTCTGTCACTCAACTGTCACATTCTGTCACTCAGCTGTCACTTACTATCATTCGCTGTCACTCAGCTGTCACTTTCAGTGATTCGCTGTCACTCAGCTGTCATTTTCTGTCACTCGCTGTCACTCTGCTGTCACTTTCTATCAATCGCTGTCACTTTCTGTCACTTTTTGACACTTAGCTGTCGCTCAGCCGTATTTTCCTCTCACTCGCTGACACTCAGCTGTCACTTTCTGTGATTCGCTGTCACTCAGCTTTCACTTTCTGTCATTCGCTGTCACTCAGCTGTTACTTTCTGTCATTCGCTGCCACTCAGCTGTCACTTTCTCTCACTCGCTGTCACTCCGCTGTTGGTTTCTGTCACTTTCTGACACTCAGCTTTCACTTTCTGTCATTCGCTGTCTTTTTCTGTCACTTTCTCTCACTCGCTGTCACCCAACTGTCACTTTCTTTCACTCAGCTGTCACTCGCTGTCACTCAGCAGTCATTTTGTGTCACTCGCTGTCACTCTGCTGTCACTTTCTATCAATCGCTGTCACTTTCTGTCACTTTCTGACACTTAGCTGTCGCTCAGCCGTATTTTCCTCTCACTCGCTGACACTCAGCTGTCACTTTCTGTGATTCGCTGTCACTCAGCTTTCACTTTCTGTCACTCGCTGTCACTCCGCTGTTGGTTTCTGTCACTTTCTGACACTCAGCTTTCACTTTCTGTCATTCGCTGTCACTTACTGTCACTTTCTCTCACTCGCTGTCACCCAGCTATCACTTTGTGTCTTTCAGCTGTCACTTTTTTTTACTCGCTCTCACTCAACTGTCACATTCTGTCACTCAGCTGTCACTTACTGTCATTCGCTGTCACTCAGCTGTCACTTTCAGTGATTCGCTGTAACTCAGCTGTCACTTCCTGTCATTCGCTGTCACTCAGCTGTCACTTTCAGTGATTCGCTGTCACTCAGCTGTCACTTTCTGTCACTCGCTGTCACTCAGCTGTCATTTTCTGTCATTCGCTGTCACCAAGCTGTCACTTTCTGTCACTCGCTGTCACCCAGCTGTCACTTTCTGTCACTTAGCTGTCATTTTCTGTCACTTTCTGTCACTCGCTTTCACTCAACTGTCACTTTCTGACACTCGCTGTCACTCAGCTGTCACTTTCTGTCACTCGCCGTCACTCAGCTGTCACTTTCTGTCATTCGCTGTCACCCAGCTGTCACTTTCTGTCACTCGCTGTCAGTCAGCTGTCACTTTCTGTCACTCGCTGTCAGTCAGCTGTCACTTTCTGTCACTTGTTGTCACTCAGCTGTCACTCTCCGTCACTCGCTGTCACTCAGCTGTCACTTTCTGTCATTCGCTGTCACATTCTGTCACTTTCTGACACTCAGCTGTCACTCAGCTGTATTTTCCTCTCACTCGCTGACACTCAGCTGTCACTTTCTTTGATTCGCTGTCACTCAGCTGTCACTTTCTGTCATTCGCTGTCACTCAGCTGTCATTTTCTGTCACTTTCTGTCACTCGCTTTCACTCAGCTGTCACTTTCTGTCACTCGCTGTCACTCAGCTTTCACTTTCTGTCACTCGCTGACACTCAGCTGTCACTTTCTGTCACTCGCTGTCACCCAGCTGTCACTTTTTGACACTTAGCTGTCGCTCAGCCGTATTTTCCTCTCACTCGCTGACACTCAGCTGTCACTTTCTGTGATTCGCTGTCACTCAGCTTTCACTTTCTGTCATTCGCTGTCACTCAGCTGTTACTTTCTGTCATTAGCTGCCACTCAGCTGTCACTTTCTCTCACTCGCTGTCACTCCGCTGTTGGTTTCTGTCACTTTCTGACACTCAGCTTTCACTTTCTGTCATTCGCTGTCACTTTCTGTCACTTTCTCTCACTCGCTGTCACCCAACTGTCACTTTCTTTCACTCAGCTGTCACTCGCTGTCACTCAGCAGTCATTTTCTGTCACTCGCTGTCACTCTGCTGTCACTTTCTATCAATCGCTGTCACTTTCTGTCACTTTCTGACACTTAGCTGTCGCTCAGCCGTATTTTCCTCTCACTCGCTGACACTCAGCTGTCACTTTCTGTGATTCGCTGTCACTCAGCTTTCACTTTCTGTCACTCGCTGTCACTCCGCTGTTGGTTTCTGTCACTTTCTGACACTCAGCTTTCACTTTCTGTCATTCGCTGTCACTTACTGTCACTTTCTCTCACTCGCTATCACCCAGCTGTCACTTTCTGTCACTCAGCTGTCACTCGCTGTCACTCAGCAGTCATTTTCTGTCACTCGCTGTCACTCAGCTGTTGGTTTCTGTCACTTTCTGACACTCAGCTTTCACTTTCTGTCACTTTCTCTCACTCGCTGTCACCCAACGGTCACTTTCTGTCATTCAGCTGTCACTTGCTGTCACTCAGCAGTCGTTTTCTGTCACTCGCTGTCACTCAGCTGTCACTTTGTCACTCGCTGACACTCAGCTGTCTTTTTCTGTCACTCGCTGTCACTCAGCTGTCACTTACTGTCACTTTCTCTAACTCGCTGTCACCCAACTGTCACTTTCTGTCACTCAGCTGTCATTTGCTGTCACTCAGCAGTCACTTTCTGTCACTCGCTGTCACTCAGCTGTCATTTTCTGTCACTTTCTGTCACTCGCTGTGACTCAGCTGTCACTTTCTGACATTCGCTGTCACTTACTGTCACTTTCTCTCATTTAATGTCACCCAGCTGTCACTTTCTGTCACTCGCTGTCAGTCAGCCTTCACTTTCTGTCACTCGCTGTCACTCAGCTGTCACTCTCTGTCACTCGCTGTCACTCTGCTGTCACTTTCTATCAATCGCTGTCACTTTCTGTCACTTTCTGACACTTAGCTGTCGCTCAGCCGTATTTTCCTCTCACTCGCTGACACTCAGCTGTCACTTTCTGTGATTCGCTGTCACTCAGCTTTCACTTTCTGTCATTCGCTGTCACTCAGCTGTCACTTTCTGTCACTTTCTCTCACTCGCTGTCACCCAGCTGTCACTTTCTGTCACTCAACTGTCACATTCTGTCACTCAGCTGTCACTTACTATCATTCGCTGTCACTCAGCTGTCACTTTCAGTGATTCGCTGTCACTCAGCTGTCATTTTCTGTCACTCGCTGTCACTCTGCTGTCACTTTCTATCAATCGCTGTCACTTTCTGTCACTTTTTGACACTTAGCTGTCGCTCAGCCGTATTTTCCTCTCACTCGCTGACACTCAGCTGTCACTTTCTGTGATTCGCTGTCACTCAGCTTTCACTTTCTGTCATTCGCTGTCACTCAGCTGTTACTTTCTGTCATTCGCTGCCACTCAGCTGTCACTTTCTCTCACTCGCTGTCACTCCGCTGTTGGTTTCTGTCACTTTCTGACACTCAGCTTTCACTTTCTGTCATTCGCTGTCACTTACTGTCACTTTCTCTCATTTAATGTCACCCAGCTGTCACTTTCTGTCACTCGCTGTCAGTCAGCCTTCACTTTCTGTCACTCGCTGTCACTCAGCTGTCACTCTCTGTCACTCGCTGTCACTCTGCTGTCACTTTCTATCAATCGCTGTCACTTTCTGTCACTTTCTGACACTTAGCTGTCGCTCAGCCGTATTTTCCTCTCACTCGCTGACACTCAGCTGTCACTTTCTGTGATTCGCTGTCACTCAGCTTTCACTTTCTGTCATTCGCTGTCACTCAGCTGTCACTTTCTGTCACTTTCTCTCACTCGCTGTCACCCAGCTGTCACTTTCTGTCACTCAACTGTCACATTCTGTCACTCAGCTGTCACTTACTATCATTCGCTGTCACTCAGCTGTCACTTTCAGTGATTCGCTGTCACTCAGCTGTCATTTTCTGTCACTCGCTGTCACTCTGCTGTCACTTTCTATCAATCGCTGTCACTTTCTGTCACTTTTTGACACTTAGCTGTCGCTCAGCCGTATTTTCCTCTCACTCGCTGACACTCAGCTGTCACTTTCTGTGATTCGCTGTCACTCAGCTTTCACTTTCTGTCATTCGCTGTCACTCAGCTGTTACTTTCTGTCATTCGCTGCCACTCAGCTGTCACTTTCTCTCACTCGCTGTCACTCCGCTGTTGGTTTCTGTCACTTTCTGACACTCAGCTTTCACTTTCTGTCATTCGCTGTCTTTTTCTGTCACTTTCTCTCACTCGCTGTCACCCAACTGTCACTTTCTTTCACTCAGCTGTCACTCGCTGTCACTCAGCAGTCATTTTGTGTCACTCGCTGTCACTCTGCTGTCACTTTCTATCAATCGCTGTCACTTTCTGTCACTTTCTGACACTTAGCTGTCGCTCAGCCGTATTTTCCTCTCACTCGCTGACACTCAGCTGTCACTTTCTGTGATTCGCTGTCACTCAGCTTTCACTTTCTGTCACTCGCTGTCACTCCGCTGTTGGTTTCTGTCACTTTCTGACACTCAGCTTTCACTTTCTGTCATTCGCTGTCACTTACTGTCACTTTCTCTCACTCGCTGTCACCCAGCTATCACTTTGTGTCTTTCAGCTGTCACTTTTTTTTACTCGCTCTCACTCAACTGTCACATTCTGTAACTTAGCTGTCACTTACTGTCATTCGCTGTCACTCAGCTGTCACTTTCAGTGATTCGCTGTCACTGAGCTGTCACTTCCTGTCATTCGCTGTCACTCAGCTGTCACTTCCTGTCATTCGCTGTCACTCAGCTGTCACTTTCTGTCACTTTCTCTCACTAGCTGTCACCCAGCTGTCACTTTCTGTCACTCAACTGTCACATTCTGTCACTCAGCTGTCACTTACTATCATTCGCTGTCACTCAGCTGTCACTTTCAGTGATTCGCTGTCACTGAGCTGTCACTTCCTGTCATTCGCTGTCACTCAGCTGTCACTTCCTGTCATTCGCTGTCACTCAGCTGTCACTTTCTGTCACTTTCTCTCACTCGCTATCACCCAGCTGTCACTTTCTGTCACTCAGCTGTCACTCGCTGTCACTCAGCAGTCATTTTCTGTCACTCGCTGTCACTCAGCTGTTGATTTCTGTCACTTTCTGACACTCATCTTTCTCTTTCTCTCACTTTCTCTCACTCGCTGTCACCCAACTGTCACTTTCTTTCACTCAGCTGTCACTCGCTGTCACTCAGCAGTCATTTTCTGTCACTCGCTGTCACTCAGCTGTTGGTTTCTGTCACTTTCTGACACTCAGCTTTCACTTTCTGTCACTTTCTCTCACTCGCTGTCACCCAACGGTCACTTTCTGTCATTCAGCTGTCACTTGCTGTCACTCAGCAGTCGTTTTCTGTCACTCGCTGTCACTCAGCTGTCACTTTGTCACTCGCTGACACTCAGCTGTCTTTTTCTGTCACTCGCTGTCACTCAGCTGTCCTTTACTGTCACTTTCTCTAACTCGCTGTCACCCAACTGTCACTTTCTGTCACTCAGCTGTCATTTGCTGTCACTCAGCAGTCACTTTCTGTCACTCGCTGTCACTCAGCTGTCATTTTCTGTCACTTTCTGTCACTCGCTGTGACTCAGCTGTCACTTTCTGACATTCGCTGTCACTTACTGTCACTTTCTCTCATTTAATGTCACCCAGCTGTCACTTTCTGTCACTCGCTGTCAGTCAGCCTTCACTTTCTGTCACTCGCTGTCACTCAGCTGTCACTCTCTGTCACTCGCTGTCACTCTGCTGTCACTTTCTATCAATCGCTGTCACTTTCTGTCACTTTCTGACACTTAGCTGTCGCTCAGCCGTATTTTCCTCTCACTCGCTGACACTCAGCTGTCACTTTCTGTGATTCGCTGTCACTCAGCTTTCACTTTCTGTCATTCGCTGTCACTCAGCTGTCACTTTCTGTCACTTTCTCTCACTCGCTGTCACCCAGCTGTCACTTTCTGTCACTCAACTGTCACATTCTGTCACTCAGCTGTCACTTACTATCATTCGCTGTCACTCAGCTGTCACTTTCAGTGATTCGCTGTCACTCAGCTGTCATTTTCTGTCACTTTCTCTCACTCGCTGTCACCCAGCTGTCACTTTCTGTCACTCAGCTGTCACTCGCTGTCACTCAGCAGTCATTTTCTGTCACTCGCTGTCACTCAGCTGTTGATTTCTGTCACTTTCTGACACTCATCTTTCTCTTTCTGTCACTTTCTCTCACTCGCTGTCACCCAACTGTCACTTTCTTTCACTCAGCTGTCACTCGCTGTCACTCAGCAGTCATTTTCTGTCACTCGCTGTCACTCAGCTGTCACTTGCTGTCACTAGCAGTCTCTCAGCTGTCTCTTTCTGTCACTCGCTGTCACTCAGCTGTCACTTACTGTCACTTTCTCTCACTCGCTGTCACCCAGCTATCACTTTGTCTTTCAGCTGTCACTTTTGTTTACTCGCTCTCACTCAACTGTCACATTCTGTCACTCGCTGTCACTCAGCTGTCAATTTCTGTCACTCAGCTGTCATTTTCTGTCACTTTCTGTCACTCGCTGTCACTCAGCTGTCACTTTCTGACACTCAGCTGTCACTTACTGTCACTTTCTCTCACTCGCTGTCACCCAGCTATCACTTTCTGTCTTTCAGCTGTCACTTTTTTTTACTCGTTTTCACTTAACTGTCACATTATGTCACTCGCTGACCCTCAGCTTTCACTTTCTGTCACTTTCTCTCACTCGCTGTCACCCAACTGTCACTTTCTGTCACTCAGCTGTCATTTGCTGTCACTCAGCTATCACTTTCTGTCACTCGCTGACACTCAGCTGTCTTTTTCTGTCACTCGCTGTCACCCAGCTATCACTTTCTGTCTTTCAGCTTTCACTTTTTTTTACTCGCTGTCACTCGACTGTCACATTCTGTCACAGCTGAGTGCTGTCAATTTCTGTCATTCGCTGTCACATTCTGTCACTTTCTGTCACTAGCTGTCACCCAGCTGTCACTTTCTGTCACTCGCTGTCAGTCAGCTGTCACTTTCTGTCACTCGCTGTCAGTCAGCTGTCACTTTCTGACACTCAGCTTTCACTTTCTGTCACATTCTCTCACTCGCTGTCACCCAACGGTCACTTTCTGTCACTCAGCTGTCACTCGCTGTCACTCAGCAGTCATTTTCTGTCACTCGCTGTCACTCAGCTGTTGGTTTCTGTCACTTTCTGACACTCAGCTTTCACTTTCTGTCACTTTCTCTCACTCGCTGTCACCCAACGGTCACTTTCTGTCACTTTCTCTCATTCGCTATCACCCAGCTGTCACTTTCTGTCACTCAACTGTCACATTCTGTCACTCAGCTGTCACTTACTATCATTCGCTGTCACTCAGCTGTCACTTTCAGTGATTCGCTGTCACTCAGCTGTCATTTTCTGTCACTTTCTCTCACTCGCTGTCACCCAGCTGTCACTTTCTGTCACTCAGCTGTCACTCGCTGTCACTCAGCAGTCATTTTCTGTCACTCGCTGTCACTCAGCTGTTGATTTCTGTCACTTTCTGACACTCATCTTTCTCTTTCTGTCACTTTCTCTCACTCGCTGTCACCCAACTGTCACTTTCTTTCACTCAGCTGTCACTCGCTGTCACTCAGCAGTCATTTTCTGTCACTTTCTCTCACTCGCTGTCACCCAACGGTCACTTTCCGTCATTCAGCTGTCACTTGCTGTCACTCAGCAGTCGTTTTCTGTCACTCGCTGTCACTCAGCTGTCACTTTGTCACTCGCTGACACTCAGCTGTCTTTTTCTGTCACTCGCTGTCACTCAGCTGTCACTTACTGTCACTTTCTCCAACTCGCTGTCACCCAGCTGTCACTTTCTGTCTTTCAGCTGACACTCGCTGTCACTCAGCAGTCATTTTCTGTCACTCGCTGTTACTCAGCTGTTGGTTTCTGTCACTTTCTGACACTCAGCTTTCACTTTCTGTCACTTTCTCTCACTCGCTGTCACCCAACTGTCACTTTCTGTCACTCAGCTGTCATTTGCTGTCACTCAGCAATCATTTTCTGTCACTCGCTGTCACTCAGCTGTCACTTTCTGTCACTCGCTGTCACTCAGCTGTCATTTTCTGTCACTTTCTGTCACTCGCTGTGACTCAGCTGTCATTTTCTGTCATTCGCTGTCACTTACTGTCACTTTCTCTCATTTGCTGTCACCCAGCTGTCACTTTCTGTCACTCGCTGTCAGTCAGCCTTCACTTTCTGTCACTCGCTGTCACTCAGCTGTCACTCTCTGTCACTCGCTGTCACTTTCTATCAATCGCTGTCACTTTCTGTCACTTTCTGACACTTAGCTGTCGCTCAGCCGTATTTTCCTCTCACTCGCTGACACTCAGCTGTCACTTTCTGTGATTCGCTGTCACTCAGCTTTCACTTTCTGTCATTCGCTGTCACTCAGCTGTCACTTTCTGTCACTCGCTGTCACTCAATCAGCTGTCTCTTTCTGTAACTCGCTGTCACTCAGCTGTCACTTACTGTAACTTTCTCTCACTCGCTGTCACCCAGCCATAACTTTCTGTCATTCGCTGTCACTTTCTTTCTAATCGACGGAGTTATATCTCAAAGATATATCGGTATTCAATAAGCTGTCTCTTTCTGTCACTCGCTGTCACTCAATCAGCTGTCTCTTTTTGTCACTCGCTGTCACTCAGCTGTCACTTTCTGTCACTTGCTGTCACTCAGCTGTCACTTTCTGACACTTAACTTTCACTCAGCTGTCACTCGCTGTCACTTTCTGTCAATCAGCTGTCACTTTCTGTCAATCAGCTGTCACTTTCTGTCAATCAGCTGTCACTTTGTGACACTCATCTGTCACTTTCTGTGACTCGCTTTCACTCAGCTGTCATAAGCTGTCACTGTCTGTCACTTTCTGTCATTCGCTGTCACTCAGCTGTCACTTTCTGTCACTCGCTGACACTCAGCTGTCACTTTCTGTCACTCGCTGTCACTCAGCTGTCATTTTCTGTCACTTTCTGTCACTCACTTTCACTCAGCTGTCACTTTCTGTCACTCGCTGTCACTCAGCTGTCACTTTCTGTCACTCGCTGTCACTCAGCTGTCACTTTCTGTCACTCGCTGTCACTCAGCTGTCCTTTTCTGTCATTCGCAGTCACCCAGCTGTCACTTACTGTCACTCTCTGTCAGTCAGCTGTTACTTTCTGTCACTCGCTGTCAGTCAGCTGTCACTTTCTGTCACTCGCTGTCAGTCAGCTGTCACTTTCTGTCACTTGTTGTCACTCAGCTGTCACTCTCTGTCACTCAGCTGTCACTTTCTGTCATTCGCTGTCACTTTCTGACACTCGCTGTCACTCAGCTGTCACTTTCTGTGACTCGCTTTCACTCAGCTGTCATAAGCTGTCACTGTCTGTCACTTTCTGTCATTCGCTGTCACTCAGCTGTCACTTTCTGTCACTCGCTGACACTCAGCTGTCACTTTCTGTCACTCGCTGTCACTCAGCTGTCATTTTCTGTCACTTTCTGTCACTCGCTGTTACCCAGCTGTCACTTTCTGTCACTTAGCTGTCATTTTCTGTCACTTTCTGTCACTCGCTTTCACTCAACTGTCACTTTCTGTCACTCGCTGTCACTCAGCTGTCACTTTCTGTCACTCGCTGTCACTCAGCTGTCACTTTCTGTCATTCGCTGTCACCCAGCTGTCACTTTCTGTCATTCGCTGTCACTTTCTGACACTCGCTGTCACTCAGCTGTCACTTTCTGTGACTCGCTTTCACTCAGCTGTCATTAGCTGTCACTTTCTGTCACTTTCTGTCACTTTCTGTCATTCGCTGTCACTCAGCTGTCACTTTCTGTCTGTCGCTGACACTCAGCTGTCACTTTCTGTCACTCGCTGTCACTCAGCTGCCATCTCACTCGCTGTCACCAAGCTATCTTTTTCTGTCTTTCAGCTGTCACTTTTTTTTACTCGCTCTCACTCAACTGTCACATTCTGTCACTCAGCTGTCACTTACTGTCATTCGCTGTCACTCAGCTGTCACTTTCAGTGATTCGCTGTAACTCAGCTGTCACTTCCTGTCATTCGCTGTCACTCAGCTGTCACTTTCAGTGATTCGCTGTCACTCAGCTGTCACTTTCTGTCACTCGCTGTCACTCAGCTGTCATTTTCTGTCATTCGCTGTCACCAAGCTGTCACTTTCTGTCACTCGCTGTCACCCAGCTGTCACTTTCTGTCACTTAGCTGTCATTTTCTGTCACTTTCTGTCACTCGCTTTCACTCAACTGTCACTTTCTGACACTCGCTGTCACTCAGCTGTCACTTTCTGTCACTCGCCGTCACTCAGCTGTCACTTTCTGTCATTCGCTGTCACCCAGCTGTCACTTTCTGTCACTCGCTGTCAGTCAGCTGTCACTTTCTGTCACTCGCTGTCAGTCAGCTGTCACTTTCTGTCACTTGTTGTCACTCAGCTGTCACTCTCCGTCACTCGCTGTCACTCAGCTGTCACTTTCTGTCATTCGCTGTCACATTCTGTCACTTTCTGACACTCAGCTGTCACTCAGCTGTATTTTCCTCTCACTCGCTGACACTCAGCTGTCACTTTCTTTGATTCGCTGTCACTCAGCTGTCACTTTCTGTCATTCGCTGTCACTCAGCTGTCATTTTCTGTCACTTTCTGTCACTCGCTTTCACTCAGCTGTCACTTTCTGTCACTCGCTGTCACTCAGCTTTCACTTTCTGTCACTCGCTGACACTCAGCTGTCACTTTCTGTCACTCGCTGTCACCCAGCTGTCACTTTTTGACACTTAGCTGTCGCTCAGCCGTATTTTCCTCTCACTCGCTGACACTCAGCTGTCACTTTCTGTGATTCGCTGTCACTCAGCTTTCACTTTCTGTCATTCGCTGTCACTCAGCTGTTACTTTCTGTCATTAGCTGCCACTCAGCTGTCACTTTCTCTCACTCGCTGTCACTCCGCTGTTGGTTTCTGTCACTTTCTGACACTCAGCTTTCACTTTCTGTCATTCGCTGTCACTTTCTGTCACTTTCTCTCACTCGCTGTCACCCAACTGTCACTTTCTTTCACTCAGCTGTCACTCGCTGTCACTCAGCAGTCATTTTCTGTCACTCGCTGTCACTCTGCTGTCACTTTCTATCAATCGCTGTCACTTTCTGTCACTTTCTGACACTTAGCTGTCGCTCAGCCGTATTTTCCTCTCACTCGCTGACACTCAGCTGTCACTTTCTGTGATTCGCTGTCACTCAGCTTTCACTTTCTGTCACTCGCTGTCACTCCGCTGTTGGTTTCTGTCACTTTCTGACACTCAGCTTTCACTTTCTGTCATTCGCTGTCACTTACTGTCACTTTCTCTCACTCGCTGTCACCCAGCTATCACTTTGTGTCTTTCAGCTGTCACTTTTTTTTACTCGCTCTCACTCAACTGTCACATTCTGTAACTTAGCTGTCACTTACTGTCATTCGCTGTCACTCAGCTGTCACTTTCAGTGATTCGCTGTCACTGAGCTGTCACTTCCTGTCATTCGCTGTCACTCAGCTGTCACTTCCTGTCATTCGCTGTCACTCAGCTGTCACTTTTTGTCACTTTCTCTCACTCGCTGTCACCCAGCTGTCACTTTCTGTCACTCAACTGTCACATTCTGTCACTCAGCTGTCACTTACTATCATTCGCTGTCACTCAGCTGTCACTTTCAGTGATTCGCTGTCACTGAGCTGTCACTTCCTGTCATTCGCTGTCACTCAGCTGTCACTTCCTGTCATTCGCTGTCACTCAGCTGTCACTTTCTGTCACTTTCTCTCACTCGCTATCACCCAGCTGTCACTTTCTGTCACTCAGCTGTCACTCGCTGTCACTCAGCAGTCATTTTCTGTCACTCGCTGTCACTCAGCTGTTGGTTTCTGTCACTTTCTGACACTCAGCTTTCACTTTCTGTCACTTTCTCTCACTCGCTGTCACCCAACGGTCACTTTCTGTCATTCAGCTGTCACTTGCTGTCACTCAGCAGTCGTTTTCTGTCACTCGCTGTCACTCAGCTGTCACTTTGTCACTCGCTGACACTCAGCTGTCTTTTTCTGTCACTCGCTGTCACTCAGCTGTCACTTACTGTCACTTTCTCTAACTCGCTGTCACCCAACTGTCACTTTCTGTCACTCAGCTGTCATTTGCTGTCACTCAGCAGTCACTTTCTGTCACTCGCTGTCACTCAGCTGTCATTTTCTGTCACTTTCTGTCACTCGCTGTGACTCAGCTGTCACTTTCTGACATTCGCTGTCACTTACTGTCACTTTCTCTCATTTAATGTCACCCAGCTGTCACTTTCTGTCACTCGCTGTCAGTCAGCCTTCACTTTCTGTCACTCGCTGTCACTCAGCTGTCACTCTCTGTCACTCGCTGTCACTCTGCTGTCACTTTCTATCAATCGCTGTCACTTTCTGTCACTTTCTGACACTTAGCTGTCGCTCAGCCGTATTTTCCTCTCACTCGCTGACACTCAGCTGTCACTTTCTGTGATTCGCTGTCACTCAGCTTTCACTTTCTGTCATTCGCTGTCACTCAGCTGTCACTTTCTGTCACTTTCTCTCACTCGCTGTCACCCAGCTGTCACTTTCTGTCACTCAACTGTCACATTCTGTCACTCAGCTGTCACTTACTATCATTCGCTGTCACTCAGCTGTCACTTTCAGTGATTCGCTGTCACTCAGCTGTCATTTTCTGTCACTCGCTGTCACTCTGCTGTCACTTTCTATCAATCGCTGTCACTTTCTGTCACTTTTTGACACTTAGCTGTCGCTCAGCCGTATTTTCCTCTCACTCGCTGACACTCAGCTGTCACTTTCTGTGATTCGCTGTCACTCAGCTTTCACTTTCTGTCATTCGCTGTCACTCAGCTGTTACTTTCTGTCATTCGCTGCCACTCAGCTGTCACTTTCTCTCACTCGCTGTCACTCCGCTGTTGGTTTCTGTCACTTTCTGACACTCAGCTTTCACTTTCTGTCATTCGCTGTCACTTACTGTCACTTTCTCTCATTTAATGTCACCCAGCTGTCACTTTCTGTCACTCGCTGTCAGTCAGCCTTCACTTTCTGTCACTCGCTGTCACTCAGCTGTCACTCTCTGTCACTCGCTGTCACTCTGCTGTCACTTTCTATCAATCGCTGTCACTTTCTGTCACTTTCTGACACTTAGCTGTCGCTCAGCCGTATTTTCCTCTCACTCGCTGACACTCAGCTGTCACTTTCTGTGATTCGCTGTCACTCAGCTTTCACTTTCTGTCATTCGCTGTCACTCAGCTGTCACTTTCTGTCACTTTCTCTCACTCGCTGTCACCCAGCTGTCACTTTCTGTCACTCAACTGTCACATTCTGTCACTCAGCTGTCACTTACTATCATTCGCTGTCACTCAGCTGTCACTTTCAGTGATTCGCTGTCACTCAGCTGTCATTTTCTGTCACTCGCTGTCACTCTGCTGTCACTTTCTATCAATCGCTGTCACTTTCTGTCACTTTTTGACACTTAGCTGTCGCTCAGCCGTATTTTCCTCTCACTCGCTGACACTCAGCTGTCACTTTCTGTGATTCGCTGTCACTCAGCTTTCACTTTCTGTCATTCGCTGTCACTCAGCTGTTACTTTCTGTCATTCGCTGCCACTCAGCTGTCACTTTCTCTCACTCGCTGTCACTCCGCTGTTGGTTTCTGTCACTTTCTGACACTCAGCTTTCACTTTCTGTCATTCGCTGTCTTTTTCTGTCACTTTCTCTCACTCGCTGTCACCCAACTGTCACTTTCTTTCACTCAGCTGTCACTCGCTGTCACTCAGCAGTCATTTTGTGTCACTCGCTGTCACTCTGCTGTCACTTTCTATCAATCGCTGTCACTTTCTGTCACTTTCTGACACTTAGCTGTCGCTCAGCCGTATTTTCCTCTCACTCGCTGACACTCAGCTGTCACTTTCTGTGATTCGCTGTCACTCAGCTTTCACTTTCTGTCACTCGCTGTCACTCCGCTGTTGGTTTCTGTCACTTTCTGACACTCAGCTTTCACTTTCTGTCATTCGCTGTCACTTACTGTCACTTTCTCTCACTCGCTGTCACCCAGCTATCACTTTGTGTCTTTCAGCTGTCACTTTTTTTTACTCGCTCTCACTCAACTGTCACATTCTGTAACTTAGCTGTCACTTACTGTCATTCGCTGTCACTCAGCTGTCACTTTCAGTGATTCGCTGTCACTGAGCTGTCACTTCCTGTCATTCGCTGTCACTCAGCTGTCACTTCCTGTCATTCGCTGTCACTCAGCTGTCACTTTCTGTCACTTTCTCTCACTCGCTGTCACCCAGCTGTCACTTTCTGTCACTCAACTGTCACATTCTGTCACTCAGCTGTCACTTACTATCATTCGCTGTCACTCAGCTGTCACTTTCAGTGATTCGCTGTCACTGAGCTGTCACTTCCTGTCATTCGCTGTCACTCAGCTGTCACTTCCTGTCATTCGCTGTCACTCAGCTGTCACTTTCTGTCACTTTCTCTCACTCGCTATCACCCAGCTGTCACTTTCTGTCACTCAGCTGTCACTCGCTGTCACTCAGCAGTCATTTTCTGTCACTCGCTGTCACTCAGCTGTTGATTTCTGTCACTTTCTGACACTCATCTTTCTCTTTCTCTCACTTTCTCTCACTCGCTGTCACCCAACTGTCACTTTCTTTCACTCAGCTGTCACTCGCTGTCACTCAGCAGTCATTTTCTGTCACTCGCTGTCACTCAGCTGTTGGTTTCTGTCACTTTCTGACACTCAGCTTTCACTTTCTGTCACTTTCTCTCACTCGCTGTCACCCAACGGTCACTTTCTGTCATTCAGCTGTCACTTGCTGTCACTCAGCAGTCGTTTTCTGTCACTCGCTGTCACTCAGCTGTCACTTTGTCACTCGCTGACACTCAGCTGTCTTTTTCTGTCACTCGCTGTCACTCAGCTGTCCTTTACTGTCACTTTCTCTAACTCGCTGTCACCCAACTGTCACTTTCTGTCACTCAGCTGTCATTTGCTGTCACTCAGCAGTCACTTTCTGTCACTCGCTGTCACTCAGCTGTCATTTTCTGTCACTTTCTGTCACTCGCTGTGACTCAGCTGTCACTTTCTGACATTCGCTGTCACTTACTGTCACTTTCTCTCATTTAATGTCACCCAGCTGTCACTTTCTGTCACTCGCTGTCAGTCAGCCTTCACTTTCTGTCACTCGCTGTCACTCAGCTGTCACTCTCTGTCACTCGCTGTCACTCTGCTGTCACTTTCTATCAATCGCTGTCACTTTCTGTCACTTTCTGACACTTAGCTGTCGCTCAGCCGTATTTTCCTCTCACTCGCTGACACTCAGCTGTCACTTTCTGTGATTCGCTGTCACTCAGCTTTCACTTTCTGTCATTCGCTGTCACTCAGCTGTCACTTTCTGTCACTTTCTCTCACTCGCTGTCACCCAGCTGTCACTTTCTGTCACTCAACTGTCACATTCTGTCACTCAGCTGTCACTTACTATCATTCGCTGTCACTCAGCTGTCACTTTCAGTGATTCGCTGTCACTCAGCTGTCATTTTCTGTCACTCGCTGTCACTCTGCTGTCACTTTCTATCAATCGCTGTCACTTTCTGTCACTTTTTGACACTTAGCTGTCGCTCAGCCGTATTTTCCTCTCACTCGCTGACACTCAGCTGTCACTTTCTGTGATTCGCTGTCACTCAGCTTTCACTTTCTGTCATTCGCTGTCACTCAGCTGTTACTTTCTGTCATTCGCTGCCACTCAGCTGTCACTTTCTCTCACTCGCTGTCACTCCGCTGTTGGTTTCTGTCACTTTCTGACACTCAGCTTTCACTTTCTGTCATTCGCTGTCACTTACTGTCACTTTCTCTCATTTAATGTCACCCAGCTGTCACTTTCTGTCACTCGCTGTCAGTCAGCCTTCACTTTCTGTCACTCGCTGTCACTCAGCTGTCACTCTCTGTCACTCGCTGTCACTCTGCTGTCACTTTCTATCAATCGCTGTCACTTTCTGTCACTTTCTGACACTTAGCTGTCGCTCAGCCGTATTTTCCTCTCACTCGCTGACACTCAGCTGTCACTTTCTGTGATTCGCTGTCACTCAGCTTTCACTTTCTGTCATTCGCTGTCACTCAGCTGTCACTTTCTGTCACTTTCTCTCACTCGCTGTCACCCAGCTGTCACTTTCTGTCACTCAACTGTCACATTCTGTCACTCAGCTGTCACTTACTATCATTCGCTGTCACTCAGCTGTCACTTTCAGTGATTCGCTGTCACTCAGCTGTCATTTTCTGTCACTCGCTGTCACTCTGCTGTCACTTTCTATCAATCGCTGTCACTTTCTGTCACTTTTTGACACTTAGCTGTCGCTCAGCCGTATTTTCCTCTCACTCGCTGACACTCAGCTGTCACTTTCTGTGATTCGCTGTCACTCAGCTTTCACTTTCTGTCATTCGCTGTCACTCAGCTGTTACTTTCTGTCATTCGCTGCCACTCAGCTGTCACTTTCTCTCACTCGCTGTCACTCCGCTGTTGGTTTCTGTCACTTTCTGACACTCAGCTTTCACTTTCTGTCATTCGCTGTCTTTTTCTGTCACTTTCTCTCACTCGCTGTCACCCAACTGTCACTTTCTTTCACTCAGCTGTCACTCGCTGTCACTCAGCAGTCATTTTGTGTCACTCGCTGTCACTCTGCTGTCACTTTCTATCAATCGCTGTCACTTTCTGTCACTTTCTGACACTTAGCTGTCGCTCAGCCGTATTTTCCTCTCACTCGCTGACACTCAGCTGTCACTTTCTGTGATTCGCTGTCACTCAGCTTTCACTTTCTGTCACTCGCTGTCACTCCGCTGTTGGTTTCTGTCACTTTCTGACACTCAGCTTTCACTTTCTGTCATTCGCTGTCACTTACTGTCACTTTCTCTCACTCGCTGTCACCCAGCTATCACTTTGTGTCTTTCAGCTGTCACTTTTTTTTACTCGCTCTCACTCAACTGTCACATTCTGTAACTTAGCTGTCACTTACTGTCATTCGCTGTCACTCAGCTGTCACTTTCAGTGATTCGCTGTCACTGAGCTGTCACTTCCTGTCATTCGCTGTCACTCAGCTGTCACTTCCTGTCATTCGCTGTCACTCAGCTGTCACTTTCTGTCACTTTCTCTCACTCGCTGTCACCCAGCTGTCACTTTCTGTCACTCAACTGTCACATTCTGTCACTCAGCTGTCACTTACTATCATTCGCTGTCACTCAGCTGTCACTTTCAGTGATTCGCTGTCACTGAGCTGTCACTTCCTGTCATTCGCTGTCACTCAGCTGTCACTTCCTGTCATTCGCTGTCACTCAGCTGTCACTTTCTGTCACTTTCTCTCACTCGCTATCACCCAGCTGTCACTTTCTGTCACTCAGCTGTCACTCGCTGTCACTCAGCAGTCATTTTCTGTCACTCGCTGTCACTCAGCTGTTGATTTCTGTCACTTTCTGACACTCATCTTTCTCTTTCTCTCACTTTCTCTCACTCGCTGTCACCCAACTGTCACTTTCTTTCACTCAGCTGTCACTCGCTGTCACTCAGCAGTCATTTTCTGTCACTCGCTGTCACTCAGCTGTTGGTTTCTGTCACTTTCTGACACTCAGCTTTCACTTTCTGTCACTTTCTCTCACTCGCTGTCACCCAACGGTCACTTTCTGTCATTCAGCTGTCACTTGCTGTCACTCAGCAGTCGTTTTCTGTCACTCGCTGTCACTCAGCTGTCACTTTGTCACTCGCTGACACTCAGCTGTCTTTTTCTGTCACTCGCTGTCACTCAGCTGTCCTTTACTGTCACTTTCTCTAACTCGCTGTCACCCAACTGTCACTTTCTGTCACTCAGCTGTCATTTGCTGTCACTCAGCAGTCACTTTCTGTCACTCGCTGTCACTCAGCTGTCATTTTCTGTCACTTTCTGTCACTCGCTGTGACTCAGCTGTCACTTTCTGACATTCGCTGTCACTTACTGTCACTTTCTCTCATTTAATGTCACCCAGCTGTCACTTTCTGTCACTCGCTGTCAGTCAGCCTTCACTTTCTGTCACTCGCTGTCACTCAGCTGTCACTCTCTGTCACTCGCTGTCACTCTGCTGTCACTTTCTATCAATCGCTGTCACTTTCTGTCACTTTCTGACACTTAGCTGTCGCTCAGCCGTATTTTCCTCTCACTCGCTGACACTCAGCTGTCATTTTCTGTCACTCGCTGTCACTCTGCTGTCACTTTCTATCAATCGCTGTCACTTTCTGTCACTTTTTGACACTTAGCTGTCGCTCAGCCGTATTTTCCTCTCACTCGCTGACACTCAGCTGTCACTTTCTGTGATTCGCTGTCACTCAGCTTTCACTTTCTGTCATTCGCTGTCACTCAGCTGTTACTTTCTGTCATTCGCTGCCACTCAGCTGTCACTTTCTCTCACTCGCTGTCACTCCGCTGTTGGTTTCTGTCACTTTCTGACACTCAGCTTTCACTTTCTGTCATTCGCTGTCTTTTTCTGTCACTTTCTCTCACTCGCTGTCACCCAACTGTCACTTTCTTTCACTCAGCTGTCACTCGCTGTCACTCAGCAGTCATTTTGTGTCACTCGCTGTCACTCTGCTGTCACTTTCTATCAATCGCTGTCACTTTCTGTCACTTTCTGACACTTAGCTGTCGCTCAGCCGTATTTTCCTCTCACTCGCTGACACTCAGCTGTCACTTTCTGTGATTCGCTGTCACTCAGCTTTCACTTTCTGTCACTCGCTGTCACTCCGCTGTTGGTTTCTGTCACTTTCTGACACTCAGCTTTCACTTTCTGTCATTCGCTGTCACTTACTGTCACTTTCTCTCACTCGCTGTCACCCAGCTATCACTTTGTGTCTTTCAGCTGTCACTTTTTTTTACTCGCTCTCACTCAACTGTCACATTCTGTAACTTAGCTGTCACTTACTGTCATTCGCTGTCACTCAGCTGTCACTTTCAGTGATTCGCTGTCACTGAGCTGTCACTTCCTGTCATTCGCTGTCACTCAGCTGTCACTTCCTGTCATTCGCTGTCACTCAGCTGTCACTTTCTGTCACTTTCTCTCACTAGCTGTCACCCAGCTGTCACTTTCTGTCACTCAACTGTCACATTCTGTCACTCAGCTGTCACTTACTATCATTCGCTGTCACTCAGCTGTCACTTTCAGTGATTCGCTGTCACTGAGCTGTCACTTCCTGTCATTCGCTGTCACTCAGCTGTCACTTCCTGTCATTCGCTGTCACTCAGCTGTCACTTTCTGTCACTTTCTCTCACTCGCTATCACCCAGCTGTCACTTTCTGTCACTCAGCTGTCACTCGCTGTCACTCAGCAGTCATTTTCTGTCACTCGCTGTCACTCAGCTGTTGATTTCTGTCACTTTCTGACACTCATCTTTCTCTTTCTCTCACTTTCTCTCACTCGCTGTCACCCAACTGTCACTTTCTTTCACTCAGCTGTCACTCGCTGTCACTCAGCAGTCATTTTCTGTCACTCGCTGTCACTCAGCTGTTGGTTTCTGTCACTTTCTGACACTCAGCTTTCACTTTCTGTCACTTTCTCTCACTCGCTGTCACCCAACGGTCACTTTCTGTCATTCAGCTGTCACTTGCTGTCACTCAGCAGTCGTTTTCTGTCACTCGCTGTCACTCAGCTGTCACTTTGTCACTCGCTGACACTCAGCTGTCTTTTTCTGTCACTCGCTGTCACTCAGCTGTCCTTTACTGTCACTTTCTCTAACTCGCTGTCACCCAACTGTCACTTTCTGTCACTCAGCTGTCATTTGCTGTCACTCAGCAGTCACTTTCTGTCACTCGCTGTCACTCAGCTGTCATTTTCTGTCACTTTCTGTCACTCGCTGTGACTCAGCTGTCACTTTCTGACATTCGCTGTCACTTACTGTCACTTTCTCTCATTTAATGTCACCCAGCTGTCACTTTCTGTCACTCGCTGTCAGTCAGCCTTCACTTTCTGTCACTCGCTGTCACTCAGCTGTCACTCTCTGTCACTCGCTGTCACTCTGCTGTCACTTTCTATCAATCGCTGTCACTTTCTGTCACTTTCTGACACTTAGCTGTCGCTCAGCCGTATTTTCCTCTCACTCGCTGACACTCAGCTGTCACTTTCTGTGATTCGCTGTCACTCAGCTTTCACTTTCTGTCATTCGCTGTCACTCAGCTGTCACTTTCTGTCACTTTCTCTCACTCGCTGTCACCCAGCTGTCACTTTCTGTCACTCAACTGTCACATTCTGTCACTCAGCTGTCACTTACTATCATTCGCTGTCACTCAGCTGTCACTTTCAGTGATTCGCTGTCACTCAGCTGTCATTTTCTGTCACTTTCTCTCACTCGCTGTCACCCAGCTGTCACTTTCTGTCACTCAGCTGTCACTCGCTGTCACTCAGCAGTCATTTTCTGTCACTCGCTGTCACTCAGCTGTTGATTTCTGTCACTTTCTGACACTCATCTTTCTCTTTCTGTCACTTTCTCTCACTCGCTGTCACCCAACTGTCACTTTCTTTCACTCAGCTGTCACTCGCTGTCACTCAGCAGTCATTTTCTGTCACTCGCTGTCACTCAGCTGTCACTTGCTGTCACTAGCAGTCTCTCAGCTGTCTCTTTCTGTCACTCGCTGTCACTCAGCTGTCACTTACTGTCACTTTCTCTCACTCGCTGTCACCCAGCTATCACTTTGTCTTTCAGCTGTCACTTTTGTTTACTCGCTCTCACTCAACTGTCACATTCTGTCACTCGCTGTCACTCAGCTGTCAATTTCTGTCACTCAGCTGTCATTTTCTGTCACTTTCTGTCACTCGCTGTCACTCAGCTGTCACTTTCTGACACTCAGCTGTCACTTACTGTCACTTTCTCTCACTCGCTGTCACCCAGCTATCACTTTCTGTCTTTCAGCTGTCACTTTTTTTTACTCGTTTTCACTTAACTGTCACATTATGTCACTCGCTGACCCTCAGCTTTCACTTTCTGTCACTTTCTCTCACTCGCTGTCACCCAACTGTCACTTTCTGTCACTCAGCTGTCATTTGCTGTCACTCAGCTATCACTTTCTGTCACTCGCTGACACTCAGCTGTCTTTTTCTGTCACTCGCTGTCACCCAGCTATCACTTTCTGTCTTTCAGCTTTCACTTTTTTTTACTCGCTGTCACTCGACTGTCACATTCTGTCACAGCTGAGTGCTGTCAATTTCTGTCATTCGCTGTCACATTCTGTCACTTTCTGTCACTAGCTGTCACCCAGCTGTCACTTTCTGTCACTCGCTGTCAGTCAGCTGTCACTTTCTGTCACTCGCTGTCAGTCAGCTGTCACTTTCTGACACTCAGCTTTCACTTTCTGTCACATTCTCTCACTCGCTGTCACCCAACGGTCACTTTCTGTCACTCAGCTGTCACTCGCTGTCACTCAGCAGTCATTTTCTGTCACTCGCTGTCACTCAGCTGTTGGTTTCTGTCACTTTCTGACACTCAGCTTTCACTTTCTGTCACTTTCTCTCACTCGCTGTCACCCAACGGTCACTTTCTGTCACTTTCTCTCATTCGCTATCACCCAGCTGTCACTTTCTGTCACTCAACTGTCACATTCTGTCACTCAGCTGTCACTTACTATCATTCGCTGTCACTCAGCTGTCACTTTCAGTGATTCGCTGTCACTCAGCTGTCATTTTCTGTCACTTTCTCTCACTCGCTGTCACCCAGCTGTCACTTTCTGTCACTCAGCTGTCACTCGCTGTCACTCAGCAGTCATTTTCTGTCACTCGCTGTCACTCAGCTGTTGATTTCTGTCACTTTCTGACACTCATCTTTCTCTTTCTGTCACTTTCTCTCACTCGCTGTCACCCAACTGTCACTTTCTTTCACTCAGCTGTCACTCGCTGTCACTCAGCAGTCATTTTCTGTCACTTTCTCTCACTCGCTGTCACCCAACGGTCACTTTCCGTCATTCAGCTGTCACTTGCTGTCACTCAGCAGTCGTTTTCTGTCACTCGCTGTCACTCAGCTGTCACTTTGTCACTCGCTGACACTCAGCTGTCTTTTTCTGTCACTCGCTGTCACTCAGCTGTCACTTACTGTCACTTTCTCCAACTCGCTGTCACCCAGCTGTCACTTTCTGTCTTTCAGCTGACACTCGCTGTCACTCAGCAGTCATTTTCTGTCACTCGCTGTTACTCAGCTGTTGGTTTCTGTCACTTTCTGACACTCAGCTTTCACTTTCTGTCACTTTCTCTCACTCGCTGTCACCCAACTGTCACTTTCTGTCACTCAGCTGTCATTTGCTGTCACTCAGCAATCATTTTCTGTCACTCGCTGTCACTCAGCTGTCACTTTCTGTCACTCGCTGTCACTCAGCTGTCATTTTCTGTCACTTTCTGTCACTCGCTGTGACTCAGCTGTCATTTTCTGTCATTCGCTGTCACTTACTGTCACTTTCTCTCATTTGCTGTCACCCAGCTGTCACTTTCTGTCACTCGCTGTCAGTCAGCCTTCACTTTCTGTCACTCGCTGTCACTCAGCTGTCACTCTCTGTCACTCGCTGTCACTTTCTATCAATCGCTGTCACTTTCTGTCACTTTCTGACACTTAGCTGTCGCTCAGCCGTATTTTCCTCTCACTCGCTGACACTCAGCTGTCACTTTCTGTGATTCGCTGTCACTCAGCTTTCACTTTCTGTCATTCGCTGTCACTCAGCTGTCACTTTCTGTCACTCGCTGTCACTCAATCAGCTGTCTCTTTCTGTAACTCGCTGTCACTCAGCTGTCACTTACTGTAACTTTCTCTCACTCGCTGTCACCCAGCCATAACTTTCTGTCATTCGCTGTCACTTTCTTTCTAATCGACGGAGTTATATCTCAAAGATATATCGGTATTCAATAAGCTGTCTCTTTCTGTCACTCGCTGTCACTCAATCAGCTGTCTCTTTTTGTCACTCGCTGTCACTCAGCTGTCACTTTCTGTCACTTGCTGTCACTCAGCTGTCACTTTCTGACACTTAACTTTCACTCAGCTGTCACTCGCTGTCACTTTCTGTCAATCAGCTGTCACTTTCTGTCAATCAGCTGTCACTTTCTGTCAATCAGCTGTCACTTTGTGACACTCATCTGTCACTTTCTGTGACTCGCTTTCACTCAGCTGTCATAAGCTGTCACTGTCTGTCACTTTCTGTCATTCGCTGTCACTCAGCTGTCACTTTCTGTCACTCGCTGACACTCAGCTGTCACTTTCTGTCACTCGCTGTCACTCAGCTGTCATTTTCTGTCACTTTCTGTCACTCACTTTCACTCAGCTGTCACTTTCTGTCACTCGCTGTCACTCAGCTGTCACTTTCTGTCACTCGCTGTCACTCAGCTGTCACTTTCTGTCACTCGCTGTCACTCAGCTGTCCTTTTCTGTCATTCGCAGTCACCCAGCTGTCACTTACTGTCACTCTCTGTCAGTCAGCTGTTACTTTCTGTCACTCGCTGTCAGTCAGCTGTCACTTTCTGTCACTCGCTGTCAGTCAGCTGTCACTTTCTGTCACTTGTTGTCACTCAGCTGTCACTCTCTGTCACTCAGCTGTCACTTTCTGTCATTCGCTGTCACTTTCTGACACTCGCTGTCACTCAGCTGTCACTTTCTGTGACTCGCTTTCACTCAGCTGTCATAAGCTGTCACTGTCTGTCACTTTCTGTCATTCGCTGTCACTCAGCTGTCACTTTCTGTCACTCGCTGACACTCAGCTGTCACTTTCTGTCACTCGCTGTCACTCAGCTGTCATTTTCTGTCACTTTCTGTCACTCGCTGTTACCCAGCTGTCACTTTCTGTCACTTAGCTGTCATTTTCTGTCACTTTCTGTCACTCGCTTTCACTCAACTGTCACTTTCTGTCACTCGCTGTCACTCAGCTGTCACTTTCTGTCACTCGCTGTCACTCAGCTGTCACTTTCTGTCATTCGCTGTCACCCAGCTGTCACTTTCTGTCATTCGCTGTCACTTTCTGACACTCGCTGTCACTCAGCTGTCACTTTCTGTGACTCGCTTTCACTCAGCTGTCATTAGCTGTCACTTTCTGTCACTTTCTGTCACTTTCTGTCATTCGCTGTCACTCAGCTGTCACTTTCTGTCTGTCGCTGACACTCAGCTGTCACTTTCTGTCACTCGCTGTCACTCAGCTGCCATCTCACTCGCTGTCACCAAGCTATCTTTTTCTGTCTTTCAGCTGTCACTTTTTTTTACTCGCTCTCACTCAACTGTCACATTCTGTCACTCAGCTGTCACTTACTGTCATTCGCTGTCACTCAGCTGTCACTTTCAGTGATTCGCTGTAACTCAGCTGTCACTTCCTGTCATTCGCTGTCACTCAGCTGTCACTTTCAGTGATTCGCTGTCACTCAGCTGTCACTTTCTGTCACTCGCTGTCACTCAGCTGTCATTTTCTGTCATTCGCTGTCACCAAGCTGTCACTTTCTGTCACTCGCTGTCACCCAGCTGTCACTTTCTGTCACTTAGCTGTCATTTTCTGTCACTTTCTGTCACTCGCTTTCACTCAACTGTCACTTTCTGACACTCGCTGTCACTCAGCTGTCACTTTCTGTCACTCGCCGTCACTCAGCTGTCACTTTCTGTCATTCGCTGTCACCCAGCTGTCACTTTCTGTCACTCGCTGTCAGTCAGCTGTCACTTTCTGTCACTCGCTGTCAGTCAGCTGTCACTTTCTGTCACTTGTTGTCACTCAGCTGTCACTCTCCGTCACTCGCTGTCACTCAGCTGTCACTTTCTGTCATTCGCTGTCACATTCTGTCACTTTCTGACACTCAGCTGTCACTCAGCTGTATTTTCCTCTCACTCGCTGACACTCAGCTGTCACTTTCTTTGATTCGCTGTCACTCAGCTGTCACTTTCTGTCATTCGCTGTCACTCAGCTGTCATTTTCTGTCACTTTCTGTCACTCGCTTTCACTCAGCTGTCACTTTCTGTCACTCGCTGTCACTCAGCTTTCACTTTCTGTCACTCGCTGACACTCAGCTGTCACTTTCTGTCACTCGCTGTCACCCAGCTGTCACTTTTTGACACTTAGCTGTCGCTCAGCCGTATTTTCCTCTCACTCGCTGACACTCAGCTGTCACTTTCTGTGATTCGCTGTCACTCAGCTTTCACTTTCTGTCATTCGCTGTCACTCAGCTGTTACTTTCTGTCATTAGCTGCCACTCAGCTGTCACTTTCTCTCACTCGCTGTCACTCCGCTGTTGGTTTCTGTCACTTTCTGACACTCAGCTTTCACTTTCTGTCATTCGCTGTCACTTTCTGTCACTTTCTCTCACTCGCTGTCACCCAACTGTCACTTTCTTTCACTCAGCTGTCACTCGCTGTCACTCAGCAGTCATTTTCTGTCACTCGCTGTCACTCTGCTGTCACTTTCTATCAATCGCTGTCACTTTCTGTCACTTTCTGACACTTAGCTGTCGCTCAGCCGTATTTTCCTCTCACTCGCTGACACTCAGCTGTCACTTTCTGTGATTCGCTGTCACTCAGCTTTCACTTTCTGTCACTCGCTGTCACTCCGCTGTTGGTTTCTGTCACTTTCTGACACTCAGCTTTCACTTTCTGTCATTCGCTGTCACTTACTGTCACTTTCTCTCACTCGCTGTCACCCAGCTATCACTTTGTGTCTTTCAGCTGTCACTTTTTTTTACTCGCTCTCACTCAACTGTCACATTCTGTAACTTAGCTGTCACTTACTGTCATTCGCTGTCACTCAGCTGTCACTTTCAGTGATTCGCTGTCACTGAGCTGTCACTTCCTGTCATTCGCTGTCACTCAGCTGTCACTTCCTGTCATTCGCTGTCACTCAGCTGTCACTTTTTGTCACTTTCTCTCACTCGCTGTCACCCAGCTGTCACTTTCTGTCACTCAACTGTCACATTCTGTCACTCAGCTGTCACTTACTATCATTCGCTGTCACTCAGCTGTCACTTTCAGTGATTCGCTGTCACTGAGCTGTCACTTCCTGTCATTCGCTGTCACTCAGCTGTCACTTCCTGTCATTCGCTGTCACTCAGCTGTCACTTTCTGTCACTTTCTCTCACTCGCTATCACCCAGCTGTCACTTTCTGTCACTCAGCTGTCACTCGCTGTCACTCAGCAGTCATTTTCTGTCACTCGCTGTCACTCAGCTGTTGGTTTCTGTCACTTTCTGACACTCAGCTTTCACTTTCTGTCACTTTCTCTCACTCGCTGTCACCCAACGGTCACTTTCTGTCATTCAGCTGTCACTTGCTGTCACTCAGCAGTCGTTTTCTGTCACTCGCTGTCACTCAGCTGTCACTTTGTCACTCGCTGACACTCAGCTGTCTTTTTCTGTCACTCGCTGTCACTCAGCTGTCACTTACTGTCACTTTCTCTAACTCGCTGTCACCCAACTGTCACTTTCTGTCACTCAGCTGTCATTTGCTGTCACTCAGCAGTCACTTTCTGTCACTCGCTGTCACTCAGCTGTCATTTTCTGTCACTTTCTGTCACTCGCTGTGACTCAGCTGTCACTTTCTGACATTCGCTGTCACTTACTGTCACTTTCTCTCATTTAATGTCACCCAGCTGTCACTTTCTGTCACTCGCTGTCAGTCAGCCTTCACTTTCTGTCACTCGCTGTCACTCAGCTGTCACTCTCTGTCACTCGCTGTCACTCTGCTGTCACTTTCTATCAATCGCTGTCACTTTCTGTCACTTTCTGACACTTAGCTGTCGCTCAGCCGTATTTTCCTCTCACTCGCTGACACTCAGCTGTCACTTTCTGTGATTCGCTGTCACTCAGCTTTCACTTTCTGTCATTCGCTGTCACTCAGCTGTCACTTTCTGTCACTTTCTCTCACTCGCTGTCACCCAGCTGTCACTTTCTGTCACTCAACTGTCACATTCTGTCACTCAGCTGTCACTTACTATCATTCGCTGTCACTCAGCTGTCACTTTCAGTGATTCGCTGTCACTCAGCTGTCATTTTCTGTCACTCGCTGTCACTCTGCTGTCACTTTCTATCAATCGCTGTCACTTTCTGTCACTTTTTGACACTTAGCTGTCGCTCAGCCGTATTTTCCTCTCACTCGCTGACACTCAGCTGTCACTTTCTGTGATTCGCTGTCACTCAGCTTTCACTTTCTGTCATTCGCTGTCACTCAGCTGTTACTTTCTGTCATTCGCTGCCACTCAGCTGTCACTTTCTCTCACTCGCTGTCACTCCGCTGTTGGTTTCTGTCACTTTCTGACACTCAGCTTTCACTTTCTGTCATTCGCTGTCACTTACTGTCACTTTCTCTCATTTAATGTCACCCAGCTGTCACTTTCTGTCACTCGCTGTCAGTCAGCCTTCACTTTCTGTCACTCGCTGTCACTCAGCTGTCACTCTCTGTCACTCGCTGTCACTCTGCTGTCACTTTCTATCAATCGCTGTCACTTTCTGTCACTTTCTGACACTTAGCTGTCGCTCAGCCGTATTTTCCTCTCACTCGCTGACACTCAGCTGTCACTTTCTGTGATTCGCTGTCACTCAGCTTTCACTTTCTGTCATTCGCTGTCACTCAGCTGTCACTTTCTGTCACTTTCTCTCACTCGCTGTCACCCAGCTGTCACTTTCTGTCACTCAACTGTCACATTCTGTCACTCAGCTGTCACTTACTATCATTCGCTGTCACTCAGCTGTCACTTTCAGTGATTCGCTGTCACTCAGCTGTCATTTTCTGTCACTCGCTGTCACTCTGCTGTCACTTTCTATCAATCGCTGTCACTTTCTGTCACTTTTTGACACTTAGCTGTCGCTCAGCCGTATTTTCCTCTCACTCGCTGACACTCAGCTGTCACTTTCTGTGATTCGCTGTCACTCAGCTTTCACTTTCTGTCATTCGCTGTCACTCAGCTGTTACTTTCTGTCATTCGCTGCCACTCAGCTGTCACTTTCTCTCACTCGCTGTCACTCCGCTGTTGGTTTCTGTCACTTTCTGACACTCAGCTTTCACTTTCTGTCATTCGCTGTCTTTTTCTGTCACTTTCTCTCACTCGCTGTCACCCAACTGTCACTTTCTTTCACTCAGCTGTCACTCGCTGTCACTCAGCAGTCATTTTGTGTCACTCGCTGTCACTCTGCTGTCACTTTCTATCAATCGCTGTCACTTTCTGTCACTTTCTGACACTTAGCTGTCGCTCAGCCGTATTTTCCTCTCACTCGCTGACACTCAGCTGTCACTTTCTGTGATTCGCTGTCACTCAGCTTTCACTTTCTGTCACTCGCTGTCACTCCGCTGTTGGTTTCTGTCACTTTCTGACACTCAGCTTTCACTTTCTGTCATTCGCTGTCACTTACTGTCACTTTCTCTCACTCGCTGTCACCCAGCTATCACTTTGTGTCTTTCAGCTGTCACTTTTTTTTACTCGCTCTCACTCAACTGTCACATTCTGTAACTTAGCTGTCACTTACTGTCATTCGCTGTCACTCAGCTGTCACTTTCAGTGATTCGCTGTCACTGAGCTGTCACTTCCTGTCATTCGCTGTCACTCAGCTGTCACTTCCTGTCATTCGCTGTCACTCAGCTGTCACTTTCTGTCACTTTCTCTCACTCGCTGTCACCCAGCTGTCACTTTCTGTCACTCAACTGTCACATTCTGTCACTCAGCTGTCACTTACTATCATTCGCTGTCACTCAGCTGTCACTTTCAGTGATTCGCTGTCACTGAGCTGTCACTTCCTGTCATTCGCTGTCACTCAGCTGTCACTTCCTGTCATTCGCTGTCACTCAGCTGTCACTTTCTGTCACTTTCTCTCACTCGCTATCACCCAGCTGTCACTTTCTGTCACTCAGCTGTCACTCGCTGTCACTCAGCAGTCATTTTCTGTCACTCGCTGTCACTCAGCTGTTGATTTCTGTCACTTTCTGACACTCATCTTTCTCTTTCTCTCACTTTCTCTCACTCGCTGTCACCCAACTGTCACTTTCTTTCACTCAGCTGTCACTCGCTGTCACTCAGCAGTCATTTTCTGTCACTCGCTGTCACTCAGCTGTTGGTTTCTGTCACTTTCTGACACTCAGCTTTCACTTTCTGTCACTTTCTCTCACTCGCTGTCACCCAACGGTCACTTTCTGTCATTCAGCTGTCACTTGCTGTCACTCAGCAGTCGTTTTCTGTCACTCGCTGTCACTCAGCTGTCACTTTGTCACTCGCTGACACTCAGCTGTCTTTTTCTGTCACTCGCTGTCACTCAGCTGTCCTTTACTGTCACTTTCTCTAACTCGCTGTCACCCAACTGTCACTTTCTGTCACTCAGCTGTCATTTGCTGTCACTCAGCAGTCACTTTCTGTCACTCGCTGTCACTCAGCTGTCATTTTCTGTCACTTTCTGTCACTCGCTGTGACTCAGCTGTCACTTTCTGACATTCGCTGTCACTTACTGTCACTTTCTCTCATTTAATGTCACCCAGCTGTCACTTTCTGTCACTCGCTGTCAGTCAGCCTTCACTTTCTGTCACTCGCTGTCACTCAGCTGTCACTCTCTGTCACTCGCTGTCACTCTGCTGTCACTTTCTATCAATCGCTGTCACTTTCTGTCACTTTCTGACACTTAGCTGTCGCTCAGCCGTATTTTCCTCTCACTCGCTGACACTCAGCTGTCACTTTCTGTGATTCGCTGTCACTCAGCTTTCACTTTCTGTCATTCGCTGTCACTCAGCTGTCACTTTCTGTCACTTTCTCTCACTCGCTGTCACCCAGCTGTCACTTTCTGTCACTCAACTGTCACATTCTGTCACTCAGCTGTCACTTACTATCATTCGCTGTCACTCAGCTGTCACTTTCAGTGATTCGCTGTCACTCAGCTGTCATTTTCTGTCACTCGCTGTCACTCTGCTGTCACTTTCTATCAATCGCTGTCACTTTCTGTCACTTTTTGACACTTAGCTGTCGCTCAGCCGTATTTTCCTCTCACTCGCTGACACTCAGCTGTCACTTTCTGTGATTCGCTGTCACTCAGCTTTCACTTTCTGTCATTCGCTGTCACTCAGCTGTTACTTTCTGTCATTCGCTGCCACTCAGCTGTCACTTTCTCTCACTCGCTGTCACTCCGCTGTTGGTTTCTGTCACTTTCTGACACTCAGCTTTCACTTTCTGTCATTCGCTGTCACTTACTGTCACTTTCTCTCATTTAATGTCACCCAGCTGTCACTTTCTGTCACTCGCTGTCAGTCAGCCTTCACTTTCTGTCACTCGCTGTCACTCAGCTGTCACTCTCTGTCACTCGCTGTCACTCTGCTGTCACTTTCTATCAATCGCTGTCACTTTCTGTCACTTTCTGACACTTAGCTGTCGCTCAGCCGTATTTTCCTCTCACTCGCTGACACTCAGCTGTCACTTTCTGTGATTCGCTGTCACTCAGCTTTCACTTTCTGTCATTCGCTGTCACTCAGCTGTCACTTTCTGTCACTTTCTCTCACTCGCTGTCACCCAGCTGTCACTTTCTGTCACTCAACTGTCACATTCTGTCACTCAGCTGTCACTTACTATCATTCGCTGTCACTCAGCTGTCACTTTCAGTGATTCGCTGTCACTCAGCTGTCATTTTCTGTCACTCGCTGTCACTCTGCTGTCACTTTCTATCAATCGCTGTCACTTTCTGTCACTTTTTGACACTTAGCTGTCGCTCAGCCGTATTTTCCTCTCACTCGCTGACACTCAGCTGTCACTTTCTGTGATTCGCTGTCACTCAGCTTTCACTTTCTGTCATTCGCTGTCACTCAGCTGTTACTTTCTGTCATTCGCTGCCACTCAGCTGTCACTTTCTCTCACTCGCTGTCACTCCGCTGTTGGTTTCTGTCACTTTCTGACACTCAGCTTTCACTTTCTGTCATTCGCTGTCTTTTTCTGTCACTTTCTCTCACTCGCTGTCACCCAACTGTCACTTTCTTTCACTCAGCTGTCACTCGCTGTCACTCAGCAGTCATTTTGTGTCACTCGCTGTCACTCTGCTGTCACTTTCTATCAATCGCTGTCACTTTCTGTCACTTTCTGACACTTAGCTGTCGCTCAGCCGTATTTTCCTCTCACTCGCTGACACTCAGCTGTCACTTTCTGTGATTCGCTGTCACTCAGCTTTCACTTTCTGTCACTCGCTGTCACTCCGCTGTTGGTTTCTGTCACTTTCTGACACTCAGCTTTCACTTTCTGTCATTCGCTGTCACTTACTGTCACTTTCTCTCACTCGCTGTCACCCAGCTATCACTTTGTGTCTTTCAGCTGTCACTTTTTTTTACTCGCTCTCACTCAACTGTCACATTCTGTAACTTAGCTGTCACTTACTGTCATTCGCTGTCACTCAGCTGTCACTTTCAGTGATTCGCTGTCACTGAGCTGTCACTTCCTGTCATTCGCTGTCACTCAGCTGTCACTTCCTGTCATTCGCTGTCACTCAGCTGTCACTTTCTGTCACTTTCTCTCACTCGCTGTCACCCAGCTGTCACTTTCTGTCACTCAACTGTCACATTCTGTCACTCAGCTGTCACTTACTATCATTCGCTGTCACTCAGCTGTCACTTTCAGTGATTCGCTGTCACTGAGCTGTCACTTCCTGTCATTCGCTGTCACTCAGCTGTCACTTCCTGTCATTCGCTGTCACTCAGCTGTCACTTTCTGTCACTTTCTCTCACTCGCTATCACCCAGCTGTCACTTTCTGTCACTCAGCTGTCACTCGCTGTCACTCAGCAGTCATTTTCTGTCACTCGCTGTCACTCAGCTGTTGATTTCTGTCACTTTCTGACACTCATCTTTCTCTTTCTCTCACTTTCTCTCACTCGCTGTCACCCAACTGTCACTTTCTTTCACTCAGCTGTCACTCGCTGTCACTCAGCAGTCATTTTCTGTCACTCGCTGTCACTCAGCTGTTGGTTTCTGTCACTTTCTGACACTCAGCTTTCACTTTCTGTCACTTTCTCTCACTCGCTGTCACCCAACGGTCACTTTCTGTCATTCAGCTGTCACTTGCTGTCACTCAGCAGTCGTTTTCTGTCACTCGCTGTCACTCAGCTGTCACTTTGTCACTCGCTGACACTCAGCTGTCTTTTTCTGTCACTCGCTGTCACTCAGCTGTCCTTTACTGTCACTTTCTCTAACTCGCTGTCACCCAACTGTCACTTTCTGTCACTCAGCTGTCATTTGCTGTCACTCAGCAGTCACTTTCTGTCACTCGCTGTCACTCAGCTGTCATTTTCTGTCACTTTCTGTCACTCGCTGTGACTCAGCTGTCACTTTCTGACATTCGCTGTCACTTACTGTCACTTTCTCTCATTTAATGTCACCCAGCTGTCACTTTCTGTCACTCGCTGTCAGTCAGCCTTCACTTTCTGTCACTCGCTGTCACTCAGCTGTCACTCTCTGTCACTCGCTGTCACTCTGCTGTCACTTTCTATCAATCGCTGTCACTTTCTGTCACTTTCTGACACTTAGCTGTCGCTCAGCCGTATTTTCCTCTCACTCGCTGACACTCAGCTGTCATTTTCTGTCACTCGCTGTCACTCTGCTGTCACTTTCTATCAATCGCTGTCACTTTCTGTCACTTTTTGACACTTAGCTGTCGCTCAGCCGTATTTTCCTCTCACTCGCTGACACTCAGCTGTCACTTTCTGTGATTCGCTGTCACTCAGCTTTCACTTTCTGTCATTCGCTGTCACTCAGCTGTTACTTTCTGTCATTCGCTGCCACTCAGCTGTCACTTTCTCTCACTCGCTGTCACTCCGCTGTTGGTTTCTGTCACTTTCTGACACTCAGCTTTCACTTTCTGTCATTCGCTGTCTTTTTCTGTCACTTTCTCTCACTCGCTGTCACCCAACTGTCACTTTCTTTCACTCAGCTGTCACTCGCTGTCACTCAGCAGTCATTTTGTGTCACTCGCTGTCACTCTGCTGTCACTTTCTATCAATCGCTGTCACTTTCTGTCACTTTCTGACACTTAGCTGTCGCTCAGCCGTATTTTCCTCTCACTCGCTGACACTCAGCTGTCACTTTCTGTGATTCGCTGTCACTCAGCTTTCACTTTCTGTCACTCGCTGTCACTCCGCTGTTGGTTTCTGTCACTTTCTGACACTCAGCTTTCACTTTCTGTCATTCGCTGTCACTTACTGTCACTTTCTCTCACTCGCTGTCACCCAGCTATCACTTTGTGTCTTTCAGCTGTCACTTTTTTTTACTCGCTCTCACTCAACTGTCACATTCTGTAACTTAGCTGTCACTTACTGTCATTCGCTGTCACTCAGCTGTCACTTTCAGTGATTCGCTGTCACTGAGCTGTCACTTCCTGTCATTCGCTGTCACTCAGCTGTCACTTCCTGTCATTCGCTGTCACTCAGCTGTCACTTTCTGTCACTTTCTCTCACTAGCTGTCACCCAGCTGTCACTTTCTGTCACTCAACTGTCACATTCTGTCACTCAGCTGTCACTTACTATCATTCGCTGTCACTCAGCTGTCACTTTCAGTGATTCGCTGTCACTGAGCTGTCACTTCCTGTCATTCGCTGTCACTCAGCTGTCACTTCCTGTCATTCGCTGTCACTCAGCTGTCACTTTCTGTCACTTTCTCTCACTCGCTATCACCCAGCTGTCACTTTCTGTCACTCAGCTGTCACTCGCTGTCACTCAGCAGTCATTTTCTGTCACTCGCTGTCACTCAGCTGTTGATTTCTGTCACTTTCTGACACTCATCTTTCTCTTTCTCTCACTTTCTCTCACTCGCTGTCACCCAACTGTCACTTTCTTTCACTCAGCTGTCACTCGCTGTCACTCAGCAGTCATTTTCTGTCACTCGCTGTCACTCAGCTGTTGGTTTCTGTCACTTTCTGACACTCAGCTTTCACTTTCTGTCACTTTCTCTCACTCGCTGTCACCCAACGGTCACTTTCTGTCATTCAGCTGTCACTTGCTGTCACTCAGCAGTCGTTTTCTGTCACTCGCTGTCACTCAGCTGTCACTTTGTCACTCGCTGACACTCAGCTGTCTTTTTCTGTCACTCGCTGTCACTCAGCTGTCCTTTACTGTCACTTTCTCTAACTCGCTGTCACCCAACTGTCACTTTCTGTCACTCAGCTGTCATTTGCTGTCACTCAGCAGTCACTTTCTGTCACTCGCTGTCACTCAGCTGTCATTTTCTGTCACTTTCTGTCACTCGCTGTGACTCAGCTGTCACTTTCTGACATTCGCTGTCACTTACTGTCACTTTCTCTCATTTAATGTCACCCAGCTGTCACTTTCTGTCACTCGCTGTCAGTCAGCCTTCACTTTCTGTCACTCGCTGTCACTCAGCTGTCACTCTCTGTCACTCGCTGTCACTCTGCTGTCACTTTCTATCAATCGCTGTCACTTTCTGTCACTTTCTGACACTTAGCTGTCGCTCAGCCGTATTTTCCTCTCACTCGCTGACACTCAGCTGTCACTTTCTGTGATTCGCTGTCACTCAGCTTTCACTTTCTGTCATTCGCTGTCACTCAGCTGTCACTTTCTGTCACTTTCTCTCACTCGCTGTCACCCAGCTGTCACTTTCTGTCACTCAACTGTCACATTCTGTCACTCAGCTGTCACTTACTATCATTCGCTGTCACTCAGCTGTCACTTTCAGTGATTCGCTGTCACTCAGCTGTCATTTTCTGTCACTTTCTCTCACTCGCTGTCACCCAGCTGTCACTTTCTGTCACTCAGCTGTCACTCGCTGTCACTCAGCAGTCATTTTCTGTCACTCGCTGTCACTCAGCTGTTGATTTCTGTCACTTTCTGACACTCATCTTTCTCTTTCTGTCACTTTCTCTCACTCGCTGTCACCCAACTGTCACTTTCTTTCACTCAGCTGTCACTCGCTGTCACTCAGCAGTCATTTTCTGTCACTCGCTGTCACTCAGCTGTCACTTGCTGTCACTAGCAGTCTCTCAGCTGTCTCTTTCTGTCACTCGCTGTCACTCAGCTGTCACTTACTGTCACTTTCTCTCACTCGCTGTCACCCAGCTATCACTTTGTCTTTCAGCTGTCACTTTTGTTTACTCGCTCTCACTCAACTGTCACATTCTGTCACTCGCTGTCACTCAGCTGTCAATTTCTGTCACTCAGCTGTCATTTTCTGTCACTTTCTGTCACTCGCTGTCACTCAGCTGTCACTTTCTGACACTCAGCTGTCACTTACTGTCACTTTCTCTCACTCGCTGTCACCCAGCTATCACTTTCTGTCTTTCAGCTGTCACTTTTTTTTACTCGTTTTCACTTAACTGTCACATTATGTCACTCGCTGACCCTCAGCTTTCACTTTCTGTCACTTTCTCTCACTCGCTGTCACCCAACTGTCACTTTCTGTCACTCAGCTGTCATTTGCTGTCACTCAGCTATCACTTTCTGTCACTCGCTGACACTCAGCTGTCTTTTTCTGTCACTCGCTGTCACCCAGCTATCACTTTCTGTCTTTCAGCTTTCACTTTTTTTTACTCGCTGTCACTCGACTGTCACATTCTGTCACAGCTGAGTGCTGTCAATTTCTGTCATTCGCTGTCACATTCTGTCACTTTCTGTCACTAGCTGTCACCCAGCTGTCACTTTCTGTCACTCGCTGTCAGTCAGCTGTCACTTTCTGTCACTCGCTGTCAGTCAGCTGTCACTTTCTGACACTCAGCTTTCACTTTCTGTCACATTCTCTCACTCGCTGTCACCCAACGGTCACTTTCTGTCACTCAGCTGTCACTCGCTGTCACTCAGCAGTCATTTTCTGTCACTCGCTGTCACTCAGCTGTTGGTTTCTGTCACTTTCTGACACTCAGCTTTCACTTTCTGTCACTTTCTCTCACTCGCTGTCACCCAACGGTCACTTTCTGTCACTTTCTCTCATTCGCTATCACCCAGCTGTCACTTTCTGTCACTCAACTGTCACATTCTGTCACTCAGCTGTCACTTACTATCATTCGCTGTCACTCAGCTGTCACTTTCAGTGATTCGCTGTCACTCAGCTGTCATTTTCTGTCACTTTCTCTCACTCGCTGTCACCCAGCTGTCACTTTCTGTCACTCAGCTGTCACTCGCTGTCACTCAGCAGTCATTTTCTGTCACTCGCTGTCACTCAGCTGTTGATTTCTGTCACTTTCTGACACTCATCTTTCTCTTTCTGTCACTTTCTCTCACTCGCTGTCACCCAACTGTCACTTTCTTTCACTCAGCTGTCACTCGCTGTCACTCAGCAGTCATTTTCTGTCACTTTCTCTCACTCGCTGTCACCCAACGGTCACTTTCCGTCATTCAGCTGTCACTTGCTGTCACTCAGCAGTCGTTTTCTGTCACTCGCTGTCACTCAGCTGTCACTTTGTCACTCGCTGACACTCAGCTGTCTTTTTCTGTCACTCGCTGTCACTCAGCTGTCACTTACTGTCACTTTCTCCAACTCGCTGTCACCCAGCTGTCACTTTCTGTCTTTCAGCTGACACTCGCTGTCACTCAGCAGTCATTTTCTGTCACTCGCTGTTACTCAGCTGTTGGTTTCTGTCACTTTCTGACACTCAGCTTTCACTTTCTGTCACTTTCTCTCACTCGCTGTCACCCAACTGTCACTTTCTGTCACTCAGCTGTCATTTGCTGTCACTCAGCAATCATTTTCTGTCACTCGCTGTCACTCAGCTGTCACTTTCTGTCACTCGCTGTCACTCAGCTGTCATTTTCTGTCACTTTCTGTCACTCGCTGTGACTCAGCTGTCATTTTCTGTCATTCGCTGTCACTTACTGTCACTTTCTCTCATTTGCTGTCACCCAGCTGTCACTTTCTGTCACTCGCTGTCAGTCAGCCTTCACTTTCTGTCACTCGCTGTCACTCAGCTGTCACTCTCTGTCACTCGCTGTCACTTTCTATCAATCGCTGTCACTTTCTGTCACTTTCTGACACTTAGCTGTCGCTCAGCCGTATTTTCCTCTCACTCGCTGACACTCAGCTGTCACTTTCTGTGATTCGCTGTCACTCAGCTTTCACTTTCTGTCATTCGCTGTCACTCAGCTGTCACTTTCTGTCACTCGCTGTCACTCAATCAGCTGTCTCTTTCTGTAACTCGCTGTCACTCAGCTGTCACTTACTGTAACTTTCTCTCACTCGCTGTCACCCAGCCATAACTTTCTGTCATTCGCTGTCACTTTCTTTCTAATCGACGGAGTTATATCTCAAAGATATATCGGTATTCAATAAGCTGTCTCTTTCTGTCACTCGCTGTCACTCAATCAGCTGTCTCTTTTTGTCACTCGCTGTCACTCAGCTGTCACTTTCTGTCACTTGCTGTCACTCAGCTGTCACTTTCTGACACTTAACTTTCACTCAGCTGTCACTCGCTGTCACTTTCTGTCAATCAGCTGTCACTTTCTGTCAATCAGCTGTCACTTTCTGTCAATCAGCTGTCACTTTGTGACACTCATCTGTCACTTTCTGTGACTCGCTTTCACTCAGCTGTCATAAGCTGTCACTGTCTGTCACTTTCTGTCATTCGCTGTCACTCAGCTGTCACTTTCTGTCACTCGCTGACACTCAGCTGTCACTTTCTGTCACTCGCTGTCACTCAGCTGTCATTTTCTGTCACTTTCTGTCACTCACTTTCACTCAGCTGTCACTTTCTGTCACTCGCTGTCACTCAGCTGTCACTTTCTGTCACTCGCTGTCACTCAGCTGTCACTTTCTGTCACTCGCTGTCACTCAGCTGTCCTTTTCTGTCATTCGCAGTCACCCAGCTGTCACTTACTGTCACTCTCTGTCAGTCAGCTGTTACTTTCTGTCACTCGCTGTCAGTCAGCTGTCACTTTCTGTCACTCGCTGTCAGTCAGCTGTCACTTTCTGTCACTTGTTGTCACTCAGCTGTCACTCTCTGTCACTCAGCTGTCACTTTCTGTCATTCGCTGTCACTTTCTGACACTCGCTGTCACTCAGCTGTCACTTTCTGTGACTCGCTTTCACTCAGCTGTCATAAGCTGTCACTGTCTGTCACTTTCTGTCATTCGCTGTCACTCAGCTGTCACTTTCTGTCACTCGCTGACACTCAGCTGTCACTTTCTGTCACTCGCTGTCACTCAGCTGTCATTTTCTGTCACTTTCTGTCACTCGCTGTTACCCAGCTGTCACTTTCTGTCACTTAGCTGTCATTTTCTGTCACTTTCTGTCACTCGCTTTCACTCAACTGTCACTTTCTGTCACTCGCTGTCACTCAGCTGTCACTTTCTGTCACTCGCTGTCACTCAGCTGTCACTTTCTGTCATTCGCTGTCACCCAGCTGTCACTTTCTGTCATTCGCTGTCACTTTCTGACACTCGCTGTCACTCAGCTGTCACTTTCTGTGACTCGCTTTCACTCAGCTGTCATTAGCTGTCACTTTCTGTCACTTTCTGTCACTTTCTGTCATTCGCTGTCACTCAGCTGTCACTTTCTGTCTGTCGCTGACACTCAGCTGTCACTTTCTGTCACTCGCTGTCACTCAGCTGCCATCTCACTCGCTGTCACCAAGCTATCTTTTTCTGTCTTTCAGCTGTCACTTTTTTTTACTCGCTCTCACTCAACTGTCACATTCTGTCACTCAGCTGTCACTTACTGTCATTCGCTGTCACTCAGCTGTCACTTTCAGTGATTCGCTGTAACTCAGCTGTCACTTCCTGTCATTCGCTGTCACTCAGCTGTCACTTTCAGTGATTCGCTGTCACTCAGCTGTCACTTTCTGTCACTCGCTGTCACTCAGCTGTCATTTTCTGTCATTCGCTGTCACCAAGCTGTCACTTTCTGTCACTCGCTGTCACCCAGCTGTCACTTTCTGTCACTTAGCTGTCATTTTCTGTCACTTTCTGTCACTCGCTTTCACTCAACTGTCACTTTCTGACACTCGCTGTCACTCAGCTGTCACTTTCTGTCACTCGCCGTCACTCAGCTGTCACTTTCTGTCATTCGCTGTCACCCAGCTGTCACTTTCTGTCACTCGCTGTCAGTCAGCTGTCACTTTCTGTCACTCGCTGTCAGTCAGCTGTCACTTTCTGTCACTTGTTGTCACTCAGCTGTCACTCTCCGTCACTCGCTGTCACTCAGCTGTCACTTTCTGTCATTCGCTGTCACATTCTGTCACTTTCTGACACTCAGCTGTCACTCAGCTGTATTTTCCTCTCACTCGCTGACACTCAGCTGTCACTTTCTTTGATTCGCTGTCACTCAGCTGTCACTTTCTGTCATTCGCTGTCACTCAGCTGTCATTTTCTGTCACTTTCTGTCACTCGCTTTCACTCAGCTGTCACTTTCTGTCACTCGCTGTCACTCAGCTTTCACTTTCTGTCACTCGCTGACACTCAGCTGTCACTTTCTGTCACTCGCTGTCACCCAGCTGTCACTTTTTGACACTTAGCTGTCGCTCAGCCGTATTTTCCTCTCACTCGCTGACACTCAGCTGTCACTTTCTGTGATTCGCTGTCACTCAGCTTTCACTTTCTGTCATTCGCTGTCACTCAGCTGTTACTTTCTGTCATTAGCTGCCACTCAGCTGTCACTTTCTCTCACTCGCTGTCACTCCGCTGTTGGTTTCTGTCACTTTCTGACACTCAGCTTTCACTTTCTGTCATTCGCTGTCACTTTCTGTCACTTTCTCTCACTCGCTGTCACCCAACTGTCACTTTCTTTCACTCAGCTGTCACTCGCTGTCACTCAGCAGTCATTTTCTGTCACTCGCTGTCACTCTGCTGTCACTTTCTATCAATCGCTGTCACTTTCTGTCACTTTCTGACACTTAGCTGTCGCTCAGCCGTATTTTCCTCTCACTCGCTGACACTCAGCTGTCACTTTCTGTGATTCGCTGTCACTCAGCTTTCACTTTCTGTCACTCGCTGTCACTCCGCTGTTGGTTTCTGTCACTTTCTGACACTCAGCTTTCACTTTCTGTCATTCGCTGTCACTTACTGTCACTTTCTCTCACTCGCTGTCACCCAGCTATCACTTTGTGTCTTTCAGCTGTCACTTTTTTTTACTCGCTCTCACTCAACTGTCACATTCTGTAACTTAGCTGTCACTTACTGTCATTCGCTGTCACTCAGCTGTCACTTTCAGTGATTCGCTGTCACTGAGCTGTCACTTCCTGTCATTCGCTGTCACTCAGCTGTCACTTCCTGTCATTCGCTGTCACTCAGCTGTCACTTTTTGTCACTTTCTCTCACTCGCTGTCACCCAGCTGTCACTTTCTGTCACTCAACTGTCACATTCTGTCACTCAGCTGTCACTTACTATCATTCGCTGTCACTCAGCTGTCACTTTCAGTGATTCGCTGTCACTGAGCTGTCACTTCCTGTCATTCGCTGTCACTCAGCTGTCACTTCCTGTCATTCGCTGTCACTCAGCTGTCACTTTCTGTCACTTTCTCTCACTCGCTATCACCCAGCTGTCACTTTCTGTCACTCAGCTGTCACTCGCTGTCACTCAGCAGTCATTTTCTGTCACTCGCTGTCACTCAGCTGTTGGTTTCTGTCACTTTCTGACACTCAGCTTTCACTTTCTGTCACTTTCTCTCACTCGCTGTCACCCAACGGTCACTTTCTGTCATTCAGCTGTCACTTGCTGTCACTCAGCAGTCGTTTTCTGTCACTCGCTGTCACTCAGCTGTCACTTTGTCACTCGCTGACACTCAGCTGTCTTTTTCTGTCACTCGCTGTCACTCAGCTGTCACTTACTGTCACTTTCTCTAACTCGCTGTCACCCAACTGTCACTTTCTGTCACTCAGCTGTCATTTGCTGTCACTCAGCAGTCACTTTCTGTCACTCGCTGTCACTCAGCTGTCATTTTCTGTCACTTTCTGTCACTCGCTGTGACTCAGCTGTCACTTTCTGACATTCGCTGTCACTTACTGTCACTTTCTCTCATTTAATGTCACCCAGCTGTCACTTTCTGTCACTCGCTGTCAGTCAGCCTTCACTTTCTGTCACTCGCTGTCACTCAGCTGTCACTCTCTGTCACTCGCTGTCACTCTGCTGTCACTTTCTATCAATCGCTGTCACTTTCTGTCACTTTCTGACACTTAGCTGTCGCTCAGCCGTATTTTCCTCTCACTCGCTGACACTCAGCTGTCACTTTCTGTGATTCGCTGTCACTCAGCTTTCACTTTCTGTCATTCGCTGTCACTCAGCTGTCACTTTCTGTCACTTTCTCTCACTCGCTGTCACCCAGCTGTCACTTTCTGTCACTCAACTGTCACATTCTGTCACTCAGCTGTCACTTACTATCATTCGCTGTCACTCAGCTGTCACTTTCAGTGATTCGCTGTCACTCAGCTGTCATTTTCTGTCACTCGCTGTCACTCTGCTGTCACTTTCTATCAATCGCTGTCACTTTCTGTCACTTTTTGACACTTAGCTGTCGCTCAGCCGTATTTTCCTCTCACTCGCTGACACTCAGCTGTCACTTTCTGTGATTCGCTGTCACTCAGCTTTCACTTTCTGTCATTCGCTGTCACTCAGCTGTTACTTTCTGTCATTCGCTGCCACTCAGCTGTCACTTTCTCTCACTCGCTGTCACTCCGCTGTTGGTTTCTGTCACTTTCTGACACTCAGCTTTCACTTTCTGTCATTCGCTGTCACTTACTGTCACTTTCTCTCATTTAATGTCACCCAGCTGTCACTTTCTGTCACTCGCTGTCAGTCAGCCTTCACTTTCTGTCACTCGCTGTCACTCAGCTGTCACTCTCTGTCACTCGCTGTCACTCTGCTGTCACTTTCTATCAATCGCTGTCACTTTCTGTCACTTTCTGACACTTAGCTGTCGCTCAGCCGTATTTTCCTCTCACTCGCTGACACTCAGCTGTCACTTTCTGTGATTCGCTGTCACTCAGCTTTCACTTTCTGTCATTCGCTGTCACTCAGCTGTCACTTTCTGTCACTTTCTCTCACTCGCTGTCACCCAGCTGTCACTTTCTGTCACTCAACTGTCACATTCTGTCACTCAGCTGTCACTTACTATCATTCGCTGTCACTCAGCTGTCACTTTCAGTGATTCGCTGTCACTCAGCTGTCATTTTCTGTCACTCGCTGTCACTCTGCTGTCACTTTCTATCAATCGCTGTCACTTTCTGTCACTTTTTGACACTTAGCTGTCGCTCAGCCGTATTTTCCTCTCACTCGCTGACACTCAGCTGTCACTTTCTGTGATTCGCTGTCACTCAGCTTTCACTTTCTGTCATTCGCTGTCACTCAGCTGTTACTTTCTGTCATTCGCTGCCACTCAGCTGTCACTTTCTCTCACTCGCTGTCACTCCGCTGTTGGTTTCTGTCACTTTCTGACACTCAGCTTTCACTTTCTGTCATTCGCTGTCTTTTTCTGTCACTTTCTCTCACTCGCTGTCACCCAACTGTCACTTTCTTTCACTCAGCTGTCACTCGCTGTCACTCAGCAGTCATTTTGTGTCACTCGCTGTCACTCTGCTGTCACTTTCTATCAATCGCTGTCACTTTCTGTCACTTTCTGACACTTAGCTGTCGCTCAGCCGTATTTTCCTCTCACTCGCTGACACTCAGCTGTCACTTTCTGTGATTCGCTGTCACTCAGCTTTCACTTTCTGTCACTCGCTGTCACTCCGCTGTTGGTTTCTGTCACTTTCTGACACTCAGCTTTCACTTTCTGTCATTCGCTGTCACTTACTGTCACTTTCTCTCACTCGCTGTCACCCAGCTATCACTTTGTGTCTTTCAGCTGTCACTTTTTTTTACTCGCTCTCACTCAACTGTCACATTCTGTAACTTAGCTGTCACTTACTGTCATTCGCTGTCACTCAGCTGTCACTTTCAGTGATTCGCTGTCACTGAGCTGTCACTTCCTGTCATTCGCTGTCACTCAGCTGTCACTTCCTGTCATTCGCTGTCACTCAGCTGTCACTTTCTGTCACTTTCTCTCACTCGCTGTCACCCAGCTGTCACTTTCTGTCACTCAACTGTCACATTCTGTCACTCAGCTGTCACTTACTATCATTCGCTGTCACTCAGCTGTCACTTTCAGTGATTCGCTGTCACTGAGCTGTCACTTCCTGTCATTCGCTGTCACTCAGCTGTCACTTCCTGTCATTCGCTGTCACTCAGCTGTCACTTTCTGTCACTTTCTCTCACTCGCTATCACCCAGCTGTCACTTTCTGTCACTCAGCTGTCACTCGCTGTCACTCAGCAGTCATTTTCTGTCACTCGCTGTCACTCAGCTGTTGATTTCTGTCACTTTCTGACACTCATCTTTCTCTTTCTCTCACTTTCTCTCACTCGCTGTCACCCAACTGTCACTTTCTTTCACTCAGCTGTCACTCGCTGTCACTCAGCAGTCATTTTCTGTCACTCGCTGTCACTCAGCTGTTGGTTTCTGTCACTTTCTGACACTCAGCTTTCACTTTCTGTCACTTTCTCTCACTCGCTGTCACCCAACGGTCACTTTCTGTCATTCAGCTGTCACTTGCTGTCACTCAGCAGTCGTTTTCTGTCACTCGCTGTCACTCAGCTGTCACTTTGTCACTCGCTGACACTCAGCTGTCTTTTTCTGTCACTCGCTGTCACTCAGCTGTCCTTTACTGTCACTTTCTCTAACTCGCTGTCACCCAACTGTCACTTTCTGTCACTCAGCTGTCATTTGCTGTCACTCAGCAGTCACTTTCTGTCACTCGCTGTCACTCAGCTGTCATTTTCTGTCACTTTCTGTCACTCGCTGTGACTCAGCTGTCACTTTCTGACATTCGCTGTCACTTACTGTCACTTTCTCTCATTTAATGTCACCCAGCTGTCACTTTCTGTCACTCGCTGTCAGTCAGCCTTCACTTTCTGTCACTCGCTGTCACTCAGCTGTCACTCTCTGTCACTCGCTGTCACTCTGCTGTCACTTTCTATCAATCGCTGTCACTTTCTGTCACTTTCTGACACTTAGCTGTCGCTCAGCCGTATTTTCCTCTCACTCGCTGACACTCAGCTGTCACTTTCTGTGATTCGCTGTCACTCAGCTTTCACTTTCTGTCATTCGCTGTCACTCAGCTGTCACTTTCTGTCACTTTCTCTCACTCGCTGTCACCCAGCTGTCACTTTCTGTCACTCAACTGTCACATTCTGTCACTCAGCTGTCACTTACTATCATTCGCTGTCACTCAGCTGTCACTTTCAGTGATTCGCTGTCACTCAGCTGTCATTTTCTGTCACTCGCTGTCACTCTGCTGTCACTTTCTATCAATCGCTGTCACTTTCTGTCACTTTTTGACACTTAGCTGTCGCTCAGCCGTATTTTCCTCTCACTCGCTGACACTCAGCTGTCACTTTCTGTGATTCGCTGTCACTCAGCTTTCACTTTCTGTCATTCGCTGTCACTCAGCTGTTACTTTCTGTCATTCGCTGCCACTCAGCTGTCACTTTCTCTCACTCGCTGTCACTCCGCTGTTGGTTTCTGTCACTTTCTGACACTCAGCTTTCACTTTCTGTCATTCGCTGTCACTTACTGTCACTTTCTCTCATTTAATGTCACCCAGCTGTCACTTTCTGTCACTCGCTGTCAGTCAGCCTTCACTTTCTGTCACTCGCTGTCACTCAGCTGTCACTCTCTGTCACTCGCTGTCACTCTGCTGTCACTTTCTATCAATCGCTGTCACTTTCTGTCACTTTCTGACACTTAGCTGTCGCTCAGCCGTATTTTCCTCTCACTCGCTGACACTCAGCTGTCACTTTCTGTGATTCGCTGTCACTCAGCTTTCACTTTCTGTCATTCGCTGTCACTCAGCTGTCACTTTCTGTCACTTTCTCTCACTCGCTGTCACCCAGCTGTCACTTTCTGTCACTCAACTGTCACATTCTGTCACTCAGCTGTCACTTACTATCATTCGCTGTCACTCAGCTGTCACTTTCAGTGATTCGCTGTCACTCAGCTGTCATTTTCTGTCACTCGCTGTCACTCTGCTGTCACTTTCTATCAATCGCTGTCACTTTCTGTCACTTTTTGACACTTAGCTGTCGCTCAGCCGTATTTTCCTCTCACTCGCTGACACTCAGCTGTCACTTTCTGTGATTCGCTGTCACTCAGCTTTCACTTTCTGTCATTCGCTGTCACTCAGCTGTTACTTTCTGTCATTCGCTGCCACTCAGCTGTCACTTTCTCTCACTCGCTGTCACTCCGCTGTTGGTTTCTGTCACTTTCTGACACTCAGCTTTCACTTTCTGTCATTCGCTGTCTTTTTCTGTCACTTTCTCTCACTCGCTGTCACCCAACTGTCACTTTCTTTCACTCAGCTGTCACTCGCTGTCACTCAGCAGTCATTTTGTGTCACTCGCTGTCACTCTGCTGTCACTTTCTATCAATCGCTGTCACTTTCTGTCACTTTCTGACACTTAGCTGTCGCTCAGCCGTATTTTCCTCTCACTCGCTGACACTCAGCTGTCACTTTCTGTGATTCGCTGTCACTCAGCTTTCACTTTCTGTCACTCGCTGTCACTCCGCTGTTGGTTTCTGTCACTTTCTGACACTCAGCTTTCACTTTCTGTCATTCGCTGTCACTTACTGTCACTTTCTCTCACTCGCTGTCACCCAGCTATCACTTTGTGTCTTTCAGCTGTCACTTTTTTTTACTCGCTCTCACTCAACTGTCACATTCTGTAACTTAGCTGTCACTTACTGTCATTCGCTGTCACTCAGCTGTCACTTTCAGTGATTCGCTGTCACTGAGCTGTCACTTCCTGTCATTCGCTGTCACTCAGCTGTCACTTCCTGTCATTCGCTGTCACTCAGCTGTCACTTTCTGTCACTTTCTCTCACTCGCTGTCACCCAGCTGTCACTTTCTGTCACTCAACTGTCACATTCTGTCACTCAGCTGTCACTTACTATCATTCGCTGTCACTCAGCTGTCACTTTCAGTGATTCGCTGTCACTGAGCTGTCACTTCCTGTCATTCGCTGTCACTCAGCTGTCACTTCCTGTCATTCGCTGTCACTCAGCTGTCACTTTCTGTCACTTTCTCTCACTCGCTATCACCCAGCTGTCACTTTCTGTCACTCAGCTGTCACTCGCTGTCACTCAGCAGTCATTTTCTGTCACTCGCTGTCACTCAGCTGTTGATTTCTGTCACTTTCTGACACTCATCTTTCTCTTTCTCTCACTTTCTCTCACTCGCTGTCACCCAACTGTCACTTTCTTTCACTCAGCTGTCACTCGCTGTCACTCAGCAGTCATTTTCTGTCACTCGCTGTCACTCAGCTGTTGGTTTCTGTCACTTTCTGACACTCAGCTTTCACTTTCTGTCACTTTCTCTCACTCGCTGTCACCCAACGGTCACTTTCTGTCATTCAGCTGTCACTTGCTGTCACTCAGCAGTCGTTTTCTGTCACTCGCTGTCACTCAGCTGTCACTTTGTCACTCGCTGACACTCAGCTGTCTTTTTCTGTCACTCGCTGTCACTCAGCTGTCCTTTACTGTCACTTTCTCTAACTCGCTGTCACCCAACTGTCACTTTCTGTCACTCAGCTGTCATTTGCTGTCACTCAGCAGTCACTTTCTGTCACTCGCTGTCACTCAGCTGTCATTTTCTGTCACTTTCTGTCACTCGCTGTGACTCAGCTGTCACTTTCTGACATTCGCTGTCACTTACTGTCACTTTCTCTCATTTAATGTCACCCAGCTGTCACTTTCTGTCACTCGCTGTCAGTCAGCCTTCACTTTCTGTCACTCGCTGTCACTCAGCTGTCACTCTCTGTCACTCGCTGTCACTCTGCTGTCACTTTCTATCAATCGCTGTCACTTTCTGTCACTTTCTGACACTTAGCTGTCGCTCAGCCGTATTTTCCTCTCACTCGCTGACACTCAGCTGTCACTTTCTGTGATTCGCTGTCACTCAGCTTTCACTTTCTGTCATTCGCTGTCACTCAGCTGTCACTTTCTGTCACTTTCTCTCACTCGCTGTCACCCAGCTGTCACTTTCTGTCACTCAACTGTCACATTCTGTCACTCAGCTGTCACTTACTATCATTCGCTGTCACTCAGCTGTCACTTTCAGTGATTCGCTGTCACTCAGCTGTCATTTTCTGTCACTTTCTCTCACTCGCTGTCACCCAGCTGTCACTTTCTGTCACTCAGCTGTCACTCGCTGTCACTCAGCAGTCATTTTCTGTCACTCGCTGTCACTCAGCTGTTGATTTCTGTCACTTTCTGACACTCATCTTTCTCTTTCTGTCACTTTCTCTCACTCGCTGTCACCCAACTGTCACTTTCTTTCACTCAGCTGTCACTCGCTGTCACTCAGCAGTCATTTTCTGTCACTCGCTGTCACTCAGCTGTCACTTGCTGTCACTAGCAGTCTCTCAGCTGTCTCTTTCTGTCACTCGCTGTCACTCAGCTGTCACTTACTGTCACTTTCTCTCACTCGCTGTCACCCAGCTATCACTTTGTCTTTCAGCTGTCACTTTTGTTTACTCGCTCTCACTCAACTGTCACATTCTGTCACTCGCTGTCACTCAGCTGTCAATTTCTGTCACTCAGCTGTCATTTTCTGTCACTTTCTGTCACTCGCTGTCACTCAGCTGTCACTTTCTGACACTCAGCTGTCACTTACTGTCACTTTCTCTCACTCGCTGTCACCCAGCTATCACTTTCTGTCTTTCAGCTGTCACTTTTTTTTACTCGTTTTCACTTAACTGTCACATTATGTCACTCGCTGACCCTCAGCTTTCACTTTCTGTCACTTTCTCTCACTCGCTGTCACCCAACTGTCACTTTCTGTCACTCAGCTGTCATTTGCTGTCACTCAGCTATCACTTTCTGTCACTCGCTGACACTCAGCTGTCTTTTTCTGTCACTCGCTGTCACCCAGCTATCACTTTCTGTCTTTCAGCTTTCACTTTTTTTTACTCGCTGTCACTCGACTGTCACATTCTGTCACAGCTGAGTGCTGTCAATTTCTGTCATTCGCTGTCACATTCTGTCACTTTCTGTCACTAGCTGTCACCCAGCTGTCACTTTCTGTCACTCGCTGTCAGTCAGCTGTCACTTTCTGTCACTCGCTGTCAGTCAGCTGTCACTTTCTGACACTCAGCTTTCACTTTCTGTCACATTCTCTCACTCGCTGTCACCCAACGGTCACTTTCTGTCACTCAGCTGTCACTCGCTGTCACTCAGCAGTCATTTTCTGTCACTCGCTGTCACTCAGCTGTTGGTTTCTGTCACTTTCTGACACTCAGCTTTCACTTTCTGTCACTTTCTCTCACTCGCTGTCACCCAACGGTCACTTTCTGTCACTTTCTCTCATTCGCTATCACCCAGCTGTCACTTTCTGTCACTCAACTGTCACATTCTGTCACTCAGCTGTCACTTACTATCATTCGCTGTCACTCAGCTGTCACTTTCAGTGATTCGCTGTCACTCAGCTGTCATTTTCTGTCACTTTCTCTCACTCGCTGTCACCCAGCTGTCACTTTCTGTCACTCAGCTGTCACTCGCTGTCACTCAGCAGTCATTTTCTGTCACTCGCTGTCACTCAGCTGTTGATTTCTGTCACTTTCTGACACTCATCTTTCTCTTTCTGTCACTTTCTCTCACTCGCTGTCACCCAACTGTCACTTTCTTTCACTCAGCTGTCACTCGCTGTCACCCAGCTGTCACTTTCTGTCACTCAGCTGTCACTCGCTGTCACTCAGCAGTCATTTTCTGTCACTCGCTGTTACTCAGCTGTTGGTTTCTGTCACTTTCTGACCCTCAGCTTTCACTTTCTGTCACTTTCTCTCACTCGCTGTCACCCAACTGTCACTTTCTGTCACTCAGCTGTCATTTGCTGTCACTCAGCAGTCATTTTCTGTCACTCGCTGTCACTCAGCTGTCACTTTCTGTCACTCGCTGTCACTCAGCAGTCATTTTCTGTCACTCGCTGTCACTCCGCTGTTGGTTTCTGTCACTTTCTGACACTCAGCTTTCACTTTCTGTCTCTTTCTCTCACTCGCTGTCACCCAACTGTCACTTTCTGTCACTCAGCTGTCACTCGCTGTCACTCAGCAGTCATTTTCTGTCACTCGCTGTCACTCAGCTATCACTTTCTGTCACTCGCTGACACTCAGCTGTCTTTTTCTGTCACTCGCTGTCACCCAGCTATCACTTTCTGTCTTTCAGCTTTCACTTTTTTTTACTCGCTGTCACTCGACTGTCACATTCTGTCACAGCTGAGTGCTGTCAATTTCTGTCATTCGCTGTCACATTCTGTCACTTTCTGTCACTAGCTGTCACTCAGCTGTCACTTTCTGTCACTCGCTGTCACTCAGCTGTCACTTTCTGTTATTCGCTGTCACTTTCTTTCTAATCGACGGAGTTATATCACAAAGATATATCGGTATTCAATCAGCTGTCTCTTTCTGTCACTCGCTGTCACTCAATCAGCTGTCTCTTTCTGTCACTCGCTGTCACTCAGCTGTCACTTTCTGTCAGTCGCTGACACTCAGCTTTCATTTCCTGTCACTCAGCTGTCACTTACTGTCATTCGCTGTCACTCAGCTGTCACTTTCAGTGATTCGCTGTAACTCAGCTGTCACTTCCTGTCATTCGCTGTCACTCAGCTGTCACTTCCTGTCATTCGCTGTCACTCAGCTGTAACTTTCTTTCACTTTCTCTCACTCGCTGTCACCCTGCTGTCACTTTCTGTCACTTAGCTGTCACTCGCTGTCACTCAGCAGTCATTTTCTGTCACTCGATGTCACTCAGCTGTTGATTTCTGTCACTTTCTGACACTCAACTTTCACTTTCTGTCACTTTCTCTCACTCGCTGTCACCCAACTGTCACTTTCTGTCACTCAGCTGTCACTCGCTGTCACTCAGCAGTCATTTTCTGTCACTCGCTGTCACCCAGCTGTCACTTTCTGTCACTCGCTGTCAGTCAGCTGTCACTTTCTGTCACTCGCTGTCAGTCAGCTGTCACTTTCTGTCACTTGTTGTCACTCAGCTGTCACTCTCTGTCACTCAGCTGTCACTTTCTGTCATTCGCTGTCACTTTCTGACACTCGCTGTCACTCAGCTGTCACTTTCTGTGACTCGCTTTCACTCAGCTGTCATTAGCTGTCACTTTCTGTCACTTTCTGTCACTTTCTGTCATTCGCTGTCACTCAGCTGTCACTTTCTGTCACTCGCTGACACTCAGCTGTCACTTTCTGTCACTCGCTGTCACTCAGCTGCCATCTCACTCGCTGTCACCAAGCTATCTTTTTCTGTCTTTCAGCTGTCACTTTTTTTTACTCGCTCTCACTCAACTGTCACATTCTGTCACTCAGCTGTCACTTACTGTCATTCGCTGTCACTCAGCTGTCACTTTCAGTGATTCGCTGTAACTCAGCTGTCACTTCCTGTCATTCGCTGTCACTCAGCTGTCACTTTCAGTGATTCGCTGTCACTCAGCTGTCACTTTCTGTCACTCGCTGTCACTCAGCTGTCATTTTCTGTCATTCGCTGTCACCAAGCTGTCACTTTCTGTCACTCGCTGTCACTTTCTGTCACTTAGCTGTCATTTTCTGTCACTTTCTGTCACTCGCTTTCACTCAACTGTCACTTTCTGTCACTCGCTGTCACTCAGCTGTCACTTTCTGTCACTCGCCGTCACTCAGCTGTCACTTTCTGTCATTCGCTGTCACCCAGCTGTCACTTTCTGTCACTCGCTGTCAGTCAGCTGTCACTTTCTGTCACTCGCTGTCAGTCAGCTGTCACTTTCTGTCACTTGTTGTCACTCAGCTGTCACTCTCCGTCACTCGCTGTCACTCAGCTGTCACTTTCTGTCATTCGCTGTCACATTCTGTCACTTTCTGACACTCAGCTGTCACTCAGCTGTATTTTCCTCTCACTCGCTGACACTCAGCTGTCACTTTCTTTGATTCGCTGTCACTCAGCTGTCACTTTCTGTCATTCGCTGTCACTCAGCTGTCATTTTCTGTCACTTTCTGTCACTCGCTTTCACTCAGCTGTCACTTTCTGTCACTCGCTGTCACTCAGCTTTCACTTTCTGTCACTCGCTGTCACTCAGCTGTCACTTTCTGTCACTCGCTGTCACTCAGCTGTCCTTTTCTGTCATTCGCAGTCACCCAGCTGTCACTTTCTGTCACTCTCTGTCAGTCAGCTGTCACTTTCTGTCACTCGCTGACACTCAGCTGTCACTTTCTGTCACTCGCTGTCACCCAGCTGTCTTTTTCTGTCACTTAGCTGTCATTTTCTGTCACTTTCTGTCACTCGCTTTCACTCAACTGTCACTTTCTGTCACTCGCTGTCACTCAGCTGTCACTTTCTGTCACTCGCCGTCACTCAGCTGTCACTTTCTGTCATTCGCTGTCACCCAGCTGTCACTTTCTGTCACTCGCTGTCAGTCAGCTGTCACTTTCTGTCACTCGCTGTCAGTCAGCTGTCACTTTCTGTCACTTGTTGTCACTCAGCTGTCACTCTCCGTCACTCGCTTTCACTCAGCTGTCATTAGCTGTCACTTTCTGTCACTTTCTGTCATTCGCTGTCACTCAGCTGTCACTTTCTGTCACTCGCTGACACTCAGCTGTCACTTTCTTCACTCGCTGTCACTCAGCTGCCATCTCACTCGCTGTCACCAAGCTATATTTTTCTGTCTTTCAGCTGTCACTTTTTTTTACTCGCTCTCACTCAACTGTCACATTCTGTCACTCAGCTGTCACTTACTGTCATTCGCTGTCACTCAGCTGTCACTTTCAGTGATTCGCTGTTACTCAGCTGTCACTTTCTGTCACTCAGCTGTCACTCGCTGTCACTCAGCAGTCATTTTCTGTCACTCGCTGTCACTCAGCTGTTGGTTTCTGTCACTTTCTGACACTCAGCTTTCACTTTCTGTCACTTTCTCTCACTCGCTGTCACCCAACGGTCACTTTCTGTCATTCAGCTGTCACTTGCTGTCACTCAGCAGTCGTTTTCTGTCACTCGCTGTCACTCAGCTGTCACTTTGTCACTCGCTGACACTCAGCTGTCTTTTTCTGTCACTCGCTGTCACTCAGCTGTCACTTACTGTCACTTTCTCTAACTCGCTGTCACCCAACTGTCACTTTCTGTCACTCAGCTGTCATTTGCTGTCACTCAGCAGTCACTTTCTGTCACTCGCTGTCACTCAGCTGTCATTTTCTGTCACTTTCTGTCACTCGCTGTGACTCAGCTGTCACTTTCTGACATTCGCTGTCACTTACTGTCACTTTCTCTCATTTAATGTCACCCAGCTGTCACTTTCTGTCACTCGCTGTCAGTCAGCCTTCACTTTCTGTCACTCGCTGTCACTCAGCTGTCACTCTCTGTCACTCGCTGTCACTCTGCTGTCACTTTCTATCAATCGCTGTCACTTTCTGTCACTTTCTGACACTTAGCTGTCGCTCAGCCGTATTTTCCTCTCACTCGCTGACACTCAGCTGTCACTTTCTGTGATTCGCTGTCACTCAGCTTTCACTTTCTATCAATCGCTGTCACTTTCTGTCACTTTCTGACACTTAGCTGTCGCTCAGCCGTATTTTCCTCTCACTCGCTGACACTCAGCTGTCACTTTCTGTGATTCGCTGTCACTCAGCTTTCACTTTCTGTCACTCGCTGTCACTCCGCTGTTGGTTTCTGTCACTTTCTGACACTCAGCTTTCACTTTCTGTCATTCGCTGTCACTTACTGTCACTTTCTCTCACTCGCTGTCACCCAGCTATCACTTTGTGTCTTTCAGCTGTCACTTTTTTTTACTCGCTCTCACTCAACTGTCACATTCTGTAACTCAGCTGTCACTTACTGTCATTCGCTGTCACTCAGCTGTCACTTTCAGTGATTCGCTGTCACTGAGCTGTCACTTCCTGTCATTCGCTGTCACTCAGCTGTCACTTCCTGTCATTCGCTGTCACTCAGCTGTCACTTTCTGTCACTTTCTCTCACTCGCTGTCACCCAGCTGTCACTTTCTGTCACTCAACTGTCACATTCTGTCACTCAGCTGTCACTTACTATCATTCGCTGTCACTCAGCTGTCACTTTCAGTGATTCGCTGTCACTGAGCTGTCACTTCCTGTCATTCGCTGTCACTCAGCTGTCACTTCCTGTCATTCGCTGTCACTCAGCTGTCACTTTCTGTCACTTTCTCTCACTCGCTATCACCCAGCTGTCACTTTCTGTCACTCAGCTGTCACTCGCTGTCACTCAGCAGTCATTTTCTGTCACTCGCTGTCACTCAGCTGTTGATTTCTGTCACTTTCTGACACTCATCTTTCTCTTTCTGTCACTTTCTCTCACTCGCTGTCACCCAACTGTCACTTTCTTTCACTCAGCTGTCACTCGCTGTCACTCAGCAGTCATTTTCTGTCACTCGCTGTCACTCAGCTGTTGGTTTCTGTCACTTTCTGACACTCAGCTTTCACTTTCTGTCACTTTCTCTCACTCGCTGTCACCCAACGGTCACTTTCTGTCATTCAGCTGTCACTTGCTGTCACTCAGCAGTCGTTTTCTGTCACTCGCTGTCACTCAGCTGTCACTTTGTCACTCGCTGACACTCAGCTGTCTTTTTCTGTCACTCGCTGTCACTCAGCTGTCACTTACTGTCACTTTCTCTAACTCGCTGTCACCCAACTGTCACTTTCTGTCACTCAGCTGTCATTTGCTGTCACTCAGCAGTCACTTTCTGTCACTCGCTGTCACTCAGCTGTCATTTTCTGTCACTTTCTGTCACTCGCTGTGACTCAGCTGTCACTTTCTGACATTCGCTGTCACTTACTGTCACTTTCTCTCATTTAATGTCACCCAGCTGTCACTTTCTGTCACTCGCTGTCAGTCAGCCTTCACTTTCTGTCACTCGCTGTCACTCAGCTGTCACTCTCTGTCACTCGCTGTCACTCTGCTGTCACTTTCTATCAATCGCTGTCACTTTCTGTCACTTTCTGACACTTAGCTGTCGCTCAGCCGTATTTTCCTCTCACTCGCTGACACTCAGCTGTCACTTTCTGTGATTCGCTGTCACTCAGCTTTCACTTTCTATCAATCGCTGTCACTTTCTGTCACTTTCTGACACTTAGCTGTCGCTCAGCCGTATTTTCCTCTCACTCGCTGACACTCAGCTGTCACTTTCTGTGATTCGCTGTCACTCAGCTTTCACTTTCTGTCACTCGCTGTCACTCCGCTGTTGGTTTCTGTCACTTTCTGACACTCAGCTTTCACTTTCTGTCATTCGCTGTCACTTACTGTCACTTTCTCTCACTCGCTGTCACCCAGCTATCACTTTGTGTCTTTCAGCTGTCACTTTTTTTTACTCGCTCTCACTCAACTGTCACATTCTGTAACTCAGCTGTCACTTACTGTCATTCGCTGTCACTCAGCTGTCACTTTCAGTGATTCGCTGTCACTGAGCTGTCACTTCCTGTCATTCGCTGTCACTCAGCTGTCACTTCCTGTCATTCGCTGTCACTCAGCTGTCACTTTCTGTCACTTTCTCTCACTCGCTGTCACCCAGCTGTCACTTTCTGTCACTCAACTGTCACATTCTGTCACTCAGCTGTCACTTACTATCATTCGCTGTCACTCAGCTGTCACTTTCAGTGATTCGCTGTCACTGAGCTGTCACTTCCTGTCATTCGCTGTCACTCAGCTGTCACTTCCTGTCATTCGCTGTCACTCAGCTGTCACTTTCTGTCACTTTCTCTCACTCGCTATCACCCAGCTGTCACTTTCTGTCACTCAGCTGTCACTCGCTGTCACTCAGCAGTCATTTTCTGTCACTCGCTGTCACTCAGCTGTTGATTTCTGTCACTTTCTGACACTCATCTTTCTCTTTCTGTCACTTTCTCTCACTCGCTGTCACCCAACTGTCACTTTCTTTCACTCAGCTGTCACTCGCTGTCACTCAGCAGTCATTTTCTGTCACTCGCTGTCACTCAGCTGTTGGTTTCTGTCACTTTCTGACACTCAGCTTTCACTTTCTGTCACTTTCTCTCACTCGCTGTCACCCAACGGTCACTTTCTGTCATTCAGCTGTCACTTGCTGTCACTCAGCAGTCGTTTTCTGTCACTCGCTGTCACTCAGCTGTCACTTTGTCACTCGCTGACACTCAGCTGTCTTTTTCTGTCACTCGCTGTCACTCAGCTGTCACTTACTGTCACTTTCTCTAACTCGCTGTCACCCAACTGTCACTTTCTGTCACTCAGCTGTCATTTGCTGTCACTCAGCAGTCACTTTCTGTCACTCGCTGTCACTCAGCTGTTATTTTCTGTCACTTTCTGTCACTCGCTGTGACTCAGCTGTCACTTTCTGACATTCGCTGTCACTTACTGTCACTTTCTCTCATTTAATGTCACCCAGCTGTCACTTTCTGTCACTCGCTGTCAGTCAGCCTTCACTTTCTGTCACTCGCTGTCACTCAGCTGTCACTCTCTGTCACTCGCTGTCACTCTGCTGTCACTTTCTATCAATCGCTGTCACTTTCTGTCACTTTCTGACACTTAGCTGTCGCTCAGCCGTATTTTCCTCTCACTCGCTGACACTCAGCTGTCAGTTTCTGTGATTCGCTGTCACTCAGCTTTCACTTTCTGTCATTCGCTGTCACTCAGCTGTCACTTTCTGTCACTTTCTCTCACTCGCTGTCACCCAGCTGTCACTTTCTGTCACTCAACTGTCACATTCTGTCACTCAGCTGTCACTTACTATCATTCGCTGTCACTCAGCTGTCACTTTCAGTGATTCGCTGTCACTCAGCTGTCATTTTCTGTCACTTTCTCTCACTTGCTGTCACCCAGCTGTCACTTTCTGTCACTCAGCTGTCACTCGCTGTCACTCAGCAGTCATTTTCTGTCACTCGCTGTCACTCAGCTGTTGATTTCTGTCACTTTCTGACACTCATCTTTCTCTTTCTGTCACTTTCTCTCACTCGCTGTCACCCAACTGTCACTTTCTTTCACTCAGCTGTCACTCGCTGTCACTCAGCAGTCATTTTCTGTCACTCGCTGTCACTCAGCTGTCACTTGCTGTCACTAGCAGTCTCTCAGCTGTCTCTTTCTGTCACTCGCTGTCACTCAGCTGTCACTTACTGTCACTTTCTCTCACTCGCTGTCACCCAGCTATCACTTTGTCTTTCAGCTGTCACTTTTGTTTACTCGCTCTCACTCAACTGTCACATTCTGTCACTCGCTGTCACTCAGCTGTCAATTTCTGTCACTCAGCTGTCATTTTCTGTCACTTTCTGTCACTCGCTGTCACTCAGCTGTCACTTTCTGACACTCAGCTGTCACTTACTGTCACTTTCTCTCACTCGCTGTCACCCAGCTATCACTTTCTGTCTTTCAGCTGTCACTTTTTTTTACTCGTTTTCACTCAACTGTCACATTATGTCACTCGCTGTCACTCAGCTGTCACTTTCTGACTTTCAGCTGTCACTTACTGTCACTTTCTCTCACTCGCTGTCACCCAGCTATCACTTTGTCTTTCAGCTGTCACTTTTTTTTACTCGCTCTCACTCAACTGTGACATTCTGTCACTCGCTGTCCCTCAGATGTCACTTTCTGTCACTAAGCTATCACTTTCTGCCACTCAGCTGTCACTTTCTGTCACTCAGATGTCATTTTCTGTCACTTTCTGTCACTCGCTGTCATTTTCTGACACTCAGCTGTCTTTTTCTGTCACTTTCTCTCACTCGCTGTCACCCAGCTGTCACTTTCTGTCACTCAGCTGTCACTCGCTGTCACTCAGCAGTCATTTTCTGTCACTCGCTGTCACTCAGCTGACACTTTCTGTCACTCGCTGACACTCAGCTGTCTTTTTCTGTCACTCGCTGTCACTCAGCTGTCACTTTCTGACACTCAGCTGTCACTCAGCTGTATTTTCCTCTCACTCGCTGACACTCAGCTGTCACTTTCTTTGATTCGCTGTCACTCAGCTGTCACTTTCTGTCATTCGCTGTCACTTTCTGACACTCGCTGTCACTCATCTGTCACTTTCTGTGACTCGCTTACACTCAGCTGTCATTAGCTGTCACTGTCTGTCACTTTCTGTCATTCGCTGTCACTCAGCTGTCACTTTCTGTGACTCGCTTTCACTCAGCTGTCATAATCTGTCACTTTCTGTCACTTTCTGTCATTCGCTGTCACTCAGCTGTCACTTTCTGTCACTCGCTGTCACTCAGCTGTCACTTTCTGTCATTCGCTGTCACCCAGCTGTCACTTTCTGTCACTCGCTGTCAGTCAGCTGTCACTTTCTGTCACTCGCTGTCAGTCAGCTGTCACTTTCTGACACTCAGCTTTCACTTTCTGTCACATTCTCTCACTCGCTGTCACCCAACGGTCACTTTCTGTCACTCAGCTGTCACTCGCTGTCACTCAGCAGTCATTTTCTGTCACTCGCTGTCACTCAGCTGTTGGTTTCTGTCACTTTCTGACACTCAGCTTTCACTTTCTGTCACTTTCTCTCACTCGCTGTCACCCAACGGTCACTTTCTGTCACTCAGCTGTCACTTCCTGTCATTCGCTGTCACTCAGCTGTCACTTTCTGTCACTTTCTCTCACTCGCTATCACCCAGCTGTCACTTTCTGTCACTCAACTGTCACATTCTGTCACTCAGCTGTCACTTACTATCATTCGCTGTCACTCAGCTGTCACTTTCTGTGACTCGCTTTCACTCAGCTGTCATAATCTGTCACTTTCTGTCACTTTCTGTCATTCGCTGTCACCCAGCTGTCACTTTCTGTCACTCGCTGTCAGTCAGCTGTCACTTTCTGTCACTCGCTGTCAGTCAGCTGTCACTTTCTGACACTCAGCTTTCACTTTCTGTCACATTCTCTCACTCGCTGTCACCCAACGGTCACTTTCTGTCACTCAGCTGTCACTCGCTGTCACTCAGCAGTCATTTTCTGTCACTCGCTGTCACTCAGCTGTTGGTTTCTGTCACTTTCTGACACTCAGCTTTCACTTTCTGTCACTTTCTCTCACTCGCTGTCACCCAACGGTCACTTTCTGTCACTCAGCTGTCACTTCCTGTCATTCGCTGTCACTCAGCTGTCACTTTCTGTCACTTTCTCTCACTCGCTATCACCCAGCTGTCACTTTCTGTCACTCAACTGTCACATTCTGTCACTCAGCTGTCACTTACTATCATTCGCTGTCACTCAGCTGTCACTTTCAGTGATTCGCTGTCACTCAGCTGTCATTTTCTGTCACTTTCTCTCACTCGCTGTCACCCAGCTGTCACTTTCTGTCACTCAGCTGTCACTCGCTGTCACTCAGCAGTCATTTTCTGTCACTCGCTGTCACTCAGCTGTTGATTTCTGTCACTTTCTGACACTCATCTTTCTCTTTCTGTCACTTTCTCTCACTCGCTGTCACCCAACTGTCACTTTCTTTCACTCAGCTGTCACTCGCTGTCACCCAGCTGTCACTTTCTGTCACTCAGCTGTCACTCGCTGTCACTCAGCAGTCATTTTCTGTCACTCGCTGTTACTCAGCTGTTGGTTTCTGTCACTTTCTGACTCTCAGCTTTCACTTTCTGTCACTTTCTCTCACTCGCTGTCACCCAACTGTCACTTTCTGTCACTCAGCTGTCATTTGCTGTCACTCAGCAGTCATTTTCTGTCACTCGCTGTCACTCAGCTGTCACTTTCTGTCACTCGCTGTCACTCAGCAGTCATTTTCTGTCACTCGCTGTCACTCCGCTGTTGGTTTCTGTCACTTTCTGACACTCAGCTTTCACTTTCTGTCTCTTTCTCTCACTCGCTGTCACCCAACTGTCACTTTCTGTCACTCAGCTGTCACTCGCTGTCACTCAGCAGTCATTTTCTGTCACTCGCTGTCACTCAGCTATCACTTTCTGTCACTCGCTGACACTCAGCTGTCTTTTTCTGTCACTCGCTGTCACCCAGCTATCACTTTCTGTCTTTCAGCTTTCACTTTTTTTTACTCGCTGTCACTCGACTGTCACATTCTGTCACAGCTGAGTGCTGTCAATTTCTGTCATTCGCTGTCACATTCTGTCACTTTCTGTCACTAGCTGTCACTCAGCTGTCACTTTCTGTCACTCGCTGTCACTCAGCTGTCACTTTCTGTTATTCGCTGTCACTTTCTTTCTAATCGACGGAGTTATATCACAAAGATATATCGGTATTCAATCAGCTGTCTCTTTCTGTCACTCGCTGTCACTCAATCAGCTGTCTCTTTCTGTCACTCGCTGTCACTCAGCTGTCACTTTCTGTCAGTCGCTGACACTCAGCTTTCATTTCCTGTCACTCAGCTGTCACTTACTGTCATTCGCTGTCACTCAGCTGTCACTTTCAGTGATTCGCTGTAACTCAGCTGTCACTTCCTGTCATTCGCTGTCACTCAGCTGTCACTTCCTGTCATTCGCTGTCACTCAGCTGTCACTTTCTTTCACTTTCTCTCACTCGCTGTCACCCTGCTGTCACTTAGCTGTCACTCGCTGTCACTCAGCAGTCATTTTCTGTCACTCGCTGTCACTCAGCTGTTGATTTCTGTCACTTTCTGACACTCAACTTTCACTTTCTGTCACTTTCTCTCACTCGCTGTCACCCAACTGTCACTTTCTGTCACTCAGCTGTCACTCGCTGTCACTCAGCAGTCATTTTCTGTCACTCGCTGTCACTCAGCTGTTGGTTTCTGTCACTTTCTGACACTCAGCTTTCACTTTCTGTCACTTTCTCTCACTCGCTGTCACCCAACGGTCACTTTCTGTCACTCGCTGTCACTCAGCTGTCACTTTCTGTCATTCGCTGTCACCCAGCTGTCACTTTCTGTCACTCGCTGTCAGTCAGCTGTCACTTTCTGTCACTCGCTGTCAGTCAGCTGTCACTTTCTGACACTCAGCTTTCACTTTCTGTCACATTCTCTCACTCGCTGTCACCCAACGGTCACTTTCTGTCACTCAGCTGTCACTCGCTGTCACTCAGCAGTCATTTTCTGTCATTCGCTGTCACTCAGCTGTTGGTTTCTGTCACTTTCTGACACTCAGCTTTCACTTTCTGTCACATTCTCTCACTCGCTGTCACCGAACGGTCACTTTCTGTCACTCAGCTGTCACTTCCTGTCATTCGCTGTCACCCAACTGTCACTTTCTTTCACTCAGCTGTCACTCGCTGTCACTCAGCAGTCATTTTCTGTCACTCGCTGTCACTCAGCTGTTGGTTTCTGTCACTTTCTGACACTCAGCTTTCACTTTCTGTCACTTTCTCTCACTCGCTGTCACCCAACGGTCACTTTCTGTCATTCAGCTGTCACTTGCTGTCACTCAGCAGTCGTTTTCTGTCACTCGCTGTCACTCAGCTGTCACTTTGTCACTCGCTGACACTCAGCTGTCTTTTTCTGTCACTCGCTGTCACTCAGCTGTCATTTTCTGTCACTTTCTGTCACTCGCTGTGACTCAGCTGTCACTTTCTGACATTCGCTGTCACTTACTGTCACTTTCTCTCATTTAATGTCACCCAGCTGTCACTTTCTGTCACTCGCTGTCAGTCAGCCTTCACTTTCTGTCACTCGCTGTCACTCAGCTGTCACTCTCTGTCACTCGCTGTCACTCTGCTGTCACTTTCTATCAATCGCTGTCACTTTCTGTCACTTTCTGACACTTAGCTGTCGCTCAGCCGTATTTTCCTCTCACTCGCTGACACTCAGCTGTCACTTTCTGTGATTCGCTGTCACTCAGCTTTCACTTTCTGTCATTCGCTGTCACTCAGCTGTCACTTTCTGTCACTTTCTCTCACTCGCTGTCACCCAGCTGTCACTTTCTGTCACTCAACTGTCACATTCTGTCACTCAGCTGTCACTTACTATCATTCGCTGTCACTCAGCTGTCACTTTCAGTGATTCGCTGTCACTCAGCTGTCATTTTCTGTCACTTTCTCTCACTCGCTGTCACCCAGCTGTCACTTTCTGTCACTCAGCTGTCACTCGCTGTCACTCAGCAGTCATTTTCTGTCACTCGCTGTCACTCAGCTGTTGATTTCTGTCACTTTCTGACACTCATCTTTCTCTTTCTGTCACTTTCTCTCACTCGCTGTCACCCAACTGTCACTTTCTTTCACTCAGCTGTCACTCGCTGTCACTCAGCAGTCATTTTCTGTCACTCGCTGTCACTCAGCTGTCACTTGCTGTCACTAGCAGTCTCTCAGCTGTCTCTTTCTGTCACTCGCTGTCACTCAGCTGTCACTTACTGTCACTTTCTCTCACTCGCTGTCACCCAGCTATCACTTTGTCTTTCAGCTGTCACTTTTGTTTACTCGCTCTCACTCAACTGTCACATTCTGTCACTCGCTGTCACTCAGCTGTCAATTTCTGTCACTCAGCTGTCATTTTCTGTCACTTTCTGTCACTCGCTGTCACTCCGCTGTTGGTTTCTGTCACTTTCTGACACTCAGCTTTCACTTTCTGTCATTCGCTGTCACTTACTGTCACTTTCTCTCACTCGCTGTCACCCAGCTATCACTTTGTGTCTTTCAGCTGTCACTTTTTTTTACTCGCTCTCACTCAACTGTCACATTCTGTAACTCAGCTGTCACTTACTGTCATTCGCTGTCACTCAGCTGTCACTTTCAGTGATTCGCTGTCACTGAGCTGTCACTTCCTGTCATTCGCTGTCACTCAGCTGTCACTTCCTGTCATTCGCTGTCACTCAGCTGTCACTTTCTGTCACTTTCTCTCACTCGCTGTCACCCAGCTGTCACTTTCTGTCACTCAACTGTCACATTCTGTCACTCAGCTGTCACTTACTATCATTCGCTGTCACTCAGCTGTCACTTTCAGTGATTCGCTGTCACTGAGCTGTCACTTCCTGTCATTCGCTGTCACTCAGCTGTCACTTCCTGTCATTCGCTGTCACTCAGCTGTCACTTTCTGTCACTTTCTCTCACTCGCTATCACCCAGCTGTCACTTTCTGTCACTCAGCTGTCACTCGCTGTCACTCAGCAGTCATTTTCTGTCACTCGCTGTCACTCAGCTGTTGATTTCTGTCACTTTCTGACACTCATCTTTCTCTTTCTGTCACTTTCTCTCACTCGCTGTCACCCAACTGTCACTTTCTTTCACTCAGCTGTCACTCGCTGTCACTCAGCAGTCATTTTCTGTCACTCGCTGTCACTCAGCTGTTGGTTTCTGTCACTTTCTGACACTCAGCTTTCACTTTCTGTCACTTTCTCTCACTCGCTGTCACCCAACGGTCACTTTCTGTCATTCAGCTGTCACTTGCTGTCACTCAGCAGTCGTTTTCTGTCACTCGCTGTCACTCAGCTGTCACTTTGTCACTCGCTGACACTCAGCTGTCTTTTTCTGTCACTCGCTGTCACTCAGCTGTCACTTACTGTCACTTTCTCTAACTCGCTGTCACCCAACTGTCACTTTCTGTCACTCAGCTGTCATTTGCTGTCACTCAGCAGTCACTTTCTGTCACTCGCTGTCACTCAGCTGTCATTTTCTGTCACTTTCTGTCACTCGCTGTGACTCAGCTGTCACTTTCTGACATTCGCTGTCACTTACTGTCACTTTCTCTCATTTAATGTCACCCAGCTGTCACTTTCTGTCACTCGCTGTCAGTCAGCCTTCACTTTCTGTCACTCGCTGTCACTCAGCTGTCACTCTCTGTCACTCGCTGTCACTCTGCTGTCACTTTCTATCAATCGCTGTCACTTTCTGTCACTTTCTGACACTTAGCTGTCGCTCAGCCGTATTTTCCTCTCACTCGCTGACACTCAGCTGTCACTTTCTGTGATTCGCTGTCACTCAGCTTTCACTTTCTATCAATCGCTGTCACTTTCTGTCACTTTCTGACACTTAGCTGTCGCTCAGCCGTATTTTCTTCTCACTCGCTGACACTCAGCTGTCACTTTCTGTGATTCGCTGTCACTCAGCTTTCACTTTCTGTCACTCGCTGTCACTCCGCTGTTGGTTTCTGTCACTTTCTGACACTCAGCTTTCACTTTCTGTCATTCGCTGTCACTTACTGTCACTTTCTCTCACTCGCTGTCACCCAGCTATCACTTTGTGTCTTTCAGCTGTCACTTTTTTTTACTCGCTCTCACTCAACTGTCACATTCTGTAACTCAGCTGTCACTTACTGTCATTCGCTGTCACTCAGCTGTCACTTTCAGTGATTCGCTGTCACTGAGCTGTCACTTCCTGTCATTCGCTGTCACTCAGCTGTCACTTCCTGTCATTCGCTGTCACTCAGCTGTCACTTTCTGTCACTTTCTCTCACTCGCTGTCACCCAGCTGTCACTTTCTGTCACTCAACTGTCACATTCTGTCACTCAGCTGTCACTTACTATCATTCGCTGTCACTCAGCTGTCACTTTCAGTGATTCGCTGTCACTGAGCTGTCACTTCCTGTCATTCGCTGTCACTCAGCTGTCACTTCCTGTCATTCGCTGTCACTCAGCTGTCACTTTCTGTCACTTTCTCTCACTCGCTATCACCCAGCTGTCACTTTCTGTCACTCAGCTGTCACTCGCTGTCACTCAGCAGTCATTTTCTGTCACTCGCTGTCACTCAGCTGTTGATTTCTGTCACTTTCTGACACTCATCTTTCTCTTTCTGTCACTTTCTCTCACTCGCTGTCACCCAACTGTCACTTTCTTTCACTCAGCTGTCACTCGCTGTCACTCAGCAGTCATTTTCTGTCACTCGCTGTCACTCAGCTGTTGGTTTCTGTCACTTTCTGACACTCAGCTTTCACTTTCTGTCACTTTCTCTCACTCGCTGTCACCCAACGGTCACTTTCTGTCATTCAGCTGTCACTTGCTGTCACTCAGCAGTCGTTTTCTGTCACTCGCTGTCACTCAGCTGTCACTTTGTCACTCGCTGACACTCAGCTGTCTTTTTCTGTCACTCGCTGTCACTCAGCTGTCACTTACTGTCACTTTCTCTAACTCGCTGTCACCCAACTGTCACTTTCTGTCACTCAGCTGTCATTTGCTGTCACTCAGCAGTCACTTTCTGTCACTCGCTGTCACTCAGCTGTCATTTTCTGTCACTTTCTGTCACTCGCTGTGACTCAGCTGTCACTTTCTGACATTCGCTGTCACTTACTGTCACTTTCTCTCATTTAATGTCACCCAGCTGTCACTTTCTGTCACTCGCTGTCAGTCAGCCTTCACTTTCTGTCACTCGCTGTCACTCAGCTGTCACTCTCTGTCACTCGCTGTCACTCTGCTGTCACTTTCTATCAATCGCTGTCACTTTCTGTCACTTTCTGACACTTAGCTGTCGCTCAGCCGTATTTTCCTCTCACTCGCTGACACTCAGCTGTCAGTTTCTGTGATTCGCTGTCACTCAGCTTTCACTTTCTGTCATTCGCTGTCACTCAGCTGTCACTTTCTGTCACTTTCTCTCACTCGCTGTCACCCAGCTGTCACTTTCTGTCACTCAACTGTCACATTCTGTCACTCAGCTGTCACTTACTATCATTCGCTGTCACTCAGCTGTCACTTTCAGTGATTCGCTGTCACTCAGCTGTCATTTTCTGTCACTTTCTCTCACTCGCTGTCACCCAGCTGTCACTTTCTGTCACTCAGCTGTCACTCGCTGTCACTCAGCAGTCATTTTCTGTCACTCGCTGTCACTCAGCTGTTGATTTCTGTCACTTTCTGACACTCATCTTTCTCTTTCTGTCACTTTCTCTCACTCGCTGTCACCCAACTGTCACTTTCTTTCACTCAGCTGTCACTCGCTGTCACTCAGCAGTCATTTTCTGTCACTCGCTGTCACTCAGCTGTCACTTGCTGTCACTAGCAGTCTCTCAGCTGTCTCTTTCTGTCACTCGCTGTCACTCAGCTGTCACTTACTGTCACTTTCTCTCACTCGCTGTCACCCAGCTATCACTTTGTCTTTCAGCTGTCACTTTTGTTTACTCGCTCTCACTCAACTGTCACATTCTGTCACTCGCTGTCACTCAGCTGTCAATTTCTGTCACTCAGCTGTCATTTTCTGTCACTTTCTGTCACTCGCTGTCACTCAGCTGTCACTTTCTGACACTCAGCTGTCACTTACTGTCACTTTCTCTCACTCGCTGTCACCCAGCTATCACTTTCTGTCTTTCAGCTGTCACTTTTTTTTACTCGTTTTCACTCAACTGTCACATTATGTCACTCGCTGTCACTCAGCTGTCACTTTCTGACTTTCAGCTGTCACTTACTGTCACTTTCTCTCACTCGCTGTCACCCAGCTATCACTTTGTCTTTCAGCTGTCACTTTTTTTTACTCGCTCTCACTCAACTGTGACATTCTGTCACTCGCTGTCACTAGCTGTCCCTCAGATGTCACTTTCTGTCACTAAGCTATCACTTTCTGCCACTCAGCTGTCACTTTCTGTCACTCAGATGTCATTTTCTGTCACTTTCTGTCACTCGCTGTCATTTTCTGACACTCAGCTGTCTTTTTCTGTCACTTTCTCTCACTCGCTGTCACCCAGCTGTCACTTTCTGTCACTCAGCTGTCACTCGCTGTCACTCAGCAGTCATTTTCTGTCACTCGCTGTCACTCAGCTGACACTTTCTGTCACTCGCTGACACTCAGCTGTCTTTTTCTGTCACTCGCTGTCACTCAGCTGTCACTTTCTGACACTCAGCTGTCACTCAGCTGTATTTTCCTCTCACTCGCTGACACTCAGCTGTCACTTTCTTTGATTCGCTGTCACTCAGCTGTCACTTTCTGTCATTCGCTGTCACTTTCTGACACTCGCTGTCACTCATCTGTCACTTTCTGTGACTCGCTTACACTCAGCTGTCATTAGCTGTCACTGTCTGTCACTTTCTGTCATTCGCTGTCACTCAGCTGTCACTTTCTGTGACTCGCTTTCACTCAGCTGTCATAATCTGTCACTTTCTGTCACTTTCTGTCATTCGCTGTCACTCAGCTGTCACTTTCTGTCACTCGCTGTCACTCAGCTGTCACTTTCTGTCATTCGCTGTCACCCAGCTGTCACTTTCTGTCACTCGCTGTCAGTCAGCTGTCACTTTCTGTCACTCGCTGTCAGTCAGCTGTCACTTTCTGACACTCAGCTTTCACTTTCTGTCACATTCTCTCACTCGCTGTCACCCAACGGTCACTTTCTGTCACTCAGCTGTCACTCGCTGTCACTCAGCAGTCATTTTCTGTCACTCGCTGTCACTCAGCTGTTGGTTTCTGTCACTTTCTGACACTCAGCTTTCACTTTCTGTCACTTTCTCTCACTCGCTGTCACCCAACGGTCACTTTCTGTCACTCAGCTGTCACTTCCTGTCATTCGCTGTCACTCAGCTGTCACTTTCTGTCACTTTCTCTCACTCGCTATCACCCAGCTGTCACTTTCTGTCACTCAACTGTCACATTCTGTCACTCAGCTGTCACTTACTATCATTCGCTGTCACTCAGCTGTCACTTTCAGTGATTCGCTGTCACTCAGCTGTCATTTTCTGTCACTTTCTCTCACTCGCTGTCACCCAGCTGTCACTTTCTGTCACTCAGCTGTCACTCGCTGTCACTCAGCAGTCATTTTCTGTCACTCGCTGTCACTCAGCTGTTGATTTCTGTCACTTTCTGACACTCATCTTTCTCTTTCTGTCACTTTCTCTCACTCGCTGTCACCCAACTGTCACTTTCTTTCACTCAGCTGTCACTCGCTGTCACCCAGCTGTCACTTTCTGTCACTCAGCTGTCACTCGCTGTCACTCAGCAGTCATTTTCTGTCACTCGCTGTTACTCAGCTGTTGGTTTCTGTCACTTTCTGACTCTCAGCTTTCACTTTCTGTCACTTTCTCTCACTCGCTGTCACCCAACTGTCACTTTCTGTCACTCAGCTGTCATTTGCTGTCACTCAGCAGTCATTTTCTGTCACTCGCTGTCACTCAGCTGTCACTTTCTGTCACTCGCTGTCACTCAGCAGTCATTTTCTGTCACTCGCTGTCACTCCGCTGTTGGTTTCTGTCACTTTCTGACACTCAGCTTTCACTTTCTGTCTCTTTCTCTCACTCGCTGTCACCCAACTGTCACTTTCTGTCACTCAGCTGTCACTCGCTGTCACTCAGCAGTCATTTTCTGTCACTCGCTGTCACTCAGCTATCACTTTCTGTCACTCGCTGACACTCAGCTGTCTTTTTCTGTCACTCGCTGTCACCCAGCTATCACTTTCTGTCTTTCAGCTTTCACTTTTTTTTACTCGCTGTCACTCGACTGTCACATTCTGTCACAGCTGAGTGCTGTCAATTTCTGTCATTCGCTGTCACATTCTGTCACTTTCTGTCACTAGCTGTCACTCAGCTGTCACTTTCTGTCACTCGCTGTCACTCAGCTGTCACTTTCTGTTATTCGCTGTCACTTTCTTTCTAATCGACGGAGTTATATCACAAAGATATATCGGTATTCAATCAGCTGTCTCTTTCTGTCACTCGCTGTCACTCAATCAGCTGTCTCTTTCTGTCACTCGCTGTCACTCAGCTGTCACTTTCTGTCAGTCGCTGACACTCAGCTTTCATTTCCTGTCACTCAGCTGTCACTTACTGTCATTCGCTGTCACTCAGCTGTCACTTTCAGTGATTCGCTGTAACTCAGCTGTCACTTCCTGTCATTCGCTGTCACTCAGCTGTCACTTCCTGTCATTCGCTGTCACTCAGCTGTCACTTTCTTTCACTTTCTCTCACTCGCTGTCACCCTGCTGTCACTTAGCTGTCACTCGCTGTCACTCAGCAGTCATTTTCTGTCACTCGCTGTCACTCAGCTGTTGATTTCTGTCACTTTCTGACACTCAACTTTCACTTTCTGTCACTTTCTCTCACTCGCTGTCACCCAACTGTCACTTTCTGTCACTCAGCTGTCACTCGCTGTCACTCAGCAGTCATTTTCTGTCACTCGCTGTCACTCAGCTGTTGGTTTCTGTCACTTTCTGACACTCAGCTTTCACTTTCTGTCACTTTCTCTCACTCGCTGTCACCCAACGGTCACTTTCTGTCACTCGCTGTCACTCAGCTGTCACTTTCTGTCATTCGCTGTCACCCAGCTGTCACTTTCTGTCACTCGCTGTCAGTCAGCTGTCACTTTCTGTCACTCGCTGTCAGTCAGCTGTCACTTTCTGACACTCAGCTTTCACTTTCTGTCACATTCTCTCACTCGCTGTCACCCAACTGTCACTTTCTTTCACTCAGCTGTCACTCGCTGTCACTCAGCAGTCATTTTCTGTCACTCGCTGTCACTCAGCTATCACTTTCTGTCACTCGCTGACACTCAGCTGTCTTTTTCTGTCACTCGCTGTCACCCAGCTATCACTTTCTGTCTTTCAGCTTTCACTTTTTTTTACTCGCTGTCACTCGACTGTCACATTCTGTCACAGCTGAGTGCTGTCAATTTCTGTCATTCGCTGTCACATTCTGTCACTTTCTGTCACTAGCTGTCACTCAGCTGTCACTTTCTGTCACTCGCTGTCACTCAGCTGTCACTTTCTGTTATTCGCTGTCACTTTCTTTCTAATCGACGGAGTTATATCACAAAGATATATCGGTATTCAATCAGCTGTCTCTTTCTGTCACTCGCTGTCACTCAATCAGCTGTCTCTTTCTGTCACTCGCTGTCACTCAGCTGTCACTTTCTGTCAGTCGCTGACACTCAGCTTTCATTTCCTGTCACTCAGCTGTCACTTACTGTCATTCGCTGTCACTCAGCTGTCACTTTCAGTGATTCGCTGTAACTCAGCTGTCACTTCCTGTCATTCGCTGTCACTCAGCTGTCACTTCCTGTCATTCGCTGTCACTCAGCTGTCACTTTCTTTCACTTTCTCTCACTCGCTGTCACCCTGCTGTCACTTAGCTGTCACTCGCTGTCACTCAGCAGTCATTTTCTGTCACTCGCTGTCACTCAGCTGTTGATTTCTGTCACTTTCTGACACTCAACTTTCACTTTCTGTCACTTTCTCTCACTCGCTGTCACCCAACTGTCACTTTCTGTCACTCAGCTGTCACTCGCTGTCACTCAGCAGTCATTTTCTGTCACTCGCTGTCACTCAGCTGTTGGTTTCTGTCACTTTCTGACACTCAGCTTTCACTTTCTGTCACTTTCTCTCACTCGCTGTCACCCAACGGTCACTTTCTGTCACTCGCTGTCACTCAGCTGTCACTTTCTGTCATTCGCTGTCACCCAGCTGTCACTTTCTGTCACTCGCTGTCAGTCAGCTGTCACTTTCTGTCACTCGCTGTCAGTCAGCTGTCACTTTCTGACACTCAGCTTTCACTTTCTGTCACATTCTCTCACTCGCTGTCACCCAACGGTCACTTTCTGTCACTCAGCTGTCACTCGCTGTCACTCAGCAGTCATTTTCTGTCATTCGCTGTCACTCAGCTGTTGGTTTCTGTCACTTTCTGACACTCAGCTTTCACTTTCTGTCACATTCTCTCACTCGCTGTCACCGAACGGTCACTTTCTGTCACTCAGCTGTCACTTCCTGTCATTCGCTGTCACCCAACTGTCACTTTCTTTCACTCAGCTGTCACTCGCTGTCACTCAGCAGTCATTTTCTGTCACTCGCTGTCACTCAGCTGTTGGTTTCTGTCACTTTCTGACACTCAGCTTTCACTTTCTGTCACTTTCTCTCACTCGCTGTCACCCAACGGTCACTTTCTGTCATTCAGCTGTCACTTGCTGTCACTCAGCAGTCGTTTTCTGTCACTCGCTGTCACTCAGCTGTCACTTTGTCACTCGCTGACACTCAGCTGTCTTTTTCTGTCACTCGCTGTCACTCAGCTGTCATTTTCTGTCACTTTCTGTCACTCGCTGTGACTCAGCTGTCACTTTCTGACATTCGCTGTCACTTACTGTCACTTTCTCTCATTTAATGTCACCCAGCTGTCACTTTCTGTCACTCGCTGTCAGTCAGCCTTCACTTTCTGTCACTCGCTGTCACTCAGCTGTCACTCTCTGTCACTCGCTGTCACTCTGCTGTCACTTTCTATCAATCGCTGTCACTTTCTGTCACTTTCTGACACTTAGCTGTCGCTCAGCCGTATTTTCCTCTCACTCGCTGACACTCAGCTGTCACTTTCTGTGATTCGCTGTCACTCAGCTTTCACTTTCTGTCATTCGCTGTCACTCAGCTGTCACTTTCTGTCACTTTCTCTCACTCGCTGTCACCCAGCTGTCACTTTCTGTCACTCAACTGTCACATTCTGTCACTCAGCTGTCACTTACTATCATTCGCTGTCACTCAGCTGTCACTTTCAGTGATTCGCTGTCACTCAGCTGTCATTTTCTGTCACTTTCTCTCACTCGCTGTCACCCAGCTGTCACTTTCTGTCACTCAGCTGTCACTCGCTGTCACTCAGCAGTCATTTTCTGTCACTCGCTGTCACTCAGCTGTTGATTTCTGTCACTTTCTGACACTCATCTTTCTCTTTCTGTCACTTTCTCTCACTCGCTGTCACCCAACTGTCACTTTCTTTCACTCAGCTGTCACTCGCTGTCACTCAGCAGTCATTTTCTGTCACTCGCTGTCACTCAGCTGTCACTTGCTGTCACTAGCAGTCTCTCAGCTGTCTCTTTCTGTCACTCGCTGTCACTCAGCTGTCACTTACTGTCACTTTCTCTCACTCGCTGTCACCCAGCTATCACTTTGTCTTTCAGCTGTCACTTTTGTTTACTCGCTCTCACTCAACTGTCACATTCTGTCACTCGCTGTCACTCAGCTGTCAATTTCTGTCACTCAGCTGTCATTTTCTGTCACTTTCTGTCACTCGCTGTCACTCAGCTGTCACTTTCTGACACTCAGCTGTCACTTACTGTCACTTTCTCTCACTCGCTGTCACCCAGCTATCACTTTCTGTCTTTCAGCTGTCACTTTTTTTTACTCGTTTTCACTCAACTGTCACATTATGTCACTCGCTGTCACTCAGCTGTCACTTTCTGACTTTCAGCTGTCACTTACTGTCACTTTCTCTCACTCGCTGTCACCCAGCTATCACTTTGTCTTTCAGCTGTCACTTTTTTTTACTCGCTCTCACTCAACTGTGACATTCTGTCACTCGCTGTCACTAGCTGTCCCTCAGATGTCACTTTCTGTCACTAAGCTATCACTTTCTGCCACTCAGCTGTCACTTTCTGTCACTCAGATGTCATTTTCTGTCACTTTCTGTCACTCGCTGTCATTTTCTGACACTCAGCTGTCTTTTTCTGTCACTTTCTCTCACTCGCTGTCACCCAGCTGTCACTTTCTGTCACTCAGCTGTCACTCGCTGTCACTCAGCAGTCATTTTCTGTCACTCGCTGTCACTCAGCTGACACTTTCTGTCACTCGCTGACACTCAGCTGTCTTTTTCTGTCACTCGCTGTCACTCAGCTGTCACTTTCTGACACTCAGCTGTCACTCAGCTGTATTTTCCTCTCACTCGCTGACACTCAGCTGTCACTTTCTTTGATTCGCTGTCACTCAGCTGTCACTTTCTGTCATTCGCTGTCACTTTCTGACACTCGCTGTCACTCATCTGTCACTTTCTGTGACTCGCTTACACTCAGCTGTCATTAGCTGTCACTGTCTGTCACTTTCTGTCATTCGCTGTCACTCAGCTGTCACTTTCTGTGACTCGCTTTCACTCAGCTGTCATAATCTGTCACTTTCTGTCACTTTCTGTCATTCGCTGTCACTCAGCTGTCACTTTCTGTCACTCGCTGTCACTCAGCTGTCACTTTCTGTCATTCGCTGTCACCCAGCTGTCACTTTCTGTCACTCGCTGTCAGTCAGCTGTCACTTTCTGTCACTCGCTGTCAGTCAGCTGTCACTTTCTGACACTCAGCTTTCACTTTCTGTCACATTCTCTCACTCGCTGTCACCCAACGGTCACTTTCTGTCACTCAGCTGTCACTCGCTGTCACTCAGCAGTCATTTTCTGTCACTCGCTGTCACTCAGCTGTTGGTTTCTGTCACTTTCTGACACTCAGCTTTCACTTTCTGTCACTTTCTCTCACTCGCTGTCACCCAACGGTCACTTTCTGTCACTCAGCTGTCACTTCCTGTCATTCGCTGTCACTCAGCTGTCACTTTCTGTCACTTTCTCTCACTCGCTATCACCCAGCTGTCACTTTCTGTCACTCAACTGTCACATTCTGTCACTCAGCTGTCACTTACTATCATTCGCTGTCACTCAGCTGTCACTTTCAGTGATTCGCTGTCACTCAGCTGTCATTTTCTGTCACTTTCTCTCACTCGCTGTCACCCAGCTGTCACTTTCTGTCACTCAGCTGTCACTCGCTGTCACTCAGCAGTCATTTTCTGTCACTCGCTGTCACTCAGCTGTTGATTTCTGTCACTTTCTGACACTCATCTTTCTCTTTCTGTCACTTTCTCTCACTCGCTGTCACCCAACTGTCACTTTCTTTCACTCAGCTGTCACTCGCTGTCACCCAGCTGTCACTTTCTGTCACTCAGCTGTCACTCGCTGTCACTCAGCAGTCATTTTCTGTCACTCGCTGTTACTCAGCTGTTGGTTTCTGTCACTTTCTGACTCTCAGCTTTCACTTTCTGTCACTTTCTCTCACTCGCTGTCACCCAACTGTCACTTTCTGTCACTCAGCTGTCATTTGCTGTCACTCAGCAGTCATTTTCTGTCACTCGCTGTCACTCAGCTGTCACTTTCTGTCACTCGCTGTCACTCAGCAGTCATTTTCTGTCACTCGCTGTCACTCCGCTGTTGGTTTCTGTCACTTTCTGACACTCAGCTTTCACTTTCTGTCTCTTTCTCTCACTCGCTGTCACCCAACTGTCACTTTCTGTCACTCAGCTGTCACTCGCTGTCACTCAGCAGTCATTTTCTGTCACTCGCTGTCACTCAGCTATCACTTTCTGTCACTCGCTGACACTCAGCTGTCTTTTATTTATTTATTTTTATTTATTTAATTTTAAAGAAAGCTTACAGACTAATAACAATCTTGAATATAATTTATAAGTAGTGACATTTGCTAATTACAAGCTTCCACATGCATTATATCTAATTAGATAGAGTTACTTGCGTTGACCAGTTACACCAATTTAAGCAAGTAAACGGATTACAATGTAGACATTTATATGTTGCGATAATTTATACTAAGTATGTCAAGTCGTGCAGTATCAAAATCAAAATTAAAAACTATTTATTATTGTCACCAAAATACTCATTGCTTAGAATCTTTCTAATTTTGTGTGCGCTGGTGCAGAATAAATCGATTTCCAGGTGTGATGGTAAACTATTGAGAGCTATAACACTACGTATGCAGAAGGCGTTGCGCCTGTACTTTGTTGATGCGAATGGTACATGGAGTAGAGGCCGTTTTCTTAGGTTGTTAATATTAGTGCGAAGAAGTATTTTGCTGAGTAGTTCGGGACAATCAACCGAGCCGTTTGCAATGTTCACTAAAAAACAGACATCACTGATATTACGCCTTACCTCCAACGGTAAGAAATGATATCGCTTACAACGGTGTTCATAGTCGACTGAGAATTGCCCAGCCTTAAAGTCTAAGTACCGCAAAAATTTCCTCTGAACAGACTCAATACGAGATTTGTAAATCTCATATTGAGGGTTCCATACTTGAGAAACGTACTCAAGGTGGCTACGCACCAAGGAACAATAAAGAACTTTTAATGGTTTTAGGGAACGAAAGCTAGAACAAGCTCTAATAATGAAGCCCAAGGCTTTGAACGCCTTGTTGACAACTGTTTCTATATGATCATCAAAAAGCAGCTTGCTGTCGTGTACCACACCAAGATCCCTGATACTGGTTTCCTGACTTATGTAAGTACCATCTAGTGTATACCCTGGGCCAATACTAGATTTCTGGCGAGTGAATACTACGTGAAAACATTTGGATACATTAAGTTGTAATTTGTTGGTTTTGCAATATTGTACGAATCTGTCAAGGTCTGACTGAAGTAGCTCAGTATCAGATAATGTGCGTATGGACTTTAGAACCTTCATATCATCTGCATATAATAAGATATGTGAGTTTCTAAAGCATTTTTTTATATCCGAAATAAATATTGTAAACAATAACGGTCCTAAGATTGAGCCTTGGGGCACTCCCGATGGGACAGATTTCCATCCAGACATGTATCCACGTAAAACTACAGCCTGCGTTCGATTATCTATGTATGATGAAAACCACCGATATAGATCACCGTGAATTCCTGCGGAAAATAGCTTCTGAAGAAGCACTCGATGATCTATACGGTCAAAACATTTGCTGTAGTCCGTGTATATCGCGTCGACCTGGCATCGTTCTTCCATCCCAGTGGTTATAATTTCATTGGATAGTATCAGGTTGGAGGCGGTTGACCGTTTTCTGAGGAAACCATGTTGTTCGTCGCCGAAATGTCGTTGCATAGCTGAGTAAACCTTCGTGTGTACTACTCGCTCAAGAACTTTAGAGAAAAGACATAATTTGGATATGGGGCGGTAGTTTTCTATTTGAGACTTATCCCCCTTTTTAAAAATCGGTGTAATAAATGCCGATTTCCACATCTTCGGGACAATACCCTCCCTCAACGATCGCTCAAACAGCACACAGACTGGCGCCACCAGGCTCTTAGCACAATTAATTATGAATATGGGGGGTATCAAATCTGGCCCACCAGATTTAGATGGGTCCAAGCCTTTAAGTAGCTTGTGTACCATCTCCGGGCACACGCTGACCGTACTCAGGTTCACTGAGCTAGCAGGATGAATGTCGTTATTAACATCCAGATCGTCAGATTCTGAGTCGGGTTCTTGGAAGGTAGACTGAAAGTAAGTGGAAAAAAGCTCAGTGATGCCCTCCCCGGTGTCTGCGGAAGAGTCCATGTAGTGTAACACGTTTGGTAATGTATTACCACTTCTTTTGCTTTTGATATACGACCAGAAACATTTAGGATTTTTGGCGATTGAGGATTCTATTTTTTCCATATAAGCATCAAAACAAACCGCCTCTAATTCTTTAGCTCGGTTTCGCAAGAGAGAAAAAGAGTGGTAATCGGATAAGTTGCCGTAATTTTTGAATTTTTCATGATATTTGTGTTTTTCTTTTAGTATTTTTATTAAAGCACTAGTGTACCAGGGGGGGTGTGCTGATTTTTTGCATGATTTAACGGGAATGTACAAGTCTCTGAGCTCGTATAGCTTGGTATAGAAAAGGTTAAGGGCTTGGTCCAGGGATCCAGCAGACAACAACATATTCCAGTCCATAAGATCTAGTGCAGACGTAATTGCAGTGTAATCCAGGCTTCAGACTCGCTAAAGTAGACTCATCTTTCATGGGGTACTGTTTGAGATGCTATAATAAAATTCCACAAAGTATTCTTGAACTGAATGAGACGAAATTTAAAACATGTATTAAACGCACACTATGTAAGCAAGCATATTACAAGTTGAGCGATTATATCGCTGATAAAAATGCTTGGCTCAATGCTGGTCCTGCTCCACAAGGACAGGGGCGCTTAAATTGATAGCATTAAATGGTATTGTTGGAGCTGCTGAAGATTGTACAACTATCTTTGCATTGTATAGATTCAATCTCTTTAGTATTATATAATCGCATAGCCCATATTGTGTGAGTACTATGTACTAGAAAGCTATCATTCACTGGAAACCTACGTCTTTTCTTGACTTGAATGTGCCCTGGCGGTTGAGAATATGTCATGCTCACTCAAAAGTCTCGCTGATGGTGGCGCATGTGTCGGATCATTTAGTTCCCTTCAAAATGGTTGAGTTGAATGGTGCTGATCTATGCGTCATGTCCGTGAACGGGCGCTGTCGGTTGTGACTGGTCATCTCTCAGTTGCCATGGCTTATTTTAATGAATTATTTTAGTTTTTGAATTGTTTTTTTTTTCTGTTTTGTTTTACTGTGGACACTTTTAACGTGCACATCTTGCTACATTGTTCTCACATAATATACCATCTCAACATGAATGATGTAACCAAGATTTTGTAACAATATTCTGATTTAAAAGAGTGTCCATGGAGTTTCTTGCCCGTTCTTCTCCATAGAGATCTACGCTAGGGAATGGGCAACTACAGTACTTTCACAGTTTTTATGTTTTGTGACTGGGACTGTAGCTACATTTAATTTTCATCTTTGTTTCGACAATTCAAAAGTGCCTGTAACTGGCTTACTTGAAATAAATGCTTTGATTTTGATTTTGATTTTGATTTTGAATCACCTCGATGGAATATATATTTTGTGTTAGGTTTCTCAATAAGTTTATGAACTTCAACGAAATCAGCGTTAATAATCACCGTTTTATGGTGTACATCAACAGGCACCGCCAGGGGGTCATCACAATCGTTCACTTTTATTGCGCTATTTGAGAAAACAAGATCTAATAGTCTACCGTTGACGTTACGCTCACTATTAAACTGGGACAAGTTACACGCATTTATTGTGTCAAAAAAATCCAAAATACATCGAACGGACACATTCTCAGGATACAATCCAGAACTATCGCCAGACTGCTGCCATTCCACATCGCCGCCGAAGTTAAAATCCCCTGTTATTATAAATGTATCCAAGGGGTAGGCGGATACTAAGTAGTTAAGTTTGGCGTGGAAGTTTTGTAATTGAGTTAAGTACGAGTTACCAACATTTTCTTTGCACAAATACAGGCCACAAATATTAATATTGTAACTTACCGCTGGTCTAGATCGCTTCAGAACGATGGATACCCATATATCTTCGGCCGAGGTACGCCAGTCACATCTTTCCACAACGGTCAGGTCATTCCTCACCGCGATCAACACTCCGCCTCCCCGTGTCTGTGCTGTTCGACAGTAATCCCGGTCCCGCCTCCAGACAAGATATCGTCCATCAAACAACTCACTGTTACTAATACTATCCACTAACCATGTTTCCGTAAATATAATAACATCATAAGAATTCATGCAAACGTTACGATATAAGCCGTTTGTTTTTGAACGCAAACCTCGTACATTCTGATAATATATATTAATCATTTTTAAATATTTTTCTGTCACTCGCTGTCACCCAGCTATCACTTTCTGTCTTTCAGCTTTCACTTTTTTTTACTCGCTGTCACTCGACTGTCACATTCTGTCACAGCTGAGTGCTGTCAATTTCTGTCATTCGCTGTCACATTCTGTCACTTTCTGTCACTAGCTGTCACTCAGCTGTCACTTTCTGTCACTCGCTGTCACTCAGCTGTCACTTTCTGTTATTCGCTGTCACTTTCTTTCTAATCGACGGAGTTATATCACAAAGATATATCGGTATTCAATCAGCTGTCTCTTTCTGTCACTCGCTGTCACTCAATCAGCTGTCTCTTTCTGTCACTCGCTGTCACTCAGCTGTCACTTTCTGTCAGTCGCTGACACTCAGCTTTCATTTCCTGTCACTCAGCTGTCACTTACTGTCATTCGCTGTCACTCAGCTGTCACTTTCAGTGATTCGCTGTAACTCAGCTGTCACTTCCTGTCATTCGCTGTCACTCAGCTGTCACTTCCTGTCATTCGCTGTCACTCAGCTGTCACTTTCTTTCACTTTCTCTCACTCGCTGTCACCCTGCTGTCACTTAGCTGTCACTCAACTTTCACTTTCTGTCACTTTCTCTCACTCGCTGTCACCCAACTGTCACTTTCTGTCACTCAGCTGTCACTCGCTGTCACTCAGCAGTCATTTTCTGTCACTCGCTGTCACTCAGCTGTTGGTTTCTGTCACTTTCTGACACTCAGCTTTCACTTTCTGTCACTCGCTGTCACCCAACGGTCACTTTCTGTCACTCGCTGTCACTCAGCTGTCACTTTCTGTCATTCGCTGTCACCCAGCTGTCACTTTCTGTCACTCGCTGTCAGTCAGCTGTCACTTTCTGTCACTCGCTGTCAGTCAGCTGTCACTTTCTGACACTCAGCTTTCACTTTCTGTCACATTCTCTCACTCGCTGTCACCCAACGGTCACTTTCTGTCACTCAGCTGTCACTCGCTGTCACTCAGCAGTCATTTTCTGTCATTCGCTGTCACTCAGCTGTTGGTTTCTGTCACTTTCTGACACTCAGCTTTCACTTTCTGTCACATTCTCTCACTCGCTGTCACCGAACGGTCACTTTCTGTCACTCAGCTGTCACTTCCTGTCATTCGCTGTCACTCAGCTGTCACTTTCTGTCACTTTCTTTCACTCGCTATCACCCAGCTGTCACTTTCTGTCACTCAACTGTCACATTCTGTCACTCAGCTGTCACTTACTATCATTCGCTGTCACTCAGCTGTCACTTTCAGTGATTCGCTGTCACTCAGCTGTCATTTTCTGTCACTTTCTCTCACTCGCTGTCACCCAGCTGTCACTTTCTGTCACTCAGCTGTCACTCGCTGTCACTCAGCAGCCATTTTCTGTCACTCGCTGTCACTCCGCTGTTGGTTTCTGTCACTTTCTGACACTCAGCTTTCACTTTCTGTCATTCGCTGTCACTTACTGTCACTTTCTCTCACTCGCTGTCACCCAGCTATCACTTTGTGTCTTTCAGCTGTCACTTTTTTTTACTCGCTCTCACTCAACTGTTACATTCTGTCACTCAGCTGTCACTTACTGTCATTCGCTGTCACTCAGCTGTCACTTTCAGTGATTCGCTGTCACTGAGCTGTCACTTCCTGTCATTCGCTGTCACTCAGCTGTCTTTTCCTGTCATTCGCTGTCACTCAGCTGTCACTTTCAGTGATTCGCTGTCACTCAGCTGTCATTTTCTGTCACTTTCTCTCACTCGCTGTCACCCAGCTGTCACTTTCTGTCACTCAGCTGTCACTCGCTGTCACTCAGCAGTCATTTTCTGTCACTCGCTGTCACTCAGCTGTTGATTTCTGTCACTTTCTGACACTCATCTTTCTCTTTCTGTCACTTTCTCTCACTCGCTGTCACCCAACTGTCACTTTCTTTCACTCAGCTGTCACTCGCTGTCACTCAGCAGTCATTTTCTGTCACTTTCTCTCACTCGCTGTCACCCAACGGTCACTTTCCGTCATTCAGCTGTCACTTGCTGTCACTCAGCAGTCGTTTTCTGTCACTCGCTGTCACTCAGCTGTCACTTTGTCACTCGCTGACACTCAGCTGTCTTTTTCTGTCACTCGCTGTCACTCAGCTGTCACTTACTGTCACTTTCTCCAACTCGCTGTCACCCAGCTGTCACTTTCTGTCTTTCAGCTGACACTCGCTGTCACTCAGCAGTCATTTTCTGTCACTCGCTGTTACTCAGCTGTTGGTTTCTGTCACTTTCTGACACTCAGCTTTCACTTTCTGTCACTTTCTCTCACTCGCTGTCACCCAACTGTCACTTTCTGTCACTCAGCTGTCATTTGCTGTCACTCAGCAGTCATTTTCTGTCACTCGCTGTCACTCAGCTGTCACTTTCTGTCACTCGCTGTCAGTCAGCCTTCACTTTCTGTCACTCGCTGTCACTCAGCTGTCACTCTCTGTCACTCGCTGTCACTCTGCTGTCACTTTCTATCAATCGCTGTCACTTTCTGTCACTTTCTGACACTTAGCTGTCGCTCAGCCGTATTTTCCTCTCACTCGCTGACACTCAGCTGTCACTTTCTGTGATTCGCTGTCACTCAGCTTTCACTTTCTGTCATTCGCTGTCACTCAGCTGTCACTTTCTGTCACTTTCTCTCACTCGCTGTCACCCAGCTGTCACTTTCTGTCACTCAACTGTCACATTCTGTCACTCAGCTGTCACTTACTATCATTCGCTGTCACTCAGCTGTCACTTTCAGTGATTCGCTGTCACTCAGCTGTCATTTTCTGTCACTTTCTCTCACTCGCTGTCACCCAGCTGTCACTTTCTGTCACTCAGCTGTCACTCGCTGTCACTCAGCAGTCATTTTCTGTCACTCGCTGTCACTCAGCTGTTGATTTCTGTCACTTTCTGACACTCATCTTTCTCTTTCTGTCACTTTCTCTCACTCGCTGTCACCCAACTGTCACTTTCTTTCACTCAGCTGTCACTCGCTGTCACTCAGCAGTCATTTTCTGTCACTCGCTGTCACTCAGCTGTCACTTGCTGTCACTAGCAGTCTCTCAGCTGTCTCTTTCTGTCACTCGCTGTCACTCAGCTGTCACTTACTGTCACTTTCTCTCACTCGCTGTCACCCAGCTATCACTTTGTCTTTCAGCTGTCACTTTTGTTTACTCGCTCTCACTCAACTGTCACATTCTGTCACTCGCTGTCACTCAGCTGTCAATTTCTGTCACTCAGCTGTCATTTTCTGTCACTTTCTGTCACTCGCTGTCACTCCGCTGTTGGTTTCTGTCACTTTCTGACACTCAGCTTTCACTTTCTGTCATTCGCTGTCACTTACTGTCACTTTCTCTCACTCGCTGTCACCCAGCTATCACTTTGTGTCTTTCAGCTGTCACTTTTTTTTACTCGCTCTCACTCAACTGTCACATTCTGTAACTCAGCTGTCACTTACTGTCATTCGCTGTCACTCAGCTGTCACTTTCAGTGATTCGCTGTCACTGAGCTGTCACTTCCTGTCATTCGCTGTCACTCAGCTGTCACTTCCTGTCATTCGCTGTCACTCAGCTGTCACTTTCTGTCACTTTCTCTCACTCGCTGTCACCCAGCTGTCACTTTCTGTCACTCAACTGTCACATTCTGTCACTCAGCTGTCACTTACTATCATTCGCTGTCACTCAGCTGTCACTTTCAGTGATTCGCTGTCACTGAGCTGTCACTTCCTGTCATTCGCTGTCACTCAGCTGTCACTTCCTGTCATTCGCTGTCACTCAGCTGTCACTTTCTGTCACTTTCTCTCACTCGCTATCACCCAGCTGTCACTTTCTGTCACTCAGCTGTCACTCGCTGTCACTCAGCAGTCATTTTCTGTCACTCGCTGTCACTCAGCTGTTGATTTCTGTCACTTTCTGACACTCATCTTTCTCTTTCTGTCACTTTCTCTCACTCGCTGTCACCCAACTGTCACTTTCTTTCACTCAGCTGTCACTCGCTGTCACTCAGCAGTCATTTTCTGTCACTCGCTGTCACTCAGCTGTTGGTTTCTGTCACTTTCTGACACTCAGCTTTCACTTTCTGTCACTTTCTCTCACTCGCTGTCACCCAACGGTCACTTTCTGTCATTCAGCTGTCACTTGCTGTCACTCAGCAGTCGTTTTCTGTCACTCGCTGTCACTCAGCTGTCACTTTGTCACTCGCTGACACTCAGCTGTCTTTTTCTGTCACTCGCTGTCACTCAGCTGTCACTTACTGTCACTTTCTCTAACTCGCTGTCACCCAACTGTCACTTTCTGTCACTCAGCTGTCATTTGCTGTCACTCAGCAGTCACTTTCTGTCACTCGCTGTCACTCAGCTGTCATTTTCTGTCACTTTCTGTCACTCGCTGTGACTCAGCTGTCACTTTCTGACATTCGCTGTCACTTACTGTCACTTTCTCTCATTTAATGTCACCCAGCTGTCACTTTCTGTCACTCGCTGTCAGTCAGCCTTCACTTTCTGTCACTCGCTGTCACTCAGCTGTCACTCTCTGTCACTCGCTGTCACTCTGCTGTCACTTTCTATCAATCGCTGTCACTTTCTGTCACTTTCTGACACTTAGCTGTCGCTCAGCCGTATTTTCCTCTCACTCGCTGACACTCAGCTGTCACTTTCTGTGATTCGCTGTCACTCAGCTTTCACTTTCTATCAATCGCTGTCACTTTCTGTCACTTTCTGACACTTAGCTGTCGCTCAGCCGTATTTTCCTCTCACTCGCTGACACTCAGCTGTCACTTTCTGTGATTCGCTGTCACTCAGCTTTCACTTTCTGTCACTCGCTGTCACTCCGCTGTTGGTTTCTGTCACTTTCTGACACTCAGCTTTCACTTTCTGTCATTCGCTGTCACTTACTGTCACTTTCTCTCACTCGCTGTCACCCAGCTATCACTTTGTGTCTTTCAGCTGTCACTTTTTTTTACTCGCTCTCACTCAACTGTCACATTCTGTAACTCAGCTGTCACTTACTGTCATTCGCTGTCACTCAGCTGTCACTTTCAGTGATTCGCTGTCACTGAGCTGTCACTTCCTGTCATTCGCTGTCACTCAGCTGTCACTTCCTGTCATTCGCTGTCACTCAGCTGTCACTTTCTGTCACTTTCTCTCACTCGCTGTCACCCAGCTGTCACTTTCTGTCACTCAACTGTCACATTCTGTCACTCAGCTGTCACTTACTATCATTCGCTGTCACTCAGCTGTCACTTTCAGTGATTCGCTGTCACTGAGCTGTCACTTCCTGTCATTCGCTGTCACTCAGCTGTCACTTCCTGTCATTCGCTGTCACTCAGCTGTCACTTTCTGTCACTTTCTCTCACTCGCTATCACCCAGCTGTCACTTTCTGTCACTCAGCTGTCACTCGCTGTCACTCAGCAGTCATTTTCTGTCACTCGCTGTCACTCAGCTGTTGATTTCTGTCACTTTCTGACACTCATCTTTCTCTTTCTGTCACTTTCTCTCACTCGCTGTCACCCAACTGTCACTTTCTTTCACTCAGCTGTCACTCGCTGTCACTCAGCAGTCATTTTCTGTCACTCGCTGTCACTCAGCTGTTGGTTTCTGTCACTTTCTGACACTCAGCTTTCACTTTCTGTCACTTTCTCTCACTCGCTGTCACCCAACGGTCACTTTCTGTCATTCAGCTGTCACTTGCTGTCACTCAGCAGTCGTTTTCTGTCACTCGCTGTCACTCAGCTGTCACTTTGTCACTCGCTGACACTCAGCTGTCTTTTTCTGTCACTCGCTGTCACTCAGCTGTCACTTACTGTCACTTTCTCTAACTCGCTGTCACCCAACTGTCACTTTCTGTCACTCAGCTGTCATTTGCTGTCACTCAGCAGTCACTTTCTGTCACTCGCTGTCACTCAGCTGTCATTTTCTGTCACTTTCTGTCACTCGCTGTGACTCAGCTGTCACTTTCTGACATTCGCTGTCACTTACTGTCACTTTCTCTCATTTAATGTCACCCAGCTGTCACTTTCTGTCACTCGCTGTCAGTCAGCCTTCACTTTCTGTCACTCGCTGTCACTCAGCTGTCACTCTCTGTCACTCGCTGTCACTCTGCTGTCACTTTCTATCAATCGCTGTCACTTTCTGTCACTTTCTGACACTTAGCTGTCGCTCAGCCGTATTTTCCTCTCACTCGCTGACACTCAGCTGTCAGTTTCTGTGATTCGCTGTCACTCAGCTTTCACTTTCTGTCATTCGCTGTCACTCAGCTGTCACTTTCTGTCACTTTCTCTCACTCGCTGTCACCCAGCTGTCACTTTCTGTCACTCAACTGTCACATTCTGTCACTCAGCTGTCACTTACTATCATTCGCTGTCACTCAGCTGTCACTTTCAGTGATTCGCTGTCACTCAGCTGTCATTTTCTGTCACTTTCTCTCACTCGCTGTCACCCAGCTGTCACTTTCTGTCACTCAGCTGTCACTCGCTGTCACTCAGCAGTCATTTTCTGTCACTCGCTGTCACTCAGCTGTTGATTTCTGTCACTTTCTGACACTCATCTTTCTCTTTCTGTCACTTTCTCTCACTCGCTGTCACCCAACTGTCACTTTCTTTCACTCAGCTGTCACTCGCTGTCACTCAGCAGTCATTTTCTGTCACTCGCTGTCACTCAGCTGTCACTTGCTGTCACTAGCAGTCTCTCAGCTGTCTCTTTCTGTCACTCGCTGTCACTCAGCTGTCACTTACTGTCACTTTCTCTCACTCGCTGTCACCCAGCTATCACTTTGTCTTTCAGCTGTCACTTTTGTTTACTCGCTCTCACTCAACTGTCACATTCTGTCACTCGCTGTCACTCAGCTGTCAATTTCTGTCACTCAGCTGTCATTTTCTGTCACTTTCTGTCACTCGCTGTCACTCAGCTGTCACTTTCTGACACTCAGCTGTCACTTACTGTCACTTTCTCTCACTCGCTGTCACCCAGCTATCACTTTCTGTCTTTCAGCTGTCACTTTTTTTTACTCGTTTTCACTCAACTGTCACATTATGTCACTCGCTGTCACTCAGCTGTCACTTTCTGACTTTCAGCTGTCACTTACTGTCACTTTCTCTCACTCGCTGTCACCCAGCTATCACTTTGTCTTTCAGCTGTCACTTTTTTTTACTCGCTCTCACTCAACTGTGACATTCTGTCACTCGCTGTCACTAGCTGTCCCTCAGATGTCACTTTCTGTCACTAAGCTATCACTTTCTGCCACTCAGCTGTCACTTTCTGTCACTCAGATGTCATTTTCTGTCACTTTCTGTCACTCGCTGTCATTTTCTGACACTCAGCTGTCTTTTTCTGTCACTTTCTCTCACTCGCTGTCACCCAGCTGTCACTTTCTGTCACTCAGCTGTCACTCGCTGTCACTCAGCAGCCATTTTCTGTCACTCGCTGTCACTCAGCTGACACTTTCTGTCACTCGCTGACACTCAGCTGTCTTTTTCTGTCACTCGCTGTCACTCAGCTGTCACTTTCTGACACTCAGCTGTCACTCAGCTGTATTTTCCTCTCACTCGCTGACACTCAGCTGTCACTTTCTTTGATTCGCTGTCACTCAGCTGTCACTTTCTGTCATTCGCTGTCACTTTCTGACACTCGCTGTCACTCATCTGTCACTTTCTGTGACTCGCTTACACTCAGCTGTCATTAGCTGTCACTGTCTGTCACTTTCTGTCATTCGCTGTCACTCAGCTGTCACTTTCTGTGACTCGCTTTCACTCAGCTGTCATAATCTGTCACTTTCTGTCACTTTCTGTCATTCGCTGTCACTCAGCTGTCACTTTCTGTCACTCGCTGTCACTCAGCTGTCACTTTCTGTCATTCGCTGTCACCCAGCTGTCACTTTCTGTCACTCGCTGTCAGTCAGCTGTCACTTTCTGTCACTCGCTGTCAGTCAGCTGTCACTTTCTGACACTCAGCTTTCACTTTCTGTCACATTCTCTCACTCGCTGTCACCCAACGGTCACTTTCTGTCACTCAGCTGTCACTCGCTGTCACTCAGCAGTCATTTTCTGTCACTCGCTGTCACTCAGCTGTTGGTTTCTGTCACTTTCTGACACTCAGCTTTCACTTTCTGTCACTTTCTCTCACTCGCTGTCACCCAACGGTCACTTTCTGTCACTCAGCTGTCACTTCCTGTCATTCGCTGTCACTCAGCTGTCACTTTCTGTCACTTTCTCTCACTCGCTATCACCCAGCTGTCACTTTCTGTCACTCAACTGTCACATTCTGTCACTCAGCTGTCACTTACTATCATTCGCTGTCACTCAGCTGTCACTTTCAGTGATTCGCTGTCACTCAGCTGTCATTTTCTGTCACTTTCTCTCACTCGCTGTCACCCAGCTGTCACTTTCTGTCACTCAGCTGTCACTCGCTGTCACTCAGCAGTCATTTTCTGTCACTCGCTGTCACTCAGCTGTTGATTTCTGTCACTTTCTGACACTCATCTTTCTCTTTCTGTCACTTTCTCTCACTCGCTGTCACCCAACTGTCACTTTCTTTCACTCAGCTGTCACTCGCTGTCACCCAGCTGTCACTTTCTGTCACTCAGCTGTCACTCGCTGTCACTCAGCAGTCATTTTCTGTCACTCGCTGTTACTCAGCTGTTGGTTTCTGTCACTTTCTGACTCTCAGCTTTCACTTTCTGTCACTTTCTCTCACTCGCTGTCACCCAACTGTCACTTTCTGTCACTCAGCTGTCATTTGCTGTCACTCAGCAGTCATTTTCTGTCACTCGCTGTCACTCAGCTGTCACTTTCTGTCACTCGCTGTCACTCAGCAGTCATTTTCTGTCACTCGCTGTCACTCCGCTGTTGGTTTCTGTCACTTTCTGACACTCAGCTTTCACTTTCTGTCTCTTTCTCTCACTCGCTGTCACCCAACTGTCACTTTCTGTCACTCAGCTGTCACTCGCTGTCACTCAGCAGTCATTTTCTGTCACTCGCTGTCACTCAGCTATCACTTTCTGTCACTCGCTGACACTCAGCTGTCTTTTTCTGTCACTCGCTGTCACCCAGCTATCACTTTCTGTCTTTCAGCTTTCACTTTTTTTTACTCGCTGTCACTCGACTGTCACATTCTGTCACAGCTGAGTGCTGTCAATTTCTGTCATTCGCTGTCACATTCTGTCACTTTCTGTCACTAGCTGTCACTCAGCTGTCACTTTCTGTCACTCGCTGTCACTCAGCTGTCACTTTCTGTTATTCGCTGTCACTTTCTTTCTAATCGACGGAGTTATATCACAAAGATATATCGGTATTCAATCAGCTGTCTCTTTCTGTCACTCGCTGTCACTCAATCAGCTGTCTCTTTCTGTCACTCGCTGTCACTCAGCTGTCACTTTCTGTCAGTCGCTGACACTCAGCTTTCATTTCCTGTCACTCAGCTGTCACTTACTGTCATTCGCTGTCACTCAGCTGTCACTTTCAGTGATTCGCTGTAACTCAGCTGTCACTTCCTGTCATTCGCTGTCACTCAGCTGTCACTTCCTGTCATTCGCTGTCACTCAGCTGTCACTTTCTTTCACTTTCTCTCACTCGCTGTCACCCTGCTGTCACTTAGCTGTCACTCGCTGTCACTCAGCAGTCATTTTCTGTCACTCGCTGTCACTCAGCTGTTGATTTCTGTCACTTTCTGACACTCAACTTTCACTTTCTGTCACTTTCTCTCACTCGCTGTCACCCAACTGTCACTTTCTGTCACTCAGCTGTCACTCGCTGTCACTCAGCAGTCATTTTCTGTCACTCGCTGTCACTCAGCTGTTGGTTTCTGTCACTTTCTGACACTCAGCTTTCACTTTCTGTCACTTTCTCTCACTCGCTGTCACCCAACGGTCACTTTCTGTCACTCGCTGTCACTCAGCTGTCACTTTCTGTCATTCGCTGTCACCCAGCTGTCACTTTCTGTCACTCGCTGTCAGTCAGCTGTCACTTTCTGTCACTCGCTGTCAGTCAGCTGTCACTTTCTGACACTCAGCTTTCACTTTCTGTCACATTCTCTCACTCGCTGTCACCCAACGGTCACTTTCTGTCACTCAGCTGTCACTCGCTGTCACTCAGCAGTCATTTTCTGTCATTCGCTGTCACTCAGCTGTTGGTTTCTGTCACTTTCTGACACTCAGCTTTCACTTTCTGTCACATTCTCTCACTCGCTGTCACCGAACGGTCACTTTCTGTCACTCAGCTGTCACTTCCTGTCATTCGCTGTCACCCAACTGTCACTTTCTTTCACTCAGCTGTCACTCGCTGTCACTCAGCAGTCATTTTCTGTCACTCGCTGTCACTCAGCTGTTGGTTTCTGTCACTTTCTGACACTCAGCTTTCACTTTCTGTCACTTTCTCTCACTCGCTGTCACCCAACGGTCACTTTCTGTCATTCAGCTGTCACTTGCTGTCACTCAGCAGTCGTTTTCTGTCACTCGCTGTCACTCAGCTGTCACTTTGTCACTCGCTGACACTCAGCTGTCTTTTTCTGTCACTCGCTGTCACTCAGCTGTCATTTTCTGTCACTTTCTGTCACTCGCTGTGACTCAGCTGTCACTTTCTGACATTCGCTGTCACTTACTGTCACTTTCTCTCATTTAATGTCACCCAGCTGTCACTTTCTGTCACTCGCTGTCAGTCAGCCTTCACTTTCTGTCACTCGCTGTCACTCAGCTGTCACTCTCTGTCACTCGCTGTCACTCTGCTGTCACTTTCTATCAATCGCTGTCACTTTCTGTCACTTTCTGACACTTAGCTGTCGCTCAGCCGTATTTTCCTCTCACTCGCTGACACTCAGCTGTCACTTTCTGTGATTCGCTGTCACTCAGCTTTCACTTTCTGTCATTCGCTGTCACTCAGCTGTCACTTTCTGTCACTTTCTCTCACTCGCTGTCACCCAGCTGTCACTTTCTGTCACTCAACTGTCACATTCTGTCACTCAGCTGTCACTTACTATCATTCGCTGTCACTCAGCTGTCACTTTCAGTGATTCGCTGTCACTCAGCTGTCATTTTCTGTCACTTTCTCTCACTCGCTGTCACCCAGCTGTCACTTTCTGTCACTCAGCTGTCACTCGCTGTCACTCAGCAGTCATTTTCTGTCACTCGCTGTCACTCAGCTGTTGATTTCTGTCACTTTCTGACACTCATCTTTCTCTTTCTGTCACTTTCTCTCACTCGCTGTCACCCAACTGTCACTTTCTTTCACTCAGCTGTCACTCGCTGTCACTCAGCAGTCATTTTCTGTCACTCGCTGTCACTCAGCTGTCACTTGCTGTCACTAGCAGTCTCTCAGCTGTCTCTTTCTGTCACTCGCTGTCACTCAGCTGTCACTTACTGTCACTTTCTCTCACTCGCTGTCACCCAGCTATCACTTTGTCTTTCAGCTGTCACTTTTGTTTACTCGCTCTCACTCAACTGTCACATTCTGTCACTCGCTGTCACTCAGCTGTCAATTTCTGTCACTCAGCTGTCATTTTCTGTCACTTTCTGTCACTCGCTGTCACTCAGCTGTCACTTTCTGACACTCAGCTGTCACTTACTGTCACTTTCTCTCACTCGCTGTCACCCAGCTATCACTTTCTGTCTTTCAGCTGTCACTTTTTTTTACTCGTTTTCACTCAACTGTCACATTATGTCACTCGCTGTCACTCAGCTGTCACTTTCTGACTTTCAGCTGTCACTTACTGTCACTTTCTCTCACTCGCTGTCACCCAGCTATCACTTTGTCTTTCAGCTGTCACTTTTTTTTACTCGCTCTCACTCAACTGTGACATTCTGTCACTCGCTGTCACTAGCTGTCCCTCAGATGTCACTTTCTGTCACTAAGCTATCACTTTCTGCCACTCAGCTGTCACTTTCTGTCACTCAGATGTCATTTTCTGTCACTTTCTGTCACTCGCTGTCATTTTCTGACACTCAGCTGTCTTTTTCTGTCACTTTCTCTCACTCGCTGTCACCCAGCTGTCACTTTCTGTCACTCAGCTGTCACTCGCTGTCACTCAGCAGTCATTTTCTGTCACTCGCTGTCACTCAGCTGACACTTTCTGTCACTCGCTGACACTCAGCTGTCTTTTTCTGTCACTCGCTGTCACTCAGCTGTCACTTTCTGACACTCAGCTGTCACTCAGCTGTATTTTCCTCTCACTCGCTGACACTCAGCTGTCACTTTCTTTGATTCGCTGTCACTCAGCTGTCACTTTCTGTCATTCGCTGTCACTTTCTGACACTCGCTGTCACTCATCTGTCACTTTCTGTGACTCGCTTACACTCAGCTGTCATTAGCTGTCACTGTCTGTCACTTTCTGTCATTCGCTGTCACTCAGCTGTCACTTTCTGTGACTCGCTTTCACTCAGCTGTCATAATCTGTCACTTTCTGTCACTTTCTGTCATTCGCTGTCACTCAGCTGTCACTTTCTGTCACTCGCTGTCACTCAGCTGTCACTTTCTGTCATTCGCTGTCACCCAGCTGTCACTTTCTGTCACTCGCTGTCAGTCAGCTGTCACTTTCTGTCACTCGCTGTCAGTCAGCTGTCACTTTCTGACACTCAGCTTTCACTTTCTGTCACATTCTCTCACTCGCTGTCACCCAACGGTCACTTTAACAATATCAATATTCTTTATCAATATTCTTCCAGGAAGTGCTGATGCTTCTGCTCAGGACTACCTCAACCTATGCGCCTTTCATGGCCTGCTCCCAGCACACAGCTTTGCTACACATCACAGTGGCTCCTGTTTGGATCATATTATGCTTAAATCGAATTTCCCTTCACTAGCACTTGTTGTTAACTCAGCAATAACCGATCACAATGCTGCCCTACTAACCCTAAATTGCAAATTTCCTAAACAAGGCACTCGCAAAATTTCTAAACTGAATATAAATAAACTTGAAGAAGATTTACGCGTCATCGATTTTGATCCAGTCTATAATTCCGCTGACCCGCAGTTTTGCATGTTGTTTGTAATTGAAAACTTACGAAATGCAATTCAGAAAAACACAGTCGTATCGCAGCTGAGCAACAAAAATCACTACATTAAACCATGGATCACATCAGGTCTTATTCGCTGTATGAAACATAGGGATAAACTGCATATGAAAGCTAAATCTAATCCAGAAAATGTTGTATTGCAACTTTCGTACAAAAGATATCGAAATTTCTGCAATGATCTTCTTAGAAAAATTAAAATCAACTACGACAAAGTGGCATTGGAAAAGGCTGGAACAAATAGTAAAAAGATCTGGAAATATATTAAAGACGCAACGTATTCTACAAAACAATATGAGTCATCTTCAAGTTTATTACAAGCACACTCGTCACCAGTGGAATCCGCTAACATAGCAAATAATTTCTTTGTTAATGTGGGTAAGTGTCTGGCAGAAAAAAATCTGGGTCAATTCCAAAACCTGACGAGCATTCCTTTAACTTCTAACACTGCTTTAACATCCTTCGCGCTGCTAGATACTGACGAGACTGAGGTAGATAGTATAATCATGACCTTGAAAGAAGACTGTGCAGTTGGCTGGGACAACATTTCGAATAAAATTATTAAAAGATTCAAGGACATTTTAGTACCACCACTGACCTACATTTTCCGCATTTGTTTATCTTCAGGACAGTTTCCAGAGTGTCTCAAAAAGGCTGTTATTATTCCTGTCTATAAATCAGGCAGCAAAGAGCAAGTGACAAATTATAGACCTATTTCTTTACTACCTTCTATGTCAAAAATATTGGAGAAAATAATAAACAAAAGGTTGTTGAAATATTTGGAAGATAAATCTATTCTGTCTGAAAGACAATTTGGATTTAGACCTAAAGTTTCAACTGCCGATGCGGTACATCATCTGACTGACTATCTAGCGAAAGAACTTGACAAGGGTAACCACACAGTAGGAATTTTCCTGGACCTCGCCAAAGCTTTTGACACAGTTTCCATTCCAATTCTATTGCGCAAGCTTGAGATCATGGGTGTAAGAGGCAACCAATTGAAAATATTCAAAAGTTATTTAGAAGATCGTTCCCAGTGCGTAAAGATTGGCGATGTTCTCAGCGCTGTTCAAAAAACCACATCTTTTGGTGTTCCCCAAGGAAGTATTCTTGGACCCACCCTTTTTTTGATCTACATAAATGACCTTTGCAATCTAAAGCTAGAGCATGGTACTATCATTACCTACGCTGACGACACTGCTTTACTTTTTTCGGCTGACTCAGAAAATGAAGTCTACAAGCTTGCGCAACACGGATTTAATATTGTAAATAAATGGCTTCAAAATAACTCACTAACTCTAAATGCAGAGAAAACAAATTACATTAAGTTTTCGATGCGCAAGCATATAGCCAATATCCCCTCAGCGTTGCACGCTCATTGTTGCCCAGTCCCTGCAGATAGCCAGTGTAGGTGTCCCAATATTAAGAAGACTGATAAAATAAAATACCTGGGTATTATAATAGATGAAACTCTTTCCTTCAAACAACATATGGAAGCTCTAAATAATAGAATTCGTAAGCTGATATTCGTATTCAAAAAAATACGATATATTACAGATCCAAAAATACTTAGGCAAGTATATTTTGCTCTTTGTCAGTCAATTCTGACTTACTGCATTACTTCATGGGGTGGGGCGAGAAAAACTCTGTTATTGCCCATTGAAAGAGCTCAAAGAGCTATTCTCAAGGTGGCTACTTGCCGCCCTTTCCTTTTCCCCACTAACCTCCTGTATAAATCTTGTGAAGTACTAACAGTTCGACAGTTATTTATTATGAGCACTGTACTAAAACAACACGCAGCACTTCCATACAGCACTGAATTCACAAAAAAAAGACGGAAAGATATAGTTTGCCCTCAAAAAAGTACAAAACACGCTTTCACAGCCAAGTTTTATATGTACCTCGGACCGCTACTCTATAACAGGCTTAATGAAAAAGGAAGCATCTACTCCTTAAATCACAATAACTGCAAGAAAATCCTCAAGGAAGCTCTTCAAACTATGTCCTATGAAGATACAGAGAAGTTATTACTTGTGCTAAAGTAAATATTGTTCACTTTAGTGTTATTTTTTTAATTAGTTTGCTAAGTTAAAATAGTAAAAATGTTATATACCTTTTACATTGTTACCAATATTATTAATAAGACATATGATTATTTAATCAATTAATGTTACCTCAAATCGCCTGAAACACAGGATTACCTAGTTCAGGCTCCAAGCATGGGTGAACTTGACATAGATTTAAGAAAAACTGTAAACATTTACCTTATATTTTTTGAATAAAATTTTATTTATTTTATTTATTTTATTTTTTACTTTCTGTCACTCAGCTGTCACTCGCTGTCACTCAGCAGTCATTTTCTGTCACTCGCTGTCACTCAGCTGTTGGTTTCTGTCACTTTCTGACACTCAGCTTTCACTTTCTGTCACATTCTCTCACTCGCTGTCACCGAACGGTCACTTTCTGTCACTCAGCTGTCACTTCCTGTCATTCGCTGTCACTCAGCTGTCACTTTCTGTCACTTTCTTTCACTCGCTATCACCCAGCTGTCACTTTCTGTCACTCAACTGTCACATTCTGTCACTCAGCTGTCACTTACTATCATTCGCTGTCACTCAGCTGTCACTTTCAGTGATTCGCTGTCACTCAGCTGTCATTTTCTGTCACTTTCTCTCACTCGCTGTCACCCAGCTGTCACTTTCTGTCACTCAGCTGTCACTCGCTGTCACTCAGCAGCCATTTTCTGTCACTCGCTGTCACTCCGCTGTTGGTTTCTGTCACTTTCTGTCACTCGCTGTCAGTCAGCCTTCACTTTCTGTCACTCGCTGTCACTCAGCTGTCACTCTCTGTCACTCGCTGTCACTTTCTATCAATCGCTGTCACTTTCTGTCACTTTCTGACACTTAGCTGTCGCTCAGCCGTATTTTCCTCTCACTCGCTGACACTCAGCTGTCACTTTCTGTGATTCGCTGTCACTCAGCTTTCACTTTCTGTCATTCGCTGTCACTCAGCTGTCACTTTCTGTCACTCGCTGTCACTCAATCAGCTGTCTCTTTCTGTCACTCGCTGTCACTCAGCTGTCACTTACTGTAACTTTCTCTCACTCGCTGTCACCCAGCTATAACTTTCTGTCATTCGCTGTCACTTTCTTTCTAATCGACGGAGTTATATCTCAAAGATATATCGGTATTCAATAAGCTGTCTCTTTCTGTCACTCGCTGTCACTCAATCAGCTGTCTCTTTTTGTCACTCGCTGTCACTCAGCTGTCACTTTCTGTCACTCGCTGTCACTCAGCTGTCACTTTCTGACACTTAACTTTCACTCAGCTGTCACTCGCTGTCACTTTCTGTCAATCAGCTGTCACTTTCTGTCAATCAGCTGTCACTTTCTGTCAATCAGCTGTCACTTTGTGACACTCATCTGTCACTTTCTGTGACTCGCTTTCACTCAGCTGTCATAAGCTGTCACTGTCTGTCACTTTCTGTCATTCGCTGTCACTCAGCTGTCACTTTCTGTCACTCGCTGACACTCAGCTGTCACTTTCTGTCACTCGCTGTCACTCAGCTGTCATTTTCTGTCACTTTCTGTCACTCACTTTCACTCAGCTGTCACTTTCTGTCACTCGCTGTCACTCAGCTGTCACTTTCTGTCACTCGCTGTCACTCAGCTGTCACTTTCTGTCACTCGCTGTCACTCAGCTGTCCTTTTCTGTCATTCGCAGTCACCCAGCTGTCACTTTCTGTCACTCTCTGTCAGTCAGCTGTTACTTTCTGTCACTCGCTGTCAGTCAGCTGTCACTTTCTGTCACTCGCTGTCAGTCAGCTGTCACTTTCTGTCACTTGTTGTCACTCAGCTGTCACTCTCTGTCACTCAGCTGTCACTTTCTGTCATTCGCTGTCACTTTCTGACACTCGCTGTCACTCAGCTGTCACTTTCTGTGACTCGCTTTCACTCAGCTGTCATAAGCTGTCACTGTCTGTCACTTTCTGTCATTCGCTGTCACTCAGCTGTCACTTTCTGTCACTCGCTGACACTCAGCTGTCACTTTCTGTCACTCGCTGTCACTCAGCTGTCATTTTCTGTCACTTTCTGTCACTCGCTGTTACCCAGCTGTCACTTTCTGTCACTTAGCTGTCATTTTCTGTCACTTTCTGTCACTCGCTTTCACTCAACTGTCACTTTCTGTCACTCGCTGTCACTCAGCTGTCACTTTCTGTCACTCGCTGTCACTCAGCTGTCACTTTCTGTCATTCGCTGTCACCCAGCTGTCATTTTCTGTCACTTTCTCTCACTCGCTGTCACCCAGCTGTCACTTCCTGTCATTCGCTGTCACTCAGCTGTCTTTTCCTGTCATTCGCTGTCACTCAGCTGTCACTTTCAGTGATTCGCTGTCACTCAGCTGTCATTTTCTGTCACTTTCTCTCACTCGCTGTCACCCAGCTGTCACTTTCTGTCACTCAGCTGTCACTCGCTGTCACTCAGCAGTCATTTTCTGTCACTCGCTGTCACTCAGCTGTTGATTTCTGTCACTTTCTGACACTCATCTTTCTCTTTCTGTCACTTTCTCTCACTCGCTGTCACCCAACTGTCACTTTCTTTCACTCAGCTGTCACTCGCTGTCACTCAGCAGTCATTTTCTGTCACTTTCTCTCACTCGCTGTCACCCAACGGTCACTTTCCGTCATTCAGCTGTCACTTGCTGTCACTCAGCAGTCGTTTTCTGTCACTCGCTGTCACTCAGCTGTCACTTTGTCACTCGCTGACACTCAGCTGTCTTTTTCTGTCACTCGCTGTCACTCAGCTGTCACTTACTGTCACTTTCTCCAACTCGCTGTCACCCAGCTGTCACTTTCTGTCTTTCAGCTGACACTCGCTGTCACTCAGCAGTCATTTTCTGTCACTCGCTGTTACTCAGCTGTTGGTTTCTGTCACTTTCTGACACTCAGCTTTCACTTTCTGTCACTTTCTCTCACTCGCTGTCACCCAACTGTCACTTTCTGTCACTCAGCTGTCATTTGCTGTCACTCAGCAGTCATTTTCTGTCACTCGCTGTCACTCAGCTGTCACTTTCTGTCACTCGCTGTCACTCAGCTGTCATTTTCTGTCACTTTCTGTCACTCGCTGTGACTCAGCTGTCATTTTCTGTCATTCGCTGTCACTTACTGTCACTTTCTCTCATTTGCTGTCACCCAGCTGTCACTTTCTGTCACTCGCTGTCAGTCAGCCTTCACTTTCTGTCACTCGCTGTCACTCAGCTGTCACTCTCTGTCACTCGCTGTCACTTTCTATCAATCAGCTGTCACTTTCTGTCAATCAGCTGTCACTTTCTGTCAATCAGCTGTCACTTTGTGACACTCATCTGTCACTTTCTGTGACTCGCTTTCACTCAGCTGTCATAAGCTGTCACTTTCTGTCATTCGCTGTCACTCAGCTGTCACTTTCTTTCACTCGCTGACACTCAGCTGTCACTTTCTGTCACTCGCTGTCACTCAGCTGTCATTTTCTGTCACTTTCTGTCACTCACTTTCACTCAGCTGTCACTTTCTGTCACTCGCTGTCACTCAGCTGTCACTTTCTGTCACTCGCTGTCACTCAGCTGTCACTTTCTGTCACTCGCTGTCACTCAGCTGTCCTTTTCTTTCATTCGCAGTCACCCAGCTGTCACTTTCTGTCACTCTCTGTCAGTCAGCTGTTACTTTCTGTCACTCGCTGACACTCAGCTGTCACTTTCTGTCACTCGCTGTTACCCAGCTGTCACTTTCTGTCACTTAGCTGTCATTTTCTGTCACTTTCTGTCACTCGCTTTCACTCAACTGTCACTTTCTGTCACTCGCTGTCACTCAGCTGTCACTTTCTGTCACTCGCTGTCATTCAGCTGTCACTTTCTGTCATTCGCTGTCACCCAGCTGTCACTTTCTGTCACTCGCTGTCAGTCAGCTGTCACTTTCTGTCACTCGCTGTCAGTCAGCTGTCACTTTCTGTCACTTGTTGTCACTCAGCTGTCACTCTCTGTCACTCAGCTGTCACTTTCTGTCATTCGCTGTCACTTTCTGACACTCGCTGTCACTCAGCTGTCACTTTCTGTGACTCGCTTTCACTCAGCTGTCATTAGCTGTCACTTTCTGTCACTTTCTGTCACTTTCTGTCATTCGCTGTCACTCAGCTGACACTTTCTGTCATTCGCTGTCACCCAGCTGTCACTTTCTGTCACTCGCTGTCAGTCAGCTGTCACTTTCTGTCACTCGCTGTCAGTCAGCTGTCACTTTCTGTCACTTGTTGTCACTCAGCTGTCACTCTCCGTCACTCGCTGTCACTCAGCTGTCACTTTCTGTCATTCGCTGTCACATTCTGTCACTTTCTGACACTCAGCTGTCACTCAGCTGTATTTTCCTCTCACTCGCTGACACTCAGCTGTCACTTTCTTTGATTCGCTGTCACTCAGCTGTCACTTTCTGTCATTCGCTGTCACTCAGCTGTCATTTTCTGTCACTTTCTGTCACTCGCTTTCACTCAGCTGTCACTTTCTGTCACTCGCTGTCACTCAGCTTTCACTTTCTGTCACTCGCTGTCACTCAGCTGTCACTTTCTGTCACTCGCTGTCACTCAGCTGTCCTTTTCTGTCATTCGCAGTCACCCAGCTGTCACTTTCTGTCACTCTCTGTCAGTCAGCTGTCACTTTCTGTCACTCGCTGACACTCAGCTGTCACTTTCAGTGATTCGCTGTCACTCAGCTGTTACTTTCTGTCATTCGCTGTCACTCAGCTGTCACTTTCTCTCACTCGCTGTCACCCAGCTGTCACTTTCTGTCACTCAGCTGTCACTCGCTGTCACTCACCAGCCATTTTTTGTCACTCGCTGTCACTCCGCTGTTGGTTTCTGTCATTTTCTGACACTCAGCTGTCACTTACTGTCACTTTCTCTCACTCGCTGTCACCCAGCTATCACTTTCTGTATTTCAGCTGTCACTTTTTTTTACTCGCTCTCACTCAACTGTCACATTCTGTCACTCAGCTGTCACTTACTGTCATTCGCTGTCACTCAGCTGTCACTTTCAGTGATTCGCTGTCACTCAGCTGTTATTTTCTGTCATTCGCTGTCACTCAGCTGTCACTTTCTCTCACTCGCTGTCACTCCGCTGTTGGTTTCTGTCACTTTCTGACACTCAGCTTTCACTTTCTGTCATTCGCTGTCACTTTCTGTCACTTTCTCTCACTCGCTGTCACCCAACTGTCACTTTCTTTCACTCAGCTGTCACTCGCTGTCACTCAGCAGTCATTTTCTGTTACTCGCTGTCACTCTGCTGTCACTTTCTATCAATCGCTGTCACTTTCTGTCACTTTTTGACACTTAGCTGTCGCTCAGCCGTATTTTCCTCTCACTCGCTGACACTCAGCTGTCACTTTCTGTGATTCGCTGTCACTCAGCTTTCACTTTCTGTCATTCGCTGTCACTCAGCTGTTACTTTCTGTCATTCGCTGCCACTCAGCTGTCACTTTCTCTCACTCGCTGTCACTCCGCTGTTGGTTTCTGTCACTTTCTGACACTCAGCTTTCACTTTCTGTCATTCGCTGTCACTTTCTGTCACTTTCTCTCACTCGCTGTCACCCAACTGTCACTTTCTTTCACTCAGCTGTCACTCGCTGTCACTCAGCAGTCATTTTCTGTCACTCGCTGTCACTCTGCTGTCACTTTCTATCAATCGCTGTCACTTTCTGTCACTTTCTGACACTTAGCTGTCGCTCAGCCGTATTTTCCTCTCACTCGCTGACACTCAGCTGTCACTTTCTGTGATTCGCTGTCACTCAGCTTTCACTTTCTGTCACTCGCTGTCACTCCGCTGTTGGTTTCTGTCACTTTCTGACACTCAGCTTTCACTTTCTGTCATTCGCTGTCACTTACTGTCACTTTCTCTCACTCGCTGTCACCCAGCTATCACTTTGTGTCTTTCAGCTGTCACTTTTTTTTACTCGCTCTCACTCAACTGTCACATTCTGTAACTCAGCTGTCACTTACTGTCATTCGCTGTCACTCAGCTGTCACTTTCAGTGATTCGCTGTCACTGAGCTGTCACTTCCTGTCATTCGCTGTCACTCAGCTGTCACTTCCTGTCATTCGCTGTCACTCAGCTGTCACTTTCTGTCACTTTCTCTCACTCGCTGTCACCCAGCTGTCACTTTCTGTCACTCAACTGTCACATTCTGTCACTCAGCTGTCACTTACTATCATTCGCTGTCACTCAGCTGTCACTTTCAGTGATTCGCTGTCACTCAGCTGTCATTTTCTGTCACTTTCTCTCACTCGCTATCACCCAGCTGTCACTTTCTGTCACTCAGCTGTCACTCGCTGTCACTCAGCAGTCATTTTCTGTCACTCGCTGTCACTCAGCTGTTGATTTCTGTCACTTTCTGACACTCATCTTTCTCTTTCTGTCACTTTCTCTCACTCGCTGTCACCCAACTGTCACTTTCTTTCACTCAGCTGTCACTCGCTGTCACTCAGCAGTCATTTTCTGTCACTCGCCGTCACTCAGCTGTTGGTTTCTGTCACTTTCTGACACTCAGCTTTCACTTTCTGTCACTTTCTCTCACTCGCTGTCACCCAACGGTCACTTTCTTTCACTCAGCTGTCACTCGCTGTCACTCAGCAGTCATTTTCTGTCACTCGCTGTCACTCAGCTGTCACTTGCTGTCACTAGCAGTCTCTCAGCTGTCTCTTTCTGTCACTCGCTGTCACTCAGCTGTCACTTACTGTCACTTTCTCTCACTCGCTGTCACCCAGCTATCACTTTGTCTTTCAGCTGTCACTTTTGTTTACTCGCTCTCACTCAACTGTCACATTCTGTCACTCGCTGTCACTCAGCTGTCAATTTCTGTCACTCAGCTGTCATTTTCTGTCACTTTCTGTCACTCGCTGTCACTCAGCTGTCACTTTCTGACACTCAGCTGTCACTTACTGTCACTTTCTCTCACTCGCTGTCACCCAGCTATCACTTTCTGTCTTTCAGCTGTCACTTTTTTTTACTCGTTTTCACTCAACTGTCACATTATGTCACTCGCTGTCACTCAGCTGTCACTTTCTGACTTTCAGCTGTCACTTACTGTCACTTTCTCTCACTCGCTGTCACCCAGCTATCACTTTGTCTTTCAGCTGTCACTTTTTTTTACTCGCTCTCACTCAACTGTGACATTCTGTCACTCGCTGTCACTAGCTGTCCCTCAGATGTCACTTTCTGTCACTAAGCTATCACTTTCTGCCACTCAGCTGTCACTTTCTGTCACTCAGATGTCATTTTCTGTCACTTTCTGTCACTCGCTGTCATTTTCTGACACTCAGCTGTCTTTTTCTGTCACTTTCTCTCACTCGCTGTCACCCAGCTGTCACTTTCTGTCACTCAGCTGTCACTCGCTGTCACTCAGCAGTCATTTTCTGTCACTCGCTGTCACTCAGCTGACACTTTCTGTCACTCGCTGACACTCAGCTGTCTTTTTCTGTCACTCGCTGTCACTCAGCTGTCACTTTCTGACACTCAGCTGTCACTCAGCTGTATTTTCCTCTCACTCGCTGACACTCAGCTGTCACTTTCTTTGATTCGCTGTCACTCAGCTGTCACTTTCTGTCATTCGCTGTCACTTTCTGACACTCGCTGTCACTCATCTGTCACTTTCTGTGACTCGCTTACACTCAGCTGTCATTAGCTGTCACTGTCTGTCACTTTCTGTCATTCGCTGTCACTCAGCTGTCACTTTCTGTGACTCGCTTTCACTCAGCTATCATAATCTGTCACTTTCTGTCACTTTCTGTCATTCGCTGTCACTCAGCTGTCACTTTCTGTCACTCGCTGTCACTCAGCTGTCACTTTCTGTCATTCGCTGTCACCCAGCTGTCACTTTCTGTCACTCGCTGTCAGTCAGCTGTCACTTTCTGTCACTCGCTGTCAGTCAGCTGTCACTTTCTGACACTCAGCTTTCACTTTCTGTCACATTCTCTCACTCGCTGTCACCCAACGGTCACTTTCTGTCACTCAGCTGTCACTCGCTGTCACTCAGCAGTCATTTTCTGTCACTCGCTGTCACTCAGCTGTTGGTTTCTGTCACTTTCTGACACTCAGCTTTCACTTTCTGTCACTTTCTCTCACTCGCTGTCACCCAACGGTCACTTTCTGTCACTCAGCTGTCACTTCCTGTCATTCGCTGTCACTCAGCTGTCACTTTCTGTCACTTTCTCTCACTCGCTATCACCCAGCTGTCACTTTCTGTCACTCAACTGTCACATTCTGTCACTCAGCTGTCACTTACTATCATTCGCTGTCACTCAGCTGTCACTTTCAGTGATTCGCTGTCACTCAGCTGTCATTTTCTGTCACTTTCTCTCACTCGCTGTCACCCAGCTGTCACTTTCTGTCACTCAGCTGTCACTCGCTGTCACTCAGCAGTCATTTTCTGTCACTCGCTGTCACTCAGCTGTTGATTTCTGTCACTTTCTGACACTCATCTTTCTCTTTCTGTCACTTTCTCTCACTCGCTGTCACCCAACTGTCACTTTCTTTCACTCAGCTGTCACTCGCTGTCACCCAGCTGTCACTTTCTGTCACTCAGCTGTCACTCGCTGTCACTCAGCAGTCATTTTCTGTCACTCGCTGTTACTCAGCTGTTGGTTTCTGTCACTTTCTGACCCTCAGCTTTCACTTTCTGTCACTTTCTCTCACTCGCTGTCACCCAACTGTCACTTTCTGTCACTCAGCTGTCATTTGCTGTCACTCAGCAGTCATTTTCTGTCACTCGCTGTCACTCAGCTGTCACTTTCTGTCACTCGCTGTCACTCAGCAGTCATTTTCTGTCACTCGCTGTCACTCCGCTGTTGGTTTCTGTCACTTTCTGACACTCAGCTTTCACTTTCTGTCTCTTTTTCTCACTCGCTGTCACCCAACTGTCACTTTCTGTCACTCAGCTGTCACTCGCTGTCACTCAGCAGTCATTTTCTGTCACTCGCTGTCACTCAGCTATCACTTTCTGTCACTCGCTGACACTCAGCTGTCTTTTTCTGTCACTCGCTGTCACCCAGCTATCACTTTCTGTCTTTCAGCTTTCACTTTTTTTTACTCGCTGTCACTCGACTGTCACATTCTGTCACAGCTGAGTGCTGTCAATTTCTGTCATTCGCTGTCACATTCTGTCACTTTCTGTCACTAGCTGTCACCCAGCTGTCACTTTCTGTCACTCGCTGTCAGTCAGCTGTCACTTTCTGTCACTCGCTGTCAGTCAGCTGTCACTTTCTGACACTCAGCTTTCACTTTCTGTCACATTCTCTCACTCGCTGTCACCCAACGGTCACTTTCTGTCACTCAGCTGTCACTCGCTGTCACTCAGCAGTCATTTTCTGTCACTCGCTGTCACTCAGCTGTTGGTTTCTGTCACTTTCTGACACTCAGCTTTCACTTTCTGTCACTTTCTCTCACTCGCTGTCACCCAACGGTCACTTTCTGTCACTTTCTCTCATTCGCTATCACCCAGCTGTCACTTTCTGTCACTCAACTGTCACATTCTGTCACTCAGCTGTCACTTACTATCATTCGCTGTCACTCAGCTGTCACTTTCAGTGATTCGCTGTCACTCAGCTGTCATTTTCTGTCACTTTCTCTCACTCGCTGTCACCCAGCTGTCACTTTCTGTCACTCAGCTGTCACTCGCTGTCACTCAGCAGTCATTTTCTGTCACTCGCTGTCACTCAGCTGTTGATTTCTGTCACTTTCTGACACTCATCTTTCTCTTTCTGTCACTTTCTCTCACTCGCTGTCACCCAACTGTCACTTTCTTTCACTCAGCTGTCACTCGCTGTCACCCAGCTGTCACTTTCTGTCACTCAGCTGTCACTCGCTGTCACTCAGCAGTCATTTTCTGTCACTCGCTGTTACTCAGCTGTTGGTTTCTGTCACTTTCTGACCCTCAGCTTTCACTTTCTGTCACTTTCTCTCACTCGCTGTCACCCAACTGTCACTTTCTGTCACTCAGCTGTCATTTGCTGTCACTCAGCAGTCATTTTCTGTCACTCGCTGTCACTCAGCTGTCACTTTCTGTCACTCGCTGTCACTCAGCAGTCATTTTCTGTCACTCGCTGTCACTCCGCTGTTGGTTTCTGTCACTTTCTGACACTCAGCTTTCACTTTCTGTCTCTTTCTCTCACTCGCTGTCACCCAACTGTCACTTTCTGTCACTCAGCTGTCACTCGCTGTCACTCAGCTGTCACTTTCTGTTATTCGCTGTCACTTTCTTTCTAATCGACGGAGTTATATCACAAAGATATATCGGTATTCAATCAGCTGTCTCTTTCTGTCACTCGCTGTCACTCAATCAGCTGTCTCTTTCTGTCACTCGCTGTCACTCAGCTGTCACTTTCTGTCAGTCGCTGACACTCAGCTTTCATTTCCTGTCACTCAGCTGTCACTTACTGTCATTCGCTGTCACTCAGCTGTCACTTTCAGTGATTCGCTGTAACTCAGCTGTCACTTCCTGTCATTCGCTGTCACTCAGCTGTCACTTCCTGTCATTCGCTGTCACTCAGCTGTCACTTTCTTTCACTTTCTCTCACTCGCTGTCACCCTGCTGTCACTTTCTGTCACTTAGCTGTCACTCGCTGTCACTCAGCAGTCATTTTCTGTCACTCGCTGTCACTCAGCTGTTGATTTCTGTCACTTTCTGACACTCAACTTTCACTTTCTGTCACTTTCTCTCACTCGCTGTCACCCAACTGTCACTTTCTGTCACTCAGCTGTCACTCGCTGTCACTCAGCAGTCATTTTCTGTCACTCGCTGTCACTCAGCTGTTGGTTTCTGTCACTTTCTGACACTCAGCTTTCACTTTCTGTCACTTTCTCTCACTCGCTGTCACCCAACGGTCACTTTCTGTCACTCGCTGTCACTCAGCTGTCACTTTCTGTCATTCGCTGTCACCCAGCTGTCACTTTCTGTCACTCGCTGTCAGTCAGCTGTCACTTTCTGTCACTCGCTGTCAGTCAGCTGTCACTTTCTGACACTCGGCTTTCACTTTCTGTCACATTCTCTCACTCGCTGTCACCCAACGGTCACTTTCTGTCACTCAGCTGTCACTCGCTGTCACTCAGCAGTCATTTTCTGTCACTCGCTGTCACTCAGCTGTTGGTTTCTGTCACTTTCTGACACTCAGCTTTCACTTTCTGTCACATTCTCTCACTCGCTGTCACCGAACGGTCACTTTCTGTCACTCAGCTGTCACTTCCTGTCATTCGCTGTCACTCAGCTGTCACTTTCTGTCACTTTCTTTCACTCGCTATCACCCAGCTGTCACTTTCTGTCACTCAACTGTCACATTCTGTCACTCAGCTGTCACTTACTATCATTCGCTGTCACTCAGCTGTCACTTTCAGTGATTCGCTGTCACTCAGCTGTCATTTTCTGTCACTTTCTCTCACTCGCTGTCACCCAGCTGTCACTTTCTGTCACTCAGCTGTCACTCGCTGTCACTCAGCAGCCATTTTCTGTCACTCGCTGTCACTCCGCTGTTGGTTTCTGTCACTTTCTGTCACTCGCTGTCAGTCAGCCTTCACTTTCTGTCACTCGCTGTCACTCAGCTGTCACTCTCTGTCACTCGCTGTCACTTTCTATCAATCGCTGTCACTTTCTGTCACTTTCTGACACTTAGCTGTCGCTCAGCCGTATTTTCCTCTCACTCGCTGACACTCAGCTGTCACTTTCTGTGATTCGCTGTCACTCAGCTTTCACTTTCTGTCATTCGCTGTCACTCAGCTGTCACTTTCTGTCACTCGCTGTCACTCAATCAGCTGTCTCTTTCTGTCACTCGCTGTCACTCAGCTGTCACTTACTGTAACTTTCTCTCACTCGCTGTCACCCAGCTATAACTTTCTGTCATTCGCTGTCACTTTCTTTCTAATCGACGGAGTTATATCTCAAAGATATATCGGTATTCAATAAGCTGTCTCTTTCTGTCACTCGCTGTCACTCAATCAGCTGTCTCTTTTTGTCACTCGCTGTCACTCAGCTGTCACTTTCTGTCACTCGCTGTCACTCAGCTGTCACTTTCTGACACTTAACTTTCACTCAGCTGTCACTCGCTGTCACTTTCTGTCAATCAGCTGTCACTTTCTGTCAATCAGCTGTCACTTTCTGTCAATCAGCTGTCACTTTGTGACACTCATCTGTCACTTTCTGTGACTCGCTTTCACTCAGCTGTCATAAGCTGTCACTGTCTGTCACTTTCTGTCATTCGCTGTCACTCAGCTGTCACTTTCTGTCACTCGCTGACACTCAGCTGTCACTTTCTGTCACTCGCTGTCACTCAGCTGTCATTTTCTGTCACTTTCTGTCACTCACTTTCACTCAGCTGTCACTTTCTGTCACTCGCTGTCACTCAGCTGTCACTTTCTGTCACTCGCTGTCACTCAGCTGTCACTTTCTGTCACTCGCTGTCACTCAGCTGTCCTTTTCTGTCATTCGCAGTCACCCAGCTGTCACTTTCTGTCACTCTCTGTCAGTCAGCTGTTACTTTCTGTCACTCGCTGTCAGTCAGCTGTCACTTTCTGTCACTCGCTGTCAGTCAGCTGTCACTTTCTGTCACTTGTTGTCACTCAGCTGTCACTCTCTGTCACTCAGCTGTCACTTTCTGTCATTCGCTGTCACTTTCTGACACTCGCTGTCACTCAGCTGTCACTTTCTGTGACTCGCTTTCACTCAGCTGTCATAAGCTGTCACTGTCTGTCACTTTCTGTCATTCGCTGTCACTCAGCTGTCACTTTCTGTCACTCGCTGACACTCAGCTGTCACTTTCTGTCACTCGCTGTCACTCAGCTGTCATTTTCTGTCACTTTCTGTCACTCGCTGTTACCCAGCTGTCACTTTCTGTCACTTAGCTGTCATTTTCTGTCACTTTCTGTCACTCGCTTTCACTCAACTGTCACTTTCTGTCACTCGCTGTCACTCAGCTGTCACTTTCTGTCACTCGCTGTCACTCAGCTGTCACTTTCTGTCATTCGCTGTCACCCAGCTGTCATTTTCTGTCACTTTCTCTCACTCGCTGTCACCCAGCTGTCACTTCCTGTCATTCGCTGTCACTCAGCTGTCTTTTCCTGTCATTCGCTGTCACTCAGCTGTCACTTTCAGTGATTCGCTGTCACTCAGCTGTCATTTTCTGTCACTTTCTCTCACTCGCTGTCACCCAGCTGTCACTTTCTGTCACTCAGCTGTCACTCGCTGTCACTCAGCAGTCATTTTCTGTCACTCGCTGTCACTCAGCTGTTGATTTCTGTCACTTTCTGACACTCATCTTTCTCTTTCTGTCACTTTCTCTCACTCGCTGTCACCCAACTGTCACTTTCTTTCACTCAGCTGTCACTCGCTGTCACTCAGCAGTCATTTTCTGTCACTTTCTCTCACTCGCTGTCACCCAACGGTCACTTTCCGTCATTCAGCTGTCACTTGCTGTCACTCAGCAGTCGTTTTCTGTCACTCGCTGTCACTCAGCTGTCACTTTGTCACTCGCTGACACTCAGCTGTCTTTTTCTGTCACTCGCTGTCACTCAGCTGTCACTTACTGTCACTTTCTCCAACTCGCTGTCACCCAGCTGTCACTTTCTGTCTTTCAGCTGACACTCGCTGTCACTCAGCAGTCATTTTCTGTCACTCGCTGTTACTCAGCTGTTGGTTTCTGTCACTTTCTGACACTCAGCTTTCACTTTCTGTCACTTTCTCTCACTCGCTGTCACCCAACTGTCACTTTCTGTCACTCAGCTGTCATTTGCTGTCACTCAGCAGTCATTTTCTGTCACTCGCTGTCACTCAGCTGTCACTTTCTGTCACTCGCTGTCACTCAGCTGTCATTTTCTGTCACTTTCTGTCACTCGCTGTGACTCAGCTGTCATTTTCTGTCATTCGCTGTCACTTACTGTCACTTTCTCTCATTTGCTGTCACCCAGCTGTCACTTTCTGTCACTCGCTGTCAGTCAGCCTTCACTTTCTGTCACTCGCTGTCACTCAGCTGTCACTCTCTGTCACTCGCTGTCACTTTCTATCAATCAGCTGTCACTTTCTGTCAATCAGCTGTCACTTTCTGTCAATCAGCTGTCACTTTGTGACACTCATCTGTCACTTTCTGTGACTCGCTTTCACTCAGCTGTCATAAGCTGTCACTTTCTGTCATTCGCTGTCACTCAGCTGTCACTTTCTTTCACTCGCTGACACTCAGCTGTCACTTTCTGTCACTCGCTGTCACTCAGCTGTCATTTTCTGTCACTTTCTGTCACTCACTTTCACTCAGCTGTCACTTTCTGTCACTCGCTGTCACTCAGCTGTCACTTTCTGTCACTCGCTGTCACTCAGCTGTCACTTTCTGTCACTCGCTGTCACTCAGCTGTCCTTTTCTTTCATTCGCAGTCACCCAGCTGTCACTTTCTGTCACTCTCTGTCAGTCAGCTGTTACTTTCTGTCACTCGCTGACACTCAGCTGTCACTTTCTGTCACTCGCTGTTACCCAGCTGTCACTTTCTGTCACTTAGCTGTCATTTTCTGTCACTTTCTGTCACTCGCTTTCACTCAACTGTCACTTTCTGTCACTCGCTGTCACTCAGCTGTCACTTTCTGTCACTCGCTGTCATTCAGCTGTCACTTTCTGTCATTCGCTGTCACCCAGCTGTCACTTTCTGTCACTCGCTGTCAGTCAGCTGTCACTTTCTGTCACTCGCTGTCAGTCAGCTGTCACTTTCTGTCACTTGTTGTCACTCAGCTGTCACTCTCTGTCACTCAGCTGTCACTTTCTGTCATTCGCTGTCACTTTCTGACACTCGCTGTCACTCAGCTGTCACTTTCTGTGACTCGCTTTCACTCAGCTGTCATTAGCTGTCACTTTCTGTCACTTTCTGTCACTTTCTGTCATTCGCTGTCACTCAGCTGACACTTTCTGTCACTCGCTGACACTCAGATGTCACTTTCTGTCACTCGCTGTCACTCAGCTGCCATCTCACTCGCTGTCACCAAGCTATCTTTTTCTGTCTTTCAGATGTCACTTTTTTTTACTCGCTCTCACTCAACTGTCACATTCTGTCACTCAGCTGTCACTTACTGTCATTCGCTGTCACTCAGCTGTCACTTTCAGTGATTCGCTGTAACTCAGCTGTCACTTCCTGTCATTCGCTGTCACTCAGCTGTCACTTTCAGTGATTCGCTGTCACTCAGCTGTCACTTTCTGTCACTCGCTGTCACTCAGCTGTCATTTTCTGTCATTCGCTGTCACCAAGCTGTCACTTTCTGTCACTCGCTGTCACCCAGCTGTCACTTTCTGTCACTTAGCTGTCATTTTCTGTCACTTTCTGTCACTCGCTTTCACTCAACTGTCACTTTCTGTCACTCGCTGTCACTCAGCTGTCACTTTCTGTCACTCGCCGTCACTCAGCTGTCACTTTCTGTCATTCGCTGTCACCCAGCTGTCACTTTCTGTCACTCGCTGTCAGTCAGCTGTCACTTTCTGTCACTCGCTGTCAGTCAGCTGTCACTTTCTGTCACTTGTTGTCACTCAGCTGTCACTCTCCGTCACTCGCTGTCACTCAGCTGTCACTTTCTGTCATTCGCTGTCACATTCTGTCACTTTCTGACACTCAGCTGTCACTCAGCTGTATTTTCCTCTCACTCGCTGACACTCAGCTGTCACTTTCTTTGATTCGCTGTCACTCAGCTGTCACTTTCTGTCATTCGCTGTCACTCAGCTGTCATTTTCTGTCACTTTCTGTCACTCGCTTTCACTCAGCTGTCACTTTCTGTCACTCGCTGTCACTCAGCTTTCACTTTCTGTCACTCGCTGTCACTCAGCTGTCACTTTCTGTCACTCGCTGTCACTCAGCTGTCCTTTTCTGTCATTCGCAGTCACCCAGCTGTCACTTTCTGTCACTCTCTGTCAGTCAGCTGTCACTTTCTGTCACTCGCTGACACTCAGCTGTCACTTTCAGTGATTCGCTGTCACTCAGCTGTTACTTTCTGTCATTCGCTGTCACTCAGCTGTCACTTTCTCTCACTCGCTGTCACCCAGCTGTCACTTTCTGTCACTCAGCTGTCACTCGCTGTCACTCACCAGCCATTTTTTGTCACTCGCTGTCACTCCGCTGTTGGTTTCTGTCATTTTCTGACACTCAGCTGTCACTTACTGTCACTTTCTCTCACTCGCTGTCACCCAGCTATCACTTTCTGTATTTCAGCTGTCACTTTTTTTTACTCGCTCTCACTCAACTGTCACATTCTGTCACTCAGCTGTCACTTACTGTCATTCGCTGTCACTCAGCTGTCACTTTCAGTGATTCGCTGTCACTCAGCTGTTATTTTCTGTCATTCGCTGTCACTCAGCTGTCACTTTCTCTCACTCGCTGTCACTCCGCTGTTGGTTTCTGTCACTTTCTGACACTCAGCTTTCACTTTCTGTCATTCGCTGTCACTTTCTGTCACTTTCTCTCACTCGCTGTCACCCAACTGTCACTTTCTTTCACTCAGCTGTCACTCGCTGTCACTCAGCAGTCATTTTCTGTTACTCGCTGTCACTCTGCTGTCACTTTCTATCAATCGCTGTCACTTTCTGTCACTTTTTGACACTTAGCTGTCGCTCAGCCGTATTTTCCTCTCACTCGCTGACACTCAGCTGTCACTTTCTGTGATTCGCTGTCACTCAGCTTTCACTTTCTGTCATTCGCTGTCACTCAGCTGTTACTTTCTGTCATTCGCTGCCACTCAGCTGTCACTTTCTCTCACTCGCTGTCACTCCGCTGTTGGTTTCTGTCACTTTCTGACACTCAGCTTTCACTTTCTGTCATTCGCTGTCACTTTCTGTCACTTTCTCTCACTCGCTGTCACCCAACTGTCACTTTCTTTCACTCAGCTGTCACTCGCTGTCACTCAGCAGTCATTTTCTGTCACTCGCTGTCACTCTGCTGTCACTTTCTATCAATCGCTGTCACTTTCTGTCACTTTCTGACACTTAGCTGTCGCTCAGCCGTATTTTCCTCTCACTCGCTGACACTCAGCTGTCACTTTCTGTGATTCGCTGTCACTCAGCTTTCACTTTCTGTCACTCGCTGTCACTCCGCTGTTGGTTTCTGTCACTTTCTGACACTCAGCTTTCACTTTCTGTCATTCGCTGTCACTTACTGTCACTTTCTCTCACTCGCTGTCACCCAGCTATCACTTTGTGTCTTTCAGCTGTCACTTTTTTTTACTCGCTCTCACTCAACTGTCACATTCTGTAACTCAGCTGTCACTTACTGTCATTCGCTGTCACTCAGCTGTCACTTTCAGTGATTCGCTGTCACTGAGCTGTCACTTCCTGTCATTCGCTGTCACTCAGCTGTCACTTCCTGTCATTCGCTGTCACTCAGCTGTCACTTTCTGTCACTTTCTCTCACTCGCTGTCACCCAGCTGTCACTTTCTGTCACTCAACTGTCACATTCTGTCACTCAGCTGTCACTTACTATCATTCGCTGTCACTCAGCTGTCACTTTCAGTGATTCGCTGTCACTCAGCTGTCATTTTCTGTCACTTTCTCTCACTCGCTATCACCCAGCTGTCACTTTCTGTCACTCAGCTGTCACTCGCTGTCACTCAGCAGTCATTTTCTGTCACTCGCTGTCACTCAGCTGTTGATTTCTGTCACTTTCTGACACTCATCTTTCTCTTTCTGTCACTTTCTCTCACTCGCTGTCACCCAACTGTCACTTTCTTTCACTCAGCTGTCACTCGCTGTCACTCAGCAGTCATTTTCTGTCACTCGCCGTCACTCAGCTGTTGGTTTCTGTCACTTTCTGACACTCAGCTTTCACTTTCTGTCACTTTCTCTCACTCGCTGTCACCCAACGGTCACTTTCTTTCACTCAGCTGTCACTCGCTGTCACTCAGCAGTCATTTTCTGTCACTCGCTGTCACTCAGCTGTTGGTTTCTGTCACTTTCTGACACTCAGCTTTCACTTTCTGTCTCTTTCTCTCACTCGCTGTCACCCAACTGTCACTTTCTGTCACTCAGCTGTCACTCGCTGTCACTCAGCTGTCACTTTCTGTTATTCGCTGTCACTTTCTTTCTAATCGACGGAGTTATATCACAAAGATATATCGGTATTCAATCAGCTGTCTCTTTCTGTCACTCGCTGTCACTCAATCAGCTGTCTCTTTCTGTCACTCGCTGTCACTCAGCTGTCACTTTCTGTCAGTCGCTGACACTCAGCTTTCATTTCCTGTCACTCAGCTGTCACTTACTGTCATTCGCTGTCACTCAGCTGTCACTTTCAGTGATTCGCTGTAACTCAGCTGTCACTTCCTGTCATTCGCTGTCACTCAGCTGTCACTTCCTGTCATTCGCTGTCACTCAGCTGTCACTTTCTTTCACTTTCTCTCACTCGCTGTCACCCTGCTGTCACTTTCTGTCACTTAGCTGTCACTCGCTGTCACTCAGCAGTCATTTTCTGTCACTCGCTGTCACTCAGCTGTTGATTTCTGTCACTTTCTGACACTCAACTTTCACTTTCTGTCACTTTCTCTCACTCGCTGTCACCCAACTGTCACTTTCTGTCACTCAGCTGTCACTCGCTGTCACTCAGCAGTCATTTTCTGTCACTCGCTGTCACTCAGCTGTTGGTTTCTGTCACTTTCTGACACTCAGCTTTCACTTTCTGTCACTTTCTCTCACTCGCTGTCACCCAACGGTCACTTTCTGTCACTCGCTGTCACTCAGCTGTCACTTTCTGTCATTCGCTGTCACCCAGCTGTCACTTTCTGTCACTCGCTGTCAGTCAGCTGTCACTTTCTGTCACTCGCTGTCAGTCAGCTGTCACTTTCTGACACTCGGCTTTCACTTTCTGTCACATTCTCTCACTCGCTGTCACCCAACGGTCACTTTCTGTCACTCAGCTGTCACTCGCTGTCACTCAGCAGTCATTTTCTGTCACTCGCTGTCACTCAGCTGTTGGTTTCTGTCACTTTCTGACACTCAGCTTTCACTTTCTGTCACATTCTCTCACTCGCTGTCACCGAACGGTCACTTTCTGTCACTCAGCTGTCACTTCCTGTCATTCGCTGTCACTCAGCTGTCACTTTCTGTCACTTTCTTTCACTCGCTATCACCCAGCTGTCACTTTCTGTCACTCAACTGTCACATTCTGTCACTCAGCTGTCACTTACTATCATTCGCTGTCACTCAGCTGTCACTTTCAGTGATTCGCTGTCACTCAGCTGTCATTTTCTGTCACTTTCTCTCACTCGCTGTCACCCAGCTGTCACTTTCTGTCACTCAGCTGTCACTCGCTGTCACTCAGCAGCCATTTTCTGTCACTCGCTGTCACTCCGCTGTTGGTTTCTGTCACTTTCTGTCACTCGCTGTCAGTCAGCCTTCACTTTCTGTCACTCGCTGTCACTCAGCTGTCACTCTCTGTCACTCGCTGTCACTTTCTATCAATCGCTGTCACTTTCTGTCACTTTCTGACACTTAGCTGTCGCTCAGCCGTATTTTCCTCTCACTCGCTGACACTCAGCTGTCACTTTCTGTGATTCGCTGTCACTCAGCTTTCACTTTCTGTCATTCGCTGTCACTCAGCTGTCACTTTCTGTCACTCGCTGTCACTCAATCAGCTGTCTCTTTCTGTCACTCGCTGTCACTCAGCTGTCACTTACTGTAACTTTCTCTCACTCGCTGTCACCCAGCTATAACTTTCTGTCATTCGCTGTCACTTTCTTTCTAATCGACGGAGTTATATCTCAAAGATATATCGGTATTCAATAAGCTGTCTCTTTCTGTCACTCGCTGTCACTCAATCAGCTGTCTCTTTTTGTCACTCGCTGTCACTCAGCTGTCACTTTCTGTCACTCGCTGTCACTCAGCTGTCACTTTCTGACACTTAACTTTCACTCAGCTGTCACTCGCTGTCACTTTCTGTCAATCAGCTGTCACTTTCTGTCAATCAGCTGTCACTTTCTGTCAATCAGCTGTCACTTTGTGACACTCATCTGTCACTTTCTGTGACTCGCTTTCACTCAGCTGTCATAAGCTGTCACTGTCTGTCACTTTCTGTCATTCGCTGTCACTCAGCTGTCACTTTCTGTCACTCGCTGACACTCAGCTGTCACTTTCTGTCACTCGCTGTCACTCAGCTGTCATTTTCTGTCACTTTCTGTCACTCACTTTCACTCAGCTGTCACTTTCTGTCACTCGCTGTCACTCAGCTGTCACTTTCTGTCACTCGCTGTCACTCAGCTGTCACTTTCTGTCACTCGCTGTCACTCAGCTGTCCTTTTCTGTCATTCGCAGTCACCCAGCTGTCACTTTCTGTCACTCTCTGTCAGTCAGCTGTTACTTTCTGTCACTCGCTGTCAGTCAGCTGTCACTTTCTGTCACTCGCTGTCAGTCAGCTGTCACTTTCTGTCACTTGTTGTCACTCAGCTGTCACTCTCTGTCACTCAGCTGTCACTTTCTGTCATTCGCTGTCACTTTCTGACACTCGCTGTCACTCAGCTGTCACTTTCTGTGACTCGCTTTCACTCAGCTGTCATAAGCTGTCACTGTCTGTCACTTTCTGTCATTCGCTGTCACTCAGCTGTCACTTTCTGTCACTCGCTGACACTCAGCTGTCACTTTCTGTCACTCGCTGTCACTCAGCTGTCATTTTCTGTCACTTTCTGTCACTCGCTGTTACCCAGCTGTCACTTTCTGTCACTTAGCTGTCATTTTCTGTCACTTTCTGTCACTCGCTTTCACTCAACTGTCACTTTCTGTCACTCGCTGTCACTCAGCTGTCACTTTCTGTCACTCGCTGTCACTCAGCTGTCACTTTCTGTCATTCGCTGTCACCCAGCTGTCATTTTCTGTCACTTTCTCTCACTCGCTGTCACCCAGCTGTCACTTCCTGTCATTCGCTGTCACTCAGCTGTCTTTTCCTGTCATTCGCTGTCACTCAGCTGTCACTTTCAGTGATTCGCTGTCACTCAGCTGTCATTTTCTGTCACTTTCTCTCACTCGCTGTCACCCAGCTGTCACTTTCTGTCACTCAGCTGTCACTCGCTGTCACTCAGCAGTCATTTTCTGTCACTCGCTGTCACTCAGCTGTTGATTTCTGTCACTTTCTGACACTCATCTTTCTCTTTCTGTCACTTTCTCTCACTCGCTGTCACCCAACTGTCACTTTCTTTCACTCAGCTGTCACTCGCTGTCACTCAGCAGTCATTTTCTGTCACTTTCTCTCACTCGCTGTCACCCAACGGTCACTTTCCGTCATTCAGCTGTCACTTGCTGTCACTCAGCAGTCGTTTTCTGTCACTCGCTGTCACTCAGCTGTCACTTTGTCACTCGCTGACACTCAGCTGTCTTTTTCTGTCACTCGCTGTCACTCAGCTGTCACTTACTGTCACTTTCTCCAACTCGCTGTCACCCAGCTGTCACTTTCTGTCTTTCAGCTGACACTCGCTGTCACTCAGCAGTCATTTTCTGTCACTCGCTGTTACTCAGCTGTTGGTTTCTGTCACTTTCTGACACTCAGCTTTCACTTTCTGTCACTTTCTCTCACTCGCTGTCACCCAACTGTCACTTTCTGTCACTCAGCTGTCATTTGCTGTCACTCAGCAGTCATTTTCTGTCACTCGCTGTCACTCAGCTGTCACTTTCTGTCACTCGCTGTCACTCAGCTGTCATTTTCTGTCACTTTCTGTCACTCGCTGTGACTCAGCTGTCATTTTCTGTCATTCGCTGTCACTTACTGTCACTTTCTCTCATTTGCTGTCACCCAGCTGTCACTTTCTGTCACTCGCTGTCAGTCAGCCTTCACTTTCTGTCACTCGCTGTCACTCAGCTGTCACTCTCTGTCACTCGCTGTCACTTTCTATCAATCAGCTGTCACTTTCTGTCAATCAGCTGTCACTTTCTGTCAATCAGCTGTCACTTTGTGACACTCATCTGTCACTTTCTGTGACTCGCTTTCACTCAGCTGTCATAAGCTGTCACTTTCTGTCATTCGCTGTCACTCAGCTGTCACTTTCTTTCACTCGCTGACACTCAGCTGTCACTTTCTGTCACTCGCTGTCACTCAGCTGTCATTTTCTGTCACTTTCTGTCACTCACTTTCACTCAGCTGTCACTTTCTGTCACTCGCTGTCACTCAGCTGTCACTTTCTGTCACTCGCTGTCACTCAGCTGTCACTTTCTGTCACTCGCTGTCACTCAGCTGTCCTTTTCTTTCATTCGCAGTCACCCAGCTGTCACTTTCTGTCACTCTCTGTCAGTCAGCTGTTACTTTCTGTCACTCGCTGACACTCAGCTGTCACTTTCTGTCACTCGCTGTTACCCAGCTGTCACTTTCTGTCACTTAGCTGTCATTTTCTGTCACTTTCTGTCACTCGCTTTCACTCAACTGTCACTTTCTGTCACTCGCTGTCACTCAGCTGTCACTTTCTGTCACTCGCTGTCATTCAGCTGTCACTTTCTGTCATTCGCTGTCACCCAGCTGTCACTTTCTGTCACTCGCTGTCAGTCAGCTGTCACTTTCTGTCACTCGCTGTCAGTCAGCTGTCACTTTCTGTCACTTGTTGTCACTCAGCTGTCACTCTCTGTCACTCAGCTGTCACTTTCTGTCATTCGCTGTCACTTTCTGACACTCGCTGTCACTCAGCTGTCACTTTCTGTGACTCGCTTTCACTCAGCTGTCATTAGCTGTCACTTTCTGTCACTTTCTGTCACTTTCTGTCATTCGCTGTCACTCAGCTGACACTTTCTGTCACTCGCTGACACTCAGATGTCACTTTCTGTCACTCGCTGTCACTCAGCTGCCATCTCACTCGCTGTCACCAAGCTATCTTTTTCTGTCTTTCAGATGTCACTTTTTTTTACTCGCTCTCACTCAACTGTCACATTCTGTCACTCAGCTGTCACTTACTGTCATTCGCTGTCACTCAGCTGTCACTTTCAGTGATTCGCTGTAACTCAGCTGTCACTTCCTGTCATTCGCTGTCACTCAGCTGTCACTTTCAGTGATTCGCTGTCACTCAGCTGTCACTTTCTGTCACTCGCTGTCACTCAGCTGTCATTTTCTGTCATTCGCTGTCACCAAGCTGTCACTTTCTGTCACTCGCTGTCACCCAGCTGTCACTTTCTGTCACTTAGCTGTCATTTTCTGTCACTTTCTGTCACTCGCTTTCACTCAACTGTCACTTTCTGTCACTCGCTGTCACTCAGCTGTCACTTTCTGTCACTCGCCGTCACTCAGCTGTCACTTTCTGTCATTCGCTGTCACCCAGCTGTCACTTTCTGTCACTCGCTGTCAGTCAGCTGTCACTTTCTGTCACTCGCTGTCAGTCAGCTGTCACTTTCTGTCACTTGTTGTCACTCAGCTGTCACTCTCCGTCACTCGCTGTCACTCAGCTGTCACTTTCTGTCATTCGCTGTCACATTCTGTCACTTTCTGACACTCAGCTGTCACTCAGCTGTATTTTCCTCTCACTCGCTGACACTCAGCTGTCACTTTCTTTGATTCGCTGTCACTCAGCTGTCACTTTCTGTCATTCGCTGTCACTCAGCTGTCATTTTCTGTCACTTTCTGTCACTCGCTTTCACTCAGCTGTCACTTTCTGTCACTCGCTGTCACTCAGCTTTCACTTTCTGTCACTCGCTGTCACTCAGCTGTCACTTTCTGTCACTCGCTGTCACTCAGCTGTCCTTTTCTGTCATTCGCAGTCACCCAGCTGTCACTTTCTGTCACTCTCTGTCAGTCAGCTGTCACTTTCTGTCACTCGCTGACACTCAGCTGTCACTTTCAGTGATTCGCTGTCACTCAGCTGTTACTTTCTGTCATTCGCTGTCACTCAGCTGTCACTTTCTCTCACTCGCTGTCACCCAGCTGTCACTTTCTGTCACTCAGCTGTCACTCGCTGTCACTCACCAGCCATTTTTTGTCACTCGCTGTCACTCCGCTGTTGGTTTCTGTCATTTTCTGACACTCAGCTGTCACTTACTGTCACTTTCTCTCACTCGCTGTCACCCAGCTATCACTTTCTGTATTTCAGCTGTCACTTTTTTTTACTCGCTCTCACTCAACTGTCACATTCTGTCACTCAGCTGTCACTTACTGTCATTCGCTGTCACTCAGCTGTCACTTTCAGTGATTCGCTGTCACTCAGCTGTTATTTTCTGTCATTCGCTGTCACTCAGCTGTCACTTTCTCTCACTCGCTGTCACTCCGCTGTTGGTTTCTGTCACTTTCTGACACTCAGCTTTCACTTTCTGTCATTCGCTGTCACTTTCTGTCACTTTCTCTCACTCGCTGTCACCCAACTGTCACTTTCTTTCACTCAGCTGTCACTCGCTGTCACTCAGCAGTCATTTTCTGTTACTCGCTGTCACTCTGCTGTCACTTTCTATCAATCGCTGTCACTTTCTGTCACTTTTTGACACTTAGCTGTCGCTCAGCCGTATTTTCCTCTCACTCGCTGACACTCAGCTGTCACTTTCTGTGATTCGCTGTCACTCAGCTTTCACTTTCTGTCATTCGCTGTCACTCAGCTGTTACTTTCTGTCATTCGCTGCCACTCAGCTGTCACTTTCTCTCACTCGCTGTCACTCCGCTGTTGGTTTCTGTCACTTTCTGACACTCAGCTTTCACTTTCTGTCATTCGCTGTCACTTTCTGTCACTTTCTCTCACTCGCTGTCACCCAACTGTCACTTTCTTTCACTCAGCTGTCACTCGCTGTCACTCAGCAGTCATTTTCTGTCACTCGCTGTCACTCTGCTGTCACTTTCTATCAATCGCTGTCACTTTCTGTCACTTTCTGACACTTAGCTGTCGCTCAGCCGTATTTTCCTCTCACTCGCTGACACTCAGCTGTCACTTTCTGTGATTCGCTGTCACTCAGCTTTCACTTTCTGTCACTCGCTGTCACTCCGCTGTTGGTTTCTGTCACTTTCTGACACTCAGCTTTCACTTTCTGTCATTCGCTGTCACTTACTGTCACTTTCTCTCACTCGCTGTCACCCAGCTATCACTTTGTGTCTTTCAGCTGTCACTTTTTTTTACTCGCTCTCACTCAACTGTCACATTCTGTAACTCAGCTGTCACTTACTGTCATTCGCTGTCACTCAGCTGTCACTTTCAGTGATTCGCTGTCACTGAGCTGTCACTTCCTGTCATTCGCTGTCACTCAGCTGTCACTTCCTGTCATTCGCTGTCACTCAGCTGTCACTTTCTGTCACTTTCTCTCACTCGCTGTCACCCAGCTGTCACTTTCTGTCACTCAACTGTCACATTCTGTCACTCAGCTGTCACTTACTATCATTCGCTGTCACTCAGCTGTCACTTTCAGTGATTCGCTGTCACTCAGCTGTCATTTTCTGTCACTTTCTCTCACTCGCTATCACCCAGCTGTCACTTTCTGTCACTCAGCTGTCACTCGCTGTCACTCAGCAGTCATTTTCTGTCACTCGCTGTCACTCAGCTGTTGATTTCTGTCACTTTCTGACACTCATCTTTCTCTTTCTGTCACTTTCTCTCACTCGCTGTCACCCAACTGTCACTTTCTTTCACTCAGCTGTCACTCGCTGTCACTCAGCAGTCATTTTCTGTCACTCGCCGTCACTCAGCTGTTGGTTTCTGTCACTTTCTGACACTCAGCTTTCACTTTCTGTCACTTTCTCTCACTCGCTGTCACCCAACGGTCACTTTCTTTCACTCAGCTGTCACTCGCTGTCACTCAGCAGTCATTTTCTGTCACTCGCTGTCACTCAGCTGTCACTTGCTGTCACTAGCAGTCTCTCAGCTGTCTCTTTCTGTCACTCGCTGTCACTCAGCTGTCACTTACTGTCACTTTCTCTCACTCGCTGTCACCCAGCTATCACTTTGTCTTTCAGCTGTCACTTTTGTTTACTCGCTCTCACTCAACTGTCACATTCTGTCACTCGCTGTCACTCAGCTGTCAATTTCTGTCACTCAGCTGTCATTTTCTGTCACTTTCTGTCACTCGCTGTCACTCAGCTGTCACTTTCTGACACTCAGCTGTCACTTACTGTCACTTTCTCTCACTCGCTGTCACCCAGCTATCACTTTCTGTCTTTCAGCTGTCACTTTTTTTTACTCGTTTTCACTCAACTGTCACATTATGTCACTCGCTGTCACTCAGCTGTCACTTTCTGACTTTCAGCTGTCACTTACTGTCACTTTCTCTCACTCGCTGTCACCCAGCTATCACTTTGTCTTTCAGCTGTCACTTTTTTTTACTCGCTCTCACTCAACTGTGACATTCTGTCACTCGCTGTCACTAGCTGTCCCTCAGATGTCACTTTCTGTCACTAAGCTATCACTTTCTGCCACTCAGCTGTCACTTTCTGTCACTCAGATGTCATTTTCTGTCACTTTCTGTCACTCGCTGTCATTTTCTGACACTCAGCTGTCTTTTTCTGTCACTTTCTCTCACTCGCTGTCACCCAGCTGTCACTTTCTGTCACTCAGCTGTCACTCGCTGTCACTCAGCAGTCATTTTCTGTCACTCGCTGTCACTCAGCTGACACTTTCTGTCACTCGCTGACACTCAGCTGTCTTTTTCTGTCACTCGCTGTCACTCAGCTGTCACTTTCTGACACTCAGCTGTCACTCAGCTGTATTTTCCTCTCACTCGCTGACACTCAGCTGTCACTTTCTTTGATTCGCTGTCACTCAGCTGTCACTTTCTGTCATTCGCTGTCACTTTCTGACACTCGCTGTCACTCATCTGTCACTTTCTGTGACTCGCTTACACTCAGCTGTCATTAGCTGTCACTGTCTGTCACTTTCTGTCATTCGCTGTCACTCAGCTGTCACTTTCTGTGACTCGCTTTCACTCAGCTGTCATAATCTGTCACTTTCTGTCACTTTCTGTCATTCGCTGTCACTCAGCTGTCACTTTCTGTCACTCGCTGTCACTCAGCTGTCACTTTCTGTCATTCGCTGTCACCCAGCTGTCACTTTCTGTCACTCGCTGTCAGTCAGCTGTCACTTTCTGTCACTCGCTGTCAGTCAGCTGTCACTTTCTGACACTCAGCTTTCACTTTCTGTCACATTCTCTCACTCGCTGTCACCCAACGGTCACTTTCTGTCACTCAGCTGTCACTCGCTGTCACTCAGCAGTCATTTTCTGTCACTCGCTGTCACTCAGCTGTTGGTTTCTGTCACTTTCTGACACTCAGCTTTCACTTTCTGTCACTTTCTCTCACTCGCTGTCACCCAACGGTCACTTTCTGTCACTCAGCTGTCACTTCCTGTCATTCGCTGTCACTCAGCTGTCACTTTCTGTCACTTTCTCTCACTCGCTATCACCCAGCTGTCACTTTCTGTCACTCAACTGTCACATTCTGTCACTCAGCTGTCACTTACTATCATTCGCTGTCACTCAGCTGTCACTTTCAGTGATTCGCTGTCACTCAGCTGTCATTTTCTGTCACTTTCTCTCACTCGCTGTCACCCAGCTGTCACTTTCTGTCACTCAGCTGTCACTCGCTGTCACTCAGCAGTCATTTTCTGTCACTCGCTGTCACTCAGCTGTTGATTTCTGTCACTTTCTGACACTCATCTTTCTCTTTCTGTCACTTTCTCTCACTCGCTGTCACCCAACTGTCACTTTCTTTCACTCAGCTGTCACTCGCTGTCACCCAGCTGTCACTTTCTGTCACTCAGCTGTCACTCGCTGTCACTCAGCAGTCATTTTCTGTCACTCGCTGTTACTCAGCTGTTGGTTTCTGTCACTTTCTGACCCTCAGCTTTCACTTTCTGTCACTTTCTCTCACTCGCTGTCACCCAACTGTCACTTTCTGTCACTCAGCTGTCATTTGCTGTCACTCAGCAGTCATTTTCTGTCACTCGCTGTCACTCAGCTGTCACTTTCTGTCACTCGCTGTCACTCAGCAGTCATTTTCTGTCACTCGCTGTCACTCCGCTGTTGGTTTCTGTCACTTTCTGACACTCAGCTTTCACTTTCTGTCTCTTTCTCTCACTCGCTGTCACCCAACTGTCACTTTCTGTCACTCAGCTGTCACTCGCTGTCACTCAGCAGTCATTTTCTGTCACTCGCTGTCACTCAGCTATCACTTTCTGTCACTCGCTGACACTCAGCTGTCTTTTTCTGTCACTCGCTGTCACCCAGCTATCACTTTCTGTCTTTCAGCTTTCACTTTTTTTTACTCGCTGTCACTCGACTGTCACATTCTGTCACAGCTGAGTGCTGTCAATTTCTGTCATTCGCTGTCACATTCTGTCACTTTCTGTCACTAGCTGTCACCCAGCTGTCACTTTCTGTCACTCGCTGTCAGTCAGCTGTCACTTTCTGTCACTCGCTGTCAGTCAGCTGTCACTTTCTGACACTCAGCTTTCACTTTCTGTCACATTCTCTCACTCGCTGTCACCCAACGGTCACTTTCTGTCACTCAGCTGTCACTCGCTGTCACTCAGCAGTCATTTTCTGTCACTCGCTGTCACTCAGCTGTTGGTTTCTGTCACTTTCTGACACTCAGCTTTCACTTTCTGTCACTTTCTCTCACTCGCTGTCACCCAACGGTCACTTTCTGTCACTTTCTCTCATTCGCTATCACCCAGCTGTCACTTTCTGTCACTCAACTGTCACATTCTGTCACTCAGCTGTCACTTACTATCATTCGCTGTCACTCAGCTGTCACTTTCAGTGATTCGCTGTCACTCAGCTGTCATTTTCTGTCACTTTCTCTCACTCGCTGTCACCCAGCTGTCACTTTCTGTCACTCAGCTGTCACTCGCTGTCACTCAGCAGTCATTTTCTGTCACTCGCTGTCACTCAGCTGTTGATTTCTGTCACTTTCTGACACTCATCTTTCTCTTTCTGTCACTTTCTCTCACTCGCTGTCACCCAACTGTCACTTTCTTTCACTCAGCTGTCACTCGCTGTCACCCAGCTGTCACTTTCTGTCACTCAGCTGTCACTCGCTGTCACTCAGCAGTCATTTTCTGTCACTCGCTGTTACTCAGCTGTTGGTTTCTGTCACTTTCTGACCCTCAGCTTTCACTTTCTGTCACTTTCTCTCACTCGCTGTCACCCAGCTGTCACTTTCTGTCACTCGCTGTCAGTCAGCTGTCACTTTCTGTCACTCGCTGTCAGTCAGCTGTCACTTTCTGACACTCAGCTTTCACTTTCTGTCACATTCTCTCACTCGCTGTCACCCAACGGTCACTTTCTGTCACTCAGCTGTCACTCGCTGTCACTCAGCAGTCATTTTCTGTCATTCGCTGTCACTCAGCTGTTGGTTTCTGTCACTTTCTGACACTCAGCTTTCACTTTCTGTCACATTCTCTCACTCGCTGTCACCGAACGGTCACTTTCTGTCACTCAGCTGTCACTTCCTGTCATTCGCTGTCACTCAGCTGTCACTTTCTGTCACTTTCTTTCACTCGCTATCACCCAGCTGTCACTTTCTGTCACTCAACTGTCACATTCTGTCACTCAGCTGTCACTTACTATCATTCGCTGTCACTCAGCTGTCACTTTCAGTGATTCGCTGTCACTCAGCTGTCATTTTCTGTCACTTTCTCTCACTCGCTGTCACCCAGCTGTCACTTTCTGTCACTCAGCTGTCACTCGCTGTCACTCAGCAGCCATTTTCTGTCACTCGCTGTCACTCCGCTGTTGGTTTCTGTCACTTTCTGACACTCAGCTTTCACTTTCTGTCATTCGCTGTCACTTACTGTCACTTTCTCTCACTCGCTGTCACCCAGCTATCACTTTGTGTCTTTCAGCTGTCACTTTTTTTTACTCGCTCTCACTCAACTGTTACATTCTGTCACTCAGCTGTCACTTACTGTCATTCGCTGTCACTCAGCTGTCACTTTCAGTGATTCGCTGTCACTGAGCTGTCACTTCCTGTCATTCGCTGTCACTCAGCTGTCTTTTCCTGTCATTCGCTGTCACTCAGCTGTCACTTTCAGTGATTCGCTGTCACTCAGCTGTCATTTTCTGTCACTTTCTCTCACTCGCTGTCACCCAGCTGTCACTTTCTGTCACTCAGCTGTCACTCGCTGTCACTCAGCAGTCATTTTCTGTCACTCGCTGTCACTCAGCTGTTGATTTCTGTCACTTTCTGACACTCATCTTTCTCTTTCTGTCACTTTCTCTCACTCGCTGTCACCCAACTGTCACTTTCTTTCACTCAGCTGTCACTCGCTGTCACTCAGCAGTCATTTTCTGTCACTTTCTCTCACTCGCTGTCACCCAACGGTCACTTTCCGTCATTCAGCTGTCACTTGCTGTCACTCAGCAGTCGTTTTCTGTCACTCGCTGTCACTCAGCTGTCACTTTGTCACTCGCTGACACTCAGCTGTCTTTTTCTGTCACTCGCTGTCACTCAGCTGTCACTTTCTGTCAGTCGCTGACACTCAGCTTTCATTTCCTGTCACTCAGCTGTCACTTACTGTCATTCGCTGTCACTCAGCTGTCACTTTCAGTGATTCGCTGTAACTCAGCTGTCACTTCCTGTCATTCGCTGTCACTCAGCTGTCACTTCCTGTCATTCGCTGTCACTCAGCTGTCACTTTCTTTCACTTTCTCTCACTCGCTGTCACCCTGCTGTCACTTAGCTGTCACTCAACTTTCACTTTCTGTCACTTTCTCTCACTCGCTGTCACCCAACTGTCACTTTCTGTCACTCAGCTGTCACTCGCTGTCACTCAGCAGTCATTTTCTGTCACTCGCTGTCACTCAGCTGTTGGTTTCTGTCACTTTCTGACACTCAGCTTTCACTTTCTGTCACTCGCTGTCACCCAACGGTCACTTTCTGTCACTCGCTGTCACTCAGCTGTCACTTTCTGTCATTCGCTGTCACCCAGCTGTCACTTTCTGTCACTCGCTGTCAGTCAGCTGTCACTTTCTGTCACTCGCTGTCAGTCAGCTGTCACTTTCTGACACTCAGCTTTCACTTTCTGTCACATTCTCTCACTCGCTGTCACCCAACGGTCACTTTCTGTCACTCAGCTGTCACTCGCTGTCACTCAGCAGTCATTTTCTGTCATTCGCTGTCACTCAGCTGTTGGTTTCTGTCACTTTCTGACACTCAGCTTTCACTTTCTGTCACATTCTCTCACTCGCTGTCACCGAACGGTCACTTTCTGTCACTCAGCTGTCACTTCCTGTCATTCGCTGTCACTCAGCTGTCACTTTCTGTCACTTTCTTTCACTCGCTATCACCCAGCTGTCACTTTCTGTCACTCAACTGTCACATTCTGTCACTCAGCTGTCACTTACTATCATTCGCTGTCACTCAGCTGTCACTTTCAGTGATTCGCTGTCACTCAGCTGTCATTTTCTGTCACTTTCTCTCACTCGCTGTCACCCAGCTGTCACTTTCTGTCACTCAGCTGTCACTCGCTGTCACTCAGCAGCCATTTTCTGTCACTCGCTGTCACTCCGCTGTTGGTTTCTGTCATATTCTGACACTCAGCTTTCACTTTCTGTCATTCGCTGTCACTTACTGTCACTTTCTCTCACTCGCTGTCACCCAGCTATCACTTTGTGTCTTTCAGCTGTCACTTTTTTTTACTCGCTCTCACTCAACTGTTACATTCTGTCACTCAGCTGTCACATTCTGTCACTCGCTGTCACTCAGCTGTCAATTTCTGTCACTCAGCTGTCATTTTCTGTCACTTTCTGTCACTCGCTGTCACTCAGCTGTCACTTTCTGACACTCAGCTGTCACTTACTGTCACTTTCTCTCACTCGCTGTCACCCAGCTATCACTTTCTGTCTTTCAGCTGTCACTTTTTTTTACTCGTTTTCACTCAACTGTCACATTATGTCACTCGCTGTCACTCAGCTGTCACTTTCTGACTTTCAGCTGTCACTTACTGTCACTTTCTCTCACTCGCTGTCACCCAGCTATCACTTTGTCTTTCAGCTGTCACTTTTTTTTACTCGCTCTCACTCAACTGTGACATTCTGTCACTCGCTGTCACTAGCTGTCCCTCAGATGTCACTTTCTGTCACTAAGCTATCACTTTCTGCCACTCAGCTGTCACTTTCTGTCACTCAGATGTCATTTTCTGTCACTTTCTGTCACTCGCTGTCATTTTCTGACACTCAGCTGTCTTTTTCTGTCACTTTCTCTCACTCGCTGTCACCCAGCTGTCACTTTCTGTCACTCAGCTGTCACTCGCTGTCACTCAGCAGTCATTTTCTGTCACTCGCTGTCACTCAGCTGACACTTTCTGTCACTCGCTGACACTCAGCTGTCTTTTTCTGTCACTCGCTGTCACTCAGCTGTCACTTTCTGACACTCAGCTGTCACTCAGCTGTATTTTCCTCTCACTCGCTGACACTCAGCTGTCACTTTCTTTGATTCGCTGTCACTCAGCTGTCACTTTCTGTCATTCGCTGTCACTTTCTGACACTCGCTGTCACTCATCTGTCACTTTCTGTGACTCGCTTACACTCAGCTGTCATTAGCTGTCACTGTCTGTCACTTTCTGTCATTCGCTGTCACTCAGCTGTCACTTTCTGTGACTCGCTTTCACTCAGCTGTCATAATCTGTCACTTTCTGTCACTTTCTGTCATTCGCTGTCACTCAGCTGTCACTTTCTGTCACTCGCTGTCACTCAGCTGTCACTTTCTGTCATTCGCTGTCACCCAGCTGTCACTTTCTGTCACTCGCTGTCAGTCAGCTGTCACTTTCTGTCACTCGCTGTCAGTCAGCTGTCACTTTCTGACACTCAGCTTTCACTTTCTGTCACATTCTCACACTCGCTGTCACCCAACGGTCACTTTCTGTCACTCAGCTGTCACTCGCTGTCACTCAGCAGTCATTTTCTGTCACTCGCTGTCACTCAGCTGTTGGTTTCTGTCACTTTCTGACACTCAGCTTTCACTTTCTGTCACTTTCTCTCACTCGCTGTCACCCAACGGTCACTTTCTGTCACTCAGCTGTCACTTCCTGTCATTCGCTGTCACTCAGCTGTCACTTTCTGTCACTTTCTCTCACTCGCTATCACCCAGCTGTCACTTTCTGTCACTCAACTGTCACATTCTGTCACTCAGCTGTCACTTACTATCATTCGCTGTCACTCAGCTGTCACTTTCAGTGATTCGCTGTCACTCAGCTGTCATTTTCTGTCACTTTCTCTCACTCGCTGTCACCCAGCTGTCACTTTCTGTCACTCAGCTGTCACTCGCTGTCACTCAGCAGTCATTTTCTGTCACTCGCTGTCACTCAGCTGTTGATTTCTGTCACTTTCTGACACTCATCTTTCTCTTTCTGTCACTTTCTCTCACTCGCTGTCACCCAACTGTCACTTTCTTTCACTCAGCTGTCACTCGCTGTCACCCAGCTGTCACTTTCTGTCACTCAGCTGTCACTCGCTGTCACTCAGCAGTCATTTTCTGTCACTCGCTGTTACTCAGCTGTTGGTTTCTGTCACTTTCTGACCCTCAGCTTTCACTTTCTGTCACTTTCTCTCACTCGCTGTCACCCAACTGTCACTTTCTGTCACTCAGCTGTCATTTGCTGTCACTCAGCAGTCATTTTCTGTCACTCGCTGTCACTCAGCTGTCACTTTCTGTCACTCGCTGTCACTCAGCAGTCATTTTCTGTCACTCGCTGTCACTCAGCTGTTGATTTCTGTCACTTTCTGACACTCATCTTTCTCTTTCTGTCACTTTCTCTCACTCGCTGTCACCCAACTGTCACTTTCTTTCACTCAGCTGTCACTCGCTGTCACTCAGCAGTCATTTTCTGTCACTTTCTCTCACTCGCTGTCACCCAACGGTCACTTTCCGTCATTCAGCTGTCACTTGCTGTCACTCAGCAGTCGTTTTCTGTCACTCGCTGTCACTCAGCTGTCACTTTGTCACTCGCTGACACTCAGCTGTCTTTTTCTGTCACTCGCTGTCACTCAGCTGTCACTTACTGTCACTTTCTCCAACTCGCTGTCACCCAGCTGTCACTTTCTGTCTTTCAGCTGACACTCGCTGTCACTCAGCAGTCATTTTCTGTCACTCGCTGTTACTCAGCTGTTGGTTTCTGTCACTTTCTGACACTCAGCTTTCACTTTCTGTCACTTTCTCTCACTCGCTGTCACCCAACTGTCACTTTCTGTCACTCAGCTGTCATTTGCTGTCACTCAGCAGTCATTTTCTGTCACTCGCTGTCACTCAGCTGTCACTTTCTGTCACTCGCTGTCACTCAGCTGTCATTTTCTGTCACTTTCTGTCACTCGCTGTGACTCAGCTGTCATTTTCTGTCATTCGCTGTCACTTACTGTCACTTTCTCTCATTTGCTGTCACCCAGCTGTCACTTTCTGTCACTCGCTGTCAGTCAGCCTTCACTTTCTGTCACTCGCTGTCACTCAGCTGTCACTCTCTGTCACTCGCTGTCACTTTCTATCAATCAGCTGTCACTTTCTGTCAATCAGCTGTCACTTTCTGTCAATCAGCTGTCACTTTGTGACACTCATCTGTCACTTTCTGTGACTCGCTTTCACTCAGCTGTCATAAGCTGTCACTTTCTGTCATTCGCTGTCACTCAGCTGTCACTTTCTTTCACTCGCTGACACTCAGCTGTCACTTTCTGTCACTCGCTGTCACTCAGCTGTCATTTTCTGTCACTTTCTGTCACTCACTTTCACTCAGCTGTCACTTTCTGTCACTCGCTGTCACTCAGCTGTCACTTTCTGTCACTCGCTGTCACTCAGCTGTCACTTTCTGTCACTCGCTGTCACTCAGCTGTCCTTTTCTGTCATTCGCAGTCACCCAGCTGTCACTTTCTGTCACTCTCTGTCAGTCAGCTGTTACTTTCTGTCACTCGCTGACACTCAGCTGTCACTTTCTGTCACTCGCTGTTACCCAGCTGTCACTTTCTGTCACTTAGCTGTCATTTTCTGTCACTTTCTGTCACTCGCTTTCACTCAACTGTCACTTTCTGTCACTCGCTGTCACTCAGCTGTCACTTTCTGTCACTCGCTGTCATTCAGCTGTCACTTTCTGTCATTCGCTGTCACCCAGCTGTCACTTTCTGTCACTCGCTGTCAGTCAGCTGTCACTTTCTGTCACTCGCTGTCAGTCAGCTGTCACTTTCTGTCACTTGTTGTCACTCAGCTGTCACTCTCTGTCACTCAGCTGTCACTTTCTGTCATTCGCTGTCACTTTCTGACACTCGCTGTCACTCAGCTGTCACTTTCTGTGACTCGCTTTCACTCAGCTGTCATTAGCTGTCACTTTCTGTCACTTTCTGTCACTTTCTGTCATTCGCTGTCACTCAGCTGACACTTTCTGTCACTCGCTGACACTCAGATGTCACTTTCTGTCACTCGCTGTCACTCAGCTGCCATCTCACTCGCTGTCACCAAGCTATCTTTTTCTGTCTTTCAGCTGTCACTTTTTTTTACTCGCTCTCACTCAACTGTCACATTCTGTCACTCAGCTGTCACTTACTGTCATTCGCTGTCACTCAGCTGTCACTTTCAGTGATTCGCTGTAACTCAGCTGTCACTTCCTGTCATTCGCTGTCACTCAGCTGTCACTTTCAGTGATTCGCTGTCACTCAGCTGTCACTTTCTGTCACTCGCTGTCACTCAGCTGTCATTTTCTGTCATTCGCTGTCACCAAGCTGTCACTTTCTGTCACTCGCTGTCACCCAGCTGTCACTTTCTGTCACTTAGCTGTCATTTTCTGTCACTTTCTGTCACTCGCTTTCACTCAACTGTCACTTTCTGTCACTCGCTGTCACTCAGCTGTCACTTTCTGTCACTCGCCGTCACTCAGCTGTCACTTTCTGTCATTCGCTGTCACCCAGCTGTCACTTTCTGTCACTCGCTGTCAGTCAGCTGTCACTTTCTGTCACTCGCTGTCAGTCAGCTGTCACTTTCTGTCACTTGTTGTCACTCAGCTGTCACTCTCCGTCACTCGCTGTCACTCAGCTGTCACTTTCTGTCATTCGCTGTCACATTCTGTCACTTTCTGACACTCAGCTGTCACTCAGCTGTATTTTCCTCTCACTCGCTGACACTCAGCTGTCACTTTCTTTGATTCGCTGTCACTCAGCTGTCACTTTCTGTCATTCGCTGTCACTCAGCTGTCATTTTCTGTCACTTTCTGTCACTCGCTTTCACTCAGCTGTCACTTTCTGTCACTCGCTGTCACTCAGCTTTCACTTTCTGTCACTCGCTGTCACTCAGCTGTCACTTTCTGTCACTCGCTGTCACTCAGCTGTCCTTTTCTGTCATTCGCAGTCACCCAGCTGTCACTTTCTGTCACTCTCTGTCAGTCAGCTGTCACTTTCTGTCACTCGCTGACACTCAGCTGTCACTTTCAGTGATTCGCTGTCACTCAGCTGTTACTTTCTGTCATTCGCTGTCACTCAGCTGTCACTTTCTCTCACTCGCTGTCACCCAGCTGTCACTTTCTGTCACTCAGCTGTCACTCGCTGTCACTCACCAGCCATTTTTTGTCACTCGCTGTCACTCCGCTGTTGGTTTCTGTCATTTTCTGACACTCAGCTGTCACTTACTGTCACTTTCTCTCACTCGCTGTCACCCAGCTATCACTTTCTGTATTTCAGCTGTCACTTTTTTTTACTCGCTCTCACTCAACTGTCACATTCTGTCACTCAGCTGTCACTTACTGTCATTCGCTGTCACTCAGCTGTCACTTTCAGTGATTCGCTGTCACTCAGCTGTTATTTTCTGTCATTCGCTGTCACTCAGCTGTCACTTTCTCTCACTCGCTGTCACTCCGCTGTTGGTTTCTGTCACTTTCTGACACTCAGCTTTCACTTTCTGTCATTCGCTGTCACTTTCTGTCACTTTCTCTCACTCGCTGTCACCCAACTGTCACTTTCTTTCACTCAGCTGTCACTCGCTGTCACTCAGCAGTCATTTTCTGTTACTCGCTGTCACTCTGCTGTCACTTTCTATCAATCGCTGTCACTTTCTGTCACTTTTTGACACTTAGCTGTCGCTCAGCCGTATTTTCCTCTCACTCGCTGACACTCAGCTGTCACTTTCTGTGATTCGCTGTCACTCAGCTTTCACTTTCTGTCATTCGCTGTCACTCAGCTGTTACTTTCTGTCATTCGCTGCCACTCAGCTGTCACTTTCTCTCACTCGCTGTCACTCCGCTGTTGGTTTCTGTCACTTTCTGACACTCAGCTTTCACTTTCTGTCATTCGCTGTCACTTTCTGTCACTTTCTCTCACTCGCTGTCACCCAACTGTCACTTTCTTTCACTCAGCTGTCACTCGCTGTCACTCAGCAGTCATTTTCTGTCACTCGCTGTCACTCTGCTGTCACTTTCTATCAATCGCTGTCACTTTCTGTCACTTTCTGACACTTAGCTGTCGCTCAGCCGTATTTTCCTCTCACTCGCTGACACTCAGCTGTCACTTTCTGTGATTCGCTGTCACTCAGCTTTCACTTTCTGTCACTCGCTGTCACTCCGCTGTTGGTTTCTGTCACTTTCTGACACTCAGCTTTCACTTTCTGTCATTCGCTGTCACTTACTGTCACTTTCTCTCACTCGCTGTCACCCAGCTATCACTTTGTGTCTTTCAGCTGTCACTTTTTTTTACTCGCTCTCACTCAACTGTCACATTCTGTAACTCAGCTGTCACTTACTGTCATTCGCTGTCACTCAGCTGTCACTTTCAGTGATTCGCTGTCACTGAGCTGTCACTTCCTGTCATTCGCTGTCACTCAGCTGTCACTTCCTGTCATTCGCTGTCACTCAGCTGTCACTTTCTGTCACTTTCTCTCACTCGCTGTCACCCAGCTGTCACTTTCTGTCACTCAACTGTCACATTCTGTCACTCAGCTGTCACTTACTATCATTCGCTGTCACTCAGCTGTCACTTTCAGTGATTCGCTGTCACTCAGCTGTCATTTTCTGTCACTTTCTCTCACTCGCTATCACCCAGCTGTCACTTTCTGTCACTCAGCTGTCACTCGCTGTCACTCAGCAGTCATTTTCTGTCACTCGCTGTCACTCAGCTGTTGATTTCTGTCACTTTCTGACACTCATCTTTCTCTTTCTGTCACTTTCTCTCACTCGCTGTCACCCAACTGTCACTTTCTTTCACTCAGCTGTCACTCGCTGTCACTCAGCAGTCATTTTCTGTCACTCGCCGTCACTCAGCTGTTGGTTTCTGTCACTTTCTGACACTCAGCTTTCACTTTCTGTCACTTTCTCTCACTCGCTGTCACCCAACGGTCACTTTCTTTCACTCAGCTGTCACTCGCTGTCACTCAGCAGTCATTTTCTGTCACTCGCTGTCACTCAGCTGTCACTTGCTGTCACTAGCAGTCTCTCAGCTGTCTCTTTCTGTCACTCGCTGTCACTCAGCTGTCACTTACTGTCACTTTCTCTCACTCGCTGTCACCCAGCTATCACTTTGTCTTTCAGCTGTCACTTTTGTTTACTCGCTCTCACTCAACTGTCACATTCTGTCACTCGCTGTCACTCAGCTGTCAATTTCTGTCACTCAGCTGTCATTTTCTGTCACTTTCTGTCACTCGCTGTCACTCAGCTGTCACTTTCTGACACTCAGCTGTCACTTACTGTCACTTTCTCTCACTCGCTGTCACCCAGCTATCACTTTCTGTCTTTCAGCTGTCACTTTTTTTTACTCGTTTTCACTCAACTGTCACATTATGTCACTCGCTGTCACTCAGCTGTCACTTTCTGACTTTCAGCTGTCACTTACTGTCACTTTCTCTCACTCGCTGTCACCCAGCTATCACTTTGTCTTTCAGCTGTCACTTTTTTTTACTCGCTCTCACTCAACTGTGACATTCTGTCACTCGCTGTCACTAGCTGTCCCTCAGATGTCACTTTCTGTCACTAAGCTATCACTTTCTGCCACTCAGCTGTCACTTTCTGTCACTCAGATGTCATTTTCTGTCACTTTCTGTCACTCGCTGTCATTTTCTGACACTCAGCTGTCTTTTTCTGTCACTTTCTCTCACTCGCTGTCACCCAGCTGTCACTTTCTGTCACTCAGCTGTCACTCGCTGTCACTCAGCAGTCATTTTCTGTCACTCGCTGTCACTCAGCTGACACTTTCTGTCACTCGCTGACACTCAGCTGTCTTTTTCTGTCACTCGCTGTCACTCAGCTGTCACTTTCTGACACTCAGCTGTCACTCAGCTGTATTTTCCTCTCACTCGCTGACACTCAGCTGTCACTTTCTTTGATTCGCTGTCACTCAGCTGTCACTTTCTGTCATTCGCTGTCACTTTCTGACACTCGCTGTCACTCATCTGTCACTTTCTGTGACTCGCTTACACTCAGCTGTCATTAGCTGTCACTGTCTGTCACTTTCTGTCATTCGCTGTCACTCAGCTGTCACTTTCTGTGACTCGCTTTCACTCAGCTGTCATAATCTGTCACTTTCTGTCACTTTCTGTCATTCGCTGTCACTCAGCTGTCACTTTCTGTCACTCGCTGTCACTCAGCTGTCACTTTCTGTCATTCGCTGTCACCCAGCTGTCACTTTCTGTCACTCGCTGTCAGTCAGCTGTCACTTTCTGTCACTCGCTGTCAGTCAGCTGTCACTTTCTGACACTCAGCTTTCACTTTCTGTCACATTCTCACACTCGCTGTCACCCAACGGTCACTTTCTGTCACTCAGCTGTCACTCGCTGTCACTCAGCAGTCATTTTCTGTCACTCGCTGTCACTCAGCTGTTGGTTTCTGTCACTTTCTGACACTCAGCTTTCACTTTCTGTCACTTTCTCTCACTCGCTGTCACCCAACGGTCACTTTCTGTCACTCAGCTGTCACTTCCTGTCATTCGCTGTCACTCAGCTGTCACTTTCTGTCACTTTCTCTCACTCGCTATCACCCAGCTGTCACTTTCTGTCACTCAACTGTCACATTCTGTCACTCAGCTGTCACTTACTATCATTCGCTGTCACTCAGCTGTCACTTTCAGTGATTCGCTGTCACTCAGCTGTCATTTTCTGTCACTTTCTCTCACTCGCTGTCACCCAGCTGTCACTTTCTGTCACTCAGCTGTCATTCGCTGTCACTCAGCTGTCACTTTCTGTCACTCGCTGTCACTCAATCAGCTGTCTCTTTCTGTCACTCGCTGTCACTCAGCTGTCACTTACTGTAACTTTCTCTCACTCGCTGTCACCCAGCTATAACTTTCTGTCATTCGCTGTCACTTTCTTTCTAATCGACGGAGTTATATCTCAAAGATATATCGGTATTCAATAAGCTGTCTCTTTCTGTCACTCGCTGTCACTCAATCAGCTGTCTCTTTTTGTCACTCGCTGTCACTCAGCTGTCACTTTCTGTCACTCGCTGTCACTCAGCTGTCACTTTCTGACACTTAACTTTCACTCAGCTGTCACTCGCTGTCACTTTCTGTCAATCAGCTGTCACTTTCTGTCAATCAGCTGTCACTTTCTGTCAATCAGCTGTCACTTTGTGACACTCATCTGTCACTTTCTGTGACTCGCTTTCACTCAGCTGTCATAAGCTGTCACTGTCTGTCACTTTCTGTCATTCGCTGTCACTCAGCTGTCACTTTCTGTCACTCGCTGACACTCAGCTGTCACTTTCTGTCACTCGCTGTCACTCAGCTGTCATTTTCTGTCACTTTCTGTCACTCACTTTCACTCAGCTGTCACTTTCTGTCACTCGCTGTCACTCAGCTGTCACTTTCTGTCACTCGCTGTCACTCAGCTGTCACTTTCTGTCACTCGCTGTCACTCAGCTGTCCTTTTCTGTCATTCGCAGTCACCCAGCTGTCACTTTCTGTCACTCTCTGTCAGTCAGCTGTTACTTTCTGTCACTCGCTGTCAGTCAGCTGTCACTTTCTGTCACTCGCTGTCAGTCAGCTGTCACTTTCTGTCACTTGTTGTCACTCAGCTGTCACTCTCTGTCACTCAGCTGTCACTTTCTGTCATTCGCTGTCACTTTCTGACACTCGCTGTCACTCAGCTGTCACTTTCTGTGACTCGCTTTCACTCAGCTGTCATAAGCTGTCACTGTCTGTCACTTTCTGTCATTCGCTGTCACTCAGCTGTCACTTTCTGTCACTCGCTGACACTCAGCTGTCACTTTCTGTCACTCGCTGTCACTCAGCTGTCATTTTCTGTCACTTTCTGTCACTCGCTGTTACCCAGCTGTCACTTTCTGTCACTTAGCTGTCATTTTCTGTCACTTTCTGTCACTCGCTTTCACTCAACTGTCACTTTCTGTCACTCGCTGTCACTCAGCTGTCACTTTCTGTCACTCGCTGTCACTCAGCTGTCACTTTCTGTCATTCGCTGTCACCCAGCTGTCATTTTCTGTCACTTTCTCTCACTCGCTGTCACCCAGCTGTCACTTCCTGTCATTCGCTGTCACTCAGCTGTCTTTTCCTGTCATTCGCTGTCACTCAGCTGTCACTTTCAGTGATTCGCTGTCACTCAGCTGTCATTTTCTGTCACTTTCTCTCACTCGCTGTCACCCAGCTGTCACTTTCTGTCACTCAGCTGTCACTCGCTGTCACTCAGCAGTCATTTTCTGTCACTCGCTGTCACTCAGCTGTTGATTTCTGTCACTTTCTGACACTCATCTTTCTCTTTCTGTCACTTTCTCTCACTCGCTGTCACCCAACTGTCACTTTCTTTCACTCAGCTGTCACTCGCTGTCACTCAGCAGTCATTTTCTGTCACTTTCTCTCACTCGCTGTCACCCAACGGTCACTTTCCGTCATTCAGCTGTCACTTGCTGTCACTCAGCAGTCGTTTTCTGTCACTCGCTGTCACTCAGCTGTCACTTTGTCACTCGCTGACACTCAGCTGTCTTTTTCTGTCACTCGCTGTCACTCAGCTGTCACTTACTGTCACTTTCTCCAACTCGCTGTCACCCAGCTGTCACTTTCTGTCTTTCAGCTGACACTCGCTGTCACTCAGCAGTCATTTTCTGTCACTCGCTGTTACTCAGCTGTTGGTTTCTGTCACTTTCTGACACTCAGCTTTCACTTTCTGTCACTTTCTCTCACTCGCTGTCACCCAACTGTCACTTTCTGTCACTCAGCTGTCATTTGCTGTCACTCAGCAGTCATTTTCTGTCACTCGCTGTCACTCAGCTGTCACTTTCTGTCACTCGCTGTCACTCAGCTGTCATTTTCTGTCACTTTCTGTCACTCGCTGTGACTCAGCTGTCATTTTCTGTCATTCGCTGTCACTTACTGTCACTTTCTCTCATTTGCTGTCACCCAGCTGTCACTTTCTGTCACTCGCTGTCAGTCAGCCTTCACTTTCTGTCACTCGCTGTCACTCAGCTGTCACTCTCTGTCACTCGCTGTCACTTTCTATCAATCAGCTGTCACTTTCTGTCAATCAGCTGTCACTTTCTGTCAATCAGCTGTCACTTTGTGACACTCATCTGTCACTTTCTGTGACTCGCTTTCACTCAGCTGTCATAAGCTGTCACTTTCTGTCATTCGCTGTCACTCAGCTGTCACTTTCTTTCACTCGCTGACACTCAGCTGTCACTTTCTGTCACTCGCTGTCACTCAGCTGTCATTTTCTGTCACTTTCTGTCACTCACTTTCACTCAGCTGTCACTTTCTGTCACTCGCTGTCACTCAGCTGTCACTTTCTGTCACTCGCTGTCACTCAGCTGTCACTTTCTGTCACTCGCTGTCACTCAGCTGTCCTTTTCTGTCATTCGCAGTCACCCAGCTGTCACTTTCTGTCACTCTCTGTCAGTCAGCTGTTACTTTCTGTCACTCGCTGACACTCAGCTGTCACTTTCTGTCACTCGCTGTTACCCAGCTGTCACTTTCTGTCACTTAGCTGTCATTTTCTGTCACTTTCTGTCACTCGCTTTCACTCAACTGTCACTTTCTGTCACTCGCTGTCACTCAGCTGTCACTTTCTGTCACTCGCTGTCATTCAGCTGTCACTTTCTGTCATTCGCTGTCACCCAGCTGTCACTTTCTGTCACTCGCTGTCAGTCAGCTGTCACTTTCTGTCACTCGCTGTCAGTCAGCTGTCACTTTCTGTCACTTGTTGTCACTCAGCTGTCACTCTCTGTCACTCAGCTGTCACTTTCTGTCATTCGCTGTCACTTTCTGACACTCGCTGTCACTCAGCTGTCACTTTCTGTGACTCGCTTTCACTCAGCTGTCATTAGCTGTCACTTTCTGTCACTTTCTGTCACTTTCTGTCATTCGCTGTCACTCAGCTGACACTTTCTGTCACTCGCTGACACTCAGATGTCACTTTCTGTCACTCGCTGTCACTCAGCTGCCATCTCACTCGCTGTCACCAAGCTATCTTTTTCTGTCTTTCAGCTGTCACTTTTTTTTACTCGCTCTCACTCAACTGTCACATTCTGTCACTCAGCTGTCACTTACTGTCATTCGCTGTCACTCAGCTGTCACTTTCAGTGATTCGCTGTAACTCAGCTGTCACTTCCTGTCATTCGCTGTCACTCAGCTGTCACTTTCAGTGATTCGCTGTCACTCAGCTGTCACTTTCTGTCACTCGCTGTCACTCAGCTGTCATTTTCTGTCATTCGCTGTCACCAAGCTGTCACTTTCTGTCACTCGCTGTCACCCAGCTGTCACTTTCTGTCACTTAGCTGTCATTTTCTGTCACTTTCTGTCACTCGCTTTCACTCAACTGTCACTTTCTGTCACTCGCTGTCACTCAGCTGTCACTTTCTGTCACTCGCCGTCACTCAGCTGTCACTTTCTGTCATTCGCTGTCACCCAGCTGTCACTTTCTGTCACTCGCTGTCAGTCAGCTGTCACTTTCTGTCACTCGCTGTCAGTCAGCTGTCACTTTCTGTCACTTGTTGTCACTCAGCTGTCACTCTCCGTCACTCGCTGTCACTCAGCTGTCACTTTCTGTCATTCGCTGTCACATTCTGTCACTTTCTGACACTCAGCTGTCACTCAGCTGTATTTTCCTCTCACTCGCTGACACTCAGCTGTCACTTTCTTTGATTCGCTGTCACTCAGCTGTCACTTTCTGTCATTCGCTGTCACTCAGCTGTCATTTTCTGTCACTTTCTGTCACTCGCTTTCACTCAGCTGTCACTTTCTGTCACTCGCTGTCACTCAGCTTTCACTTTCTGTCACTCGCTGTCACTCAGCTGTCACTTTCTGTCACTCGCTGTCACTCAGCTGTCCTTTTCTGTCATTCGCAGTCACCCAGCTGTCACTTTCTGTCACTCTCTGTCAGTCAGCTGTCAGTTTCTGTCACTCGCTGACACTCAGCTGTCACTTTCAGTGATTCGCTGTCACTCAGCTGTTACTTTCTGTCATTCGCTGTCACTCAGCTGTCACTTTCTCTCACTCGCTGTCACCCAGCTGTCACTTTCTGTCACTCAGCTGTCACTCGCTGTCACTCACCAGCCATTTTTTGTCACTCGCTGTCACTCCGCTGTTGGTTTCTGTCATTTTCTGACACTCAGCTGTCACTTACTGTCACTTTCTCTCACTCGCTGTCACCCAGCTATCACTTTCTGTATTTCAGCTGTCACTTTTTTTTACTCGCTCTCACTCAACTGTCACATTCTGTCACTCAGCTGTCACTTACTGTCATTCGCTGTCACTCAGCTGTCACTTTCAGTGATTCGCTGTCACTCAGCTGTTATTTTCTGTCATTCGCTGTCACTCAGCTGTCACTTTCTCTCACTCGCTGTCACTCCGCTGTTGGTTTCTGTCACTTTCTGACACTCAGCTTTCACTTTCTGTCATTCGCTGTCACTTTCTGTCACTTTCTCTCACTCGCTGTCACCCAACTGTCACTTTCTTTCACTCAGCTGTCACTCGCTGTCACTCAGCAGTCATTTTCTGTTACTCGCTGTCACTCTGCTGTCACTTTCTATCAATCGCTGTCACTTTCTGTCACTTTTTGACACTTAGCTGTCGCTCAGCCGTATTTTCCTCTCACTCGCTGACACTCAGCTGTCACTTTCTGTGATTCGCTGTCACTCAGCTTTCACTTTCTGTCATTCGCTGTCACTCAGCTGTTACTTTCTGTCATTCGCTGCCACTCAGCTGTCACTTTCTCTCACTCGCTGTCACTCCGCTGTTGGTTTCTGTCACTTTCTGACACTCAGCTTTCACTTTCTGTCATTCGCTGTCACTTTCTGTCACTTTCTCTCACTCGCTGTCACCCAACTGTCACTTTCTTTCACTCAGCTGTCACTCGCTGTCACTCAGCAGTCATTTTCTGTCACTCGCTGTCACTCTGCTGTCACTTTCTATCAATCGCTGTCACTTTCTGTCACTTTCTGACACTTAGCTGTCGCTCAGCCGTATTTTCCTCTCACTCGCTGACACTCAGCTGTCACTTTCTGTGATTCGCTGTCACTCAGCTTTCACTTTCTGTCACTCGCTGTCACTCCGCTGTTGGTTTCTGTCACTTTCTGACACTCAGCTTTCACTTTCTGTCATTCGCTGTCACTTACTGTCACTTTCTCTCACTCGCTGTCACCCAGCTATCACTTTGTGTCTTTCAGCTGTCACTTTTTTTTACTCGCTCTCACTCAACTGTCACATTCTGTAACTCAGCTGTCACTTACTGTCATTCGCTGTCACTCAGCTGTCACTTTCAGTGATTCGCTGTCACTGAGCTGTCACTTCCTGTCATTCGCTGTCACTCAGCTGTCACTTCCTGTCATTCGCTGTCACTCAGCTGTCACTTTCTGTCACTTTCTCTCACTCGCTGTCACCCAGCTGTCACTTTCTGTCACTCAACTGTCACATTCTGTCACTCAGCTGTCACTTACTATCATTCGCTGTCACTCAGCTGTCACTTTCAGTGATTCGCTGTCACTCAGCTGTCATTTTCTGTCACTTTCTCTCACTCGCTATCACCCAGCTGTCACTTTCTGTCACTCAGCTGTCACTCGCTGTCACTCAGCAGTCATTTTCTGTCACTCGCTGTCACTCAGCTGTTGATTTCTGTCACTTTCTGACACTCATCTTTCTCTTTCTGTCACTTTCTCTCACTCGCTGTCACCCAACTGTCACTTTCTTTCACTCAGCTGTCACTCGCTGTCACTCAGCAGTCATTTTCTGTCACTCGCCGTCACTCAGCTGTTGGTTTCTGTCACTTTCTGACACTCAGCTTTCACTTTCTGTCACTTTCTCTCACTCGCTGTCACCCAACGGTCACTTTCTTTCACTCAGCTGTCACTCGCTGTCACTCAGCAGTCATTTTCTGTCACTCGCTGTCACTCAGCTGTCACTTGCTGTCACTAGCAGTCTCTCAGCTGTCTCTTTCTGTCACTCGCTGTCACTCAGCTGTCACTTACTGTCACTTTCTCTCACTCGCTGTCACCCAGCTATCACTTTGTCTTTCAGCTGTCACTTTTGTTTACTCGCTCTCACTCAACTGTCACATTCTGTCACTCGCTGTCACTCAGCTGTCAATTTCTGTCACTCAGCTGTCATTTTCTGTCACTTTCTGTCACTCGCTGTCACTCAGCTGTCACTTCCTGACACTCAGCTGTCACTTACTGTCACTTTCTCTCACTCGCTGTCACCCAGCTATCACTTTCTGTCTTTCAGCTGTCACTTTTTTTTACTCGTTTTCACTCAACTGTCACATTATGTCACTCGCTGTCACTCAGCTGTCACTTTCTGACTTTCAGCTGTCACTTACTGTCACTTTCTCTCACTCGCTGTCACCCAGCTATCACTTTGTCTTTCAGCTGTCACTTTTTTTTACTCGCTCTCACTCAACTGTGACATTCTGTCACTCGCTGTCACTAGCTGTCCCTCAGATGTCACTTTCTGTCACTAAGCTATCACTTTCTGCCACTCAGCTGTCACTTTCTGTCACTCAGATGTCATTTTCTGTCACTTTCTGTCACTCGCTGTCATTTTCTGACACTCAGCTGTCTTTTTCTGTCACTTTCTCTCACTCGCTGTCACCCAGCTGTCACTTTCTGTCACTCGCTGTCACTCAGCAGTCATTTTCTGTCACTCGCTGTCACTCAGCTGACACTTTCTGTCACTCGCTGACACTCAGCTGTCTTTTTCTGTCACTCGCTGTCACTCAGCTGTCACTTTCTGACACTCAGCTGTCACTCAGCTGTATTTTCCTCTCACTCGCTGACACTCAGCTGTCACTTTCTTTGATTCGCTGTCACTCAGCTGTCACTTTCTGTCATTCGCTGTCACTTTCTGACACTCGCTGTCACTCATCTGTCACTTTCTGTGACTCGCTTACACTCAGCTGTCATTAGCTGTCACTGTCTGTCACTTTCTGTCATTCGCTGTCACTCAGCTGTCACTTTCTGTGACTCGCTTTCACTCAGCTGTCATAATCTGTCACTTTCTGTCACTTTCTGTCATTCGCTGTCACTCAGCTGTCACTTTCTGTCACTCGCTGTCACTCAGCTGTCACTTTCTGTCATTCGCTGTCACCCAGCTGTCACTTTCTGTCACTCGCTGTCAGTCAGCTGTCACTTTCTGTCACTCGCTGTCAGTCAGCTGTCACTTTCTGACACTCAGCTTTCACTTTCTGTCACATTCTCTCACTCGCTGTCACCCAACGGTCACTTTCTGTCACTCAGCTGTCACTCGCTGTCACTCAGCAGTCATTTTCTGTCACTCGCTGTCACTCAGCTGTTGGTTTCTGTCACTTTCTGACACTCAGCTTTCACTTTCTGTCACTTTCTCTCACTCGCTGTCACCCAACGGTCACTTTCTGTCACTCAGCTGTCACTTCCTGTCATTCGCTGTCACTCAGCTGTCACTTTCTGTCACTTTCTCTCACTCGCTATCACCCAGCTGTCACTTTCTGTCACTCAACTGTCACATTCTGTCACTCAGCTGTCACTTACTATCATTCGCTGTCACTCAGCTGTCACTTTCAGTGATTCGCTGTCACTCAGCTGTCATTTTCTGTCACTTTCTCTCACTCGCTGTCACCCAGCTGTCACTTTCTGTCACTCAGCTGTCACTCGCTGTCACTCAGCAGTCATTTTCTGTCACTCGCTGTCACTCAGCTGTTGATTTCTGTCACTTTCTGACACTCATCTTTCTCTTTCTGTCACTTTCTCTCACTCGCTGTCACCCAACTGTCACTTTCTTTCACTCAGCTGTCACTCGCTGTCACCCAGCTGTCACTTTCTGTCACTCAGCTGTCACTCGCTGTCACTCAGCAGTCATTTTCTGTCACTCGCTGTTACTCAGCTGTTGGTTTCTGTCACTTTCTGACCCTCAGCTTTCACTTTCTGTCACTTTCTCTCACTCGCTGTCACCCAACTGTCACTTTCTGTCACTCAGCTGTCATTTGCTGTCACTCAGCAGTCATTTTCTGTCACTCGCTGTCACTCAGCTGTCACTTTCTGTCACTCGCTGTCACTCAGCAGTCATTTTCTGTCACTCGCTGTCACTCCGCTGTTGGTTTCTGTCACTTTCTGACACTCAGCTTTCACTTTCTGTCTCTTTCTCTCACTCGCTGTCACCCAACTGTCACTTTCTGTCACTCAGCTGTCACTCGCTGTCACTCAGCAGTCATTTTCTGTCACTCGCTGTCACTCAGCTATCACTTTCTGTCACTCGCTGACACTCAGCTGTCTTTTTCTGTCACTCGCTGTCACCCAGCTATCACTTTCTGTCTTTCAGCTTTCACTTTTTTTTACTCGCTGTCACTCGACTGTCACATTCTGTCACAGCTGAGTGCTGTCAATTTCTGTCATTCGCTGTCACATTCTGTCACTTTCTGTCACTAGCTGTCACCCAGCTGTCACTTTCTGTCACTCGCCGTCACTCAGCTGTTGGTTTCTGTCACTTTCTGACACTCAGCTTTCACTTTCTGTCACTTTCTCTCACTCGCTGTCACCCAACGGTCACTTTCTTTCACTCAGCTGTCACTCGCTGTCACTCAGCAGTCATTTTCTGTCACTCGCTGTCACTCAGCTGTCACTTGCTGTCACTAGCAGTCTCTCAGCTGTCTCTTTCTGTCACTCGCTGTCACTCAGCTGTCACTTACTGTCACTTTCTCTCACTCGCTGTCACCCAGCTATCACTTTGTCTTTCAGCTGTCACTTTTGTTTACTCGCTCTCACTCAACTGTCACATTCTGTCACTCGCTGTCACTCAGCTGTCAATTTCTGTCACTCAGCTGTCATTTTCTGTCACTTTCTGTCACTCGCTGTCACTCAGCTGTCACTTTCTGACACTCAGCTGTCACTTACTGTCACTTTCTCTCACTCGCTGTCACCCAGCTATCACTTTCTGTCTTTCAGCTGTCACTTTTTTTTACTCGTTTTCACTCAACTGTCACATTATGTCACTCGCTGTCACTCAGCTGTCACTTTCTGACTTTCAGCTGTCACTTACTGTCACTTTCTCTCACTCGCTGTCACCCAGCTATCACTTTGTCTTTCAGCTGTCACTTTTTTTTACTCGCTCTCACTCAACTGTGACATTCTGTCACTCGCTGTCACTAGCTGTCCCTCAGATGTCACTTTCTGTCACTAAGCTATCACTTTCTGCCACTCAGCTGTCACTTTCTGTCACTCAGATGTCATTTTCTGTCACTTTCTGTCACTCGCTGTCATTTTCTGACACTCAGCTGTCTTTTTCTGTCACTTTCTCTCACTCGCTGTCACCCAGCTGTCACTTTCTGTCACTCGCTGTCACTCAGCAGTCATTTTCTGTCACTCGCTGTCACTCAGCTGACACTTTCTGTCACTCGCTGACACTCAGCTGTCTTTTTCTGTCACTCGCTGTCACTCAGCTGTCACTTTCTGACACTCAGCTGTCACTCAGCTGTATTTTCCTCTCACTCGCTGACACTCAGCTGTCACTTTCTTTGATTCGCTGTCACTCAGCTGTCACTTTCTGTCATTCGCTGTCACTTTCTGACACTCGCTGTCACTCATCTGTCACTTTCTGTGACTCGCTTACACTCAGCTGTCATTAGCTGTCACTGTCTGTCACTTTCTGTCATTCGCTGTCACTCAGCTGTCACTTTCTGTGACTCGCTTTCACTCAGCTGTCATAATCTGTCACTTTCTGTCACTTTCTGTCATTCGCTGTCACTCAGCTGTCACTTTCTGTCACTCGCTGTCACTCAGCTGTCACTTTCTGTCATTCGCTGTCACCCAGCTGTCACTTTCTGTCACTCGCTGTCAGTCAGCTGTCACTTTCTGTCACTCGCTGTCAGTCAGCTGTCACTTTCTGACACTCAGCTTTCACTTTCTGTCACATTCTCTCACTCGCTGTCACCCAACGGTCACTTTCTGTCACTCAGCTGTCACTCGCTGTCACTCAGCAGTCATTTTCTGTCACTCGCTGTCACTCAGCTGTTGGTTTCTGTCACTTTCTGACACTCAGCTTTCACTTTCTGTCACTTTCTCTCACTCGCTGTCACCCAACGGTCACTTTCTGTCACTCAGCTGTCACTTCCTGTCATTCGCTGTCACTCAGCTGTCACTTTCTGTCACTTTCTCTCACTCGCTATCACCCAGCTGTCACTTTCTGTCACTCAACTGTCACATTCTGTCACTCAGCTGTCACTTACTATCATTCGCTGTCACTCAGCTGTCACTTTCAGTGATTCGCTGTCACTCAGCTGTCATTTTCTGTCACTTTCTCTCACTCGCTGTCACCCAGCTGTCACTTTCTGTCACTCAGCTGTCACTCGCTGTCACTCAGCAGTCATTTTCTGTCACTCGCTGTCACTCAGCTGTTGATTTCTGTCACTTTCTGACACTCATCTTTCTCTTTCTGTCACTTTCTCTCACTCGCTGTCACCCAACTGTCACTTTCTTTCACTCAGCTGTCACTCGCTGTCACCCAGCTGTCACTTTCTGTCACTCAGCTGTCACTCGCTGTCACTCAGCAGTCATTTTCTGTCACTCGCTGTTACTCAGCTGTTGGTTTCTGTCACTTTCTGACCCTCAGCTTTCACTTTCTGTCACTTTCTCTCACTCGCTGTCACCCAACTGTCACTTTCTGTCACTCAGCTGTCATTTGCTGTCACTCAGCAGTCATTTTCTGTCACTCGCTGTCACTCAGCTGTCACTTTCTGTCACTCGCTGTCACTCAGCAGTCATTTTCTGTCACTCGCTGTCACTCCGCTGTTGGTTTCTGTCACTTTCTGACACTCAGCTTTCACTTTCTGTCTCTTTCTCTCACTCGCTGTCACCCAACTGTCACTTTCTGTCACTCAGCTGTCACTCGCTGTCACTCAGCAGTCATTTTCTGTCACTCGCTGTCACTCAGCTATCACTTTCTGTCACTCGCTGACACTCAGCTGTCTTTTTCTGTCACTCGCTGTCACCCAGCTATCACTTTCTGTCTTTCAGCTTTCACTTTTTTTTACTCGCTGTCACTCGACTGTCACATTCTGTCACAGCTGAGTGCTGTCAATTTCTGTCATTCGCTGTCACATTCTGTCACTTTCTGTCACTAGCTGTCACCCAGCTGTCACTTTCTGTCACTCGCTGTCAGTCAGCTGTCACTTTCTGTCACTCGCTGTCAGTCAGCTGTCACTTTCTGACACTCAGCTTTCACTTTCTGTCACATTCTCTCACTCGCTGTCACCCAACGGTCACTTTCTGTCACTCAGCTGTCACTCGCTGTCACTCAGCAGTCATTTTCTGTCACTCGCTGTCACTCAGCTGTTGGTTTCTGTCACTTTCTGACACTCAGCTTTCACTTTCTGTCACTTTCTCTCACTCGCTGTCACCCAACGGTCACTTTCTGTCACTTTCTCTCATTCGCTATCACCCAGCTGTCACTTTCTGTCACTCAACTGTCACATTCTGTCACTCAGCTGTCACTTACTATCATTCGCTGTCACTCAGCTGTCACTTTCAGTGATTCGCTGTCACTCAGCTGTCATTTTCTGTCACTTTCTCTCACTCGCTGTCACCCAGCTGTCACTTTCTGTCACTCAGCTGTCACTCGCTGTCACTCAGCAGTCATTTTCTGTCACTCGCTGTCACTCAGCTGTTGATTTCTGTCACTTTCTGACACTCATCTTTCTCTTTCTGTCACTTTCTCTCACTCGCTGTCACCCAACTGTCACTTTCTTTCACTCAGCTGTCACTCGCTGTCACCCAGCTGTCACTTTCTGTCACTCAGCTGTCACTCGCTGTCACTCAGCAGTCATTTTCTGTCACTCGCTGTTACTCAGCTGTTGGTTTCTGTCACTTTCTGACCCTCAGCTTTCACTTTCTGTCACTTTCTCTCACTCGCTGTCACCCAACTGTCACTTTCTGTCACTCAGCTGTCATTTGCTGTCACTCAGCAGTCATTTTCTGTCACTCGCTGTCACTCAGCTGTCACTTTCTGTCACTCGCTGTCACTCAGCAGTCATTTTCTGTCACTCGCTGTCACTCCGCTGTTGGTTTCTGTCACTTTCTGACACTCAGCTTTCACTTTCTGTCTCTTTCTCTCACTCGCTGTCACCCAACTGTCACTTTCTGTCACTCAGCTGTCACTCGCTGTCACTCAGCAGTCATTTTCTGTCACTCGCTGTCACTCAGCTATCACTTTCTGTCACTCGCTGACACTCAGCTGTCTTTTTCTGTCACTCGCTGTCACCCAGCTATCACTTTCTGTCTTTCAGCTTTCACTTTTTTTTACTCGCTGTCACTCGACTGTCACATTCTGTCACAGCTGAGTGCTGTCAATTTCTGTCATTCGCTGTCACATTCTGTCACTTTCTGTCACTAGCTGTCACTCAGCTGTCACTTTCTGTCACTCGCTGTCACTCAGCTGTCACTTTCTGTTATTCGCTGTCACTTTCTTTCTAATCGACGGAGTTATATCACAAAGATATATCGGTATTCAATCAGCTGTCTCTTTCTGTCACTCGCTGTCACTCAATCAGCTGTCTCTTTCTGTCACTCGCTGTCACTCAGCTGTCACTTTCTGTCAGTCGCTGACACTCAGCTTTCATTTCCTGTCACTCAGCTGTCACTTACTGTCATTCGCTGTCACTCAGCTGTCACTTTCAGTGATTCGCTGTAACTCAGCTGTCACTTCCTGTCATTCGCTGTCACTCAGCTGTCACTTCCTGTCATTCGCTGTCACTCAGCTGTCACTTTCTTTCACTTTCTCTCACTCGCTGTCACCCTGCTGTCACTTTCTGTCACTTAGCTGTCACTCGCTGTCACTCAGCAGTCATTTTCTGTCACTCGCTGTCACTCAGCTGTTGATTTCTGTCACTTTCTGACACTCAACTTTCACTTTCTGTCACTTTCTCTCACTCGCTGTCACCCAACTGTCACTTTCTGTCACTCAGCTGTCACTCGCTGTCACTCAGCAGTCATTTTCTGTCACTCGCTGTCACTCAGCTGTTGGTTTCTGTCACTTTCTGACACTCAGCTTTCACTTTCTGTCACTTTCTCTCACTCGCTGTCACCCAACGGTCACTTTCTGTCACTCGCTGTCACTCAGCTGTCACTTTCTGTCATTCGCTGTCACCCAGCTGTCACTTTCTGTCACTCGCTGTCAGTCAGCTGTCACTTTCTGTCACTCGCTGTCAGTCAGCTGTCACTTTCTGACACTCGGCTTTCACTTTCTGTCACATTCTCTCACTCGCTGTCACCCAACGGTCACTTTCTGTCACTCAGCTGTCACTCGCTGTCACTCAGCAGTCATTTTCTGTCACTCGCTGTCACTCAGCTGTTGGTTTCTGTCACTTTCTGACACTCAGCTTTCACTTTCTGTCACATTCTCTCACTCGCTGTCACCGAACGGTCACTTTCTGTCACTCAGCTGTCACTTCCTGTCATTCGCTGTCACTCAGCTGTCACTTTCTGTCACTTTCTTTCACTCGCTATCACCCAGCTGTCACTTTCTGTCACTCAACTGTCACATTCTGTCACTCAGCTGTCACTTACTATCATTCGCTGTCACTCAGCTGTCACTTTCAGTGATTCGCTGTCACTCAGCTGTCATTTTCTGTCACTTTCTCTCACTCGCTGTCACCCAGCTGTCACTTTCTGTCACTCAGCTGTCACTCGCTGTCACTCAGCAGCCATTTTCTGTCACTCGCTGTCACTCCGCTGTTGGTTTCTGTCACTTTCTGTCACTCGCTGTCAGTCAGCCTTCACTTTCTGTCACTCGCTGTCACTCAGCTGTCACTCTCTGTCACTCGCTGTCACTTTCTATCAATCGCTGTCACTTTCTGTCACTTTCTGACACTTAGCTGTCGCTCAGCCGTATTTTCCTCTCACTCGCTGACACTCAGCTGTCACTTTCTGTGATTCGCTGTCACTCAGCTTTCACTTTCTGTCATTCGCTGTCACTCAGCTGTCACTTTCTGTCACTCGCTGTCACTCAATCAGCTGTCTCTTTCTGTCACTCGCTGTCACTCAGCTGTCACTTACTGTAACTTTCTCTCACTCGCTGTCACCCAGCTATAACTTTCTGTCATTCGCTGTCACTTTCTTTCTAATCGACGGAGTTATATCTCAAAGATATATCGGTATTCAATAAGCTGTCTCTTTCTGTCACTCGCTGTCACTCAATCAGCTGTCTCTTTTTGTCACTCGCTGTCACTCAGCTGTCACTTTCTGTCACTCGCTGTCACTCAGCTGTCACTTTCTGACACTTAACTTTCACTCAGCTGTCACTCGCTGTCACTTTCTGTCAATCAGCTGTCACTTTCTGTCAATCAGCTGTCACTTTCTGTCAATCAGCTGTCACTTTGTGACACTCATCTGTCACTTTCTGTGACTCGCTTTCACTCAGCTGTCATAAGCTGTCACTGTCTGTCACTTTCTGTCATTCGCTGTCACTCAGCTGTCACTTTCTGTCACTCGCTGACACTCAGCTGTCACTTTCTGTCACTCGCTGTCACTCAGCTGTCATTTTCTGTCACTTTCTGTCACTCACTTTCACTCAGCTGTCACTTTCTGTCACTCGCTGTCACTCAGCTGTCACTTTCTGTCACTCGCTGTCACTCAGCTGTCACTTTCTGTCACTCGCTGTCACTCAGCTGTCCTTTTCTGTCATTCGCAGTCACCCAGCTGTCACTTTCTGTCACTCTCTGTCAGTCAGCTGTTACTTTCTGTCACTCGCTGTCAGTCAGCTGTCACTTTCTGTCACTCGCTGTCAGTCAGCTGTCACTTTCTGTCACTTGTTGTCACTCAGCTGTCACTCTCTGTCACTCAGCTGTCACTTTCTGTCATTCGCTGTCACTTTCTGACACTCGCTGTCACTCAGCTGTCACTTTCTGTGACTCGCTTTCACTCAGCTGTCATAAGCTGTCACTGTCTGTCACTTTCTGTCATTCGCTGTCACTCAGCTGTCACTTTCTGTCACTCGCTGACACTCAGCTGTCACTTTCTGTCACTCGCTGTCACTCAGCTGTCATTTTCTGTCACTTTCTGTCACTCGCTGTTACCCAGCTGTCACTTTCTGTCACTTAGCTGTCATTTTCTGTCACTTTCTGTCACTCGCTTTCACTCAACTGTCACTTTCTGTCACTCGCTGTCACTCAGCTGTCACTTTCTGTCACTCGCTGTCACTCAGCTGTCACTTTCTGTCATTCGCTGTCACCCAGCTGTTACTTTCTGTCACTCGCTGTCAGTCAGCTGTCACTTTCTGTCACTCGCTGTCAGTCAGCTGTCACTTTCTGTCACTTGTTGTCACTCAGCTGTCACTCTCTGTCACTCAGCTGTCACTTTCTGTCATTCGCTGTCACTTTCTGACACTCGCTGTCACTCAGCTGTCACTTTCTGTGACTCGCTTTCACTCAGCTGTCATTAGCTGTCACTTTCTGTCACTTTCTGTCATTCGCTGTCACTCAGCTGTCACTTTCTGTCACTCGCTGACACTCAGCTGTCACTTTCTGTCACTCGCTGTCACTCAGCTGTCACTTTCTGTCACTCGCCGTCACTCAGCTGTCACTTTCTGTCATTCGCTGTCACCCAGCTGTCACTTTCTGTCACTCGCTGTCAGTCAGCTGTCACTTTCTGTCACTCGCTGTCAGTCAGCTGTCACTTTCTGTCACTTGTTGTCACTCAGCTGTCACTCTCCGTCACTCGCTGTCACTCAGCTGTCACTTTCTGTCACTCGCTGTCACATTCTGTCACTTTCTGACACTCAGCTGTCACTCAGCTGTATTTTCCTCTCACTCGCTGACACTCAGCTGTCACTTTCTTTGATTCGCTGTCACTCAGCTGTCACTTTCTGTCATTCGCTGTCACTCAGCTGTCATTTTCTGTCACTTTCTGTCACTCGCTTTCACTCAGCTGTCACTTTCTGTCACTCGCTGTCACTCAGCTTTCACTTTCTGTCACTCGCTGTCACTCAGCTGTCACTTTCTGTCACTCGCTGTCACTCAGCTGTCCTTTTCTGTCATTCGCAGTCACCCAGCTGTCACTTTCTGTCACTCTCTGTCAGTCAGCTGTCACTTTCTGTCACTCGCTGACACTCAGCTGTCACTTTCTGTCACTCGCTGTCACCCAGCTGTCACTTTCTGTCACTTAGCTGTCATTTTCTGTCACTTTCTGTCACTCGCTTTCACTCAACTGTCACTTTCTGTCACTCGCTGTCACTCAGCTGTCACTTTCTGTCACTCGCCGTCACTCAGCTGTCACTTTCTGTCATTCGCTGTCACCCAGCTGTCACTTTCTGTCACTCGCTGTCAGTCAGCTGTCACTTTCTGTCACTCGCTGTCAGTCAGCTGTCACTTTCTGTCACTTGTTGTCACTCAGCTGTCACTCTCCGTCACTCGCTTTCACTCAGCTGTCACTTTCTGTCATTCGCTGTCACTTTCTGACACTCGCTGTCACTCAGCTGTCACTTTCTGTGACTCGCTTTCACTCAGCTGTCATTAGCTGTCACTTTCTGTCACTTTCTGTCACTTTCTGTCATTCGCTGTCACTCAGCTGTCACTTTCTGTCACTCGCTGACACTCAGCTGTCACTTTCTGTCACTCGCTGTCACTCAGCTGCCATCTCACTCGCTGTCACCAAGCTATCTTTTTCTGTCTTTCAGCTGTCACTTTTTTTTACTCGCTCTCACTCAACTGTCACATTCTGTCACTCAGCTGTCACTTACTGTCATTCGCTGTCACTCAGCTGTCACTTTCAGTGATTCGCTGTAACTCAGCTGTCACTTCCTGTCATTCGCTGTCACTCAGCTGTCACTTTCAGTGATTCGCTGTCACTCAGCTGTCACTTTCTGTCACTCGCTGTCACTCAGCTGTCATTTTCTGTCATTCGCTGTCACCAAGCTGTCACTTTCTGTCACTCGCTGTCACCCAGCTGTCACTTTCTGTCACTTAGCTGTCATTTTCTGTCACTTTCTGTCACTCGCTTTCACTCAACTGTCACTTTCTGTCACTCGCTGTCACTCAGCTGTCACTTTCTGTCACTCGCCGTCACTCAGCTGTCACTTTCTGTCATTCGCTGTCACCCAGCTGTCACTTTCTCTCACTCGCTGTCACCCAGCGATCACTTTCTGTATTTCAGCTGTCACTTTTTTTTACTCGCTCTCACTCAACTGTCACATTCTGTCACTCAGCTGTCACTTACTGTCATTCGCTGTCACTCAGCTGTCACTTTCAGTGATTCGCTGTCACTCAGCTGTTATTTTCTGTCATTCGCTGTCACTCAGCTGTCACTTTCTCTCACTCGCTGTCACTCCGCTGTTGGTTTCTGTCACTTTCTGACACTCAGCTTTCACTTTCTGTCATTCGCTGTCACTTTCTCTCACTCGCTGTCACCCAACTGTCACTTTCTTTCACTCAGCTGTCACTCGCTGTCACTCAGCAGTCATTTTCTGTCACTCGCTGTCACTCTGCTGTCACTTTCTATCAATCGCTGTCACTTTCTGTCACTTTTTGACACTTAGCTGTCGCTCAGCCGTATTTTCCTCTCACTCGCTGACACTCAGCTGTCACTTTCTGTGATTCGCTGTCACTCAGCTTTCACTTTCTGTCATTCGCTGTCACTCAGCTGTTACTTTCTGTCATTCGCTGCCACTCAGCTGTCACTTTCTCTCACTCGCTGTCACTCCGCTGTTGGTTTCTGTCACTTTCTGACACTCAGCTTTCACTTTCTGTCATTCGCTGTCACTTTCTGTCACTTTCTCTCACTCGCTGTCACCCAACTGTCACTTTCTTTCACTCAGCTGTCACTCGCTGTCACTCAGCAGTCATTTTCTGTCACTTTCTGACACTTAGCTGTCGCTCAGCCGTATTTTCCTCTCACTCGCTGACACTCAGCTGTCATTTTCTGTGATTCGCTGTCACTCAGCTTTCACTTTCTGTCACTCGCTGTCACTCCGCTGTTGGTTTCTGTCACTTTCTGACACTCAGCTTTCACTTTCTCTCATTCGCTGTCACTTACTGTCACTTTCTCTCACTCGCTGTCACCCAGCTATCACTTTGTGTCTTTCAGCTGTCACTTTTTTTTACTCGCTCTCACTCAACTGTCACATTCTGTAACTCAGCTGTCACTTACTGTCATTCGCTGTCACTCAGCTGTCACTTTCAGTGATTCGCTGTCACTGAGCTGTCACTTCCTGTCATTCGCTGTCACTCAGCTGTCACTTCCTGTCATTCGCTGTCACTCAGCTGTCACTTTCTGTCACTTTCTCTCACTCGCTGTCACCCAGCTGTCACTTTCTGTCACTCAACTGTCACATTCTGTCACTCAGCTGTCACTTACTATCATTCGCTGTCACTCAGCTGTCACTTTCAGTGATTCGCTGTCACTGAGCTGTCACTTCCTGTCATTCGCTGTCACTCAGCTGTCACTTCCTGTCGTTCGCTGTCACTCAGCTGTCACTTTCTGTCACTTTCTCTCACTCGCTATCACCCAGCTGTCACTTTCTGTCACTCAGCTGTCACTCGCTGTCACTCAGCAGTCATTTTCTGTCACTCGCTGTCACTCAGCTGTTGATTTCTGTCACTTTCTGACACTCATCTTTCTCTTTCTGTCACTTTCTCTCACTCGCTGTCACCCAACTGTCACTTTCTTTCACTCAGCTGTCACTCGCTGTCACTCAGCAGTCATTTTCTGTCACTCGCTGTCACTCAGCTGTTGGTTTCTGTCACTTTCTGACACTCAGCTTTCACTTTCTGTCACTTTCTCTCACTCGCTGTCACCCAACGGTCACTTTCTGTCATTCAGCTGTCACTTGCTGTCACTCAGCAGTCGTTTTCTGTCACTCGCTGTCACTCAGCTGTCACTTTGTCACTCGCTGACACTCAGCTGTCTTTTTCTGTCACTCGCTGTCACTCAGCTGTCACTTACTGTCACTTTCTCTAACTCGCTGTCACCCAACTGTCACTTTCTGTCACTCAGCTGTCATTTGCTGTCACTCAGCAGTCACTTTCTGTCACTCGCTGTCACTCAGCTGTCATTTTCTGTCACTTTCTGTCACTCGCTGTGACTCAGCTGTCACTTTCTGACATTCGCTGTCACTTACTGTCACTTTCTCTCATTTAATGTCACCCAGCTGTCACTTTCTGTCACTCGCTGTCAGTCAGCCTTCACTTTCTGTCACTCGCTGTCACTCATCTGTCACTCTCTGTCACTCGCTGTCACTCTGCTGTTACTTTCTATCAATCGCTGTCACTTTCTGTCACTTTCTGACACTTAGCTGTCGCTCAGCCGTATTTTCCTCTCACTCGCTGACACTCAGCTGTCACTTTCTGTGATTCGCTGTCACTCAGCTTTCACTTTCTGTCATTCGCTGTCACTCAGCTGTCACTTTCTGTCACTTTCTCTCACTCGCTGTCACCCAGCTGTCACTTTCTGTCACTCAACTGTCACATTCTGTCACTCAGCTGTCACTTACTATCATTCGCTGTCACTCAGCTGTCACTTTCAGTGATTCGCTGTCACTCAGATGTCATTTTCTGTCACTTTCTCTCACTCGCTGTCACCCAGCTGTCACTTTCTGTCACTCAGCTGTCACTCGCTGTCACTCAGCAGTCATTTTCTGTCACTCGCTGTCACTCAGCTGTTGATTTCTGTCACTTTCTGACACTCATCTTTCTCTTTCTGTCACTTTCTCTCACTCGCTGTCACCCAACTGTCACTTTCTTTCACTCAGCTGTCACTCGCTGTCACTCAGCAGTCATTTTCTGTCACTCGCTGTCACTCAGCTGTCACTTGCTGTCACTAGCAGTCTCTCAGCTGTCTCTTTCTGTCACTCGCTGTCACTCAGCTGTCACTTACTGTCACTTTCTCTCACTCGCTGTCACCCAGCTATCACTTTGTCTTTCAGCTGTCACTTTTGTTTACTCGCTCTCACTCAACTGTCACATTCTGTCACTCGCTGTCACTCAGCTGTCAATTTCTGTCACTCAGCTGTCATTTTCTGTCACTTTCTGTCACTCGCTGTCACTCAGCTGTCACTTTCTGACACTCAGCTGTCACTTACTGTCACTTTCTCTCACTCGCTATCACCCAGCTATCACTTTCTGTCTTTCAGCTGTCACTTTTTGTTACTCGTTTTCACTCAACTGTCACATTATGTCACTCGCTGTCACTCAGCTGTCACTTTCTGACTTTCAGCTGTCACTTACTGTCACTTTCTCTCACTCGCTGTCACCCAGCTATCACTTTGTCTTTCAGCTGTCACTTTTTTTTACTCGCTCTCACTCAACTGTGACATTCTGTCACTCGCTGTCACTAGCTGTCCCTCAGATGTCACTTTCTGTCACTAAGCTATCACTTTCTGCCACTCAGCTGTCACTTTCTGTCACTCAGATGTCATTTTCTGTCACTTTCTGTCACTCGCTGTCATTTTCTGACACTCAGCTGTCTTTTTCTGTCACTTTCTCTCACTCGCTGTCACCCAGCTGTCACTTTCTGTCACTCAGATGTCACTCGCTGTCACTCAGCAGTCATTTTCTGTCACTCGCTGTCACTCAGCTGACACTTTCTGTCACTCGCTGACACTCAGCTGTCTTTTTCTGTCACTCGCTGTCACTCAGCTGTCACTTTCTGACACTCAGCTGTCACTCAGCTGTATTTTCCTCTCACTCGCTGACACTCAGCTGTCACTTTCTTTGATTCGCTGTCACTCAGCTGTCACTTTCTGTCATTCGCTGTCACTTTCTGACACTCGCTGTCACTCATCTGTCACTTTCTGTGACTCGCTTACACTCAGCTGTCATTAGCTGTCACTGTCTGTCACTTTCTGTCATTCGCTGTCACTCAGCTGTCACTTTCTGTCACTCGCTGTCACTCAGCTGTCACTTTCTGTCATTCGCTGTCACCCAGCTGTCACTTTCTGTCACTCGCTGTCAGTCAGCTGTCACTTTCTGTCACTCGCTGTCAGTCAGCTGTCACTTTCTGACACTCAGCTTTCACTTTCTGTCACATTCTCTCACTCGCTGTCACCCAACGGTCACTTTCTGTCACTCAGCTGTCACTCGCTGTCACTCAGCAGTCATTTTCTGTCACTCGCTGTCACTCAGCTGTTGGTTTCTGTCACTTTCTGACACTCAGCTTTCACTTTCTGTCACTTTCTCTCACTCGCTGTCACCCAACGGTCACTTTCTGTCACTCAGCTGTCACTTCCTGTCATTCGCTGTCACTCAGCTGTCACTTTCTGTCACTTTCTCTCACTCGCTATCACCCAGCTGTCACTTTCTGTCACTCAACTGTCACATTCTGTCACTCAGCTGTCACTTTCAGTGATTCGCTGTCACTCAGCTGTCATTTTCTGTCACTTTCTCTCACTCGCTGTCACCCAGCTGTCACTTTCTGTCACTCAGCTGTCACTCGCTGTCACTCAGCAGTCATTTTCTGTCACTCGCTGTCACTCAGCTGTTGATTTCTGTCACTTTCTGACACTCATCTTTCTCTTTCTGTCACTTTCTTTCACTCGCTGTCACCCAACTGTCACTTTCTTTCACTCAGCTGTCACTCGCTGTCACCCAGCTGTCACTTTCTGTCACTCAGCTGTCACTCGCTGTCACTCAGCAGTCATTTTCTGTCACTCGCTGTTACTCAGCTGTTGGTTTCTGTCACTTTCTGACCCTCAGCTTTCACTTTCTGTCACTTTCTCTCACTCGCTGTCACCCAACTGTCACTTTCTGTCACTCAGCTGTCATTTGCTGTCACTCAGCAGTCATTTTCTGTCACTCGCTGTCACTCAGCTGTCACTTTCTGTCACTCGCTGTCACTCAGCAGTCATTTTCTGTCACTCGCTGTCACTCCGCTGTTGGTTTCTGTCACTTTCTGACACTCAGCTTTCACTTTCTGTCTCTTTCTCTCACTCGCTGTCACCCAACTCACTTTCTGTCACTCAGCTGTCACTCGCTGTCACTCAGCAGTCATTTTCTGTCACTCGCTGTCACTCAGCTATCACTTTCTGTCACTCGCTGACACTCAGCTGTCTTTTTCAGTCACTCGCTGTCACCCAGCTATCACTTTCTGTCTTTCAGCTTTCACTTTTTTTTACTCGCTGTCACTCGACTGTCACATTCTGTCACAGCTGAGTGCTGTCAATTTCTGTCATTCGCTGTCACATTCTGTCACTTTCTGTCACTAGCTGTCACTCAGCTGTCACTTTCTGTCACTCGCTGTCACTCAGCTGTCACTTTCTGTTATTCGCTGTCACTTTCTTTCTAATCGACGGAGTTATATCACAAAGATATATCGGTATTCAATCAGCTGTCTCTTTCTGTCACTCGCTGTCACTCAATCAGCTGTCTCTTTCTGTCACTCGCTGTCACTCAGCTGTCACTTTCTGTCAGTCGCTGACACTCAGCTTTCATTTCCTGTCACTCAGCTGTCACTTACTGTCATTCGCTGTCACTCAGCTGTCACTTTCAGTGATTCGCTGTAACTCAGCTGTCACTTCCTGTCATTCGCTGTCACTCAGCTGTCACTTCCTGTCATTCGCTGTCACTCAGCTGTCACTTTCTTTCACTTTCTCTCACTCGCTGTCACCCTGCTGTCACTCAGCTGTCACTCGCTGTCACTCAGCAGTCATTTTCTGTCACTCGCTGTCACTCAGCTGTTGATTTCTGTCACTTTCTGACACTCAACTTTCACTTTCTGTCACTTTCTCTCACTCGCTGTCACCCAACTGTCACTTTCTGTCACTCAGCTGTCACTCGCTGTCACTCAGCAGTCATTTTCTGTCACTCGCTGTCACTCAGCTGTTGGTTTCTGTCACTTTCTGACACTCAGCTTTCACTTTCAGTCACTTTCTCTCACTCGCTGTCACCCAACGGTCACTTTCTGTCACTCGCTGTCACTCAGCTGTCACTTTCTGTCATTCGCTGTCACCCAGCTGTCACTTTCTGTCACTCGCTGTCAGTCAGCTGTCACTTTCTGTCACTCGCTGTCAGTCAGCTGTCACTTTCTGATACTCAGCTTTCACTTTCTGTCACATTCTCTCACTCGCTGTCACCCAACGGTCACTTTCTGTCACTCAGCTGTCACTCGCTGTCACTCAGCAGTCATTTTCTGTCATTCGCTGTCACTCAGCTGTTGGTTTCTGTCACTTTCTGACACTCAGCTTTCACTTTCTGTCACATTCTCTCACTCGCTGTCACCGAACGGTCACTTTCTGTCACTCAGCTGTCACTTCCTGTCATTCGCTGTCACTCAGCTGTCACTTTCTGTCACTTTCTTTCACTCGCTATCACCCAGCTGTCACTTTCTGTCACTCAACTGTCACATTCTGTCACTCAGCTGTCACTTACTATCATTCGCTGTCACTCGCTGTCACTCAGCAGCCATTTTCTGTCACTCGCTGTCACTCCGCTGTTGGTTTCTGTCACTTTCTGACACTCAGCTTTCACTTTCTGTCATTCGCTGTCACTTACTGTCACTTTCTCTCACTCGCTGTCACCCAGCTATCACTTTGTGTCTTTCAGCTGTCACTTTTTTTTACTCGCTCTCACTCAACTGTTACATTCTGTCACTCAGCTGTCACTTACTGTCATTCGCTGTCACTCAGCTGTCACTTTCAGTGATTCGCTGTCACTGAGCTGTCACTTCCTGTCATTCGCTGTCACTCAGCTGTCTTTTCCTGTCATTCGCTGTCACTCAGCTGTCACTTTCAGTGATTCGCTGTCACTCAGCTGTCATTTTCTGTCACTTTCTCTCACTCGCTGTCACCCAGCTGTCACTTTCTGTCACTCAGCTGTCACTCGCTGTCACTCAGCAGTCATTTTCTGTCACTCGCTGTCACTCAGCTGTTGATTTCTGTCACTTTCTGACACTCATCTTTCTCTTTCTGTCACTTTCTCTCACTCGCTGTCACCCAACTGTCACTTTCTTTCACTCAGCTGTCACTCGCTGTCACTCAGCAGTCATTTTCTGTCACTCGCTGTCACTCAGCTGTTGGTTTCTTTCACTTTCTGACACTCAGCTTTCACTTTCTGTCACTTTCTCTCACTCGCTGTCACCCAACGGTCACTTTCTGTCATTCAGCTGTCACTTGCTGTCACTCAGCAGTCGTTTTCTGTCACTCGCTGTCACTCAGCTGTCACTTTGTCACTCGCTGACACTCAGCTGTCTTTTTCTGTCACTCGCTGTCACTCAGCTGTCACTTACTGTCACTTTCTCTAACTCGCTGTCACCCAACTGTCACTTTCTGTCACTCAGCTGTCATTTGCTGTCACTCAGCAGTCACTTTCTGTCACTCGCTGTCACTCAGCTGTCATTTTCTGTCACTTTCTGTCACTCGCTGTGACTCAGCTGTCACTTTCTGACATTCGCTGTCACTTACTGTCACTTTCTCTCATTTAATGTCACCCAGCTGTCACTTTCTGTCACTCGCTGTCAGTCAGCCTTCACTTTCTGTCACTCGCTGTCACTCATCTGTCACTCTCTGTCACTCGCTGTCACTCTGCTGTTACTTTCTATCAATCGCTGTCACTTTCTGTCACTTTCTGACACTTAGCTGTCGCTCAGCCGTATTTTCCTCTCACTCGCTGACACTCAGCTGTCACTTTCTGTGATTCGCTGTCACTCAGCTTTCACTTTCTGTCATTCGCTGTCACTCAGCTGTCACTTTCTGTCACTTTCTCTCACTCGCTGTCACCCAGCTGTCACTTTCTGTCACTCAACTGTCACATTCTGTCACTCAGCTGTCACTTACTATCATTCGCTGTCACTCAGCTGTCACTTTCAGTGATTCGCTGTCACTCAGATGTCATTTTCTGTCACTTTCTCTCACTCGCTGTCACCCAGCTGTCACTTTCTGTCACTCAGCTGTCACTCGCTGTCACTCAGCAGTCATTTTCTGTCACTCGCTGTCACTCAGCTGTTGATTTCTGTCACTTTCTGACACTCATCTTTCTCTTTCTGTCACTTTCTCTCACTCGCTGTCACCCAACTGTCACTTTCTTTCACTCAGCTGTCACTCGCTGTCACTCAGCAGTCATTTTCTGTCACTCGCTGTCACTCAGCTGTCACTTGCTGTCACTAGCAGTCTCTCAGCTGTCTCTTTCTGTCACTCGCTGTCACTCAGCTGTCACTTACTGTCACTTTCTCTCACTCGCTGTCACCCAGCTATCACTTTGTCTTTCAGCTGTCACTTTTGTTTACTCGCTCTCACTCAACTGTCACATTCTGTCACTCGCTGTCACTCAGCTGTCAATTTCTGTCACTCAGCTGTCATTTTCTGTCACTTTCTGTCACTCGCTGTCACTCAGCTGTCACTTTCTGACACTCAGCTGTCACTTACTGTCACTTTCTCTCACTCGCTATCACCCAGCTATCACTTTCTGTCTTTCAGCTGTCACTTTTTGTTACTCGTTTTCACTCAACTGTCACATTATGTCACTCGCTGTCACTCAGCTGTCACTTTCTGACTTTCAGCTGTCACTTACTGTCACTTTCTCTCACTCGCTGTCACCCAGCTATCACTTTGTCTTTCAGCTGTCACTTTTTTTTACTCGCTCTCACTCAACTGTGACATTCTGTCACTCGCTGTCACTAGCTGTCCCTCAGATGTCACTTTCTGTCACTAAGCTATCACTTTCTGCCACTCAGCTGTCACTTTCTGTCACTCAGATGTCATTTTCTGTCACTTTCTGTCACTCGCTGTCATTTTCTGACACTCAGCTGTCTTTTTCTGTCACTTTCTCTCACTCGCTGTCACCCAGCTGTCACTTTCTGTCACTCAGATGTCACTCGCTGTCACTCAGCAGTCATTTTCTGTCACTCGCTGTCACTCAGCTGACACTTTCTGTCACTCGCTGACACTCAGCTGTCTTTTTCTGTCACTCGCTGTCACTCAGCTGTCACTTTCTGACACTCAGCTGTCACTCAGCTGTATTTTCCTCTCACTCGCTGACACTCAGCTGTCACTTTCTTTGATTCGCTGTCACTCAGCTGTCACTTTCTGTCATTCGCTGTCACTTTCTGACACTCGCTGTCACTCATCTGTCACTTTCTGTGACTCGCTTACACTCAGCTGTCATTAGCTGTCACTGTCTGTCACTTTCTGTCATTCGCTGTCACTCAGCTGTCACTTTCTGTGACTCGCTTTCACTCAGCTGTCATAATCTGTCACTTTCTGTCACTTTCTGTCATTCGCTGTCACTCAGCTGTCACTTTCTGTCACTCGCTGTCACTCAGCTGTCACTTTCTGTCATTCGCTGTCACCCAGCTGTCACTTTCTGTCACTCGCTGTCAGTCAGCTGTCACTTTCTGTCACTCGCTGTCAGTCAGCTGTCACTTTCTGACACTCAGCTTTCACTTTCTGTCACATTCTCTCACTCGCTGTCACCCAACGGTCACTTTCTGTCACTCAGCTGTCACTCGCTGTCACTCAGCAGTCATTTTCTGTCACTCGCTGTCACTCAGCTGTTGGTTTCTGTCACTTTCTGACACTCAGCTTTCACTTTCTGTCACTTTCTCTCACTCGCTGTCACCCAACGGTCACTTTCTGTCACTCAGCTGTCACTTCCTGTCATTCGCTGTCACTCAGCTGTCACTTTCTGTCACTTTCTCTCACTCGCTATCACCCAGCTGTCACTTTCTGTCACTCAACTGTCACATTCTGTCACTCAGCTGTCACTTTCAGTGATTCGCTGTCACTCAGCTGTCATTTTCTGTCACTTTCTCTCACTCGCTGTCACCCAGCTGTCACTTTCTGTCACTCAGCTGTCACTCGCTGTCACTCAGCAGTCATTTTCTGTCACTCGCTGTCACTCAGCTGTTGATTTCTGTCACTTTCTGACACTCATCTTTCTCTTTCTGTCACTTTCTTTCACTCGCTGTCACCCAACTGTCACTTTCTTTCACTCAGCTGTCACTCGCTGTCACCCAGCTGTCACTTTCTGTCACTCAGCTGTCACTCGCTGTCACTCAGCAGTCATTTTCTGTCACTCGCTGTTACTCAGCTGTTGGTTTCTGTCACTTTCTGACCCTCAGCTTTCACTTTCTGTCACTTTCTCTCACTCGCTGTCACCCAACTGTCACTTTCTGTCACTCAGCTGTCATTTGCTGTCACTCAGCAGTCATTTTCTGTCACTCGCTGTCACTCAGCTGTCACTTTCTGTCACTCGCTGTCACTCAGCAGTCATTTTCTGTCACTCGCTGTCACTCCGCTGTTGGTTTCTGTCACTTTCTGACACTCAGCTTTCACTTTCTGTCTCTTTCTCTCACTCGCTGTCACCCAACTCACTTTCTGTCACTCAGCTGTCACTCGCTGTCACTCAGCAGTCATTTTCTGTCACTCGCTGTCACTCAGCTATCACTTTCTGTCACTCGCTGACACTCAGCTGTCTTTTTCAGTCACTCGCTGTCACCCAGCTATCACTTTCTGTCTTTCAGCTTTCACTTTTTTTTACTCGCTGTCACTCGACTGTCACATTCTGTCACAGCTGAGTGCTGTCAATTTCTGTCATTCGCTGTCACATTCTGTCACTTTCTGTCACTAGCTGTCACTCAGCTGTCACTTTCTGTCACTCGCTGTCACTCAGCTGTCACTTTCTGTTATTCGCTGTCACTTTCTTTCTAATCGACGGAGTTATATCACAAAGATATATCGGTATTCAATCAGCTGTCTCTTTCTGTCACTCGCTGTCACTCAATCAGCTGTCTCTTTCTGTCACTCGCTGTCACTCAGCTGTCACTTTCTGTCAGTCGCTGACACTCAGCTTTCATTTCCTGTCACTCAGCTGTCACTTACTGTCATTCGCTGTCACTCAGCTGTCACTTTCAGTGATTCGCTGTAACTCAGCTGTCACTTCCTGTCATTCGCTGTCACTCAGCTGTCACTTCCTGTCATTCGCTGTCACTCAGCTGTCACTTTCTTTCACTTTCTCTCACTCGCTGTCACCCTGCTGTCACTCAGCTGTCACTCGCTGTCACTCAGCAGTCATTTTCTGTCACTCGCTGTCACTCAGCTGTTGATTTCTGTCACTTTCTGACACTCAACTTTCACTTTCTGTCACTTTCTCTCACTCGCTGTCACCCAACTGTCACTTTCTGTCACTCAGCTGTCACTCGCTGTCACTCAGCAGTCATTTTCTGTCACTCGCTGTCACTCAGCTGTTGGTTTCTGTCACTTTCTGACACTCAGCTTTCACTTTCAGTCACTTTCTCTCACTCGCTGTCACCCAACGGTCACTTTCTGTCACTCGCTGTCACTCAGCTGTCACTTTCTGTCATTCGCTGTCACCCAGCTGTCACTTTCTGTCACTCGCTGTCAGTCAGCTGTCACTTTCTGTCACTCGCTGTCAGTCAGCTGTCACTTTCTGACACTCAGCTTTCACTTTCTGTCACATTCTCTCACTCGCTGTCACCCAACGGTCACTTTCTGTCACTCAGCTGTCACTCGCTGTCACTCAGCAGTCATTTTCTGTCATTCGCTGTCACTCAGCTGTTGGTTTCTGTCACTTTCTGACACTCAGCTTTCACTTTCTGTCACATTCTCTCACTCGCTGTCACCGAACGGTCACTTTCTGTCACTCAGCTGTCACTTCCTGTCATTCGCTGTCACTCAGCTGTCACTTTCTGTCACTTTCTTTCACTCGCTATCACCCAGCTGTCACTTTCTGTCACTCAACTGTCACATTCTGTCACTCAGCTGTCACTTACTATCATTCGCTGTCACTCGCTGTCACTCAGCAGCCATTTTCTGTCACTCGCTGTCACTCCGCTGTTGGTTTCTGTCACTTTCTGACACTCAGCTTTCACTTTCTGTCATTCGCTGTCACTTACTGTCACTTTCTCTCACTCGCTGTCACCCAGCTATCACTTTGTGTCTTTCAGCTGTCACTTTTTTTTACTCGCTCTCACTCAACTGTTACATTCTGTCACTCAGCTGTCACTTACTGTCATTCGCTGTCACTCAGCTGTCACTTTCAGTGATTCGCTGTCACTGAGCTGTCACTTCCTGTCATTCGCTGTCACTCAGCTGTCTTTTCCTGTCATTCGCTGTCACTCAGCTGTCACTTTCAGTGATTCGCTGTCACTCAGCTGTCATTTTCTGTCACTTTCTCTCACTCGCTGTCACCCAGCTGTCACTTTCTGTCACTCAGCTGTCACTCGCTGTCACTCAGCAGTCATTTTCTGTCACTCGCTGTCACTCAGCTGTTGATTTCTGTCACTTTCTGACACTCATCTTTCTCTTTCTGTCACTTTCTCTCACTCGCTGTCACCCAACTGTCACTTTCTTTCACTCAGCTGTCACTCGCTGTCACTCAGCAGTCATTTTCTGTCACTTTCTCTCACTCGCTGTCACCCAACGGTCACTTTCCGTCATTCAGCTGTCACTTGCTGTCACTCAGCAGTCGTTTTCTGTCACTCGCTGTCACTCAGCTGTCACTTTGTCACTCGCTGACACTCAGCTGTCTTTTTCTGTCACTCGCTGTCACTCAGCTGTCACTTACTGTCACTTTCTCCAACTCGCTGTCACCCAGCTGTCACTTTCTGTCTTTCAGCTGACACTCGCTGTCACTCAGCAGTCATTTTCTGTCACTCGCTGTTACTCAGCTGTTGGTTTCTGTCACTTTCTGACACTCAGCTTTCTTTTTCTGTCACTTTCTCTCACTCGCTGTCACCCAACTATCACTTTCTGTCACTCAGCTGTCATTTGCTGTCACTCAGCAGTCATTTTCTGTCACTCGCTGTCACTCAGCTGTCACTTTCTGTCACTCGCTGTCACTCAGCTGTCATTTTCTGTCACTTTCTGTCACTCGCTGTGACTCAGCTGTCATTTTCTGTCATTCGCTGTCACTTACTGTCACTTTCTCTCATTTGCTGTCACCCAGCTGTCACTTTCTGTCACTCGCTGTCAGTCAGCCTTCACTTTCTGTCACTCGCTGTCACTCAGCTGTCACTCTCTGTCACTCGCTGTCACTTTCTATCAATCAGCTGTCACTTTCTGTCAATCAGCTGTCACTTTCTGTCAATCAGCTGTCACTTTGTGACACTCATCTGTCACTTTCTGTGACTCGCTTTTACTCAGCTGTCATAAGCTGTCACTGTCTGTCACTTTCTGTCATTCGCTGTCACTCAGCTGTCACTTTCTTTCACTCGCTGACACTCAGCTGTCACTTTCTGTCACTCGCTGTCACTCAGCTGTCATTTTCTGTCACTTTCTGTCACTCACTTTCACTCAGCTGTCACTTTCTGTCACTCGCTGTCACTCAGCTGTCACTTTCTGTCACTCGCTGTCACTCAGCTGTCACTTTCTGTCACTCGCTGTCACTCAGCTGTCCTTTTCTGTCATTCGCAGTCACCCAGCTGTCACTTTCTGTCACTCTCTGTCAGTCAGCTGTTACTTTCTGTCACTCGCTGACACTCAGCTGTCACTTTCTGTCACTCGCTGTTACCCAGCTGTCACTTTCTGTCACTTAGCTGTCATTTTCTGTCACTTTCTGTCACTCGCTTTCACTCAACTGTCACTTTCTGTCACTCGCTGTCACTCAGCTGTCACTTTCTGTCACTCGCTGTCATTCAGCTGTCACTTTCTGTCATTCGCTGTCACCCAGCTGTCACTTTCTGTCACTCGCTGTCAGTCAGCTGTCACTTTCTGTCACTCGCTGTAAGTCAGCTGTCACTTTCTGTCACTTGTTGTCACTCAGCTGTCACTCTCTGTCACTCAGCTGTCACTTTCTGTCATTCGCTGTCACTTTCTGACACTCGCTGTCACTCAGCTGTCACTTTCTGTGACTCGCTTTCACTCAGCTGTCATTAGCTGTCACTTTCTGTCACTTTCTGTCACTTTCTGTCATTCGCTGTCACTCAGCTGTCACTTTCTGTCACTCGCTGACACTCAGATGTCACTTTCTGTCACTCGCTGTCACTCAGCTGCCATCTCACTCGCTGTCACCAAGCTATCTTTTTCTGTCTTTCAGCTGTCACTTTTTTTTACTCGCTCTCACTCAACTGTCACATTCTGTCACTCAGCTGTCACTTACTGTCATTCGCTGTCACTCAGCTGTCACTTTCTGTCACTCGCTGTCACTCAGCTGTCCTTTTCTGTCATTCGCAGTCACCCAGCTGTCACTTTCTGTCACTCTCTGTCAGTCAGCTGTCACTTTCTGTCACTCGCTGACACTCAGCTGTCACTTTCTGTCACTCGCTGTCACCCAGCTGTCACTTTCTGTCACTTAGCTGTCATTTTCTGTCACTTTCTGTCACTCGCTTTCACTCAACTGTCACTTTCTGTCACTCGCTGTCACTCAGCTGTCACTTTCTGTCACTCGCCGTCACTCAGCTGTCACTTTCTGTCATTCGCTGTCACCCAGCTGTCACTTTCTGTCACTCGCTGTCAGTCAGCTGTCACTTTCTGTCACTCGCTGTCAGTCAGCTGTCACTTTCTGTCACTTGTTGTCACTCAGCTGTCACTCTCCGTCACTCGCTTTCACTCAGCTGTCACTTTCTGTCATTCGCTGTCACTTTTTGACATTCGCTGTCACTCAGCTGTTACTTTCTGTCATTCGCTGCCACTCAGCTGTCACTTTCTCTCACTCGCTGTCACTCCGCTGTTGGTTTCTGTCACTTTCTGACACTCAGCTTTCACTTTCTGTCATTCGCTGTCACTTTCTGTCACTTTCTCTCACTCGCTGTCACCCAACTGTCACTTTCTTTCACTCAGCTGTCACTCGCTGTCACTCAGCAGTCATTTTCTGTCACTCGCTGTCACTCTGCTGTCACTTTCTATCAATCGCTGTCACTTTCTGTCACTTTCTGACACTTAGCTGTCGCTCAGCCGTATTTTCCTCTCACTCGCTGACACTCAGCTGTCACTTTCTGTGATTCGCTGTCACTCAGCTTTCACTTTCTGTCACTCGCTGTCACTCCGCTGTTGGTTTCTGTCACTTTCTGACACTCAGCTTTCACTTTCTGTCATTCGCTGTCACTTACTGTCACTTTCTCTCACTCGCTGTCACCCAGCTGTCACTTTCTGTCACTCAACTGTCACATTCTGTCACTCAGCTGTCACTTACTATCATTCGCTGTCACTCAGCTGTCACTTTCAGTGATTCGCTGTCACTCAGCTGTCATTTTCTGTCACTTTCTCTCACTCGCTGTCACCCAGCTGTCACTTTCTGTCACTCAGCTGTCACTCGCTGTCACTCAGCAGTCATTTTCTGTCACTCGCTGTCACTCAGCTGTTGATTTCTGTCACTTTCTGACACTCATCTTTCTCTTTCTGTCACTTTCTCTCACTCGCTGTCACCCAACTGTCACTTTCTTTCACTCAGCTGTCACTCGCTGTCACTCAGCAGTCATTTTCTGTCACTCGCTGTCACTCAGCTGTTGGTTTCTGTCACTTTCTGACACTCAGCTTTCACTTTCTGTCACTTTCTCTCACTCGCTGTCACCCAACGGTCACTTTCTGTCATTCAGCTGTCACTTGCTGTCACTCAGCAGTCGTTTTCTGTCACTCGCTGTCACTCAGCTGTCACTTTGTCACTCGCTGACACTCAGCTGTCTTTTTCTGTCACTCGCTGTCACTCAGCTGTCACTTACTGTCACTTTCTCTAACTCGCTGTCACCCAGCTGTCACTTTCTGTCTTTCAGCTGTCACTCGCTGTCACTCAGCAGTCATTTTCTGTCACTCGCTGTTACTCAGCTGTTGGTTTCTGTCACTTTCTGACACTCAGCTTTCACTTTCTGTCACTTTCTCTCACTCGCTGTCACCCAACTGTCACTCTCTTTCACTCAGCTGTCACTCGCTGTCACTCAGCAGTCATTTTCTGTCACTCGCTGTCACTCAGCTGTTGGTTTCTGTCACTTTCTGACACTCAGCTTTCACTTTCTGTCACTTTCTCTCACTCGCTGTCACCCAACGGTCACTTTCTGTCATTCAGCTGTCACTTGCTGTCACTCAGCAGTCGTTTTCTGTCACTCGCTGTCACTCAGCTGTCACTTTGTCACTCGCTGACACTCAGCTGTCTTTTTCTGTCACTCGCTGTCACTCAGCTGTCACTTACTGTCACTTTCTCTAACTCGCTGTCACCCAACTGTCACTTTCTGTCACTCAGCTGTCATTTGCTGTCACTCAGCAGTCACTTTCTGTCACTCGCTGTCACTCAGCTGTCATTTTCTGTCACTTTCTGTCACTCGCTGTGACTCAGCTGTCACTTTCTGTCATTCGCTGTCACTTACTGTCACTTTCTCTCATTTAATGTCACCCAGCTGTCACTTTCTGTCACTCGCTGTCAGTCAGCCTTCACTTTCTGTCACTCGCTGTCACTCAGCTGTCACTCTCTGTCACTCGCTGTCACTCTGCTGTCACTTTCTATCAATCGCTGTCACTTTCTGTCACTTTCTGACACTTAGCTGTCGCTCAGCCGTATTTTCCTCTCACTCGCTGACACTCAGCTGTCACTTTCTGTGATTCGCTGTCACTCAGCTTTCACTTTCTGTCATTCGCTGTCACTCAGCTGTCACTTTCTGTCACTTTCTCTCACTCGCTGTCACCCAGCTGTCACTTTCTGTCACTCAACTGTCACATTCTGTCACTCAGCTGTCCCTTACTATCATTCGCTGTCACTCAGCTGTCACTTTCAGTGATTCGCTGTCACTCAGCTGTCATTTTCTGTCACTTTCTCTCACTCGCTGTCACCCAGCTGTCACTTTCTGTCACTCAGCTGTCACTCGCTGTCACTCAGCAGTCATTTTCTGTCACTCGCTGTCACTCAGCTGTTGATTTCTGTCACTTTCTGACACTCATCTTTCTCTTTCTGTCACTTTCTCTCACTCGCTGTCACCCAACTGTCACTTTCTTTCACTCAGCTGTCACTCGCTGTCACTCAGCAGTCATTTTCTGTCACTCGCTGTCACTCAGCTGTTGGTTTCTGTCACTTTCTGACACTCAGCTTTCACTTTCTGTCACTTTCTCTCACTCGCTGTCACCCAACGGTCACTTTCTGTCATTCAGCTGTCACTCGCTGTCACTCAGCAGTCATTTTCTGTCACTCGCCGTCACTCAGCTGTTGGTTTCTGTCACTTTCTGACACTCAGCTTTCACTTTCTGTCACTTTCTCTCACTCGCTGTCACCCAACGGTCACTTTCTGTCATTCAGCTGTCACTTGCTGTCACTCAGCAGTCGTTTTCTGTCACTCGCTGTCACTCAGCTGTCACTTTGTCACTCGCTGACACTCAGCTGTCTTTTTCTGTCACTCGCTGTCACTCAGTTGTCACTTACTGTCACTTTCTCTAACTCGCTGTCACCCAACTGTCACTTTCTGAAACTCAGCTGTCATTTGCTGTCACTCAGCAGTCACTTTCTGTCACTCGCTGTCACTCAGCTGTCATTTTCTGTCACTTTCTGTCACTCGCTGTGACTCAGCTGTCACTTTCTGTCATTCGCTGTCACTTACTGTCACTTTCTCTCATTTAATGTCACCCAGCTGTCACTTTCTGTCACTCGCTGTCAGTCAGCCTTCACTTTCTGTCACTCGCTGTCACTCAGCTGTCACTCTCTGTCACTCGCTGTCACTCTGCTGTCACTTTCTATCAATCGCTGTCACTTTCTGTCACTTTCTGACACTTAGCTGTCGCTCAGCCGTATTTTCCTCTCACTCGCTGACACTCAGCTGTCACTTTCTGTGATTCGCTGTCACTCAGCTTTCACTTTCTGTCATTCGCTGTCACTCAGCTGTCACTTTCTGTCACTTTCTCTCACTCGCTGTCACCCAGCTGTCACTTTCTGTCACTCAACTGTCACATTCTGTCACTCAGCTGTCACTTACTATCATTCGCTGTCACTCAGCTGTCACTTTCAGTGATTCGCTGTCACTCAGCTGTCATTTTCTGTCACTTTCTCTCACTCGCTATCACCCAGCTGTCACTTTCTGTCACTCAGCTGTCACTCGCTGTCACTCAGCAGTCATTTTCTGTCACTCGCTGTCACTCAGCTGTTGATTTCTGTCACTTTCTGACACTCATCTTTCTCTTTCTGTCACTTTCTCTCACTCGCTGTCACCCAACTGTCACTTTCTTTCACTCAGCTGTCACTCGCTGTCACTCAGCAGTCATTTTCTGTCACTCGCCGTCACTCAGCTGTTGGTTTCTGTCACTTTCTGACACTCAGCTTTCACTTTCTGTCACTTTCTCTCACTCGCTGTCACCCAACGGTCACTTTCTGTCATTCAGCTGTCACTTGCTGTCACTCAGCAGTCGTTTTCTGTCACTCGCTGTCACTCAGCTGTCACTTTGTCACTCGCTGACACTCAGCTGTCTTTTTCTGTCACTCGCTGTCACTCAGCTGTCACTTACTGTCACTTTCTCTAACTCGCTGTCACCCAACTGTCACTTTCTGTCACTTAGCTGTCATTTGCTGTCACTCAGCAGTCACTTTCTGTCACTCGCTGTTACTCAGCTGTTGGTTTCTGTCACTTTCTGACACTCAGCTGTCACTTTCTGTCACTTTCTCTCACTCGCTGTCACCCAGCTGTCACTTTCTGTCACTCAACTGTCACATTCTGTCACTCAGCTGTCACTTACTATCATTCGCTGTCACTCAGCTGTCACTTTCAGTGATTCGCTGTCACTCAGCTGTCATTTTCTGTCACTTTCTCTCACTCGCTATCACCCAGCTGTCACTTTCTGTCACTCAGCTGTCACTCGCTGTCACTCAGCAGTCATTTTCTGTCACTCGCTGTCACTCAGCTGTTGATTTCTGTCACTTTCTGACACTCATCTTTCTCTTTCTGTCACTTTCTCTCACTCGCTGTCACCCAACTGTCACTTTCTTTCACTCAGCTGTCACTCGCTGTCACTCAGCAGTCATTTTCTGTCACTCGCCGTCACTCAGCTGTTGGTTTCTGTCACTTTCTGACACTCAGCTTTCACTTTCTGTCACTTTCTCTCACTCGCTGTCACCCAACGGTCACTTTCTGTCATTCAGCTGTCACTTGCTGTCACTCAGCAGTCGTTTTCTGTCACTCGCTGTCACTCAGCTGTCACTTTGTCACTCGCTGACACTCAGCTGTCTTTTTCTGTCACTCGCTGTCACTCAGCTGTCACTTACTGTCACTTTCTCTAACTCGCTGTCACCCAGCTGTCACTTTCTGTCTTTCAGCTGTCACTCGCTGTCACTCAGCAGTCATTTTCTGTCACTCGCTGTTACTCAGCTGTTGGTTTCTGTCACTCGCTGACACTCAGCTGTCACTTTCTGTGATTCGCTGTCACTCAGCTTTCACTTTCTGTCACTCGCTGTCACTCCGCTGTTGGTTTCTGTCACTTTCTGACACTCAGCTTTCACTTTCTGTCATTCGCTGTCACTTACTGTCACTTTCTCTCACTCGCTGTCACCCAGCTGTCACTTTCTGTCACTCAACTGTCACATTCTGTCACTCAGCTGTCACTTACTATCATTCGCTGTCACTCAGCTGTCACTTTCAGTGATTCGCTGTCACTCAGCTGTCATTTTCTGTCACTTTCTCTCACTCGCTGTCACCCAGCTGTCACTTTCTGTCACTCAGCTGTCACTCGCTGTCACTCAGCAGTCATTTTCTGTCACTCGCTGTCACTCAGCTGTTGATTTCTGTCACTTTCTGACACTCATCTTTCTCTTTCTGTCACTTTCTCTCACTCGCTGTCACCCAACTGTCACTTTCTTTCACTCAGCTGTCACTCGCTGTCACTCAGCAGTCATTTTCTGTCACTCGCTGTCACTCAGCTGTTGGTTTCTGTCACTTTCTGACACTCAGCTTTCACTTTCTGTCACTTTCTCTCACTCGCTGTCACCCAACGGTCACTTTCTGTCATTCAGCTGTCACTTGCTGTCACTCAGCAGTCGTTTTCTGTCACTCGCTGTCACTCAGCTGTCACTTTGTCACTCGCTGACACTCAGCTGTCTTTTTCTGTCACTCGCTGTCACTCAGCTGTCACTTACTGTCACTTTCTCTAACTCGCTGTCACCCAGCTGTCACTTTCTGTCTTTCAGCTGTCACTCGCTGTCACTCAGCAGTCATTTTCTGTCACTCGCTGTTACTCAGCTGTTGGTTTCTGTCACTTTCTGACACTCAGCTTTCACTTTCTGTCACTTTCTCTCACTCGCTGTCACCCAACTGTCACTCTCTTTCACTCAGCTGTCACTCGCTGTCACTCAGCAGTCATTTTCTGTCACTCGCTGTCACTCAGCTGTTGGTTTCTGTCACTTTCTGACACTCAGCTTTCACTTTCTGTCACTTTCTCTCACTCGCTGTCACCCAACGGTCACTTTCTGTCATTCAGCTGTCACTTGCTGTCACTCAGCAGTCGTTTTCTGTCACTCGCTGTCACTCAGCTGTCACTTTGTCACTCGCTGACACTCAGCTGTCTTTTTCTGTCACTCGCTGTCACTCAGCTGTCACTTACTGTCACTTTCTCTAACTCGCTGTCACCCAACTGTCACTTTCTGTCACTCAGCTGTCATTTGCTGTCACTCAGCAGTCACTTTCTGTCACTCGCTGTCACTCAGCTGTCATTTTCTGTCACTTTCTGTCACTCGCTGTGACTCAGCTGTCACTTTCTGTCATTCGCTGTCACTTACTGTCACTTTCTCTCATTTAATGTCACCCAGCTGTCACTTTCTGTCACTCGCTGTCAGTCAGCCTTCACTTTCTGTCACTCGCTGTCACTCAGCTGTCACTCTCTGTCACTCGCTGTCACTCTGCTGTCACTTTCTATCAATCGCTGTCACTTTCTGTCACTTTCTGACACTTAGCTGTCGCTCAGCCGTATTTTCCTCTCACTCGCTGACACTCAGCTGTCACTTTCTGTGATTCGCTGTCACTCAGCTTTCACTTTCTGTCATTCGCTGTCACTCAGCTGTCACTTTCTGTCACTTTCTCTCACTCGCTGTCACCCAGCTGTCACTTTCTGTCACTCAACTGTCACATTCTGTCACTCAGCTGTCCCTTACTATCATTCGCTGTCACTCAGCTGTCACTTTCAGTGATTCGCTGTCACTCAGCTGTCATTTTCTGTCACTTTCTCTCACTCGCTGTCACCCAGCTGTCACTTTCTGTCACTCAGCTGTCACTCGCTGTCACTCAGCAGTCATTTTCTGTCACTCGCTGTCACTCAGCTGTTGATTTCTGTCACTTTCTGACACTCATCTTTCTCTTTCTGTCACTTTCTCTCACTCGCTGTCACCCAACTGTCACTTTCTTTCACTCAGCTGTCACTCGCTGTCACTCAGCAGTCATTTTCTGTCACTCGCTGTCACTCAGCTGTTGGTTTCTGTCACTTTCTGACACTCAGCTTTCACTTTCTGTCACTTTCTCTCACTCGCTGTCACCCAACGGTCACTTTCTGTCATTCAGCTGTCACTCGCTGTCACTCAGCAGTCATTTTCTGTCACTCGCCGTCACTCAGCTGTTGGTTTCTGTCACTTTCTGACACTCAGCTTTCACTTTCTGTCACTTTCTCTCACTCGCTGTCACCCAACGGTCACTTTCTGTCATTCAGCTGTCACTTGCTGTCACTCAGCAGTCGTTTTCTGTCACTCGCTGTCACTCAGCTGTCACTTTGTCACTCGCTGACACTCAGCTGTCTTTTTCTGTCACTCGCTGTCACTCAGTTGTCACTTACTGTCACTTTCTCTAACTCGCTGTCACCCAACTGTCACTTTCTGAAACTCAGCTGTCATTTGCTGTCACTCAGCAGTCACTTTCTGTCACTCGCTGTCACTCAGCTGTCATTTTCTGTCACTTTCTGTCACTCGCTGTGACTCAGCTGTCACTTTCTGTCATTCGCTGTCACTTACTGTCACTTTCTCTCATTTAATGTCACCCAGCTGTCACTTTCTGTCACTCGCTGTCAGTCAGCCTTCACTTTCTGTCACTCGCTGTCACTCAGCTGTCACTCTCTGTCACTCGCTGTCACTCTGCTGTCACTTTCTATCAATCGCTGTCACTTTCTGTCACTTTCTGACACTTAGCTGTCGCTCAGCCGTATTTTCCTCTCACTCGCTGACACTCAGCTGTCACTTTCTGTGATTCGCTGTCACTCAGCTTTCACTTTCTGTCATTCGCTGTCACTCAGCTGTCACTTTCTGTCACTTTCTCTCACTCGCTGTCACCCAGCTGTCACTTTCTGTCACTCAACTGTCACATTCTGTCACTCAGCTGTCACTTACTATCATTCGCTGTCACTCAGCTGTCACTTTCAGTGATTCGCTGTCACTCAGCTGTCATTTTCTGTCACTTTCTCTCACTCGCTATCACCCAGCTGTCACTTTCTGTCACTCAGCTGTCACTCGCTGTCACTCAGCAGTCATTTTCTGTCACTCGCTGTCACTCAGCTGTTGATTTCTGTCACTTTCTGACACTCATCTTTCTCTTTCTGTCACTTTCTCTCACTCGCTGTCACCCAACTGTCACTTTCTTTCACTCAGCTGTCACTCGCTGTCACTCAGCAGTCATTTTCTGTCACTCGCCGTCACTCAGCTGTTGGTTTCTGTCACTTTCTGACACTCAGCTTTCACTTTCTGTCACTTTCTCTCACTCGCTGTCACCCAACGGTCACTTTCTGTCATTCAGCTGTCACTTGCTGTCACTCAGCAGTCGTTTTCTGTCACTCGCTGTCACTCAGCTGTCACTTTGTCACTCGCTGACACTCAGCTGTCTTTTTCTGTCACTCGCTGTCACTCAGCTGTCACTTACTGTCACTTTCTCTAACTCGCTGTCACCCAACTGTCACTTTCTGTCACTTAGCTGTCATTTGCTGTCACTCAGCAGTCACTTTCTGTCACTCGCTGTTACTCAGCTGTTGGTTTCTGTCACTTTCTGACACTCAGCTGTCACTTTCTGTCACTTTCTCTCACTCGCTGTCACCCAGCTGTCACTTTCTGTCACTCAACTGTCACATTCTGTCACTCAGCTGTCACTTACTATCATTCGCTGTCACTCAGCTGTCACTTTCAGTGATTCGCTGTCACTCAGCTGTCATTTTCTGTCACTTTCTCTCACTCGCTATCACCCAGCTGTCACTTTCTGTCACTCAGCTGTCACTCGCTGTCACTCAGCAGTCATTTTCTGTCACTCGCTGTCACTCAGCTGTTGATTTCTGTCACTTTCTGACACTCATCTTTCTCTTTCTGTCACTTTCTCTCACTCGCTGTCACCCAACTGTCACTTTCTTTCACTCAGCTGTCACTCGCTGTCACTCAGCAGTCATTTTCTGTCACTCGCCGTCACTCAGCTGTTGGTTTCTGTCACTTTCTGACACTCAGCTTTCACTTTCTGTCACTTTCTCTCACTCGCTGTCACCCAACGGTCACTTTCTGTCATTCAGCTGTCACTTGCTGTCACTCAGCAGTCGTTTTCTGTCACTCGCTGTCACTCAGCTGTCACTTTGTCACTCGCTGACACTCAGCTGTCTTTTTCTGTCACTCGCTGTCACTCAGCTGTCACTTACTGTCACTTTCTCTAACTCGCTGTCACCCAGCTGTCACTTTCTGTCTTTCAGCTGTCACTCGCTGTCACTCAGCAGTCATTTTCTGTCACTCGCTGTTACTCAGCTGTTGGTTTCTGTCACTTTCTGACACTCAGCTTTCACTTTCTGTCACTTTCTCTCACTCGCTGTCACCCAACTGTCACTCTCTTTCACTCAGCTGTCACTCGCTGTCACTCAGCAGTCATTTTCTGTCACTCGCTGTCACTCAGCTGTTGGTTTCTGTCACTTTCTGACACTCAGCTTTCACTTTCTGTCACTTTCTCTCACTCGCTGTCACCCAACGGTCACTTTCTGTCATTCAGCTGTCACTTGCTGTCACTCAGCAGTCGTTTTCTGTCACTCGCTGTCACTCAGCTGTCACTTTGTCACTCGCTGACACTCAGCTGTCTTTTTCTGTCACTCGCTGTCACTCAGCTGTCACTTACTGTCACTTTCTCTAACTCGCTGTCACCCAACTGTCACTTTCTGTCACTCAGCTGTCATTTGCTGTCACTCAGCAGTCATTTTCTGTCACTCGCTGTCACTCAGCTGTTGATTTCTGTCACTTTCTGACACTCATCTTTCTCTTTCTGTCACTTTCTCTCACTCGCTGTCACCCAACTGTCACTTTCTTTCACTCAGCTGTCACTCGCTGTCACTCAGCAGTCATTTTCTGTCACTCGCCGTCACTCAGCTGTTGGTTTCTGTCACTTTCTGACACTCAGCTTTCACTTTCTGTCACTTTCTCTCACTCGCTGTCACCCAACGGTCACTTTCTGTCATTCAGCTGTCACTTGCTGTCACTCAGCAGTCGTTTTCTGTCACTCGCTGTCACTCAGCTGTCACTTTGTCACTCGCTGACACTCAGCTGTCTTTTTCTGTCACTCGCTGTCACTCAGCTGTCACTTACTGTCACTTTCTCTAACTCGCTGTCACCCAGCTGTCACTTTCTGTCTTTCAGCTGTCACTCGCTGTCACTCAGCAGTCATTTTCTGTCACTCGCTGTTACTCAGCTGTTGGTTTCTGTCACTTTCTGACACTCAGCTTTCACTTTCTGTCACTTTCTCTCACTCGCTGTCACCCAACTGTCACTCTCTTTCACTCAGCTGTCACTCGCTGTCACTCAGCAGTCATTTTCTGTCACTCGCTGTCACTCAGCTGTTGGTTTCTGTCACTTTCTGACACTCAGCTTTCACTTTCTGTCACTTTCTCTCACTCGCTGTCACCCAACGGTCACTTTCTGTCATTCAGCTGTCACTTGCTGTCACTCAGCAGTCGTTTTCTGTCACTCGCTGTCACTCAGCTGTCACTTTGTCACTCGCTGACACTCAGCTGTCTTTTTCTGTCACTCGCTGTCACTCAGCTGTCACTTACTGTCACTTTCTCTAACTCGCTGTCACCCAACTGTCACTTTCTGTCACTCAGCTGTCATTTGCTGTCACTCAGCAGTCACTTTCTGTCACTCGCTGTCACTCAGCTGTCATTTTCTGTCACTTTCTGTCACTCGCTGTGACTCAGCTGTCACTTTCTGTCATTCGCTGTCACTTACTGTCACTTTCTCTCATTTAATGTCACCCAGCTGTCACTTTCTGTCACTCGCTGTCAGTCAGCCTTCACTTTCTGTCACTCGCTGTCACTCAGCTGTCACTCTCTGTCACTCGCTGTCACTCTGCTGTCACTTTCTATCAATCGCTGTCACTTTCTGTCACTTTCTGACACTTAGCTGTCGCTCAGCCGTATTTTCCTCTCACTCGCTGACACTCAGCTGTCACTTTCTGTGATTCGCTGTCACTCAGCTTTCACTTTCTGTCATTCGCTGTCACTCAGCTGTCACTTTCTGTCACTTTCTCTCACTCGCTGTCACCCAGCTGTCACTTTCTGTCACTCAACTGTCACATTCTGTCACTCAGCTGTCACTTACTATCATTCGCTGTCACTCAGCTGTCACTTTCAGTGATTCGCTGTCACTCAGCTGTCATTTTCTGTCACTTTCTCTCACTCGCTGTCACCCAGCTGTCACTTTCTGTCACTCAGCTGTCACTCGCTGTCACTCAGCAGTCATTTTCTGTCACTCGCTGTCACTCAGCTGTTGATTTCTGTCACTTTCTGACACTCATCTTTCTCTTTCTGTCACTTTCTCTCACTCGCTGTCACCCAACTGTCACTTTCTTTCACTCAGCTGTCACTCGCTGTCACTCAGCAGTCATTTTCTGTCACTCGCTGTCACTCAGCTGTTGGTTTCTGTCACTTTCTGACACTCAGCTTTCACTTTCTGTCACTTTCTCTCACTCGCTGTCACCCAACGGTCACTTTCTGTCATTCAGCTGTCACTTGCTGTCACTCAGCAGTCGTTTTCTGTCACTCGCTGTCACTCAGCTGTCACTTTGTCACTCGCTGACACTCAGCTGTCTTTTTCTGTCACTCGCTGTCACTCAGCTGTCACTTACTGTCACTTTCTCTAACTCGCTGTCACCCAGCTGTCACTTTCTGTCTTTCAGCTGTCACTCGCTGTCACTCAGCAGTCATTTTCTGTCACTCGCTGTTACTCAGCTGTTGGTTTCTGTCACTTTCTGACACTCAGCTTTCACTTTCTGTCACTTTCTCTCACTCGCTGTCACCCAACTGTCACTTTCTTTCACTCAGCTGTCACTCGCTGTCACTCAGCAGTCATTTTCTGTCACTCGCTGTCACTCAGCTGTTGGTTTCTGTCACTTTCTGACACTCAGCTTTCACTTTCTGTCACTTTCTCTCACTCGCTGTCACCCAACGGTCACTTTCTGTCATTCAGCTGTCACTCGCTGTCACTCAGCAGTCATTTTCTGTCACTCGCCGTCACTCAGCTGTTGGTTTCTGTCACTTTCTGACACTCAGCTTTCACTTTCTGTCACTTTCTCTCACTCGCTGTCACCCAACGGTCACTTTCTGTCATTCAGCTGTCACTTGCTGTCACTCAGCAGTCGTTTTCTGTCACTCGCTGTCACTCAGCTGTCACTTTGTCACTCGCTGACACTCAGCTGTCTTTTTCTGTCACTCGCTGTCACTCAGTTGTCACTTACTGTCACTTTCTCTAACTCGCTGTCACCCAACTGTCACTTTCTGAAACTCAGCTGTCATTTGCTGTCACTCAGCAGTCACTTTCTGTCACTCGCTGTCACTCAGCTGTCATTTTCTGTCACTTTCTGTCACTCGCTGTGACTCAGCTGTCACTTTCTGTCATTCGCTGTCACTTACTGTCACTTTCTCTCATTTAATGTCACCCAGCTGTCACTTTCTGTCACTCGTTGTCAGTCAGCCTTCACTTTCTGTCACTCGCTGTCACTCAGCTGTCACTCTCTGTCACTCGCTGTCACTCTGCTGTCACTTTCTATCAATCGCTGTCACTTTCTGTCACTTTCTGACACTTAGCTGTCGCTCAGCCGTATTTTCCTCTCACTCGCTGACACTCAGCTGTCACTTTCTGTGATTCGCTGTCACTCAGCTTTCACTTTCTGTCATTCGCTGTCACTCAGCTGTCACTTTCTGTCACTTTCTCTCACTCGCTGTCACCCAGCTGTCACTTTCTGTCACTCAACTGTCACATTCTGTCACTCAGCTGTCACTTACTATCATTCGCTGTCACTCAGCTGTCACTTTCAGTGATTCGCTGTCACTCAGCTGTCATTTTCTGTCACTTTCTCTCACTCGCTGTCACCCAGCTGTCACTTTCTGTCACTCAGCTGTCACTCGCTGTCACTCAGCAGTCATTTTCTGTCACTCGCTGTCACTCAGCTGTTGATTTCTGTCACTTTCTGACACTCATCTTTCTCTTTCTGTCACTTTCTCTCACTCGCTGTCACCCAACTGTCACTTTCTTTCACTCAGCTGTCACTCGCTGTCACTCAGCAGTCATTTTCTGTCACTCGCTGTCACTCAGCTGTTGGTTTCTGTCACTTTCTGACACTCAGCTTTCACTTTCTGTCACTTTCTCTCACTCGCTGTCACCCAACGGTCACTTTCTGTCATTCAGCTGTCACTTGCTGTCACTCAGCAGTCGTTTTCTGTCACTCGCTGTCACTCAGCTGTCACTTTGTCACTCGCTGACACTCAGCTGTCTTTTTCTGTCACTCGCTGTCACTCAGCTGTCACTTACTGTCACTTTCTCTAACTCGCTGTCACCCAGCTGTCACTTTCTGTCTTTCAGCTGTCACTCGCTGTCACTCAGCAGTCATTTTCTGTCACTCGCTGTTACTCAGCTGTTGGTTTCTGTCACTTTCTGACACTCAGCTTTCACTTTCTGTCACTTTCTCTCACTCGCTGTCACCCAACTGTCACTCTCTTTCACTCAGCTGTCACTCGCTGTCACTCAGCAGTCATTTTCTGTCACTCGCTGTCACTCAGCTGTTGGTTTCTGTCACTTTCTGACACTCAGCTTTCACTTTCTGTCACTTTCTCTCACTCGCTGTCACCCAACGGTCACTTTCTGTCATTCAGCTGTCACTTGCTGTCACTCAGCAGTCGTTTTCTGTCACTCGCTGTCACTCAGCTGTCACTTTGTCACTCGCTGACACTCAGCTGTCTTTTTCTGTCACTCGCTGTCACTCAGCTGTCACTTACTGTCACTTTCTCTAACTCGCTGTCACCCAACTGTCACTTTCTGTCACTCAGCTGTCATTTGCTGTCACTCAGCAGTCACTTTCTGTCACTCGCTGTCACTCAGCTGTCATTTTCTGTCACTTTCTGTCACTCGCTGTGACTCAGCTGTCACTTTCTGTCATTCGCTGTCACTTACTGTCACTTTCTCTCATTTAATGTCACCCAGCTGTCACTTTCTGTCACTCGCTGTCAGTCAGCCTTCACTTTCTGTCACTCGCTGTCACTCAGCTGTCACTCTCTGTCACTCGCTGTCACTCTGCTGTCACTTTCTATCAATCGCTGTCACTTTCTGTCACTTTCTGACACTTAGCTGTCGCTCAGCCGTATTTTCCTCTCACTCGCTGACACTCAGCTGTCACTTTCTGTGATTCGCTGTCACTCAGCTTTCACTTTCTGTCATTCGCTGTCACTCAGCTGTCACTTTCTGTCACTTTCTCTCACTCGCTGTCACCCAGCTGTCACTTTCTGTCACTCAACTGTCACATTCTGTCACTCAGCTGTCACTTACTATCATTCGCTGTCACTCAGCTGTCACTTTCAGTGATTCGCTGTCACTCAGCTGTCATTTTCTGTCACTTTCTCTCACTCGCTGTCACCCAGCTGTCACTTTCTGTCACTCAGCTGTCACTCGCTGTCACTCAGCAGTCATTTTCTGTCACTCGCTGTCACTCAGCTGTTGATTTCTGTCACTTTCTGACACTCATCTTTCTCTTTCTGTCACTTTCTCTCACTCGCTGTCACCCAACTGTCACTTTCTTTCACTCAGCTGTCACTCGCTGTCACTCAGCAGTCATTTTCTGTCACTCGCTGTCACTCAGCTGTTGGTTTCTGTCACTTTCTGACACTCAGCTTTCACTTTCTGTCACTTTCTCTCACTCGCTGTCACCCAACGGTCACTTTCTGTCATTCAGCTGTCACTTGCTGTCACTCAGCAGTCGTTTTCTGTCACTCGCTGTCACTCAGCTGTCACTTTGTCACTCGCTGACACTCAGCTGTCTTTTTCTGTCACTCGCTGTCACTCAGCTGTCACTTACTGTCACTTTCTCTAACTCGCTGTCACCCAGCTGTCACTTTCTGTCTTTCAGCTGTCACTCGCTGTCACTCAGCAGTCATTTTCTGTCACTCGCTGTTACTCAGCTGTTGGTTTCTGTCACTTTCTGACACTCAGCTTTCACTTTCTGTCACTTTCTCTCACTCGCTGTCACCCAACTGTCACTTTCTTTCACTCAGCTGTCACTCGCTGTCACTCAGCAGTCATTTTCTGTCACTCGCTGTCACTCAGCTGTTGGTTTCTGTCACTTTCTGACACTCAGCTTTCACTTTCTGTCACTTTCTCTCACTCGCTGTCACCCAACGGTCACTTTCTGTCATTCAGCTGTCACTTGCTGTCACTCAGCAGTCGTTTTCTGTCACTCGCTGTCACTCAGCTGTCACTTTGTCACTCGCTGACACTCAGCTGTCTTTTTCTGTCATTCGCTGTCACACAGCTGTCACTTCCTGTCATTCGCTGACACTCAGCTGTCACTTTCTGTCACTTTCTCCCACTCGCTGTCACCCAACTGTCATTTTCAGTCACTCGCTGTCACTCAGCTGTTGGTTTCTGTCACTTTCTGACACTCAGCTTTCACTTTCTGTCACTTTCTCTCACTCGCTGTCACCCAACTGTCACTTTCTGTCCTTCAGCTTACATTTGCTGTCACTCAGCAGTCATTTTCTGTCACTCGCTGTCACTCAGCTGTCACTTTCTGTCACTCGCTGTCACTCAGCTGTCATTTTCTGTCACTTTCTGTCACTCGCTGTGACTCAGCTGTCACTTTCTGTCATTCGCTGTCACTTTCTTTCTAATCGACGGAGTTATGTCTCAAAGATATATCGGTATTCAATAAGCTGTCTCTTTCTGTCACTCGCTGTCACTCAATCAGCTGTCTCTTTTTGTCACTCGCTGTCACTCAGCTGTCACTTTCTGTCAGTCGCTGACACTCAGCTTTCATTTCCTGTCACTCAGCTGTCACTTACTGTCACTTTCTCTCACTCGCTGTCACCCAGCTATCACTTTGTCTTTCAGCTGTCACTTTTTTTTACTGGCTCTCACTCAACTGTCACATTCTGTCACTCGCTGTCACTCAGCTGTCAATTTCTGTCACTCGCTGTCACTCAGCTGTCACTTGCTGTCACTAGCAGTCTCTCAGCTGTCTCTTTCTGTCACTCGCTGTCACTCAGCTGTCACTTACTGTCACTTTCTCTCACTCGCTGTCACCCAGCTATCACTTTGTCTTTCAGCTGTCACTTTTGTTTACTCGCTCTCACTCAACTGTCACATTCTGTCACTCGCTGTCACTCAGCTGTCAATTTCTGTCACTCAGCTGTCATTTTCTGTCACTTTCTGTCACTCGCTGTCACTCAGCTGTCACTTTCTGACACTCAGCTGTCACTTACTGTCACTTTCTCTCACTCGCTGTCACCCAGCTATCACTTTCTGTCTTTCAGCTGTCACTTTTTTTTACTCGTTTTCACTCAACTGTCACATTATGTCACTCGCTGTCACTCAGCTGTCACTTTCTGACTTTCAGCTGTCACTTACTGTCACTTTCTCTCACTCGCTGTCACCCAGCTATCACTTTGTCTTTCAGCTGTCACTTTTTTTTACTCGCTCTCACTCAACTGTGACATTCTGTCACTCGCTGTCACTAGCTGTCCCTCAGATGTCACTTTCTGTCACTAAGCTATCACTTTCTGTCACTCAGCTGTCACTTTCTGTCACTCAGATGTCATTTTCTGTCACTTTCTGTCACTCGCTGTCATTTTCTGACACTCAGCTGTCTTTTTCTGTCACTTTCTCTCACTCGCTGTCACCCAGCTGTCACTTTCTGTCACTCAGCTGTCACTCGCTGTCACTCAGCAGTCATTTTCTGTCACTCGCTGTCACTCAGCTGACACTTTCTGTCACTCGCTGACACTCAGCTGTCTTTTTCTGTCACTCGCTGTCACTCAGCTGTCACTTTCTGACACTCAGCTGTCACTCAGCTGTATTTTCCTCTCACTCGCTGACACTCAGCTGTCACTTTCTTTGATTCGCTGTCACTCAGCTGTCACTTTCTGTCATTCGCTGTCACTTTCTGACACTCGCTGTCACTCATCTGTCACTTTCTGTGACTCGCTTACACTCAGCTGTCATTAGCTGTCACTGTCTGTCACTTTCTGTCATTCGCTGTCACTCAGCTGTCACTTTCTGTGACTCGCTTTCACTCAGCTGTCATAATCTGTCACTTTCTGTCACTTTCTGTCATTCGCTGTCACTCAGCTGTCACTTTCTGTCACTCGCTGTCACTCAGCTGTCACTTTCTGTCATTCGCTGTCACCCAGCTGTCACTTTCTGTCACTCGCTGTCAGTCAGCTGTCACTTTCTGTCACTCGCTGTCACTCAGCAGTCATTTTCTGTCACTCGCTGTCACTCCGCTGTTGGTTTCTGTCACTTTCTGACACTCAGCTTTCACTTTCTGTCACTTTCTCTCACTCGCTGTCACCCAACTGTCACTTTCTGTCACTCAGCCTTCACTCGCTGTCACTCAGCAGTCATTTTCTGTCACTCGCTGTCACTCAGCTGTCACTTTCTGTCACTCGTTGTCACTCAGCTGTCACTCTCCGTCACTCGCTGTCACTCAGCTGTCACTTTCTGTCATTCGCTGTCACATTCTGTCACTTTCTGACACTCAGCTGTCACTCAGCTGTATTTTCCTCTCACTCGCTGACACTCAGCTGTCACTTTCTTTGATTCGCTGTCACTCAGCTGTCACTTTCTGTCATTCGCTGCCACTTTCTGACACTCGCTGTCACTCATCTGTCACTTTCTGTGACTCGCTTTCACTCAGCTGTCACTTCCTGTCATTCGCTGTCACTCAGCTGTCACTTTCTGTCACTTTCTCTCACTCGCTGTCACCCAGCTGTCACTTTCTGTCACTCAACTGTCACATTCTGTCACTCAGCTGTCACTTACTATCATTCGCTGTCACTCAGCGGTCGCTTTCAGTGATTCGCTGTCACTCAGCTGTCATTTTCTGTCACTTTCTCTCACTCGCTGTCACCCAGCTGTCACTTTCTGTCACTCAGCTGTCACTCGCTGTCACTCAGCAGTCATTTTCTTTCACTCGCTGTCACTCAGCTGTTGATTTCTGTCACTTTCTGACACTCATCTTTCTCTTTCTGTCACTTTCTCTCACTCGCTGTCACCCAACTGTCACTTTCTTTCACTCAGCTGTCACTCGCTGTCACTCAGCAGTCATTTTCTGTCACTCGCTGTCACTCAGCTGTTGGTTTCTGTCACTTTCTGACACTCAGCTTTCACTTTCTGTCACTTTCTCTCACTCGCTGTCACCCAACGGTCACTTTCTGTCATTCAGCTGTCACTTGCTGTCACTCAGCAGTCGTTTTCTGTCACTCGCTGTCACTCAGCTGTCACTTTGTCACTCGCTGACACTCAGCTGTCTTTTTCTGTCATTCGCTGTCACACAGCTGTCACTTCCTGTCATTCGCTGACACTCAGCTGTCACTTTCTGTCACTTTCTCTCACTCGCTGTCACCCAACTGTCACTTTCTGTCACTCAGCTGTCACTCGCTGTCTTTCAGCAGTCATTTTCAGTCACTCGCTGTCACTCAGCTGTTGGTTTCTGTCACTTTCTGACACTCAGCTTTCACTTTCTGTCACTTTCTCTCACTCGCTGTCACCCAACTGTCACTTTCTGTCCTTCAGCTTACATTTGCTGTCACTCAGCAGTCATTTTCTGTCACTCGCTGTCACTCAGCTGTCACTTTCTGTCACTCGCTGTCACTCAGCTGTCATTTTCTGTCACTTTCTGTCACTCGCTGTGACTCAGCTGTCACTTTCTGTCATTCGCTGTCACTTTCTTTCTAATCAACGGAGTTATGTCTCAAAGATATATCGGTATTCAATAAGCTGTCTCTTTCTGTCACTCGCTGTCACTCAATCAGCTGTCTCTTTTTGTCACTCGCTGTCACTCAGCTGTCACTTTCTGTCAGTCGCTGACACTCAGCTTTCATTTCCTGTCACTCAGCTGTCACTTACTGTCACTTTCTCTCACTCGCTGTCACCCAGCTATCACTTTGTCTTTCAGCTGTCACTTTTTTTTACTGGCTCTCACTCAACTGTCACATTCTGTCACTCGCTGTCACTCAGCTGTCAATTTCTGTCACTCGCTGTCACTCAGCTGTCACTTGCTGTCACTAGCAGTCTCTCAGCTGTCTCTTTCTGTCACTCGCTGTCACTCAGCTGTCACTTACTGTCACTTTCTCTCACTCGCTGTCACCCAGCTATCACTTTGTCTTTCAGCTGTCACTTTTGTTTACTCGCTCTCACTCAACTGTCACATTCTGTCACTCGCTGTCACTCAGCTGTCAATTTCTGTCACTCAGCTGTCATTTTCTGTCACTTTCTGTCACTCGCTGTCACTCAGCTGTCACTTTCTGACACTCGCTGTCACTCAGCTGTCACTTTCTGACTTTCAGCTGTCACTTACTGTCACTTTCTCTCACTCGCTGTCACCCAGCTATCACTTTGTCTTTCAGCTGTCACTTTTTTTTACTCGCTCTCACTCAACTGTGACATTCTGTCACTCGCTGTCACTAGCTGTCCCTCAGATGTCACTTTCTGTCACTAAGCTATCACTTTCTGTCACTCAGCTGTCACTTTCTGTCACTCAGATGTCATTTTCTGTCACTTTCTGTCACTCGCTGTCATTTTCTGACACTCAGCTGTCTTTTTCTGTCACTTTCTCTCACTCGCTGTCACCCAGCTGTCACTTTCTGTCACTCAGCTGTCACTCGCTGTCACTCAGCAGTCATTTTCTGTCACTCGCTGTCACTCAGCTGACACTTTCTGTCACTCGCTGACACTCAGCTGTCTTTTTCTGTCACTCGCTGTCACTCAGCTGTCACTTTCTGACACTCAGCTGTCACTCAGCTGTATTTTCCTCTCACTCGCTGACACTCAGCTGTCACTTTCTTTGATTCGCTGTCACTCAGCTGTCACTTTCTGTCATTCGCTGTCACTTTCTGACACTCGCTGTCACTCATCTGTCACTTTCTGTGACTCGCTTACACTCAGCTGTCATTAGCTGTCACTGTCTGTCACTTTCTGTCATTCGCTGTCACTCAGCTGTCACTTTCTGTGACTCGCTTTCACTCAGCTGTCATAATCTGTCACTTTCTGTCACTTTCTGTCATTCGCTGTCACTCAGCTGTCACTTTCTGTCACTCGCTGTCACTCAGCTGTCACTTTCTGTCATTCGCTGTCACCCAGCTGTCACTTTCTGTCACTCGCTGTCAGTCAGCTGTCACTTTCTGTCACTCGCTGTCAGTCAGCTGTCACTTTCTGACACTCAGCTTTCACTTTCTGTCACTTTCTCTCACTCGCTGTCACCCAACGGTCACTTTCTGTCACTCAGCTGTCACTTCCTGTCATTCGCTGTCACTCAGCTGTCACTTTCTGTCACTTTCTCTCATTCGCTATCACCCAGCTGTCACTTTCTGTCACTCAACTGTCACATTCTGTCACTCAGCTGTCACTTACTATCATTCGCTGTCACTCAGCTGTCACTTTCAGTGATTCGCTGTCACTCAGCTGTCATTTTCTGTCACTTTCTCTCACTCGCTGTCACCCAGCTGTCACTTTCTGTCACTCAGCTGTCACTCGCTGTCACTCAGCAGTCATTTTCTGTCACTCGCTGTCACTCAGCTGTTGATTTCTGTCACTTTCTGACACTCATCTTTCTCTTTCTGTCACTTTCTCTCACTCGCTGTCACCCAACTGTCACTTTCTTTCACTCAGCTGTCACTCGCTGTCACCCAGCTGTCACTTTCTGTCACTCAGCTGTCACTCGCTGTCACTCAGCAGTCATTTTCTGTCACTCGCTGTTACTCAGCTGTTGGTTTCTGTCACTTTCTGACCCTCAGCTTTCACTTTCTGTCACTTTCTCTCACTCGCTGTCACCCAACTGTCACTTTCTGTCACTCAGCTGTCATTTGCTGCCACTCAGCAGTCATTTTCTGTCACTCGCTGTCACTCAGCTGTCACTTTCTGTCACTCGCTGTCACTCAGCAGTCATTTTCTGTCACTCGCTGTCACTCCGCTGTTGGTTTCTGTCACTTTCTGACACTCAGCTTTCACTTTCTGTCTCTTTCTCTCACTCGCTGTCACCCAACTGTCACTTTCTGTCACTCAGCTGTCACTCGCTGTCACTCAGCAGTCATTTTCTGTCACTCAGCTGTCACTTACTATCATTCGCTGTCACTCAGCTGTCACTTTCAGTGATTCGCTGTCACTCAGCTGTCATTGTCATTCGCTGTCACATTCTGTCACTTTCTGTCACTAGCTGTCACTCAGCTGTCACTTTCTGTCACTCGCTGTCACTCAGCTGTCACTTTCTGTTATTCGCTGTCACTTTCTTTCTAATCGACGGAGTTATATCACAAAGATATATCGGTATTCAATCAGCTGTCTCTTTCTGTCACTCGCTGTCACTCAATCAGCTGTCTCTTTCTGTCACTCGCTGTCACTCAGCTGTCACTTTCTGTCAGTCGCTGACACTCAGCTTTCATTTCCTGTCACTCAGCTGTCACTTACTGTCATTCGCTGTCACTCAGCTGTCACTTTCAGTGATTCGCTGTAACTCAGCTGTCACTTCCTGTCATTCGCTGTCACTCAGCTGTCACTTCCTGTCATTCGCTGTCACTCAGCTGTCACTTTCTTTCACTTTCTCTCACTCGCTGTCACCCTGCTGTCACTTTCTGTCACTTAGCTGTCACTCGCTGTCACTCAGCAGTCATTTTCTGTCACTCGCTGTCACTCAGCTGTTGATTTCTGTCACTTTCTGACACTCAACTTTCACTTTCTGTCACTTTCTCTCACTCGCTGTCACCCAACTGTCACTTTCTGTCACTCAGCTGTCACTCGCTGTCACTCAGCAGTCATTTTCTGTCACTCGCTGTCACTCAGCTGTTGGTTTCTGTCACTTTCTGACACTCAGCTTTCACTTTCTGTCACTTTCTCTCACTCGCTGTCACCCAACGGTCACTTTCTGTCACTCGCTGTCACTCAGCTGTCACTTTCTGTCATTCGCTGTCACCCAGCTGTCACTTTCTGTCACTCGCTGTCAGTCAGCTGTCACTTTCTGTCACTCGCTGTCAGTCAGCTGTCACTTTCTGTCACTTGTTGTCACTCAGCTGTCACTCTCTGTCACTCAGCTGTCACTTTCTGTCATTCGCTGTCACTTTCTGACACTCGCTGTCACTCAGCTGTCACTTTCTGTGACTCGCTTTCACTCAGCTGTCATAAGCTGTCACTGTCTGTCACTTTCTGTCATTCGCTGTCACTCAGCTGTCACTTTCTGTCACTTAGCTGTCATTTTCTGTCACTTTCTGTCACTCGCTTTCACTCAACTGTCACTTTCTGTCACTCGCTGTCACTCAGCTGTCACTTTCTGTCACTCGCTGTCACTCAGCTGTCACTTTCTGTCATTCGCTGTCACCCAGCTGTCACTTTCTGTCACTCGCTGTCAGTCAGCTGTCACTTTCTGTCACTCGCTGTCAGTCAGCTGTCACTTTCTGTCACTTGTTGTCACTCAGCTGTCACTCTCTGTCACTCAGCTGTCACTTTCTGTCATTCGCTGTCACTTTCTGACACTCGCTGTCACTCAGCTGTCACTTTCTGTGACTCGCTTTCACTCAGCTGTCATTAGCTGTCACTTTCTGTCACTTTCTGTCACTTTCTGTCATTCGCTGTCACTCAGCTGTCACTTTCTGTCACTCGCTGACACTCAGCTGTCACTTTCTGTCACTCGCTGTCACTCAGCTGCCATCTCACTCGCTGTCACCAAGCTATCTTTTTCTGTCTTTCAGCTGTCACTTTTTTTTACTCGCTCTCACTCAACTGTCACATTCTGTCACTCAGCTGTCACTTACTGTCATTCGCTGTCACTCAGCTGTCACTTTCAGTGATTCGCTGTAACTCAGCTGTCACTTCCTGTCATTCGCTGTCACTCAGCTGTCACTTTCAGTGATTCGCTGTCACTCAGCTGTCACTTTCTGTCACTCGCTGTCACTCAGTTGTCATTTTCTGTCATTCGCTGTCACCAAGCTGTCACTTTCTGTCACTCGCTGTCACCCAGCTGTCACTTTCTGTCACTTAGCTGTCATTTTCTGTCACTTTCTGTCACTCGCTTTCACTCAACTGTCACTTTCTGTCACTCGCTGTCACTCAGCTGTCACTTTCTGTCACTCGCCGTCACTCAGCTGTCACTTTCTGTCATTCGCTGTCACCCAGCTGTCACTTTCTGTCACTCGCTGTCAGTCAGCTGTCACTTTCTGTCACTCGCTGTCAGTCAGCTGTCACTTTCTGTCACTTGTTGTCACTCAGCTGTCACTCTCCGTCACTCGCTGTCACTCAGCTGTCACTTTCTGTCATTCGCTGTCACATTCTGTCACTTTCTGACACTCAGCTGTCACTCAGCTGTATTTTCCTCTCACTCGCTGACACTCAGCTGTCACTTTCTTTGATTCGCTGTCACTCAGCTGTCACTTTCTGTCATTCGCTGTCACTCAGCTGTCATTTTCTGTCACTTTCTGTCACTCGCTTTCACTCAGCTGTCACTTTCTGTCACTCGCTGTCACTCAGCTTTCACTTTCTGTCACTCGCTGTCACTCAGCTGTCACTTTCTGTCACTCGCTGTCACTCAGCTGTCCTTTTCTGTCATTCGCAGTCACCCAGCTGTCACTTTCTGTCACTCTCTGTCAGTCAGCTGTCACTTTCTGTCACTCGCTGACACTCAGCTGTCACTTTCTGTCACTCGCTGTCACCCAGCTGTCACTTTCTGTCACTTAGCTGTCATTTTCTGTCACTTTCTGTCACTCGCTTTCACTCAACTGTCACTTTCTGTCACTCGCTGTCACTCAGCTGTCACTTTCTGTCACTCGCCGTCACTCAGCTGTCACTTTCTGTCATTCGCTGTCACCCAGCTGTCACTTTCTGTCACTCGCTGTCAGTCAGCTGTCACTTTCTGTCACTCGCTGTCAGTCAGCTGTCACTTTCTGTCACTTGTTGTCACTCAGCTGTCACTCTCCGTCACTCGCTTTCACTCAGCTGTCACTTTCTGTCATTCGCTGTCACTTTTTGACATTCGCTGTCACTCAGCTGTCACTTTCTGTGACTCGCTTTCACTCAGCTGTCATTAGCTGTCACTTTCTGTCACTTTCTGTCATTCGCTGTCACTCAGCTGTCACTTTCTGTCACTCGCTGACACTCAGCTGTCACTTTCTTCACTCGCTGTCACTCAGCTGCCATCTCACTCGCTGTCACCAAGCTATCTTTTTCTGTCTTTCAGCTGTCACTTTTTTTTACTCGCTCTCACTCAACTGTCACATTCTGTCACTCAGCTGTCACTTACTGTCATTCGCTGTCACTCAGCTGTCACTTTCAGTGATTCGCTGTAACTCAGCTGTCACTTCCTGTCATTCGCTGTCACTCAGCTGTCACTTTCAGTGATTCGCTGTCACTCAGCTGTTACTTTCTGTCATTCGCTGTCACTCAGCTGTCACTTTCTCTCACTCGCTGTCACCCAGCTGTCACTTTCTGTCACTCAGCTGTCACTCGCTGTCACTCAGCAGCCATTTTTTGTCACTCGCTGTCACTCCGCTGTTGGTTTCTGTCATTTTCTGACACTCAGCTGTCACTTACTGTCACTTTCTCTCACTCGCTGTCACCCAGCTATCACTTTCTGTATTTCAGCTGTCACTTTTTTTTACTCGCTCTCACTCAACTGTCACATTCTGTCACTCAGCTGTCACTTACTGTCATTCGCTGTCACTCAGCTGTCACTTTCAGTGATTCGCTGTCACTCAGCTGTTATTTTCTGTCATTCGCTGTCACTCAGCTGTCACTTTCTCTCACTCGCTGTCACTCCGCTGTTGGTTTCTGTCACTTTCTGACACTCAGCTTTCACTTTCTGTCATTCGCTGTCACTTTCTGTCACTTTTTGACACTTAGCTGTCGCTCAGCCGTATTTTCCTCTCACTCGCTGACACTCAGCTGTCACTTTCTGTGATTCGCTGTCACTCAGCTTTCACTTTCTGTCATTCGCTGTCACTCAGCTGTTACTTTCTGTCATTCGCTGCCACTCAGCTGTCACTTTCTCTCACTCGCTGTCACTCCGCTGTTGGTTTCTGTCACTTTCTGACACTCAGCTTTCACTTTCTGTCATTCGCTGTCACTTTCTGTCACTTTCTCTCACTCGCTGTCACCCAACTGTCACTTTCTTTCACTCAGCTGTCACTCGCTGTCACTCAGCAGTCATTTTCTGTCACTCGCTGTCACTCTGCTGTCACTTTCTATCAATCGCTGTCACTTTCTGTCACTTTCTGACACTTAGCTGTCGCTCAGCCGTATTTTCCTCTCACTCGCTGACACTCAGCTGTCACTTTCTGTGATTCGCTGTCACTCAGCTTTCTTTTTCTGTCACTCGCTGTCACTCCGCTGTTGGTTTCTGTCACTTTCTGACACTCAGCTTTCACTTTCTGTCATTCGCTGTCACTTACTGTCACTTTCTCTCACTCGCTGTCACCCAGCTATCACTTTGTGTCTTTCAGCTGTCACTTTTTTTTACTCGCTCTCACTCAACTGTCACATTCTGTAACTCAGCTGTCACTTACTGTCATTCGCTGTCACTCAGCTGTCACTTTCAGTGATTCGCTGTCACTGAGCTGTCACTTCCTGTCATTCGCTGTCACTCAGCTGTCACTTCCTGTCATTCGCTGTCACTCAGCTGTCACTTTCTGTCACTTTCTCTCACTCGCTGTCACCCAGCTGTCACTTTCTGTCACTCAACTGTCACATTCTGTCACTCAGCTGTCACTTACTATCATTCGCTGTCACTCAGCTGTCACTTTCAGTGATTCGCTGTCACTGAGCTGTCACTTCCTGTCATTCGCTGTCACTCAGCTGTCACTTCCTGTCATTCGCTGTCACTCAGCTGTCACTTTCTGTCACTTTCTCTCACTCGCTATCACCCAGCTGTCACTTTCTGTCACTCAGCTGTCACTCGCTGTCACTCAGCAGTCATTTTCTGTCACTCGCTGTCACTCAGCTGTTGATTTCTGTCACTTTCTGACACTCATCTTTCTCTTTCTGTCACTTTCTCTCACTCGCTGTCACCCAACTGTCACTTTCTTTCACTCAGCTGTCACTCGCTGTCACTCAGCAGTCATTTTCTGTCACTCGCTGTCACTCAGCTGTTGGTTTCTGTCACTTTCTGACACTCAGCTTTCACTTTCTGTCACTTTCTCTCACTCGCTGTCACCCAACGGTCACTTTCTGTCATTCAGCTGTCACTTGCTGTCACTCAGCAGTCGTTTTCTGTCACTCGCTGTCACTCAGCTGTCACTTTGTCACTCGCTGACACTCAGCTGTCTTTTTCTGTCACTCGCTGTCACTCAGCTGTCACTTACTGTCACTTTCTCTAACTCGCTGTCACCCAACTGTCACTTTCTGTCACTCAGCTGTCATTTGCTGTCACTCAGCAGTCATTTTCTGTCACTCGCTGTCACTCAGCTGTTGATTTCTGTCACTTTCTGACACTCATCTTTCTCTTTCTGTCACTTTCTCTCACTCGCTGTCACCCAACTGTCACTTTCTTTCATTCAGCTGTCACTCGCTGTCACTCAGCAGTCATTTTCTGTCACTCGCTGTCACTCAGCTGTCACTTGCTGTCACTAGCAGTCTCTCAGCTGTCTCTTTCTGTCACTCGCTGTCACTCAGCTGTCACTTACTGTCACTTTCTCTCACTCGCTGTCACCCAGCTATCACTTTGTCTTTCAGCTGTCACTTTTGTTTACTCGCTCTCACTCAACTGTCACATTCTGTCACTCGCTGTCACTCAGCTGTCAATTTCTGTCACTCAGCTGTCATTTTCTGTCACTTTCTGTCACTCGCTGTCACTCAGCTGTCACTTTCTGACACTCAGCTGTCACTTACTGTCACTTTCTCTCACTCGCTGTCACCCAGCTATCACTTTCTGTCTTTCAGCTGTCACTTTTTTTTACTCGTTTTCACTCAACTGTCACATTATGTCACTCGCTGTCACTCAGCTGTCACTTTCTGACTTTCAGCTGTCACTTACTGTCACTTTCTCTCACTCGCTGTCACCCAGCTATCACTTTGTCTTTCAGCTGTCACTTTTTTTTACTCGCTCTCACTCAACTGTGACATTCTGTCACTCGCTGTCACTAGCTGTCCCTCAGATGTCACTTTCTGTCACTAAGCTATCACTTTCTGCCACTCAGCTGTCACTTTCTGTCACTCAGATGTCATTTTCTGTCACTTTCTGTCACTCGCTGTCATTTTCTGACACTCAGCTGTCTTTTTCTGTCACTTTCTCTCACTCGCTGTCACCCAGCTGTCACTTTCTGTCACTCAGCTGTCACTCGCTGTCACTCAGCAGTCATTTTCTGTCACTCGCTGTCACTCAGCTGACACTTTCTGTCACTCGCTGACACTCAGCTGTCTTTTTCTGTCACTCGCTGTCACTTAGCTGTCACTTTCTCTCACTCGCTGTCACTCCGCTGTTGGTTTCTGTCACTTTCTGACACTCAGCTTTCACTTTCTGTCATTCGCTGTCACTTTCTGTCACTTTCTCTCACTCGCTGTCACCCAACTGTCACTTTCTTTCACTCAGCTGTCACTCGCTGTCACTCAGCAGTCATTTTCTGTCACTCGCTGTCACTCTGCTGTCACTTTCTATCAATCGCTGTCACTTTCTGTCACTTTCTGACACTTAGCTGTCGCTCAGCCGTATTTTCCTCTCACTCGCTGACACTCAGCTGTCACTTTCTGTGATTCGCTGTCACTCAGCTTTCTTTTTCTGTCACTCGCTGTCACTCCGCTGTTGGTTTCTGTCACTTTCTGACACTCAGCTTTCACTTTCTGTCATTCGCTGTCACTTACTGTCACTTTCTCTCACTCGCTGTCACCCAGCTATCACTTTGTGTCTTTCAGCTGTCACTTTTTTTTACTCGCTCTCACTCAACTGTCACATTCTGTAACTCAGCTGTCACTTACTGTCATTCGCTGTCACTCAGCTGTCACTTTCAGTGATTCGCTGTCACTGAGCTGTCACTTCCTGTCATTCGCTGTCACTCAGCTGTCACTTCCTGTCATTCGCTGTCACTCAGCTGTCACTTTCTGTCACTTTCTCTCACTCGCTGTCACCCAGCTGTCACTTTCTGTCACTCAACTGTCACATTCTGTCACTCAGCTGTCACTTACTATCATTCGCTGTCACTCAGCTGTCACTTTCAGTGATTCGCTGTCACTGAGCTGTCACTTCCTGTCATTCGCTGTCACTCAGCTGTCACTTCCTGTCATTCGCTGTCACTCAGCTGTCACTTTCTGTCACTTTCTCTCACTCGCTATCACCCAGCTGTCACTTTCTGTCACTCAGCTGTCACTCGCTGTCACTCAGCAGTCATTTTCTGTCACTCGCTGTCACTCAGCTGTTGATTTCTGTCACTTTCTGACACTCATCTTTCTCTTTCTGTCACTTTCTCTCACTCGCTGTCACCCAACTGTCACTTTCTTTCACTCAGCTGTCACTCGCTGTCACTCAGCAGTCATTTTCTGTCACTCGCTGTCACTCAGCTGTTGGTTTCTGTCACTTTCTGACACTCAGCTTTCACTTTCTGTCACTTTCTCTCACTCGCTGTCACCCAACGGTCACTTTCTGTCATTCAGCTGTCACTTGCTGTCACTCAGCAGTCGTTTTCTGTCACTCGCTGTCACTCAGCTGTCACTTTGTCACTCGCTGACACTCAGCTGTCTTTTTCTGTCACTCGCTGTCACTCAGCTGTCACTTACTGTCACTTTCTCTAACTCGCTGTCACCCAACTGTCACTTTCTGTCACTCAGCTGTCATTTGCTGTCACTCAGCAGTCATTTTCTGTCACTCGCTGTCACTCAGCTGTTGATTTCTGTCACTTTCTGACACTCATCTTTCTCTTTCTGTCACTTTCTCTCACTCGCTGTCACCCAACTGTCACTTTCTTTCATTCAGCTGTCACTCGCTGTCACTCAGCAGTCATTTTCTGTCACTCGCTGTCACTCAGCTGTCACTTGCTGTCACTAGCAGTCTCTCAGCTGTCTCTTTCTGTCACTCGCTGTCACTCAGCTGTCACTTACTGTCACTTTCTCTCACTCGCTGTCACCCAGCTATCACTTTGTCTTTCAGCTGTCACTTTTGTTTACTCGCTCTCACTCAACTGTCACATTCTGTCACTCGCTGTCACTCAGCTGTCAATTTCTGTCACTCAGCTGTCATTTTCTGTCACTTTCTGTCACTCGCTGTCACTCAGCTGTCACTTTCTGACACTCAGCTGTCACTTACTGTCACTTTCTCTCACTCGCTGTCACCCAGCTATCACTTTCTGTCTTTCAGCTGTCACTTTTTTTTACTCGTTTTCACTCAACTGTCACATTATGTCACTCGCTGTCACTCAGCTGTCACTTTCTGACTTTCAGCTGTCACTTACTGTCACTTTCTCTCACTCGCTGTCACCCAGCTATCACTTTGTCTTTCAGCTGTCACTTTTTTTTACTCGCTCTCACTCAACTGTGACATTCTGTCACTCGCTGTCACTAGCTGTCCCTCAGATGTCACTTTCTGTCACTAAGCTATCACTTTCTGCCACTCAGCTGTCATTTTCTGTCACTCAGATGTCATTTTCTGTCACTTTCTGTCACTCGCTGTCATTTTCTGACACTCAGCTGTCTTTTTCTGTCACTTTCTCTCACTCGCTGTCACCCAGCTGTCACTTTCTGTCACTCAGCTGTCACTCGCTGTCACTCAGCAGTCATTTTCTGTCACTCGCTGTCACTCAGCTGACACTTTCTGTCACTCGCTGACACTCAGCTGTCTTTTTCTGTCACTCGCTGTCACTTAGCTGTCACTTTCTGACACTCAGCTGTCACTCAGCTGTATTTTCCTCTCACTCGCTGACACTCAGCTGTCACTTTCTTTGATTCGCTGTCACTCAGCTGTCACTTTCTGTCATTCGCTGTCACTTTCTGACACTCGCTGTCACTCATCTGTCACTTTCTGTGACTCGCTTACACTCAGCTGTCATTAGCTGTCACTGTCTGTCACTTTCTGTCATTCGCTGTCACTCAGCTGTCACTTTCTGTGACTCGCTTTCACTCAGCTGTCATAATCTGTCACTTTCTGTCACTTTCTGTCATTCGCTGTCACTCAGCTGTCACTTTCTGTCACTCGCTGTCACTCAGCTGTCACTTTCTGTCATTCGCTGTCACCCAGCTGTCACTTTCTGTCACTCGCTGTCAGTCAGCTGTCACTTTCTGTCACTCGCTGTCAGTCAGCTGTCACTTTCTGACACTCAGCTTTCACTTTCTGTCACATTCTCTCACTCGCTGTCACCCAACGGTCACTTTCTGTCACTCAGCTGTCACTCGCTGTCACTCAGCAGTCATTTTCTGTCACTCGCTGTCACTCAGCTGTTGGTTTCTGTCACTTTCTGACACTCAGCTTTCACTTTCTGTCACTTTCTCTCACTCGCTGTCACCCAACGGTCACTTTCTGTCACTCAGCTGTCACTTCCTGTCATTCGCTGTCACTCAGCTGTCACTTTCTGTCACTTTCTCTCACTCGCTATCACCCAGCTGTCACTTTCTGTCACTCAACTGTCACATTCTGACACTCAGCTGTCACTTACTATCATTCGCTGTCACTCAGCTGTCACTTTCAGTGATTCGCTGTCACTCAGCTGTCATTTTCTGTCACTTTCTCTCACTCGCTGTCACTTAGCTGTCACTTTCTGTCACTCAGCTGTCACTCGCTGTCACTCAGCAGTCATTTTCTGTCACTCGCTGTCACTCAGCTGTTGATTTCTGTCACATTCTGACACTCATCTTTCTCTTTCTGTCACTTTCTCTCACTCGCTGTCACCCAACTGTCACTTTCTTTCACTCAGCTGTCACTCGCTGTCACCCAGCTGTCACTTTCTGTCACTCAGCTGTCACTCGCTGTCACTCAGCAGTCATTTTCTGTCACTCGCTGTTACTCAGCTGTTGGTTTCTGTCACTTTCTGACCCTCAGCTTTCACTTTCTGTCACTTTCTCTCACTCGCTGTCACCCAACTGTCACTTTCTGTCACTCAGCTGTCATTTGCTGTCACTCAGCAGTCATTTTCTGTCACTCGCTGTCACTCAGCTGTCACTTTCTGTCACTCGCTGTTACTCAGCTGTTGGTTTCTGTCACTTTCTGACCCTCAGCTTTCACTTTCTGTCACTTTCTCTCATTCGCTGTCACCCAGCTGTCACTTTCTGTCACTCAGCTGTCAATTTCTGTCACTTTCTGTCAATCGCTGTCACTCAGCTGTCACTTTCTGTCACTCGCTGTCACTCAGCTGTCACTTTCTGTCACTCGCTGTCACTCAGCTGTCACTTTCTGTCACTCGCTGTCACTCAGCTGTCTTTTTCTGTCAATTTCTGACACTCTGCTGTCGATTTCAGTCACTTTCTGTCCCTTAGCTATCACTTTCTGTCACTCAGCTGTCACTTTCTGTCACTCGCTGTCACTCAGCTGTCACTTTCTGAAACTCAGCTGTCACTTTCTGTCTCTTTCTCTCACTCGCTGTCACCCAGCTGTATTTTTCTGTCACTCAGCTGTCACTTACTGTCACTCGCTGTCCCTCAGCTGTCACTTTCTTTCACTCAGCTGTCACTTTCTGTCACTCAGCTGTCACTTTCTGTCACTCGCTGTCACTCAGCTGTCACTTTCTGAAACTCAGCTGTCACTTTCTGAAACTCAGCTGTCACTTTCTGTCACTTTTTCTCACTCGCTGTCACCCAGCTGTATTTTTCTGTCACTCAGCTGTCACTTTCTGTCACTCGTTGTCACTCAGCAGTCACTTTCTGTCACTCGCTGTCACTCAGCTGTCACTTTCTCTCACTCGCTGACACTCAGCTGTCTTTTCCTGTCACTCGCTGTCACTCAGCTGTCACTTTCTGACACTCAGCTGTCACTCAGCTGTATTTTTCTGTCACTCGCTGACACTCAGCTGTCACTTTCTGTCACTCGCTGTCACTCAGCTGTCCCTTTCTGTCATTCGCTGTCACTTTCTGTCACTTTCTGACACTCAGCTGTCACTCAGCTGTATTTTTCTGTCACTCGCTGACACTCAGCTGTCACTTTCTGTCACTCGCTGTCACTCAGCTGTCACTTTGTAACACTCAGCTGACACTTTGTGTCCGTCAGCTGTCACTTTCTGTCACTCGCTGTCACTCAGCTGTCACTTTCTGTCAATCAGCTGTCACTCGCTGTCACTCAGCAGTCATTTTCTGTCACTCGCTGTCACTCAGCTGTTGGTTTCTGTCACTTTCTGACACTCAACTTTCACTTTCTGTCACTTTCTCTCACTCGCTGTCACCCAACTGTCACTTTCTGTCACTCAGCTATAATAATAATAATTTATTTAAAAAGTAGATAATACAAAAGTGTACATTTAAGTGCAGTAGTGTTATTTCTTAAACTATTGTATAATTAGTGCTTAGAAGTAAACTATCACTACAAAATATTTAACAGTCACAAGTAACGAAAATGTCGAGTTCAAATGTTAGGTAGCGACCTGCCTGATCTAGGTTTATTTAAACCTGTGTTTCAGGCCATCACTTTACATTACATAAATTAATTAGGACAGTAAAAGTTTTAAATGAAATAAATCTATTAACAACTATAACACAAATCAAATTGGTACAAAAACATTAAAACTAACTTAAGTAAATATGTACAATTAGATACGGGGGGATGACATAATCAAACTAGGACTTCTAGAAGTTTTTCTGTGTCCGTGTAATTAAGTATCGCTAAATAATCTGATATTACAAAACTACATTGCCTATAACTTAGCCTATAGAAGTTTAGTTTCTTGTTGAGTCTGTTATACAGAAAAGGTCCTAAAAATACATAAAACGACTAGCAAAAGCATGTCTAGTTTGAGGCTTTGTGCAAACCAGGTCCTTCCTTCTCCTATCGGAAGGAACTGGATCATAGGGAAGGGTAGAGTGCTGCTGTAATATAATGTGAAGAATAAATAATTGCCGTACTGTGAGCACATTACATGCTTTGTAGAGCAGCTGTGTCGGAAATCTATACGGACGAAAGGTAGCAACCTTTAGAATTGCTCTTTGAGCACGTTCTAGGGGGAGAAGAAGCTGTCACTCGCTGTCACTCAGCAGTCATTTTCTGTCACTCGCTGTCACTCAGCTGTCGGTTTCTGTCACTTTCTGACACTCAGCTTTCACTTTCTGTCACTTTCTCTCACTCGCTGTCACCCAACGGTCACTTTCTGTCACTCAGCTGTCACTCGCTGTCACTCAGCAGTCGTTTTCTGTCACTCGCTGTCACTCAGCTGTCACTTTCTGTCACTCGCTGACACTCAGCTGTCTTTTTCTGTCACTCGCTGTCACTCAGCTGTCACTTTCTGTCACTTTCTCTAACTCGCTGTCACCCAGCTGTCACTTTCTGTCACTCAGCTGTCACTCGCTGTCACTCAGCAGTCATTTTCTGTCACTCGCTGTTACTCAGCTGTTGGTTTCTGTCACTTTCTGACACTCTGCTTTCACTTTCTGTCACTTTCTCTCACTCGCTGTCACCCAACTGTCACTTTCTGTCACTCAGCTGTCACTCGCTGTTACTCAGCAGTCATTTTCTGTCACTCGCTGTCACTCAGCTGTCACTTTCTGTCACTCGCTGTCACTCAGCTGTCATTTTCTGTCACTTTCTGTCACTCGCTGTGACTCAGCTGTCACTTTCTGTCATTCGCTGTCACTCAGCTGTCACTTTCTGTCACTCGCTGTCACTCAATCAGCTGTCTCTTTCTGTCACTCGCTGTCACTCAGCTGTCACTTACTGTAACTTTCTCTCACTCGCTGTCACCCAGCTATCACTTTCTGTCATTCGCTGTCACTTTCTTTCTAATCGACGGAGTTATATCTCAAAGATATATCGGTATTCAATCAGCTGTCTCTTTCTGTCACTCGCTGTCACTCAATCAGCTGTCTCTTTCTGTCACTCGCTGTCACTCAGCTGTCACTTTCTGTCAGTCGCTGACACTCAGCTTTCATTTCCTGTCACTCAGCTGTCACTTACTGTCACTTTCTCTCACTCGCTGTCACCCAGCTATCACTTTCTGTCTTTCAGCTGTCACTTTTTTTTACTCGCTCTCACTCAACTGTCACATTCTGTCACTCGCTGTCACTCAGCTGTCAATTTCTGTCACTCGCTGTCACTCAGCTGTCACTTGCTGTCACTAGCAGTCTCTCAGCTGTCTCTTTCTGTCACTCGCTGTCACTCAGCTGTCACTTACTGTCACTTTCTCTCACTCGCTGTCACCCAGCTATCACTTTGTCTTTCAGCTGTCACTTTTGTTTACTCGCTCTCACTCAACTGTCACATTCTGTCACTCGCTGTCACTCAGCTGTCAATTTCTGTCACTCGCTGTCACTCAGCTGTCACTTGCTGTCACTAGCTGTCCATCAGCTGTCACTTTCTATCACTAAGCTATCACTTTCTGTCACCCAGCTGTCACTTTCTGTCACTCAGCTGTCACTCGCTGTCACTCAGCAGTCATTTTCTGTCACTCGCTGTCACTCAGCTGTCACTTTCTGTCACTCAGCTGTCATTTTCTGTCACTTTCTGTCACTCGCTGTCACTTTCTGACACTCAGCTGTCACTTTCTGTCACTTTCTCTCAAAACCAAATGCTGTAATTTCGTAGTTCCATCTTCGAAAGTGGCCCTTTTTCAAATTTGATTTTTTTATGATATAACTATACAATAACTAAGAAGTTTTAATACCTTCATTTAAGGAGTATTACATTGTCTATTAAATATAATTTATTGCATTAACCTAGCATTTTTAGTTTCCGAGATTTTTAGGATTCTTTAAGTGACCCGGATTCATTGCTCTCGAGTGTATATTGATAGTAGAACAATTTAATTTCTCGGAAATATATGCAATCATCGTTAAAATATAGTACTATGTTTTTCCAATTTGGGGCTTCCCTCGACAGCCTTAGGTTTTCATCCTTAGACACTCGATGACAGTCATACTCCAGCTAGGTCGAAAGTTCTCATCAAGGTGCATGAATTGAGCCCAAAGCAAAGCTCCCGGAGCAGGAGGAAGTGTCAGACTTTTACTGACTAAAACCCATCCATGTTCCTTCATCGCCCTTTGTGTTCCGGGGCCACGGTAACTCTTTCGAATAGTCCCGCAGCCCCGGCAGGCATCGGCTCTTGCGGACCCCTTCTTTTTTGCTGACTCTCTTTGAGGCGTGCGTAGATCACGAAAGCGCCGTCGACATGTTCGTGGCAGTTAGTTAGTTAGTTAGTGTTAGTGGCTCCTCGTCCACAGGCAAGCGCCTACGGTGGCCGGGGGCCAATACGTGGCTCCCGACGCCCGGGGTGTCTCCTGCTGTGGCCGGGACGTAAGGATCTCTCCCTCTCACGTTCCACCACCTCCTTCGCTAGCATGACTGCTTCGCAGAAGGAGGTGACGGCATCCCATTCTGTCTCGCTCCGGACCATGTATTGAACCAGGGCTGGGAGAGAGAGGTCGCCGCCGCCGATCGCCACTTCGAGGACACGGCGGTGCTCCGCACACGTGGGGCACACCTCCACAGTGTGCTCCACCGTGGCCTCCGGTCGATCCTCACAATGGAAGAACCCGGGCGTCTCCTCCCGCCCGAAAACACGATATGAGGCCAATAACAATTTAGCTGTAAATATAATCTACGTAAACTGCGTATGGATTATTGATTATTGCGAATAGCATAGCACAGTTCTTGCACGGCAAGAACACGTGGATTTATCAGGCTTCTGGTGTTCGCTATACTTATTTTTGGAGAAATCATCCTCATCATCATACTCCTGCCCTTATCCCAATTTATTTGGGGGTAGCATGATTGTATTCTTCTTCCATAAGTACTACTCTATTACTTTTTGGAAAAATATTTCACGAAAAAAATAAGAAATGCACACAACATAAATAAAAAATGAAATATAGGAAATCTCACAGCATCAAAAAAAAAATTAAACAAATCACAAAAAGTGAAATAATGTTGGAGGGTTTGAACCTGCAACCCCGTAGTTTACAGAGCGGTCATGAAACCGCAAGGCTATTTACTTCGTTGACATAAGCCACAAATAGCCGTTCTCATGTACTTACGTCATGACTGAAACGTCAAACAATTGGAGTATACGGAAATAATGCAAAATTGCCTACCCCCTTAAGAAAGTAGCGTGATAATATATAGTTTAAATATTGAAGAAGCCTATGCAGTAATTTTGACGTGATGCGCGCACAAACATTTCGTACCAACTACTTAAACCGAGGAAAGCTGATTTTCTTGAGTTCCGCTATTTTGTGCGTATTCACCTCAAAAATCAAATTTCAAGAAAACTGAGAAATTATATTTACCTGTATTAGATATGGAGTATATGTAGCAACTTTAAAAGGTTACACTTCATTGGTTTTGATTGTATAGGTGTTTGAAGTTTATTAATTTTAAACACAAAACCCTCTTTTTTGCGCCTCTGGATGAGATTTTAAAAAAATGCTAAGACAGGTATTTCTTTATTTTTATTAATAAGTATTTATTCTGAGTTTCATGATTCTAGAACAATCAAAAATTTTTTTTTCATACAAACTTCACCCCCCCTTTTCACCCCCTTTTTCCAAAAATCTCTCACTCGCTGTCACTCAGCTGTCACTTACTGTCACTTTCTCTAACTCGCTGTCACCCAACTGTCACTTTCTGTCACTCAGCTGTCATTTGCTGTCACTCAGCAGTCATTTTCTGTCACTCGCTGTCACTCAGCTGTTGATTTCTGTCACTTTCTGACACTCATCTTTCTCTTTCTGTCACTTTCTCTCACTCGCTGTCACCCAACTGTCACTTTCTTTCATTCAGCTGTCACTCGCTGTCACTCAGCAGTCATTTTCTGTCACTCGCTGTCACTCAGCTGTCACTTGCTGTCACTAGCAGTCTCTCAGCTGTCTCTTTCTGTCACTCGCTGTCACTCAGCTGTCACTTACTGTCACTTTCTCTCACTCGCTGTCACCCAGCTATCACTTTGTCTTTCAGCTGTCACTTTTGTTTACTCGCTCTCACTCAACTGTCACATTCTGTCACTCGCTGTCACTCAGCTGTCAATTTCTGTCACTCAGCTGTCATTTTCTGTCACTTTCTGTCACTCGCTGTCACTCAGCTGTCACTTTCTGACACTCAGCTGTCACTTACTGTCACTTTCTCTCACTCGCTGTCACCCAGCTATCACTTTCTGTCTTTCAGCTGTCACTTTTTTTTACTCGTTTTCACTCAACTGTCACATTATGTCACTCGCTGTCACTCAGCTGTCACTTTCTGACTTTCAGCTGTCACTTACTGTCACTTTCTCTCACTCGCTGTCACCCAGCTATCACTTTGTCTTTCAGCTGTCACTTTTTTTTACTCGCTCTCACTCAACTGTGACATTCTGTCACTCGCTGTCACTAGCTGTCCCTCAGATGTCACTTTCTGTCACTAAGCTATCACTTTCTGCCACTCAGCTGTCACTTTCTGTCACTCAGATGTCATTTTCTGTCACTTTCTGTCACTCGCTGTCATTTTCTGACACTCAGCTGTCTTTTTCTGTCACTTTCTCTCACTCGCTGTCACCCAGCTGTCACTTTCTGTCACTCAGCTGTCACTCGCTGTCACTCAGCAGTCATTTTCTGTCACTCGCTGTCACTCAGCTGACACTTTCTGTCACTCGCTGACACTCAGCTGTCTTTTTCTGTCACTCGCTGTCACTTAGCTGTCACTTTCTGACACTCAGCTGTCACTCAGCTGTATTTTCCTCTCACTCGCTGACACTCAGCTGTCACTTTCTTTGATTCGCTGTCACTCAGCTGTCACTTTCTGTCATTCGCTGTCACTTTCTGACACTCGCTGTCACTCATCTGTCACTTTCTGTGACTCGCTTACACTCAGCTGTCATTAGCTGTCACTGTCTGTCACTTTCTGTCATTCGCTGTCACTCAGCTGTCACTTTCTGTGACTCGCTTTCACTCAGCTGTCATAATCTGTCACTTTCTGTCACTTTCTGTCATTCGCTGTCACTCAGCTGTCACTTTCTGTCACTCGCTGTCACTCAGCTGTCACTTTCTGTCATTCGCTGTCACCCAGCTGTCACTTTCTGTCACTCGCTGTCAGTCAGCTGTCACTTTCTGTCACTCGCTGTCAGTCAGCTGTCACTTTCTGACACTCAGCTTTCACTTTCTGTCACATTCTCTCACTCGCTGTCACCCAACGGTCACTTTCTGTCACTCAGCTGTCACTCGCTGTCACTCAGCAGTCATTTTCTGTCACTCGCTGTCACTCAGCTGTTGGTTTCTGTCACTTTCTGACACTCAGCTTTCACTTTCTGTCACTTTCTCTCACTCGCTGTCACCCAACGGTCACTTTCTGTCACTCAGCTGTCACTTCCTGTCATTCGCTGTCACTCAGCTGTCACTTTCTGTCACTTTCTCTCACTCGCTATCACCCAGCTGTCACTTTCTGTCACTCAACTGTCACATTCTGACACTCAGCTGTCACTTACTATCATTCGCTGTCACTCAGCTGTCACTTTCAGTGATTCGCTGTCACTCAGCTGTCATTTTCTGTCACTTTCTCTCACTCGCTGTCACTTAGCTGTCACTTTCTGTCACTCAGCTGTCACTCGCTGTCACTCAGCAGTCATTTTCTGTCACTCGCTGTCACTCAGCTGTTGATTTCTGTCACATTCTGACACTCATCTTTCTCTTTCTGTCACTTTCTCTCACTCGCTGTCACCCAACTGTCACTTTCTTTCACTCAGCTGTCACTCGCTGTCACCCAGCTGTCACTTTCTGTCACTCAGCTGTCACTCGCTGTCACTCAGCAGTCATTTTCTGTCACTCGCTGTTACTCAGCTGTTGGTTTCTGTCACTTTCTGACCCTCAGCTTTCACTTTCTGTCACTTTCTCTCACTCGCTGTCACCCAACTGTCACTTTCTGTCACTCAGCTGTCATTTGCTGTCACTCAGCAGTCATTTTCTGTCACTCGCTGTCACTCAGCTGTCACTTTCTGTCACTCGCTGTTACTCAGCTGTTGGTTTCTGTCACTTTCTGACCCTCAGCTTTCACTTTCTGTCACTTTCTCTCATTCGCTGTCACCCAGCTGTCACTTTCTGTCACTCAGCTGTCAATTTCTGTCACTTTCTGTCAATCGCTGTCACTCAGCTGTCACTTTCTGTCACTCGCTGTCACTCAGCTGTCACTTTCTGTCACTCGCTGTCACTCAGCTGTCACTTTCTGTCACTCGCTGTCACTCAGCTGTCTTTTTCTGTCAATTTCTGACACTCTGCTGTCGATTTCAGTCACTTTCTGTCCCTTAGCTATCACTTTCTGTCACTCAGCTGTCACTTTCTGTCACTCGCTGTCACTCAGCTGTCACTTTCTGAAACTCAGCTGTCACTTTCTGTCTCTTTCTCTCACTCGCTGTCACCCAGCTGTATTTTTCTGTCACTCAGCTGTCACTTACTGTCACTCGCTGTCCCTCAGCTGTCACTTTCTTTCACTCAGCTGTCACTTTCTGTCACTCAGCTGTCACTTTCTGTCACTCGCTGTCACTCAGCTGTCACTTTCTGAAACTCAGCTGTCACTTTCTGAAACTCAGCTGTCACTTTCTGTCACTTTTTCTCACTCGCTGTCACCCAGCTGTATTTTTCTGTCACTCAGCTGTCACTTTCTGTCACTCGTTGTCACTCAGCAGTCACTTTCTGTCACTCGCTGTCACTCAGCTGTCACTTTCTCTCACTCGCTGACACTCAGCTGTCTTTTCCTGTCACTCGCTGTCACTCAGCTGTCACTTTCTGACACTCAGCTGTCACTCAGCTGTATTTTTCTGTCACTCGCTGACACTCAGCTGTCACTTTCTGTCACTCGCTGTCACTCAGCTGTCCCTTTCTGTCATTCGCTGTCACTTTCTGTCACTTTCTGACACTCAGCTGTCACTCAGCTGTATTTTTCTGTCACTCGCTGACACTCAGCTGTCACTTTCTGTCACTCGCTGTCACTCAGCTGTCACTTTGTAACACTCAGCTGACACTTTGTGTCCGTCAGCTGTCACTTTCTGTCACTCGCTGTCACTCAGCTGTCACTTTCTGTCAATCAGCTGTCACTCGCTGTCACTCAGCAGTCATTTTCTGTCACTCGCTGTCACTCAGCTGTTGGTTTCTGTCACTTTCTGACACTCAACTTTCACTTTCTGTCACTTTCTCTCACTCGCTGTCACCCAACTGTCACTTTCTGTCACTCAGCTATAATAATAATAATTTATTTAAAAAGTAGATAATACAAAAGTGTACATTTAAGTGCAGTAGTGTTATTTCTTAAACTATTGTATAATTAGTGCTTAGAAGTAAACTATCACTACAAAATATTTAACAGTCACAAGTAACGAAAATGTCGAGTTCAAATGTTAGGTAGCGACCTGCCTGATCTAGGTTTATTTAAACCTGTGTTTCAGGCCATCACTTTACATTACATAAATTAATTAGGACAGTAAAAGTTTTAAATGAAATAAATCTATTAACAACTATAACACAAATCAAATTGGTACAAAAACATTAAAACTAACTTAAGTAAATATGTACAATTAGATACGGGGGGATGACATAATCAAACTAGGACTTCTAGAAGTTTTTCTGTGTCCGTGTAATTAAGTATCGCTAAATAATCTGATATTACAAAACTACATTGCCTATAACTTAGCCTATAGAAGTTTAGTTTCTTGTTGAGTCTGTTATACAGAAAAGGTCCTAAAAATACATAAAACGACTAGCAAAAGCATGTCTAGTTTGAGGCTTTGTGCAAACCAGGTCCTTCCTTCTCCTATCGGAAGGAACTGGATCATAGGGAAGGGTAGAGTGCTGCTGTAATATAATGTGAAGAATAAATAATTGCCGTACTGTGAGCACATTACATGCTTTGTAGAGCAGCTGTGTCGGAAATCTATACGGACGAAAGGTAGCAACCTTTAGAATTGCTCTTTGAGCACGTTCTAGGGGGAGAAGAAGCTGTCACTCGCTGTCACTCAGCAGTCATTTTCTGTCACTCGCTGTCACTCAGCTGTCGGTTTCTGTCACTTTCTGACACTCAGCTTTCACTTTCTGTCACTTTCTCTCACTCGCTGTCACCCAACGGTCACTTTCTGTCACTCAGCTGTCACTCGCTGTCACTCAGCAGTCGTTTTCTGTCACTCGCTGTCACTCAGCTGTCACTTTCTGTCACTCGCTGACACTCAGCTGTCTTTTTCTGTCACTCGCTGTCACTCAGCTGTCACTTTCTGTCACTTTCTCTAACTCGCTGTCACCCAGCTGTCACTTTCTGTCACTCAGCTGTCACTCGCTGTCACTCAGCAGTCATTTTCTGTCACTCGCTGTTACTCAGCTGTTGGTTTCTGTCACTTTCTGACACTCTGCTTTCACTTTCTGTCACTTTCTCTCACTCGCTGTCACCCAACTGTCACTTTCTGTCACTCAGCTGTCACTCGCTGTTACTCAGCAGTCATTTTCTGTCACTCGCTGTCACTCAGCTGTCACTTTCTGTCACTCGCTGTCACTCAGCTGTCATTTTCTGTCACTTTCTGTCACTCGCTGTGACTCAGCTGTCACTTTCTGTCATTCGCTGTCACTCAGCTGTCACTTTCTGTCACTCGCTGTCACTCAATCAGCTGTCTCTTTCTGTCACTCGCTGTCACTCAGCTGTCACTTACTGTAACTTTCTCTCACTCGCTGTCACCCAGCTATCACTTTCTGTCATTCGCTGTCACTTTCTTTCTAATCGACGGAGTTATATCTCAAAGATATATCGGTATTCAATCAGCTGTCTCTTTCTGTCACTCGCTGTCACTCAATCAGCTGTCTCTTTCTGTCACTCGCTGTCACTCAGCTGTCACTTTCTGTCAGTCGCTGACACTCAGCTTTCATTTCCTGTCACTCAGCTGTCACTTACTGTCACTTTCTCTCACTCGCTGTCACCCAGCTATCACTTTCTGTCTTTCAGCTGTCACTTTTTTTTACTCGCTCTCACTCAACTGTCACATTCTGTCACTCGCTGTCACTCAGCTGTCAATTTCTGTCACTCGCTGTCACTCAGCTGTCACTTGCTGTCACTAGCAGTCTCTCAGCTGTCTCTTTCTGTCACTCGCTGTCACTCAGCTGTCACTTACTGTCACTTTCTCTCACTCGCTGTCACCCAGCTATCACTTTGTCTTTCAGCTGTCACTTTTGTTTACTCGCTCTCACTCAACTGTCACATTCTGTCACTCGCTGTCACTCAGCTGTCAATTTCTGTCACTCGCTGTCACTCAGCTGTCACTTGCTGTCACTAGCTGTCCATCAGCTGTCACTTTCTATCACTAAGCTATCACTTTCTGTCACCCAGCTGTCACTTTCTGTCACTCAGCTGTCACTCGCTGTCACTCAGCAGTCATTTTCTGTCACTCGCTGTCACTCAGCTGTCACTTTCTGTCACTCAGCTGTCATTTTCTGTCACTTTCTGTCACTCGCTGTCACTTTCTGACACTCAGCTGTCACTTTCTGTCACTTTCTCTCAAAACCAAATGCTGTAATTTCGTAGTTCCATCTTCGAAAGTGGCCCTTTTTCAAATTTGATTTTTTTATGATATAACTATACAATAACTAAGAAGTTTTAATACCTTCATTTAAGGAGTATTACATTGTCTATTAAATATAATTTATTGCATTAACCTAGCATTTTTAGTTTCCGAGATTTTTAGGATTCTTTAAGTGACCCGGATTCATTGCTCTCGAGTGTATATTGATAGTAGAACAATTTAATTTCTCGGAAATATATGCAATCATCGTTAAAATATAGTACTATGTTTTTCCAATTTGGGGCTTCCCTCGACAGCCTTAGGTTTTCATCCTTAGACACTCGATGACAGTCATACTCCAGCTAGGTCGAAAGTTCTCATCAAGGTGCATGAATTGAGCCCAAAGCAAAGCTCCCGGAGCAGGAGGAAGTGTCAGACTTTTACTGACTAAAACCCATCCATGTTCCTTCATCGCCCTTTGTGTTCCGGGGCCACGGTAACTCTTTCGAATAGTCCCGCAGCCCCGGCAGGCATCGGCTCTTGCGGACCCCTTCTTTTTTGCTGACTCTCTTTGAGGCGTGCGTAGATCACGAAAGCGCCGTCGACATGTTCGTGGCAGTTAGTTAGTTAGTTAGTGTTAGTGGCTCCTCGTCCACAGGCCCGCGCCTACGGTGGCCGGGGGCCAATACGTGGCTCCCGACGCCCGGGGTGTCTCCTGCTGTGGCCGGGACGTAAGGATCTCTCCCTCTCACGTTCCACCACCTCCTTCGCTAGCATGACTGCTTCGCAGAAGGAGGTGACGGCATCCCATTCTGTCTCGCTCCGGACCATGTATTGAACCAGGGCTGGGAGAGAGAGGTCGCCGCCGCCGATCGCCACTTCGAGGACACGGCGGTGCTCCGCACACGTGGGGCACACCTCCACAGTGTGCTCCACCGTGGCCTCCGGTCGATCCTCACAATGGAAGAACCCGGGCGTCTCCTCCCGCCCGAAAACACGATATGAGGCCAATAACAATTTAGCTGTAAATATAATCTACGTAAACTGCGTATGGATTATTGATTATTGCGAATAGCATAGCACAGTTCTTGCACGGCAAGAACACGTGGATTTATCAGGCTTCTGGTGTTCGCTATACTTATTTTTGGAGAAATCATCCTCATCATCATACTCCTGCCCTTATCCCAATTTATTTGGGGGTAGCATGATTGTATTCTTCTTCCATAAGTACTACTCTATTACTTTTTGGAAAAATATTTCACGAAAAAAATAAGAAATGCACACAACATAAATAAAAAATGAAATATAGGAAATCTCACAGCATCAAAAAAAAAATTAAACAAATCACAAAAAGTGAAATAATGTTGGAGGGTTTGAACCTGCAACCCCGTAGTTTACAGAGCGGTCATGAAACCGCAAGGCTATTTACTTCGTTGACATAAGCCACAAATAGCCGTTCTCATGTACTTACGTCATGACTGAAACGTCAAACAATTGGAGTATACGGAAATAATGCAAAATTGCCTACCCCCTTAAGAAAGTAGCGTGATAATATATAGTTTAAATATTGAAGAAGCCTATGCAGTAATTTTGACGTGATGCGCGCACAAACATTTCGTACCAACTACTTAAACCGAGGAAAGCTGATTTTCTTGAGTTCCGCTATTTTGTGCGTATTCACCTCAAAAATCAAATTTCAAGAAAACTGAGAAATTATATTTACCTGTATTAGATATGGAGTATATGTAGCAACTTTAAAAGGTTACACTTCATTGGTTTTGATTGTATAGGTGTTTGAAGTTTATTAATTTTAAACACAAAACCCTCTTTTTTGCGCCTCTGGATGAGATTTTAAAAAAATGCTAAGACAGGTATTTCTTTATTTTTATTAATAAGTATTTATTCTGAGTTTCATGATTCTAGAACAATCAAAAATTTTTTTTTCATACAAACTTCACCCCCCCTTTTCACCCCCTTTTTCCAAAAATATACAAATTTTCTATAGCCTATATGTTATTCTGAATGTATTTAAACAGATTTGTGAACATTTCAACAAAATCAGTTCAGCAGTTTTTACGTGATACGCGGTCAAACAAACACACAAACAAAATTTTTTTTAATGGTTTTAATATGTTCAGTTACTTATTTCAAGTCACCCTGGCTGGTTTTTTTTTTTTTAATCTTCAATAACAGATTTTTTGGTCTCAACGATTTTATTATATGTATGGACTAGGAGACTTTAATGCCCACCCTAATGAGTTGTTTTGCAATGAAATGTTAGACTTTTGTATTGATCTTGGTTGGCTTTGTATAGATTTAAATATGTGCCCTACAACTACATATACTTATTATAGTGATGCTCACGGCTGTACTAGATGGTTGGACCACTGTATCGTCACAGAGTCGGCACGGGATTCAGTCGTTAGTGTGGCTGTGCGCTACGACCGTATTGGTCGGACCACTATCCACTTGTAGTGGAATGTAGCCTCTATAAGCTCAAGCCTAAAGTTCATTTGGTAGCGGATAAACCTATAAACTGTGTCGTATGGGGCTCAAGACAGGTAGAACAAACTAATAAGTACCATGGAATTTGTAACTCCAAACTACGGCTAATAGATTTTCCGCAGGAGTTGAGTGAGTGCTGTGATAGCTTTTGCAATAACAAGGAACATCACTCAATTCTTGATGAGTTGTATGGACAAATTACAGGCACGCTATCACGAGCAGCCATTCAAACCTACACAGGAGGTTATGTCTTTGGGTGGAATAAGCACGTAGCGGGGTCACATCGGGAGGCGCGGCTTAAATTTCAGTTGTGGTATTTAGCTGGGCGACCAGCAAATGGTCGAATCTTTGAGGAGATGTCGGAGGCAAGGAAACATTTTAAAGCCAAATTAAGATGGTGTCAAGCTAGTCAGGAGCAATTTAAAATGAACATCATTGCATCCGACCACTCCTCTAAAGATTTTAAGAATTTTTGGAAAAACACTAACAAAATGAATGTTAAGCCTAGCTTCCCGATGAGTGTCGGCGGTTCTGCTGACCACAAAAGCATTGCTGAGGGTTTTAGGGAACACTTCACTGTGAGGTCGCCCTTAGGTCCCTCGTCTGGTGAGGCGAGCGATGGTGAGCTTGTCGTGACGGGGAAGAATTTAAAGATACCTGCGAAGAGTGTGACTAAAATAATAAATGAAATGCAGCGTGGAAAATCTCCTGGTCACGATGGGCTCAGTATCGAGCATTTTAAATATGCGGGGGTTCACTTGCCGAGAGTACTGTCTATGTTTTTCAGTCTATGCTTAGGTCACTCGTACTTGCCGGAGCCGCTAATGCGGACAATAGTCGATAGAAAAAATAAGACGGGTGATACGTCTGATATAAATAATTATCGGCCCATCTCACTCGCTACCACGTCAGCCAAAGTGCTTGACAGTCTGCTGAATAGTCGCCTCACTGCACAGGTTGAGTTGTACGATGCACAGTTCGGGTTCAAAGCAGGAGTCTCAACAGAAAGCGCTATTCTGAGTCTGAAGCGGACTGTCAAGTACTACACAGCAAGGAGGACGTCGGTATACGCGTGTTTCCTCGACTTGTCAAAAGCTTTTGATCTAGTATCGTATGATATACTGTGGGACAAGTTGAGAGACGCGGGTGTGCCGGCGGAGTACACATCCCTACTCAGATACTGGTACGATAAACAAAAAAAACGGGAGAGGTGGGTGGGTACTCTGTCGGACGAGTACAGGCTGGAAAGCGGAGTTAGGCAGGGGGGGTTAAGCTCCCCTCTGCTATTTAATTTGTACATCAACCTGCTTATCGAGCGGCTGAGCAGTACACATGTCGGTTGCCGCATTGATGGAATATGTGTAAATAATATAAGCTGTGCAGACGATATGGTGCTGCTCAGTCCGTCGATAGGTGGGTTGAAGAAGTTGCTTTCGATCTGTGAGGCCTATGCGGGGTAGCATGGCTTGATATACAACTCTAAAAAAAGTGAACTTCTTGTTTTTAAAGCCCCTAAACAGCAGTCACGCTGTGTTCCACCCATAGGTCTCAACGGCGTAGCACTTAAAATTGTCAATAGGTTTAGGTATCTCGGTCACATTATCGCGAGCGACCTAAGGGACGACGGAGATATTGAGATGGAGCGCAGGGCGTTGTCTGTGAGGAGCAATATGCTTGCCCGCAGGTTCGCTCGTTGTACCACAGACGTCAAAGTAACCCTCTTTAAGGCGTTCTGTCAATCGTTCTACACGAGCGGCCTGTGGGTGTCATATACGCGACGAGCCTACAATGTCCTGCGCGTCCAATTTAATAACGCCTTCAGGATGCTGTTGGGACTGCCATGGCGCTGTAGTGCATCGGGAATGTTCGCGGAGGCTCGCACAGATGGCTTCCACGCTATCATGCGAAAGAAAGCGGCTACCTTACTGCAGCGCCTGCATGGTAGTGACAACAGCATTTTGAAAATGATTGCGGCTAGAGCGGACTGTCCCTTTTCAGAGACACTGGGTGGGGACAGTCATAGGCCTAAATAAATAATTAAGTCGTCAACACTAACAATACTAACCTAATTACTTAAGCACTATTGTTACTAACACTAAAATACTAACAAAGCTATGGACTGTAGTCTGAAAATAAAGATTTATTTATTTATTTTATTTTTTTATATATTACAGGTTCATAATAAGGCTTACATACTAAACCATGATAAATATGTTACCCACTACGTTTTCCATAGATACGTTACGTTACGTGCTACGTTTTTAAAACATTAAACTCGACAAACTAATACTCAAAATATATACTTTTAGGAACCAGAAGTGAAAATCAAATAAAAAAAAACAATCTTAGACAACCTAAAACTAATTTATTTTCAAATACACTTAGATCAAACAATAATTCAATAAATCATCAGAATTTCAAGCAATCACAAGCAAACAGCCATTAATATCCAAAAATAATAATCACCACAGAACACACAAATGTAGGCACAAAATATAGCACAAAATAACACAGAAAAACCACTGAAGTAAAATATGGAACGAACTTACTGTAAAGCAGCGTAGGTACCGCCTTACCGGTCGGCGACTCAGCGACAAATAACCTGCGCTCTTTTTTTTTTTTTTTAGATGGCATCTCGTAGTTCAGTCTAGAAGAGACTGGCTACTGCCCAGCCAGGGGCATGTTAACTAAAAACTAAGCAACCACGCCTAAGGGCACCCCCTGTGGGGTACGAACCTCGGCTTAGGGCGTCGCTGGGGGCAGCAAAGGCCGGACCTCGGCGGCGAGGTTGGTATGTCTTCGGTTTGTATTTGTATTTTCTACGTACGGTGCTGGTGTCTTTGCTACTCTCCTGTAAGAGGGTAATAGCGTCGTGGGGGGTGTAACCTGCGCTCTGTAGAGCGCTCGCTTTTATAAGGATCAGTGGGGGTACCCCTACTACCAACAATAAGTTTGCTTATAATACCCATTATAATTATATACAAATATTATTATTTATTTCACCATATCACAACAGTTGCAACTTGTGTGCAGTATTTTAAAAATGCTTTGCGAGTTTTATCCGCTATTAGGCTAGGGAGATTTTGCGCAACGAGCTCTACACCAAGCCGCTACTCTGCCTCGAATCTGGCCCTCGCGGTGATGGGCAGTCCAGCAGTAGGTGGAGCACCGTCTCTTCCTTCCCAGGCTCGCAAGCGCACGATGGGCTCTCTTTACACTTGAACCGACTCAAGTATGCAGAGAACCCACCGTGCCCCGTGAGTATCTTCGTGGTGATGCCCGTGGGGACCATTTGGCGTACGATCTTGTACGCCACTACCACGTCCGGGAAGAAAATTTTGGTGCCCGAGGCAGTTTCACCTGATCCGTACCTCCCGTTCCATTCGTCAAGCGTCTCCGACCGGATTCTCCGCTTGACGAATGATACGGGGCACAGATCATAGTCCGGCCTCTTCTTCGACTTCAGTGCAGCCTCCTTCGCCATCTGGTCGGCTCGCTCGTTCCCCTCCAACCCATTTATCAGAATTTATCCAGAACAAGGAGACACTCTTGTTCTGGAGCCTACAGCGTCGGATGGTGTCCCTGGTTTCCACAGCCAAGGGATGGGGGGAACTTACGTTCGCAACTGACTGAAGGGCCGCCATGGGGTCGCTGAAAATGCCAAACGTGGTTTCACCACTCACGAGCACTTCTCCTGCCGCCTTCTGAAGGGCCAGAAGTTCTGCCTGGTAGACGGTACAGTAAGACGGCAAGGCAAGTTTGAGGGCCTTAGTTTCGGTGGCACCATTCCACAAGGATAGCGCCGCTCCGACTTTGCCCTCAATCTTGCTACCGTCTGTGTATACGCACAGAGAAATCGCTGTGGTTGTTGTATTGTTCCTCGTCGACCAGGCTTCCAAACTTGGTCCACGGGGTGCGGAGCCTCAATCGCTGGAGCCATCCGTTCAATCTCCCTTCCTCCTAGTACCGGCTGGGGTACACCCCTCTTGGCTCCGTACAACGCAGCCGCTTCCCGTACACGGAGGTCGAGTGGGAGTATACCAGCCAGCACCAGAGCCGAGTTTAGGGAAACCGTGCGGTAGGCTCTACACAGCTTCTGGGCAAACCCCCTCTGGACCACGTTCAGCTGTTTTATGACCCCTAGTTTGTTGGCGGCAGGTGCCCATGCGCTTGCGGCGTACAAAATCGTGGGCTCTACTGCAGCGGTATAATTATAATGCCCTTATCACCTCCGGGTGCAAACCCCAACTGATACGGGCTGCTCTGGCCAGCTGCTTGTACATAGCTATGGCCTTTTTACAGACCATAGCTACATGGTTGATGAAGGTGAGTTTGGCATCGATTGAAAGCCCCAGTATTTTGACATCTTGGGACATCCCAATGTCGATCCCCCCATGCTCAAACGCGGCGTGTCGTATTTCAGTCTTCGCGTTAGTACCAACGCACAGGTTTTGTGCGGTGCGAATTTGAGCCTATTTCTGACACCCCACGTTCGAACATGTTCGAGAGCGGCATTGGCCTGTCCCTCAATTTCCAGTGCTGTGTCCCCGTCAAATACCATCACCACATCGTCAGCAAATGCCTGGCAATAATCTCCCCTACTCTCCAGCTGTTCAAAAGCGGGTCCAGTATCAGATTCCAAAAAATGGGCCCTCCTATCGAGCCCTGAACGCACCCTTTGCTGGTACTTCGCCTACTTTTCTCACCGGCGTGTCCCACTGTGACCACCCTGTCGCTGAGATAGCTGCTGACTACCAGTCTCAAATTCACAGGACACTTTTCCTCAGCCAATCGTACTTTGATAATGGGCCACCACGCACTGTCGAATGCTCCCTCAATATCCAGTGACACAAGCGTGACAATATTTTTCTGTGTCAGCTTCGTGCGGATGTGCTGCACAAGGGTATAGAGGGAGTCTTCAGTGCTTTTTTGGGGCATAAAGCCGTATTGGCGAGTACTTATCCTGGGTAGTAAGTCAAATTTGAGACGGGCAACTTTTCGTACACTTTCCCCAGGACAGGCAATAGCGCAATCGGCCTGTACGACTTGGGTACGGTGTACGAGTCTTTGCCCGGCTTTCTTAGCACGACCACCGTTGCTTCCTTCCAGATCTTCTGGAAGTGGTGTAGCGCCAGGCACTTGTTCAGCAATGCCAAGAAGTAGTTGGGGTAGTAGTTCATCATCATGTTAATGTTGAGGCCATCCAGCTCCTCGATAACACGGACATAATAAGAAAGCTCGCATAAAGGTGCAGGAATGACTTTGACCTTGAAAAAGTCATTCTTGCACCTGTATGAGCTTTGTTTCTCGCAAGAAACGGTGGAAAATTTCGAGACAACTGGGCTTAATGAGAGGTTTTCTTTCTTTTTTTTTTTAATATATTTCAAGAACTTGGTAGATGGCTGAACGGCGTTGAACTACGTTACTAAAGTCCCCGTCACGAGAAGCTATAAATTTTGTAAACACACATTCGGGTTTGCAACCTTTGGATCAAATAAAAAAAAATTACAGCATTGACAGCGTCAGCGTGAACTTGCTTATAAATGGCAGCCCAAATGTTTACGTTCCATTACTTCAGACGCGTTGCAGTACCACAAAACATTAGACGACAGTGCTTTATATCGCTAACATATAACTCGACCAAGTGAAATTGCTCGTTAGCTTCGTATTACACGTATGATAATTTGAGTTGATTGAATTTGGGATTATTTTGTTGTTGGTTGAATTGTCGCTACGTAACTTGGTAAAAATTCTTTGTTTACAAAAATTATAGCTTCTCGTGACGGGGACTTCAGGTGCCAAAACGCTTGGAAAAAAAAAACATTGCGTTACGTCACATATGCTCGTTGACGGACACTTTCGTTTGAAATAAAAAAAAAACATTGCGTTACGTCAAATGAAATGATGTGACGTTCGATCCCTTGCAGTAACTTACCACGTTCAGCGCCATCTATCTAGTGACTAGGGAAGAGTTGAAAAAGAAAATCCCTCATTAAGGTGAATGCGCCAGAGTGGCCCGCGAAATTCAAATTTTAGGAATGACTTTGACCTTGAATAAGTAAATTCATACACCTTTATGAGCTTGGAGGGTTGTATTGATGATTTTGATGATTATAATTCTGTAACTACATACGTCTTACAGCCGCGATTTATAGTTTAATCAACATACAACCTGACACTGACCTGCAAATTGCAAAAAACGTAAGAAAATTTGAATTTCGCGGGTAACCCTGGAGCATCCACCTTAAACATATTTGTTCACTAAAATATGCCCAAATTCTACACTATAATCTGATACTCATAGACATCATAGATTCCTTTATTAAAAAACATAGATTAAAAAAATAATCAATTAGATTTATTTTTTTATATTTTACTTTTGCAGCAAAAATATAAGCGGGCTCCACATTCGAACCGCGAACAACTGTCAAATTCGCGCCCTTAATTTTGACGCGAATTCGTCGCGAAAAATTTGTCCTTCCACTTTCGCAATCGTACACAGTTTAGTTCGCGCGCTCGTCGAGAATGGACGTCGAATGCAAAACAGAATTGCTTTAGATAAATATAAATATTATGCTTGCTCTACACTTCTTTTTATAATCCTTCACCTTTTTCCTTTTCCTAAATTTCCTATAACTGGACATATTAGATTATCTTTTTTTTTTTAATCAGTCTCTTCTATCTTCATTATTTCCTGTATATGCATCCATACGTCATGTACTTTCACGCGCGAGTGTGGATGAGCTTGCGTTCACGGGAGGTTCGCACTTCGCAAACCCTTTGAAGCGGGAACTAATACCGACACTAAACGGGGAACATGGCGCGAACAGGCGCTAATCTCGTGCACGGGCTCGAAAGCCATCCACATTCACGGTTCGAACATATCATTTCAGTAAACGAAACGTAACTCACGACTCAAAGGCCCTGGCTAGTGGCAACACTGACTGATCACAGTGAACTTACATACTAACTGGAATGAGGACGGGTGACCCAAACCGTTCTGAGCGAGAAAGCTTCAAGAGTGGATGTGGTCTCTTTCTAATAGGGTGTCCAATAATCATACTAACTCTCGAGACAGTTACAGAGTAGCTGTTATTTTATTATTTAATGATGATGACCTGCAACTCAATAGCATTCTAGGCGAAATAGCTTCAAGAGTGGATGTCATTAACTTTTTATGTCAACTTAAATGTATGTCTGTACCATCCAGTTGCAAATTATCCATTTTGCAACCTCAAATCCAGACTACTTCTGTATTCGGGGATTCGAGGACTCCGTTAATATTATATATTTTTTCTGACATAGAAAATCGCATATTTTATGATGGGACTGTTTACCTACACTGGTCAGCAAATAAACCGAGCCACCCGCTACCTAGGAACTCTGATTCGATTTTCTCAAAAAGTATAAAACTTACAACTATCAAAGTTATACCTACAAAAAGTGCGTTTCATGGTGATTAAAATGACTACAAATTAATTCGAAAGTACCGTCAACTCACATTGTAATCAAGCAACAAACACAATGCTAACGATTTGCTCTGTTTTCACCAGAGTCAAACTCTGGTTTTAATTAGCGTTCTTTTTCTCTACAATGAGGGTAGTCGGATATTTCTTATCATTTCTTTAGTTTTTGTCCATCGTTTGCTCAGACGCGTGTGTTTTTGCTACTTTTTTCGATTAATAATGGATACAACAGCTCAGGAAGCAGCTCAAGCTGTAGCATTACTTCAAGCAGGCAAGGCAAGGCTTCGAATCAGCAGATCTTCGGTGCAACGAGTTTACAGACGATACCTAGAGACTGGAGCATTCGATCGCCGTCCAGGTACGGGCAGACCTAGGGCTACATCAGCAGCAGATGATCGTTATATCCACCTTACTGTTCTGCGAAATCGCCACCTCAACGCAGTTCAAGTCCAACAAAGTCTGCGTGACGAACTCCAAGTGGTCATAAGTTCAGATACCGTCAGAAGGAGACTTGCTGAACGGAACCTGACCCCAAAAAGAGCTGCAACATGCCCAGCATTAACGGTAGCACACCGTCGAGCACGACTTGAATTTGCTCGAGAGCATAGGGATTGGACATTAGAGCAGTGGAGTAATGTATTCTTCACTGATGAGACCAGGGTGAGTCTACATGGAAGTGATCGACGTCAGAGAGTATATCGTCGCCCTGGAGAACGTTATTCTCAGTGTTGCATCGAGGAAACTGTTGCTTATAGAGGAGGATCTGTAATGGTCTGGGGCGGCATCTCGTTAACAGCACATACAGCGTTAGTTTTCATCGAACTGACGGGCCGTACACGTGGACTGACTTCTCATCGCTACATTACTGAAATCCTCGCAGACCATGTGGTACCTTACGCAGGATATATCGGACAGGATATGCAATTGATGCATGATAATGCACGGCCTCATGTTGCTCATGTGGTGACCCAGTATCTAAGCGACGTCAGCATTCGTACGATGGACTGGCCAGCTCGAAGCCCGGACTTGAATCCGATAGAACACTTATGGGATGAGCTGAAACGTCGGGTTCGAGCCCGGGTACCTGCTCCAACAAGGCTTCCAGAGCTGCGAATCGCAATTGAAGAGGAGTGGAATACAATTCCTCAAGATTTTATCGTCAGGCTCGTAAGGTCGATGAATACAAGGATGCTGGCAGCTATCCGAGCAAGGGGAGGGAATACGGAATATTGATCAAAAACTTTTTTTTGATTTTATCTTTGTTTTTGGCTTTAATTTTTTTTTTTCACTTTATCATTACTAACGATTGTCACGACTGGAAAACGACTCTTCTTTGTAAAATCCTTAATAAACACTGAAATATTGATTAAACCAAATCAGGTTCCTTTCATTTTAATCACCATGAAACGCACTTTCTGTAGGTACAACTTTGATAATTGTATGTTTTTTCGTTTTTGAGAAAATCGAATTAGAGTGCGTAGGTAGCGGGTGGCTCGGTTTATTTGCTGTCCAGTGTATAATGTTTTAGTAAAATTCGCCAATATTTATTTTATAACACATTTGCTCGTAAAGGGTCTCTTATTTCACCAATTTCAATATCGTAATGTATCTCATTACGTACTTGTGCGTTATTGTAAAGTAAAATGCACGGTTTGTCAAGATGCTTTGTCTAAACCGAACGGTACTTTTTTAAATCTTAGCAAAGGGTTTTAGGTCAGAAAAGTGGTTAACACATCTCCCAAAGTTAATTTTATTCATAAAAATGCACATATATAATACAATATACAATATAATAAATAAACATTTAATTCTTTACTTCATTTTCTTTAATTCATTTCGACAATAAATTACAACCTTTTACCTTTATCTTTAACAACCTTTATCTTTAACAAAAACACAAAAAAAAAAATACTTTATTAGTAATACTGGCTGTTTTTTGTATCTTTGCCTTTAAAAAAAAGCGCTAATGCGCTCGCATCGCTAATTTGTGAACAAGTAAAAATTATTCCGCGCGCTTTTTCTTTTCGCTGTATTGTTTTTATTTGTTTTATTTATTTCCTCGCAAATATGTTATAAAACGTCGTATGATATACGTGCGCTTTGATAATTACAGCCTCTGCTTTTTTATAGCCCTCGCCTATGGCTCGGGCTAGCAATATACGGTTAAAGATATTTTATTTCTCAAAAGAATTACAAATTCACTTACAGAGAAAAACATAAATACGTTTACAATGTTATCTGCCAGTTAAGCGTAGATAAAAACAAAAACCAATATGCATCTTAAAACTACGTTACAATAATTCTTCGACTTAGCATTCATCGTTTTAGCATAACAAGTACAAAATTAACAAATCAGAAGAAGGTAGGTTACACACAAGAAACAAGAAAGAACACAAAAGTTTTGGGCAGTGAGGGTAGGGTGCAATTTAATCGTTGTTGCGTGTTTACTAAGGCCTACGACATAGTGTAGAACATAAGCGATTCATTAGAATGTTTTCGGTTAATATTTGTACATTTTTTTATATGGACTATCATTATTTATTTTTGATTATATTTGTTTGTGTTGTTTTTTTTATATATTTGCTGGGAAAGATCAAGTTTTCTTGTATATACAGGGTGTTAAAGTAGTCGCGTGCCATAGCTTAGGGGTGAGTTCAGTATTGATAAAGGAACCCGTAAAAAATAAAAAATAAATCCAATTTAAAAAAAAAAAAAAAAAATTAATTAAAAACAAAAAAAATCAAGCAATTGTTTAAAATTAAACTTATTTATATTGCTATTTCAAGTTAGTAGGTACTGAATTAGGTTGATCTTGCATTTTTTATGTTTTATTTTTTAATATATTTTTTGGATTTATTTTTTATTTTTTACGGGTTCCTTTATCGATACTGAACTCATCCCTAAGCTATGGCACGCGACTACTTTAACACCCTGTATATGACGATTTAATTTCTTTTATGTCTTTAGGTAGTTTGTTATAGAAGTTGGCTCCTTCGTACATAATATTCCTCTTTCCATATTGGTGGCGCCTTACACCAAATACTTGGGCGGAAATGTAAAATTGTTTGCGGTTATCCCAGATGCAGGGAGATGGCTGATTGAACAGTGAACAGTATTATTGCGGGGCTTCAAAAAGTACGAAGGTAGGTCTGACCTTGCAAATGCGACACGAACTAGGACAAAGATTTGTGAATATGGATAAAGGAATTTGGCAGGAAATATGCAGCACCACTGACCTATATATTCGCCGTCTTCAATCTCTATCCTCCGCGTCGGTCAGCAGGGGGTTCGAGTCCTTGCTGGATTCAAGGCATCGCACGAGGGGGCGCACAGACGTCTTTCACCACATAAACACGCACTTTCCGTAATGTTTTTTACAGTAGTTCGTAAATGCACTTACGGCAGTTCGCAACCGTAAATTAGTAATATATTAATAAGGGAGTATGTTCTTAGTAACGCTACTCTCGTTCAAGTGGTCGAGAGTCTTCACACAGTCGTCACCGTCGGCGGTGATAAGGACAGCGATAGTCCAGGTGTGCATGTGGGAAAAGGATGGGATACGATAGGATAGTGACGCAATTGTTGCAAGTTGCGTTTCTTTGTAGATTTTTTCAGTAGGAGTTAAATAGTTATATCTAAATAGTGTTTTAGTTAGTCTATTTTGGGCAATTTGGAGTATTTTTAGGTTTGATTTGGCAGCAGTTCCCCAGACCTCAATCAAGTAGTCTAAGTAAGATTTAACCATGGAGTTATATATAGTATAACGCACATGGAATATCGCTTCGGCTGTATTTTTCAACTTACCGCACTTATATCATAATGTACTATTATATTCCGAAACCATTTATTTTCACTCGCAGCTCGCCAAATGGATTCTTTTGCTGGAAAAGCATGATAAAATCCTTAGGACCAGCATGGCCCAGCACGGTGCGGCGGACTCTTTTCTTTTCAATATTTGTATTTAAAAAGCAAACTTACTTAATTTATTTGGATATTTCCCGTATGTCAATCTAAAACATTGGTAACCCTAGTCGTAATAAACAACCCAAGTTAAAAAACTTCAATGAAAAATGAAATTCCACATCCAGCATACCCTTACTACACCCCTTCACACAACACTATTTTACCATATATAAAGCGGATTATTTCACTTAAATACAATAAAAAGTACTTAAAGTACCAAAACATACGTCAGAAGACACAATTAACATAAATACCAACCCACATTCAATATTTATGAACCCAGTTATTCCTCAAGATGTCACGCAAGTTAGAAAAAATCTAAAAAATAAAAAGAGCTTTGGCTATGACGGGATTTCAACCACTGCTGTGAATTTTGTTTCTTTGTGAGTATTTCCAGAGAGTCTAAAAACTGTAATAGTAAAGTCAATATTTAAAAAAGAATGATAAAGACGAAATGGAATATTATAGACCAGTTGCCCTAATTCCCATCTTCTCAAAGATTATAGAAAAAAATATCTATGAGTATCTCTATAACTTTTTAACAAAATACCACATACTATGTGATGAACAAAAGGGCTTTAGAAAAAATAAAAACATAAACATGGCTATTTTTTACTTTCTCCATAAAATAATGCCAAAGGTAGACTCTAGAATACCTGTATGCGCAATACATGCAGATATGTCGAAGGCATTTGACTGTGTAGATCATGATACCCTTCTATGCAAACTTTACGCATACGGTATTCGTGGCAATGCGCTTAATTTAATAAAAACGTACCTAAAAGGTCAAGACAATGTACGAAGATATCGGGCCTGTGTTTGAAATCTAGAAAAGAATTAAAATCTTTATCGCGTTTTAGAGAAATAAAATATGGTGTCCCGCAGGGCAGCGTACTCGGACCGTTATTATTCTTACTATCTATTAATGACCTTCCACGTTATATACTTTATCCTATGGTATTATTTGCAGATGATAGCACATCAATTATTTCATGTATTAATAAAGAATCATATGTAAATGACATTAACAATACAATTAGTAATTTAATATAGTGGCTTGATAATAATAATTTAGTCATCAATCTCCAAAAAACTAAAATCATGCACTTTTACCAACGAATATCTACGGGAGATATGGATATAAACTACAATGGTCAAACTATAGAAAAAGTAAACAGTACAAAATTTCTAGGAATCATAATTGACAGCCAGTTAACTTGGAGGCCGCAGGCAGAAGACATATGTAAACGTTTAGGCACAGCCGTGTATATGTTGCATAACCTATCGAAAAAAGTAGATTTACCGACAATATTAGTGGCTTACCATGGTCTAGTGATTTCCATCATAAGATTTGGTACAATATTTTGGGGACACTGTAGTGAACGAGAAAGTATTTTCAAAGCTCAAAAGCGCTGTCTGAGAGCTATATTAAATTTGGTCTTAAAGTAACAGACAGCTGCGTTCCTATATTTAAGTCTCATAAACTATTAACCTTTCCATGTCTTTATATCCTTGAGTTAGCAATATTTGTAATAACAAATCGATGTCTATTTGCAACTTTAATAGAAAATAGAAAACGAAGTACAGCTATGAGATCTCAATACCAGAATCTGTTATGCACGGGTGTATATAAAACTAGCTTATTGAAAAAAAATGGGATTTGTATGGCTCCTGCAATCTTTAATAAAATACCTGACCAAATTAAAAGCTTACCGTTGCAAAAATTTAAAAAACGTTTCACAGAATTACTTGTAGAAAGATTTTATTATTCTGTGCAGGATTTCTTAAATGATAATTTTTTGTAATATCCTCCTCTGTTATGTATTACATTTGCATGCTATATTAAGGCAGAATGTACATGGATCCTGTCATATTTAATTTAACAACTTATTTCTATTAACCTACATTCTAAGCAAATAAAGATTCTATTCTATTCTATTTAAATGACTTCAACGCGAAAATGTATCGGCCATATTGTTTACATCGGTGACACGGCAAGACAGAGACACCATCCACCTTTGTCGGTTTCTCGCTCGGAACGTTTTGTTTTTTTTCTTTTCTATTGAATCCATTGTACAAATTTAAACTCTAGGTTTTTGAGATAGAGTTTTTTTTTTATTTTTTTAGCATTATGTTCGTACTCATTCCAGTTAGTATATAATTTCCTTGACTTCGCCATGTTTTTTTAGACCATGGTCTTGTCTAGGGTTGCCAACCGTACGAGGTTCCTCGTACAAATACGAGATTTGGGGTCTTCCGTACGAGGTACGAGGACGCTATCAACCTCGTACAATTATGTACGCGATTTTGATGACATTATGGGCATGCGATTTTTTTTTAATGGATTATGTAGCTAGTTGCAAATGAGCTTTCGCTACTTCACCGGACTCTAGGCCATACGATCATTTGGGTAGGGTTACTTCTGCAAGAACTAGATCAGCTTTTTTTTTCTTCGAGTTAGCTGTCTGCGACCAAAGCGAAAGGGAATGGAACATAAAGAAACCTCATTTCAGTATTCAAAGTTCTCGACAGTTGGAGTTGTCTTTTGGAATCATTTTGAATTTTAAAATATTTTCAATATCAGAAGAGTATTTAATCATTTTTACGTAAACAGAGAAATTATAGATGTTTATAAATGAAATGAAATGAAATTGTTTATTCAGTAAATAGGATGTAGGTATCACTTTTACACGTCATCACATTTTAAACTTAAGCTAGATGGGGTCGACATTTCGCATCCGACTACCCTGAGAAGAAATGGCGAAACAAACTCAGGGATCAAAGTCTGTTTTAAAGCATTTACAATATGTTTCATGTTTTACAATGAATTAAATAATAATTTGAACATACAAAATAGGATAATAATTATAATGTCAAATTTACATGTCAAAAATTGTAAAAGAATTAATTAAAAAAGGAAATATACAATATAATATATCTGATTTTTATGTCAATATTGTATATGAATTACACAAAGCTTAGCAGAGCGAGCAGTTCAATCCCAAGTTCAATTCAAGCCTTTTTGTCATCTAAATAATCAATTATTTTATAGTACCCTTTCTTACAAAGTTTGGTTTTAATGCAAATTTTAAATCGATTGATTGATAAATTTCTAATGTCAATGGGAAGTTTATTGTAAAACCGTATACATTGGCCCATGAATGAGTTGCCTATTCTGTGGAGGCGAGTGCGATGTACAGCGAGGTTGTGCTTATTCCTAGTATTCAAGCTATGAATATCGGACATTTTCTTAAAATTTGATATATTTTTATGAACATACAATAAATTTTCAAAAATGTATTGAGAGGCTACGGTCAGAATATTCATCTATTTGAATTTCTCTCGGAGGGAATCCCTAGGACCTAGATTGTAAATGGCCCTAACAGCCCTTTTCTGTAGAACAAAGATAGCGTCAATGTCCGCACAGGCACCCCAGAGAAGAATCCCATACGACATGACACTATGAAAATAACTGAAATAAACAATTCTGGCCGTATCAACATCAGTAACTTGTCTAATTTTCTTGACAGCGTAGGCGGCCGAACTAAGTTTTTTTGACAATGTTTCAATATGTGGGCCCCACTGTAATTTTGAATCAATAGTTATTCCAAGAAAAACTGTTGACTCAACAGGATCCAACTCTATTCCATTAAGTTGAACATTTGTACATAACTGCCTCACGTTAGGAGTTGAGAATTTAATCAACTTGGTCTTTTTTCCATTCAGGAGTAGATTGTTTACATTAAACCAATGGACAATCTTAGATAGTGCATTGTTCACTTCGTCAAAGTTTACTGATTGGCGTTTAATTTTAAAAATGAGAGATGTGTCATCCGCGAACAATACAATCTTGTGATTATCCCTTACGTGATAAGGTAAGTCATTTATATATATTAAAAATAAGAATGGACCTAGAATTGAGCCCTGTGGGACGCCCATAGTGACCGCAGACCCTGAAGATCTCTTGCCATTAACATCAACCCTCTGAGTTCTGTTATTTAAATAAGAAGTCAGAAGGTCTAGAGCCTTGTCCCTCACACCGTAATGATATAGTTTTCTGATAAGCGTTTCATGCTGCACGCAATCGAAGGCCTTGGACAAGTCACAGAAGACACCAAGAGCATCCTGCGATTCCTCCCAGGCCTCGAATATGCTCTTAAGTAATTCCACGCTCGCGTCTGTAGTTGACCGACCCTTTGTGAAACCAAACTGTTTCAAGTGAAGTAAATTATTTTTATTGAAATGTTTTAACCTTTGCTTCAAAATTAGTTTTTCAAAAATTTTGCTCAAAGTAGGTAATATGGAAATAGGCCGAAAGTTTGTGGGGTCGGTTGTGCTACCAGATTTGAATAGTGGAATCACTTTGCTAATTTTCATCAAATCAGGAAATACACCGGAATCGACACAAGAGTTAAAAATTATTGCCAGGAAAGGTGAAATAATATCAATGATTGTTGACATGGTATGTACTGATAATCCCCAAAGATCGGCGGTTCTTTTGACATCAAGATCTTTAAAAGATTCTATGATGTCCTTTGGGGTAACAACTATAAATTTAAAAGTTTCAACACATTCTGGTACACATTCCTGCAAAATTGAGTAAGCAGAAGTGGAGGATGATGGCAGAGTTTTAGTTGTTACAATGGGGATATTAGTAAATATCCCCATATAGAAGTTGAAAATCGTAATTATTCATTAAGTGGGAATTTCATGTAAAGAAAAAATAATATTTAAGCGCATCATATGAATGGTTTTAGTCAAAAGCTGAGAAATCTCCTTCCTGAATTATTTTTAACAACTCATTATTAATTTCATGTGTTGCAGATTTCTCGATGTTAATAAAACTGTAATTTTATTTGTTTCCATATATTTTTAATTTACGAGAATACATAATTATTATAAATTAAATAATCTATCTGTAAAGTTTCGAACGATTATTTTCATTATTATGGCTGAAAACCCGTCAAACAAAATTGTCGGTAATTCTCAGGGGTATATTGGCCCTTAATTAATAAATTTTAATGTACGAGGTTTGAAAGTCATTATACGAGATTTTCAGCTACACATGTACGAGGAATCTTTTTTTTTGGTTGGCAACCCTGGTCTTCTCTATGTCAAATACAAGTTTTGAAAACAAGGGGTCCGCGTCTGTTTACATTTTAATTAGGTAATTTATCTTTAAAGTTTATTTAATGCTGCTACACCCTCTCATCAAATGAATTAATTATTAAGATACATAGCTCAAGTAAGTATAAACCAAAACAAGTGATTTAGTAATGCATCTGTAGCAGGGTTCAGGTTCACCTTTAATCTCCACATGACCACATGGCGGACCGCCGCCGCCCTATTTTGTGCGAACCGTATACAGTACGATATAAATTACTTGTGTTACTTGAGTACGTAATTTAATATATCCTAAATTCCTAAGCTTTGTCTTTGCTGTAGTCGATTCGAAAACGGCCGAGCTGAAAGGCACTTCACCAATTTAAAAAAAAAGTGAGTATTACCAAAAATATACCCAAAATTAAGGAAGTTTCTTGTCAAGTCTTATTATAATTTATAAATAATAACAAATTAAATGGTTGGCGGTGGGGCGGAACCTTACGGACTGGGTCATATTTTTATATACTACACCCAATACTAGCCAATTAGAAGGCTTGAAAGCTGTTCATTAAACCTCAAAAATGTAGGCAGTTATATGGTATGGAATTTTATTACTGGATTACTGCCCTGAAAATCAGGGTAGTAATCCATTACTAACGCGTTTTGTTTTTTTTTTTAAGGCTTGATGACATTATATGCAAGTGTAGTTTAAAGCAGTATACTTAAATCACTCGAGGGTAAGTACAGATTACTAAACTGCACACTTGATTAGTAATCTGTGCCTTACTCCCCTTGGTGAATAGCTAAAAAACAGAGCCCAAATTATTGCAAGTAGGTATACTAAGTGACCCTTGGTATAAACTTTTATGCCAAGTAGGTACAATTAAGTTGAAAAATGCTGTCAATGTGTGATTTGTAATTAAATATTTTGAGGGAGTGTAATTTCTTTTGAATATAAAATTGATGATTTGGTTTTTTTTAAATCTTGTTTTAATGTGGTGATAATAAGATGGATTTCATTCAATAAATCTTTATTTCCTTTGTCAGCATACTGCTACTGATGTATGTCTCATCTATATGAAATGTACCCTGTGGACTGACATTTTAATCAGTCTGAATAATCAAAGTTAATTAACTAACAAGACCTGATCAATATGGCATGCAGAATAATATTTGAAGATGAAATAGACAACCAAAATCTAAACAAGACTAATTTACATGAAGAATTAATAATAAAAAAAGAAGAAGTTGAAGACAATTACAGCCAAGATCATACTCAAGAAAAAGAAAATCGGGATTTTGCAGACACTAATTCAGATACTGAATGTAGTACCAAACTCCTTATTGGTAGGCAGTTAACAAAAACTAATGAAATACCAATTGAGAATGAGGGTAACTCTCAAAGTGAGGGTAATATTGGAAAGGGTAAACGGAAGGGTAAGAGAAGAAATAAAACCGAGCTAGAAATGTTTGGTAGAGATATAAACGAGGATGATGATAGCCAAGATGATGTGTTTGGTGATAAAAATAAAATAGTTAGAAAATATAAGTTGAGGAAAACTGAGCAGCGGTAAGGAGACCTAATGTATATCTTATTTATATGTAGTTATAATTCAAACAATTTATACATTTATAAAAATGGCGCACAGGTGACACATTTAGACAATGACCTGAGTGTTGATTTAGGATATTTTATCTTGTCCCTTATTGTGAGCGAAAGCCGCTACGCGCGCTCCACCTCAACCGACCGAGCCCGTACAATGTTGAAGAATTCGTTTTTAGGCAAAATTAACACTTTCTTTTTCCACACACACACTTTTAGTTCTCTTTGTGTATGTTAGTTGTAATACTTACTCGCAAGCAAGTTATAACTTTTGTTTTGAAATGTCCATCTAGTCCAGACCTGGTGCGACAGGCCTTCGCACCGGCCCCCTCACCGACACCAGCAACGGCATGAGTAGTTCTACTTTTATTTTTATTTTTTATTATAACTATTTGCAATCGGTCGTCAGACCATAAGCGAATTTGTTGTAGTTTACATGGCGTTGTGGTGGAGCAGCCAGTGCTGCGCCTCCCACTTATAGCAGGTGGCTCCTCTTTAGTCTTTTACCACCGCTGTCGGGTTTAATAGTTCAGTCACTAGGGGGTTTGGGTGCATGGCTAGGCGTGCCTTGTGTTGACCTTTGTACCGCTCGATTTCAGAGTTTACGAGCGGCACCTGCAGGAAGTCGTGGATTTCGCTATTTCGAGCAAACCAAGGTGCATTTACTATGGCTCTTAGTATACCATTTTGAACCCTTTGCAGGCAGAGAATGTTAGTTTTGCTGGCTACGCCCCACAATTGGATTCCGTATGTCCATATTGGTTTAAGGACCGAGTTGTAAATGAGTAGCTTGTTGTCTACAGAGAGTACCGAGTTTCTGCCCATGAGCCAATACAGGTTGCGGAACTTATGGTTTATCTCCTCCCTTTTTTGTTTAATGTGATGCTTCCATGTTAGGCGCCTATCTAAATGGAAGCCAAGATATTTGACACAATCTGTGTGTGGTAAGGTATCAGGTTCAGTTCAGTTCTACTTGTGCAAGTTAGTTGTAATACTTACTCACAAGCAAGTTTTAACATGTTTTAAAATGTCCATCTAGTTCAAAGCTGGCGGTGGACGCGGCGCCATCAACGTCGTGGGCGATGGTGTCCTCGCCGGCTTTGTAAGTTGCTTACGAACTTTTCTATTAATCTCTAAATATGTATATGTTGTAACAACATTGCATTTGTTCCAGGCTTCTGAACTGTGAGACAGGTACTCCACCACCGTCTCCACGTCTTCCGCCACCTCCAGCATCGCCTCGTCATTTTGGTCGGAACTTACTGGACGCTGACGTAGCGGACATCCTGCATTATGGTAAGTACCTGCTAATTTCAGTTTGGTTAGGGGCTGTGGCTTCTGGTTTCCACCAAATTTTAAACGAATCTATCATTTGTTACAGGAAGCGACCTAAGTTATGACGAGAGCGGCGACGACGAGGAAGGGGTGGCGATTCCAAGGGTGTTGGGTGCCAGGACGATGCAGAGCGTCATGGAAACACCCTTGGACGAAGACTTTGAAGACAGTGGTGAAGACGACGAGCCTGCCGCCGAGCCCGAAGCGCCTGCCGCCGAGCCCGAAGCGCCTGCCGCCGAGCCCGAAGCGCCTGCCGCCGAGCCCGAAGCGCCTGCCGCCGAGCCCGAAGCGCCTGCCGCCGAGCCCAAAGCGCCTGCCGACGAGCCTGGAGCGCCTGTCGCTGCAGACGTTGTCTCTCCAATGGCGACGGACCAGCCTAGGAGGTGGTTTGATTTTGAATGGAGAGCGTTTCCGAATCCCCCGATTCGACCTGAATTGAGGAGGGAAACGTTTTCCCAAAGCAATGTAGGTCCGACAACTCCACGGGACGACCCATATGACATTTTCCTTGACATTTGGGATCGTCCAATTATGGAGTACATAGCCTCGGAGACTAACAAATATGCTCAGCGGGTAGCAGGCGAGGCGGACAACCTCCATCCCAGTAGCCGCATGAGGCGCTGGCGACCAACAGATCCCGAAGAGCTGTTCACGTTCTTCGGGCTTCTGTTGGCGATGGGGGTTGTCGTCAAGTCTCGGCTTCAGGAGTACTGGTCGGCTACCTCTGACGTATTTGTTACTCCAGGTTTTAGCGCATACATGTCGATCAACAGGTTTATATTGCTCTGCAAATGCATTCATTTCAACGATTCGATTGGCATGTGTGGGCTAGACCGGAATACCTCCGAGGCTAGACTATTTAAGATCCAGCCAATACTGTCACATTTAAACAAGAGATTTCAGGAACTGTACATTCCACAGCAGAACATTGCTTTAGACGAGAGTCTTTTGATGTGGAAGGGCTGGCTGGATATCAGCCAGCTCATTCCAAACAAAGCTGCAAAAAGAGGCATCAAGTCCTATGAGATTTGTGAATCTCAAACCGGCTACCTATGGCGGTTTGAGATTCACGCTCATAAAAGGACTACATTGCCACCGCAGCAGATCGAAGATCCATTAGAGGCACCTACGCCGTCAATAGTGTTGCGGCTGACCCAAGGTCTGGAGCATAAGGGATACACATTGTGGATGGACAATTTCTACAATTCGCCGTGTCTCGCTCGACGACTCAAGTCCTTGGGCTTTGATTGTGTAGGGACCCTGCGGACCGATCGTAAGTTTGTTCCGCAGGCCCTGCACAGTCTGACCAAGCGGAACTTGCGCCCGGGACATATAGCTGGTCTTACCTCGGGAGACGTCGATGTCATGGTATGGAGAGATTCTAACCGTGTGGCTACGATCTCGACGTACCATGGCAACGCCGTCCAAACAATCCGGGGTACCACCAAACCCATTCTGATATTGGACTACAATATCATGATGGGTGGGGTGGATAAAAAAGACCAGCTCCTGGCCATGTATCCGGTCGAGCGGAAACGAACAATGGTGTGGTACAAAAAATTGTTCCGGAGACTTCTTAACGTCTCTGTATTAAACTCCTACATTATTCATCGCCACTCTTCGTCTTCTTCTCTGTCTCATCGAAATTTCCGTATAACCCTCGTCACATCCCTTCTTTCTCGCCATCGTCCCCTCCCCATTCCCATTGCAACCACACAGAACCTGCGATTCGATGTATCGGCGCCGCGGGATGGAGAACCATTCCAAGCGGCGATACATCGAATCGCAGAAACAGAGTTGAACAGGAACCTGAGTGGTGTACGCCGTCCCCGACGAATGTGCATCATCTGTAAAAAAAAGGTTCACACGTTCTGTGTCGGTTGCAATAAAGCATTATGTATTGAAAACTGTTTCTTGGCTCACCACCCATTCATTAGGTTATAGTTCATGTAAAATGTATTTATAAATATATATTTCTTTGTATGTATCTATATATTGTAATTATATAACAATATCCTACCACACCCTGTTTGTTTCATTGACTGTGCGAGTAGTGTTAATGTTCATCCGCCGTTGTATCCTTTGTTTCCGGCCTTGGGTCTTTTTTATTTTATTATTGTTGTGGGAACTATTAAACTTTAAGGTGCAAATTTTTGTTCCAGTAGGGCGCCCCCCCCCCCCCTCTAAAAGCTAAACTGCTGGCTTGAAAAATTCATGATGATAGTGCATTTCATGAACTTAAAAGGAAAACTATAGCGGTTAAGATAACTTTATTACTTTAGCAGTAATAGTCGTTAAACAAGGAATAAATTTTGTACCAAATACAAAATCCTTAGAATAAATCCTATAAAGTGACTAAGATGAAGTAGTTGCTTGTTTATTAAAGACTTGCATTGAAAAACAAAATCTAAAATATAACGGGCTACTACGGAACCCTACACTGCGCGTGGCCCGACACGCACTTGGCCGGTTTTTAATTTTTTACCTGACTTACAAGGAAGGGTTAGTGTACGGCCTGGGTGAAATAGCGTTCGGCGGGGCGTTCTGCGGGCCGGCGAGCGACCGACAGCGCGTTCAATGTGTGGCCATGGTGCACGTTCTGCGTTTGGGTGAATCCGCCGGCCGCGAGAAATAGACGACAGCAGTTTTCAGACTACTTTTGGCAATAGACAATTAATTAAAAACATTTTTCCTACATTTACTTATCCTAGCCTTGTTAGGTACGTTTACTGTTAATAAATCGATATTATTCAAACTCAAACTCAAATCATTTATTTCAATTAGACCATTACGGCACTTTTGAATGTCGAAAATACAAAAAAAGCAAAGCTACAGTCACAGTCACAAGGCATAATAACTTGAGAAAGTACTGTAGTTGCCCATTCCCTAACGTAGATCACTATGGAGAAGAACGGGCAAGAAACTCCATGGACACTTTTAAATCAAAATACTGTTAAGTACAAAATCTTGGTTACATAATTCATGTTGAGATTATTTACTTTCAATTCCCAGTTTTATTGCTAGTTCTCTCCACACGTTCGAACTATTCTATTTTTGTATAAACAGTGAGTAGATAACCATATTTCAGGTTTATTTTGTATTCATATTATAATTTCTTCAAACGTCAACGCGCGCGCACACTTGTCACGCCGCGCGCCGCCGCTCCGAAACACAAACAGGTTTGAACTCGCACGCGACGCCCCGCCGGACGCGCCGCAAGACGCAAACTCGCACGCTGGGGCCGCCGCGCGGCGGGCGTCTACTCAATAATATTACCGTGACTCAGGCCACTCACGTATAAATGCATGTGTTTGACATAAACGCTGCACGCCCCGCCCCGCCGCACGCTCGATGCGAGCGGGTACGCTGGCCGTACACTTACATTTTTTTATATATTTTAGTATGTGACGGTGTAGCGTGATATCTAATGGTTCTTCTTCTGACGTGGTGGTGGTGTTGATGCCTTGTTTTGCAGCTTTTTTTTTTCATTATTTTTTCCAAAAGATTCTCGTCTATTGCAATGCTGCTTCATTTTAGTTTTTTTTTTTGTTTAAATTTATTTTCTTCTTGTTTAAATGTGACAGTATTTGCCGCATCCATATTTTGTGTGTTCTATGTTCATTTACTTGTGATTTTTTACTGAAATTGTTAGTTTTAATTGTTGATTTGTGTAATGTTTTCTTAGGCAGCATGCCTTTTTAGGGTTCCGTAGTCCTGACAAGGAACCCTTATATTTTTTATGGTTTGACTTTTTGTGCTCGTTATGCTTTTGATTGATGACATAGTAATATTTTTTCATATATTTTTGTTTGCTTTGTATTTGATTTTGTTATGATTTGAATTGTACTTAATTATTTTGTAAAATTCGAACACAATGTAAATTGTTTGATGAATGAATAAATAAATATAGTTTCGCCATGTCCGTCTGTCTGTCTGTCCGAGGTTTTGCTAAGTGACCGTTAGTACTAGAAAGCTGTAATTTTGTAGAGGTGTATAAAATGTATATCAATAACGCCGACAAAGAGGTAAAATAAAATTTTGCCAAATATTTTTTTAGGGTAGCTAAAAAAAAGCGGGTAGAAAAGGCGGTTACATGTGAAGTGGGGATGATTTTTTTTTCGTCGTCTACCCCTTCCTGTGGGGTATCGTTAAATAGGTCTTTGAAAAGAAGGGGGCTTAGGGGTTGCTAATACTACTTTTCGATTTAATGCTCCATTTACGAAATATTAAACTTTTTTTTTTTTTGTTAGCCTGTACTGTCCCACTGCTGGGCAAAGGCCTCCCCCAATTCCTTCCATTTGCTCTTTTCCCGTGCCTCCTCGGACCAACCCTCGTGGTACGCGTCCAAATCGTCTCGCCATCTTTTTCTGGGTCGGCCTCGGCGGCGCCATCCGTCTGCCGGCAACCATCGTGTGGAGACTTTTGCCCAGCGGTCATCGTGCATGCGACTGAAGTGACCCGCCCAACCCCATTTTAGCCTAGCAGCTTTCTTATTAAACTTTAAAGTGCAAAATTTTATTCCAGTAGGGCGCCCCCCCCCCCCTCAAAAAGCTAAACTGCTGGCTTAAAAATCTGGAATAAATTCATGATGATAGTGCACTTCATGAACTTTAAAGGAAAACTATAGCAGTTAAGATAACTTTATTGGTTTAGCAGTAATGGTCGTTGAACTGGGGTGTTGAATAATTTTGTACCAAATACAAAATCCTTAGAACAAATTCTTTAAAGTGACTAAGATGAAGTACGGGTGAAGACTTGCATTGAAAAAACAAAATCTAAAATATAACGGGCTACTACGGAACCCTACTGCGCGTGGCCCGACACGCACTTGGCCGGTTTTTACGCCTGTTTTTAAGTGTCTGCTTTGGTTATTTTATACTAATTAACTAATGACTAGTAACTGCTGAAACTCTGTCGGTGTCAAGTATGTGAACCAAACATTATTATTAAAATGAAACCCAAACCACAAGGCGTTGAGCGTTCTGAGAATAGAAGTGTAAACAAACTCATTCTTTTGTTTGGAATGCGGCACTCGTTAATGACGTCATGTTTTGTTAAGCTTGTGAGATAAAACAATGTATGGCGAGGTGAAATAATGTGTAGGTATTTGTGGAAATAAAACAATAACTTGTTGAAAAAATGGCTTATTTTTAAAATTATAATTACTTTACACAAGAAACAGGTATTTTTCCTTCACACTGAACACAATTACTAATACATTTCAAGGCAAAACTATACTAAACCATCAAAGTCAAAAGCATTTATTTCAAGTAGGCCAGTTACAGGCACTTTTGAATTGTCGAAACAAAGATGAAAATTAAATGAATGAAATAAGCAGTGATAGTCTATTGGTGTGACCGTCGGATTGCCAAGTCATAGGTCTCGAGTTCGAACCCAAGACACGCACCTCTGATTTTTCGGATTCATGTGCGTATTGTAAAATTATCACTAGCTTCGGTGAAGGAAAACATCGTGAGACAACCAGCATGCCTGAGAGATTTTCTCGACGGCATGTAAAGCCAAGTCAGAGACCCATGGGCGGCTTAAAAACTCTGACACCAGGTTCGGCACTAACCACACGATAAGTAGTAGTAATGAATGAAATAATTTATTGAATGACAGATGGTAGATATTTGACAATACGTTCATAGATATAACATTCCTCGCCATGTAAGGTTGATTCAGATCTCTTCAATCAAACGCCGTGGAGGTCGTACCTCACGCTGGCTGCGCCGAAGAGGTGCTGCAACCGTCGCAGTCGGTGTTTCATACGCTGGAGATGAGGATGATGATGTAGATGCAGATGATTCTGGTTTGGATGGAATGCCAGAGGACGGTGTAAATGGAGAAGGAATTGACATAGGTGATGGTGCCAAGCATGTGGATGGTGAGGACGCAGAGGCTGTCGCAACACTTTCAGGTGACGCGGCTGCAGGAGTAAGTCGCGGTCTCATGTGATCTGCATGTTTCCTTTGCTCCACCCCATTAGATGTAGTGACCACGTAGGAGTATCTGTGCTTACGGGTCGCTACTGTAGCAGGCTGCCACTTTTTCTCCAGTTTAGTTTTGATGTAGACCTTATCGCCTGTCTGGTATGTAGGTGTAGATGACACGATGTCCGCCTTCACATGTTGGTACAGCAAATTTCTTCTCTTGTTCGGTCGGATATTTGATAGAACACAGTTCAACTGCCTGCCGAACATCATTTGGGCTGGTGATTTGCGGGTAGTGGTATGCGGAGTGTTTCGGTAAGTGAATAAAAACTCCGACAATCGACGCTTAAGTGGGCTTCCGTCACTGGAGGTCATTCTGTTTTTAAAAGTTCTCACAAACCGTTCAGCTAACCCATAGATGAGGTGACATGTAGAATGCCCTGATTTTTACAGTAGTCCTTGAATTCCTGTGATGTTCGTTGGGGGCCGTTATCAGATACAATCATTTGTGGGAGTCCAAAGTTGTTGAAAATCTCATCCAGAACAGCGCATAGACTTCTTGAAGTTATGTTTTTCATTGGTCTTAGTTCACACCATTTTGACAACGCATCACACAAAACCAGCCAGTAGCTGCCCTCGAATGGACCTGCAAAGTCTATGTTTCCCACACTTGCTCGGGTATAGACCAGGAGAATACCGGTAGTTCGGGATTAGACGGTCTGTTTTCTTGACACCTGGTGCATCTCTTGATAAAATTCTCGATGACCTCTTCAAGTGATGGCCACCACACATAGATAACCCTGGGTGCCCTCGGTGCAAATAGCCTAAGACTGACTTTCTTAGAACCTCAGGTATAACCATCCTGCCTTGCCACAATACAATTTTACCTTCTACAGACAGTTCGAAACGTTTCCTGTAGTATTGTTTCATCTATTGCCTGTAATCCAGGTCTCTCCACCCGGTCTTTAGGTACTGGCAAACGAGTGACAAACTTGGCTCGCTAAATGTTTTCAGACTCAATTTTTTTTCTGTTAGCTGTAGGTCAACAATTTTGTTTTCTTGGAGGCGTGACCCTACTCTATGTACAATGTTTTCCACGTGTGCGGGTTTTGTCTTGGGATTTGGTAATCTAGACAGGCAATCGGCCAGAATATTGTTTTAGCTCCTTCTGGTAGCAAATTTCATACTGGTAGCTTCCAATCAAAAAAGCCCAACTCACAAGTCTATTATTTGCGTGTGGCCATTGCGGTGAAGAAGGACACTCTAGCCAAGACTGCGCAAAAAAAGCTGATGAACCAAAATGTGCTACATGCATGCGCTTTAAAAAACAAGCCAACCACAAGACGGGAGACGCAAATTGCCCAGCTAAACTTGCAGCCGAACACAGGTATATCAACTCGATTGACTATGAAGGCGCCTAAGAGCGCCACATATTTGTTTAAATCTTAGACGTAATTAATTGTTGTTATTTTTAATTAGAATGGATATAAATTTAATTACTGATATAGATAACTCATTTTTAACCGAGTCAAAGTCATGTGAGGTTGAGGACTGCAATCAATATCTTTCCCAGTATCAAAAGTCACTAACCATACTAACCCAAAACATACGAAGTATTTATAAGAACATAGATAGCTTTAACATTTTTCTTCATAGACTTAACTTTAATTGTGATATTATGGTTCTAACAGAATGCTGGCTATCAAAGCGCCACGATAACCTCCCGGCAATACCAGGATACAACTTATTATACACTAAAATTAACCACAATCAAAATGATATGGTGTCGTTGTCTTTGCTAAGGAATCATTAAAGGTCAAAGTCGAAGAACCTGATCTACAAGATTGTATTAGTAACTGCCTTATCATCAAAATTGGTACAACCACAGCGATAATTGCTTTGTATAGATCCCCTTCCGCAAGAAACCTAACATCTTTCCACAGTTCCCTAAACCAGATCTTTCAATCACTTAGCCCATTTAACAATGTAATACTAACAGGTGATATTAACATTAACATTGGCTCTGAAAACTGCGACGCAGGGACACAAGATTACCTTAACATCTGCTCATACCATGGTTTTCTGCCTGCTCACACATTGCCTACTCATCAGAGCGGTTCTTGCCTCGACCATATGATGATCAAAACCACTTATTCATTTATTACGCTTGTTACTAACTCAACAATAACCGACCACCATTCTGTCTTACTAGCCGTAAATTTAACGCTGCCTAAGCAAAATCGCAACCAGACAAAATCTAAATTAAACATAAAACAACTCGAATTTGATTTATGCAACATTGATTATAGCCTAGTTTACAATATTGCTGACGCTAATTCGGCTTTATCGTATTTAATAAAACATGTCCAACAAGCAATATTGCGTAATACGACAGTTGTGACAATAAATAACCGTCTTCATAATATTAAACCTTGGATTACTCCTGGACTAATTCGATGCATAAGGCACAGAGATAAACTTCACCAGAAAACTAAGAAATTCCCTGATAATTTAATAATTCTAAACACCTATAGAAGATACAGGAATTTCTGCAACAATCTCTTAAAGAAGCTTAAAAATAATTACGATAAACATGAATTAAATAAAGCAGGCAACAATACCAAGCAAATCTGGAAGCATATTAAAAACGTTACATACATGACTAAACAACGTGAATCAAATTCGAGGTTACTGCTTACTAATCCTTCACCCCTCTTATCAGCTAACAAAGTAAATAACTTTTTTGTTAATGTTGGGAAAACTTTGGCCGAACAGATTCCGAAACATTGCGCCCAAGCATCTTTCCAAAAACTGAACAACACCTGCAACCTGAAGTCATTTGCTATGCTGGATACTGACGAAATCGAAATATCCCGAATAATATCTGACCTTAAAGATGACTGTGCAGTTGGATGGGATAATATAAGCAACAAGATCCTTAAACTATTTAAGCATATATTGGCACCTCCCTTAACGCATATATTTCGAATCTGTCTTTCAAGAGGAACTTTCCCTAACTGTCTTAAAAAGGCTGTTGTTATCCCTATCTATAAATCTGGAGACAGGGACTTGGTTAATAACTATAGGCCAATATCATTACTCCCCTCAATCTCAAAAATTCTAGAGAAAATTATAAACAGCAGACTAGTTAGCTTCCTGGAAAAAAATAACATCTTGTCACCAGCGCAATTTGGCTTCAGGGCCAAACTATCCACAGCTGATGCGGTGCATAGCCTTACCAATTATGTCTCAGAAGAGCTGGGCAAGGGGAACCAGGTCATGGGAGTATTCCTTGATTTAGCGAAAGCCTTCGACACTGCAGTCTCTGTTTCTGTGCTTCTAAGAAAATTAGAGGCCATAGGAATAAGGGGCACGCCGCTGACATTACTTACTGACTACTTAAACGACCGATACCAATGTGTTAGAGTTGACAATTTTACAAGCGATGAGCAGAAAAATACTGGATTTGGTGTTCCCCAGGGGAGTATATTGGGCCCTACCCTTTTCCTGGTTTATATTAACGACTTGTGCAATCTAAATATCAAGCAAGGCAAAATCATATCATATGCTGACGACACGGCGCTAATATTTTCCGCTGAAAACAGTAACGAACTGTTCGAAAACGCTCAACTTGGCTTTAATACTGTGACTAATTGGCTTCAAAGCAATTTACTAACACTAAATGCTGACAAGACAAAATACATTCACTTCTCCATGCGCAAGCCTCAACATAACACTGATAACTTCCATGTATATGCCCATCAATGTAATAATCGGTCAGTCAACATGTGCAATTGTCCTTCTATCCTCAAAACCAATAATATTAAATACTTAGGGGTTATAATAGACGACACACTCTCTTTTAGGTATCATATTGAAAGTCTGGTTAAAAGAGTGCGCAAATTAATATATGTATTTAAAAAAATACGAACTTTTGCAGATTCTAAGTTAATTACACAAGTTTATTTCGCCCTGTGTCAATCTATAATTAATTACTGTATCATTTCATGGGGTGGCGCATCAAAAACTATCCTACTTCCCCTTGAAAGAGCTCAAAGAGCAATTTTAAAGGTAGCAAACTTCCATCCCTTTTACTTTCCCACAGATCAGCTGTATAAATCGTGCAACGTACTGACTGTGCGCCAGCTATTCATTATGCACTTAGTATTAAAACAGCACACCATGCTCACGTACAATGCTGACAATACTAACAAGAGACGGAATGATATAGTATGCATTTCTAATACAACTCCAAACATGTCTTTGTGGAAAGATTCTTTTCATTTTTAGGCCCATTTCTGTACAATAGATTAAATAGAAAACTAAGTATTTATAAGTTAAACTATTTTAACTGTAAAAAGTCTATTAATACTTTTTTACAACCCATGACATATGCACAGACAGAAGATTTACTTGTTGTCTGCAAATAAACTGCTGACACATTGTTTGTTTATTTTGTATGTACCTACGTTGTAATTTTAGTAATTTACTTTTCTTTCATTGTTAATTTATTTATTATAAGTAGGTATTTTTGCACCTTCTAGCCTGAAACACAGGTTCCACCTAGTTCAGGCAATAAGCACAGTGCTCTATTTTATTAGTTAAGATACTTAATTGTAAATGTGCCCCTTTTTATAAATAAACGATTTTATTATTATATTTTATTATTATTTACAAGCTTCGGCAGGTTACGTTGAGGTCCCAAAATGTGCATCAGAGGCTTGTGGTCAGTAACCAAGGTAAATTTCGTTCCTCTTAGATATTGGTCAAATTTCTGTATTCCAAATAATATGTGTTCGCGACGAACGTCACCAAATCCAAGTGTACATAGTGTTTTTTTACCATAAACATATAGAGTCAGTGATATGGGCATTAACAGTGAAAAGTAAATGAGTGAAACAGTGATTTACAATTAGCAAACATTCGTTTACGTAATACGCGCTAGACTCACATGTACTCGCAAGTGGAGCTAAAGTCTTAATTTAGTGAAATCCAGGTAGCCTAGGTTGCGACCTAGGCCTGGATATAGTATTTGTTTTAAAAATAACTTAGTCCCTTCCGGAAAACCACTTGTAGAGAATGTGACAGTCTAACGCGTCAGTCTTCGATTTAACGTGTAAAATTTCGTCTAACAGACTGACAGTTGAAGGATCATTACAGGCTGAAAAACATAGATTCGTAAATATAAATACTAAAACTCGATAGGTCATATGCCTTCCTAGTATATGGCAATTATATACTTGCGGTCTCAATGACGGTTTTCATGTAAACTCAGCTGAAAAGATCCTTCAATCAGCCAATATTAGAAAGATTGTATAGCTTCTAGTATTATTTCTTTAAAGACAATAAATGTAATTTTAATTTTCATGCTAGTAGATTGATAACTATATCTAATAACTTGTGTTATCTTGAATATACTCAGATATAAGCACAAAGTTATATTTTTTGTGAAAATTGTAAAACTATAGATGAATAATTTAATAAAATATTCCAAAATCAGGAAGCGATTCATGGGTCTCGTTACAGTATAGTCCCGGGGTACAATAGAGACCCAAAACACAGATAGAATTGTAGTCATCAGTACGGCAAATATGCCTTTATAACAAGTGAATAAACAGTAAAAAGTAGTGCGGAGAAAGTCCTGAAGTTCCGAAACGCTTCCTGATACAGTTATGAAAGTTTATCAGTGTTATTATTCCCAGTAACCCTCTTCCCCATATAACAATGCCTGAGGTAGCCTGAACCTATAGGTGTAGGACGTCAGCGCCGACTAGGAGCGAAGAACACGTGCGAGCAGTGCAGTATACATAGGCACATAGTCCGTTAGGTACACGCATACATCCCCGTGTCCAGCGATCACGCCCGTCCGGCACAATATGGCTAGTGCTTCACGGTCAATAGCAGAATATTTGCTCTCAGCTGGTCGAAGTTTTCTTGACGCAAATGCTATCGGTTGTTCGACATCTTTGTGTTTGTGGTATAGAACTGCCCCAACTCCTTCCCACACGCTAGGAAAAGGGAACGCCTTTCATCGAACGCAAGTAATGAATTTGAGTTAGCTATGTTTCTTTTAGCATTCTCGAAAATTTGTTCTTCGTGGTCGGACCATCGCCATTTTTTTGCCGCTTGTTAGCTCGTAGGTCTGCACATGGATCCATGAAGATGTGGAACGAATCTTTCATTAAAAATTTATAAGGCCCAGGAAAGAGCGTAACTCCTTTGCGTTTGTGGGTTGTGATGCGTTGGTTATAGCGCTAATCTTCGCTTTTGTTGCCCGTATTCCTTTTTGATCAATTAAGTGACCCAGATACTCAATCTCTTTACTCAGGAATCTACACTTTTTCAAATTAACTTTAAAAAAAGCCTGTTTTAGCCGGCTTAACACTGTGCAAAGTGTTCGTAAGTGTCCATTCACGCTTTCTCCTGTCAATGCAATGTCATCAAAATACACTGCTACGTTTGCCGTTTGGTATGTCTCCAATTTCTCAAAATTTTCTTGATAAACTAGATCAAGAAAATTTTGAAAAATTGATGGTGCTGTAGAAATACCGAAAGGCATCCGTTGTATGTACCTACTGGTAGTATCCTCTGTGTGTGGATATTGTTAAATACTTTTTTGAGTCCGGAGCTATTTCAAATTGTAAATACGCGTCTTTGAGATCAATTTTGGAGTAGACTATGCCGTTTGCTAATTTCTATCGTAATTGATCAAAAACAGGTACTGGATGTAAATGTTTTGTTAAAACAGGATTAAGTGTAGTGCTGTAGTCTCCGCAAATACTGACGTCACCGGTTGGTTTCAAGACATTTACAGTAGGTGTGGCCTACTCCAAAGCAGTAAAGTTTGGACCTATTCTGTTAATGATACCTGTATCGACAAGGCGATCCAACTCCCGTTCGACGTTTTTCTTCATGCTGAATTTTATTGAACGTGCAGGTAGGTGTACCTATTGGTTCTGCGCCGGGTTTTTTGTAGATTTTATATTTTTGTATGATAGTTCCTGATATATAGATCTCAATAACATATAGTTTTATATAGGTTTACTAAGAAAAAGTTAGTAAAAAACGCGAATATTGTCACGCGGTTCTCGTTACAGTCAAGTTTCTCAGTACTAAGGCTAATTTCTGTAATATTTTCCCGCTTTTTTGCCTTAATTAAACAATTAAGAGAGAAGAGAGTATGTATGTATAAACAATTATACATACATACATACTCTCGAAAAACAACCCTCCTGCTGGCGCAGTCGGGTAAAAACAAAACGGCGGAATTTTGGCGCCAAATTCAAATGTTTGGCACGCTCTGAGGACCGAACGGCTCGATTGATTTTAGCTTGAGAGGTGTTGTTAGACTCGTATTTACTGTGAGAGTGACACTGGGTATATCAAAATAAAAAAGAAACAAAAGATGGATTTTTGGTGCCAAATTCAAATGCTTGGCTCGCTCTGCAGCCTGAACGGCTCGATAAAGGGCTAATCATGAGGATTGAATGCTATATCTAAGTAACTAAAAAGTGTAAAATAAAAAAAATAATTTAAAAAAAGTAAAAAAAAACCCGACAGCATAAAAATATTTTTTTATAATTTTTTAATATTTAATTAAGCATAATTTTTTTTTTCTTTTCAGATATTATTTCAAGTAATTTTTACGTAGTCGGGTTTTTTGTTTTTTTAAATTATTTATTTATTTTACACTTTTTAGTCACATAAATAAACCATTTTAAAATCCTCATGATGCGCTCTATAACGAGCCGTTCAGGCTGCAGAGCGTGCCAAACATTTGAATTCGGCGCCAAATATCCGCCATTTTGTTTTTATTTTGATATACCCAGTGTCACTCTCACAGTAAATACAAATCTAACGACACCTCTCAAGCTAAAATTAATCGAGCCGTTCAGGCCACAGCGTGCCAAACAATTATACATACATACATACATACTCTCGAAAAACATAACCCTCCTTCTGGCGCAGTCAGGTAAAAAATAACCCTACTTCTGGCGCAGTCGGGTAAAAAGCCAGCTGGTCTCGGTCTCGGGGCACAGAGCGCTGAGTTATAATCTTGTGACTTCGAGTTCGATCCCTCATCCCAGCACTATTAAAAAAAAAATATTAATTATTATCCAAAAAAATTGCTTTTATTTTATTTTAAGTATGTGTTCTAGATTGTCTTTTTTTTTAGGCAAATTATTTGCACAAAATAATTTCGATGTTTCACATCTGCCAGGTGTCCCACGACGGCTCACTTTTTTTTTGTACAGTAAGGGCACTTTACCTCAAAAGCCTAGGTGTCAATCTTATAAATTAGCGTTCCGCTCAGCTCTGAACAAGGACCTTATATACTAACTGGAATGAGGACGGGCATCCCAAAATCGTTCCGAGCGAGAAAGCTTCAAGAGTGGATGTTGTCTCTTTCTAACAGGGTGTCCAATAATCATACTAACTCTCGAGACAGTTACAGAGTAGCTGTTATTTTATTATTTAATGATGATGACTTGCAACTCAATAGCATTCTAGGCGAAATAGCTTCAAGAGTGGATGTCATTAACTTTTTATGTTAACTTAAATGTATGTCTGTACCGTCCAGTTGCAAATTGTCTATGTTGCAACCTGTCTATCCAGACTACTTTTGTATTCGGGGATTCGAGGACTACGTTAGTATTATATATTTTTTCAGACATAGAAAATCGCATATTCATGATAGGACTGTTTACTTATAATGTTTTAGTAACATTCGCCAATATTTATTTTATAACACATTTGCTCGTAAAGGGTCTCTTCACCAATTTCAATATCGTAATGTATCTCATTACGTACTTGTGCGTTATTGTAAAGTAAAATGCACGGTTTATCAAGATGCTCCGTCTAAACCGAACAGTACTTTTTTAAATCTTAGCAAAGAGTTTATATGTCAGAAAAGTGGTCAACACATCTCCCAAAATTAATTTTATTCATAAAAATGCATAAAATTAACTTTGGGAGATGAAATATAATAAATAAACATTTAATTCTTTACTTAATTTTCTTTAATTCATTTTGACAATAAATCACAACCATTTATCTTTAACAAAAACACAAAAATATTAATTTACTTTGTTAGGAATACTGGCTGTTTTTTGTGTCTTTGCCTTAAAAAAAAAGCGCTGATGCGTGCGCATCGCTAATTTGTGAACAAGTAAAAATTATTCCGCGCGCTTTTTCTTTAAGCTGTATTGTTTTTATTAGTTTTATTTATTTCCTCGCAAATATGTTATAAAACGTCGTATGACATACGTGCGCTTTGATAATTACAGCCTGTCTTCAGCTTTTTTATAGCCCTCGCCTCGGGCTAGCAATATCGCTTCGGCTGTATTTTTCAACTTACCGCACATAAATCATAATGTACCATTATATTCCGAAACCATTTATTTTCACTCGCAGCTCGCCAAATGGATTCTTTTGCTGGAGAAGCATGGAAAAATCCTTAGGACTGGCATGGCACGGCACGGTGCGGCGGACTCTTTTCTTTTCAATATTTGTATTTGAAAAGCAAACTTACTTAATTTATTTGGATATTTCCCGTTTGTCAATCTAAAACATAGGTAACCCTAGTCGTAATAAACAACCAAAGTTAAAAAACTTCCCTGAAAAACGAAATTCCACATCCAGCATACCCTTACTACTACAGGGAAGGGGTTCACACAACACAATTTAAACATATTTAAAGCGGATTCACATAAATACAACAAAAAGTACTTAAATGACTTCAACGCGAAAATGTATCGGCCATATTGTTTACATCGGTGACAAGGCAAGACTGAGAAACCATCCACCTTTGTCGGTTTCTCGCTCGGAACGTTTTTTATTGATTGAATCCATTGTACAAATTTAAACTCTAAACTTTTGAGATAGTTTATTTTTTATTTTTTTAGCATTTTGTTCGTACTCATTCCAGTTAGTACTTAAGTTCCTTGGCTCTGAATTACATTACGTCAACGTCAAATATTTAGGACTTGAAAAATATTCAGCCGGTTCAGCATTTTGTGATTTGTGAGACTCGTTATTCTCATATAATTCAATTATGGTAGTGCAGTGTGTGTAGTGTACAGTGATGACCGCGAAGTACTTCGTGTGGGGCGAGGGCGTGTGGCGCGAAATCGACGTGACGTCGGGACGCGTTTCGGGCTGGCGGAGGCGCGCGCGCTTCGTGTTCGTGCGACAAGGCCGGCTCCTACTGGCGCGGCACCGGCCCGTGCTACGCGCGCTGCAGGCACTGGCCGTGGGCGAGCCTAGCGCCGCTGCCGACGGCCCGCGCCTCTCGCACCGCAGGTATCTATACTCAACAAGCTGCCCCTGCATAGTTTCGCGCCTTAAACGCATCGTCGATGATATACTTAACTAGGTCGTACTGCTTTACCCCAAAGTATAATACAGTGGGCATTGACTTGTAGGACAAGCTTTTTTTTGAATACATCATCAAAATCATGTACATTCTACATAATATTCAATTGGGATTAAACATTGATAATTCTGTTCTTGTTTGCTGCACAGTCTTGGCATCATCATCTGTCTAGCCTTTTACTGACTATGTTGGGGTTGGCTTCCAGTTTAAACTGATGCAGCTGAATACAAGTACTTTACATGGAGCAACTGCTTAAGTGACCTTCACAACCCAGTTAGTACTGGGTATTTGTGGCATTTGCGAACTTGTGAGAGAACCTCTTTGCAATTACTTTTGTGTTTTGGCCGTGTTTGAACCAGTACAATCCTACTTGACACTATTGTAAACAAACTGTAACACATGACAAGGAAAATGTTAATAGTAGATTGTATCATAAGGGAGCAAAATTATATTTTTATGGTTAGGGCGCTTTTTTGAATCCAGAGCGAAGTGAGGGATTCAAAGTATGTCGCCCGAGCCAAAAGTATATTTGCGCCCGTGTGTGAAAATAAATGGTGCCTCATATTTTATTCACTGTTACTTGAAGAACTAATTTTTCAAAACAAAACCATGAATTTCTAACAATCCGTGAAAACTACAACTATAGGCCGTCATACCAGTCTTTATTCAAACAATATTTGCGTTAGAATTATTTGGTGCTGAACAATAAGATGTTCCTAATTCAATAAGTGCGCGTAAAAGAGAATTGCGGCACACTTATAAAAAGGATTAACTCATTACTGCCCGCTAAAAGTTTCATATAGAAAACACCACCTTTGAGTGCACTTAAAGGCAAACCAAGTCGGCCTTTTTGAATAGATGGGATGAAAAGTTCTTACAATCCCGTGTTTATATTTCTATCAAATTGGATTGGAACATGACAAAGTTGTAATGGTTTATTATGGAAGAACATTTTGCCCTTTCCACAGCAAGATAGAGCCCCGCTCCAAGACCAGGCACAAGTCACCCGCTGTGGCCGACGTGCCACCAGTGGCCCCGGAGCCCCCGGCAGCGCTAGCAGCATGTTGGCACCAGCATCACTGCTGTGCACACAATAGGTAACCACTGCTGCATCTCTCGTCTGTCACCCACTTGTTTGAGCGATTCCATTTGTTTTCTTTAGTTTTGGAGCTTACCCATGTAATGGCACACTTGTAGAATGCACCGCACTGATCTCCTAGACAACCGCCCAGTATTGTTTGTGCTCTGTATTTGTTCAGTTCGTTTTGCTCACTTGTGTGTGGTAGTCCAATTACTCATAGAAGTAGAGACTGTGAGTAGCGGAGTGGCGACGAGTTGCAGATAAAGTGCGCGACAAACAACGCGACGTTATTACAGATGCGTCGACAACGACAAGCAGAACCCCGCGCCTCTCTTGCTGTCCACCCCGCCACCGAGGCGCAACATGTCCACGCAGTGCCCGCCGCCCCGCGACGGTCTCACCATCAACGTGCCGCTCGCCACCTCCGCCACTGCGTCCACCACGAGCGCCCCTACTAACGCCGGCGTTACTGTAGCCGACGTCAGTTCCGCGGGCGAGATCGCGAGCAGAGCAGTGCGCACCAACACGAGCGGATTGGACACTCTACTCGAGAGACACGCTCCTGCGAACAAGAAGAGCACGCGCAAAAAGGACAACACCAGCGAGGGCAGAGCACAACGCGTAAAGACAAGAGCCCGATCTGTCAGCAGCGACAAGACTGAGTCGTCAGGCTCGGAGCAAGCGTGCAAGGAGCTGCTGGTGTCGGACGTGGACGTGGCGGCGGTGCGCGCCTACGTGCGCGCGCGCTTCCCCGAGGCGCTGAAGCGCTTCGACGCCGACGAGGTGTACAAGCGCCAGCTGTTCTACTCCATCAACCCGCTGGTGGAGGTGGAGCGTTGCGCGCGCCTGGAGCGCCTGCTCAGCCAGCACTCGGCCGCCGCGCTGCCGCACTTCGCCGCGCGCCTGGGCCTCACGCCGCGCTCCGACTCGTCCGAGCCTGCGCTCTCGCGCCCCCTGTCCGGACCCGCCAGCCGGCGCAGAGAGCGCAGCGCCTCCGCTGATACCGATAAGGTAACAACACTACCAATGGCGTTTCTAAATAAGCAGAAATCGCCAAGAATTGACAAACATATACGCCCATCTATGGCCATATGTGTCCAATTATAAAGCGATTAACATTAGCTGCACGCCGCGACCTGCACCGCTCTGCTGTATGTAGGACACACTGTCTTGTAAATACGACATTCTTAGAGAGCTGACAAAAAAAAGATTTTAATTTTAAGGAGAACAAGAATATGTATTCGTCGCCGAATAAAGTACGAAGTGAGCCCGTCGAGGAAGTGAAGAAGTCGCCGCAGCTGAGGCCCACGCCAGCGGCTGACGAGCCAGTGGCCGCTCGCGCCAGACGCCAGGGAGTGTCTGAACGCAGCAACAAACAGAAAGAGGATGTCATGATAAAAGCGCCCGAGGCCAACGGCGACGCAGGTGATCCGACTACGGCCGAGCGCGTGCGCGTGCCGCCCGGCACACACGTGATCAGCAAACGGTAGGTGCTACACACGCATTTAATTAACTTAGTACTAGACATCGGATTAAATGCATTTGTTAAAAACGCAATTTTCGTAGTATTATTGTACAGTTATTTTTCAACGATAGTGCTTAAGTCTGTAGTTAAATGTGTTAATTGTGTTAGGCATGTTGCATGACGCGGGAACGGTGGAAATATTGAAAAATAATATTGTTTTAATGAATGCACAATGTACACAAAATCATAGTTAGTTACACTCTAGGCTTAAAAGTAGTGAGTACATGACTCTGTTAGGGCGCAGCAAGATAACTTAAAACTAATAATATTGCAGAGAATATCACATAGATCAGAAAAAAAATGCAAAAAAACAACTTGTAAAATAACTTCACTTTCGGAAGTCGGTGGCACAAAAGTCAATGAAGTTTTTGTTGAAAGGCTGTATGTTTTATGAATTGTTATTTTGAATAACCAACTTTAAATAATTATAAATCCTAAATGAGCATTCGAAATTAAAAATTACATGAGAAACCTAAATAATATGTGATGATAACAATGATACAATGATAACCCACATGACATAGTTCGTAGACTTTAATTTTTTTTTGATTATTCACGGCGTCTGGTTGTCGCCATATTGAATTTGGATTACTGTCATGTCTTCAGTGACACCAAGGAACTTATTATGTACTAACTGGAATGAGTACGAACAAAATGCTAAAAAGATTAAAAAAAAACTATATCTCAAAAGCTTCGAGTTTAAATTTATACCATGGACTAGTTTGCTTGGGTGCGCGAGCTGCGCGCAGCTCGCGTGTTTGGTGTTTTTGAGAAGTATTACTTACCCTTATAAAATTTTGAGAATCTATAGGCACCCCTAAATGAATTGGAAAATCCGTGAGAATTACCCCTAAAACAGTATGAAAACCCCTACGGACCCCTAATAAAACCTTATTTAAAAACTCAGACCTTTTCCATAAAAAAAAATAACTCTAAAGTTTGCTGAGTTACGCTTCATCCATTCAATCATCGTTACGCTACGGAGGTCGCCGGCTCGCTTCGCTCGCCACCTCCCCCCTTCGCTCCACTCTGGACCTACCTACCGTCGGACAGGTTTCGACACCTACTATAATATTTGTTCAAACACCTGATAGCTATCTCTAACCGTTATTAAGTTACAGCCCTTTTCAATTATAGGGGAGGTTGGGGAGGGGAGGGGAGGGCATAAAAATTTCAACGACCCCAATAATAAAGTATAGTAAAAATCAAAATTCCGCTACGTGTCCTAGTTTCCGAGATACGATGGGGGGAGGGGTGAAGGGGGGGAGAGTGGGGAGTTTTGAAAAATGATTTCGACTAATGCATTGCCCCTTCTTACGAATCTGAAAAAAAAAATGTTCCAAGTATCTTAACTTCCGAGATCCGCCTAAAGGGGGGGAGAAGGGGGGAAAGGGGGACACTTTGAAAACTGGTTTTTACTTTCCCGAGCCTCCTCTATACGATTCTGAAAAAAAAAATGTTCCAATTCTCATGGTTTCCAAGATACGATAGGGAGGGGGGTGAAGGGGGGTGAAAAGGGGAGGTTTGGCACTTTTCCCATAGGTTTTAGAGTTAGTTGTTTACGAATCTGTCAAAATATACCTACCTCCCCATCCACCATCAAGGAGAACAATTCTGTCAGTCAGTGAGTGGTAATCTAGCTTTATATAGTATAACTAGTTTGCTTGGGTGCGCGAGCTGCGCGCAGCTCGCGGGTTTCGTGTTTTTGAGAAGTATTCCCTATCCTTATAAAATTTTGAGAATCCATAGGAATCCTTAAATGAATTGGAAAATCCGTTAGAATTACCCCTAAAACAGTATGAGAACCCTGAAGAACCCCTAAAACATTTGAGAAGTATAAAAAAAAACATTATTACGCTTCACCCACTCAACCTTCGCTACGCTCCACTCGGTCTCGCAGGTTCGCTCCGCTCAGGACCTACCTACCACCGGACAGGTTTCGAAACCTACTATTATATTTGTTCAAACACCTGATGGCTATCTCTAACCGTTATGAAGTTACAGCCCTTTCAATTTTAGGGGAGGTTGGGGAGGGGAGCTTCACCCACTCAACCTTCGTTACGCTATGGGGGTCGCCGGCTCGCTTCGCTCGCCACCTCCCCCCTTCGCTTAACTCGGTCTCGCAGGTTCGCTCCACTCAGGACCTACCTACCACCGGAAAGGGGAGGTTGGGGAGGGGAGGAAATACAAATTTCAACGCCCCTCAATAATAAAGTATAGCAAAAATCAAAATTCCGCTACGTGTCCTAGTTTCCGAGATACGATGGGGGGAGGGGTGAAGGGGGGAGAGTGGGGAGTTTTGAAAAATGATTTCGACTAACAATCGGCCCCTTTATACAAATCTGAAAAAAAAAAAATGTTCCAAGTCTCTTAACTTCCGAGATCCACCTAAAGGGGGGGAGAAGGGGAGAAAGGGGGACAACTTTGAAAACTGGTTTTTACTTTTCCGAGCCTCCTCTATACGATCCCGTAAAAAACAAAAAATACGGGTCACTTAGTTTCCGAGATACGATAGGGAGGGGGAGGGAGGGGAGCAAAAAGGGGAGGTTTGGCACTTTTCCCATACTCGCGGGAGTTACTTGTTTACGAATCTGTCAAAAAATACCCACCTCCCCATCCACCATCTGGGAGAACAATTATGTCAATGAGTCAGTGAGTCAGTGGTAATTCAGCTTTATATAATATAATTCAATAGAAAAGAAAAAAAAAAAAACGTTCCGAGCGAGAAACCGACAAAGGTAGATGGTGTCTCTGTCTTGCCTTGTCACCGATGTAAACAATATGGCCGATACATTTTCGCGTTGAAGTCATTTAAGTACTTTTTATTGTATTTATGTGAAATAATCCGCTTTAAAATATGGTAAAATTGTGTTGTGTGAAGGGGTGTAGTAGTAATGGTATGCTGGATGTGGAATTTTGTTTTTCAGGGAAGTTTTTTAACTTTGGTTGTTTATTACGACTAGGGTTACCAATGTTTTAGATTGACAAACGGGAAATATCCAAATAAATTAAGTAAATAAGTTCGAAGTTTCGAACATCCTTGTCGTACTTATTAATCAAAAGTATATTTTATAAATTAGAAACATCGGACATCGCACACGGTGTCGGTAGTACCTAGTTTGCTTTTTATATACAAATATTGAAAAGAAAAGAGTCCGCTGCACCGTGCCGTGCCATGCCGGTCCTAAGGATTTTTCCATGCTTTTCCAGCAAAAGAATCCATTTGGCGAGCTGCGAGTGAAAATGAATGGTTTCGGAATATAAAATAAGTATTGGCGAATGTTACTAAAACATTGTAGGTAAACAGTCATAGCATGAATATGCGATTTTCTATGTCTGAAAAAATATATAATATTAACGGAGTCCTCGAATCCCCGAATACAAAAGTCGTCTGGATAGACAGGTTGCAAAATGGATAATTTGCAATTGGACGGTACAGACATACATTTAAGTTAACATAAAAAGTTAATGACATCCACTCTTGAAGCTATTTCGCCTAGAATGCTATTGAGTTGCAGGTCATCATCATTAAATAATAAAATAACAGCTACTCTGTAACTGTCTCAAGAGTTAGTATGATTATTGGACACCCTATTAGAAAGAGACAACATCCGCTTTTGAAGCTTTCTCGCTCGGAACGTTTTTGGGTTACCCGTCCTCATTCCGGTTAGTATATAAGTTTCTTGAGTGACACTCACAAGATTAAGATGAATCGATTGACGTAAGAATCATCAAAACCAGCAGCTAATCAATACATTACCTTCTTCAGTCGGGTAAAAACCCGGGTCTTGAAGAAATAAAGAAAGTTAACGCATATATCAACGGCACCGGCCAAGCCGTCTTTGAAGAGGAGGTTTCTGTATAAATGACACCAAGTTCTGTCCAGTAACGTTAGTTTACATAGAGAGGTCATTTTCAGCTTACAAATCAATATAAGGTGACCAACGTCACAAGCCTTTGCCCTAGAAAATCTAGAAAAATATTTTATTGTATATTGCCACAAGAGTTACTTTAATAGCATTTTGATTATGCATATTTCGCCTTTTTTAGTGCATATTTGCATGCACATTTTGGTAATGAATATAATCCGATGTTCACTTATTACTAATCATTTTGTACCTTTCTCAACTGTCGAGCATCGTTGTCGTTGCATCAGCGATCTTAGTTAACCGTGTTGATGTTTGCGCAGCTTTCGATATCGTCAACCATGAAATGCTTTCTACCGTGTATTAGAGTTCACTTCAAAATATGTTTGTGCTGATCTTTTGTATGTTTTGCTACAGGTACTATTTCAAAATGCTATTTTAAAATGTGCTATGGTTTTAAGTGTATGTACTTGGCTCATACTCGCGGGAGTACCTCAGGGTAGTGCTCTGGGACCGCCGTTGTTTAGTTTCGTGTTGTATGCAGCGCGACGCAGGCGAACGCGAAGGAGTACTCGAACCTGGAGGATCATGCCATCGTGGCGTGGGTGAGCGGCGGAGGGCGCGCGTCGCTCGTCAGCGGTAACCGCATGTGGCGCGAGCTGCAGGAGCAGTACGAGCGGCTCACGGGGCGCGGTGAGTGTGTGTCCGCGAGTGTGTGGGGTAGTGTCACCCGACACACTGTGTGACGTGTGCTGTGTCCGCAGAGCGCTCGTGGCACTCGCTGCGCAACCGCTACCTGCGCTACATCCTGCCGGCCCTGGGCGCGCTGCACCTGCCGCCAGCCGAAGTGTCGCGACTGCGCGCCGCCGCCGCCACTGGTACGTTATGCCGTAAACATAATTATGTATAAACAAACCTTGTTCAGGTTAAATTTTCACGTCATCATTCACAAGAAGGAACTTGTAAATGTTTCAATTTAATATTTCACCATTTTTAGGGTTCTGTACCTCAGAAGGTAAAAAAAGGAACCCTTATAAGATTACTTTCTTGTCCGTCTGTCACCACCGATTTTCTCAGGAACGGGTGAACCTAAAGTTGAAATTTATACCAGACTGAGGTCTATAGTCCCTATTAGGTGTATAAAAATCATCAAGGTCCTGAGTCTACACGATGTAAAGATATGGGCAAATTTAGATTTTCGGGAATGCAAGTACCAAAATTTACATTAATTTTCAACTTTTTTTTTCTACATAATATGAGATTGTTATAAAAATCGTCGAGGAAAATTGAAGGTATAAAATAAAAGTCTTTTCATATCAAAAAACATCTTTATGTGATTCAAATGCAGATTTTTGAGTAAGTATTCCAGTGTTAGAGTTTAATTATTCAATAAATCAAATTCTATAAGTATCGTTTTCGGCGGAAACTTGGAATAGACAACATAGACATGTCAGTCGCTAAACAGATTGTGTTTGTGTGATAGGCACTATCAAGACGAAGCACCGGTCGGCATCAGTGAGGCACTCCATGTTCGCGTCGCCCGCGCGCGGCGCCTCCTCGCGCCGGCCGCGCGCGCCGGCCCCGGACAAGGCCGACGATCACACTGACGGTATGTCTTACTATCGTATCAACACGAAGCACCGGTCGGCGTCAGTGAGGCACTCCATGTTCGCGTTGCATGAGCTTGAATAAACTTATATTGTCACTTACGGAATATCTTCCGTGATTATTATTTATTTTGAGCTCCCGATGTTTCGACGCTGTTGCAAGCGTCGTGATCGCGGGTTGACTCACGGAAGATATCCCGTAAGTGACAATATAAGTTTAGTTTTAAACCGTGAAAGCTTAAGAGCGGGCCTAACGGCAGGATAAATTCTGACTTCCCCCGCGCGTCTCGCCACACCCGCATTAGTGCGGATAATAAACACGGGCGGCGGCACCGGCGCGCGACACGCGGGACCAAGTTCGCGTACTCTACTTCATTGAGTATATACAACACGGTTTTTTTTGTGTTAATTTTTTAACACCTACTATACAATGCATTCCTATGTTGTTTGTATGTCGTGAAATAAAAGTTTTGAGTACTCCATTTCATCTTAATTTTTTTTAATATTTCTGTAGAGATCAAATAGTTGGATGCATTAATTTACCTATAATTTTTGGCTAAGTAATTATGGACTACATTTACTGGAAATGTAAAGCTTGATCTACCGCCTTGTGTACATGTGTAACTTATATCACCGCAAAAAAACTGTCGGTCGAAAATACTATGCAAGAGTGTCATCTAGAAATTCCTCATTATTGCTCGAGCTATAAATATTTGATTGTTCATGCTGGGTGGCTGAAGTGTTACCGCTTATTATCTCCAAGGGAGAGGAGAGGGTCCCTCTATTCCCGGGTGGGCAGGCGACGTGGACTCTTGTGGTTCACTGGCGCTGGCTCCTGGCCCTTTCCTTTTTATTGGGGTGCGAATTCCGAGAACCATTAATAACTATTTAGGTTCCGTTTGTTTAATATCCTATTGTTGTGTGACTTGTGTGTATAGGGCACAGCGAAGAGAACGGGGAAAGTTGTCTATATAAAATATTGTAAATAAAAATAATAAAATCATTTAAAATAAATAATAAAATAACTACTGCTAATACTGCACTGTGAAATATAGTTCAGTTTTAACCCTGTAAATGGGGAGTCAAAAACAAATAGTGCAAATCCGCGGTCCAAATTTATTCTAGCTCCCGTAGTTTCCGAGATACCGTTATTTTAGTGTGTAAGGGGTGGGGGAGGGTCAAATCGGGAAGGGGAAGGTACCTCTTAGGCGACTTTAGCCGTGGTGTCTTCGACACCACAGAGGCTGGTTTTCAGGTCAAAACTGCTCTATGTCCTCTCGTTCCCGAGATATGGCCCGTTAAAGGCTGAGGGGGGAGGGTTCAGGAAAAGGAAAGGAAAAAGGGGGGAATAGATACCTCTGTGGCAGTTTCCATCTCGTGGTGTATCCGACACCATTAAGACTGAATCCGTGTTCGAAAAACGCCTATCTACACTGGTTTCAGAGATATCCGCTTTTTTGGGAATTTCTGCCGTACTGTACCGCGCCGTATCGCATGGCCTCGTCGGGTAGATCTTCCAGTTGCCCTAGCTGGGTCTTCCCTTGTCTGATTTTGGCGCGAGTGGGCTCGTTTATTCGGTCTTGTTGAGCTCTTCGAAAATTCCGTTATTTTTTGGCTAGGACGCACCGTTTCAGAGTTACAGACCTTTTTCAGTTTTTGTGCTGTTGGTAAACTAATTTCCCTTCACTGAAAGTTACTTGAAAGTTATTTTACACAAATACTATAAAATTTACCAACTACCTACCACCTACTTACCTGCTACCTACCAGGTGCACAGTTAATTCGGACGGGTTGTATGTAATTAAAATAATTTCGCACAAAAACAATGCACGATTAAATCAATCATCCGTTTATTTTGCGTTTACTATGCGCTTATGCACGTAATAAATACATAAGTACCTGTGTGTACTGTTTTAGTTACCGCTTTTCAATTGTATTTTGCTTGTTACCCATGTTACTAAAAAAAAAGAAGTAGATTTAATGATAATAATAATGGCGGCTAGGCGCGGAGCAAAGTGACATAGACTACCCGTCTCAACAGAGCGAGGGCAACTGATCGGCGAGTGATCGGTGAAACAAACTGATGTCTCAAGCTCGCGTCACGCGAGAAGGAAGACGGCGCATTTCGCGGATTAATAATGTAGTAAGCGCCAAATGCTTTGTAGTCTGTTTTCTCTTAAAATAGAAAATGTTTTGAAAAACTGCTAGGGGTCAGCTCAAGGTTATACATTAGTGATAATATTTATCTAGTTTATGGTTCAGTAACATGCACCAAAATAGAATAAAAACCAAAAATGTTGAAAATTAGAGTTAACTTTGTGATGGCTTTCTATGAAAATTTTGCCTTATTATGCACTGTTTTAGACTTTCACGGTTTTCAATCGTGAGGACGGTTTTAAACTATCAAGTACGTGGAATCCAGTAAAACCTAATAAAAAATAACATGCGTCTCCATTATCAAGAAAAACCTAGTGATTGTGACTCACGACAGAACGCACTCACAGGCGTTCTGTCGTGAGTCACAATCGAGTTCCAGTAGTGCGCGTAATAAAAGACTAAGAAAGAGGGTAGACAGATTTGTCTGCTCATAATAAATAATTTTCGTCCCACCCGCATACCTCTTCAGTATCCCCGCGATCATGATGCTTGCAACAGCGTCGAAATATCGGGAGCTCATAGAACAAAAGGAAAATCACGGATATCATCCCGTTAGTACCTACTTTAAGTGTTGTACTATTATGTTTTTCGTCAGGGCCAACCTTCACATTCATAATGAAGTTTCCTGACATATACTTTTTTTCCAATTTGAACATGATTTACTACTGTAAAAATCGAATCAAAGATTGAAGATTTTTTTTAGGCCCGCTCTTAAAACAGTGCGTGAGCTTGAATTCCTTAAAGTAAAAATTTCACTTGTTCTTCCACGAAACGTAAAAAATATCTGGATAAACAATTAGTCTGTGCTCCATTGGCCTCATCCACGAAACGTAAGAAATATCTGGATAAACTATAGTCTGTTCTCCATTGGCCTCATCTACGAAACGTAATGTGACCAAATTTTCTGCGCCAAATCACATCTGAAGTCGCGTACTGGTGCGTGCAGCTTGCGCGAACACGGGTGCACTCTCTCTGCTCACCCTCATAGTTCTAAGCATGATGGGATGGCTACATGCTGAAGGGCAGGCCAAGGGACCAATAGCCATGATCATGATATACTAACGAACAAATATTAAGCTGTGAACGGTAATATTACTCCGACCGTTGACTCTTACTTCCAGAATGGCTACAGCTACAACCCTTATTAAAAACTACCATTACACACTAGGATAAGTTAAATACTAACACTTCATTCAATAAAATTAAAAATTAGTGATCAAAATTATTGTAAATTACCTGAGATTAGGAATAAAAGGTTTGTTTATTAGAAGGCTCTTAGTCGATATTAAAGTGGACATTTGTATTCGCCGCCAGATCCGTCGCCACCGAAGCGTCGCTCGCTGCGCATTCAGCCGCAGCAGGCCGGCGCCGATACAGACGAGAGCAGCGACGACTTTACCAGTAAGGGCTCCGTGAGTAAGGCGGCCAGCAGTCGGGCGGCAAGCAAGGCGTCCCGGAGTAAGGCCCGCTCGCCGCGCTACTCGGAGGTGACGCGTCGGTTCGCGGCGCGGCACCGCTCCCCCTCCCCCTCCCCCCCCTCCTCCCGCTCGCCCGCGCTGGAGCCCTCCACGCGCTCGCGCCGACTGTTCAACCCCAACGCGAACGTGTGACGTCACGCGCGCTCTGTGCGGTATAATGTGAGTCACGGTGCGTGAGCTCTGCGCCAGTAATGTTGGCAGTACAATAAAGATTACCTATTGATTCATCATCATCGTTCTCCCGCCCTTTTCTAATTTTTTTTAGGATCGGCGCCGCATGTCTTCTCCCACTTCATCAGACACGCCCTTTCTAGCCAACATTCAACATTTCTGGACAACAGTTGGGAAAAGGCCGGCCGGCGCGTATGATAAATGATGATGAATCTCGTTTCTGAATAAAATAAACAATATTTGTCGTGTTGGTCTGACCCTCATTTTCATTTGTCCCATTTGTGTGAACCTAATTATTTTCTGAAATAAAAGTAAACGTCTCGTCAAAATCGGTCCAGTCATTTCAGATTTGCCGAAGCAAAGACACAAAAAATGAAAAACATGTGTTTTGTGTAACAAAAACACATTTTTTAAATTTTTGTGCCGTAGATATTTTCATATGCATTCAGTATAAAACTGTTATTTTGATAGACACTTCAATTTTATTTATCTGTGTGTATAGATTTGCATATAAACATAACGTTACAATATGTAGAAGTATTATAGAGTACAGCTCTGCGTATCCCCCGGGGATAACAGACTTGATATTATGTTGTTATGTCGTTCCTAGCTGATAGACTTTGCCTACAGAAACTTTTTAGTAATGTCATCCTTGTCGCAAACGAGCGATTTGTGAAATTGTATTGAGACACCAACATGGAAGCGTTAGTTCCGATTTTGAGTACACAAGTGTGACAGTAAGTGGCATTGCACTCTGCTGTCTAACACTAGAGTGTCTCATCATCATAAGAATAAGTATTACAGCCGAAGGACGTCCACTGCTGGACATAGTCCCAAGTGTCGCCACATTGCCAGGTTCCGTGCGCCTCGTGTCCAGCGGATCCCTGCAACCGGCCTAGTACGACTGTGGGTCTTCCGGTTCGCGGTCGCCACTCCAGTACTTTTCGGCCCCATCGGCCATCCGTTTAGAGTGTCTAAGAAAATAAAATGTTGTAATGTATCTAATACAGATTCTAAGATTCCAACATGACGTGCCACCGGGTGTGGCGTGCCACGTCAACCTCTGTTGTAAGAACAATGTGAAGTTCAAAGATTATGAATATATTTTCTACAAACATAATATTTGGTTTCATTTTGACGACATCCTCAAGTAGACACTAAACCGGGAGCCAGGAGCCTGAGACAGTCTCTCACGTATGTGTTACCGCGAGGCACCGTGTTCCACAGTAAGTGGGTCGTGTGGGAGTCGGATATGTAGTAGGCTTGCGTTCGGCCGCAACGCGCCTATGTGAACAAATTACGCTGTTAGGGTGGAGCACGCTTGCCTTGAAAAACCGATTCACTCGAATGTGTTCTTGGAACTTACGCCATAACGGTCATGTGAAATACAAGTGTATACGGTTACACTGGAAGCTCCCCGACGACGTAGTTGGTAAAGGCATAACTATACCCACCAGTGCGGGTCAGGGGATATATGGAGTAGAAAGTTCCATATATCCCAACCGGTAGCGATAGTTGGAAAAAAACTCCACGTATCCACCAGCGAGGACATGTCGGGATATATGGAACGGGGGAAATGGATGATGAGTGTAGAGCTTCGCTGCCACTGCAGACCCACTGTACCCCTGGTGGTACGGTGGGTGTTTTAAAGTTAAACGATACCACCAGGTAATAGTGTTGTAACAATAGTTAAACACCACTTCTGACCCTCTAGTAGCAGTAGTCCGGTTGACCGAACTAGTGCAACTTTTCAGTAGCAGTAGTTCGGTTGAAATATAGCACGGAACTACCGATACTCTTTAGCAGTAACAGTTCGGTTTGTATTACCTTCGGCCTACGCTCGTCATGCCAGCAGCTAGCAAGACTTTTCGAGATATAAGCAAACTTAGAACCTGCTCTGCTACGACTCCATGATGCGCGCGATATTTGACTTCTGTCCCCGAAGTGCCGGGCCTCCGCCCGCCGGCCTCCTTTTCGTGCCCATGCCGCCCATAAAGGATTAAAAAATACAACAGTACCTATTACCTGGTGGTACCGTTTAGCTTTAGAAAACCGACCAAGAGCGAGTCGGACTCGCGCACCGAGGGTACTTACAAACTTTTTAAAGGACAAACTTAACTTTGCTGTTCGATCCCTAGAAACGGCTATTGTACCAACCGCAAATAATAAGTTTGTAAGAGTAAAATCGGTTTTTTTTGGGGTTCCGTAGTCCTGACAAGGAACTCTAGTTTCGCTATGTCCGTCTGTCTGTCCGAGGTTTTGCTAAGAGACCGTTAGTACTAGAAAGCTGTAATTTTGTAGAGGTGTATAAAATGTATATCAATAACGCCGACAAAGTGGTAAAATGGAATTTTGAAAAATATTTTTTTTTAGGGTAGCTCCCCTACCTACATGTGAAGTGGGGTAATACTACTTTTCGATTTAATGCTCCATTTACGAAATAATAAGCTTTAAAGTGCAATTTTTTGTTCCAGTAGGGCGTCCCCCCCCCGCGGGCCTGTGGACGGGGAGCTATGGGCTAGCTCGCCGTCCGTCCGTCTCATGACGACAGGCCGTGTCGACGGCGCAGGACTGTTCCACGCGCGCCTCAAAGAGAGTCAGCAATAGGGAAGGGGTCCGCAAGGACCGAAGCCTGCCGGGGCTGCGGGACTATTCGAAAGAGATACCGTGGCCCCGGAACACAAAGGGCGAGGAAGGAACATGGATCGGTTTTAGTCAGTAAAAGTCTGACACTCCCTCCTGCTCCGCCCAGAGCGGGAGAAGTCGTTTGATGATTTCCCATCCGAAAAAAAAAAGGCCCCCCCCTCCCTCTAAAAACTAAACTGCTGGCTTAAAAATCTGGACAAATTCATGATGATAGTGCACTTCATGAACTTTAAAGGAAAACTATAGCGGTTAAGATAACTTTATTAGTTTAGCAGTAATAGTTGTTGATCTAGGGTGTTGGATAATTTTGTACCAAATACAAAATCCTTAGAATAAATCCTATAAAGTGACTAAGATGAAGTAGTTGCTTGTTTATAATGGGCCACTACGGAACCCTACACTGCGCGTGGCCCGACATGCACTTGGCCGTTTTTTTGTTATTAGACTACATATTTACGATTTTCAGACTTTTCCCTTTACATGTGCTGTAAGACCATGCTTTGTGCCAAATTTCGTGATTCTAGGTCAACGGGAACTACCATATAGGTTTTCGACCCAAAACCTACAGGATACTTCCGGTTGACCTAGAATTGTCAATTTTGGTTGAAAGCAAGGTCTTACAGCACAAGTAAAGGGAAAATTCCGAAAAAAAAAAGTTGAATTTTAAGGAACATTTTGGTACTTACAAATTTCGCGAAAATCTAAATTTGCCCATATCTTTTTATCGTGTTGACTCAGGACCTTGATTTTTATACACCTAATAGGGACTCGGTATATTGTATAAATTTCAATTTGCTCGGTCCACCCGTTCCTGAGAAAATCGGTGCTGACAGGCGGACAAGAAAGTGATCTTATAAGGGTTCCGTTTTTTCCTTTTGAGGTACGAACCCCCTAAAAATACCTTCCGTACCACCAGGGGTACGGTGGGTCTGTATCCTTCGATACAACAACAAAAAAATGGAATCCCTATAATTCTTTTTGTAGGTATTTGCGGTGAAATTGTGGCTGGGCGTGGAGAGCACGCGCGTGCGTTCATGCTCTGGTGCTCAAATAATTAATGTCTGCGTCGCATTTAAATGTTAAAAGCAGCTGACTCAGGGGATCTTCACATACTCCGCTGCCGCGGCAAATTATCGCTCAGCGGACGGACTTCCGGCGTGATCTCATGGCGACATGGAGAGAGCGACTGTCGCAACCCCGTGCCACAATGTGAGTGGCTGGAGAGACGCTACGGCGTCCTTACCTTCCGCCTGACGCAGGTTCTTACCGGACACGGATGTTTCGGTAAGTTCCTGCACCGAATCGGGCGGGAGGAGACGCCCGGGTGCTTCCACTGTGAGGATCGACCGGAGGACACGGTGGAGGTGTGCCCCGCGCGGGCGGAGCACCGCCGTGTCCTCGAAGCGGCGATCGGCGGCGGCGACCTCTCGCTCCCGGCCCTGGTTCAATCCATGGTCCGGGGCGAGACGGAATGGGACGCAGTCACTTACTTCTGCGAAGCAGTCATGCTAGCGAAGGAGGTGGCGGAACGGGACAGGGAGAGATCCTCACGTCCCGACCGGCGCGGGAGACGCTCCGGGCGTCGGGGGCCACGTGGTGGCTTCCGGCCACCGTAGGCGCGGGCCTGTGGACGGCGCGTCTTAGTTTTTTTGGAACAACTTCACGAAAAGAGGCGTGTAAAGTAACAAATTAGCACTAGTTCTTGGCAAAGTTTCATCAAAAATTATGAGGTGGGTGCGAAATTATGGGGTGGGGGTGGAGGCCGCGCGGTTGAAACAGTTTTCAATAATTATAGGTTCGGGTTTGATTGGTGCATGGTCTTAGATAGGTGTTACGTGACTACTCACCAGGGGGCGCTGCAGCAAACATTTGTTTGTGCAAAACCAAAAATACTAGTCGGGTTTTGATGCAGTTTGTGGTAGGTTAGTGAGGGTTCTTTAATAGATGTTTCGATAAATACAACTGTCAATAAAACTGTCCCAGAGGCGTATCTTCCATAGGGTAATGCGGGCGAACGCCCGAGGCGGCGCGTTCTGTACATAATATACATGCTCTCTAAAAAGTTTAAAATAAAAACCAAAATTAAAAATTTTGAAAGAACCCACGACGGTTAGATTTGTACCCAATTGAAAAAACATAAAATAATTTTAAAAGCACCACTTCACCATTAGAAAGTGGTCGATAAATAATATTGAGATGATGCTCATTAGCCGAGCTAGCACAATGTTTGTCGCGCCAGGCGGAACAAAATACCTCTTTCAACTGTTTTACGGCTGACGACTGTTATGACACGCATTAGAATACACCTATTACCCTACTAGTGCGAGCGAGAATACATAGCCTGTCGCGCTCGCACTAGTAGGGTAATAAAGAGTGTCGTCTCAAGTGTGCGGTAGCCCTAACATACACTCGTAAGCCGCTTGGCTTCGCCGCGCTCGGGTGTGGGGGGTAAATGAAACGCTCATGGGAGTGCTGAGGGACACTTTACTGTCTCGGACACGTAGATAGACACTCACTAGCTAGCACGCGCACGCGCACGCGCACACGTACACGCACGTACACGTTTGGCACATCGTTTGTATCACTGCTCAACACTTAACGCTATATACTTATTATACACAGTACACTTAAGACTAACACGCGTCGGCTGTATGTACAGTCAGCGACGTGTATATAGATGTAGATCTTTCTGAGGCTGTCTGTACCACACCGGGTGCAGCTCGTATGACAGCTTGGGATACAACATTTACGAAAATATACACACGTTGGCTTTGTCTCACAACACTAATTACCTGGAAATCAGACAAAAAGTGTGTCCGAGGTTTTCATCACATAAAATTCTTTATACATACAGAGTGATTTTAATTCAATGTCAATACATATTTCATCAACACACAACCGACACTGACCCGCAAATTACAAAAAAAAACGTAAGAAAATTGGCCGACACTATGCGCATGACACTGTCTCACATCGGTACCGCACGACGTTTTAAACGTCCGTACGCCGTCACAATAAAAACGAAGTGAAATAATGCCAGTCAGAGTCATTTAACGTCTTTATTTCACTATCTGGGCGACTAAAGTGGCCGCTTTAGAAGAATCACGATAAAATTCGTAAAATGGTCACAACGTGACAATTCATAATATGAACTGCGTCTGAGGCCATTTGAATTTTAACGTGTTTCATATTACATATTATCCTATTGTGATTCTATTAAAACGGCCATTTTAGACCCCCTAAATTTCCATAGCAAAGTTTGTTATCAGTTTTCAAATTTTCTAACGTCTAGGTAACTTAGACAAGTTCTAACGAGTCCGACTCAATGTTATTAGCACAGATATAGATAGACATAGATAACGCAAAAGCAACTACTTCGCGTGCCCAGCTTATGATGCAGAATCATAAGCCGCCACTTTCGCGCTCAGTCGCATCGGTGTGGCCGCGCTAGTCGGACGTCAGTTAAAAAACTTAAAATGGTTAATTGTGCTGTTATAAATTGTAAAAACAGTTCAAATCTGGTGAGAAAAAATAAAGAAAACGTTTCCTTCCATCGGTAAGTCATTTTGTGATTAATATTATGCGTAATAAATTTTAAAATCAATTATTTTGAATCTAATACGCACAGTAATATCTGGTAATACTAAATTTGAGAAAAACATAGGTCGTCAAAAGTAAGATGCATATTCGTATTACATTGCCGCTTTTACTTGGAGCGGTTGATGCGATGTTTTGTTTTAACAGATGATGGATATCGAAACAAGTGATACTATCGTATATCGCTTCGGTTTCGTAGTACAGGCGCTTTTATCATTTTTCTGTCCATTTTAGCGATTAGTGCTGTTCATACTATGCAACACCAATCGATTCTCAAGAATCGATTTTGGAAACAGAGGAATGATTTTGTATTTTATAGGTACTTAATATATAGACAATTTTAATAAATAATCGTAATGTTTCGTGATTATTTTAGTTTTCCACATGAACCCAATTTGAAAGAAAAATGGATTGAGGCGACGGGAAATAAAGATTGGTTCCCAACAAAGCATAGCACTATATGTTCAATACGTTTTGAGGAAGCAAGCTTTGTTGAAGGGAAAAAGCAACGAATATTGACAAAAGAAGCATATCCGACTATTGATCTACTGAAGATCATAAGTATCATAACTGATGAAGTTAGTTAATTGATAAGTCTATGTACTTTCGAGGTTTTTATTATAAGTGTGTAAAGTCTTAAATGTTGAATTTTACTTGTACTTGTATTACAGAATATAGAATATCTTTAAATCGATTTGATTTTCCCATCACTAAATAGTGCTTGTGACGTCATAGAAGGTAGTCAAAAAATGGCACGCTTGGTTTTCATACAGATCGTGATACTTGCGTTATCTATGTCTATCTATATCTGTGGTTATTAGTGACAAATGCTATGATAGTACGAGAGCCAGCAGAACAGAATGTTCCGAACATATTTACACATTCAAGTTATAAGGACATTGGTAATGCCGCAATAAATGAACATAAATTTACATACATACTCGTACACCTAATTATCGTGTATTCTGGAACCTTCGCCAAGTAACGTGGCGCGGACTTAGGCATAACTGTACAAGGATATTTTGGCGCGTGGCCACATTTGGAACTAGCGCCGTCGTTTTGTTTTACCCGACTGCGGCAAAACAAAAAAGGAAGAATTTTGATGTTAGGAGTCGCATTTTGTATGTTTGTAACATTTTATCAATACATTTCTCGAAGTAATTCCAGAAAAATGTTCTCTATCAATGTCATTCGAGACCAACCGATGCATTACGTGTCTTACAATATCACCAGCAGCCTAGCTTGCCTTCACTTCGGCAACTTATGTGCGTCAAACGTCAATAAAAGGTATACTTTACTGTACAAGAGCCTTCTTACAGCTACAACTTACTGAGTTAATTAGACGATCAGTTCTAACTATTCATTAAAATGTAAATTAAAAGTTGTAGCACTTTCAAACTCCAACTGGTTGGAGTGCTCGGGTTGTCCACTATGATCTAAGAACAATGGCCACTCGGCCAACATGCTTAAACTAGTAAAATCTAACAAAACGTAACTTGATGAAACATTCATATCATTTCATTTGCCTATATAAATATAACTTAGTACGGCCTTCATTATATTTTTAAAAGCTCGGAGAATCAAGTAATTATTAAATACGTTTTTTGACGTTATGTTCATATTTTAATGAGAATGGACTGAGTATTATCTGTATGAAATTGACCATGCTCTCTAGAAAGAGAGAAAAACAGTAATTGGTCCAACCACGTCCAACTATTTCTTTCCTGTAAGACATAGACAATGACATAGAAAAAGACAATGAGACCGCGGGTTGGTCTCGATATCTCTTATAATTGACATTGACATTACTTGTCAAAAATAGGGCGGGACGTAATCAATCGATTTATAGCAGTATCGATTTTAGATGTTAAATTATTCGTATATAAATTAAATATATTTATTGGCTTTATTTCACTATTTACCACGAAGTAATATCAGATTCTATTAATGGTTAAGCTTAGTTTAATAATCAACGTGAGTTTATACGATTCACATTGCCTGGGATTTAATTTCAATTAAGAAATAAAATCGACTTAGGCTTAGAAAAAGTAAAGACTTCTCTAGTAACGTAAGTAATTACGGATTCGTTCAAAGTTAGATATTTTATAGTGTGTTCTGTTAATTAAAATAGTATTTATTTTTGAACGATTATCTACATTTTCCCTGCTTTTAAAAATAAACTGATGGTATCCATTACTTACATTAACCAGTACACTACATATTGGTGTCTCATCTCGGAACCAATTTCTGATTTTTCCTAGTCCAAAGTGACCATTGTTCTTAAATAGACTAATGGGCAAGTTACACCAATGAAATGAAACGCGATCTTTAACTTGCGATCAGTTCCATCGCCTGATCGTACGGGAGCTGCGTATCGTACGGGGTCCTGAGGCTGAAGGGAGGCTCATACTCTATGGAGAGGTTCTATGCCACACGAGCTGGGAGGGAGCTGGGTGCCTGCTCACACCATCTCCAGCACCTTGATGGTGCCCTGCGAGTTGGCGGCCAGCAGGACGTGGCGCTCGGGGTCGCGGCGCCAGCACACGGCCGACACGAACTCGGACGGCTCCTCGTCGCGCCGCTCGCGCTCCAGGAAGCCGCGCACGGCGTCGAAGCGGTACGCCAGCAGCGGGCGCGACAGGCCCGCGTAGTACACGTACAGCGCGTTGTTCTCGGAGCCGCACGCCACGTACTTGCCGTCCGTGGCCAGCCCCACGAAGTTCTTCTCGTTGGCGTGGCCCGTGAAGGAGCGCACGCAGCGCGGCGACTCCACGCGCCACAGCTTGAGCGCGCTGTCCGTGCTGGCCGACACCAGCGTGCGCGCGTCCAGGAACTTGACGTAGGACACGGCCTTGCGGTGGTCGCGGAACACGGCCAGCGGCTCGCGCGGCGCGCGCAGGTCGTAGTAGTGCACGCAGTGGTCGGCCGAGCCGAAGGCCAGGTGGCACGACGAGCGCGGGTTGAAGCGCACGCAGCACACGTTGAACTTGGCCTCCAGCGTGGCCACGGAGCGCTCCGCGTTGAGCGCCCACAGCTTGACGCGCGCGTCGTCCGAGCCCGAGGCCAGCAGGCGCACGTCTGCGCGGTTGAAGTGCACGGACCAGCAGCGCTTGTCGTGCTCGTGCAGCGCGCGCGTGCGCTGGCCCGTGCCCGCGTCCCACACGCTCACCGTGCCCTCGTAGTCCGACGACGCGATCACGTTCTTGTGGTACGCGTTCCACGACACGCACGAGATCTTGTGCGAGCACTGCATCTCGGCGCACGGGTAGTGCACGTCCACGCAGTCGCGCACCACCGCGTCGTACTCGAACACCTTGATGCGCTTCGTGACGCCGGCGATGGCGAAGAACTCGTCATCCTTGTCGAACTCGATGGTGGACACGATGGTGGAGTAGTTGATGGCGTCGCTGCAGTAGGAGAGCGTGGCCAGCGGGCGCAGCGCGCGGTAGCGGGTGAAGGCCAGCAGGTCCTCGCGGAAGGCGTCCAGGCCGCGCGGGCGCAGCGCGGCGCGGGACACGTCCGACACGTCGGAGGGCGCGCGGGCCGGCGCCTCGTCGGGCGCGCGCTGGTCGCCGCCGTGCGGCCCGGCCAGCGCGGGCGCCTGCGGCACGTGGTGCGCGTCGGGCGCGGCGGGGCCCGGCGGGCTGCCGGCGGGCCCCGCGCCGCCGGGCCCCGCGCCGCCGGGCCCGCACTCGGCGGGGAAGGCGGGGGGCGCGGGCGTCACGGCCGACGAGCCCGGGAAGTACAGCTCGTCTGCGCGATGCGCGAAGTAACACTGCGGACGAACACACGTACTAGACGTTAAGCCGTGTCTTCATTGCAATGCAGCGATACAAGTCACACTGAGTGTGTCTGCGAATCAAATCTCCGTCACGTGGTCTCGCCATGTATCATATGTGTGGGCCACAAATGTTACTCGTTCATGTGATACGCCGTTTTGGCACGACGGGCATACACATGTAAGACTACTCGATACGATACAAGTCTGAGTTCGGGCTCACCTGCACGAAGTCGTCGAAGTGCGCGTGCAGCCGGCGCCAGCGCGCGGCCAGTGCGTCCCCCCCCGCCGCCGCGCCGCCCGCGAAGCTCTCCTCCTCCGCCGCGCCGACCAGACTACCTCCTACACATACAACTCACTCAATTACAATAACAGTGACACAATTCAACCAGCTACCAGCTTCAGACGTTTGAGTATTTCATAAAAGTGGAGTGTCGTCTGCAAACAACATAATCATGATTGTCATTTATGAAGTAATAAAGCAAGTACAAATTTAAACAGAAATAGGCCAAGAATTTAACCCTTAGGGACCCCTCATTCAAACTACAAATCCGGGAGATCTTTTCCCTTTAATATCAACTCTTTGAATCCTACCACTTAAGTATGAAGTAAGAAGATCCGGGAGACGTTTCGGATTCCACAGTGGCGAGGGTTCCTGATCAATGTTCCATGAAGGACGAAATCGAATGCTTTGAACAAATCGCAAAAGATACCTAAGCATGGAATATGATATACAAGGTGTAACATAATAAACGCACAACCTCTCGTGTCGTGTCTCGGACCATGAAACTGAACAACTTTTGTACGAGTTCCTGAACTACGCAAAAAAATATTTTAGATACTTTTATGGGGATTGACGCGATCAGCTGATTATTCATTTCTAAAAGATATGGAACAAAAGTTGTTCAGCATCATGGTCTGAGTCATCACTCCAGAAATTCATCATCGGCAACTGTCCTCGTCTTGTATCTCGTAAGGTGATATGTGTTGTAGTATTGTCTACCTATGGTCGTGAGCGAGTCGAGTTGAGGTGACGTACCGTCGCCATGCGCGGCGGTGTCGCCCACGCTGCCCGCCAGGTCGGCCAGCTCGCGCTGCAGCGCGCGCACGGCGTCGCCCGCGTCCGGCTCGCACGCGTCGGCCGCGTCGCCCGCGAGTCCCGCCTCCGGCAGTCGCGCCAGCCCAGCCGCTCCTTTCGACCATATTTAACGTGAGCCAAGACGGGGGCAACATAAAACATGAGTCAAAAGTCATTTATTATAAGAATGCCGAGAATAAAAAGTAATGTTTAATGAGACTTGCCGTCAAATAATATTGACTTGGCTTTTTGTATATTGTTTGCATATTCTGGAAACATCTAAAAGTGTTTTTTTTTCTTCCACTCATGGCTGTATAGTACTGCGCTATCAGAAATAAGTAGGAGCTTATCTCACATGTTAAGGTTACTAGAAAACGACTGATGTCTGACTGATGCTTGTATGCAGTATAGTAATGTCGGGCTGGTGTCCACAACTCCGCGTCAAAACGGAATATTTTGCTTACGGGAGTAGGAGCTTCCTTAAGGTAGATGCTCCAGGGTAGCCCGCGAAATTCAAATTTTCTTACGTTTTTTGCAATTTGCAGACCAGTGCTAGGTTGTATGTTGATTAAAATATTGTTCGCGACTGTAAGACGTATGTAGTTACAGAATTATAATCATCAAAATCATCAATACAACCCTCCAAGGTCATAAAAGTCGAGGAACGACTTTTTCAAGGTCAAAATTGTTCCTCGACCTGTTGAATTCTGTAACTACATACGTCTTACAATCGCGAACAATATTTTAATCAACATACAACCTAGCACTGGTCTACAAATTGCAAAAAACGTAAGAAAATTTGAATTTCGCGGGCTACCCTGGAGCATCCACCTTAACATGTTAGTATTGCTGGAAGACGACTCATGCCTATAAGGAAGGAGCTCGCACACACGCACCTTGCGCCGTATCCCGCAGCACGGCGGCCACGTGGTCCATGTCCTTGCGCACGAGCGCCGCCTCGCGCGCTAGCTGCTCCAGCTGGTGCGCGCGGTGCTTGTGCAGCTGCGCCAGGAACTCGTACAGGAGCCTGTGATGCGCGGCGGCGCACTCCGCCTCCAGGAGCCGCTTGCGCCGGGTGAGCAGATCCAGCATGGCGTCCACGTCAGCCAGCGGTAACCTGCGCGCCTCGGCCGCGACCAGCGCGCGCACGCAGGGCCCGCGCGGCTGCGGGACGGTGTCGTGCCGGGCGCGCACGCGGCGCCGCGCCACCAGCTCGTTGAGCAGGAAGTTCGGGAAGATGTGGTCGCGGGACGCGAGCGCGGCGCCGCACTTCGGACAGCGCCGGTGAAGCTCCACCGCCTGGTGACGAGACAAACTAACAATCTCCAAGTGCCGCTTGCAACACAAATCATTGTATTGGTTTACTGCTACACTAGTTTAAAGCATAGTTCTGTTGCTAGTAGCTCTATCGTTTGAAGATGATAGAGAAAATGGGTTTAACGCGAATGCAGTATAGTTCGTCATTCACGGTGCGGGTAGGCCTTATGATAAAAGCTTTCTTTTTCTCTATGTTAGGGACCTGTCAATCACCATGTCTTTTATTAAACACTTATGTCGGAGAACACAAAGCACTTTTGTAGCATTGCAGTGGGAAACACTAAGTACAAAGCGACAGACAGAAGCGAGCTGCACTAAATGTGTGAGTGCTCAATAGATGTAGTATTTTCTTGAGGGACTGTAAGAAGCAGTTGCTGATTGGTTACCTTACTAATACAGGCATAGCAGAAGGAGTGGCCGCATCGTGTGACGTAGGCCTCGTCGATGAGCTCGAAGCAGACGGGGCACAGCAGGTCGCAGTCCTTGTCCTCGAGCGAGCCGCCCAGCCCGCCCAGCGCGCCCCCCGCGCCCCCCGCGCCTCCTGCGCTCCCGCTCGCGGCGGCGCCCGACATTGTGAGGCGCTCTCTGGGGACAGATAAATGTTTAAGAATAGTACATTTTGATACAAGTGGACAAAGTTTGTTGTTGCATTCTATATATGTGCTACTAGTGTTTTTGAGCTATACTATTAGGCCCGGCGCTCATTATCGGCATCGGCAAGAAAAAGGATCCTTCGGCATTCCTACATGCAAGCGCACACTGTCGGAAAGTATGTCTTGGCATGCTGCAACGTTCTTAGGGATGACGAGGCGTCCTTAAGCATGCCGCATCTCCTTAAGCTACCCCCGAGTGTTGCCTAGGCGCCGGCGGCGCGGCGGGCGACGGCTTACCGAAGGATCCCGAAGTATCCCGAAGCAGCCTCAAAGCTGCCGATGCAGTAGCCTCAAGCATACCGAAACGGTATTTTTGTTACTACGATCATATATCATGGAAATGTCTACTTTATTGCCATGAAGTTAGTGTATAATGCTTTTTATCACCTAAAATCCTCAGTCGTGCCGATGCCGATAATGGGCGCCGGGCCTTAGTGTTTTTGAGCCGAGAACTGCAATTACAAATGTCCACGTGTATCAAACGACGTTTTTCAAAACATTTTTGAAGAACTAAAATAATGAAAAAAAAACAATCACCGCCGACAATAGGCATTGCACCAATTTGTACTAAGTAAAGGTATAGTTTTATCTGTGGCAATTTTCCAACACCCGCGTGCTGAGCCGCGTGCGAAATTGGCTCCTTTCCGCACGCGGCACAGCACGCGGTGATGGATAATGAAAAAGATCCACGTGTGTGAAATACACGGCATGTTGAACCTAATCGTAGTACGATAAGAACCCGTTTTCGAGGAAGTGTATTGATAAATAGTATTTATCAATACACTTCCAGTTTGAAGTACGTGTATTTACTTAATGAATTTAGTTGTATGTTGAGTGGTCAGTTATGAAATGGAACGGAAGTAGGAACTGGTAGGAACCAAACATTACCAGTCGTCACTGACCACAAAACGGTGTTTTATATCACTCAAGTCAATGTGTGTTGTTGTTCCAAATAATTATCACAAATTCATCACATTTACCGCCCCTGCAATGCTGAACGCCCTATACTGGTATTGACGCCGGAATTTGATGTATTTGTCTCGAGATGGGTAGACAAATGTTGTGAATGTTTGAGTTTCTGTGAGAGGATAAAAGAAAAAATATTTTTTCTTGTTATTTTTTAACCGACTTCAAAAAAGAGGGGGTTCTCAATTCTCCTGAACCTTTTTTTTAATGTATGTTCCCCGATTACTCAAAGATGGCTGGACTGATTTGGCTTTTTTTTTTCTTTGAAAGGGTATACTTCCCAGGTGGTCCCATGATCATCAAGTCAGGGTCTGATGATGGGATCCTGGAGAAATAGAGAGAACTCTTCAAATTTTATAGGCATACTTGAAGCGATTTGGGTAGTTTTTGGAAGAGTACTTTCTCGGAGTACTTAGTCCCATTTCAATTTGGTGAAGATCTGATGAAGAACTTCGGAGATAGGGAACGGAACCCCTCAATAAATGATAGCAAATGGAGTGGGTTTGCTGAAATCTCATGTCTGTCTATTGTTTACACCAGTTCATAACATAACATCACACCGGTAGTTGTGAAGGGGTAAGCACATGTGAAGTGTGAACTACTAAAAAGTGAAAAATAAAAACATTTTTGACTTTTGTTTGTTTGATTTAGTTTTATTGTCACCGACTTCTGAAGTTTTTTGAAGTCGGTTCTATTTTTTGATAAAAAGTTTTTTTAAGAAATTTATTTAATACTAGCTGACCCAAGCAACTTCGTCTGTATTTTCATTTATGCTCCGCTCCTATTAGTCGTAGCGTGATGTTATATAGTCAATAACCTTCCTCGATAAATGGACTATTCAACACAAAAATATATTTTCATTTCCAACCAACAGCTTTATAATATTAGTATAGATTTTGAACAGTTCTTATTGTAAATATGTTTCTTTTAATCTGTTTTGTCTGTCGCATAGCCTGGATTTATCTGTTATGCTATACTCAAATACTGAAATAAATAGAACTCATTACTTAGGTCAATTTAATTGATAGTCAATTCGTCTGAGGTGCACACTAGTCTTTCTTCGAATCAGTTATTTATTTATTTATTTGCTCTCATGCACATCACACATTTTACAATATTACTGTCGGTTTTTGTACATGAACCCGGTCAGGGCACTGCAAAGCACAATGCTGGTTTGCTGTTGAGTTTTAAACATTAAATTAGTAATATAATAAATAAATTGAATCAGAATTTACCAATAACACAATAGATTACATTTCCTTTCAAACCTACCTATGTCTAAGGCTGTTATGATGTCCAGTTAGCAGTAATAAGCACTATACAATAATTCTCATAAGGTCATTTATAGATCAGATTGAATAGAATAAAATAATAGGTAATAATTACAATCATGTCATGTCAATATCGTAAGTGATTAAATTGAATTATGCAGGTGTGTCATTTTACAATACCAATTATAATAAATATAAAATAAAAATTTACAGTAAGTTACAACTGACAGTGCAACCTTCTGGGAGTGTGTCACACATAACATCGCGCCTGTAATCCCCCAAGAGTTAGGCAGAGGTGTACCTAATATGTAGTACAACCACATTTCGCCAGTTATGTCCAAGTCCCATGTAGCAGGGGGCCAGCCTATTGCCATCAACCAGGGGCAAATTCAGACACCGTGGCTGCTACTGAGAAATACCTGAAGGAAAAGCCCAATAACACTTTGCCCGACCCGGGAATCGAACCCAGAGCTCATGCTCAGCAGTGGTGCTTGCGGCCACTGGACCAGCACGGTCGCCGACAGAGAGCTGCATCATGACACACGTCGGTGTAATCTTTGAGTGCACACATTAGACATATTGCACTGCACTTAGTATTCAAACAGCACACCATGCTCACCTACAATGCTGACATAACAAGAGACGGAAAGATATAGTATGCATTTCTAATGCAACCTCCAAACATGTCTTTGTGGAAAGATTCTTTTAATTTTTAGGCTCATTTCTGTACAATGGAATTAAGTATTTATAAGTTAAACTATTTTAGCTGTAAAAAGTCTATCATTACTTTTTACAACCCATAACCTATGCACAGACAGAAGATTTACTTGTTGTCTGCAAGTAAACTGCTGACACGTTGTTTGTTTATATTCTATGTAAGTTGTAATTTTAGTAAGTAATTTATTTTTCTTTCATTGTTAATTTATATTTATTTTAAGAAGGTATTTGTGCACCTTCTAGCCTGAAACACAGGTTCCACCTAGTTAAGGCAATAAGCAACAGTGCTCTATTCTTAGTTGTTAATGTGCCCCTTTTTATAAACAAACAATTTATTATTATTTATCCTGGATGAGGCCAGCACAAGAACATAGAGCTTGGCACAAGCAAAGAGGGGCATATACCCAACAGAGGGTGAAGTTGGCTAAGGATGGTGATGATGAATAAATGTAAGATAAAATTATGCAAGTTATTAAGATAAAGTATAATTATGGAAAAATAAAACTGTAGCAAAACTTGCTTGTTTGAACTCGTTTCCATTACTACCTGCCTACTTATAGTGACAGAGCAGTCTGCGGAGCAGTGACGTATGATAAAATGAATGTGTTGCTGCAAATTAATGTCATGCAGTTTTAACCACCCAGCAGTCCTTACTTAAAATAAAATCACTGGTTTCTCGAGTAAGATATGGCTACACTAGATATTCATCTAACACACAGCAACACAAACTTTGGAAACTATCTGAAATCATTGTTTGTAAGTTTTCACTGAAACACTTTGGTCTAAGTGATTAGTGACTTATACACTGCTCAAGTGGCCAGTAACACTAGAACTTGTATTGAATGTCCCTCACACCCAGCCGTGTGCCGGACAGCAGAAAGCGTTTATTTATAGCAAACAATCGATACGATACCCACTGACCATAACATGCTCAATTACACAGCTGACCTAAATCGAACAGAAGCGGCAACACGTACATGTGAGTGTGGTGAGCGCTGAGCACGCCGACCGCATGGACATGCTAGGGCGCTCTGCACGCCTGCGGCCTGTTAGCGCTCTCGGCACCGGAGCCTCCAGGCCCTCGACACCGCCCCGGCTCAACCGCGGGAAACTCTGCCACCAACTCACTTGTTCACTTAAACTAAAGTTTACAGTTAAAGTTTCACACACAAAACACGACTCAACCCCAAACCCCATCGTATAAAATTACGATTTTATGCATTTTACTACGATTTTTCAACAACACTCGCGTATCGTTCTACTTTGACGTTTGACAACTTAAAAATTGCCAGAGTATAAATTGGGTCAATTTGGGTCAGTCCCTGTCGACCCGGGGTCAAGGACTTGTTATGGGGCCACGTTAAATGTCACGCCTTGAATAACGTTATTATTACATTAAATGGACTATAAAAGGCAATCTCATTTTACCAAAACTTGTGTGTATTTTCTAAATGTTTTTGAATAAAATTGAAAACAATATAAAACTTGAGTCACAGTGACATCTAACCATAGCATAAAGAACCACGTGGGGAACTGTTGCACCGACACGGATTTACCACGAACTGTTTGACTGACAGTTAAACGCCATTTTGCTATTATTACAGGAGGTTGCATTATCTGTTCGTCAACAATGTAAAGGGAAATGTTTGCTGGATTTTTATAGTGAATGTAATGTGAAGTGAAGTGTTAACCCTTGGAATAAAAACTAGGGTAATGGAGGAGTCCAACGAGGAGCTCCGGGTCATTCCCGGTAAGTGCAGGGCTTAGAAATTAATGCTCGAAAATGTGAGTGTATGTCGTGCGAGGTCGTGTAATGTTAGCTTTCCCGATTTCAGAGCTCTACTTTCTGATAGCGAAATTCCTATCAGGCGGACCCCTCAAAGAGACTGCAAAGGTAAATTGGCTCGGAATATGTTCAAATTATTGTCCTGTACAGTTCAATGCGCTAATTATGCCCGTTTCTGTTGCAGACTTTGCTAAAAGAGCTCGAGAGTATTGAGGTAGGTTTGAGCTTTTCCTAGTGCCGGGTTTGAGCTTATATTGTTGTTTTGGTCGCGGACGCACGTGGCTGTGGCTGTCAAACGCGCTAAAACTTCACTGAAAAGTTTTTGTACAGTTCGCGGTGTTGCAGGTGCTGCCCCGACGACTCGACTGGGAGGGACGCGAGCACGCCCAATCTTACGATGAATTGGTAAGTTTAGCGGACTTTTGCGCTCAAAACTTTGTTTATTTACGTTTTGCTAACTGTTGAACTACTAGAAATACAGAAATTGTGCGAAAACGACAAAATATCTTAAATTGTGTTATGCCTTAAAATGATCATGAAAATACGGTGGAATATCGTAAAAAATGTTTTTGTGGTGTTTCAGTGATAAAATTAATGTTTTTGGCTAATTTGCGAAAAAAATGTTATATCATGCACTACCGGGAAGGAGCCGTGTCGTAATTAGAAGAGCTTCCATCTCGTTTCTTCACACGCTTTTGCGGTTACGTCGCATATGCCGTCTCGTTCTAGCAATCGACTGCAATAGCTCCCAGCCGCGATTGGCCGACGAGAATCTGATTGCGGCCCGAACAGTCACGAGTGCTGCGTGACGTACAATGGCGCCATATTTCGTATTTTGCTTCTTTTCTTTACGCGTTGTTATTTTGCTTTATGAAATGAATTATGATTATTCCTAATGAAAAAAGTCAATAATAAGCCTAAAACAATGTAGGTAAAATTATATTCAACACAAGACAAGTTTCTGATAGAAAAGAGCACAAAAACGTATCATTGAACAGCCAAGACAAAGGATTAGCATTTGGGTGTGGTACTTCCTACTACTGTTTTGATTAATTACTAGAATTTAATGGTAGAATGTATCACTTAGGCAGGCCTCCATCAATGAGTGGACATAATTTGCCTAATGAATGTTCTTACATGTTGCCGTCTTCATGATCCATTAGAGATTATTACAGTAAAAACAACATTCTAGCTACATTCTACTTTGTATGAAGTGTCTTCGATACTATTGAAAGAATTTCTAAAGTAGGCCACTTGTTTGTAAGAAGCGAGAATGAAAGAGACTTCTTAATTTAGAGAATTGTCATTTTCAGTAAACCCTAGATCAGCGATTGCAAAGAGGTTTTGTGTGCTGGTGAAGAGCCTCGCCAATGATTCTATTTCTGTTTTATACATAGTATGTAGCTACCTCAATTATAGTTAAATACTTAATAAGGTATGATTGGCATATCCATTTGGATAAAACAAAAAGGTTCCCTTTTGTTAGAAGAATAAAATAAACAGTTTGTTTGGTCTTCCCCTAGCCTTCCACATTAAATATCATGCCCTGCTGTGAATATGAGTAAAGCATGAGTGTCTCCAGGCATCCCAACACTCGGACGTGTCCTGGCGGCGCCTGGCGTCGGTGTGCGAGCGCGCCGTGTCGCTGGCGCGGCTGGCGCCGGCCGGGCCCGCCGCGCTGCCCGACGCGCCCGACGCGCCCGACGCCGACCGGCTCGCCGCGCGCCTGTCGCTGCTCAGCGAGACGCTGGTCAGGCCCAAGCCGCTGTACGCCTCGCACAAGCAGGATCATACCTTAGGTAACTAATAATATTAAATCGTTTATTTATAAAAAAAAAAAAAGGTTCCGACGAATTGCGAACCTCCTCCTTTTTGAAGTCGGTTAAAAAAAGGACACATTTACAATTAAGTATCCTAACAAACAAAATAGAGCACTGTGCTTATTGCCTGAACTAGGTGGAACCTGTGTTTCAGGCTAGAAGGTGCACAAATACCTACTTAAAATAAATATCAACATTAAGGCGACTACAGGAGCTAAATTTGCAACTCTAATTGTGGTGGTTTAAATTTCGTTTGAAATACTGTTAGAATAAAGTTTTAGTCAGCTTGCACTACAAAGTGGTGGTCACGTCAGTCACTGCGGGCCGAATAGTGCGAAATGAGTGGTTTTTGCGATTTACAAAAAATCTATTGATTGGACTAAAAAAATAAAACACTATCATGCTAATATGTTGCTTGTAGAATTAATTGCCAAAAAATCAGAATGATCGCATGTGTTTTAGTATGATTTTTACTCATTAAAAGAATTATTAGAGACGAATTTGAGATTTTTTTTTATCGAGTAAAATTAGTTGTTTTATGTTTTCAAAACACTATCATACTAGCCTATATCCTGAAGAATATCATATATTTTTCTGGTTTTGTTTATTGCAGTGAATCATATGCTTTTTTGCATTATAAAACTCGCGTTCAGCTCTCCTGTAGTCCCCTTAACGTAAATAACATGGGCAATATGTCGTGTCCAGTGCGGCGCCTGGTGTCGCGCGAGCTGGGCGTGGGCGCGGCGGGCCGGGCGGGCGGGCGCGGCGGGCAGGCCATGTTCCCGCCGCGCATGCTGGCGGGCCTGCAGCTGCAGCGCCGCACGCTGGGCCACCTGTCCGCCGTGTACTGCCTCGTGTTCGACTGCACCGGCCGCTACGTCATGACCGGCGCCGACGACATGCTCGTGAAGGTGTGGAGCGCGGTGGACGGGCGGCTGCTGGCCACGCTGCGCGGCGTGGGCGCGGAGATCACGGACGTGTGCGTGAGCGCGGACGGCGCGCTGCTGGCGTGCGGCTCGGTGGACCGGCTGGTGCGCGTGTGGGGCCTGGCCGGGCCCGAGCCGCGCGCCGTGCTGGCCGCGCACGCCGGCACCATCACGTCGGTGCACTGGGCGCCGCCCGCGCGCCGCGACGTGCGCTGGCTGGCCAGCACCAGCACGGACTGCTCCGTGGCCTTCTGGACGTGCTCGCCGGACGGGCACTTCCTGTCGCAGCCCGTGCAGTACGTGGAGCGCATGCGGCCCGGCGTGTGCCACATGATCTGCGCCGCCTGGAGCGCGGGCGGCGCCTTCCTGGCCGCCGGCAGCGCCGACCACCACGTGCGCATCTACACCGTGGAGCACGAGCCCGGCGGACCCAAGCGGGTCAGTCGACACTACTTTATACATCATAAACATTGACTTACATCAATGTGTTCTCCAGTATTGATATGAGTATATGACACAACCCTGCACAGGTGCTGGAGACGCCGGTGCACGACGACGCCGTGGACAGCATCGCGTGGGCGCACCGCGGACTGCGCTTCGTGTCCGGTAGCAAGGTATCAGCACATCCTTTCTCTGTAGCACAGTATAAAGATGACCAGTAGGTCAGCTCGGATGTGGCCTTGAATTCAATGCCTACCCTAGCCGGGTTGCTACTATCGGGAATACTGTGTGGAAAATAAAAACAAGTAATCTTCAGATTAATATTTAATAATAAAAAAACTGGTGAGGTGTCAAGGGACACCTGGATGGAACGAAGTTCCTTTCGATTAATTGGTGAAGGAATTGTAATAACATTTTATTTTTTTAAAGTTATAATAAAAATAAAAATCTGGCGAAAATATCTGGCTTGCTTTCTATAAGAGAGAGAGAGAGACAGACAGAGAAACATGCGCACGCCGCACGGCTTACAATAGCTTACTATAGCAAAAAGTGCGTTACAACTTTTCGTCTTAATTTTTTCCGTCTAGCCCCCTTTCGCAACGCGCGATAAGGAACTTGGTTCCAATAAAGTCTTCTTATTTATGTATTGGCTTTAGTTGTATTTATAGTTTATAGTATATTATAAACTGAAAAATATTGTTGAATTTTATAAGATAAATTGTTCTCATTCTTATGAAAAGTTTTCTTGTGAAAGGTTGGGAAAAAGAAAAAAAAAATTGTTGTGCTTACACCACAGTAAAATTGACAATGACGAATCACGGCAAATTCCAGTGAGTCTGTTCGCAACTTGAAGTATCCTTACGGGCGGGGGGAGGGGCTCGCGGTAAATTACGTCAGCGTTTCGGGCGTTTCTTTGTAGCTGACCTACTGGTCATCTTTATACTGTGACTGTAGCCCACCGTATACTGAACGGAGGTCGATATTACACGGCTGAGGAGCAGAATGAAGGATGGAGGGTCCAGGGTACGATTCCCGGGTCGGGCAGTGCTATTGGGTTTTTCCATCAGGAATTTCTCAGTAGCAACGGAGTCTGGATTAGTGGCCGGTTGATGGCAGTAGTCTCGCCCCCTGTTACATGGTACTTACACATAACTACACCTCTGTCTATAAACTGGGTTAAAGACGTGATGTTATGTTATTCAGTTGGTTGAACATAATGAATAGTTCGGTTTGTGCGCAGGACGGCAGCGCGGCGCTGTGGACGCTGCACGCGACGCAGTGGCGCCACGTGCTGCTGCAGCCCAAGAGCACCCTGCAGGACGGCAAGAAGCTCAAGGTACTTGTGCTACCGGTAGCGAGGTGGGCGGCGTCTGTGTAGCCGCAGCCATGGCTTCTGCTGCCTCTAATTACCTAGGCAAACTCTACAGACGTGGTTCAGAAAGTCGTGAGTGTCATGCATGTGTTGTAGATGACGATGGTGTGCTGGGACGCCGAGGACGCGTTCGTGCTGACGGCGGCGTCGGACTGCACCGTGCGCGTGTGGTGCGCGCGCTCGGCCGCGCCCGTGCGCACGCTGCGCGGCCACCGGGACGAGGCCTACGTCCTGGAGGCGCACCCCTTCCTGCGCGGCGTGTTCCTGTCCGCCGGCCACGACGGCCAGCTGTTCGTGTGGGACGCCGCCGCCGACCAGCCCATCGCCAACTTCCACAACAGGATCGACGGTGAGTGATGACTGGAGCCCCAACGACCTGTGTATCACTGTGAGCGCACGCAGCTGCATGTCCAAAACGCATAATATGTAATACGAGTCGATGCTCCCTACACCGTGTGTAACGCCGCGCTCGCTCCCGGCAGGGCACGGCGACGGCGCCATCTTCGACGCCAAGTGGGGCTCCGGCAGCACAGTGGCGGCCACGGACTCGCACGGGCACCTGCTGCTGCTGGGCCTGGGCCGCGGCCACCGGCTGTACGGCGCGCTGCCGCCCGAGCTGTTCTTCCACACGGACTACCGGCCCGTGGTGCTGGACGGCGCGGGCGGCGCGCACGACGAGCAGACGGACACGCCGCCGCACCTGCTGCCGCCGCCCTTCCTCGTGGACGTGGAGGGCGCGCCGCACGCGCCCGAGTACCAGCGCCTGGTGCCGGGCCGCGAGAACCTGCAGCTGTCGCAGCTCATACCCGCGGCCGACGCGCCGCGCTCGCGCATCGACGCCATGATCGAGGCGCTGGCCGTGGCCGGCGGGCGCGAGCCGCGCGGCGTGTGGCGCGGCGAGGGCGTGCGCTACACGGCGGGCTCCTGGCAGCGCGGCGACCCGCTGCTCGTGCCGCACTGCGAGCGCGCCGTCGTGCAGCCGCTCGCGCCCGCTCACCAAGACCACATACACAACACCTGGTACCTAAGCCTTCGAAAACGTTTTCATTTTTGTGCCAAACAATGTTTTGTGGAATATAGATCGTTGCTTCGTCCTGCTCGCTAATCTTCTATGTGAAAAAAAAGAAAATATTTATTGAACTCACATAAGACAAACAATAAAATAAAATCTAATAAATAGTGATGAGGCCTGCCGCGACGCGACTTCAATATGCGCGTAACGATTCACTCAAAATTCCCGTTACAGCGCAGAACTAAACGCCCTAGAACAGAGCTGGTACCGGCGCGAAATGCGTCGGCGTCCAGTCATGATCAGCACAGCGACCGAGGGGACCGGGGGCCCGCGGCGACGCGCAGGGCGGCGCGCGCGGGGCCCGGCCGACCGCGCGCGGGGCCCGACCGAGCGCCGGGGCCCGGCCGAGCGGCCCCGCGCGCGGCCCGAGCCGCCCTCGCCGGAGTCGGCGTCGTGCAGCGACACGAGCGAGGAGTGGGTGCAGCGCGCCGCCCGCCGGGACCGCTCCACGCCCGACTCGCGGAACTCCAGTCTCGAGCTCAGCGATACCGACACCAGGTATGTTGAGCTACCTAACGCAAGTCACTGCAGCATTCGAGCTATGGCCGGACAATAACATTGTACTGAATCTAAACCGATTCGCTAACGTTCATAGAGACACTCCGCACACTTTGTATCCGGCTCGAAGGACCGCTTTTTATGTACGACTCAGAGTGGTCAAGTTGCAGTGGAGGTGAGTTGACGAAAACCACAGACTTCATGATCCCAAGTAGTTTAATGTAAAGTTACAAAATGATGTTGGATGCCAATCCCATATTGGCCATATTGTAATATTTTTGTATTTCAATTATTTCAATAAACAATTTCAATTCAATTTCAATCCGTGGTATTATCGCTAAGGTAGCTAAAGGTAGTCAACTCGGTAACAACGGTAGTCGCGACGTCAGCAACTTGTAGCCTGTACTTAAACCGTACAGCGGAACATCTCACGTTACTTGGAGCTGGCGCAACATGTTTTTCATCCCATCTATTCGAAAAAGACGACTTGGTTCGCCTTTAAGTGCACCCAAAGGTGGTGTTTTCTATAAGAAACTTTTAGCGGGCAGTAATGAGTTTATAATCCTCTTTATAAGTGCGCAGCAATTATCTTTGGCGCGCACTTTTTGAATTCGGAACATCTTAGTGTTCAGCGCCAAAGAAATCGAATGCAAATATTGTTTGAATATAGACTAGCTGGTATGACGGCCTATAGTTGTGCCGCCGGCTAAATAAAAAAAAAAAGAAATCAAATTAAAAACGCGCGAACTACAGCCCGCGTCTTCGTCAATTTTCACGAATTGTTAGAAATTCATGGTTTTGTTTTGAAAAATGAGTTCTTCAAGTGACAGTGAAAGTATAGAATTAACTCCGGAAAGTATTAAAACTGACGCAAGAAATGTGATTGTTAGTTGTTTTATTATTAGAAACTATTTAATTTCAATTTAGTTGTTACTCTATGTTTGATTAAATAATAATGTTACAATAAAATATGAGGCGCTTTTCATTTTCTCATAGTGGGTGATGAAAAGTAGACTGTATCACTTGGGCGCAAAATATATTTTTGGCTCGGGCGACGTACTTTGAATCCCTCGCTACGTTCAGGATTCTAGTAAAGAATCCCTCACTTCGATCTGGATTCAAAAAAGTGCCTTCGCCATAAAAATATTATTTTGCTCCCTTATGATACAATCTACTATTTTCCCACAGGCGATGTACTTAGAATCCGTCGCTACGCTCAGGATTCAAAATAGCCCCCTGGCTGTAAAATATTATTTTGCTCCCTTGTCAATCTACTATTTCTCTTCCATTCTCCCCTTGCGACCGTCACGCTATCATGAATAAAGAAAATCAAAGTTCATTTTCAATTTACTTCAGTCCATAAATTAATTTCAAAAGTCATTCTGAGTTCGAGTCATCTTCGAGTGAGTTGTTTGAGTAAGGAATAGCCTGTATGGGCATCAAGTACCACCTTGACGCTTGCGACATACGATTTCCTCAGAAGGCCTGTGCCTCCCAGAAGCAATGTTGGGAACGTTATAGCTGTTGCCGATTGTGATTCTTGTAAACAATTTAACTCTGTCATAATAACGATCGCGCGCCATCTGCTTGCGTTACTACTCTCATAACTAATGGTGTCGTTACGTTTACCGCAGCTCGCATAACTCTGGGAGCAATAAGAGTAAGAGTAAGAGCGACAGGTTGGTGCCGTAGTGCAGTAGCGACTTTACACGTAGTGTGTGTGTCGGGTGATGGTGCATACCGTTAAATCAAATAAAATCTAAGTGTGGTTGTAAATGTTGCCCATTTACAACCACACTTTGATTTTATTCTGATAAGTAAGGGATTCACACAAATTTTATTATATTTAGAGTTTTTGATTTTGATTTGATTTGATTCTGAACGCCAGACCATAAACGCATACCAAACCAGAATTTCATCTACCATTTTGTCACGAGAAGAATAGTCTAAAATATGACGCGAGGCGGTGCATGTCCTTCTTTACTAGGCGATAACTAATATTATTAATTTTTATTATTAATTAATTATTATTTTCTTTCCTCATGAGCTAATAACCGATCACCCGACACAGTAGTCAGTCTTGTATACGGACTGTAGTATTTAGTATTAGTCAGCACACACACTAATACGTCCCCCTCCCCCGCAGCTCGTCGTCGTCCTCGCAGTACTCGGACTGGGAGGCGGGCGCCGCGCTGGCGCCGCCGGCCCGCGCGCGCCGCCGCCCCGTGCCCACCAACCGGTACGTGCCTGTACTATGTAGTGTGTGTCAGTACACAGACGCCTTCCGTGTATAAACTACTGACTTCACTGACGGTCGACCACCTTTCGACCCTATTACTTGGGGCATAAGAGTGAAAAGTGTTGGACCTTCAGTGCACTCGGTAGTACCTCTCGCTTGGATATGATGCCGGTCCATTAGTTGAGCACGCGTCCAGTTACAGCCCCAGCACAGTGACGGCCAAGCGCGCGGCACCCCGGCCCGCGCCGCCCTCGCCCGGCGCGGCCCCCGTGCCCGACCCCGCCCCCGCGCCCGAGCCCGGCCCGGCCCCCGCCCCCGAGCTGCCGGACGCGTACCGGCCGGGCGAGTGGCTGACGGCGGTGTCGCCGCGCAAGGCGCCCTACCACCCGCAGATGGGAGACGAGTGTCTGTACTTTAGACTTGTGAGTATACAAGGTTTTATTAGTCTAGCTAGCGAAACTCCACACAAATGTTTTTTTACGTGATGGATATCGATTACGATTTCCTACTGAGTAAGTTGCCGACACGGGTGGCGCAGTGGCTGCTGCGCTGCATGTCGCGGGTTCGACTCCCGCACGGAACCCTTTCTAGAGTACTAAGGTATGGTGTGTGTTGCAGGGTCACCAGAGGTACTTCGAGGCGGTGGCGGAGAAGGACGTGTACAAAGTGAACCCGCGCGACAAGCCCTGGGAGAGGACGCACGTCTATGTGAGTCAGGTGTTGTCGGCTACGCGCTCGTAGCACATGTGTACTAGTGCTGACGCGGCTGTGGTTGCAGGACTGCGAGCTGGTGAAGGTGGTGGGCATCAAGTACGTGATAGCGCCGCCGCGCGTGGCGTGCCTGCGCCTGGCGTGCGCGCTGGACGCGGGCGCGCGCGGCCGCAGCCTCACGGTGCGCTACCACGACATGCCCGACGTCATCGACTTCCTGGTGCTGCGCCAGCAGTACGACGCCGCCGTGGCGCGCCGCTGGGGGCCCGGCGACCGCTTCCGCTGCATGATCGACGACTGCTGGTGGACCGGCCAGGTGCTGGAGAGCGCGCACGGCGGGCCGGCGGCGCCCAGCGCGGGCGCGGCGGGGCTGGCGGGCCCCGCGGCGGCGGGCTGGGCGCAAGCGGCCGCCGCGCACTTCCTGTCGCTGCGCGTGCGCTGGGACAACTCCGAGGTGTGTATGTGTCGACGTAACCCACGGGCTGCAGGTGTAAAAGGACTGACAGTACGCTTTAAAAAGCGCAACTTTGGCAGTTCCCCTGCAACGTGAGAACCTGCGGGTCAACATAATGCATCGCACAGACAGCGCTCTGCGCTCCCTTCCGATATCCACACCGTCCTTAAGGTCTTCGGTGACCCAGTGGCCCAAATACTTAAATTGCTCGACTTTCTTTAGAGCTGTAGCACTGTATCGCTTGTTGTCCGGCCTGAAAATTACTATTTCACTCTTTTTCGCGTTGTATTTGCCATGCCCATGGGCCACCGCGTAGGACTCACAAATTTTCAGGAGCCTTCGTAAGGCAGCAATCGACGAGCTCAGCAGCACCATATCGTCTGCGTAGCTGATGTTATTCACGTACACTCCCATCTGTATAACTACGCCGGTGCTGCTGAGCTGAGCCGGTTGACGTACAGACTCAAGAACGCGGGAGGGCTCAGTCCTCCCCCGCCCAAAATCTAGATGACGAGAATAATGCCCTACTTCAGGTCCAAAATTGTCTCACAGCAAACAATTCGGTATTTTATTAAAAAAACTGCCTGTAACTGGCCTACTTGAAATAAATGCTTTCATTTTTAATTTAATTTTGACCGTGCAAGTATCGCACTTTTGTAGGAGACAGCTATAGAAGCATGTCCGCCTGGAGTTTATTGATACGTCGAAGTTACGTGTAGAGGTATGTGTTAGCGGTGGTACGACTTCCTGCCGGCAGGTGGAGCGCCTGTCGCCGTGGGACCTGGAGCCCATCGACGCGGCGCGGCTGCCGTCGCAGCCGGGCGGCGCCGTGGGCGTGCTGCCGCACGAGCTGCAGGCGGCGCTGTACCGCGCGGCCGAGGGCGAGTGGCCGCACGGGGAGCGCGGCGCCGCCTGCCGCAGCATCGCGCAGCACATCGGCACCGTGATGTGCCTGGCGGCCGCCGAGCCCTTCGTGGCGCCCGTGGACCTGCAGCTGTACCCCGCCTACGCCAGGGTCGTGCCCTACCCCATCGACCTGGCCACCATCCGCGCGCGCTTCGAGAACCTGTTCTACCGGCGCGCGGCCGCGGCGCAGTTCGACGTGCGCTACCTGGCCAGCAACGCCGAGCAGTTCAACGAGGCGCACTCGCCCATCGTGCGCGCGGCGCGGCTGGTGACGGACCTGCTGCTGCACGTCATCGCGCACTGGCGCGGCGCGGACGTGCTGGCGACCTACCGCGACCTGGCCGCCGCCTACCGCAGCTCCGACGACGAGCCGCTGCGCCCGCCGCCCAAGGTACCACTTGTAACGCGCCCATCACGCGACCTGAGGGACTAAGGGGCTGTCCATTAATCACGTGATGTTTTTTAGCATTTTATAACCCGCCCCTCCCCCTTGGTGATACGTGGTGAGGTTAAGACTAATCCCCCGTCTCCCCACCAAAAATCACGTGTATTTTTTAGTACCTACAAAGAACGTAATTTTTTTTAGAATATTATTTTTAAACAGGTATTAGAACATTATGGTACAAGTATGTAATGTTGGTGATTACCGCTGAGGCACCATTAACCCGAGCTGTTAGGCGAGGGTCTTAAGAGAGCCGAGGACAGTAATCATCAATACACACGTGTATCATACGACGTTTTTCAACACACTTGTGAAGAAAATAATACAAAAAAATCATTTTATAACACATTTGCTCGTAAAGGGTCTCTTATTTCACCAATTTCAATATCGTAATGTATCTCATTACGTACTTGTGCTGTAAAGTAAAATGCACGGTTTATACTTTTTTAAATCTTAGCAAAGAGTTTTTATGTCAGAAAAGTGGTATTAATTTTATGAATAAAATTAACTTTGGGAGATGAAATATAATAAATAAACATTTTATTCTTTAATTGAATTAATTTTGACAATAAATTACAACCATATAACTGTAACAAAAACACAAAAATATTAATTTACTTTATTAGTGATACTGGCTGTTTTTTGTGTCTTTGCCTTAAAAAAAAGCGCTGATGCGCGCGCCTCGCTAATTTGTGAACAAGTAAAAATTATTCCGCGCGCTTTTTCTTTTCGCTGTTTTGTTTTTATTTGTTTTATTTATTTCCTCGCAAATATGTTATAAAACGTCGTATGACATACGTGCGCTTTGATCATTACAGCCTCTGCTTTTTTATCGCCCTCGCCTACGGCTCGGGCTAGAAATATTGCCTCGGCTGTAATTAAATTAAATACATAATGTACTATTATTTAGTAGATACTAGATATTTGTCCTTGGAGTATTCAGGTAGTAAACTTTCCATAACGTTAAGGGCTTCACATCTTATATCGGGCGGTGTACAACATAAATCATTTTCTTCATAACTATTATTTGTAGACATTTTAATTATATTAATAAATAACTATAATTTCAACAGTGAAACCGAGTTGTGAAAAATTGTGGAAAAAAATTAATCAGTTTTCCTATGCGCGCGCATCTAACAATGGCGATCGGCTGTAGACTACAAAAATGGGGTTTCTTTTTTTTTGGCTTTTCGCGGATACTGTTAGCCACGTACAAAATGGGGAATTCAAAGTTTTCTTTACTACAAGAAGAAAAGAAGAAGAAATTATCTATTTAAATACGATATTGCATGAAATGAGCAAGCAATAGGTACATTAATTTATTTGTACTACTGAACACGATCTTTTTTGTATCGAAACTTTTTAAGAACAAAGCAACTCAACCAATAAAATAAAAAAAAAACCGTATAACTCACTAGTGAATAATAGCAAATGAAAAAGTCACAGCTTATTACAGGTGGCAGGTGGTTAGAGCCATTTTATGAGCAAGTGTGTTGAAAAAATTATAATCTAATTTTATTCTGAAAAAAAATGTGTACACTGAAAGTTCGCAGGTTGTTTTTGACTGGCATTACTATACTAAATCGCGCGATTGACGAAAAAATAAATACACGTGATAATCTTACTGCACCCCCCTCCCCCCTTGTGATAGGTTCATAGATTTTTATCCATGTTCCGTCCATTAATTACATGACGTTTTTAAAAATCACGAAATATCACAAGCGGGCAGGGGGGTGCAGTAGGATTATCACGTGTATTTATTTTATCGTCAAACGTGCGATTCCATAATGTTCTATGGACTAACATATGAATTATGTTACAGTTCGTAAAATGGTCACAAAGTGACAATTCACAACATTAAAATGCGTACGACCATTTAAACGTAATTTGAAGTTAATTAGAAGATATTGTTAGGATTTTGCTAAAGCGGCCATGTCCCCCAGTCCGTAGCGCGCGGGTCGTGGCGCGCGGCGTGCGGCGCCGTGCTCACCGAGCTCACGGCCTCCGCCGACGCCGAGCCCTTCCGCCAGCCCGTGGCTCCCGAGCAGGCGCCAGGTAACACACTACACCACACTGCACACACAGTTATGCTTATGTCCCATGTTATAGGGAGCGAGCCTATTGCCATCTACTGGGCACAAGTCATCATACATTTTGTTCGACGCTTGTTACTCGATGTTCCAGTAGCTTGAATTTTCAAACCATTATTCTAAAGTGTTAAGATGAGCTACGTCGTAGCACAGTCCAGCTACGGCGTAGCTAAGTGTGCTACGACGTAGCTAATGCGTGCTCACCCACAGACTACTGCCGCGTGGTGGCGACCCCGCAGGACCTGGGCACGGTGCGCGCGCGCCTGCTGGCGGGCGAGTACGCGCGCGCCGAGCAGTTCGCGGCCGACGTGCGCCTCGTGTTCGCTAACAGCCGCCTCTACAACACCAACAAGCGCAGCCGGGTACGTGCCGCGCTCAGTGGCCCACACATACCAGCCCTAAGCTCAGCTGCTGAATAATGTTCCCACGTTATGCTACAGATCTACTCCATGACGGTGCGTCTGTCCGCGCTGTTCGAGGCGCTGTGGACGCGCTTCACGAGCAGTCCGGCGCGGGCCGCCCGGCGCCCGCGCCGCGCCACGCGCCGCACGCGCCGCTCGGCCGGCAACAGTGAGTACATCACACCTACACCAGGCAGATAGTACATTACATACACATCGTGGGTAACACAAGACAATCAAGTCAACTGACTGCACGAAAACATTATCTTAATACGCCATTCTGCATTGACAGAGGAGCAGGTAAACGGCACAGCTCACCTGGACGCGGACTCGGACAGTTCCGACTCCGAGACGCTGGCGGCCACGTCCCGGCGCGTGCACGCGCGTCCCTCGCACTCGCCGCGGCACCGCGCGCGCGACTCCTTCGACAGCGACGCGCCGCTGCACGTGCATCGGAAAGGTAACGACACTGCACGGACTGCAAGTCTCACCCCTCCCCCCCCCCCCCCCCCTCCTATAAAACGATGAACGAAGGAACATTTATATGCACGACACGCAGAACGTCACTATCTAAAATAACATCGCAACAATTGGTCACTTTAGCAGAATTAATTAGTTAGTTACTTCCGAGACGGCGCCCGAACGTAGCGAGGGCGCCAATAGTTCGAGGGACTAAATAAGTCTTTAACCCGAGGTAAACACTGTGCTTTTCATTACGAATACAAGGTAAGTAAAAATAAAAATACGAATCAACTCGAAAAAACAAATGAAGATCGGATTGCCGCTTTCCCGCCTATTTTGTTTTTTTTTTTCTGTGGCCGGCCAGCTATTCAGCCATTATTTTTCATTTTCATCATTGAAATAATGGTAACTATTTTGCCTAAATCTTGTCATTTTAAAGAAATAGTTGAAACTAAATTATACTAAAGTTATTTAAAAAACATATTTTTTTAAATTAATACTTAACTTTATTGATGGGTTTAGACAAATCACAACTAGTATTTTACTGATTAAGTTTAATAAAAAGTAACAAATAAAAGAACACATTTAGTCACTACGATGCGATGCCACAGAGTAGAGAGAAAAACAAAACAGAAACAGTCATAGAGTATACTAATGTTGCAAGGCGCAAAGTTCGAAATAAAAATTCAACATTTATGTTATTTCAATTTTTCATCGCGCTGTAATTGAGTGGCTGTGTAGAAAGTTGGAACATGGTTCAATAGAAATGTGAAAACAGGACTAGTTTATTTTTTATTTTACAGTTGTCACTTGAAAACTATTCTCCCTAGAGCTGAAAAGTATTACTTTCAACCCGCTCCTCAGGCAACTTCAGACCTACTTTCAGAGTATGAGTAGTAAAAAGTTACTATCAATGTACTTACTGTTTTGTATTGCAGTATTTGTTCTGACTTGTATTGTATATCGTGTGCAGGTAAAGGCGTGGGCAAAAAGAGCAAAAGTAGCAGCGCCAGCGCCGAGCCCGTGCCGTCCACCAGCCGCGCGCACACCATACGTAAGTAACTTCATACAAAGTTACAAACAACAAGAGCAGCAGCGCCAGCGCCGAGCCCGTGCCGTCCACCAGCCGCGCGCACACCATACGTAAGTATCTTCATACAAAGTTACAAACAACAAGAGCAGCAGCGCCAGCGCCGAGCCCGTGCCGTCCACCAGCCGCGCGCACACCATACGTAAGTAACTTCATACAAAGTTACAAACAACAAGAGCAGCAGCGCCAGCGCCGAGCCCGTGCCGTCCACCAGCCGCGCGCACACCATACGTAAGTATCTTCATACAAAGTTACAAACAACAAGAGCAGCAGCGCCAGCGCCGAGCCCGTGCCGTCCACCAGCCGCGCGCACACCATACGTAAGTAACTTCATACAAAGTTACAAACAACAAGAGCAGCAGCGCCAGCGCCGAGCCCGTGCCGTCCACTAGGCGCGCGCACACCATACGTAAGTAACTTCATACAAAGTTACAAACAACAAGAGCAGCAGCGCCAGCGCCGAGCCCGTGCCGTCCACTAGGTGCGCGCACACCATACGTAAGTAACTTCATACAAAGTTATAGGAGCACCAACTGCTTACCGTTATGTATTTGATCAAAAATTACTCTTTCCTTTAGTTTGCCGAATGTCATTACTTCCCAGAATTCGATCCTTATTAGCGACACCATTGAATGGTGTAATAATACAGTTGTGTGTTTTTTTTTTCTTCAAAATAAATAAATATATGGATTCGATTCTTGGCTAGGAATATTGATTTTCCAAAAACCTAAGGATATAGTTTTAGTTTTCATCAAAATCGAGCCCGAGACTCCTTTGAGTATTTTTCGCTATTTCTCATGGTTAACAGTAACACGGACGCGTTTGCAAAATTGATAGGTACAGAATCGAACTACACATTGACACGGGTCATACACACAAGTGTACGCACGACTAACTGCGAGAATAGTAGTCAAGTGAACTCATTTTGATGCTTTGAAAGATTTTTACGTATTTCTTAGAAATAAAATTATGGTAGGTCCCTACAAAAAAAATATTTTTGCTGTTTATGTTTTTACGAATTACCTCCGGACTTGATGGAGTGTCCTGAAGGTATACTTCAGTGACTGCCACTGGAACTTCTTGACGTGTTGTACTAGGTGAGCCGAGTTTGGGCTCGTTTTGTTAGTCATGATGATACCTTACCTCCGGACTTGATGGAGCGACCTGAAGGTGTACTTCAGTAACTGCTACTGGAACTCCTTGTCGCATTGTACTAGGTGACCCGAGTTTGGGCTCGTTTTGTTAGTAATGATGAGACCTTACCTCCGGACCTGATAGAGTGACCTGGATGTGTACTTCGGTGACTGCTACTGGAACTCCTTGACGTGTTGTACTAGGTGAGCCGAGTTTGGGCTCGTTTTGTTAGTAATGATGAGACCTTACCTCCGGACTTGATGGAGCGACCTGAAGGTGTACTTTGGTGACTGCTACTGGAACTCCTTGACGTGTTGTACTAGGCGAGCCGAGTTTGGGCTCATTTTGTTAGTAATGACGAGACCTTACCTCCGGACCTGATGGAGTGACCTGGATGTGTACTTCAGTGACTGCTACTGGAACTCCTTGCCGTGTTGTACTAGATGAGCCAAGTTTGGGCTCGTTTTGTTAGTAATGATGAGACCTTACCTCCGGACCTGATAGAGTGACCTGAAGGTGTACTTTGGCGACTCCTTTTGGAACTCCTTGTCGTATTGTACTAGGTGACCCGAGTTTGGGCTCGTTTTGTTAGTAATGATGAGACCTTACCTCCGGACCTGATGGAGTAACCTGAAGGTGTACTTTGGTGACTGCTTCTAGAACTCCTTGTCGTATTGTACTAGGTGAGCCGAGTTTGGGCTCGTTTTGTTAGTAATGATAAGACCTTACCTCCGGACCTGATGGAGTGACCTGAAGGTGTACTTTGGTGACTGCTTCTAGAACTCCTTGTCGTATTGTACTAGGTGACCCGAGTTTGGGCTCGTTTTGTTAGTACTGATGAGACCTTACCTCCGGACCTTATGGAGTGAGCTGAACGTGTACTTCGGTGACTGCTACTGGAACTCCTTGACGTGTTGTACTAGGTGAGCCGAGATTGAGCTTGTTTTGTTAGTAATGATGAGACCTTACCTCCGGACCTGATGGAGTGACCTGAAGGTGTACTTTGCTGACTGCTTCTGGTACTACTCGATGTGTTGTACTAGGTGAACAGAGTTTGGGCTCGTTTTGTTAGTAATGATAAGACCTTACCTCCGGATCTGATGGAGTGACCTGGAGGTGTACTTCAATGACTGCTACTGGAACTCCTTGACGTGTTGTACTAGGTGAACAGAGTTTGGGCTCGTTTTGTTAGTAATGATAAGACCTTACCTCCGGACCTGATGGAGTGACCTGAAGGTGTAGGTACTTTCGTGATTATTAAAACAACAAATCAAACGTTGTAAATTTTTTATTGTGAGAATATTTCTTTGAATATGTGAAGAATGTGCTCTTAGCTCCATATATCTTGCCTGTCTTGGGTCAATCAATACTGGTAGGAGACAGTTTTTGTAAAATCTAATTAAATGTGTTTCCATTTTCTCCTTCCAAAATTGTGTATCTTTTTCTATGCATTGGCACTTTATTTTCCCAGGGCCTGTCCAAATAGCAAACACACAAGTGTCTTGCTTAGTGACGCGCAGCGGTCCTTTAACTTGGTAATACCATTTATTTCAGAAATTCTGTAAAAAAAAAGTAATGATAATAATAATTCCCAATTACGATTTTGACGCTTCAATAAACATATACTAACCCCCTTCCTTTTTTTAAGTTAAGAATACTGGCACGAACTCTTTTACGAGAGCTTTTGCCAAATGTCCTATTCCTCGGCATCTAAAACAGAAGTCAAGTAATGAAACTTACACAATATTCACTCAATTACAAACAAGTCGTATTCATACTACTAGCAGTTACCGAAGTACACCTTCAGGTCACTCCATCAAGTCCGGAGGTAAAGTCTCATCATAACTAACAAAACGAGCCCAAACTCTGCTCACCTAGTACAACACGTCAAGGAGTTCCAGTAGCAGTCACCGAAGTACACCTTCAGGTCACTCCATCAGGTCCGGAGGTAAGGTCTCATCCTTACTAACAAAACGAGCCCAAACTCTGCTCACCTAGTACAACACATCGAGGAGTTCCAGTAGCAGTCACCGAAGAACAACTTCAGGTAACTCCGTCAAGTCTGGAGGTAAGGTCTCATCATAATTAACAAAACGAGCCCAAACTCGGCTCACCTAGTACAACACATTGAGGAGTTCCAGTAGCAGTCACCGAGGTACACCTTCAGGTCACTCCATCAGGTCCGGAGGTAAGGTCTCATCCTTACTAACAAAACGAGCCCAAACTCTGCTCACCTAGTACAACACATCGAGGAGTTCCAGTAGCAGTCACCGAAGAACAACTTCAGGTAACTCCGTCAAGTCTGGAGGTAAGGTCTCATCATAATTAACAAAACGAGCCCAAACTCGGCTCACCTAGTACAACACATTGAGGAGTTCCAGTAGCAGTCACCGAGGTACACCTTCAGGTCACTCCATCAAGTCCGGAGGTAAGGTCTCATCATAACTAACAAAACGAGTCCAAACTCGGCTCACCTAGTACAACACATTGAGGAGTTCCAGTAGCAGTCACCGAGGTACACCTTCAGGTCACTTTATCAAGTCCGGAGGTAAGGTCTCATCATAACTAACAAAACGAGCCCAAACTCGGCTCACCCAGTACAAAACGTCAAGGAGTTCCAGTAGCAGTCACCGAGGTACACCTTCAGCTCACTCCATCAAGTCCGGAGGTAAGGTCTCATCCTTACTAACAAAACGAGCCCAAACTCTGCTCACCTAGTACAACACATCGAGGAGTTCCAGTAGCAGTCACCGAAGAACAACTTCAGGTAACTCCATCAGGTCCGGAGGTAAGGACTCATCATTACTAACAAAACGAGCCCAAACTCTGCTCACCTAGTACAACACGTCAAGGAGTTCCAGTAGCAGTCGACGAAGTACACCTTCAGGTCAATCCATCAGGTCCGGAGGTAAGGTCTCATCATTACTAACAAAACGAGCCCGAACTCTGCTCACCTAGTACAACACGTCAAGGAGTTCCAGTAGCAGTAACCGAAGTACACCTTCAGGTCACTTCGTCAAGTCCGGAGGTAAGGTCTCATCATAACTAACAAAACGAGTCCAAACTCGGCTCACCTAGTACAACACATTGAGGAGTTCCAGTAGCAGTCACCGAGGTACACCTTCAGGTCACTTTATCAAGTCCGGAGGTAAGGTCTCATCATAACTAACAAAACGAGCCCAAACTCGGCTCACCCAGTACAAAACGTCAAGGAGTTCCAGTAGCAGTCACCGAGGTACACCTTCAGCTCACTCCATCAAGTCCGGGTAAGGTCTCATCATAATTAACAAAACGAGCCCAAACTCGGCTCACCTAGTACAACACATTGAGGAGTTCCAGTAGCAGTCACCGAGGTACACCTTCAGGTCACTCCATCAAGTCCGGAGGTAAGGTCTCATCATAACTAACAAAACGAGTCCAAACTCGGCTCACCTAGTACAACACGTCAAGGAGTTCCAGTAGCAGTCACCAAAGTACGCCTGACGGTCACTTCATCAAGTCCGGAGGTAAGGTCTCATCATAACTAATAAAAATCTTACCTTGTCGAGTATCAAATTTGGTTTATCGAATATTTTGTGTTTGTACAGCGATCTTTTTCAACTCGAGCCGCTCCTAACAGGCGTTACGTGTCCACTCTCGACGGCGGCCGTGCGCGGACTAAAGTTTCATTCAAAATGCTTGTGCAATAAATCAAGACGGGTATCAAAAATAAAATAACCCCTATTGCAATCGATTAAGATTCATCCAGAATAGCAAAAAATGTGAAAAAATAAGATTTGGTTTTCATTTTTTCTGCGACTATATAAATCATTTAGATTAAAAAAAAATCCTTGCATTAAGAATTGATTATGTTTGCCAACATACAGTATTTTTAGAAATAGTAAAATATGTTAATAATAGCACAAAAAATGTACCTAAACTCAACCCTGTATCGTTAATTTTATGGAAAATGGCAACGACAGATCGATTTTTCATTATAAAAAACTAAAATTTTCAATGTTCATGTACCTATTATTTGAAGATGAAGGACCAATCTATACGAGGTAGTTATTAGTTATATTGGATTTTGTTTGGTTATGCCATAAAATTGTACCGAAAAACAGCATAATTTTACCTGATATGCAAACGCGCCCTTAACTATAACCTACAGAGTCGTACGTGGCAGTGAACGGGTCGGGCGGCGCGGCGTCGTCGTGCTCGGCGGGCGGCCGGCGCGAGCGCTCCTCCTCCTCCTCCTCCTCCTCCTCCGAGCACATCCGGGTGCTGGAGGAGGAGCTGCAGGACGACGAGGTCGAGCTCACCTACGAGGTACTCACAACATCACCACTGGACAGGGACACATGTACAGTCGTGTTTTTTTTCCGCCTGATAACTTAAAACATTTTCCGCTTAAATCATGGGGAGGCGCCGAACCACGCTCCTTTAAAGTTTAGGCCTATTAGGAAAGCGTCAATTTGGCGCGCAAAATAACAATAACTCTCGTTTGGCGTGCGTCGTCAGTGCGCTCGGCCGATCGGTATCTTTTCATTCATTATTTCTATACAAAGTCAATGGGCGGAGCTAGAGACCGTTTTTATGTTGCGAGTGCAAGCAAAAACTAGTTTAGTGGTGATCAGGCGGGAGTGTTCACGACAGTACAAGTGCACAGTGTCGTTCTATACAAGAAGAACTATGCAGTCGAAAGTAGTACATATTTGAACAGAATAAAACAAACAAAAAAAAACGATCCCATGTTTTTTTTTGGCGTTTTATCGGTTATTATTTTCATGTTAATGTACTACTGTGGTTATTGAACTTAAAAAACAAGTTTTTTCAGAGCGGCGGCAGTCGGGCGCGCGCGCGCAAGCGGCGCCGGGCGCACTCCGACAGCAGCGGCACCGCGCCGCGCACCGCGCCGCACCGGCACCGCGCCGCGCCCAAGCGGTGAGCACTCTGCCGCGCACCGGCACCGCGCCGCAGCACAGCCGCTGTACTGACTGCTTGCTCCCCAGGACCCGCGAGCGCTTCACCGAGGCCACGTCGTCCTCGTCGTCGCTGAGCAGCGGCTCCGGGGCGGGCTCGGCGCGGCGCTACGAGTCCGACCGCTCCTACCGGCCGCGCTACTCGTCCGACGACGACGCGCCGCTGCACCTGTACCGCTCGCGCCAGCCCGCCAGCGCCGAGCCCGCCCGCCCCGCGCCGCCGCCGCGCCGCACGCCCACTGTGAGTACATGCTTCACCATCATCTGCCCAGCCCTTTCCCAACTGTGTGTTCGAGTGAGTGCTCATTTCTAGTGTTTAGTCCACATGTTCATTAATAGTGGTGTCGCAGGGTGCCGGCGTGTCCCTCCGCGCGCGTCGCGCCCGGCGCCAGTACAACGAGGACAGCGAGGAGGACTCGGTAGCCGCCATCAGCAAGCGGCTCCAGCACCACCAGCACGCGCGCACGCACCACGCGCACCAGGCTAGCAGGAGGAGGCATCATGCTGAACAGGTACAACACTACTTAGCTCTTAGAGGTACGACATCAGCGGCGCCAGCACCACCAGCACGCACCACGCGCACCAGGCTAGCAGGAGGAGGCATCATGCTGAACAGGTACAACACTACTTAGCTCTTAGAGGTACGACATCAGCGGCGCCAGCACCACCAGCACGCACCACGCGCACCAGGCTAGCAGGAGGAGGCATCATGCTGAACAGGTACAACACTACTTAGCTCTTAGAGGTACGACATCAGCGGCGCCAGCACCACCAGCACGCACCACGCGCACCAGGCTAGCAGGAGGAGGCATCATGCTGAACAGGTACAACACTACTTAGCTCTTAGAGGTACGACATCAGCGGCGCCAGCACCACCAGCACGCACCACGCGCACCAGGCTAGCAGGAGGAGGCATCATGCTGAACAGGTACAACACTACTTAGCTCTTAGAGGTACGACATCAGCGGCGCCAGCACCACCAGCACGCACCACGCGCACCAGGCTAGCAGGAGGAGGCATCATGCTGAACAGGTACAACACTACTTAGCTCTTAGAGGTACGACATCAGCGGCGCCAGCACCACCAGCACGCACCACGCGCACCAGGCTAGCAGGAGGAGGCATCATGCTGAACAGGTACAACACTACTTAGCTCTTAGAGGTACGACATCAGCGGCGCCAGCACCACCAGCACGCACCACGCGCACCAGGCTAGCAGGAGGAGGCATCATGCTGAACAGGTACAACACTACTTAGCTCTTAGAAGTACGACATCAGCGGCGCCAGCACCACCAGCACGCACCACGCGCACCAGGCTAGCAGGAGGAGGCATCATGCTGAACAGGTACAACACTACTTAGCTCTTAGAAGTACGACATCAGCGGCGCCAGCACCACCAGCACGCACCACGCGCACCAGGCTAGCAGGAGGAGGCATCATGCTGAACAGGTACAACACTACTTAGCTCTTAGAAGTACGACATCAGCAAGCGGCTCCAGCACCACCAGCACGCACCACGCGCACCAGGCTAGCAGGAGGAGGCATCATGCTGAACAGGTACAACACTACTTAGCTCTTAGAGGTACGACATCAGCGGCGCCAGCACCACCAGCACGCACCACGCGCACAGGTCAAAATGAAAATCCAAGATGGCGCCAGGGAGAATTATTGGATTTTCCGTCATCGATCAAGTTTTCGTGGTTATCGGGATCGCTGATAACGAAAATGAGGTCAAAATGAAAATCCAAGGTAATGTCGAGAAAAAAAATCACAAATTTACGGTTTCACTTCGATAGATAGAATCTACCGAAAAATAATGCAATACCCAGCTAGCAAAAAATAATCTTACAAATATCCCAAGACCAGACATTATAGACACATAAGTGTGGATTTGGGCGCACTTTATAAGTATATTCACCCTTGCAATGGCCTTGTAATCGTCTCGCGAAGTGTATTTTCAAACTTACAAGACTCTTTCTGATACTTTTATAATGACAAATAAACTTACAAGTGACTTACAATGGCGCGCTGTAAGGGTAAATAACCTTAAAGTCCTCTTACTAATAAAATAAAATACTAATTTAAGGGTAATATCGCTTGTAGTCCTCTTTGTGATCTCCTAATAAGAGTGTTATCACAAACCGCGATGTCCTAAAATTGGAACTATTGTGAAAATAATTAAGTATTATATTTAAATTTATATTTCCTACAAAAGGCTAGTGTGTATATTTTCTCATTTCTTACTCGTGTATTTGCCACGCACTAAGTATATGCGATTATTAGGTTGCGAAGTAGTTTTTCTCGATTACTTTGAAATTTTAATAACAATATTTACACGGGCCTTTTCAAAAATGTGTCTTTTACTTTATATTTTTTTTAATTATTTGTAAAATAATATCAAAATGTCGCCATTACGACCAACCACGACTTATAAGTGCTTTATTAGAGCAATTTAAGTACAGTACTCTTATGTAAGGATTATATCGCACTCGTAAAAGTCAAATTAAACCTAAAACCACTGTCTACGCGGCCATGTTGCTTATATTTTTAGGATTCCGTAATAAATAAAAGCAAGCCAAACGACGAACTCGAAGGATCTAATAGAAACTCAATGATAATATGTACTAAATATTAAAATAGTCTATTACATGATTTTATAACAATTTCTGGAGTCAACACAACAAAGAAAATAAATAACCCTTAATAGGGAATTGTTGTAGAACTTTTAAAGTGCTACTACTCTATAATATATCTTAGGTGAGATAAATCACACTTTTAAAATACTAGTTTTACAGAAGTCTAATCAAACATTTTAGTGTAGTCACTTCTAAGGGTGACTGTACTTATAAAATGAATTTATAAGTATTAATTAAGAATCAAAGGCAATTAAGACTTGTAAAAGGCGCTTATAATGCCACTGCTCTTATTAATATTATATAACGTTTTCTTAAATACCTCTATAAGACCATGTTACAAGTATGAATGCTCTTAAAACCTAAATAGACTTATAAAATGGCACAATGAGAGTTCCTGCCTTAATCAGAACACATAAACCTTACATGAAACCACAGCTCTTACAAGCTTTTGTTTGTAAGGGTATTAAGAGTTTCTGACTTAATCAGAACACATATAAACCTTGTATAAAACCATCGCTCTTAAAGCTTTTGTTTGTAAGGGTATTTTGCTAGCTGGGTAGATTGTAAGCAGTATGTGCGGTTGACAATCTTTCGCGAGTTTACAATCTCGCTAGATAGATTACAATCAAACAATACATGGTTTCACAATGTTACGGTGACACAGTCGTCACCAGCGCTATTGCCGTTATATCCAATGCATTTATTTATTTATTTAACCTGATTGAGTTATCTGCAGCAGACCGTAGATCTCGCAGAAGTGAGACCAGTCACGTATGTCTATCTCGCTCGATTTCGTAATGACAAAAAAAGATAGACATACGACTTTCCGAATCAAAAATCGAATCGAAGCGTTGTGAATAAGGGGCCCGGACGTCCTCCAGATGACGCAGATATTCCCATATTGAAAAGTGTGTATTCTCGATTTGTTTCGTTCGTTCACTCCAATCCCTTTCGCAAGTAAATGACATGTGTTGCGTTGTGCAGAGCGCGAGCGCGGAGGGCAGCGCGAGCGCGCACACGAGCGACCACAACTACTTCAACGGGCACGCGCCCCACAGAGCGCACGACGCGCACGACGCGCACGACACGCACGACACGCACGACACGCACGACACGCACGACGCGCATCGGACCAATGGGAACGGTACGTCATTACACACTACACTGCTAACGTGGCGCTTTCTACCGAATCTTATATTTGTACATACATACAGGGTGTAAAAAACCTCTTAACGAAGCTGAAATGCACTTTTTCTCCCCTTCATTGCGATAATTTTGGAACCTTCTGGTTACGGAGATATTCTGGGTCAAAGTTCCAACTTTTTGACAAGTTTTTGAAGTGAAAACTTCTTTAGGTGCGTTGAGCACTTTTTTGGTGAAGGAAAAATATTGAACTCATCGTCACTTGACGTAACGTGCAGACACGCTTCGTAGCACTCGTAGGCGATCCGCTACGGCGTAGCACCAAATAGGCAAGCGCGGGGCATAACCAGTGCTACGACTGGACAGGGGCCTATGTCATTTTTGTTTTCACTATCGGTAGTCCCCAAAGACAGCCCCGATTTTTTTTAAATAAAAGTTTTTGTTGTAAGATTTTTACTTTTAACACCTCCACGACCCCCGTACTATTCAATCCATCCATCAGCACAATGTTTTGAGTGCATTACATTGAGTTTACCACAAAACATGATTTTTCACCCTAAAAAAAAGTCGTTTCCCAGCATCATTTTTGCGTAAAGTTACTTAGTTTGATGATTTTTTGCTTGGATGACTGCTTCGTGATGAGGTTGTTTACACCCTTTATATTAGTTTTTTTAAAATTAAGTGAGGTATATTAGAACCTAAAATAAGCGTGTCTCTTTAAAAAGCCTAGGTACGACATGATTGAGATGTTTCATACACAGGCAGCGCAGTGGACGGGTCGGGGTCCAGCACGGGCGCGCCGGGCGCCGTGTCCATCTCGTCGCGCGGGCGCGTGCGCAGGCTCACGGCCAAGGCGCGCGGCCTGCTGCGCGACTGAGCCAGGGCCCGCGCCGCGCGCGCGGACCACAGCCACGGCACGGAGATCTAATGTCTACATATTATAAGCAGTGTATTACACTCAATGCACTTAAATACAATGATACACCGAGTGTGAATAACTTTATATGAACAAATAAACACAATATTTGTGTGCTGTATTTTCACCTAAACTTATTAACTGTTAATATCAAATGTAGATGTACTAGTGTTGTACATTTTATCGATAAAATTGCGTGTAGTGTTGTGTGTAGGTGTAATTTATCGATAGCGCGCGACTCGGTCGCGTCCGTCTTGTGATATTACTGTATATCGTAGTTGTATGTAAGCTCTACTATGTGTATGTCGCACAGCACAGGAGCACGTGTTTGTGTTCAGTGCAAGCTGCAGTTCAGTTCGAATGTTATTGCGATCACAACAGGACCAATACTCACTTTACCCGCGGAGCGACCGCACTCAACGACGCGGAATCTTCTTGAGCCGATCATGTATCGCCACATTTAGTACGACGCACTCTTCGAGTCGCGTCCTCAGAACCGAAACGAGACGTATAGTGACTTTTCGCTTTTATTGCTAAGCCGATTCCTCGTCTACAAGTTTTCTCCCAAACAAGTACAGTCTAACTGCACATCCATGGTAACAATATCTCATTGACTGCACCTTTATTTAAGCCATAGTAAGAGCTGTTTTCGTAGTTGTAACGTTACCGGCGTGGAGTTGTCAGTACCTGTGTGTTCCATTACTCAGTGGTTTGTGCGCCAGAAGTAATGTTAGCTCAATTTAGTCGGTAGTACATCAGTTAGCGGCGTCACACAGTGGCGGCGCGCGTGTGTGCGCCTCCTTGTCGTATTATATGTTAAGGTCAATGTCGATAAGGTAAGAGTTCGTTGTGGGTGTGAGCTGCGCGTCAGCGTCAGAACTTAAGACTTGCTTTAGGATGTAACCTTCAAGTCGAAGCTTCAAGTCGATAATCTAAAAGCATGCGGGAGGGAGAGCTTGCTTTCAGAGTTGGGTAAACTGAGCCTGCTTTGGAATTAACAATCTTTAGTTGAGCTCCGAAAGTCGCAATCACGATGTGCCTCACAGCCCTGTGACGTCAGCCCTGTACGCGCCCGTGATCCTAGTGTCGACACAAAGCGGAATGTGCACAATGAGAAGGGACGCGCTTTAACTTAAGTTATATTAGTTGGTGGAGTGTGTACTGATGTACCTGCGATATGTTTAGTTGTTCATGTTCTGTGTACTGTGTACTGTTAGTGTTATTTATGTAACTGTCGGGTGAGGGATCGACACAATGCTTGAAGGAATGGCCCGCACCCTCCGTCCGCGTGATATTATTATGAAAAGATACTTCCCTATCTGAACCGGATTTTGTTAACAATTTCAAGGGTTTTTATTTTTTGTCACAGAAAATCCTTTTTGTGAATAAAAATTACAAAATTACTCCTTATAACACCAGCTGTCTGCCAGTAAAGGTAGGCCAGAAAGTGTCGTCAAAGTCGGGCCAGGCTTTTCGGAGATTAGTCAGAACAAACAGACTGACAGACCAAAATTTAAAAAAAAGTATAATGCCTCCTATCTCTGTCATCACATGTACTCGTAGTGAAAGCATTTCACCCGACTACGGTGTCATGTATGTACCGACATTGTACTTATGTATATGACTAACTAGGAATAGTTCTTTGACGAAATGTGATCAGAAATTATCATTTTAATTTAAGTAGACATTTTTTTTAATTTTTGTAAGTATAATTTGTAACGTGTTCAATGGTACCAAGCTCAAAGTAATGCTGTCTCTTTCTAGTGAGTGATGAGAGAGAGAGAGAGACGGAGAACAAAACACACAGTAGGAACTGTGTGTGTTTTGTTATCCGTCCTGCCCTGTGTCGTTTTATGTATATAAAGTTATTTATGTGAGTGTGTGTGTGTGTGAAACAAGTCGCTGTAACAGTTGAGGGGGCTAAAATGGTCGCTTTAGCAGGATAATAATATGAATTGAATATTATTTGATACGAATTGATCGAAATGCTTTGACATTCTTGTTTTACAATTTTAATTGATGTATTTTTATAATTTTATATAATGTATTTATTGCATGTAATTAAGTGTATTTAATTTAAATTGATAATAATATTTGTACGCCAAATGGTAAAACATAGAGCACATATACATAGAGCAAATGTCACAACTCACAGACGTAACTATCTATGATAACAAATAAACATTATGATTCTGACTGACGTTAAAATTTTTAAAACGGTCATAGACGCAGTTAATATTATGAATTATCACTTTGTGACCATTTTACGTTTTAAAACTTAATTTATTATTATCCTATTAGGATTTTGCTTAACCTATTGAACGCCATTGTCACATATACGTGACAAGCAAGTACGTGCCTCGTATGCCAAACGACACGAATATGTGACAAAATGGTTTGTGAAATTGTGGCTTGGCGTGGAGGGCACGCGCATGCGTTTATGCTCTGGAGTTCAAAAGGTTAATCAGCCATTTTAGGCCCCCAGAGGTAGCCGCGCTGCCATCTCACTATACTGAGTATCTAGTAGATCAATTTGTATGTTAAGTGTTTCTTTGTAAAGTACAGGGTTGTACTTTACAAAGTATAAGTACTTGTTGAATTAGCTAGAGGAACTTCACAGACGAGGTATCGATATCTAATGACGACAAAATTAAAAGAAAAAAGATTTTCATAACAAAACATCACGCCTGTAATCTCCGAAGTGTTTGGTTGAGGTGTACATGTGTAATAGTACAACCACATTTCTGTTTAACCCTTGTACTAGGGACTTGGCCTTCAACCGGCCACAAATCCAGTCTCCAAAGTTGCTCCAGCAAAGAAATCTGGCCGACCTGTCAATCGAAACCAGGAGTTCATTCTCAGCAGCCGGTCTGGATCACTAGACCGCAGACAATAATATTTTTAGTGAGACGTCCTCCATCACCCAGCCTGTCGTTGAGTTACACCAGCTAATTCAACTAGTCCTTGTGTAAAGAATAGGAGCCAAGTGTTCCGGTCAGTACTAACTTGTAGCCATAACTATGTAATAATATCTCAACAATCTTATGTATAAGAATAATATAATTATTTGTCATCTAATGGCAACACCGCAGTCGGGTTTTTATTTTATGACAACATTGTTTACAATACATTGATGATGCGAATATTTTTGTAAAATGTAACAAATCAATATTATGAATAGTTATTATTATTTCGTGCTTGTGATATTGAGTATGCATCGAGCAGTGTGGAGTGACCGTAAATGTATCATGTTATTAATAATATCTGTTAGATGTGTGACATGTAAGAACAAACTACAATAACGCACAAAATATCATAAAGAATATTATCAACTTTATGTACGATGGCAACGCTAAAGCGCAATTTGCCTTCGCTATGTTCAGTTAACAGTTACAACTTACATCTGGCAACACAATGCCGTATCCAGAGCTTACATTTTAGTCTTCACTTTAATCCAAAGGATTGTGTTGCCATTATGTAGGACAAAACTACAGGACCTCAAGTTGATATAACTACTTGTTGGTAATGCAATAGTTCTAAATAGTGTTATGTAGTAACAGTTTTATATCTCAATGTACCGACTATATTTTAGACCGAGTGGCTTTGTTTAATTTTTTGAACGCCAGAGCATAAAAGCACGCGCGTGCCCTCCACGCCAAGCCACAATCACACCAAAAATACCTACAAAAAGAATAGGGATTCTAAAATAATGTACTGCACTTTTTTGTCACATATTTGTGTCGTTGGCGTACGGAGCACGCGCTTGCTGGTCACGTATATGTGACTATGGTGGTCAAAAGGTTAAAGAAAACAGTCCTCCACAGAGCCCAGCCAAGCTCAACTGTGCTCGACGGAGTCCTACAGTACTTTCACATGATTTTATCTCTCATTTTGGAAAACTGTCAAAGCCACAGTAGTCCGTATTCTCGTTAGAATTAGGTTGGTGTTCGGTCGCCGTTGTCAGAGGTCAGATAATTGAAAGGTCTGTATACCATGGTCGACGTTAGATATGTAAGGAGTAGTGTGTACATTGTACCTATGTATATACGTGTGTGAGGATGTGCGCCCGCCGAGTGGCGCTCACGAGATACCAAACAGAATTAAATTAATATTTTGCAGAATGTGTGCTGTTTTATTTATTGATTCAAAGGTGTAGCGGCCTAGATAAAAAATAATCAAAAGGTAGTGTAGCGCCATCTGTGACAAAAAATAAAATCTTGCATCGCGCTAGACTAGTGGTTCCTATGGTCCTCAGACCATCGGTGGTCTCCGCAGGAACCTCGAATATGTCCGTGAAAGGTTCACTCTGGAGCCTCCGGCGAGCAATTCTGAACATTTCTCAGCTCAGCAGTACTCGTGCTTCCGCTCCAAAACCAAAGCAATAAAAGTTCTCATTTCATTTCATTCTCTTTGGTATTCCTCACTTAATGAGGTGTTTTCAGGGCCAGCTCTATACATAGATGGCGCTGTGCAAGAGGGATCGTATTTTTTTAACTATTTGTATCTGGCATTCATTGCTTTTTAGAAATAATAAGCTGACCAATCGAAAGTATTGACCAGTGTGACCAGGATTCATTTGAAGTCAAATTAAATTCTAGACATTGGTTGGAAATACCGCCCTATGTTTCTTTAGATCACAACAAGTGATCGTAATCCATGAAATCAGTCTTTAAAATGTAGTGTACATAAACTGGGATATTTTCTCATCGGAAACCGCTCATCTAACTGCACTGCTTTCATTCAAACAGATCGTCGATTCTTGTCTTGTGGTATTTTGTGACGCCCGACATGTTTGCAGGTAGTCACAATACAAATTCCCATATTATATCAAGGAGAATACAATCCCCACTTACGTTTTATTCACATTACTGCCAAGCAAGCAAGAAAAGAACAAATAGAGCACCCACAGGCATTTACATTTTGATACAAGTGGAGAAAGCTTGTTATTACATTCGAAGCGGAATTAACACCCGAGCCGTGTAGGCGAGGTTGTTTTTGAGCCGAGAACTACGAATCGACGTGTAATAAAACGACGTTTTTTGAAAAATAAAATAAAAGAACGAAAAATATTTTTGTCATGAATTCTTGCTTTCGCCAGCTTGAAGGAGAAGCAAAGGTATAAAGCCGCCAAACAGCCTAATTTGAATAATAGAAAATTCAAATGTACACAAATAAATGTTAATTTGTTCATAAACGTTTTTTTTATTGTAATAATCATGGTTTTTGATGATTATTCTATCTATAAACATTATTTAAATATTCAAAAAATATTAACGCTGTTGACGCATATCTCGTTGCCGAGTTAAAAAAAGACGTTCACCTCCGAATAGAGAGGAACCAATTTCGACTAAGTATAGTTATAACTTATCTGTGGCAATTTTCATTCCCGCACGTGTGTTGGAAAAAGAAAAATTGCACGTGTGTTGGAAAATGAAAAATCGCACGCGTGTGAAATACATTGAATTGTGAACCTTATCGTAGTGCGAAAAGAACCCATTTTCGAGGACGCGTATTGAAAAAAAAATACACTCCTTGCACAGCGCTGTCTATAATTTTTCGTTGGAAACTAGCCCTGAAAACCTCATTTTTCCTGATTGCTTGCAACTTGCAAGTTTATTTCTCTTTGCCTGCAAGTTATCTAGCCAAAGTTTAATAATGTTCTTACGTTTTTTCAATTAGCAGGCCAGTGTTAGGTTGTATTTTGATTAAAATATTGGTCGTGACTGTAAGACGTATGTGGTTTGAATTTCGCGGGCTACCCTGGAGCATCCACCTGAAAAAGCTAGTAATGTCTTTTTTCCAAAATAAAGAGCTCAAAAGCTCCGTATCGAGCTCGAACACGTTGCCTTTTAAATTTGACGGTTGACAGCTGGTCAACAATGACACACGTCATTTAAATCGCAAACGAAACGAAGAAAAAAACCTAATTCGGAAATTATTCTAGAATTCCTTCAGTAAAAGGTTAATTGATTACTTTTAAAGTATATCATTGTATTTATTCTACGTTGAATCTCAATAATTTACATATTATTATGTTTATTGACTGAACCGTATTACACTAGGGTACACTTCTTGTGTGGGTGTTGATATTGTGAAATATCCTGCCGAAGGTTTTATCGCTGACATGGATCCACTGATCGAGGAAGAGATTATGGCAGAAGAGGAGAAGAAGCCGTTCACCATGTTCAACCCGTTCACTTTCAGTAAGTACATACTAACTTTATACCTATGTTGGGGTGTAAGTCCGAACAGTGAAAATATTATGGTGATGTCGTGTATTGGGACGTTATGTTGAGTGAGTAGACAACCGCTTGGTAGGTTTATAGGTTTTATTGCCACTAAACTTTTACTAACTGTTAGAACATGTTAAAAGGTAATGTACACTAAGTGTTAGATTAAACAAACTGCAATGTTTCACTGTAAGTAGGACAAATTAGGTGCATTTATAGCATAGCTAGTACAACTTATTTCATGTTTCTTCCTCATCGAATATCTAAATGGTTGATGTGTGTTGGGCATGTCACCGTCCGTGTGAGTTCATCAGACTTAATATTATTATATCTGGTTGAAAACATTCTAAACCTGCATAGTAAGATTTAAATCCAGGGTAACTATGTTTCCTGCCGGGGCTGCGGTACTGTTCGAAAGATATACCGTGGCCCTGGAACACAAAAGGCAATGAAGGAACATGGATGGATTTTAGTCAGTAGAAGTCTGACACTCCCGCTCTGCCCGGAGCGGAAAGGGTCATTGGATGATTTCCCATCCGAAAAAAACAAAAGGGTGACCATGTTTTTTGCTGGTAAAGGAGTTCTATAGAGTAAATGGTTCTGAATTGATTGTCCAAAATGTTATCACCATTTAAAGCCATGTTGGTTTCCTATCAACCAAGTATGAGTCATTTGCACTAAACATAACACCATACTCATAATATAATAAAGGATGGAATGGACACTGGTGCACAAATGTTTACCAAGTAATCAGTACAGAAAACCTATCATGTGGGGGTTCCAGAATTAAGTACTGAATATGCAGTAAGCTTGTGTGCATCCGTGTCGCTTTCACTCTCTATTTATACACACTTTACACATAAAGTAATTGCTATGCTGTTGAAATGTCAACAAATTTCAGTCAAGTACTTGTGATTGTTCAAATTATTGTTGATAACAAATTCAATAAAAGAAGAACAAAAAAAAAAATAATTATAACTAGATATCTGATTTTGTGTTATCCATGTATAGAATAATCAAGAATAACGTACCTAGGATTTTGTTATACATATCTAACTTGAATTTAAAAGAATACCATGAAGTTTAATTGTCTTTTTTTTTTCATAGAGATCTATGGTTTAAAATGGGCACCAGCTTCAACTTACTGAGCCACTCCTTGACAATGGAATGGTTTAACCTTTTTAACGCCAGAGCATAAAGGCACGCGCGTGCCCTCCATGCCAAGCCACAATTTCACTGCGAATACCTAAAGAATAGGGATTCCACAACTATTTTTAATTGTTTATCTCGTGTTATAGTGCACGGCATATTTTTGTCACATATTTGTGTCATTGGCGTACAGGACACGCGCTTGCTTGTCACGTAATTGTGACTATGGTGTTCAAAAGGTTAATAATTGGCATCAATACTTAAAAGTTTTACTTTTATTGGGCATCCAGTTATTAATGATTATGTCCGTTTTGTGCCAGCGCTGCAGTTCCTGGCGACGTACGGCTGGATGTTGGTGGGCTGCATAGCGGTGGGGCTGTACCTGTCGCGCAGACTGCGGCCCCTGCTCGCCAAGTGGCGGCAGGCCAGAGAGGATGCCGAGTACCACAAGAGTAAGTTCACTAGGGTCAGTCTAGCCTGGGAGTAGATGGCGACTTACGTAACATACATCACGCCTGTAATCGCCGAACGGTTAGGCAGAGGCGTACGCAACAGAACACCCACATTTCGCCAGCAGTGGCGAAAGGCGAAAATTGAGTCAGGGGAAGCCGAGGAAAAAAAAATAAAAAACCCGACTGTTTAAAAAATTACTAAGTAATAACTTTAAATAAAAACTGAAAAGAAAAAAAAAACAAGTTCAATCATAAATTCTAATACGGAACATATTGACTGCAACAGTCGGGACCCATTAATTGGATGTAATGATTGTAGTCTAGATTATTTAATGGGTCCCTAGTAATTTTTTACGCAGTCGGGTTTCTTAATGTGTTTTATGTTTTTATTTTTTTATTTTACCCTTTTTAGTTACGATTATAACAAGATGAATGAGAATTTTGCATTTTATTTATTTTGGTGTACATTTATCACTTTAAAGTTCACGAACCTACCTACTTAGCCATCCGCGCGTATCTTGTATAGATAAATAAATAACATTTAAAAAAAATAAAATATGGTCATGAAACACTATTTTAAAATCCTCATGATTCCTTTAATTTGATACCCATATATATAATATTTATAGCAGTATTTTATAAATTCGTTTTTTTTTCACTAGCCTATGTTACCCGGGATAATACAAGGATTCTAACGATACCACGTACATCGAAATCGGTTTAGGTCTTTAGAAGTTATGGTGGAATAAAGAAACTCACAAACATACACAACCCTGAAAACATAACACTTCTTTTTTTGGGCAGTCGTGTAAAAATGAGAATAAGTAGGTAGTTTTTTTAATATTAATTTTTCGTATTTTTTTTTCTGTTTATTTTGACCTCATTTTCGTTATCAGTGACCCCGAAAACCATGAAAACGACACCCATGAAGAAAAAAACCGAAAATTTTCGTCGGCGCGGTCTTTGATTTTCATTTTGACCTCATTTTTGTCATCAGCGACGATTTTTCATTTTCATTCTCAATTACGGTAGAGTGGATGTGTTCCAAACTTGTGAAGGGAAGCCGGTGGGAGTCGAGTTATTAGATGGCCGAGCCTGTTGCCGGCTGGCTACTGGGGAGTTCTTGATGGAATAACAAGTTGCCTGGGAACCGGACCCTGGGCCTCAGGCTTGGCAATCGTAGATTTGGTCGCTTATACAGTTTCACGTTGTGTTAATTCCAGACCCCGACATGGCGCTCGCCCGCATGGAGGCGGTGCAGCGCGCGCGGGAGCTGCAGCAGCAGAAGCTCGTCGAGGCCTCGCAGCGGGCGCTCGAGGCGCAGAGAGAGGTACAGATCCTCTCGCAGCACACATTCGATTTGAGCCTGGCGTACAGTGCACACGCCGGCACATCAAGCGCGAAACTGTCAAATTGTCTCAATCAACCTTGAACCTAATGCTTTAGCGATCAAGTTGAAAATCTATTAAATACATTTCGGAGTACTACACTCTGCTTATTCAATCATGATTCGAAAGGCACGTGGCGTCATCTATTAACATAAGAACGTTATTGTTGTTTTCCTCGGGAACAGAACTTTGTTTCGGGATGGTACCCTGTGTCCGTTTCTGTACACCTGACAACGTATATGCAACATTTCAGGATGATCGGTTCAGTGGTTTAGGCGGGAAAAGGTAAACAACCAAACTTACTTTCGAATTTATTTTATTACATTAGTAAGGATATGGAAGTAAGGACTAGTAAGCATGTTCTAAAGTACAGATTACCTCTGTAAAACCACCCAGGAAGCCGTTTTATGTTTGTGTTGATGTTTGTACAATTTAGCACTTTTTAACTCTGACAATAAAATACATATATAATGCACTGTAAATCAAAAAATCCTTAGCAGTAAGCAAAGGGGTAGCCCGGGAGATTCATTTAGCAGGTCAGTGTCAGGTTGTATGTTGATTGAAATATGATCATAACTTAGCAGAAGCAATAGAGCAGCTGCTGCGATCCTTTCCTTACACTCCTTGTGCCTCGTACGTCATACGTCAGGTCATACATACACACTTTAGGATTAAATGTATTTGTTGTTGTTACAGCGTGAAGAGCGCAAGCGCGCAGAACTGGCCGAGCGTCTCGAGAAGTACGGCGCGGCCGTCGGAGGTAACCGGCTCGGCAGCGGGGAGAAGGACGACGGTAACTGTTCCGCTTCTTCTCGACTTGATCACTCACATTTTGTTCGACCAAACATTTTGCGCAATGGGTTATAAAGGGTGTAAAAAGACCCTTAACGAAGCCGAAACTCACTTGTTCTCTCTGTCATTGCGATTATTTTTTTCTTCTAGACCATACCTGGGGATTCCCCAAAACAACTTAAGTGTTAAAAAAACTTCCAACTGTTTCACAAGTTTTATTTAAATATTGGTTAATAATGTAAGATTTTTACTTTAAACACCTCTACAACCCCCGTACTATTTAATCCATCCATTAGCACAATGTTTTGAGTGTGTTACATTGAGTTCTACCACAAAACGTGATTTTTCAACATAGAGTGACGTAGTTTGATGTACAGAATGTTTGGTTGACGGCTTCGTGAAGGCTCCGTTTACACCCTGTATAGGTATAACACACCCAGCAATATAGGATGTAGTTTAACAAAGGACGCCGTCCAGTTACGGGTTGGATCCCCGTTTAACCGACATTTAATTAAAAATTGTAAATAAATAAATAGGTATTATATTGTTTGGCAACAGACTACATGCCCCTGAGCGCGGGCGCGTCCACCTCGTCCTACCGAGCTCCCAAGAAGTCCAAGTGCGGCGGCGGCGGCTGCGGCCGGTAGACATGCGCACACATCCAGCCATCATCCAGCCCGGAACATCTACTAGAGGATGACTGCCTGTCCTACTGTCATCCACCCTCGACACATTCACGTACAATCCGTCAAGGGTTCACCAGCAGAATTGAATTATACTTAAGCTTCATATATATAGACTATACACACTTAAAAATTCTTACAAACTCATGCGGTATACATGAGTATACAGGTAACTAAGCTTTCTGAAAGCTCCATCAGTTGTATCTGTCGTCAGATCTCTCGTTACATTATGATTCGTTGTTAGTTCTGTCAACCAACCAAAACATGAGCTTTGAAAATAGATTTAAGGTACAATTCCGAAAATTTCCTAGCGACACGCGGCCCCGGCGCTGCGGACCGTCCTAGCGACGCGGACGGGCTGCGGTTTACAGTTGCGGGATTGTATCTCTCTAATCAAGCTTTCAGAAAATGTAGATTTGGGTAGTTATATCATAATACAATAAAAATCTGATAGATCCAATAGAAATCTTACTATAATGTTATCAAAATAGTGTCTCATATCTATACTATTTCCAATCATTGTAATAGAAAAAATAAATAGATATTCCATCAACTTGTTGTAGCAAATAATAATCATTACTATTAATAAAGGTGAAGTTTATAATAATGGACTATTATTATGGTTATCTCAGGTACAATTTCGTACTTAGTGTAATACTTTTGGTCAAACGACCACGTTTTAATAAAATAAATATTAATTGGTTTCACTACCTTGTTGTTTTCTTGATGTTACCTTTGTCAGGTCAAGAGACGGACCAGACGTGTCGAGTAGTCGTATCTGCTGACGAACTAGTGCGTAGACGAAGTAGTTTTGGGCGAGCTATGACGAACTAGTATTAGTAGATGGTGTCGCCCGGACCAACGGAGACGTAAACAGCTTTTGTAAACGTAAACAATGAGTTAGCGTCTGCGGATTTACGTGATTTGAAAGTTTAAATACTGTATTATTTTAATGCACAACATGAAAGATCTTTTCAATTATGATGATCATAAATGAGATAGGTACCTACCTACCTACTTCTCTAAAACATTAGTAGGTGCACCAACCGCAAATAATTTGTAAAAGAAAAAAATAAAAGTTTGTAATACTAAGTAAAATCGTTTTTTTTTTTTATTTAAACTTCAAGCACAAGTAAAGGGAAAATTCCGAAAAATAAAAAAGTTGAAAATTTAAAGGTATAGCTTCCATACCAATCGTTGACTGATTGGAAATACAGTAGGGTAGGTACGGTTCAAAGTGGCGCTGCTTGTCAGAAAAACTAAGAGAAAACACATTGATATGTCAAACTGGGTACATTAATTTTAGTTCTGTGTTATCCCGTCTGCACAGATAAGTTGGTGTGAGTGTACCAGTTCGTTCAAAGAGAATCAGCAAAAAGGAAGGGGTCCGCAAGAGCCGATGCCTGCCGGGGCTGCGGGACTGTTCGAAAGAGATACCGTGGCCCTGGAACACAAAGGGCGATGAAGGAACATGGATGAGTTTTAGTCAGTAAAAGTCTTGACACTCCCTCCTGCTCCGCCCAGAGCGGGAGGAGTCATTTGATGATTTCCCAGCCGGAAAAAAAACAAAAAGTGTACCAGTTCGTAGCGTTTACTGGGTCAACAGCAACAGTCGTTTCTCACAACATCGGTAGATGGCGCTGCACTACCGTAGGATAATAATATCGCTCTGCTTGGGACTTGTCTTCGGAATAGGACTGATCACCATCATTTGCTTGCCTTTTCCCAACTATAACGGGATCGGCTTCCAGTCGGATGTAGCTTAATTTCCGAATTTTACAAGGGGCGACTGCTTATCTGACCTCCAGTTAGTACTGGGTAATACAATACACCTTGGTAAGACTGGTTATCAGACTTTTGGGCCACAGGCTACCTTTAACGACTCAAGGATCAGCAACTGCAGTAACTACATTTTAAATATGCAACCTTAACAAGACTGAGTAATGTCCAAAACACAATAACCCAGCTTCAATTAGCGAGCGCAACAACAAATGAAGCTATAAATTAATCATACTATCACAAGGTGTAACTAATCGGCTGATTGCTGTAGGTAAGTACTACTTTGTTAGACAGGTATATTTATTGAATATTTATGTGTAATTGTGTAATGTTGTACATGTTAGCAAATAAATAAATGATGCTTGCTTGCTTGCTCGTGGCAACATTATAACAAAGGTAAAGCCACGCTTGCCTAGGTCAGTCCGTGGATGGATGACCATCCATTATACAGGGTGGAATTTTTCAATGCCACCTGGAGCGAAAGTACTCTAAGTACTGGAGATAGTAAATTTTACTCAAAGGAAACATTCCTTTTTTTTTTAAAAAAGAAACAAATCTGCATTCACGGATTTTCAAAAATTTACTTCCCACATTCGGGCATCGAACCCGGGACGGATGGATTAAAGTTCGAAAAAATAACATTCTATACCTTTTTGACATCATTTAATTGATCATGTTTGTTAGAGAGATTTGATCCATATGATTGCCCCTATCGATTGATGTAAAAAAAGTACAGAATGTTATTTTCTCGAACTCTAGTCGGTTCGATTCCCGAGTGTGGCAAGCGAATTTTAGAAAATCTGTGAAAGCAGATTTTTTTCTTTTTAAAAATAAAGGAATATTTCCTTTGAGTAAAATTTGCTATCTCCAGTATTTCGAGTACTTTCCCTCCAGCTGGCATCAAAAATTCCATCCTGTATACCGAGTTGCCTCCTTGCCTCGGAAAGCACGTTAAGCCGTTAGTCCCGGCCAGGCCCGGACTGGGACGTCCGGCCCTCCAATATCAAGACAAAGGAAAACTACGCTAGGTACCTACCTAATGTAAGTTTTGAATTGACCGAAGAAACCATCTAAAATAGAATACCTAATATGCTGAAATGTTGAGCTGCGAGTTTGGTAAAGAAGAGATTCGAAACTAAAAGAATAGCGACGCTGTCTAACAAGGGCGTCGCCAGCTTTTGAGCCAGGAGTAGGGTTGTGGCGCAGAAGTTATTTGAAAAGTCTAGGAACTAAAAAATCGACTTAGGGAGACAATTTTTAAAACAAAAAGAAGTAAGACTCCAAGAACGAGCGAAGCGAGCTCGAAAATTTTTTGACGCCTTGCCTTGGACAGGTTAGAATTGTTTCGATTGGAGTTACTTGGTCGACATATAATAGAGAATGAAAAGATCCAAAAGAGAGTAGGTTGCAAGAGCGAGCGAAGTGAGCTCGAAAATTTTTACATCTTGCCTCGAATAAATTCAGATATTATTAATATGTAATTTGAGGTCAAAATGTCCACATGCTCTATTTTTTGTATCCTTGTGGATGTATGCCAAAATTGCCTATTAAGGCCTCGTGGCAAATTGGCGGCGGCGACCTCTCGCGTCCGGCCCTGGTTCGATCCATGGTTCGGAGCGAGAGGAAATGGGAAGCCGTCACCTCCTTCTGCGAAGCAGTCATGCTAGCGAAGGAGGTGGCGGAACGTGAAAGGGAGAGAACCCCTCGTCCCAGCCGGCCACCGTTGGCGCGGGCCTGTTCGAAAGAGATACCGCGGCCCTGGAACACAAAGGGCTAAGATGGAACATGGATTGGTTCTAGTCAGTAAAAGTCTGTCACTGCCTTCGGCCCCGCCCAGAGCGGGAGGGGTCATTGATGATTTCCCTTCCGATAAAAAGGGCTTGAAACGTTTGCAGATGTCTTTCTTTTCGTCATATGAGGAAGACCACAGCCAGGACGCAATATTATCTGATATCACAAAAAGGCCTCGTGCCAAAGGGCTCCTAATTTATTTCAGCCTCTGTCTATACCCAAGTCTATACCGGTCGACCATGCGAAAATCCAATAGAAGAGCCAATCCAGAGGCAGAAAAAAGGCCGCCAATCGGCCACACCGGCCCATCGGGCATCCGGCCCATCGGGCATTTGCCCGATTTGCCCGTATGGCCAGTCCGGGCCTGGTCCCGGCTGTCATTTGTAGATCTTAGGCAGTCGACACAGGTAGTCAGTGGCCCGAAAGTCTAACAACCAGTCTTACCGAGGGGTATCGTATTACCCAGATAACTGGGCTCTAGAGGTCAGATAGGCTGTCCTTGGTCTCATAACAGAAGATTGAAATCTGATAAGTATTGACGTTCGATAAAACAGCGCGCCTATATCTCTGCTCCACTCCACGAATGTACAAAGCTACAGTACCTACGGGAGGAATGGCGACGGATTGTGGAGCTTGCCACCAATCAATCAATCACCAATCGTAATATGAATCACGTTAAAAATTTAAAATTCTTGAAATGCTTTTTATGGTATGACCGTAAAGTCCATTTTAAGTTTTTTTTTTTAACGTGATTCATAATGTGTTTCTGCTAAAGCGGCCATTTTAGGCCCGCTGATGTGACGACCACGACCACTCTGCCGAGAGTGTGACGACGAAGAAGAGGTGGGCAGTGCTACATGGTGTAGTAGTACTTACTCGTACCTACACCCACGATTTGCCAGTTACCTATACGTTTAAATTCCATGTAAATAGAGAGCGAGAACTAAATGAGACTGCCTCGTTGGTCATGACTGTCATGAGGGTTCGATTCCAGAGTCGTGCAAAGTGTTACTGGGTTTTTGCATCAGGAATTTCTCAATAACAGCCGCAGTCTGGATATGGGCCCGATTGATGGCAATAGGCTCGCCCCTTACTACATGGGACTTAAACATGACTGGCGAAATGTGTGTAGGTACCTGTACTTGTTAGGTAGTAACTAACTGCAGTCGATAGCAGGCCAACTCCAACTACAATGATTATCATTACGATTGTGTACAAGCAAGTGCTGTCGGTGAAACCAGTGTAGGCAGTACTTAGATGTCGCAATCTACCAGAATGCTTACTTTTTCCCCTGTAAAGTGCTGTAATGGCCGGCCGAGTGACGCGCTGTACGTACTCGCTGAACAATAATTGAGAGTTTGATTAATTAAATAAATAATTCTTTATTTCACCAAAAGCCATGACAGTACAAGAACCAAAAACTAAGAGTATATAGGGCTTATAACTAGGACAGAATAATTTTAATTCCCTGACTCTTAAACTAGGTGTATGTGCCTGTGTCTTAGGAGTCAGAGATTCTCCATAACAAACAAGATAAAGCCATATTAGATAATAAATAAATCAGAACGTTACAACAACAAGCAAATGGTGTAAAAGAAAACAGGATAGTTTTAATCTATGTAGAGAAAACACAAAATGAAAAACGTTTAAGTGTGAGGTGAATAAATGAAGGGTCCGAGTGTGTGTGTGTACTGTGTAGTGAGTAAGTGTAGGATGTGTGTGAGTGCGTATGTGGTGTGTAGGTGTAGGGTGTGTGTGAGTGCGTATGTGGTGTGTAGGTGTAGGGTGTGTGTGAGTACGTATGTGGTTTGTAGGTGTAAGGTGTGTGTGAGTACGTATGTGGTGTGTAGGTGTAGGGTGTGTGTGAGTACGTATGTGGTGTGTAGGTGTAGGGTGTGTGTGAGTGCGTATGTGGTGTGTAGGTGTAGGGTGTGTATGAGTGCGGTGGTGTGTAGGTGTAGGGTGTGTGTGAGTGCGTATGTGGTGTGAAGATGTAGGGTGTGTGTGAGTGCGTATGTGGTTTGTAGGTGTAGGGTGTGTGTGAGTGCGTATGTGGTGTGTAGGTGTAGGGTATGTATGAGTGCGGTGGTGTGTAGGTGTAGGGTGTGTGTGAGTGCGTATGTGGTGTGAAGATGTAGGGTGTGTGTGAGTGCGTAAGTGGTGTGTAGGTGTAGGGTATGTGTGCGTGCGGTGGTGTGTAGGTGTAGGGTGTGTGTGAGTGCGTATGTGGTGTGTAGGTGTAGGGTGTGTGTGAGTGCGGTGGTGTGTAGGTGTAGGGTGTGTTACTTGTAGCATCTCATTAACATGCTACAAGTGAGAAGTACATAGATGATGGTGTTGTGTTCCGATACATTTTTGACTCGCTCTTGCCCGCGGCTTCACCTGACGTCGATGTCCACATAATACAGATCGTCCTGTCCGTCTGTCTGTTCGTCCGTATGTCCGTATGTAGTGACAAACTTATATATATTGATATCAACACTTTTGTTGGTAAACTTAGATCGACTCGGGGTAAAGTGTATCTACCTATTAGTTGTAGACACAAAATAGCTCGGCTATTAGCTTATAATATTCACACAGACATAAGTAGTATGTCTAAGTTTAGTTATATTATTAACACTGCGACTATTAGTAATAATACTAATGTACAGGTGACTTTAAATGAATATAGCATTAGTGCTATAAATGTTTACAAACATTGTACCGAGGAGGATCCATGTGTCACCGTGGAGAATTCTCAATTAGGGTTTATTACTGATAGGGTCTTGTTGTCTGAGGATGGCACGGGAGTCTCCGGCCTCACTCCAAATATTAATATTAATTTAAACTAGAAAGTGAGACAACAGAAGGTACCATTAACAATATTGTTAAACCTACCAACAGCAAGGTATCTTCTTGCACTCAATTAGCTAGTAAAACAGGGCCTCAGCAGAACACTTTAAAATTATTCCACCAAAATATCCAAGGCATTTCTTCCAAATTATTAGAAATAGAATTGTTTTTAGAAAATAGTAAGTTTGACATTATTTGTTTTACTGAACATTGGCTTAAAGATTACCAAATGCTTATTAATTATGAGAACTATATGGTGGGTAGCTGCTTTAACCGTAAAACTATGCTTCGTGGAGGTTCCCTAATTTTAGTAAAAAATTGTTTTAAATATAAGCAACGTAACGACATAGTGGGTCTCTCGGCTGAACATTGCGTCGAACTGTCCTGTGTTGAGCTAGATAAGCATGTTATTGTGTGTGTATACAGACCCCCAAACTATCAAAACTTTTCCTTATTTGAGTCAATAATGGAAGATGTCCTGGCAAAACTTGCAGCTAGTAATAAATCAACAATTATTTGTGGTGATTTTAATATCAATATTTTAGAAGAAAATTCAAATAGCAGTCGGTTATTAAATCTTTTTAAGTCATTTGACTTGACCAACACTTTTATAGAACCTACTAGAATCACTCCATCTTCTGCTACTTGCATAGATAATGTTTTCTGCGATTGTGATTACATAGATAAAGCCATAGTTAATTGTCTGCCGTCTGACCATAGCGGACAGACTGTAACTTTTAGGAGTAATACACCATTACAAAAAGTTCAGATTAAATTTAGACCCATAACTTCTAACAAATTAAATAGGTATAATATTTCCCTACAGAACAAGCTAAGTGTATTTAGCCATGATGATATTAATATAAATCAATTTTATGATAATTTCTTTTCAATAGTTCACACTGAATTCAACAAAACTTTTGAAAAGAAGACTAAAAGTATTTGCCCTAAATTTATATTCAGTGATTGGGCAACTAGAGGTATCAGAAAAAGTAGGGAAACACTATTTGAGCTTTATGGCCTTAAGCCTTATATAAACACTGAAACTTTTAACAAATATGTTGCTAAGTATTCAAAAATTTTTAGAAATACATGCAAGGTTGCCAAAGCCCTGCACATTAGCAACAAGATCAAAACAGCAGAAAATAAAATAAAGACAGTTTGGAAAGTCATAAATAGCGAGACTAACAGGAAGAAAATACGTAATACTAGCTATACATTAAATACAGCATGTGGTCCTAAAAGCTCTAATCAGGAAGTAGCTCAAGAATTTGTAAATTTCTTTACCGATATACCGTTAAAAACTACGGAGGCTCTTAATTCCTCTCCTGAAGTCTCAATTGATTTATTAAAGGCGAATGTGTCTGGATGCCAGGCTGAATTTAAATTTGAACACATAAACCCTATGTTAGTTATTAAAGCTTTCCGGCAAATAAAAATCAAACTGACCGAAGATCTATGGGGAATGTCTATCAAAGTTTGTACATCCATACTTGAGACTATAGCTCCTTACTTAGCTTTAATTTTTAATTTGTGCGTAGACCAAGGAGTTTTCCCTGATTTAATGAAATACAGTAAAGTCATACCTCTTTTCAAATCCGGGGATAGTAAAGATACTAATAATTATAGGCCTGTATCCGTGTTGCCAGTTTTTAGCAAGGTGTTCGAAAAGGTAATGCTTAATCAAATGCTCCATCATTTTAACACCAACAGAATCTTACACGATCAACAGTATGGTTTCACTAAGGGACGTTGTACAACTGACGCTGGTGTAACTTTATTAAAGCACATATTTGCGGCGTGGGAAGAGTCCCAAGACGCTGTAGGAATATTTTGTGACCTCTCCAAAGCATTTGATTGTGTAAATCACGACACATTACTTTTGAAACTTGAGCATTACGGACTAGGTAAACTTGCACTTAGTTTGGTAAAATCTTATTTGAGTGATAGACATCAATATGTTCAAATAAATGGTGTTAATTCACAGGGTTTAAAAGTCAAAATGGGGGTTCCGCAAGGCTCAATATTGGGTCCTTTCCTCTTCTTAGTATATATAAATGATCTACCGTATTTACTGAAAAACCAACCTCAAAATATGGTGTTATTTGCCGATGACACTTCCCTAATTTTTAAGATAAATAGACGAGCCCAAAATCTAGACGACGTGAATAATGCCCTACTTCAAGTCCATAATTGGTTCACAGCAAACAATTTGGTACTCAATGAAAAAAAAACGAAATGCATAAGATTTGCTTTACCAAATGTCAAAAGTAGCGATTGTGATATAGTATTGAATAAAGAGAAACTTGAATTCGTAGATAAAACGGTTTTCCTGGGGATTACGCTTGATTCAAGGCTTCAATGGGGTTCTCATTTAACATCTCTGGCGGGGCGGCTAAGTTCAGCAGCATATGCTATTAGAAAAATCCGTCAATTTACTGATGTAGATACTGCTAGATTGGTCTATTTTAGTTACTTTCATAGTATAATGTCTTATGGCATTTTATTATGGGGACGGGCTGCAGACATTGAATCTATATTTATTCTGCAAAAAAGAGCCATCAGAGCCATATACAATCTTCGTAGGCGCGATTCTCTGAGGGAACTGTTTAAGGAAATTAACATCATGACGGTACATTGTCAATACATCTACGAAAACATAATGTACGTGAGGAAAAATCTACATCTTTTTGGTAAAAGAGGTGACAGACACAATTACAGTACTAGAAATAGGGACCAATTAGTTCAGCCAGGCTTCAGACTCGCTAAAGTAGACTCTTCTTTCATGGGGTACTGTTTGAGATGCTATAATAAAATTCCACAAAGCATTCTTGAACTGAATGAAACGAAATTTAAAACATGCATTAAACGCACATTAAGTAAGCAAGCATATTACAAATTGGACGATTATATCGCTGATAAAAATGCTTGGCTCAATGCCGGTCCTGCTCCACAAGGACAGGGGCGCATAAATGGATAGCACTAATTGTATTGTTGGAGCTGCTGAAGATTGTACGATATCTTTGCATTGTATAGATTCAATCTCTTTAGTATTATATAATCGCAAAGCCCATATTGTGTGAGTGCTATGTACTAGAATGCTATCAGTCGCTGGAAACCTACGTCTTTTCTTGACTTGAATGTGCCCTGGCGGTTGAGAATATGTCATGCTCACTCAAAAGTCTCGCTGATGGTGGCGCATGTGTCGGATCATTTAGTTCCCTTCAAAATGGTTGAGTTGAATGGTGCTGATCTATGCGTCATGTCCGTGAACGGGCGCTGTCAGTTGTGACTGGTCATCTCTCAGTTGCCATGGCTTATTTTAATGAATTATCTTAGTTTTTGAATTGGTTTTTTTTTTTCTGTTTTGTTTTACTGTGGACACTTTTAACGTGCACATCTTGCTACATTGTTCTCACATAATATACCATCTCAACATGAATGATGTAACCAAGATTTTGTAACAATATTCTGATTTAAAAGAGTGTCCATGGAGTTTCTTGCCCGTTCTTCTCCATAGAGATCTACGCTAGGGAATGGGCAACTACAGTACTTTCACAGTTTTTATGCCTTGTGACTGGAACTGTAGCTACATTTAATTTTCATCTTTGTTTCGACAATTCAAAAGTGCCTGTAACTGGCCTACTTGAAATAAATGCTTTGATTTTGATTTTGATTTTGATTTTGTCACAGCCATTTTAGTTACTTTGAGACTACCGGCAGCACACAGTTGAAGTTGGGAGTGTAGGTTATGTACTACCTACTTTGAACAGGCACACAAAAAAATATATATTGGTGCACACTGTATAAACTGATTTAACTCAGTCTGGACTGTATTCAAACCGTTACCGCCATACAACATTCTGTTTGTTATGCAATTGTCTCCTTTATGTATGATATAAGTAGTTTCATTGATGGCCGCAAAATTCAAAAAGACACCAATATTGGTCATTGCCTATTGGCACGCAAGTGGTAAGTTTGGGTTGGTACATAAAATACTTTTAGTCCCATTAATACTTACGTCCCCGTAGCATACGTATAGTTACCGACATCCACGCAGGCGAGACCGCGGACGAAGTCTGAAAGTTGAAGACTGGAAAAGTATATTTTGAAATAGAAACTTCCAAAGTCAAAGTCAACTCGTTTATTGCTAAATCCATAATGTACACTTACAGGTGGTAAATAAAAACAAATTATGGATCCTGTCGGGCACAGCAAATTTTTAAATATGTAGAGAGGAAGACCGCTTTATTACTTTTCAGTTTGAAATGTTTCTTAACCTATTATATTTCCATTTATTTACTTACTCTATTAATATTTTACTATCTATTGTTATCAAACTATTCTTTTCTTACATTTAATTGTATTTTAAAATTGCTTATTTGTTTAGTCGCTTGAAAAATGGTCATTATTTTTAGCATAATAAGTTCAATTTCAATTCCACAAACAACCTACATTGTGTTATAAAAATAACAACAATAAAAATTTAAAAAGAACAAATTCATCGTACACTTGTAAAACATAAATATTAATAACATAATCATTATTTCACATCAAATATTATTGAATTTATCCGTCAGACGAACAGTTTCGCAAGAGCTCAACAAACTCGATCGAGTCCGCGTGACCCGTCGTTTGTTTTCGGGCAATTCTCTCGAGTCACGCGGCACACGTCGAGAGGTTGCGACCACAGCTCTCACAGAGCTATGAGGGAAACTTCATAACATCGGCCAAGCGCGAGTTGGACTCGCATGCGAAGGGTTTTTTCCACTGTACAATATTTGAAACTAAAGTCGCCGAAAATAACGTTTCGTTTATGAGGGTCTCATTTAATCATGTGTGTTATTTTTGCATTTTTAAATATTCTTTATTAAAAAAATTAGCCCACCAGCATGGGGAGCAGGGTCCGAGCTACCGGCGGACAGGGCTCTTGATACAGGAACCTCCTAATGCAGAGCCCGAAAATAACGCTCGTGAAGCTCCTTACTCTGCCATACCTCCCTGCGGTCGTTAGGGTTAAGCACTGGAGGTGTACGCCAGTTCTCGTTAGCCAGGGAGAGCGGGGTGAGGCCCTTGTCCACCGCGACCACATCTCGATGCATCCCCACGTCGGCTTCTAGGAAATATTCCCTGAGACTGCATATCTCACGATTGTGGAAAGTCTTACAGCCTTATTCATAAAAGTTAGAGTCTTATTCATAAAAAGTTAGAGCCTCCTTGAAGTCTCCTTGAAGGCCCGATGCTAAAAAACATGATTCATAAACGTCTGTTAACGCTAATCAGTCCATCAAGGCTCTGCTAAAGTTAGAGGACTGTTGACCCTCCTTTATCTCCCTGCTAAGTCACATGGCTGCCGCAAATTTGAACAGCTGACTTTGACAAGAGCAAAAAACCATACCGTCAGTCCGTCTGTCTGTCTGTCCGCTTAATGATCGATGAATTCGCTGTCGATTTGTCAAGATGGCCAACATAACGCGTCTAATCCATCTATCAGTAGCTCATTAACTTACTTTGTCGTCTGTCGTTGGTCGTTGGTCGTCTGTCGTCTGTCGTCTGTTGCCTGTAGTCTGTCGTTGTCGTCTGTCGTTGTTGTCTGTCGTTGTCGTCTGTCGTCTGTCGTTGTCGTCTGTCGTCTGTCGTTGTCGTCTGTCGTTGTCGTCTGTCGTTGTCTCTGTCGTTGTCTTTGTCGTCTGTCGTCTATCGTCTGTCGTTGTCGTCTGTCGTCTGTCGTTGTCGTCCGTCGTCTGTCGTTCTTGTCTGTCTTCTGTCGTCTGTCGTTGTCGTCCGTCGTTCTAGTCTGTCTTCTGTCGTCTGTCGTTGTCGTCTGTCGTTGTCGTCTGTCGTTGTCGTCTGTCGTTGTCGTCTGTCGTTGTCGTCTGTCGTTGTCGTCTGTCGTTGTCGTCTGTCATTGTCGTCTGTCGTTGTCGTCTGTCGTTGTCGTCTGTCGTTGTCTCTGTCGTTGTCTCTGTCGTTGTCTCTGTCGTTGTCTGTCGTCTGTGGTTGTCGTCTGTCGTTGTCGTCTGTCTTCTGTCGTCTGTCTGTCTGTCTGTCTGTCTGTCTGTCTGTCACTGCTGTTAATTTTTTTTTTAATTTTCGATGAGGCCATTTTTTGTCTTTGATTTGTCAAGATGGCCAACATAACGCGTCCAATCCGTCTATCAGCAGCACATTAACTAGCAGACTGCTAGCAAGTGTTTATGAATCATACTTCTTGACAACCGTCTAATAAGCTTAATGAGTCTGCTAATTAACAGACCGATAAAACCTTTTTTTTTTTTTTTTAGGATGGGAAATCATCAAATGACTTCTCCCGCTCTGGGCGGACCAGGAGGGAGTGTCAGACTTTTACTGACTGTTCCGGGGCCACGGTATCTCTTTCGAATAGTCCCGCAGCCCCGGCAGGCTTCGGTCCTTGCGGACCCCTTCCCTATTGCTGACTCTCTTTAAGGCGCGCGTGGAACACGAACGCGCCGTCGACACGGCCTGTCGTCATGAGACGGACGGACGGCGAGCTAGCCCATAGCTCCCCGTCCACAGGCCCGTGCCTACGGTGGCCGGAAGCCACCACGTGCCCCCCGACGCCCGGGGCGTCTCCCGCGGCGGCCGGGACGTGAGGATCTCTCCCTGTCCTGTTCCGCCACCTCCTTCGCTAGCATGACTGCTTCGCAGAAGAACCGATCAAACCTCAATTAAGGATTTTTTATGAATAAGGCTGTTAGCATTTAAAAAGCTTCGACCTCTACACCTCCGTGGGATATAATACAGTCGATAAATAATAATAAACGAAAAACGTGGGTGAAGCATTCGATATGTCGCCAACAATGCACGGACCCGCCTAAACAGGGCTTCTAGTTCTGTTTGAGTCCATTTAAGTAAGTGTGCCGAGTATCTACATCATCATTGTTTATATTATTATTTGTTGTTAAAGATAGTCTCGGGGTATCGGGAGCTCATCGACCATAAACAAAATCACGGATATCATCCCGTAGGTACTTTAAGTGTAGTCTCTAGCTATTGTATGTGAAAATGTCAAACACGTGTCTCCATTTAATTTTTATGGTTCAAAAGATATAGTCCAGTGCAAACATACAGAAGGAGTCCTATTAATAGGGTCCCGTGGGAAGCTATCGGTACGGAACCGTATTGTATGACGTGCTGGTGACCAGAACTCCACGACCAATGCGCGTATTTTGCGCACATTTTGCGCACATTTTGCGCACAGTAACCCCTTAGAAAACTCACTTCACCGTTGTCATGGGGGACTTCAACGCGAAACTGGGCAAACGAGATGAGCTGCAGGTGGGGCAATTTGGAGTTGGACGTCGGAATCGCCACCAACTGGCTAGTTTTATGAAGAAGGAGGGGCTCTATATGATGAACTCCTTCTTCAAAAAACGTGAGCACAGGAAGTGGACCTGCCTGGCAGAGCCCCGACGGTGCAACTAAAAATGAGATTGACTTCATCATGTCAACCAAGAAGCAAATGTTCAATGATGTCACGGTGATCAATTCGGTGAAAACCGGGAGCGATCACCGCATGGTAAGAGGCACATTAAACATCAATATCAAGCTTGAAAGGTCACGACTGATGAAGTCTACGCTCCGTCCAGCACAGATCCAGATCCAAAACCCCGAGAGCTTTCAGCTCGAACTCCAGAACCGTTTCGTGTGCTTAGGAAGCTCAGTGGACGAATACAACGATGGGTTCGTGGAAACTCTCCATACGACCGGGTCTAAGTTCTTCATGACACGTCGTACAGATAAGAACAAGAAGCTTTCCGATCACACTCTCAAGCTCATGCAGGAGCGGCGTGAGATGATCCTGCAGTCTTCAGATGAGGCGTGTAAATACCGGCAGCTCAATAGACGGATCTCTAAATCCTTGAAGAGCGACCTCCGCCGGTTTAATACCGAGCGTATTAAAGATGCGATTGAGCGGAATAAAGGCTCCAATTTGGCTATTGGGCAGAGCCAGCTCACGAAACTGAAGACCGACGATGGTAGGATCTTATCCGCCAAACGGGAGCTTTTGAGTGAGATCGAGAGCTTCTATGGACAGTTGTACACGTCAACCAGTAAACCCGTTGTAGATCTAGCAAACGACCCAAGAGCTAGACAAACCCGACACTATACCGAAGACGGGCACGGCAGGTGGAAAACCGGTACTTAAGGACCTTCAGAAGCTGTTTAATTCCGTCATACTTGAGGGAAAAACGCCACTGGCATGGTGCAGGGGTGTGGTGGTACTCTTCTTCAAGAAGGGCGACAATGCCCGGTTGAAGATTTATAGGCCCACCTCACTTCTAAGCCATGTTTACAAGTTGTTTTCAAGAGTCATCACGAATCGTCTCGCGCGCAGGTTTGACTATTTCCAGAGTCCCGAACAAGCCGGTTTCCAAAAAGGCTTTAGCACCGTGGACCACATACATACGCTGCGGCAGGTTATACAGAAGACCGAAGAGTACTACCTGCCCCTCCGTTTGGCGTTTGTGGATTACGAGAAAGCCTTCGATTCGATCGAGACCTGGGCTGTACTGCAGTCTCTCCAACGGTGCCAAATCGACTATCGGTACATCGAGGTGTTGAAGTGTTTGTACAAAAACGCCACCATGTCTGTCCGACTTCAGGACCAGGCCTCGGAACCTATCCTCCTGCAGCGAGGTGTGAGACAGGAAGACGTCATATCTCCGAAACTGTTCACCGCTGCACTGGAGGATGTCTTCAAGGTTCTGGACTGGAGAGGGCTAGGCATCAACGTCAATGGTGAGTACATCACTCACCTTCGGTTTGCCGACGATATAGTTGTCATGGCTGAGACCATGAATGCTCGATGAACATGGAAAATGAACATGGACAAAACCAAGGAATGTTGAATGCCCATGTCACACCCACTCCTATCAAGATCGGAGACTCTACGCTCGAAGTTGTAGACGATTATGTGTACCTGGGACAAACGGTCCAGTTAGGTAGGTCTAACTTCGAGAAAGAGGTCAATCGTCGAATCCGACTCGGCTGGGCAGCGGTCGGGAAGTTGCGCGGTATCTTCTCGTCCAACTTACCGCAGTGTCTCAAGACGAAAGTCTATGACCAGTGTGTGTTGCCAGTGATTACATACGGGACCGAAACGTGGTCGCTCACAATGGGCCTCATCAGAAGGCTTAAAGTCACCCAAAGGGCAATGGACAGGCCTATGCTCGGAGTTTCCTTGCGCGATCAAATCAGAAATGAAGACATCCGCAAGAGAACCAAGGTTACCGACGTAGCCCGAAGAATTGCCAAACTTAAGTGGCAGTGGGCAGGGCACATTGCGCGCAGAACGGATGGCCGATGGGGCCGAAAAGTTCTGGAGTGGCGACCGCGAACCGGAAGACGTTGCGTTGGAAGGCCTCCCACTAGGTAGACGGATGACCTGGTGAAGGTTGCGGGAATCCGCTGGATGCGAGTCGCATGGGACCGGTCAACGTGGCGCCGCTTGGGGGAGGCCTATGTCCAGCAGTGGACGTCTTTAGGCTGAAATGATGATAATGAACCCCTTAGAGGTCCAAGCAAGAAAATAGGAAAGAGTTTGTTTTGAAATGGTGAATCTTATAAGGCTTCCTGAAGTGCCGACATCGTAGAAACATTTTCGAAATTGACATGAAGATTGTGATAGAGAATAGGTTATAATAGAGTATAAGTGTAAATAAACATAACTGGCGAAATGTGGGCGTCCTATTAGGCACACCTCTGCCTAACCCTTTGACGTGTGTTATGTTAAGCAAATCTTATGAACGGCAAACCGAAGCGATATTATTGTGTAGGTACTTCAAAGAATAGGAAGCCCGATCTAATATTTACCAAAGTATTTTATATCATCTTTTGTCTGGTCAAGTTTACTTTAGGCTCAGCGCAACTATATTGTAGCATTACAAAAGCCAACAAGTTAATATTTGAGATAGTGTCCTCTCATTTGAAAAGGTTGAGGGAGTGAATCAAAGGCGATGTTAGAAAAGGTCGGTAGGTAGCTATTTAAAATGATATAAGAAGCAACGAAGTGAGGGGGACGCCCTGGACATACTCTGACCTTATGACCAGATGTACAACAAGTGGACGAAGCACAAGGCAATAATTAATTCAAAATAAGTCGCGGCAGGTGGAGTTCTGTGGATATATCTACCACCATGAGAGAAGTATAAAGTTTTTAGTTATTATAAATAATTTATTTAAAACTACTTATAGAATATTAAAACTAAATATTTACAAAAATAGGACAAATTAATATAAAATTAACAAGTAACTAAATAAACAACAAGGCGCTTAGGCTTCTAAGTACCTCTCCACATCGCGGTCATCCGGAAACGTGTCCAGAAGACTGGCAGCATTATCACGTTGAATGGCAAAGCTAATTCTTTGGCCAAAGAAAAAACCAGCCCTCTGATGGTCACGTTAAGTCTCGACCAGTGGCTAGTTGGCGAGAAATTTTCTTAAAAAGGAGACGCGCATTTGGGCCCCATGACTCGAGCGTTTCTTAAACGGGCCAAAGCAGTAACTAAGTTAATGACTAAAATAATATCATTCTTTAGCAATCACTGATTTATGCTGTCGCGGTTCATAACTGAACTCAAAATGTAACATATGGGGTGCTTACGGGATATCTTTTTGAGCTCCCGATATTCATGCAATCATGGCGCTTGCAACAGCGTCGAAACATCGGGAGCTCAAAATAAACAATAATCACGGAAGACATCCCGTAAGTGACATTTAACAATGTTGATCAGTTTGTAAAACTTTTAGGGGTCTGGCTACCCTTTTAGTTACGTGCCTGTAACTGGTTCATTTGAAAATTTAATAAAATAAATGCATTTACTTTTTGCAATAATCTATGGCACTGGGCCGGCCGCGAGTGGCCGCGAGTTGAACTATAACATATAGCTCGCCAGCCCCCGGGGACACACCCGCTCTGTATTTATGAAGATATCTGCTGTTTATCGTTAATATTAGCGATATGTTCCACCAGATTTATGGCACGTTGCGTAACATTCCTCAATGAGCCTGAAACTGACCCACTGCTTTAGAAATGTGGAGCGGTGGTTACTCCCCTGACTACATGTTGAGGGAGCAAACCCAAGCAGCGCATGTAATGTGTATTTTTTTTCATCACCATAACATAACATCACGCCTGGAATCACCGAAGCGTTAGGCAGAGGTGTACCGAATAGTACCTTTTTTTTTTTTTTTAGGATGGCCAATCATCAAATAACTCCTCCCGCTCTGGGCGGAGCAGGAGGGAGTGTCAGACTTTTACTGACTAAAACCCATCCATGTTCCTTCCTCGCCCTTTGTGTTCCGGGGCCACGGTATCTCTTTCGAATAGTCCCGCAGCCCCGGCAGGCTTCGGCCCTTGTGGGCCCCTTCCCTATTGCTGACTCTCTTTGAGGCGCGCGTGGAACACAAACGCGCCGTCGACACGGCCTGTCGTCATGAGACGTACGGACGGCGAGCTAGCCCATAGCTCTCCGTCCACAGGCCCGCGCCTACGGTACCCGGAAGCCACCACGTGGCCCCCGACGCCCGGGGCGTCTCCCGCGGCGGCCGGGACGTGTGAATCTCTCCCTGTCCCGTTCCGCCACCTCCTTCGCTAGCATGACTGCTTCGCAGAAGGAGGTGACGGCGTCCCATTCCGTCTCGCTCCGGACCATGGCACGAACCAGGGCCGGAAGCGAGAGGTCGCCGCCGCCGATCGCCAACCGAATAGTACCTATACACCCATATTTCGCCAGTTATGTTTAAGTTCATTTTAATAGGGGGTGAGCATAGTAGCCATCAACCGGGCGCATATCCAGACTCCGTGGCTGCTATTGAGAAATTTCTGATTGCAAAACTCAATGACACTTTGCGCGACCAATCATCAAACCATCATCTGCTTAATGCTGCATTTCGGATCGGCTCGATCGATTTGGATCGGCTTACGGTCTCACTATGCAGTCATAAGCCCAAGAACAGGGAGTAAAGTTTATCGTTGTCCAGAGACAAAAGGAGGATCCTTCGTGCTGACGGGCGTTGCGCCTGGTGGGGTATTATAATAATAATAATAATCCATTTATTTCAGGAAACAAAGACCCATACATCCCACCTTATCTCCCACCACCACCACCTTATATCCCACCTTAACCTAATAATACATACTAATAACAATTTTTGTTAGTATATGCAACTTAAAACTATGTTAGTAGCACTTCACTTGCACGATGTTTTGTGCGTTCTTGTGGAATTTGTCCGCGGAAGCGACGGAACACCACATCCTGCGGCCAAAAACTTTCTTCCAACACCAAATGGAGCAAACACGTTGGGATGCGCACCACAAACGCCTTGAAATTGACGTTGCGGCGTGACTCCAGTAACTGTACTCTTGGCGTGTACTTCAATCTTTGGCGCACGTACTCCTCGATGTCCTCAGCCTCAGTGGTGTAATGTAGGCGAGAGATGTACACCGGGGTGTTCGGCTTCGCGGCGCGAAGTTTAACGTTAGGCTCCGCAGGAGCCTTGCCGGAGCGGTTCTTACAGATTCGCTGACGGCGTTGCACGACGGTTCTTGTGGAGCTGTTGCAAAAATGCAAACGTGCAAATCGGTGTCCCAGTGAAGCAGCGATGGCCCAGTGGTGGCAGCCCCGACTTACAAGCAGTAAGTCGTGGGTTCGAACCCAGACAGGCGCATTACTTTGTGTGGTTTTCGATGTTTTCCTTCAGGAAATCATCGTGAGGAAACTGGCATGTCCTAGAACCACAAATTCGAAGATATGTGACATCTACCAACCCGCACTGGGCCCGCGTGCTGTCCCTTTCATAGAGAGGAGGCCTGTGTTCCAGTAGAAGGAACAGAATAGGCTGATTATGCTAAACGTGCTAATCGTGGGACATCTAAATCCTTTATAGCTGACTGATAAATCTCATTGCGTGATGCAGGTTCTTCGTCATGTACTGACGCGCATTTTGAAAATAACGTTGCAAGTGCCGCCAAACAACTGAATAACAGATGTAACATTACATGGGGCGACTGCCTATCTGACCTCCACAACCCAGTTAGTTGGTAAGACTGGTTGTCAAACTGTAACGTTTTTGCAATCCAAAAGTGACATTTCAGTAAGAGGAGTTGACAAAGTCAATCTGCTGTTCATTCGGTGAATTAGGTGATGCGACGATAAAGACTTCATATTATAAATTTGATACTTTTGGGCAAGTACCTCTCCTTAACATGGATAATAGAGTGATGGAGAAGAATGTATATGGATGGAGAGGGAGAGGAAGGCCAAAGCAAAGATGGAAGATGGATGGATTGTGTGAGGAGTGATATGAAAGAGAAAGGAGTAAATGATGCCGTGACGTCTGACAGGGAGAATGGGAGAAGATAACGTGTTGTGCCGACCCCGAGTGGAATAGTATAAGGGCAGCAAGACGATGATGACCTCTCCTCAACATTACAAAGGGGAGATTCGAGAGAAATTCATAAACATTCAAACAGGAATTACTACAGAAAACCACACCACACACCACCACACCACAACCACATGCTGCGATACTCAACTAAGAGTACGTTTATTACTACACAATCCTTTTGCATCGCCCACTTCATTTCACATCATAGTACTGGCATCACTAGCGAGTACTACGCCACGCGCTTGACCTTTCGAAGGACAAGTAGTAATACAAACTGTAGTGACATCAATAAGATGTTTTGTCCTTGTACTCCCCCATCGCCGTAACCATGACAACAGCCTTTTGTTACTCGCTTTCATATTCTATAACGTTTTTTAAACGAAATTATGTTTTATGAAAATAGTTAGTTAAAAGCCACGACGGAATCAGGAAAATGTCGTGAGGAAAGTTTTGAGTATAAATGTGAATCGGTATAAGAGTAGAGGAAGACCAAAGAAACGATGGATTGACTGCGTGAAGGATGATATTGCTAGAAAGGAGGTGTCTGATGAGATGACGAGTAATAGAGAAGTATGGAAGAAGACGACATGCTGCGCCGACCACTAATATATTGGGATAAGGGCAAGTATTGATGATGATGTTGAAGTCCCGTGTAATAGGGGAAGAGCAAATTGCAATGAAGCGATGTCTGGTACCTAATCTGTTTACACCTTGTTTAACAAGTAAAATGACTGATAAAGAATATTGTAAACTACGCACCTGACCTTTTGGAAGGACATCAACAGATAGGTACTTTATATAAGTATAGTACATCTATAAGATTATCCCTCTGTTGTCGTTGCCATGACAACCACCTTTTGTTAATCGCTTCTCGTTCATACACTATAATCTTGTATTAAGGGTCCCACACACAGGCGCGTTATTATCGCGCGATTATATAGCATGCGTTATTGCGATATATGTTTTTAGTACATTAAGAATTAAAACGGCTACGAAGTTACTCACTGCCGCGATAATAACGCCGCAATAGAAGTAGGACGCTTGCGTTTCTGTGTCCTGCGATTTGAGTAGAATATCGCGTGATAATAAGGCGCCTGTGTGCAAGGAATAGGGACGCATTATCGCAATAACGCATGCGATATTATCGTGCGATAATAACGAGCCTGTGTGCGCGAGCCTTATTTTATGAAAATGGTTTGTGGAAAGGTAATAAAACCTGCCGGTGTTACGGTTGGCAGCGCCATCTTTGAGAAGTGGTTGCTAGGACGACGGCGAGGACGCAACACGGAATATGCTTAAATTTATTTACTCCAGGTAACAAATCATACAGTTAAAATATCAGGCTTTATTTTTAGGGTTCCGTACCTCAAAAGGAAAAAACCGAACTCTTATAAGATCACTTTCTTGTCCGTCTGTCTGTCCGTCTGTCACCACCGATTTTCTCAGGAACGGTTGGACCTAGGTAGTTGAAATTAATACGATATACTGAGGTCTATAGTCCCTGTTAGGTGTATAAAAATCAAGGTCCTGGGTCAACACGATAAAAAGATATGGGCAAATTTAAATTATCACGAAAACTTGTAAGTAAGTACCAAAATTTACCTTAATTTTCATTTTTCAGATTTTTCCCTTTACTTGTGCTGTAAGACTTTGCTTTTAACCAAAATTGACAATTCTAGGTCAACCGGAAGTACCCTATAGGTTGTGGGTCGAAAACCTATATGGTAGTTCCCGTTGACTTAGAATCACGAAATTTGGCAAAAAGCAAGGTCTTACAGCACATGTAAAGGGAAAAGTCTGAAAACCATAAATATGTAGTTTAATAATAAAAAAAAGCGATTTCACTATTATTTGCGGTTGGAGCAATAGCCGTTTTTAGGGATCGAACAGCAAAGTTAAGTGAATATTTATGTTCACAAAATAAATGATTGATTGATTGATTGATTAAGCTTGTCCTTTAAAAAGTTTGTACGGAACCCTCGGCGCGAGACCAACTCGCTCTTGGCCGGTTTTTTGAATAATTATGCTTTCTAAATAAATGTTAACATTGTGAATGACATTATGTTGTATACTCGATATTGGTGCTGAAGTTGGAGATACCTTTCATCGGCCATTACCATCATCTGGCTGCGTTTTCCCAACTACGTTGCGGTTGGCTTCGTCGGATGCACTGAATACCAGTATTGTACATGGAGCGACTGCCTATCTGACCTCCGACCCCAGTTAGTATCCACAATAACACCATAGCCTAAGAGCCCACGACGGCCAGACCTTCGTTATTTTATAAAAGCTGAAAGTTCTTGTGTGTGTGTCCCCTATAGAGGTAAGAACGACCAGGGACTATAGAGTTTGGGTTGTGGTTACTTGGGCAGGTAACAGGAAGTAAAGGTGTATAAAATAGTACCTTTAATTCGTTGAAGTATAAAGCTCAATTTTTTTTATATTTTATTAGGGATAACTTTAGAAATCTCGTCATCCATTGCCGGACACTTATGACAGTTGCTACCCCCTGCCAGACACCCCTGAACTTTAATAAATTATAATTATACTTTCGTTACAGTATAAAAGCTGAATTTCATATATGTTACTTGGGGACCTATGAAAAATCCCATGCATGGTATACTATTTTCGTATCTGCATCTTCGTTTGATGGGCATGACAACTGTTCATCAACCCTTGAGACAACTTTGTTGGAATTATCAACAGTGAAAGAATGACATCTTCTGAAATTGATGTACATTGTTTTGTTGCCAATAAATGGCACCACTTCATCAGTAGTCCAATGTGAAATAAAAAAAATAACCAGAGCCTATTTAAAATTTAAATTTTTTAACTCTTTCGCGAAATCACTTGATCGAATTTGTTCAGGCCCAGTTATAGAGTACTCCAATTGCGCGGATTCTAGCCGTTGGGAATGCTCGTAATCTTTGATCGATGGAGTAAAGTATTGATCAAAGATCACATCAATAAATTCTCGATGCTTGAAATTGAGGAACCATTTGCATCAATTTATTTGAAATATTTTCAAATGTTTTTGGAACATTCTTCATTGTATGCAATAGGAAGAAACCGTCAATTATCATAACATCTATATGATGTGGTTGCTTATGCTGGACCTCTTTCTCTAGACATTTCATCAGAGCAGATTTATCTATTTATTTATTTACAGATGATGCGCAGTAAACTAGCAGTTGACTAAGCGCCCTAGCTCATTCGCACCCGCTAGAACAGTCGTTACCTCGCGCTTGCACCTACAGCGGACTTTCAATGTGTCTGGCAAGGTGTAAAAACCATTAAAACTGTCCGGGTTTTGAGGAAACATTTTTTGATAGGTCCCCAAGTAACATATATGAAATTTAGCTTTTATACTGTAACGAAAGTATAATTATAATTTATTAAAGTTCAGGGGTGTCTGGCAGGGGGTAGCAACTATCATAAGTGTCCGGCAATGGATGACGAGATTTCTAAAGTTATCCCTAATAAAATATAAAAAAAATTGAGCTTTATACTTTAACGAATTTAAGGTACTATTTTATACACCTTTACTTCCTGTTACCTGCCCAAGTAACCACAACCCAAACACTATAGTCCCTGGTCGTTCTTACCTCTATAGGGGACACACTCACAAGAACTTTCAGCTTTTATAAAATAACAAAGGTCTGGCCGTCGTGGGCTCTTGCTCTACCAGTGTTAATCATGTTCTTACACAAAACACGCACAATCATTGAAAATGGGCTCTTTACGAATATTAAAACGTATGTATTCAGTTACGTTTACAGTTTACTAATTAATTTATAATTGGTTCCTTTATGAATAACCACTTAAAATAACAATGTGTACCTACCTGCGTGACTGCGTCACGTGCATGCCTAGTTTATATCAATCTTTTAATATCTATCTTAAGTCCACGTGCAAGATTAAGTAGGTACCTACTTATGTATTAGCACAAAGTTGGCAGAATGGTGTCCCTACTCCCTACCGATCCCATCTACTATTCAAAAAAATACGAAATAAGTATGACTTGTACAAATGTCAATCAAAAATCATCATCATTTCAGCCGAAAGACGTCCACTACTAGACATAGGCCTCCCCCAAGTGTCGCCACATTGACCAGTCTCGTGCGACTCGCATCCAACGGATTCCCGCCTTCGCCAGGTTATCGGTCCACGTAGTGGGACGTCTTCCAACGCGGTCGCCACTCCACAACTTTTTGGCCCCATCGGCCATCCGTTCTGCGAGCAATGTGCCCTGCCCACTGCCACTTAAGTTTGGCAATTCTTCAGGCTACGTTGGTTACCTTGGTTCTCTTGCCGGGTGCTTGGATGTCATCATTCCTGATTCGATCACGCAAGGCAACTCCGAGCATAGCCCTCTCCATAGCCCTTTGGGTGACTTTAAGCATTCTAATAAGGCCCATTGTGAGCGACCACGTTTCGGTCCCGTATGTAATCACTGGCAACACACACTGGTCATAGAATTTCGTCTTGAGACACTGCGGTAAGTTGTACGCGCAACTTTCCGAACGCTGCCCTGCCGAGTCAGATTCGACGATTGACCTCTTTCTCGAAGTTAGACCTACCTAACTGGACCGTTTGTCCCAGGTACACATAATCGTCTACAAATTCGAGTGTAGAGTCTCCGATTTTGATAGGAGTGGGTGTTACATGGGCATTCAAAATGACCTTGGTTTTGTCCATGTTCATTTTAAGACGCACTCTTTCGGAATTAAGCTCTACTGAGGTCATCGAGCATTGTACTGAGGACCTCCATGGTCTCAGCCATGACGACTATTTTTTTTATTTTTTTTTATTACAATATGGGCCTGCTCTTGACCTCGATCACGCCTGATGGAAAGCGATGGATGAGATCTATGACGGAACGAGCGTGTCCAGAAGATGCCTGTTCACTCTGCTCTGAAGGCAGACGGGTTAAATGTGGGTGGGAACACAGACGCAGGCAGAGAGTTCCAGACTTTGGCTGTGCGCATAATAAAAGTGGAGGAGAAGCGCTTACGACACATCGGGATGTCAACCAAGTGCGGATGGTACGCCGCAGTACGCCTGCTAGTCCGGTGGTAAAAGGGTGATGGTGGGATCAGGTCGTGGAGCTCCTGCGCACACTCGCCGAAGTACAGTCTGTAGAAGACCGACAGGCAGGCAACATTGCGCCGATGAGCTAGGCTGTGAAGCGAAGCTGCCAACGTCTCGTCGCCTATAAGCCTTTTAGCTCTGCGTTCCACCGAGTCAAGTGCAGCAAGCTGGTATTTTTCTGAGTCATCCCACAAGTGACTGCAATACTCCATACAGGAACGGACTTGTGCTTTGTACAAACTTAATCTTAAAAAACTTATCGTCGACAAACCGAAGGTGAGTGTACTCGCCATTGACGTTGATGCCTAGCCCTCTCCAGTCCAACCTTGAAGACATCCTCCAGTGCAGCGGTGAACAGTTTCGGAGATATGACGTCTCCCTGTCTCACACCTCGCTGCAGAAGGATAGGTTCCGATGCTTGGTCCTGAAGTCGGACTGACATGGTGGCGTTTTTGTATAAACACTTCAACACTTCGATGTACCGATAGTCGATTTGGCACCGTTGGAGAGACTGCAGCACAGCCCAGGTCTCGATCGAATCGAAGGCTTTCTCGTAGTCCACAAACGCTAAACAGAGAGGCAGGTCAATCAATCAAGAATGGCTGCCAAATATTTCGTAACAAACAATGGTAGGGTGACAACACCAATTCTCGTCACACAATTAAATAATTATATATTGTAATTAAAATATTTATTTTGCAAAAAGAATGCTTGTGTCATTGACATATTCTTCTTATTATGCAGTTATTGTTCAATAGCTTCTCACGGACTTCACAATAACCTTTCAGAGACGCTAATCGCTTTGTTTACGTTGGAAATAGTAAGATTGAAAACAATCATGTGGCATTAGACAGATGACGGCCCGCGGCACTGATCGTTCGCGTCACGGTCATGGATATTTCCAGCTACGGCTGTGTTTAGAAGAGGGGTGAGCAGAGAGGTTTAGGATAAACCGAATCAATCCTCTTTTTTGACATTCAAAGGTGCCTTTTAATGGGCTGCTTGAAATAATTTGTTTTGACTTTGACTTTAGTTAGTATCAAAGAAAATTGCGGTTAAAGGAACTTGCCCTAACGAACTGGTTGATGTCGGTAAAAGTGTTATGTGTCAAACTTGACAAGTAATGTCAGATTACACTTTGTGTCATGGGATCACAATTTGTTAGCGCCTCTAAAGTATCTTAAATCTCACTTATAGATCTACCGGTAAACTACGTGTACCTAGTACCGAGATTTTTCATGAGATTTTCTATGAGAAACGCTGGCTTTACATCCGTGGGTGTCATTAATAGTGACTAAGAGACTGCGGCGATAGTTGCGTGTTAGTATCTGCCAATAATACCTTAATTTGACTACCAATATTGGCGATTATGATAAGATTTTTGAAGTCATCATTGGGAAATAAGAAGAACATTGTCAACAGTGCTCCTGAGAATATGATATGCGACTTTTTTTAATTCAGGAAATATTATTGTGAGTGAAGGCTTTTACAGTCCTCCGCTATACTTATCTAGGACTCTCCAAAGTTGCTCCAGAACTTACAGTATCTCATTATGGAAGTACAGTCGAGTGCTTGTCCGCCCACGATGTTGTTATGGACTTTATTCTGCTCGAGCACTTCCGTTCCCAGTTTTTTGCTGAGGAGGCAATCCAGTTTCAACATAAGTAATGTTTGAAACTTATTCTAAGTTGGTCGAATGGTTAGTGTTGCGTGTGTTGTCCGTTCGTGGCGCTGCGAGCACCCCGGTACCCTCGACCTTGCTCCGTCCGGCAGCGAGGGGCGTACACACAGCTGATCTACATCACCCTTAGGCTGAACACACGTCCATATTTCATAAGCGCCGCGCGTGGAGGTCACAACTCACACGCGCTTAAATAAAATAGTCAGCGAACTGCCTGCGCTCCGTATCCGCCACGAAGCCCTACCGAGGGGCTGCCAGCGCCAGCCCGCACTCGGCAGCCCGAGCTGCTAATACGCATCGACGCAATATCCTTTGTAAGACATACTGCGTCCCGCTCGTGAGTGGGGCGCGCGAGTAGGACGGGGCGCTACGGTTGACACGAAGAAGCCTAGCTTAGCGTTCCGGGCGTGACGTCACGGGGGCGCGGGGCACCGCGGCGCAGAGGGGGGGAGCGGGGTGGCGCGGCGCAGCACCGGCAGTATACGGCCGGCCGCTAACTTGCGCGGACGGATGCACGATGCGTGCACGGTGAAAAAAACAATCGCGATGCTGTTTGAGAGTCCCAACGCGAAACTGTACCCGGCGTTCAACATCCCGCCACCCGTGAGGCTCAGGTCAGTGTGTGCGCGGTGTAAGCGACCACCGCTCCTTGTGTTCAAGTGCCAGTGTTCTTAGTTTTTGCCGAAGCCGTAAAAAATGCCTATAAAGTGTTGTTATGTACAGCGGGCGCGCCGCAGCCGCGACAGTGCGTCTGTCCAGTAACGCTCCAGCGACCGACGAATGAAACGTCGATACAACGTCGCCGCTCTATTTTTTTTCTCACTACTCACCATTATTGTGTTCCGAATGATCTTTATGTGAATATTCCGCTTCGAGTGATGTCGGCGCTCACTCGTGCCTATGGCCTCTCATCTCCCTCTCGATATCTAAAGCAATTGCATCGGAAGCTACCGTCTACTAAAAATAGTATTAAATTCCATTCAATTGCCGTCTGATCGAGACAATCGATTCGCTCGTGTCAGGGCTGAGTTCAAGTCGAAACGGGGATCGATTCTGATTGCTTTGTGTTACGAAAACACGAGAAACGTGAGAGAAAACTGTTGCTTCAATTTCTTGATTGAACTTGGTGACTGTTTGGTTTGCACCTTGTCTGACATGAATTGGTGTGGAATGGGCCCCTTCAGTCAATACGCCGTTTCGCACGGATCGATGTGTGGTGTCGTGCCGGCTGTTCTGGGAAGCGCGTCGCGTCGAGCTCGTGTCGGGCACGTCGCGTCGCTGTAAACACGGCAGCTTCCTGTTGCGCCGACCGCATAGCTCAGCTATACAGGGCTTAACTTAGTTGTGCCAGAGCAAATCGTTAGAACACTGCGGTTGGGCAACATTCGTGCGCCCGCCGTCTGCAGTTTATGTATTCCTATTAATTTTTGCATTTGCGACTGTTTTTCTGACTGTTGCAAGCACTTTTGGGGGTCCCTGCACATCTATCTATCTTCTATTGTACCTTTTGCACGCAAGAACAAAACAGTTCAAAGCCTCAGAAATCGAAACTACATACCCCAATGAGGGTCTCTAATTGTGGTCCACAGGAGAAAGATGTATATCTTACCCTTCCAACCACAAACCATTGCTTTTAGTACGAACATTCATCGCCCTTACCTCCATTCCAACTAGGTCTTTACCGCGATCCTTTCGAGGTCGTTTACCCATCACGCTCTACGTATCTGGTTTTACAATCTCGTCCAGAGTTGTAATAGTTATAGTATAATGGTATAACTGGCTCCCTCGTCCTCTACAGCCCAATTCCCTCATTTGGCTAAACAAAGCCTCGTCGAAACCACTTTTTTATTGTTTCGTTTTGCTAACAATCGTTGTGTTCGCTTTGTGTACGTTTTGACCGAAGGGCCGCTCGTGGAACGTGGAGAGAGCTAATCCAAACGACCCTTATAACTAGAACCGAAACAGTTGGTGTTTGTGTTTGGATCTTTGAGGCGTCCACTCGCTAGAAACCACTTTGTGAACTTGGCAGGAGTCGACTTCGGCCACACGGCTTACTGTAAACTGGACTGCTCTTTCTTTCGTCTTATGAAGTCGTCTCATTTCTATTTTGAGTTCGTTCAGACTATCCAAAGGTGGTCTGGAAGTTCTTGACTGTATTCCTAGAACCATTCATTTTGTAAAAGAGCTGTTTCTCAATTCTAGACAAAAAAAAAATCTATCTACATCTTTGAAGACAAAGTTACCACTAGACTTTTAAAATAATGTTGCATTGTATGCAAATAAAGTTATTCTTGAAGACCAAAACTTTCGGTAAGAATTTAATAATTCTGCGTTTCGCCAGAACTGTTTCGGACAGTGAGCCCCGGAGTTTAATCTAAGCTTGTCATCAATTAACCAATTTGAAACTTGTCTTGAATTCGCAACTCCTTTAGCGGAGGAAGGAAACAGTTTTGAACTTCTTTTAAAAACATAATCATCCAATTTGGATCGTTTAAAATGATTCTAAGAAAAACTACCAAAAAAGAGCGATGTAATAATTAGACTTCTTCTGGACTCACGTATATAAATGTACTTACGATATTTATGATGAAGTTTTTGTATGCGTGTACATAATATACCTATTATGTCTCCTTAAATCTGAAAGTGGTGAAAAGTAGGTACAAACTTACTTAGGCACATATGAAGCAGCTGGGAAATGCATACAATTATTTTCACACAATCTATAATTATATTATATTACTCATCCTACTTATTTGGAAAATATTTATTTATTTAATGCACAATGTACACAATCATAGTTAAAAACGCTAGGCTTAAAACTAGTGAGTACATGACCCTGTAAAGTGGGGTTTACTGCTTGTTATCTCTAGGTTTTATTTGTAGTACGCATACATTTTAAAATATGCAAATGTTTGTTTCATCAAAATTAAATTGCATACTGACAACTGGGTAGTTTACCCTACAAAATTAGACTGCTTTAATTTTTAAGTGAAAAAATTGATATGATATGGGCAATTTGGAATGGCTTTTATTCCAAATTAACAATAGAGTACTTTAAACAAAATGATGAAAACTGAATAAGGTGTATCTATTGTCATCACTCCAACTAACAAAATTACAATATAACATGGTTTCGTAAGAAATAAACTAATCTTAATTCCACAATTCATGTAAAAATATTCTCCCCTGCACAAAGATATTGGAAAATCTTGACCGCAACTATTTCGATACTGCGTAGCACTGCTCGGTAAATGAATTCGACCGATATACGATTGCCTAATGATATATCAATGAGCATTGGTTTGTACTGCCTATGTACTATGTATGTATATATTTGTTGTACTAAACATGCATATAAGCGAGCGTATCCGCGCCGGAGGTACCTGCCAGGAGTGTATAATACCAGGATGCTATTTCATGCTATTGCAACAAAACATGATTTTGTGCATTAAAAAAGGAGTATTTAAAATGTTGGTGCTCGCAATAACGAAAAAAAACTTCAAAACTATACTGTAGACCAGTTCTTTCCATCAGTTAATGTTTCCGGGATGTTCGTCTCCTAGGAGTCAAGGACCGACTACGATAGGACTACTTCTAAGTTATTAATTAGCATTTTGCTTAAAGACTCCACGAAACAGAACAGTCAAGTTTATACAGGGTGTAAACGGACCCTTCACGAAGCCGACAACCAAGCATTCTGTACATCAAACTGAGTAGGTAACTCTACGCTAACATTATTGCTGGGAAACGACTTTTTGTTTGGGGAGAAAAATCACGGTACATGGTCACTTGGTACGACTCAATGTAATGCACTCAAAACATTGTGCTGATGGATGGATTGAATAGTAATCGTAGTTATATAATCAAAAACTTGTATTTAAACAAAATGTGAAAAAGCTGAAACTTCGACCTTCAGTATCTCCGTAACTAGAAGGTTCCCCCAGCTATGATCTAGCTAGAACAAAAAAATAATCGCAATGACGGGGAGACCCTTAACGAAGTCGTAACGTACTTTACACCAGATATACATAATTATATGCTTATCATCATCATCGCCTGCCTGTCTGTTCCTAATTACATTATGTTGGGGCCGGCTTTCAGTCTATCTGGATCCGGCAGCTGAATATCAGTATTTTACATGGAGCTTACTATAATCATAACGTCAGCAACTTACCTCTTGGTAAGACTGGTTGCCAAAATGTTATTCTTTAATACTTGTACTGTGTGTATTTCCGAAGAATTACTCATAAACACAAGGAATTTAAAATACGCCGTTCAACTGCTTTGGAATTCCTGACATTTTGTCTCATCAGGAAGGAAGGCAAAGAAGCTCGAACTAATGTCAATACTTGGTTGACAATCTGATATTCTTTTCATTCATGATTTATTCGTGAACTAGCTTTTACCCACGGCTTAGCTTGCGTTAATTTAGAATTTGACAATCAATTCGGGTTGTACTATAATTAAATTATGATTTGAAAAACACGTGGCGCCATCTATTATAACGATATTGTGGTTTTCCTCGGGAACAGCACTTTGTTTCGGGATGAAAGGTAGCCTAGGTATGTCCGTTTCTGCACACCTGACAACGTAACTACCCGATCATCCTGAAATGTTGCAGATACATCTGCAACATTTCAGGATGATCGGTTCAGTGGTATAAGCGTGAAAAGTTAACAAACAAACTTACTTTCGCATTTATAATAATTAGGATTAGGATAGGATAGCTCGTGTCCAAGTGAAAAGATTGCACAGTCCGTATCGTTTGACATATGGGTTGACGTACCTATGCGAGTGTCCCTACCTACTGGAGATCGTTGAGGTCTCTCTTACTGTATACGTCCGCACTGGCGAGACAGCTACATAAAATATGTATATTGAAATATTGATTTCTCTCTCGTCGCTTAGTTGAAATCTCCAGCCGTCCTTTTTACAGGATTTTAAAACAAAAGCAACATCATACGTTGTCTATGGAGTTTGGCTTCGTGGATTAAGACGAATAAGTAACAAAAATCTTTCTTTAAGTCGTTACAGTGGCCCGAAAGTCTGACAACCAGTCTTACCAAGGTGGACTGTATTACCTAGTACTAACTAGGCTGTGGAGGTCAGATAGGCAGTCGCTCTATGCGCTGAATGATTTGTATCTAAACAGATTAATACTAAGATTATCGCGTTGACAATAAAGCTATCATATCGACATTGGGAGTGCCTTAAAAGCCAAGCCAGTATCTTATTTAAGGAACAATAAAAATACTGCATGATTAACGGGAGACATTAGGGCATCAGACTCGCTATGTTATGCTTAAGTTTCGCTCACAATAGCAAAAAGACTAAATATCCGCCACCAGGACTTCGGAGACAATGTGAGTTTACGAGTTGATAGCTGATTGTTCTATAAATGTGGAGGACGCGATCGTTTACATCATTTTGAAAGAAGAAAAGACGCTTGTGTTTTAGTAAAAACAAAATTATGATATTTGGTTGAATGCACAATGAATTGACGAACAAAAACAATTAAGTATCTGAATTTAGCTTTTTTGTGTGAGATTTCAATTTAAACATTACATCTGTAATCCCCGAAGACTACATTTCACCAGTTATGATAAAGTCCCATGTAGTAGAAAATGATCCTATTACCATCTACCAGGTAAATATCAGAACTTCTGGGCTGGTAGTCCGATAGTAGTAGATATTCACGATTTACCCAAGGTCCTATCCCAGCTTAGCAGTAAGTAGAGCTGCAACAAGGCAGATTGGTCAAACAAATCATATCTAGACCAGGATCAAAGAACCCGGAAGGGGGTATCATTGACCATAGTCTAAGAAATATGCGTCACTAAATTGATTACTTCATTCCACTACAGACTAAAGTCGCGCACTCTCTGTACGTTCATGCTTTCCTAGTACTTGCAATGTAAACACGGTGCCAATTACAACTTTTCCCAGAACGTTGAGATTATCTTTGTCGACACAGAACTTTACACATTCACATAATTATGATTATGACACTATAAGTAGGCAGAGATGCGGGCACACAGATCGCTCATAAACGGATTAGGGCGACCCTAATGCAATCTTCTAGGCATATAGTGTTGTTAACAACTTGCACTGGCAACAAGATTCTCTTACAAAAAGTAGAACTTTCTCTCTCTACACAAAGATATTGCACGCAGACATGAAGACAATCATAGGTCTAAATAAATCCTACTTAATATTATAAATGCGAAAGTTTGTGAAGATGGATGGTTCTTACTATTATAAATGCGACAGTTTGTGAGGATGGATGGTTCTTACTATTATAAATGCGACAGTTTGTGAGGATGGATGGTTCTTACTATTATAAATGCGACAGTTTGTGAGGATGAATGGATCTTACTATTATAAATGCGAAAGTTTGTGAGGATGGATGGTTCTTACTATTATAAATGCGACAGTTTGTGAGGATGGATGGTTCTTACTATTATAAATGCGACAGTTTGTGAGGATGGATGGTTCTTACTATTATAAATGCGACAGTTTGTGAGGATGAATGGATCTTACTATTATAAATGCGAAAGTTTGTGAGGTTGGATGGATTTTACTATTATAAATGCGAACGTTTGTGAGGATGGATGGATCTTACTATTATAAATGCGACAGTTTGTGAGGATGGATGGATCTTACTATTATAAATGCGAAAGTTTGTGAGGTTGGATGGATTTTACTATTATAAATGCGAACGTTTGTGAGGATGGATGGATGTTTGTTACTCTTTCACGTAAAAGCCACAGAACGTATTTGTATGAAATGTAGCACATACATAGTCTATTGCCTAACTATTAATACATTTTGGATCGGAGGACCAGCTACATATTAAGAATCTATTAGTTATTAAAATAGGAGCTCAATATAACCACCTCGTCATCGTCATATTTCTCCTTACTTTTTCCCAATTTACTTGTGGTCGGCGCAGCATGTCTTATTCCATACTTCTCTATTACTCTTCATCTCAGCAGCCGCACCAACCTCACACAATCCAGATAGCGCAGAAGTCAACGCAACTTATCAGAAACAAATAAAAGAATATCATAAAAGTTGCGTCCTCACCTTCGGCCGCAGTCGGGTGAACTCGTAAAATTCGCCGAACGGTTAGTGGATCGGCTTTACGATTGTGTTTATTTACTTCTTACATACTTACTGTACGTATGCGCCAGGCGACGGGGTTTTGTACGTTTAGCACTTGAGAAAGAAATGCCAATGAAAAGAATTATGAACGTGGAGAAATACGAAAAGGGAAGAAGAACAAATATTGCATAGAACATAACATAACATTATGCTTGTAATCCTCTAAGGGTAAGCCAGAGGTGTAGCGTAGCTATAGTACACCCTCAGGGGCGAGACTACTCTCATCAATCAGGGAACAAATGTTGGAAACTCCTGATGTAGGTCGAAAGTTATCCCACGGGAATATAGTAGGTACCAGCATAAAAATATCGCATGAATGTGACTTAACACTGAGTCTACCCGAGTGCCAAAACCACCAGCAGTGCCAGTGTCTTTGGACAGTCGTTACAGGTAGTCAGTGACCTGACAGCCTGATAACCAGTCTTACTGAGGGTTATCGTATTACACAGTACTGACTAGGTAGTGGAGGTCAGATAGGCAGTCACTCGGTGTAAAATATTGGTATTCAGCATCATCCGGTTAGACTGGAAGCCGACCCCAACATAGTTAAAAGGCTAGGCAGATGACTGCCCACAGCAATTACGATATGGACAGCCTACATCTTAAACGTGGTTCACATGTTCTGAGCGCGATCACTTTCATCATTTCAAGGTAAGTAGTAGTTATAAACAATAAGACTACATCAGCCACATGCAAGTAATGTTATATAACGTGGTCAGGTCCGCCGGCCGGTGCTTGGTGGCCGCCGGCCGCGCGGCAATCAATACAATCTGTCTAATTGTAGGCCGCCGAAATAGACCGCACGCTCCGTACAGCAGAATTACCGCTCTCGGAGAGTAATGGAAATTAACTTTGGATATTGTGGATTCTATGACTTCTACCTTATACATATAACAGTCGAAGGGCTCTTTTAGTTCTACCGTAGAACTGTATAGTAGAACTAGTGGGAATGATCCCTCTTTTAGGTGAGTCACAGAAAAGGTGTCAAGTGCTTTTTCAAATCTTTCATAATGAATATGGTGTTTAGTACTCATTTCTTATTTTATAAATTCGCGTAACACCACACTAGCATTAGCAATCTCATCTCAGCCACATGCAAATAAGAAATGAGTACTTAAGAGGAAGTCTGAAAGTGGCGCCTTTGAATGAAACGTTGTCAGCGAATCGGTTGTCGCGGTACGGACATGTGATGCGGAGGAATGAGGACAATGTCGTGAGGAAAGTTCTGAGTATGAATGTGGATGGGTATGAGAGTAGAGGAAGACCAAAGACACGATGGATGGATTGTGTGAAGGATAAAATTGCTAGAATAGCGGTGTGTGATGAGATAAAGAGTAATAGAGAAGTATAGAAGGGGAAGACGTGCTGCGCCGACCACTAATACATTGGGGTAAGGGCAGGAGACTGGTAAAGATGATGGTATTTAGTAGGATCACTAGTAAGTAAGGGATTAGAATAAAACCACTAAATTATTAGTAAGTAGAGAACACCTCAAAGGAAACGTCTAGTTACCACCGAGGATATCGAGACTCATTTACTTGTATATCACAATCATCAAATCCGCTGACAAAAGGTCTAGAACTGGTCATAGACCTCCTTCAAAAGGCGCTATGTTCGTCGGTTCTGGGCTTCTCCCATTCAGTGAATTCCCGGGGCTTTCCTGCCTACTCACCTTATTCTAGTCTTTAAAATCACTATCGCTCTTAGCGATAAGACCGCCTTTTGTGTTACCCTATGTACAATTTCTTTAAAATTCATAACAATTATGGTTTACCTAAATTATATCTCGACTTGGCACACGAAGTAGTCGGCATGTGGAATGTGAACTCGGCTATCATTGTGCCGATTGTCGTTACGCTTGGCTGTTGGATCAAGGCCCGATTCAGAAGGCAGTACTCCTCGATAAGGTTCGCATTGTGAGGAGGTTCCTGTCTCTGCAGCCCTAACCACCGGTGGCTTGGACCCTGCTCCCGACACCGGCGGACCGTATATCTATTTTACAGTCTATATTAGTGTAGTATCAGCAATTCAGCACCCACCTGACAGTTTTCAAATTTAATCACTTAATCAGAATTGTCCCAATAAAGACATTTATTCCCTAATTCCTAAGCCGTTCAAGCGCTCTCTAATCAATCTACATAATTAATTTGACAACCGCTCTTACAAATCGCCCAAACCAGAGAGAATCCGATCCATTAATATTTCAAGTCAGGGATCAAATTCTACTCTTTGCAAGTTATACTTAAACAAGTCGGGTGCCTGTTGGGATTTCCCGTCGTCGGGGAAACTGACGAATTTCCACACAAACTTTCGACCCCGTATTGACCCCCTTTTTGTATAGCCATGGGTAGCCAGGGCTGTTCGTTGTATTCATTTAGAATTTGAGAATCAGTTGTGTTCTGCTTGTAAATGTAATTCAATCATGATTCGAAAGAAACGTGGCGCCATCTATTATCATAAGAACGTTATTGTTGCTTCTGTGAACAGTACTTTTTCCGGGATGAAAGGTTAATTATGTTCATTTCTGTACACCTGACAACGAATATTTACAAAGTTTCAGGATGATTGGTTCAGTGATTTAGGCGTGCAAAGGTAACAAACAAACTAACTTATTTATTTAAAATATTAGTTAGGATTTGGATTATTGAGCAGAGATTTTCTTTTCTGCGAGAGTTTTTTCTATCCCAACTATGTTGTGGTCTACCAGTCTAACCGGATACAGTTATATTTAACATGGAACAGCTGCCTATCTGACCACCACAATCCAGTAACCTTCTTAGTCCTCGGTGAGACTCGTTGTCAGACTCTCGGCCTTCCGACTACGCGTAGCGACGAGAGATGGAACCGATAAATAAAAACAACACTTAACCGGCAACTTTTTAAACTGCAACACCATAATTGGTGTGTAAAGGATGATATGGCAAGAAAGGAGGTGTTTGATGAGATGACGAGTAATAGAGAAGTATGGAAGAAGGACATGCTGCGCCGACCACTAATGAATTGGGATAAGGGCCGGAGAATGATGATGAATTGGGATTAATTATTCTTCATAGAAAAGTAAGTAAGCCTTCTGAAAATCTCCTGTCGTGTCGTAACACTCGTAACTAAATACATCAACATACAATCTGAATGTACACACACACACACGTACACGCTTTGATTACAGTGTGTCCAAGCGACTGCTATGCCTATGAGGCAGTAATAATAGTCAACTGTCGATGATTTAACTAACGTTTAGTATTCATTCGATAGATATGAAACTGTTTGTGGGTGTGAGTAAACTTATGTTTCTTTAACTAACATGTAGGTAAGGGATCACCGAGATTCTCTAATGGGTATAATCTTTTACAGGTTATTATGCCTTGTGTCTCTGACTGTAGCTTCGCCTTCTTTATTTTTTCTGACATTCAAAAGTGCCTGTTATGGTCTAATTGAAACAAATGGTTTCAAGTTTGAGCTCGAGTGCCCGCCTGGATACAACCAGTGGACACATCTTACACGTCGCGGCCGCGGCCTTTTCAAAGATGCTTCATTCGAAGTGGCTGCCATTCGCCGGAGTTTGAACGTGGTTTGAACGCCTGCCGAATGCCGAAGGGAAACAACCACATTTCCAATGTTAATGTTTGTTACTTCGTTATTAAGAACCTATTTTTTTCCATTTACTCAACGTGTTCGATAATCATTACCTTTGTTTTTACGCCACTGAGTCTGGCAAAAATCTCTCAGCTACCAGGTTAACATGAATACAAAAAGCTTTTATCGTCATTCCACCATTGTAGCCATCTGTCACCCATTGGAGCGAATCAGAAAACGTTACGTTCTGCCAAAATACAGCTTCATTTTAGTGAAATCATTAATTACATTGTACCACTGAACGTTCTATGAAAACCGCTTATAGGTCGCTCAGCAGATGTTGTGTTTGACAATGAATTGGCACTGGCTGGGAGTTCACAGGAATTGTAATTATTTATACCTTCTGGTGTGGCTGTCAGCCTGCTAACATTGATCGTCATAGACTTAAATATGACGTCGTCAACATCTACTGAGTGGACTTGAATATGAAGCTCATTAGCTTTTTTAAATTACTACCTTAGTAGGTAATTATACCTTGCGGGCCTGGGGACGGGGAGCTATGGTCTAGCTCGCCGTCCGCCCGTCTCATGACGACAGGCCGTGTCGACGGCACAGAAGCGTTAGTGTTCCACGCGCGCCTCAAGAGTCAGCAATAAGGAAGGGGTTCGCAAGGGCTGATGCCTGCCGGGGCTGCGGGACTATTCGAAAGAGATAGCGTGGCCCCGGAACACAAAGGGCGATGAAGGAACATGGATGGGTTTTAGTCAGTAAAAGTCTGACACTCCCTCCTGCTCCGCCCAGAGCGGGAGAAGTCATATGATGAATTCCCATCCGAAAAAAAAAGGTAATTATCACTTGCTGGTTTCATTTCTCCATCATAAATAACATCACGCTTTGAAATCCCCGAAAAGTTAGGCAGAGGTGCACCAAACAAGATCGAAATGAGAATCAAGGACATCCAATGCAGAGGTCAGATTAGGGAAATCAATAAAGCTGTCTTCCCGCAAACCTAACAATCGATTCCTCACGATGCGCGATGCGTCGAAATACTCGAAATGCAATACATTAGCAAGCACCTCACGCAAAGGCAACTGTTTCTGCGAAGGTTGCCGAAATAATGTGTTTCCCAAAACACAGCTTTTGTATTGACTCACAAAAGGGACAACGTGATGAATTTTCTGACGAAAATATACGAGTGCCGAGATATTTTTGTATATCATTGTTACAAAAAAGTGAGCTGAGTTTTCTTTCTTACAAAATAATGTTGGTCACCACACTCACCACAGAATATTGATTCGTCATTGAAGTTAAATAAGAACCGCGGTGGCTCAGTGGAAACGGGCAGCTGCAGGTCGTAGATGCGTACCCAGGCAGGCACTTTTCTTCACGTGATTTATGTCATCACTGTTGTTCTCAAAACGGTTAAGGAAAATTCGTGAGGAAACTGCCGGCATGACCCAGACCCAACAATTCGGAGAAAAACGACAGGTTGACATCCACCAAACCGCAATGTGGATTACAGCGCATTGCCTTTTACAGAGAGGAAGCTTATTGTGTCCCAACAGTGGGCACATTATATGGTCATTATTCATGTAATGCACATAAAAACGTTGTTAGGGAACATGTACTATGGAGGCGACACTATAACTGGTGTAATAACGGTAACAAGGTGGACAATAACACGGCTCTCTACCGGAACATTGTGTTGATATTTTGAATTAAAGTCTTTCAATGATTATTAGGACTATTTATTGTATATGCACACAATAATACATTTACATTATATAAGGTGTAAAACCCTCTAAGAAGCCGGCGACCAAGCATTCTGTACTCACATCAGCATTATCATGATTCTCTTGTCCTTAACCCAATTCATTTGGGGTCGGCGCAGCATGTCTTCTTCTTCCATACGACTAACACTAAGTAATTCTATGCAAAAAATATTGCTGGGAATCGATTTTTTTTTGGATGAAAAATCACGTTTTTAAAAAGTAGGAACTAACACAAAATAAGGCGCTAAAGAAATTATTGCAGTACACACAAGCTCACACACAGACGCTAATAAGTTATCAAATCAAACTCGCTAAGTACACCTAACCGAGTGAGCCTGACAGGTGGTCTGCGAAGGCAGGTGGCGATGATTCATGAGGACACATGCTTATGAAATCGTGGTGTTCATCAAATCTTGAGTATATTTATGCGACATAAACGGTCATATCTTTTGATCGCGTTTACTTACAAGTTTGTTTTTTTCTCAGCTGTAAGAGACTTTACACCCGAATATAAGTGACAGGTCTCAAGTTCTAACCCAAGACACGCACCTCTATTTTTTCGGATACATGTGCGTATTGTATAATTATCACTAGATTCGGTCTTCGGTGAAGGAAAACATCGTGAGGAAACCAGCATGCTTTTTTTTTTTTTTTTTTTCGGATGTGAAATCATCAAATGACTCCTCCCGCTCTGGGCGGAGCAGGAGGGAGTGTCAGACTTTTACTGACTAAAACCCATCCATGTTCCTTCATCGCCCTTTGTGTTCCGGAGCCACGGTATCTCTTTCGAATAGTCCCGCAGCCCCGGCAGGCTTCGGCCCTTGCGGACCCCTTCCCTATTGCTGTCTCTCTTTGAGGCGCGCGTGGAACACGAACGCGCCGTCGACACGGCCTGTCGTCATGAGACGGACGGACGGCGAGCTAGCCCATAGCTCCCCGTCCACAGGCCCGCGTCTACGGTGGCCGGAAGCCACCACGTGGCCCCCGACGCCCGGGGCGTCTCCCGCGGCGGCCGGGACGTGAGGATATCTCCCTCTCACGTTCCCCACCTCCTTCGCTAGCATAAGTGCTTCGCAGAAGGAGGTGACGGCGTCCCATTCCGTCTCGCTCCGGACCATGGCACAAACCAGGGCCGGAAGCGAGAGGTCGCCGCCGCCGATCGCCACCTCGAGGACACGGCGGTGCTCCACCCAAGCAGGGCACACCTCCACCGTGTGCTCCACCGTGTCCTCCGGTCGATCCTCACAATGGAAACACCCGGGCGTCTCCTCCCGCCCGATTCGGTGCAGGAACTTACCGAAACATCCGTGTCCGGTAAGAACCTGCGTCAGGCGGAAAGTGAGGACGCCGTGGCGTCTCTCCAGCCACTCCTCAAAGAGGGGACTTACCGCCACTATCGTGGCGTGAAACCAGCATGCCTGAGAGATATTTCTTGACGGCATGTAAAGCCAAGTCAGAGGCCCATAGGCGGCAGAAAAACAGACACCAGGTTAGGCACTAACCACACGATAAAGAAAGAAAAACCCATCCTTGCACTCGGCAAACGTAACTTATGCTTCAAGCGACCTGTTTGGCGGTCTTCGGGCCTCTGCCTTGCAGAAAATTGTGTTAATATATCTTTCTGAAATCCTAGCAAACTTTGACGATTGCTGCTAGTATCGTATCGTCGTGCGTTAGTATTCGGGCACTGAGTTAACATGCAATAAACCACACTCCATTGCCCTTTGGCAAACCTTGAGTGGACCTTGTGTGGACGTCTGAAACTCGGTCAGGGACTGACTTAGTTATACGAATAATCTGTGACAGTTAGTGGGTAGCCAAAACTTAGAAGATTCTGAGTTTTACAAAAAGAATCCATTGAAGAAGTAAGCAGTACTGACTTACTGAGTAGTTCATTCTCATTCGCCCTTAATATTTAAGTGTCAGCACGTAATAGGAGTCGCGAGGAGCTCGTGGCTAGGTAATAACAGCCGCTCGGGTCGATCTTTAGGTTAAGCACCCATTACATCCCGAGTTTCCTCCGCGCCTCGGAAAGCACGTAAAGCCGGCTGATCCCGACTGTCATTTGTAGATCTTTGACAGTCATTACAGGTAAAAAATTTGACGTCGAGCAAAGAGCAAAAGACATAATAGATAATCTTTTGCCGCCAAAAACGCGGAAGATTTACCTAAAAACTTACGAAAGTTCTATGGACTGGAGGAATAATAAATGTTTTTGTACTAAATTGACTATTTTTCTCCCACTTAAAGTGAAAAGTACAGTTTGCACCTCGAGACTAAACGCCAACTTAATATACCCTCGGTTTCATTGACTCTCTCGCAAGCTCGGGAGTCAAACCACCTCTGGTATATTATGGCTTCGTTTAGTCCCTCGTTATAAAATATACTATTTCATTACTCATACTCTGAAAGTAGGTCCGAAGTTGCCTGAGGAGCGGGTTGAAAGTAATACTTTTCAGCTCTAGGGAGAATCGTTTTCAACTGACAACTGTCAAATTATAAAAAAAAAAATTGTTCATTTTTCTATTGAACCATGTTCCAACTTTCTATACAGCCACGATGTAAAATTGAAATAGCAAAGTTAAGTATTATTAAAGAAAAGATATTTTTTAAATAACTTTATTATAATTAAGTTTCAACTATTTCTTTAAAATAACATAGATTTGGGCAAAATATTTACAATTTTTTCGATGATGAAAATAAAAAATAATGGCTGAATAGCTGGCCGGCCATAGAAAAAAAAACAAAATAGGCCGGAAAGCGGCAATCCGATCGTCATTTTTTTTTCGAGTTGATTCATGTTTTTATTTCTACTTTCCTTGTATTCGTAATGAAAAGCACAGTGTTTACCTCGGGTTAAAGTCTTATTTAGTCCCTCGAACTATTAGCGCCCTCGCTGCACTCGGGCACCAAACGCCGCCGCCGTCTCGGGACTAAATAAGTTACTTTCACCCCTAGGGTAACAATGTACTATTTCATTACTCATACTCTGAAAGTAGGTCTGAAGTTGCCTGAGGAGCGGGTTGAAAGTAGTACTTTTCAGCTCTAGGGAGAATCGTTTTCAACTGACAACTGTCAAATTATATGAAAAAAATTGTTCATTTTTCTATTGAACCATGTTCCAACTTTCTATACAGCCACGATGTAAAATTGAAATAACAAAGTTAAGTATTAATTAATACGTATTTTTAAATAACTTTATAATTAATTCTGTTCTTTTTTTTCAAACTGCCTGTTGTAAAAGCACTTCACATCGATTCTGTGTATATTTAGCAAAAGAAACATAGTAATCTCCTTTCGCCGGCGCTTCGCTTCGCTTTAGCAAATATTTTATGCATCGAGTCTGTGTTGGGAATGTGCTGTTTTTGGACGGAATCGAATTAGTTCGTAGTCGGGTCGCAGAGGTCAGCCCGACGCTGTTGCGACAGTGAGAGTAATAATAACATTATATTCAGTAGCTTATGCACTGAAAACATTAGGCTAGGCTAAAGAAACCGGCCAAGAGCGAGGCGGACTCGCGCACCGAGGGTTCCGTACAAACTTTTTAAAGGACAAAAACTTTGCTGTTCGATCCCTAGAAACGGCTATTAAAAGACGCAAATAATAAGTTTGTAATAGTAAAATCGCTTTTTTTTATTATTGAGCTACATATTACGGTTTTCAGTTTTTTCCCTTTACATGTGCTGTAAGACCTTGCGTTTTGCACAATTTCGTGATTCTAGGTCAACGGGAACTACCATATAGGTTACCAAAACCTATAGGGTACTTGCAGTTGACCTTGAATTATCAATTTTGGTTAAAAGCAAGGTCTTACTGCACAAGTTAAGGGAAAAATTCCGAAAAATTAAATAGTACATTATTACCCTAGGGGTGAAAGTAACTTATTTCGCCCCGAGACGGGGTTTGGTGCCCGAGCGAAGCGAGGGCGCTAATAGTTCGAGGGACTAAATAAGTCTTTAACCCGAGGTAAACACTGTGCTTTTCATTACGAATACAAGGAAAGTAAAAATAAAAACATGAATCAACTCGAAAAAAAAATGAAGATCGGATTGCCGTTTTCCCGCCTATTTTGTTTTTTTTTCTATGGCCGGCCAGCTATTCAGCCATTACCTATTTTTTATTTTCATCATCGAAAAAGTGGTAAATATTTTGCCCAAAACTACGTTATTTTAAAGAAATAGTTGAAACTTAATTATAATAAAGTTATTTGAAAAATATCTATTCTTTTATTAATACTTAACTTTGTTATTTCAATTTTACATCGTGGCTGTATAGAAAGTTGGAACATGGTTCAATAGAAAAATGAACAATTTTTTTTTTATAATTTGACAGTTGTCAGTTGAAAACGATTCTCCCTAGGGCTGAAAAGTACTACTTTCAACCCGCTTCTCAGGCAACTTCAGACCTACTTTCAGAGTATGAGTAATGAAAAAGTAATTTTGGTACTTACAAGTTTTCGCGAAAATCTAAATTTGCCCATGTCTTTTTATCGTGTTGATTCAGGACCTAGATTTTTATACACCTAATAGGGACTATAGACCTCAGTATTAGGGATAAATTTCAACTTGCTAGGTCCACCCGTTCCTGAGAAAATCGGTGGTGACAGACGGTCAAGAAAGTGATCTTATAAGGGTTCCTTTTTTATCTTTTGAGGTACGGAACCCTAAAAAGTAGAAATTTAAAAATGAAAATTCTAGCAAACGATTCAGCAAAAAACTCTAGAACCAGAAATTCGAAGACATGTTACATCTACCAATCCGCACTGGGCCCGCGTGGTGGATTATAGCCCATTCCCTCTCATAGAGAGGAGGCCGTGTGTCCCAGCAGTGGGAACATTATAGGCTGATGATGATGATGAAGGCTCTCTCTACCTACCCCACCTGTGTTCAAGCGTGATAATAATCTCAGCAAAACACTCCATACTATGTAGCATGCGGGTACCAAGCGCCCAGACCCGCAAGCAGGTTGAATGTAATCTCATTTATACAGAAGCGACGCGGTGACGGTTTAGAAAGTATTCGTTATAATATCGATTTCGCGAATTCGTTTCGATGAAAAAATAAAACGTTGGTCAAGCACGAAACTAGATCACGTCGCTTTTGTTGTGTTGAAGAATGGTTTTTTAATCATCATGAAGACGGTATTGCAAGGGGATTTGGAAGAGTCGTTTCCTACGTGGTACTGTGTCACACTCACAGGCGAACTTTATAAATGCCAAACTCTGTCTGCCTGACTGTCACCTTTTTTTTATAATGGGTGTAAAGTACTCTTAACGAAGCCGAAAGGCACTTGTTTTCCCCGACATTGCTGTTATTTTCTTGTTCTAGACCATCCCTGGTAATCTTCTAGTTACGAAGATATTGGGGGTCAAAGTTCCAATTTTTTACCAGTTTAAAAAAAATGCAAGTTTTTTACAGAATGCTTGGTTGCCGGCTTCGTGAAGCGTTCGTTTACACTTTGCATTATAAATAGTTATAGTTCGTAAGTTTAGATTTAGAAGGTATATAGATAAATAGTCTAAAAAAACTAAAATGTCTCGCTCGCACTAGTAGGCTAGTTGTCTACCTAAAGAGTCTTGTCTATGGTGTGCGGGAGCCCTAACTGATCATCCGACTTCAAACATTCTTTCACTGGTAGAGCTCTATCGCCGAGTGCCACAGAATGTGTTCGTTACAAGCTAAGGCACAAAACTGCTACAAGTTTGTACTACTTTGCTAACTTATACGATACCGCCGATACAATACCTTCACTATTTATATAACAAAACTGTATAGAACCTCTTTATCTTCAATAGAAAGTCTACCCTATTGAAGCGCTCAATTTTTAATTATCGATTCAAAAGATTCTATTAGGTTCTGAATGAAACTTGTAATAGAGACTAGATTTGATTTGACAAAAGATGGCGACTCTTCAGCTTTGATTAAATTGAGATAGTTGTTGATAGTCTGCCATCTTTTATGTGAAAAAACAAAAGAAGAAAAGCTATAGAATTATAGACGACCTGAATGGCGCAGCGGTAGTGAGGCTGCCTTACGTTCGTTGGGTCCCGGGTTCGAATCCTGGTAGGAGCAAATGTTTGTGTGATGAGCATGGACATTTGATTCCGAGTCATGGATGTTTATATGTATAATAAGTATGTATTTACAAACAAAAATAATCTATGTAGTATATCAACTATCTGGTGTCCACGACACAAGCCTCGTTGCTTAGTGTGGCGCTAGATGGCGCTGTGTATAATGTCCAGCGATATTTATTTATTTTTTATTATTTGATAACAATATTGAGTCTAGGCAGTCGCTCCAGATGTCAAATACTGGTATTCAGTTGCATGCGGTTAGACTGGAAGCCGACCCCCACACAATTGTGAACAGACCGGCAGATGGTGACGAATATCGGAATTCAGCAACCATTCTGACCAAGGATTATCGGTTTACTCAATTACTAGATTGTAGAGGTTAGATAGGCAGTCATCAGCATCATCATCATTTCAGCCGAAAGACGTCCACTACTGGACCCCCAAGTGTCGCCACATGTCCCGGTCTCGTGACTCGCATCCAGCGGATCCCCGCAACCTTCACCAGGTCATCGGTCCACCTAGTGGGAGGTCTTCCAACGCAAGGTCTTCCGATTCGCGCTCGCCACTCCAGAACTTTCCAGCCCCACATAGTTAGACACAATCAAGCAGATGGTGATGAATATCGGAATCTAGCAACCATTCTTGCCGAGGATTATTGTTTTACCCATTAACTGGGTTGTGGAGGGCAGATAGGCAGCCGCTCCTTGTACAATACTGGTACTCAGCTGCATCCAGTTAGACTGGAAGCCGAACTCAACATAGTTGAGAATGCAGGCATATAAGAATGGTACAAAATAATAAATTGTCAGGGTTAGGACTAGTGTTGCAGAGCAATGAGGAGCTTGTGACGATAAAAGGAGATGGCTTTGAAAAAAAAAGAGAGAGTACCTGAGGGAAAGTTCGATGGACTGTATGAAAAATAATATATGGCTAGAATGGAAGTGAATTCGGAGATGACTTCGAAAGAAGTCCTCCGACCATTGTATGTATGTTACCTACATAATGAGATCAGAAAGAAATAATGTAGTTTTTTTTTACAAGGCGATGATTATTCTATATTTAAATAACCAAGTACGGTGTTTTACCATAAGAAGCACCTTATGCGTATAAAATATTAATAGAGAACACAGAGATAGGACTCTTAATTCCCCTTCTCCGTTTACCTAAGGATGTAAGAAAGGGATGCCAATAAACTTGAGTGCCTCTTATCGCTTGAAAGCATTTCCTTTATCTAAACCAACTTCCTTACTACTCATGCCTCCCTGGTACTTGTTACACGTGTGGCTTAAACTCGAGCACAAAACTCAATTATAAACTAATGCGAGGAGACACAATTACCTGACAATCGATCGTAATCGATTCTCGGAAATTTGTCGATACGTAGTTTGCATACAAGACAACGAGTTGTACTTCTTGGGTTAGAATCCAGGCACTTACACACAACTTAGTGTAATATAAAGGGTGTAAACAGACCCTTCACGAAACCGCCAAGCATTCTGTACATCAAACTAAGTAACTCTACGCAAAAATTATTGCCGCGAAACGATTTTTTTTTGGGTGAAAAATCACGAGTCACGGTAGGACTCAATGTAACGCACTCAAAACATTGTGCTGACGGATGGATTGAATAGTACGGGGGTCGTGGAGGTGTTTAAAGTATAGCTATCAAATTAAAAACTGGATATAAAAAATAATTTTGAAAAAGTTGGACTTTGACCCCAATATCTCCGTAACTAGGTATAGTTGGTGCCAGTTAAGATCGCAATAGCGGTCATTGCCCTTTCCCTAATATATCTTTGTACGAAACAAAACAAATGAACCATTTATATCGTTTTTTATTAGGAAATAACCGGCCAATTGCGTGTCGAGTCTCGCGCAGTGTAGGGGTAGTAGCCCATTAATAATAATAATAAAAACAATAGATATATTAGATCAAATTTGACATCTAACAGTTTAGCAACTACAGCAAATACTTCATCTTAGTCACTTTAGAGGATTTATCCTAAGAATTTGGTGGTACAAAATTATCCAACAACCAAGTTTAACGACTATTACTGCTAAACAAATAAAATTATCTTAACCGCTATAATTTACCCTAAAATAAAATATTTTCGAATATTTTATTTCAATTCATTTCGTAATTGCACACCGCTACAAAATTACAGCTTTCTAGTACTAACAGTCTCTGAGCAAAACCTCGAAAGGACGGACAGACGGACATGACGAAACTATAAGGGTTCTTAGTCAGGACTACAGAACCCTAAAAATGTTGAAGATCACGATAGATGACGATTCAAGACTTGAACAGGCTTATTTTTGGATTTCAGAGTTAAGAACTTTAATAAATGTGGTGCAATGACCGCTTTTGCGATCTTTACTGGCACCAACTTTAGAAGGTTAATTTTATTAGGTTTATTATCAACAGCACCGGGGGGGGGGGGGGGGGGGGCTGTGTCCCAGCAGTGGGAACATTAAGGTTGATTATGTTGGTTTACCAGCAGCGTAATATGACGTGAGTGAGTTTCTTGTAGCAAACATAATCATTACTTGTCCGATTCTACGGTTCAAGGTGAAACACTGACAAAAAAACATCGTGTGTGAAAAAACCACGCGTGTACAGGTATTGAGTTTTCCGGTCTAGGTTTTTTTATTTATGCTCGTAGTTTCCTAATATGGTATGTGTACAGCCTCCAATCTATATAAAACATCACGCCTGCAATTCCCGAAGGGTAGGGCAGAGGTGTAATTAATACTACACCCATAATCATGAGTTGTTTTTAAGTTCCATGTAATAGGGGGCGATCCTAATGCCATCAATCGCACAAATTTAGATTCCGTGGCTGCTATTGTGAAATTCCTGATGGAAAAACCCGCCCGACCTGGGAATCGAACCCAGGACTTCTGCTCAGCAGTCTCCACACCCAAACGAGTATGTAAGAGGAAGTTAAAAGTTTCGCCAGTTACAGAAAAGTTGAATCGACTGTCTTGATATGGACGTGTGATGAGGAGGGACGAATCTCATGTGACTAGGAGAGAGATGAATATAAATGTTGATGGATGGAGAGGGAGAGGAAGACCAAGGAAACGATGGATTGATTGTGTGAGGAGTGATATGAAAGATAAAGGAGTAAATGATAGCGTGACGGTTGACAGAGGAGAATGGGCGAAAAAAACGTGTTGCGCCGACCGCGAGTAACATGAGATGAGGCAGGAAGGTGATGATGCTCCACACCCTTCCATCAATAGTCATCTCATCTCTTTAGAACCTTTTTTAAAAGTAAATTACGCACTAGAAACCATAAAAACGTAGCCCTGACCGGAACCGTACCAACTTCACATGCCTGAGTCAGCGCATTCCATACAAATATTAACTCGGCTGACTCGACTGATCTGAAGTTAGTTTCAAGGTAACGTGAATAAATATTATCTTGTAATTTTCATAATGTAGTTTACATCACATCACGCTTGTAATCCCTGAAGAGTCAGGCAGACGTGTACCAAATGGTACACCTATATTTCGCACTTATGTTTAAGTCCCTTAGAATTGGGGGCGAGCCTATTGCTATCCAGCACCGGGAGCAAATCCAGACTCAGTGGCTGCTATTGAGAAATCCTTTTGGGTAAACACAATAACAGTGCCCAACCTGGGAATCGAATCCAGGTTCTCATACTCAGCAGTCATGCATACGGTAATTACTATTCTCATCGTGTTGTGCGATCTAGTAGACGGTGCAGTATGCCTTCTGCCATCATCAGCCTCCTCAATCGCACGTCACTCAACTCGATTCCCAACAACTCTCATCCAGTTGCTACCAGCCACCCTGTCAACATCGTCGCTCCACCGAGCTTGAGGGTCCCACCTTACAATGAGGAATTTTCCACTGACGTTTGTCACAACGCTTCAATATATATCAATAGATGGCGCTGATCAGCTTTGGGAATATTTTTTTAAGCGGCGTTCTAGTAAAATCCAATGAAAATAGAATTTACTACTGTATTATATTATAGGTCAATGGTAAAATCTTTTAGCAGGGCAAAAAAAAAACTCTCCTAGACACATGTCAAACTCATTGTATGGTTAAATTTCTTTATTATTTATTGTTTTTGTATATAAAGTGAGAAGTGCAAAGAACCTTTTTTCTGTCAAACATTTTTAACCTAAAAAGTCTACTGTTCTTTTGTATCACTGAACTGAACCACAAGTTTTTCATGGTTTTTGCTATTGTTCTTCTGAGTGCTGTTGCGTTACGTCTGAACTCCTGGTGCGTCGAGCCGAGCTTAGGTCCCTCCGAACTTCAGTTAAATCATGATCTGTCAAATGACCAATTTGTTCGAGACACCATTGTTTAACTATTGTGACTACTTCGTGGACAGATCAAGGGTTAAGGCTTTGTGGGCATAAAAGCGAGCCATTTTATTATTCCCAAGGTTGATCAGCGCCATCTAGTTCGTTCATAAAAGCACTGGAAAATTTCCCATTGCCGATTCGCGGTCTTCACTCAAGAACACATCGACGCGACGCCAACGGTGATCGGTTCTACGCCTAACACTTCTTCTTCCATACTTCTCTCTTAGTTTCAGTACCACCTCCTTTCTGGCCAAATTTTTCTTTGGTCTTCAGTTTTATTAATAAATATTATCATTATTGACACAGCCTTGAGCAACTCAGTGGTCAGTAATCCAACACCGCGATGTCCCGAGGTCGAATCCCGACGTGTACAAATGTGTATTTATAAGTTTATACTAACTTATGTTCGTCATTTATCAAAATCTATTTAAATTGTGTAATTTATAATGTTATTTCGCGCTAACTATTTATTAATTTGAAAGAGGCGTTACCAGGGCGTTAGATATAAAAAGAAGTATGTCGGAGAGTATCGTACGTCTAAATAAATTTAATTAAACCAGAGATTCAATTCCAACTAATATACTAGCGATAGGGAAAATAATTAAAACCCAGAAGAAATGTCCAAGACGATTAAACTCCGTAATCATGGTGAATTTAGCAAATCGAGCTTAAAATAATGATGAATATTCATGTTCCAAAGTTTTACGTTTTCTCAGAGTTTGTTGAAACATAACAACAAGTTGACAAGGGTTGGATGTTGCGCAGTACTGAATTAGAAGGTACAAAATCTTGATCGATCAATTCAGAGTCATCTTAGTAACGAATTAATTATGATTCACTTTCATAACATCACTATTATTCTCTTGCATTCAAATATTTACAATTCTTCAAACTCTCTTTGCTTTATCTCAATAAAATGAGTGGTAGACGCAGTCATGTCTTCCTGAACCATACATCTCACCTGTCATACCAAACTCAAAGCATTGATTACAAAAAAAAAAGGTTTTTGCAGAAAAGTTTTTCTTTGTGGTATGGTATTTCACAGAAATTCTTGTTGAGTGCTTATTTTCCATTGTTCGTAAAAGTTATTTAGCAGGTCATCAACATAGACATAGACGACAAAATATGTATAATAGAAGATAACTGACAAACCATCCAAGCAATGTAAATAAAACCACCAGGCAAGCTTCCTCTACCAAATAGAAAAAAAATCATGTTAATCGGACCAGTAATCACGGAGTTATGGGGTAACGGACATAAAATAAAACTTTGTAGAAGTCAGTTAAGTATACCAGTTACAGGCACTTGAATTGTCGAAAACAAAACAAAAAATCTACAATCCCTCCACAATCACAAACCATAATGACTGTAGTTGCCCATTCCAAAGCGTAGATCTGTGTGGAGAAGAATCTTGTTCGTCTCAGTATTGCCAATATGAATATATTCCTTCATCATGTTCCTGCGGCAGGAACTTACTTTACTTGGGGTTGGCGCAACACGGCATCACGGCATCATTTACTCCTTTCCCTTCCATATCACTCTTCACACAATCCATCCATCTTTGCTTTGGCCATCCTCTCTCACTCCATTCATCAACATTCATGTCCATCTCTCTTTTTAGTTACATGCGTTTCATCCCTCCTCATACCATGTCCATACCAAGACAAACGACTTCACTTCCTTTAATTTTTTCTGTAACAGGCGCCGCCACTTTCTAACCATTTAATCATAATGGGGCTGCCGCTGCGGCAGCGGAGAACCTCAAGCGGCGAAAATATCACGTAACCTTATTGGTAACTATATTTTCGAGCCGTTTGGGGTTGAAACTCTAGGACCGTGGGGTCCGAGCGCTCACAGCCTTTTCAAGGAAATTTCAAAACGCTTAGTTGACACTTCCCGTGACCCTAGGGCTGGCTTTTACCTTGGCCAAAGGCTTAGCGTTGCCATACAGCGTGGTAATGCCGCCAGTCTCTTGGGGACATTACCAGGTGACAGCGTTGATGAGGAGTTTTTTGACGCTATTTTGTAAGTTAGTTTAGTTAATTTTAATAGATTTGTATATTTAACCATAAATATTTATTTATCTCAACATCCTTATACAGGCACTGGTTAATATAGGTATTATCTCCCACACAAGTTTCGGTCATAGCAATACAATTGTCGTATAACACTAAATCAAATGCCACAGCTACTAAAAAAACCACTTGACCAAATGCATGCAAAAAAATCAAGCACGCGCTCCAAAATAAATTATGCATAATAATTAAATGACCAACCCCTTTTCAATTGGAGTAACATTGAGCCAACCGTGAGGTGGGGCGCGCGCCCCTCACCTGCGCGCTGTTGCCGCTGCGTGCGCGCCGGGCGGAGCGGCAACCACGCAGGTGTCGGGTTCCCTGTTCACTGGGCACTCGGGTAGCTCCTGCGCTGTCTGCGGCCTTAGTGCAATCAGATGTTATTTATGTTAATTATTATTTTAAGTCATCTTGCTCTACATTTGGGTCGTATTGAAATATAAGAAAAAGCTTTTGCCTACGAAAACTTATAGTCGTTTTTTTAATTGGATGTTTTTAAGTTTCCTATCAGTCTGACTGCTATAAGAAGAAAAACCGAAACAAACTTATAGGTCACACACAGTCTCTTTTAAAGTCCCCAGGCATTACATCACAGATTTACCTTTGACTTTACTAATCTATAGCTGCTAAATGATAGATAGTGTTCATTGAAACTAGATACAGCAGGACTGAAGCAATCATTATCATCATCGTTATTACTCTTCAAGCCATTGCCCAGCGTGCTGATTCAGCAAAATCAACCTAAAATATTCTACTGCTGAGGCTGACACACAGATCTCCTCTCTAGAGGGAATGAGACATAGTCCACCGTGCTGGCCGCGCGGGTTATACCATTTGACAAGACAGGCAGTGGAATCTCACGCATGTCATTAGTTATTTATTTACTTACTCGGCGTCGTGTACTCGTGTGTCACACGTCGAGTCACGCGAACCGTCGTCAGGCGTCAATTGTAAACATGCATTGAACGCGCGAAGGAATGTTCTTTCTTACTGGATCTGTAATGTCAGAACATTGATAACATTTCAATGATCTTCTACTTCTTAGCGTGTCCGTCAGCTTCTGTAATGTGTCCCTTTATTTGCGTGATTATTTGGTGAATTATGAATCGCTAGATTTTGCCCTGACTTCAAAATTAGCTCACGCGAACATGCTTCCGGGATGAAAGGTATTCTATATCACAACCCAGGTTATGGTCTAACTCTGTACCAAACATCATCGCAAACAGTTGAAGCGTGAAAAGGCGCCTATCTCAAATTGTTAGTACGGATCCCAGGCAAGTAAACATCAGCGTTTTTAAACGTACTTGCTTTTGAATCCAAGAAAGCAATTTTGTTAATGAAGACAGATTTTCAAAACCATTTTTGTGTTAAAGTAAAAACGAAAAAGTATTAAAATTGCGAACTCAAAGACAGAAATGCAAGCATTTCCAACTCGTGTTCTTTACCACTCACTAAAATGACCCAAAAATTATCATCTCAAAACACAGAATAATTAAGTGGCCTCACAAAAAGCATGACCTACAAACAACCTCTCGCAATTACTCAAAAAACTCCTTTGTTACCGAAAATTAATAAGCCCAGAACGAGGACTCCAATCTCAAAGACAATAAGAAAAAGTAACAACTCGACGAAACAAACGCTTTACCAAAACAACCCTTTCAAACTTTTACAATGTATAAAATGGGAACAAAGTGTTCCCAAGAATCGTTCCCTGGGGGACGCCCAACAGGTATCTCCGTCTCTTTCATTTTTGACGTGAAATTCCGGTTTCTTTCGCCTGTGTAAGTGAGAGGGGAGACAATGGAATAGCTCCGTGAGGTGTGTATAGGAAAACAGATGTATTTGACGTCAGATCGGTGGAGCTTCTGTGTCGAAGCCTTGTGTCGGAACTGGTCGTAACGCGTGCGATGATTATTGCTGTGATATGCGCATGGCGGCAGGCGGATGCGATAGCACGTTATGCTTGATATGAATGTATTTGTAAAGAAAAGGAAATGTTTTCATATTGGAAAATGTTTATAGGAATCGGTGAATATTGTACTGGTTATAAAAATTACATCGATTTGTAGTTAAACAAGGATTTTTGGGTGCGTCACTTAAATCAAAAAAATAAATCAGTTCTACATATTTTATTGTGTTACCAACAGTACCGGGGGGTACAGAGATTCTTCATTTTGCGCTCGAAAAACTATAACAGGGGTGTTATAGTTTTTCGAGCGCAAAATGAAGAATCTCTTACTATTGCACAATAATTTCTTTTATACAGCAAAGATCTTTTGCTACAAATTGGGGATCGTATACTAGCTAGTAGTATAGCTAAATAAAAACAGGTGACTTGAATGCGAGTGGTTGAAACAATGAGGGGAGCATACTATTGGGGTTGAGAAGTATAAAGGACATTGGGCTGGCCCCTATTGTATGTGTGGCCTTTACGCTGTCAATTATTAAAATACTGTTAGATGAATAAAATAATAGCGAGCGGCAATTTATAGTAATTGGTGATTAACGGCCTCGTTGGTAAAGTGGTCGCAAGAACTACTGCTTAACATGAAGTCCTGGCTTCGATTCCCAGTTCGTGCAATGTGTGATTGGGTGTTTTCCATCATATATTGCTGCGTCAGTAACAGTCCGGAGAATGAAGTTGTGTTCAATTGATGGCTATAGGCTCGCCTGCTATTACAAGAAAATTAAATATAACTTGCGAATTGTGGGTGTCTTTACTATAGTACTCTGTCTGACACTAAGGAGATTACAAGCGTAATGTTATGTTATGTTGGTGATATAAATAAACTTATTTAAATTATGAAACTGACTGTAACTGAGTAAACCCTTTGAATCATCTCTCAAAGTAAAAATCCAATCAAACTTACGTACCAGGGCCGCAGAGGTTGTGAAGAGTCCGCAATTCTAACTTTAATGAGAATTATGATAACTAGGAACTGTTTATAGAAGGGGTGAAGGGGTGGGAAGGGCTGTAGGAAACGCTTTGATGTTGAAATGAAACTATTAAGATTAATAGTTGAGTTTCCTCTGAGCACGACTTCCTTCGGGAAGATACTTTTCTCTACTTACTGTAGATGTTTGTGTTTTTAACTTACAAGATAGAGATACATGAAAAATATATTTACACTAGCTCTTGCCTGTGTATTCGCCCGCAGGGAGTTCAGAAACTATTCCATTACCAATGCCATCACATCAAGCTAACCGAAACTGTCAAATGATCCCAAACAACTTGAACTTAACGTTTTAGCAATAAAAGTGAAAATTGAAGGTTGTAGAAATTTGACAGGTTGTAGTAGCTATGATATACTACAAGGATCAAAGTATATTTCCAGGTCATGGTTTTCATTTGTGACTTTTTAAAAAGGTAACACACTGACAGAGTTACTATCGCGTTTATAATATTAATATGGCTTCGGAGGTAATTTTGCAAGCCGTTTGAGAGTACTACTTAAAAAATCGCTGAGAATATACCTCGTTTGTCATCACTTGCTTACTTCATTCTCTTTGGTTTAGTATTTACTTGCTTGAACCAAACAAAGCAATTTGTTTATATAATTACCGGCATCCATTGTGAAACGATTCAATTTATCGTAAGCTTTAACCGACTTTTTTCCTAAATCACGTTAAGTATCATCAGGAATTTCTGAGTAGCAGATCGAAGTCTGGATGCGAGCCCGGTTGATGGCAAAAGGGTAGCTCATATTTAATGACTACAGATCCGGCAGTAAGACATCGTCGTCTGCCAAGCCTTCTCCCAACTGTGTTGGGGTCGCCTTCCAGTCCAGTCTAACCGGATGCAGATGAATATCAGTATTTTACATGGAGTGACTGCTTATCTGACCTCCACAACATCTTTAAATTTGAGTGTACTGTATGTGCACCTCAGCCAAGCGCGTCAGGGATAGACAACCTACAGGCGTTCAATTCATTGAAATATTGTTTTTTCAGCCAAATACCATTGTTTGAACAGAGAGAAATCTCTAATTCAAACGCACAAATGTGGCTGATCCATCACCAGCGCTTACAAAATGATTGATAAGCGCGAGCACCATCGACCACCATCCATCAGCGCCAATAAGCGATCTAACAAGCACTCAAGCACTAACAGCTTACAATGTGCCATGGAGTAGTTAGGTCCAGAAGGCTAACGGCTAATCCAACTATGAAGTTGTTGCCGGTGCCTCAGCTTAGGAAACCGTGCTATGTTTTGACGCTTCAATATGTGCCTATGTTGGTTTATGCGGAATAAAATGTTTTGATTTTGATTATGGCTTCATACAACGATCAAGGAAACTAGATACTTGCCAGTAATTGTACGGAAAACTTGAACAATGGGAGGTCAGTTTATACTGGCGGATTTCAAAATAATACAGCGATTGTGCTTCCACTCGCTGCACCAACTTGTCTATGGAGAAGTTTCACAGACCGGACTTTGACTTTACTTTTGTAAAGTAGGCATTACAAATATCAACTTTACTCATAATAGAATAAGGTTCTTGTAGTAACGAAACGGCCAAGCCACATATTTTGACTAAGGTGTAGAGTTTGTGAAGTTAGACCTTGTAGAGTTAGAAGCTTGGCTCTACATGACATCTGATAACTTTATGACAGTGCGAGTCATCGTCATCTCGTCTTGGCAACATTTTACATGAAAATGTTTTTGGTGGATTAGTATGAAACTCTCATTTACGTTTGCTTCAATACGAAAAAAAGTAGAGACAATGTTAATTAAATAAATTTGTAAACATAGAGGATCTATGATCTACGATCTATCTGTAACACCGCCATTGTAATTTGACCTATGTTTACAAATAAAGCATTCTGATTCTGAACATTATTCGATTTTACTTAAGCTAAGTCAATGTATTGTCAGTGAATTTTGCCAAATGTTTTAATATCACGCCTGCATTTCCCCAGACGGGTACCTACTTTGTAGGTAGAGCTGACCTTCTGTAACTATCTACTCTGTGAACAGCGTGAATATACACAACGCACACGCTTTTAACAAATCTCCAAGAAAAATCGGCGATCAATAGTTATTTTGTTTACATTGATCGCTCGCTATGTAAACACAACGGACGCTTGTTTGTTTGGCACGTAATGTAAACCGTGCAGGCGTTTTTATTATTATGGACTCCTTAATGAACTACGCTTAATGGAATTTTACGCTGAAATCTTTATTTATACATGTTGCTGGAAATCTGAAATGACGCGTGACAAGCGATTTTAATCAATTTAGTAATTAAAATGTTAAACAGTAAGCGTCATAATTGCGTAACAATCACTGCAGTAAATGCGTAACATACTCGCATTTCCAATGTTAATAGTTTTGACAATTCACCAGCATTGACTTCATAAGTTTCAAATACCATACGATTTTTTCAATCTTAGAAAGCAATGTGTAGTACATTTTCTTCATTTTTGTCGATTCTTTCTTCTAGAATCCCGTCATGCTGCGCGGGCTGCGGGCAGAAAGTGGGGAATGTGGGTGTTTTGGATGACTACCTTATGTAATTTTGACTTTCAAAAAGTGATGATTTTTAGCCAAATTTGAAAGAAAGTGTTTTGATTTTAATCTGATCCTACACGCACTCCGGTTGCGAGTATTTAAGTACCTGACTGTTCCGAAGAACATCACCAATAGCATTTTTCGAACTAATGGCTGATGATATAACATAATGAGTGTGTATTCATAATGTAATTCTTAGCAGTTTGCGTGTAGTTCCCGAAGTGTAACGCGAGACAAACCGCGATGGCCGGCGGATCATCTTTTAGTGGCAAAGAATAATAGTGGCTGACGTTTACACCGAAGTGCTTATTCATTTATTATTTAGAGTTTCATGATACTACAGAGAGGGTTTCAGAAGAAATATACAAAGTGTAAACGGACCCTTCACGAAGCCGTCAACCAAGCATTCTGTACATCCAACTAAGTAACCCTACGCAAACATTATTGGTGAAAAATCACGTTTTACGGTAGAACTCAATGTAATGTACTCAAAACATTGTGCTGGTGGATGTATTGAATAGTGTGGGGGTCGTGGAGTATATAAAGTAAAGTTAGAACATTCAAAACTTGTATTAAAAAAAAAAACTTGTGAAAAAGTTGGAACTTTGACCCCAATATCTCCGTAACAAGAAAGGTATGGTCTAACTAGAACAAAAACAAATATCGCAACGACGGGGAGAACAAGTACCTTTCGGCTTCGTTAAGGGTACACCCTTTATTATAGAACAACTGTGATCCCAGGTCTCAGTCAGGTCTTATAGCTAAATTATATAATTGACAAGTTACACTTGTGCAAGCAGCGTTGTCCCGTCTATTATACATATATTATACATATATTATACATATATTATACATATATTATACATATATTATACATATATTATACATATATTTTAACGTCTTTGGTACCTCTCTATAATATACAACTAAAACTCAAGTATTTTCACCAATGTCTTGTACTACCATCTTGTAGTCACTGAAATTCTAAACGATTTGCTGCCAATTCTCTTATCAAATCGTATGGTCGATTGTTGGTTTGTTGATCAGTCAAGAGAACATAGAGATTTGGCATTGACTTTAAAAACCTTTCAGACATTGGAAATTAGTTTTATCACTTTAAACCATCGCAACGTGGAAATTGCCGCTTGGTGCTCCAGAGCTTGGAACTTACCTGCCACAGTAAGTTGGCTTTAACGTCTGGGTTAGCTACTAAATGAGAATCTCAACATTTGTTATCTAAGTTTGACCACTGGCCATCTTTAACTAACCGCCAACAGTAACGTAGCGAGCGATGCCACACCCCGCATGTCGACAAATCAAGATAATTTGTATATCTTTCTTAGCTTTCACGAGATTCTTGTGATACATACGACGGGGATTGATATTCATTATTAACAATTACTTTCCGCTTTACTTTCACTACGCAAGGGGCTTGAAACATAGTTGTTAGGAACTAGATATACGTACAATGTATCAACGCGTAGATTTCCCCTTGATTCTTCGGATTTATAGAGCTCCTCATACTAAGAACGACCTAGGTTTTCAATCACCGTAATTTATAACCAAGTATACGAGTATTTTCACTACTAGAATTTGCTTTATAAATTATTCATGATTCGAATTAATTCATAAGAACGTTCGTTGGTACGCGTCGGTGTGAGACGCGGCCTGTCTCGGTTATAAATAGGTCACGGCTGCTCTTACATCGCGGTATACAGGGACAGACTTCGGCCGATTTCTACTTACGACTTCGAACGTTACGCTGTCGACTTCGACTGTTACCGTCGACTTCAATTCAAGCTTTCAGGAGTTTGGCATTGCTTGCCTCGGGGAAAATGCATTTTCTTGGGCATAAGTTTCTACTAAAATTAAGCTGCATTTTATATGCAAAGTCAGTTAGATTCTCCAAACTTGACCGATGAGAGTTTACGAAACATTAAGGAAATCTTCACAACAAGCTGGTGATGCTCCGCGCTGGGGAGTTTGTTCCGCCACTTCTTATTGCCAGCTAAAACAGTAGCACTACTTAAATCAGCCTAATTTAAATAATTGACTTTTGGTTTCGACATACAAACACTAATATTGATATTAATATTATAACTGCGTAATGTAACGGACATGTGATGCGGAGGAATGAGGAAAATGTCGTGAGGAAAGTTTTGAGTATGAATGTGGATGGGTATAAGAGTAGAGGAAGAACAAAGACACGATGGATGGACTGTGTGAAGGATGATATGGCTAGAAAGGAGGTGTTTGATGAGATGACGAGTAATAGAGAAGTATGGAAGAAGACATACTGCGCTGAACACGAGTAAATTGGGACAAGGGCAGCAGAATGATGATGATGATTATAACTACGTAAGTAACTCTATAAAGTGTAACATAATAACCGCACAACCTCTCGTGTCGTGTCTCGGATCATGAAACTGAACAAGTTTGTACTAAGAGTTCTTGAGATTCGTAAATAAAACATTTGAATCTTCTATAGGAATTGACGCGATCAGCTGAATCTACTACACGCATTTAAAAAAAAAACATTGTATGGTAAAACAAAAAAAAAATTACATGATTTTCCAAAAGTCATAAAAGAAATGTTGTCCAGCTTCATGGTCTCAGTCACCACTCGAGAAGTTGAGCGTTTGTTATGTTAAACCTTGGGGTTTTTGGGTACCCCCAGGAGTATTCGTAAAGAATGTATCTTTTTATGGCGTCACTATTTGGACCACCCTGTATAAACATGTAAACAACTAAACAGTACATAACTAGTAAATAGGTCAGGGCTGAGTCGGCGTTACTCCGTGATATCCGGCGGATATCTGACGGATAAGTTGGAACCGGCCCAGCAATGGACGCCCGTCTCTATGTTTATGTTGACCTCCTTGTTGATCATGTTACCCCGGTAAGCTAGAGTATTTTAGCTTTGATTTATTTGGACTCAAAAAGTGCACAAACACACAAACAGGAAGTGAAAACCTATTTTCACCTCTTACGGATGTCTAGCTGTTGGCCGCGACCTTCGTTGCGTGAAATTATTAAAAAGAAAAATAGCATTTCCCTTTTCGAATCGGATTTTGTTACTATGTTCAAGGGTATTTTTTTGCACGGCACCTTAATTCTTATTCAAAAATATAAGTAGTCTGAGTTACTTGCTCCTTATAACATCAGCTATCTGCCAGTAAAAGTTTAGTCTAAATTAGTCCAGCCGTTTCGCAGATTAGCCGGAACAAACACACATACACAAAATGTATAAATGCCGTATGGTATTTTCATATGCATTCAGTAAAAAGCTACTATTAAGTTACTACTTTATTATCGAGAGGTAAAATTAATATGTAAAGCGTGAAGTCCAATAAATAAATATTTTTTATCTTCCCTTCTAATATCTGAGAATCTTTTATGAAATTATTACAGCACTGATTTTCACGCGAAACGTTCAAAAACGAGAATCTCTTTCATTGCTTTTCTAGGTATTTTTTTTGAACACCGAAATGGCAATTACCTGAACACTTTTTAATTTTCGTCATTCAAAGCATATTTAGTCTCTTTTCAAAGTGTAATAAATTATTTTTTTATCTTTTACAGGTAATTAACTAAAGAATATTTTCAAAGGAGCAAAACGTTTCAGTAATTTATTGGTAAGCTTTAGTAACTAGAACAAATTATTGTATTTTCTACAAAATTATTTTATCACCATTTGAGTGAAATATCAATCAGTGGGCTGGTCCAGTGATCGCAAGCGTAACTCCTGAGCACGAGGTCCTGGGTTCGATTCTCAGCTTGAGCAAAGTGTTATTGGGACACAGACGACAGGCCGTGTCGACGGTGCAGGAGTGTTCCACGCGCGCCTCAAAGAGAGTCAGCAACAGGAAGGGGTCCGCAAGGGCCGATGCCTGCCGGGGCTGCGGGACTGTTCGAAAGAGATACCGTGGCCCCGGAACACAAAGGGCGATGAAGGAACAAGGATGGGTTTTAGTCAGTAAAAGTCTGACATTCCCTTTTGCTCCCCCCAGAGCTGGGAGGAGTCATTTGATGATTTCAAATCCGATAAAAAAAAAAAAAAGGTAATGACAGTAATACTACTAGGTATACCTCTGCCAAACTCTGCGAGGACTACAGGCGTGCAGTTATGCTTGCTTCGCTTCCTCTAGTACCAGGAGATCATAAGAACCCTACAAGTAACTCCTCGCGTCACAAAGAGTGCGGGTCGATCGCATATGAATTATTGAGAAGCATTACTGGTACTATCGCATCGTTTGAAGGTCGCGGCCGACTGAGTCTAATTGAAAACTGAAGGACGACCGTGTAGGCAGGCTGATTTAAGGAATAGCAATTATTCCGTTATTTATTTAAAATATCTGGTAAAATGTAACTACAACGAGTGGGCGAAAACCGAATTATTTATTCGTGATATGTACAGAAAAAAAAGTAAAAATTTAATTAGTTGAGTGTGAATGTGGATGGCTATTTAGAGTAGAAGAAGACCAAAGAAACGATAGATGGACTGTGTGAAGGATGATATGGCACGAAAGGCGGAGACTGCTGAGATGACGAGTACCAGAGAAGTATGGAAGAAGAAGACATGCTGCGCCGACCACAAGTAAATTAGGATAAGGGCAGGATAATGATGATGTCTTGTGTAATTTTAAACGTTTAAAATGTACTGAGTCTGTCAACCAGAGCCTATTTAGAATGTCTCTTGTTTCAGCTCTTCACACAATCAATTCATCCGCCCTTTTCTCCTAACCACAACAATATAACAAGTTTCTAACATAATAGCGCTCGACATAACTTTGGATCTACGTTCGGCAAACTGTCGAACAAGTGCCGTTACAGGGACGCGCGGCGCACCGCACTTAAAGTATCGCGCGTAAACACTTTATAGCGTTATATTCTTAACACTAGTTACTTCGTTGTTTTCTTTCAAAAGTGGATCAAGCAGAATATTTTCTATCTAAATCATCATTCTCCTGCCCTTATCCCAATTCATTAGTGGTCGGCGCAGCATGTCTTCTTCTTCCATACTTCTCTATTACTCGTCATCTCAGCAGTCACCTCCTTTCTTGCCATATCATCCTTTACACAGTCCATCCATCGCTTCTTTGAATCGTTCATCTACTCTTATTCTCTATCAAAATCTGCATCTCAATGGTGTAACTCACTCAGAAATCACACCATCAACAATCTCATACGTTTCTCCCAAAAATTTTCGGGAGCTGGTATACTTCTCTAAATTCTGCCTACTTTTCGGAACTCTGTTGGGGTCGGCGCCCAGTCTAACCGGATGCAGCTGAGTACCAGTATATTACATGGAGCGACTGCCTATCTGACCTCCACAACCCAGGGTAATACGATACCCCTTGTCGACGCCATGTTTGGCAAATTGTGGTCTTCATTTACATATTCGTGTGCTCAAAGGACCTGTCGACAGGGATCTATTGACAGACTCAGAGTATGTATTTAATATAGACACTTTTGAATTAAAACAAGCATATCAAGCTGCAGAACCAAAAATTTCTATGTAGGGGGTTTAGAACACGTGGCAACTGTTTCGCGTCGGTGTCCCATCCCACCTTGTATAGTTACATCTAGGTACTATCTACATCAGACTACTATCTGATTCTTCAATGAAATTGCTATCAAAGCCGTCATAACTCAGGAGCGACTATTGGCTTTATTAAATTTATTCAGTTAGGTAGCTGTCCACAGCCGGATGGACGGTCCATTCATGCTGCCCTAGTTTTATTACAACCTGCCAACCTGTGTCATTACTGTGAACTGTCCTTATTGGTGAGGTTCTTCAGAAACATCTGTACTCGCAGCTGTCGTGTGTGTATGAACAAATGTATGAACGTGGACCAGGCGACAGGACTAAACAGAACATCAAGCGTGTGTTCAAAAGTGTTAGGCTAAGGTGTGTTTTGTTTCAGTTTCAATTTGAAGGGGGCGAGCCTATACTGATCTACGGGGCGCAAATCTAGTCTCAGTGGCTGGTCAGTAACACTTTTCCCAACCTGGGAATCGGACCCAGGACCTCATTCTCAGCGCTTGCGACCTCTAAGACCAACGAGGCACCACTCCGATCCAGCCTGTCCCCTTGCTGTCCTCTCCCAGCGACGCCCTAAGCCGAGGCCCGTACCCCGCAGGGTGCCCTTAGCGTGTAGTCGCTTAGTTTGTAAGTTTTTTGCCCTGGCTGGAGGCCTTACACTTAAGGCACCCACAGTAAAGTCCGGTTAAGCAGACGACAACCTCTCTGGTTGAACTGCGAGATGACATTTCGAAAAAAATAAAAGACCAACGAGGCAGGCCCCTATTACCAGTAACTAGGTTACAATCGCCTCTTAGAACAATTTTTCTTATTTGATTGACCGCCAGAACAGACTAGTTTTATCACAAACAGTTATGACTGTGATAGCGAAAAGCCAAAATTTATAGCGCGAGGTTATTTTGCTCTTAGTGTACTGATGTGGGTCAAATAGCGGGGCTTGCTCTGTCGATACCACAACATGTATTGAGCATTTGAGATCGTACTTTAACAATAGATACTTACTTAATGTTGTAAAGCTGAAGCGTTATTAGGGATAGCCCATTTATCGAGGAAGGCTATAAACATCACGCCACAGCAAATAGGAGCGGAGCATCAATGAAACATGTTGCAAAAACGGGGAAAATAATATTTTATAATCTTTTCAAGCGTACGAAGATTGCGGGCAATATATTAAGTACTAGAAATAAGGTTCCTCCCATGGGGGGGGGGGGGGAAGGATTGTATAGATCTCCACCGGCTTAGTTTTTAAATGATCATCAGAATGATGATCATTTAAAAACTTCTTCCTGCCCCTATCCCAATTCATTTCTGGTCGGCGCAGCATGTCTTCTTCTTCCATACTTCTATACTACTCGTCATCTCATCAGTCACCTCCTCTCTATCCATATCATCCTTCACACAGTCCATCCATCGTTTCTTTGGTCTTCCTCTACTCTTATAGCCAACTATCAACATTCGTACTCAACATTTTCTGTTTCCTCACGAGATTTTCTTTATCGAGAGGAACTCTGCACCCAATTGTGCGAAAATTATAGGGTAATTCAAATTATACTATGATCGTCTTTGAAATATTTAGTTATAACTAACGCCTGTAAGTGATATCCGCCAAAGGCATTACCCCGGCATTGGTATACCTATAAGTCACCTTAGTTTCAAATAACGTGGGCTCGATGAGAAATCCTAAATAGGCCACCTAACACTTGGCCCGATGCGGGAATCAAACGCAGGACCTCCTGCTCTACAGTAGCGTTTGCGATCACTCGACCAACGAGGTACGTAGTTATCACCTTGTTATCATAGATAGCATCTAATGTTCACACCGTGAACTTGAAACAGAAAGTTACAACATTTACATAATTTCATTAGTTAACTGCAGTTTGCACGCTGACCGTTCTGTTACGTTTATTTTAAACTACCACTTCGCCCGTGACTTTGTCCGCAAAAAATATGATAGTTGGGCTAATATGCATGATATAAATCTAATTTATAGCTTATAGCACCCACGAATAATGTAGCTTTCTGCCAGAGAAAGAATTTTTAGAATTGGATCATTAGTTCCGGAGATTATACCCTTCATACAAACAAATTCCTCTTTACAATATTAGTATAGACATAGATAGACAATTAATTGCTCCGTTACTTGATGATATTGGACGAAATTGGGTACACGGATAGAACATGACCGTTATTGTGTGATTCTTTTTTGACCTGAACGCGGGCAACGCTGCAGGCAAGAGTTTCATTCATATTTCATTGCAATCACGTCAGGAATTCAACAATATCAAATAATGTCATCTTTTGGTTTTTGGTCCTAAAGCTTTCCTTTAATCCTTTATGGTTATTAGATATTTGATAGTCGTTACAGGTAGCCTGAAAGTCTGACAACCAGTCTTACCAAAGGGTAACGTATCACCCAGTACTAAATGGGTTGTGCTTGTGTGAGGTCAGATAGGCAGTCACTCCATGTAAAATGTTGGTATTCTGCTACATCAGTTAGTCAGTTAGACTGGAAACCTACCCCCCCCCCCCCCCCCCCGGCTGCGGGACTGTTCGCAAGAAATACCGTGGCCCGGGAACATAAAAGGCGAAGAAGGAACATGGATGGCGATGACGATCTGACACTCCCTCCTGCTCCGCCCATAGCGGGAGGAGTCATTTGATGATTTCCCACCCAACAATAAAAAAAAAAAATGAAAAGCCTACCCACCACCATATTTGGGAACATGTTATTTCGATGTCCCTAAGAGCCCTTATTTTATTTGATTGCGTGGTAATAAAGACTGTTTTTTGTTTAAATGATAATAACAATCATGACATTTCCTTAGGTTGCTCACATCATTTTTAATTAAATTATTACAAGACCAAATTTCTCACGTAACGTGGTATTCTCGCTTCTCCTAACAAAATGTTTGTAATCGGAGTACCAGGCTCACATAAAGACGTAACAAGCTCACTTGACTTTACAATTTATTACGACTGTTGTTTCCTCGTGTTACATCCGCGAGCTCAGCTTACCTCTCTGACAAAATGGTAGTGTTATCCGATAGCTACTAGGCTAACATAATAATGTAACACTCTAGACCTACTCTTCATCATTTTCTTTTACATTTTATACTTAGCCACATTTAAAAACGTCGAAATTATTCCACGGGAATTATTCTACGGGGATTAAAATAATTCTTTGTCCTAGCGGTCACCAGCCTGATACACAATAACATAAAATTATTTTCTACTGCCGCGGCCGTAGTCATGGCCTACCCATTTGCCAAATCTCCTTTAGATACGTTTAAGGTAACAGATAGCTTTCTGTTACCCTGCTCAACTATGGGTTTGCAGAGCTCTGCTTATCCCCCATAGCTGAGTGTGAAGATTACAAAAACTCTTGTAATCCATTACGTGAGCTCAAGTACCAGGAGTCCATAAAATGTAACAGCCTCATACTTGATCTTAGAAACTTTTTGTTAAACCCTGCTAACCCACAGTCTAGATTTCATAGCATACGAAAGCCCCTGCTTACCCCATAGTGTAGCGTGAAGATTACAAAAAGCATGAATTCTAACATAACTCCAGCTCAAGTACTAGGCTAGCATATTATAATGGAACGACCTTATAAACTTGACCTTAGAAACTTTTTGCTACATTTTTTCTTCGTCTATTGTTCTGCGTCGTTGGCGTGTGAATCCTGCGCAGTCAACGATTCGATGTAAATCGATCTGATTTATGTTATAAACATATAAATAACTTCACGCTTGTCATTCCCGAACGGTTAGACAGAGGAGTATTTACATCGAAATAATATATCCCCCTACCGCGGCGAGCTTATTGTCACCAACTGGGCAAAAATCCAAACTCTGGGAAATTCTTGATGGATAAACACAGCTTTTATGGTCACCTAGTACTGTCAGTTTTTTTTAGTGTAATAGTCGTTTGGAGTTAATTGCTGGATATAGTAGCTAAGTTGATAAATCGCTGACACGGTTCCGGACACGGACTTGGACATGGACACCTTCATTGAAATGTTGTAGCGCAAATAAATGATTTTTATTTTCTCTTTTACAAATAATAAAATTGCGAAACAATTGATCCGGCTCGAAGGACCACAAATAACCATCGTTTAGGGGTGTGTTCAGATACAAAACGGTTTTTATATTCCACCTGTACACTACATTTGAGAATAAATTCAAACTGGAAATTCAACAAAGTTTTTGAATCTGAACACCCCCGTAACCCTCACGAAGTCGAGGGTTGTTCATGCGGCAACCCGAATGGACTCGGGACTGGACTTTGACAAATAATGTACATACGGGTCATAGACCGGTGTCCACAGCTAGTCCGATCCGCTCGATTCGACCCGGCCCGCAATATTTTGTCCGTAGCAGTTCGGCTGACCAAGTTCTATTTACGAAAGCAAAATGTCCATTTTGTAAACCATGGGAGAAATATTAATTAAATAAACCGCAACAAATAATTAAATGATTCGTTCCGAATCAGGCACGCTTGTAAAAATAACTAACTTAAAAACTGTAACGAATTTCCGTCGATTAGTTTATTAAGATTGACGCATTATTAATAACAAAAGTATGCGTTCTAATTTGTATGAACTAATTACTTTTGAAGGTAGTTTTCTGCCAAAATGTTTCAAACCAAACAACATAAATATTTGTGTCAGGTTTTGAAGAGTGCCTCGTTGGTGTTGTGGACGCAAGCGTTACTGCTGTACACGAGGTCCAGGGTTCGATTCCCGGGTCGGGCAAAGTCTTATTGGGCTTTTCCTTCAGGGATTTCTGAGTAGCAACCACGGAGTCTGGATTTATTTGTGCCCGGGGGGTGGCAATAGTTTCGCTCCTTATTACATAACCTAGCGAAATGTGGGTGTACTATACACACCTCTGCCTAACCCGTTAAAGATTACAGGCTTGATGTTATTTTTTCTGAAGTAATTGTAATAAGTTTTGATAGCACTTCAGACTTTCAGGCCACTGTAACGACTGTCGAATATCTACAAAATTAAATGACAGCCGGGACCAACGGCTTAACAAGCTCTCTGAGGCACGAAGGAGTCTCTATATTATGTAATAAACCGTCACCCATCCACGGACTGACCTCGGCAAGCGATCGAACCGTGTGCCTGTTATTAATTTAGCCAGTACCTACTAAAAATAGTGGTATATAATATATTATAAATAATGACTAAGTCGAACTAGCCCGTGTGACTGACGGGCGGACATCAGTCTTGGCTCCAATCATTATATTATGTAATACATCTTTTTATTTATTAGGTCGAGAGATAAATATATGTCTTCACGTACGATGGATAGCAACATATTTTTTGCGTATGTCTACACTCTATGTCTACATAGTTGTCATTTGTCTTTTTGTAGATCGGTCAAAGACTCGTCCTCCTCCGCTCTGACTGACTTTTTCTATATCTTCTAATTATGAAATGAGTGCAGGGACCGAAAATTTTATCCATCTTCATCTCCCAGCCTTTGTCCCATGTTACTTGGGGTTTACACGTTTTTAGGGTTCCGTAGTCCTGACAAGGAACCCTTATAGTTTCGCCATGTCCGTCTGTCTGTCTGTCTGTCTGTCCGAGGTTTTGCTAAGAGACCGTTAGTTCCAGAAAGCTGTAATTTTGTAGAGATGTGTATATCAATAACGCCGACAAAGTGGTAAAATAAAATTAAAAACAAAATTAAGGGTAGCTCCATGTGAAGATGGGATTTTTTTTTTCGTCGTCTACCCCATCGTGTGGGGTATCGTTGAATAGGTCTTTTAAAATCACTGAGGATTTGCCAACACTACTTTTCGATTTAATGCTCCATTTACGAAATTATAAACCCCTCTAAAAGCTAAACTGCGGGCTTGAAAAATCTTGGAAAATTCAAGATGATAGTGCATTTCATGAACTTTAAAGGAAAACTATAGCGGTTAAGATAACTTTATTAGTTTAGCAGTAAGAGTAGTTGAACTAGGGTGTTGGATAATTTTATACCAAATACAAAATCCTTACAATAAATTCTATAAAGTGACTAAGATGAAGTGGTTGCTTGTTTATAACGGGTGAAGACTTGCATTGAAAAACAAATCTACAATATAACGGGCTACTACGGAACCCTACACTGCGCGTGGCCCGACACGCACTTGGCCGGTTTTTTCTTCTATTCTTGCCATCAACCGTCCGCTATCGTTTACTCCTTTCTCTTTCATATCATAAAATTTACATAGAATCCATCTCAAAATGATCTATAGTGTTTATTTATTGGTTTTGCCACCAAGGACCAATAAAGGTCTAAACTACAAAAGCATTAATGGCCTAATAATAAAACCCCGAATACTGGTATTCTACCGCGTCGCCTTCTGGCTGTATCAGGGCTCCACATCGTGTTTATTTTGGCCCACAGCTCGTCGGGCATACGGCAGACATGGCCAGCCCAGTCCCACTTTAGCTTAGCGGCTTTTTGAGCAACGTCTGTGACTTGTGTCACTAGAGGTAGACCTCGCAGGAGATGGCGGGACGAGCTGGACATAACCAACGACCAGTGGTCCACATTGGCCCTGGATCGAAGATTTTGGAAGTCATGGGGAGAGGCCTTTGCCCAGCAGTGAGATGACATAGGCTAACAGTAACAGCAACCGGTATTCAGCTGCATCCGGTTAGACTGAAAAGCGACCCCAACAAAGTTGGGAAAATGCAGGCCGATGATGAGAATTAAACAAACCGTACGCCAACGTAATTGTACATAATGTTATCATTATGTATACAAATTCGACTCAGTTTCTGTTTTATTTATTACGTGTTCACAGACAAACTTCTCGACAGGCGACAGGTTACATGGGGTACTTAAGGAAAAACAACGCATTTCCCACAGAAAATAAAATGAAAAACAAAACACGCGAGTGTGCGGGCAAAGTTGTAGACAAACGAAACATCTCTTACTTTTGAATACAACTTTGCCCAATAAAAGACTAGACTATCAAAATAGTTTGCTAAATTGCTCATAAAACAATATTATGTAACAGGTTAATTTTATTTATAGATAAAACTTTCTCTGATTTATATAGGTAATATTATTGAATGAGATAGCAACTTGTCAGACGGGTTTAGAGATTAGCAGTGTTGATTTAATAGGAATAATATTTCTGATCTGATAGAGAGGTCAGCGACACAGAATTGATTTACAACAGACTGCCTCGACTGCTGAGCATGCAAAATAAAGTGTTGCACCGAGTAACATGGGACAAGGACGGGAAGATGCTGATGGAGCCAATGTATCTTCTTAGGACTCGAAATAACTTAAAGCGTCTACATTATAAAACATTGGTTATTGTACCACCCAGAAAGCATTACATGCATACATGCCCATTAAAGTTATTCTCTTTTAAGACCTCCCATAAAATAAAAATAAAATAAAATAAGTTTATTGCGTATCAATTTGGGTTACATAACATGTCAAGGAGTCTCCATTTAGGCATAGAAAATGCCTGTAGTTGAAGGCTCCGCTCTTTCCTTACATCCTTTAGATACAAAATAAATAGGCAAGTAACAATAATAGAAAAAAGTAAAAATAAAAAAAAAAACAAAATTAAACAAAGTACGATAATTTGTATAAGCGTGTGTGCACACGTGTGTGTGTGTGTGTGTGTGTGTGTGTGTGTGTGTGTGTGCGTGTGTGTGTGAGAGAGATGATGATCATGTATGTCTAACTAAGCAAATAACATCACTATATTATTTATTATTAAGTCACACGTTGCAAAAGTAGCTCTGTGTTATCATAATTTAAATTGTGTAGCCATATTGTTAGCTTTTTTTTGCATTCGTATTTTGTTTTATCATAAATATATATTAGTTTATTAATTGCATTGTATAAATAGGCGGAGCGTTTATTATATTGTCTACTGGCAAATTCATATCGCACGTGTGGATTTTTAAATTAAATTCCTTGTCTGGTTGAAACTGATTATAAATATTAAAACAAATGTAATTGGTTTTGCTAGTGTTCAGGGTGAGCAGATTTGTTTTGAGCCAAGTTGCAATAAGAGCTAGCCCTTCTTCTGCACCATTTTTAACTTCATCCCATGTTTTCCCTGAGAAGACGACAGCTGTATCATCGGCGTATGAGAATACTTTGGCATTATTAATCCTCATATTGCAGAGGTCATTTATATAAATTAAAAATAGTGTAGGTCCTAGAACGCTTCCCTGAGGTACACCGTACGATACATCCTCGTCCTCACCAACAATTTGTGTTTTCCCATAAAAGCATCAAGTTCAAAATAAGAACATTTCATTCTCATTCAAATTTCGAACTTAACGCACACAGATTAAATACTGGCATAGATTATAAAACTTAATAGCTGTCATTAGCAGTAGTGGCGGTAGTGAGCACGGTCAAGTAAAGTGTGCTGTTACTCCGTAGACAATATAGAAGACTCGTTTAAAAAATATACTGTCATGAGGTTTTATATACAGTAATTTCACTGTGACTTTACATCTCCCAGCTGCATTCCAAAAGCAATCGTAAAATTAAAAAATTAAGGATCACTTTGATTTTGACAGCAGCTCGTGGCTAAATAACAATAACCGCTTGGATCAATCTTCGGCTTAAGCTGCGCTTGCCTAGGTTGTTATGTGGATGGGTGACCCATTACATACCAAGTTTCCTCCGTGCCTGGGAAAGCACGATAAACCGTTGGTCCCGGCTGTCATTTGTAGATCTTTAACAGTCGGTAACCAATGGCCCGAAAGTCTGACAACCAGTCTCACCAAAGTGTATCGTATTTCCCAGTACTAACTGGGTTGTGGAGGTAAAATACTGGTATTCAGCTGCATCCGGTTAGACTGGAAGCCGACCCCAAATTAGTTGGGAAAAGGCCGGCCAGATGATGACTTTGATTTTGACAATGGCGCAAAGTTCAACAAATATTATTTAATCTATGGTAAACTTGCCGGAGTTTCGCAATAGGTGTTTGATTCTCGCGTGATTGAAATATCGCATCAACAATATTCGATTGCATTCACTGTGTTAAAAATACAGCGAATAACTATAACTCGTTGAAACACTTCGGATGTTGTTAAAAGCATTCCACTCTTCACGCTTGTCACTACTAATAACTTTGAAAGCTTGACTTTTTTATTCAATATAGAGTATTCGCACAAAGGTTTTTTTACCTTATGTGTTGTCAAATATTACATCATAACATCACACCTTCAAATCCCTGTAGAGTAAGGCAGCGGTGTTCCTAATAGTACACTCACTTTTCGCCAGCTATGATTAAGTCCCATGTAACAGGGGGCGAGCCTATTGCCATCAACCGGGAACAAATCCAGACTCCGTGACTGCTGCTGAGATATTACTGATGGGAAAACTTAATAGCATTTTAGTCGACCCGGAATCGAACCCAGGACCAGGACCTTTTGCTGAGCAATCGCGGGTCATTCAGCAGTATTCTTAGGCACGTATACAGGGGGGCGAGGATAGTTGGTATTTATCCCCCCCCCCCCCCGAAATCTGGCTGAAAATAAACGGGATCATAGCCACTGCAAAGTACGTAAATTATAGCGTTTTTTGGTTGTTTCAATATTTGCCACCCCCCCCCCCCCCCGAACCAAAAGTTTGGATACATGGTTGCTCTTCACATTTACACACACTCCGTCATCATACGTCCATACCAAGCCAACCAATTACCAGAAAACTTTTCAATCACCGACGTCACTTTTAGACTAAAATGTTTCATTGCATATCATAAATCAGCCTTAAAAATTCGGCTGCAGGAACTCAGGCCTCCTCTCTTAAACAGAAAACAGGCCGTATTCCACCACAAGGACCCAGTATGAGTGTTCTTCAAACCATTCCAAAATTATTTGACCTTCTGCGTTATAGCCTCATAGTGAAATCTCTCAAAATATGACGCAGTAACGAGTTTCGTCTAAATTGCCCACCAAGGTCACCGGCGCAGCTCGGTGATGTGAAGCGAGCACACGTAATAGTAATCATGTCATGTGTTCTGTTAGGTGAATGTTTGGTGCAGGAAGTGATTTGGAGAGCGCACTAGATTCTGTGCAGTGATACTGTAGGAGTACTAGCACTGCTGTTACCGTTCATCAGGGCTCTGAACCGGTTTAAACAGAGCGGTTAATTTCGATTAATTACCGGTAAATATATCGTTCCTTCATTTACCGGTTAAACAAGTGAATTGTTTTTATGTAACCCAAATGACAAAAGATTATCGGTTACATAACCACAAACGGTTTTACACCCAAATTAACTGGTTAATTCTGAAATTTGTAATTTTTTCCGTCTACTTCCAACGAGTTATAGTGACATTACCCCAGAAAATATTATGATAATAAAAATATTGGATCTGAGGACGTCAAATACATCCAAATAAAATGACATCGCAACGTCCAGACCGTGCAAGCGAGAGTGGCGAGGGCCGGGGACCCTATCAAACTTGAATTTTAACCGATTTCCGAGCCCTTTCTTTAATCCTGCATCGTCTGAGCTAAACCAGTTGGGCTAAACCCTTACTCCATAATTTCCAGTTCGTCCGAGCCCAGGGCGATTTTATAAACCTATATATATAAAAGGCAAAAGTGATTGACTGATGTATCAACGCACAGGCCAAACCCTTAGGGCTAGAATCTTAAAATTTCGCACACGTATTTCTCTTAAGACGTAGGCATCCACTAAGGAAGGATTTTTCGAAAGTCAACCCCCAAGGGGGTGAAATAGGGGATAAAAGTTTGTATGAAACTTTTTATTCCTTGGACATATACATGAAATTTCGTATGAATTGAGTGCAGCAAAAATAATGAGTTACTTATTTCAGCGTTTTCCAAAATTCAACTCCTAAGAGGGTAAATGAAATTTTGCACACAGGTAGTTTATAACCTCGGTTAACACATACGAGTAGAATACTTTTCATCCCAGTAGTATGATCCCGTGATACATTATCCAACTCCACGCGGGTGAAGCCGCAGGCAACAGCTAGTGTGTTTATAAATGCGAAAGTTTGTGAGGATGGATGGATATTTGTTACACTTACACGCAAAAAATACTGACCGGATTTGGATGAAATTTGGCACATAGATGGCTTATAACCTGGACTTATGATAGCTTTTATCCCGGTAGTAGGACATTTGCCGAACTACACGCAGGCGAAGCCGCAGGCGAAGCCGCAGGCATACCTAAGTTAGTAAATATTATAATTGAATTACATACAGGCACAGTACTAAAGTATCATGATTGTATTGTAATGTTAGCGTTCAACATGTGATTATTCTCAGGCTAATTTAAATAAATGACTTTTATCGTTTTCCACATATTGCTAGTTAGAAAATATCCAGCCTCTGGACGGCTATTGAAAAATCCAGAAGCACTTTTGCTGGACGGGGATCAAACTCAAGTCTTTACGCTCAGGAGCCGAGCTAGACCACTAGGCACCACCGCTAGACACCAACGACGTAGTTGGTGAAAAATTTACACGTTTCTGCAAATAACGCAACCGTCATACGATAATCGTATTAATTCGTTATCAGAAATAACTTGTTTTTATACATTTTCATTTAATTCTGCAAGTCGCAGGACCTCGCTGGCCTATTGTGTTATTTGTAGACGAGGGGTCACTGACTTCTCATATTTATGCTCGCCTGGTGACCTTAATGAAACTGAGGAGTTTTAGTATTTTTCCACCTAAACCTGAATGGCCTAATGAGTTCCTATTTAGGTTAGGTATTTTTCTTCTTATTTTGTGAGCAGTGTATTTTTGAGATGGCAAGACCAAAATCAAGGAATTTTGAGGAACATTTTAATAAGGAGTGTGACATAATATGACTCCCTATCTGTTAACGTTTCGCTATGATGAGGTCGGCTTCCAGTCTGAAAAATGCAGCTGAATGCCATTGTTTTACATGGACCAACTGCCTATCCGACCTCAATAACCTGGTTGCTGGGTACAACGATACCCTTGGTAAGACTAACAGTCAGGCTTTCTGACTACGCTTGTGAGTCACGGGCAAATTTGTAAAGGATTGCTGTTTTTGCACTTTTGCAAAAAGGAACAACTTTTAGCTCGGCACGGGCATAAAACATGACGTTTTTTTGCAAAACGAGTGCCGATAAAGATCAAATCCCTCGAAGGAATGTGTCGTTCTATCGGGGAAGCGCATCTATATAGCTTTTTACCTTTACTTATGTTAAATAATGGTTTCCTTATAAGGCTAACGTAATCATAATCATAATCATGATCATGTTAAAAACCTTGGTTTACACGCTCGGAACATGAGTAAACCCGGAAAATGAAATTTTAAATGCAAATGTGTAATTGTTGGTTCGTTTTTCTTTACGCGCCAACACTAAATGATTGACGTGATTTTTAGCATAGAAGTAGAAAGTGTAAATACGATTCCCGTGAGGTGAGGGAAAAGAAAGCCAGAGACAGGAGTAAATCCGCGGATAAAAGCAAGTCTCCCGCACTAAGGCAATAGGCTCACATGATCCTAATACCGACTATCACTGCTGAAATGTGAGCTGAACATAGTTTACTACAAATCACCTTTATTTAACCAGAATAATTCCTGAACGTTACTAAAAGTTACTAATATGGCGACATCTCCTAAGAACAAATGTGTCTATGTACTAGCAGTTCATAAACAGCCAAGACAATACGCGATCGCAATCAGCGCGATCTCCACCGACCTTAACGTCGCCAGTTCGCTCGACAGTCGACAATGAACTCGTGGGTCATCGACCCCGCTCACGGCCGACCGGTCCTCTCGCGGCGCTGCGCCCCTGGTAGGACATTGCACGTTATATTGCATATTTTTATCACTTATCAAAACCTTTTGCAGGGATGTTTTTTGAACCTATAGATATATTCCTCTTGGCCCAGCATTGGGTCCACTTAACTTTTCGTCCACATGATGTGTCCCTGGTGACAACATTGATCAACTAAGCCTTTAGGATGCAGGATTGATAACTCCTTTGTCTGCCTTCGTACATGAAAGTTACAAATTGTATACTTTGTTGACAAGTCAGAAATCGTATGTTTTTATGATTAGTTTCTATGAATCCTCATTTGTTTCGAGGTCTTAGGACAGTTCTTTTTCATCACTTCTATTCAAAAAATGTCGTTTTGTTTCTCTATAAGCAGGAGCAAAGTAGCTCTTCTCCACTAGACTTTTTAGCGGGCAGTAATGAGATTTGAATTTGGAACATGAATCGTTCATTGAAATCGAACGCAAATTGTTTAAATTACTGGCTGTAAGTATTGGCTGTACGGTGCGGGGAGGCGCGGTAACTATAAAATAAAACAAAAGCGCGCGATTTACTTCCCTGTTCTTGTAATCGGTACGAACTTTGTTGTATTTTGTTTAAAATTAGTTCTACGTCGAGTTCTGAAAGTGATAGTGCATTAACTCCTGAAACAATTAAAATAGAAGCTTATAACGTCATACAAAACTTAATACCTACGAATTCCCAGGAGAAGAAAAATATTTTTCCCTCAGGCAATGTACTTTGAATCCCTCGCTATGCTCGGGATTCTATTCTAGGATCCTTCGCTTCGCTCTGGATTCAAAATAGCAACCTCGCCGTAAAAATAATATTTTACCTTGTCTATTTTACCTTGCCTTGTCATACAATCTACTATAATCTAGTTGAATGCATTGGGTGAAGACTTCTCTACCAAACTTCGAATTATCATGCGTCTGACTTTTGAGCCAAAGAGAGAACCAAAGTGATCTAAATCGGTAACCTTTCGTTCCCAATGTCTCCCTGGTATATCCTGAACCCCTCGAATATTCCGGTTCCAGTCATGTTCACAATTTTGTTGATTATGTTTAGCCACGTGAAGGCTTTGCAGAGCTCGTTTACTTTGAACAAAAGATTATTTGCGCTAGTTTCCAATCGTTTGCGGTTTAGGACTAAAATCGTCGACACGACTTGATCTCACGATTGAAATAGTTTCCAGCCACAAGTTTGCAACTTTTACTGGCATTGCTGCATCAGTCATGAACTGTTCGTTGGTATCGTGGTCGCAAGTACAGCATGAGGTCCTGGGCTTGATTCCCAGTTGGAGCAAAGTGTTATTGGGTTTTTTCGAGCAGAGATTTCTAAGTGGCAGACACGGAGACTGGGTTAGTGCCCAGTTGAAGGCAAAAGGTTCACCCACTATTACATGGGACTTAAACACAACTGGCGAAACCTGGACACCTGGTTTCGCCAGTTGTCGTCACCTAACATAAAATCACGCCCGCAATTCAGGGAATTACAGGCGTGATTTTATGTTAATTATGTTAATGTTGATGGATAAGAGAGGGAGGCCAAATAAAAGATGGATGGATTGTGTGAGGAAAGATATGAAAGAGAAAGGAGTAAATGATGCCGCGACGTGTGACAGGGGAGATTGGGAGATGGTAACGTGTTGCGCCGACCCCGAGTAGAGTGGGACAAGGCCAGGAATCTGGCAGAACACATCATCACCATCTGGTGATGATGTGTTCTGCATGCATTGGTGGATGAAATGTGTCTGACTGACTGATTTTATTACGTTTAAAGGCATGGCGAAAAAATAAGGTTTGCTGATGAAGTAGGTCCTGTTACGTTTATTATCACGTGAAATCAAACTGTTACACAACTATTTCTATGATTCAGATATTGAAGGTCAAAAGTTAAGTCGTGCAAAATATGTATGGCTGTAGTTAGTTTAATCGACGACACCCATCTGTACTAGCTAATGGGGCTTAGCCCAATCATAGCGATTTCATCAGGCTTTAATATTATTTCTCATCATGATGCAATAGGGACCACCTTTTGTTTGGTAATACTCCTTTCACCCGCCTTTTGGGTTTCGCAGTCGGATAAACAGGCACCCGTCGACGTGTGTGTTCTACGTCTAGCAACATTGCACGCTTTGTATGTAGCCTTGCCCAACTTCCATGTTTGCAACTTTGCCCTAAATCTTTAAATGATTTTTTATCCAACAATTATGCGAACAAATTTTCCCAATCTCCGTGTTTGCAACTTTTCCCAACATACAATATTAATTATGTTATTTTTTTCCAGAAATTGAGTACTTAACCATGCATCTTTGTCCAAAATCTTTCTCAGCAAGTTTGCCCAACTACATAATTAAAATGTTGCTTATTGGAACAAACTGTAGAGGCTAGATCGAGTACTAAATAAAACCGTAATTCCTTTTTTTAAATGCATAATCAGCCTATAATGTGCCCACTGCTGGGACCCGGCCTCCTCTCTATGAGAGAGAGTGGGGCTATAATCCACCACGCGGGCCCAGTGCGGGTTGGTAGATGTCACATGTCTTCGATTTTCTGGTTCTAGGACATGCCGGTTTCCTCACGATGTTTTCCTTCACCGTTTTTGAGAGCAGCGGTGATGAAATAAATTACAGAAAGTAATGCGCCTGTCTGGGTTCGAACCCGCGATTAACTGTTCATAAGTCGGGGCCGCCACCAATCGGCCACCTGCACAGCTCTCTTTTTAAATGACCCTTGAGCTATTCGAAAAGGTTCACAAAATATTCCAAAATTGTGACAAAACCCCGGAAGGCTCTATGCAAGTGTCACGTGTGATGTCAGTATACCCCGGAAGGCTCGCGGTTGACAATAGTCCGGGGTCAGTGACCTGTGACGCTGGCGGTCATGGCCGCGTGGACCACACATGCAATCATTGTTAGCTCTGATCTCAATCAATGGGAATTATTACTGTTTTGACTATCACTAGGCACAACTAAACGAATGCCTGCATGAAAGTGCATTGTTTAATGTTTAACGGTCAGTTTAGGGTGGAGAGTTGAAATTACAACACAATGCTTTTATTTATGCTCGTGGCTAAATAATAACAGCCGCACGGTTCCTAAGAAAGTTAAGCTACGTTTGCAGCGGTCGGTACGTGGATGGGTGACCATTCATAACAAATCGAGACTCCTCCGTGCTTCGGAAAGCTATTTGGTCCCAGTTGTTATTTGTAGCATGATCTTCGTAGTCAGTGCCCAGAATGTCTGACCACCAGTCTTACCAAAGGTTATCGTATTACCCAGTAGGTACTAACTGGGTTCTGGTTTTTTATTTCGGTGCCTATTAAAACATTTTGTAGAAAATTTCTCAGAACACAAAACTTCTCAAGACACACTTGAACACGATGAGTCCTAGCGGTCGATGTCACTTTAATTCTTTGAATTACGAGTCGAGCTACACGATAACTGACAAATGCTTGCACTGACTGGACAGGTCCACTCAAATCTGTGTGGTTCTTTCTTCAAAAGACCATCTCAGACACTAATCTGCATAGTCCTCATTTGAGTTGACAAAGAATGTCTGGGCTATAAAAGAGACTATGACCTCTTGAGTTTGCTTCGGCTGTTTCTTCTATTCTTCAGAGTGGTCAGGTACGATTCGAAACACCAGGCACATCTAGTTTATAAAAAAACATATGAATGGTTCCGTACCATCGCACTAGGGGAGCCCCATATACTTTTTAATTTATTATTTGTTGATAGAGCAGCAACAGAAATACACATTCTGTCAAAATTTCAACTGTCTACCTATTAGGTACGGATCATGAGATACAGCCCGCTGGCAGACAGACGGACGGACTGCGGAGGCTTAGTAATAAGGTCCCGTTGTTAACCCTTCGCTTACGGAATCCTAAAATATTCGTGTAAAAGTGTTTGTAAAAACCTATTTGCAAAATAAACATCATTTATCAATAGAGATGACCTCTCCTCAAGACAAAGCTCTTTAGTGTCATGTTTACAAAGTACCCACACATCCTTAACGACTGCATGACTCACTGACACCGACAGACAGCTAAGTGCACAATCAAGTCTACCTTATTTGGATGCACGACTCGTGCTTGACGATTTATTGTTATTTTTTGCCAACAATGGTAAATTTAGTTTTCTTATGATTAAAGCATCTGAAATAACTTGACTTTATACCATGATGTTTTACTCTCAGATTATTGATAAAATGGTAAACAAATGACTATATAACATCACGCCTGTAATTACTGAAGGGTGAGGCAGAGATGTACCTAATGGTACGCCCACATTTCGCCAGTTATGTTTAACCGGGCTCAAATCCACACTCCGTGGCTGCTACTGAGAAATTCCTGACAAAGTAACCAAATATCACTTTGCCCGACCTGGAAATCGAACCCTCAGCTCAGCAGTCGTGGTTACGACTACTAGACCAACGAGCTAGTTTCACCCAACTCGATTAGATTAGCCATCGAGCATAGACACCGCGCTGACCCGCGCACACTGAACCAATGTACTCGGAGTCAACAATCGGTGGAGTGCACTGGCGTGCAAAAGAAAGTGGTCACGCTTCAATCGGGCGTGACGGACAGTTCCAAGTTCCGGTGGAAGACTATCGGGGCTTACCTAATTACTTAGGAATACCCTGATTAGTTAGAATCGACAGCTTGACCCAGAGACAACTCAGCCCGGATATTTTGACCCTAGGACTCGACCGATTTCCGTTTTAATTTTTCGTAGAGTCAGGACCATGGAGCCACTGACGTGTACGCCAGTCTGGCATAGTCGATTTTCTCCGAAAGAGATATTGACGTCTATAAGGTCTAACACAGTGCGAATTGCGCTACACTTTTCAAGTTTATATAATCTTTATGTATTCATAAAGATTATATGAGTAATATTTTGTGAGTGACACGATAACACTTCTAGAGCGCGCCAGTAAATACTTATAGCAAATTGGATTTTTTGAAATAGTGGAACATCGTCTTTGTCACTCATACTGTAGCTGTGTCTTTTAATAATTTGAATTTAGTAAATAATATAATAGTAAATTAAAGTTAAATAATCCTTTAACTCGGTCTTCTCACAGAACCACAAACATTCTAACATTATCGTCTTCCATTCATCAGCAAACAATTCCAATCCAGGGTTGGTCGTCACGAGCGCGTTGAGCTTCGTAAGCATTCGTGGTATAGGGGAAGTGGATCGAGCTACAGTGAGACTAAATGGCCATAAGCACACTGTTTTGCGCAGGTACGTCAAATTGCGCAATACCGTAAAGGCAACATTATCCACCAAATAGAAAAAATATTTCCCAGAAATATTTTTTGCTAAGGGGTGCCTTGGTATACGACGGCTAGGTATGTGATGGGTCCTATAACACCTTGTACTGTGTGTGTATGTGCACATAACGGACGGTTACGTCTGTCCGTCTCGTGCGCAGATCAATGGAGCGCGCGCGTCTGTCACGCGCTGTGCGGGCGCACCTTCACGTTATGTCACTGGTGTACTGTGCATATTGTAGCATGGAGTGATAGAGTAGGCGGCAGATAAGTGATCTTTAATTCTGTTTCAAATACAGAACGAGCCGCACGGGAAGGCACAGCAACGCTTGTCGAAGTCAGTGTGTGGATGAGTGACCGAGATCTGTCCGTGCCTCAAAAAGTGTGTTGTCCTGACGACGATAGAAAACCGCACCTGGCAAAATATACTTTTTCGACAGTGAGAAAGGTTTTTAGAGTAAGATGGCGATTTTTCTGTCCTTTTTCCGGTTAAACTACATTCTTAAGTACATAATAATATAGATAGATACAGGGTGTAAACAGACCCTACACGAAGCCGTTAACCAAGCATTCTGTACGTCAAACTAAGTAACTCTACACAAAAATTATTGCTGGGAAACTACTTTGTTTTTTGGGGTGAAAAATCACGTTTTACGGTAAAACTCAATGTAACTTACTCAAAACATTGCGCTGGTGGATGCATTGAATAGTTAACGAGTTAGGGAGGAGTTTAAAGTAAAGTTAAGACCTTACAAACTAGTATTTAAAAAAAATTGACAAAAGTTGGAAATTTGACCCCCAATATCTCCGTAATTAGTAGGTTCCCCGGTATGGGTAGAACAAAAAAATATCGCAATGACGGGGACAAGTGACTCCTTAAAAATTCCTAACTTAATGCACAAGTTGCAGTTCTCGCAACAATATCCATACAACAACTAGCGTTCATTCCAACTCTTCAGCGTTAGAAACCTTAGTGTTAACATAGTAAGCTACGAGCTTGTTTTCTAACTTATATATTATAAGAGTGAAGTTAACCGGTTTCCCGTTAAAATTAACAGTGTTAGCACTACCGGAGACGGGTACTTACCCGGTTAGGACCGGGCAGTGTCCACCCGGGTAGTCAAAGGGAGGGAAACTTAATTGACGAGTAACATCATGAAGTTTGGTGGTCAGTATGGACTGGAACTAATAGTTTACTAATAGACTTAGTTTTAACGGCTTGTGTACAAGCTACCTACTGTAGTTAGTATACAGCGTCCTAACTATTATGTATAAATGCGGAAGTAAGTTGGTTTGTTTGTCTTTTTACGCCTAAACTACGGAACCGATCATTCTGAAATTTTGCATATACGTTGTCAGGTGTACAGAAACGGACATAGGGTTCCTTTCATCCCGATAAAAGTACCATTGCCGAAGAAAACAACCATAACGTTCTTATGATAATAGATGGCGCCACGTGTCTTTCGAATCATGATTGAATTATATTAATACAAGCAGAGTACAACCCGAATTGATTGTCAATTTCTAAATTAACGCGAGTGAAGCCGCGTACAAAAGCTAGTTGGATATAAATCCGAAATTATAATGATATATACACGTATTCAAGTCCGATCACAGACAGACTGCATTTTATCGATGTATTCCACGCGCGCTCGTCGTAGAGAACATCTAACCTGACTAGTGGCGCCATCTGTGGCCGTGTTTAGAATCAAAATGGGACTAGCTCTGACAAGCATAGTTTGACATGATGCGCTTTGATATTTGATTTATGCCCATGTTCCATGAAAATAATTAGTAAAAAAAACTAATACCAGGAAATGTAAAATTGCAGAAAATCTCATAGGGAAGTGTCGAACCGACATTCCAACATGGCGGCTGATTAAAAAGACTTGTAAGTTCGGTAGCTCCCTCGCCACCGAGTCAGCAAGGGTTTATTTGATAGCGACTACAGAAAAACCAAATGAATGCAGTTGCTTAGTTAGAGCAAGGCACGAGTAAGCACGACTTGCAACGCGACGGAAGCAAAGTCAACCAGTCGCATCACCTGAGGTAAACGAATTGTTGGCCCATCTTCTTTCTCGTGTGGTAAATGCCAAGTTTCTAGTCCCAACTATTTTTAATGACCTTCCAGTCGATATATATAACGCTTGTATCTCTAAAACCTCCTTTAAAAACAAATTAAATAAGTACCTATATAATATTTTCTGTCAAAGCCTCGCTGTAGTAGAGAATAGTTAAATAATGTTAACACACCTGCTTTTTTTTGTTGTTTTCTTGTTATTTTAAGGAATGCAAGAATATTTTTATTTTTGTTTTTCTCTTTTTTGGTTTTTTTGTTTTACTTTGTTTTACTGTTTTTGTGGAAAAGTGTCAATATGAAAATCTTAATGAATGTAAAGGAAAAAGGAGCTACGTCTGCCAACAAACTGCTTTGCAGTTTGGCGGGGGTAATTATGTACCATGCAAACAATATTATGGTGAATAAACACTTTTTCATTTTTTTTATTTTTTAACCAGCAGGGCTATTACGTATCTTTCTGATATCCAGTGACTATCAAGCTTCGGTTGTACACCGAACTTTGATGACAACCGTTGAATGTCATAATATTGGTATTACGTATCACACTGAGTGGATATCACTTTACGGTGATTAACAGGGTCATACATAATACGAAACTAACCCTTTGACAGTTAATTGATGGATACTGAGCCCAGTTACTATCACTTCGAGCTGTCAACAGAGATACGTAATAGCCCTACTGGTGTCAGAGTTATTATATTATTCCTTTACCGAAGCAAGTGATAATCTATATCTATACAAACAGCTTGAAAGGAGGTATTTGTCTACGGTCCTTAAAACATTTTTTTTTTAAATTTCTGTCTTTGTCTTTCTGTTTGTTCCGGCCAATCTCCGAAACGGCTGGACTGATTGTGACGGGACTTTTACTGACAGATAGCGGATGTTATAATGTCTAACTTATACTGATAATAATAATTAGGGTTCTGTGCAAAAAAAATAAACCCATGAAATTGTTAAAAAAATCCCATTCAAACAAGAAAGTATTTTTTTTAATAATTTCACGCGAACGACTGTCGCAGTCGGTAACAATACGTATATGAATCAGTTATACAATACGCATATGAATCCGAAAAATCGAAGAATCGCACTCGATTAGCCATCAATAATCACCTTCATACAATGCAAATGATTCCCTATATCCTCCGCAAGTCCCCAGACCCCATTTCAATCGAAGAAAATGTGCTAAGTGTGGAGACAATCGAACATGGCGACTGATTAAAAAGACCTCTAGGGTCATTGTCTCCGAGTTGCCGCGTCAGCAACATGTGATTTGTGATACCAGTTAATCTGAACATTGATACCGTACCAGAGAGCAATTAAATGAGGAGTGCCGGTGGTAGGAGCTAGTTTATTAACAATTAAGAGTGTTGCTGGGGTACTGCTGGGGTGGTTGTACCTAAGGATAGTTTTTGGTGATTTTTCTGTTGTTACAAAGTTACAGGGCTTTTTGTTACTCTTGATTTTAATGAGATTAAACAATGCCTGAAGTTAACGTTGATGAATGTGTAAAGCCGTGTAAAAATTAAGATAGAATTTATTAAAAGCGGTTCCCATACAATTTTCAAGAAGCTGTAACTCGAAAACTACCAATAATCGCGGAATCTACATGGGGTATTTTCGGAGGTCCCTGGGCACTGGTCACTATTTGGACCATCCTGTACATCTACCGCCACATGAGTAGATAAACCGCTCCGAATTGTTTTAAACTTGTCAATTAACTGAAATTTAAAATATTGATTGTCACTAGAACGAACTACTTCTATATTGATTAGAAAACATTTATTTTGTTTTTACATTATTGTCTAAAAGTATAAAACTATAATGGAAGACACTCGTACGATCTCATTTTGCCGTTGTTGAAGATATTATCTCTTTTGCTCCAGTAATCTGAATACAAATCTTTTAAAACATTGTTAATACAATCGTTTTAATTTTCAATGCGAGTTACTCATTTACGAATTACATAAACAGAATGATATTTACTTAAACATATTTACCGCTACCTTTTGCTCACGGCTTTGGTCGCGTCATGGTCGGTAATTATCCACGAGGAAGTCCTGTTTTTTTTGCATATAGTTTTAGACACTCAGGGATAATGTCCCTTCCCTTTAGTGAATGAATTTTCGGAATCGGATCAGTAGTCCCTGAGATTAGCGCGAAACTCTGCAGCTTTATAATATGAGTACCTATACCTAGAGGAGTCGAGTCTTTACTATTTTAGTTGTGTAAAAACAGCAATCTGAAGAAAAACTTCATCTTTAAATATATCGGTAAATTTCCTAGAATTGAAATTCGAGGATGTGTCTACTCCATCTTATAGTAAGTTCATGTCCCACAAGAACCTTAAAGGCTGTCTCGCCACAAAATATATCTTGCTCAGTCGCACACTGGACCTCTCACCTTTTAAAAATAAGTAGACAAGCCTAAGCCACAATTACAGCATCCACTTCTAAAAGTACATAAACGCCACAATACTTATCATTCATCCCTCAACGTGATAGACCCCGAAGGGTGTCTGATTAAAAGACCCCGGGGTCAACTGCCCCTGTGGGTAATTTATACCCGACGCGTCAGGGTTACAGGTCAATTAATTTGGGAAGAATCCGAGGAACAAGGCAGATGTGTGAGCTAGGGATGGGCAACGTTTCGGATCTTTATCCCAAATATGGGGGTTGTTATCGGATATTATTTAATGTGCTTTTGGATTGCGTCGATGTTCATATCTCGAGGAAGGCTATACAGGGTGTAAACCACCTCATCACGAAGCCGTCAACCAAGCACTCTGTATATCAAACTAAGTAACTCTACGCAAAAATTATTGCTGGGAAACGACTTTTTTTTTGGGGTGAAATATCAATGTAGAACTCAATGTAACGCACTCAAAACATTGTGCTGATGGATGGATTGAATAGCACGGGGGTCGCGGAGGTGTTTACAGTAAAAATCTTACATTAACAACTTGTATTTTAAAAAAAACTTGTCAAAAAGTTGGAACTTTGACCCCCAATATCTCCGTAACTAGAAGGTTCCCAGGTATGGTGTAGAACAAAAAAATGATCGCGATGACGGGGAGAACAACTGCCTTTCGGCTTCGTTAAGAGGTTTTTTACACTCTTTATAACATCACCAATAGGAGCGGAGCATCAATGAAAGATGTAGCAAAATCGGGGAAAATAATTTCACGTTTGAGTTCAGTCGAATTTAATCTTTGTCTTCTAAGTTTTCTAAGAAAAACATTTTTAGTTTTCTGTGCACCTACTTTTGAGCTATTCTTACGGAATTGGCCATCCATCTCCATAACAAACTCTAAAGAACCAATAAAATAGTACTAAGGCAACATATAAGTCTCAAGTACATTCCCTCGCGACCCACATCCAGTTCTAGTACAGCTCATAGGTGAAAGCACGCCGCCAGTCTAGACAGGTTAGCGCGATTGTATGCCGCATGCCCGTGACCACTTACTGTAGTACCAGGGCACCAGAGCAAGGTCGGAGATGGACATTATGGAGAATAGAATTCATCAATGCTAGTATGAGGAGATTCTTGATTAGATACTAGAAGGTATATTGCTCTGAATGTGGGGGGACCACCTTTGCCTCTTCGTGGAGATACGGGTGTGATGATGTCGTTTTATTTAATAACTAAGTGGCTGTTGCCGGCGAGACTTCGTTCGCGACGCTTCGTGACGGGTTGGAAAAAAGTAACCCATGTGCTATTCCAGAGTAGAATCTATCCCTGTGCCAAATTTCAGCCAGATCCGTTCAGCCGTCCAAACTTTCGCATTTATAATAGTAGTAAGATATTATATATATATATATATATATTCCAGCTTGTTGCTGCTGTGGCCACAAGTGCGCCTGCTGATCATAAGGTTCTAGATTTGATTTCAGTTTGTGCAAAATGCTACTAGATCTTCCAGCAATTTCCCGGCACGTATGAGTTTGGTCTCTTTATTTGAGCCCGATTGATGCCAAAAGGCTCGCCTCCTACACAGGACTTGAATATAACTGGCGAAAATAGAATATACTCTGAGTAGGTACATCACTGCCTAACCCTTCGGCAATTACAGGCGTGATGTTATCTTCTTCTTTATCGTGTGGTTAGTGCCTAACCTGGTGTCAGGGTGTTTATGCCGCCCGTGGGCCTCTGACTTGGCTTTACATGCCGTCGAGAAATATATTCATATTCGTATTCATATTCTTTATTGCACACAAAATTAAATTAAAAAGAGCCCAGAATTGGGTTAAGCTTAAAAAAAAAACAAAAAAAAAAAACAAAAAAAAAAAAAAAAAAAAAAAATAATGAAAAAAAATAATGAAATATCTCTCAGGCATGCTGGTTTCCTCAAGATATTTTCCTTCACCGAAGCAAGTGATAATTATACATTACGCACATGAATCCGAAAATTCAGAGGTGCGTGCCTTGGGTTCGAACTCGAGACCTGTGACTTGACAGTCCGACGGTCACACCACGATGGTGACCGTGGTGTCATGTTATGATATTATTGCGACTTTGAAAGAAGTATCAGCAGTATCCCTCCTACATCTGATGACTCACGTATCGCACGACAAACGAGTAAAAATAGAAAACATAATTTAATTCCCTCGTCCAAATAGCCGATACGAATCATAGAGCATATTTCAAAGTTCACTCCGACGCGAATGCCTTCCGTTTCCGGTTGAGTTGAAGGTTAACGATCTATTTCACATTATTATATTTTCGATTGTAATACGTGGTGTTCATGTATATACCATAGTACGTAACAGGCTTGTGTCCACTGCAAAAATATCGGATGGAGTGTAGTTTCTAAATGATGGATGGAGATATCAAAATAGAACAAAAATATATTATTTATTACAATAATTAATCATCGAGACTCCCCCCCCCCCCCCCGACTCTTGCTCGAGCCAACCCGCGATGCTGAGCCAGACGTAGTATTAAATCAGCCGCTAAATAATAGTCTAACTCAGATCCAGCCTGTCCCCTTACTGCCCCCCCCCCAGCGACGCCCTAAGTCGAGGCTCGTACCCCACAGGTGGTGCCCTTAGTGCGTGGTCGCTTAGTTTATAGTTATTACGCCCCTGGCTGCATGACGACAGTATCAAAATATTGCAAATCTATTTAGTCCGTCAGTTAGAGTATTGGAAATTAATGGACACATATTTTTGTTTTTGTAAATCAATGAATATTGACAAAAGATAAAACGCATCAAAACTCGGGAGTGGGGGCTCGTGACGTCAGAACTAGCTAAAAATTATACCTAGGCGTGACGTATTGAGAATTTTTAAAGCGTCATATCTGCGTCAATTTTGGTTTACGTAACAAAAGAAAAAACACGGGTCAAATATGTTTTGATAATCTAACTGACGGACTAATTAGATGTTTTTTTGTCGTCTCGCCTATTCAAGGCATCCACCGGACTAGCCCGGTTAAGCAGAAGCCAGTCTATCTAGACTGAACTACAAGTTGCCATTTTATAAAAAAAATATGGACTTCTCCCCACTATGTTGGGGTCGGCTTCCAGTCTAACCGGATGCAGCTGAACACCAGTATTTTTCTACGACCCTAACTAACCAGCTTCATCATGAGATAACTAGGTGGATACGTGAGAGGTACCAACATCGAGATTTTATGCTTCAATATCGTTATAAGTATAAAAGGACCTAAAAGCTCACCCGGCTACAACAATGCTCTTATCTTTCAAAGAAATGTATCCTATTGCTGGAGAGAAAACTGGTTTCATAAAAGGCTGTAAAGTCTTTGTCCCAATATAAAGTTACCCCTGCTTAATATTAAATGAGTCTTGTAGTCAACTTGTAAAACCGTAAGTAATATTGACTGACGAACTAAACTTGCTAAGCCGACAACGTCAAAAAGTCAACAAAATTTATTTGCAATAAATGTGGTACAAGAGATGGTAAAGATAATATGTAGAGCAACGACACATTTCGCCATAAAATTGGGATGCAAAGATTAAAGTATTGCAAACATTAAAGTATTGCAAACATTAAAGTATTGCAAACATTAAAGTATTGCAAACATTAAAGTATTGCAAACATTAAAGTATTGCAAACATTAAAGTATTGCAAACATTAAAGTATTGCAAACATTAAAGTATTGCAAACGTTAAAGTATTGCAAACATTAAAGTATTGCAAACATTAAAGTATTGCAAACATTAAAGTATTGCAAACATTAAAGTATTGCAAACATTAAAGTATTGCAAACATTAAAGTATTGCAAACATTAAAGTATTGCAAACATTAAAGTATTGCAAACATTAAAGTATTGCAAACATTAAAGTATTGCAAACATTAAAGTATTGCAAACATTAAAATATTGCAAACATTAAAGTATTAGATGCTCATTTTGAAATACATTAACTAAATATGAAACAAACCTTAAATTAGGTAACTAAGGCCAGTGTGTTTCAAAGTTACTCAACACAAAACAAACAAATTGTTAACAGACGGAAATTATTTTTTTTTTTAATATACAAACACAACATAATTATTATTATAATTTTATTTATTTAATTCTCTACAATACCCCTTGTACCCCTTGTATATTTGTAGTGGAGGCTGTCTCCAGGTCGAGGATTCGTGGTTGAATTGAAAACATCGAGGTTTTCAATTCTACGATTAACTTTCACAATAATTAAATTTTATTGCAAAGTAGCACACAGAACACGTCGTTACAGTTATATTTAATGGAGGCAAGACAAGACAGTGTTGCCATGAACAAATTAAAATAGACATCAGTGTTGTCAATAAACCAAATTAATATTCTGAATGATACTAGAAAATGGCAATAAAGTAAACTTCTAATCATGGAAGCAAAGAAAGCTTACTATATTAGTATGTTTAATTATACAATTTTATAAAACTTACATCTTCAAACCCCTACATAGTTGGAAAAACGCAAGCAGCTGATGAGTTACTAACTCTAAATAAATCAACAACAACACAACTAATCTATTTATAAACAAAACCGAGCTAATCTATAATATTAGCAAAACCATCTCGCCATCACTGAAAGCTGAAAGAACAAGGCCAATCGATTTCACATCAACATTATATTCTAAACAACAAAAATATCGATATTTCTCTATTACTCCGCGTTGGCAACGTGCCACAGGGGCTCGTGGATAAATAATAACAATCCAGTCTATCTTCAAGGTCAAGCAACGCTCGTGACGCTCGCTCCGTGGATGGGTGACATCCATTATAAACTGAGACCGCTCCCTGCCTCGTAAAACAGTTGGCCCCGCTGGCATTTGTTGATCTTTGACAGTCGTAATCTTACCTCAAGTGGTATCGTGTCAACCTCTAACTGGGTTGTGGAAGTCAGTTAGGCAGTCGCTCCATGTAAAGCAGTGGTATTCAGCTGCATCCGGTTAGACTGGAAGCCGACCCCAACGTAGTTGAGAGAAGGTCGGCAGATGATGTTGGCAAGGTGCCAGAGATCCAGCCAAGCCTACAAGTCTTTTAAATGATAAATAAACTAATATTTTAAGCAATTTGACACGAGATAGTGTTGCGGAAAAGGTGGGACCGAGAGGCTCCGGGAACACGACAGTCCCGGGCATCGCGGGAAATTGCTACATATTTTATACTGTTATTGCCGTTCGTTTTTTTCCCGCAGAAGTGATGCAAGTTGCGGGTATTTTTTCAATTTTCATTTTTTAGATTCAGGCTGCATTCTCAATTTATGAAACTAAATTTAAATTGTTAGTTATTTAATTTTGTGTCGAAGGTTTTCATTTGGTTTCCGATAGTGAACCGTAGTTGCCTAGAGGTATCGTCCTTGATTCACCGCTTGTAAGCCGTGGTGCGAACGCCAACAAACACATCACGACTGTGATCCGCAAAGGGTTGGGCACAGGTGTAACTAGTAGTAGGTATAACACCTACATTTCGCCAGTTATATTTGAAGTGTCATGTAAAAGGCGGCGAGTCTATTGCCATCAACCGGGTACAAATCCAGACTACCCAGGCTGCTACTGAGAACTTCCTGATGAAAAAACCCAGTAACAGTGTGCCCGACCCGGGAATCGAACCCAGGACCTCGTGCTCAGCACTCGACCAACGAGGCAGTCAACCCAACACCACACACACTTTGTGCTTTTTATTCCATCTACTGTACTGCTCTCAAAACGGTGACGAAAAACATCGTGGGGAAACTGCCATGTTCTGGAACCAAACAATCCCAGAGCTGTGACGTGGCATCCACCAGGGCACCAGGCACTCTGCCGCCATGAAGATTATGAACCCTCTTATAAAGATATATTGATCAATCTAGTTCACCCCAAACTGTGTCATGGTCGGATTTAATAATCATTTTACATAGAATGTCTGCGCTGACTAACTAAACTGAACTGAAGAACTATACTCAAGCTACATTTATTTAAAACTAGTTTATGCCCGTGGCTTCGCTCGCGGTAATTTATAATTTGACAATCATTTCGGTTTGTGTACAGTACAAACCGAAATGATTGTCAAATTCTGCTTGTAATAATATAATTCAATCATGATTCAAAAGACACGTGGATTTTCTATTACCATAAGAACATTATTGTTGTTTTCCTCGGGAACAGTCCTTTTTTTCATAATTAAAGGTACTCTATGTCCGTTCCTGTACACCTGACAACGCATATGCAACATTTCAGGATGATCGGTTCTGTAGTTTAGGCGGGAAAAGGTAAACAACCAAACTTACTTTCGCATTATAATAATATGTAGTTAGGATAGAGCAGTTACAGGTCAGGTCAGTTACACTTTTGAATGGTCAAAAAGATGAAGCTACATCATAGTCACAAGGCATTATAACTGATACTTGCCTATTTCAAAGCGTAGATCTCCATGAAGAAGAATAGTACGACAAAAATCTCTATTGACATTCTTTTAAATCTAAATTTGCCCGTTAAGCGTAGATAGCAGACACACAAACGAATTCTTCTTGGGTTCGAACCCGCCACCCTTGACATACACCACGTAACTCGAGGACATAACTGTAACGACTGTCAAAGATCTACAAATGACAGCTGGGACCAACGGCTTGACGTGCTTTCCGAGGCACGGAGGAAACTCGGTATGTAATGAAGATCAAGCATCCACGGACCGACCTGGCTAGCGCGGCTTAACCTTGAAGATTGATCTGTGTGGCTGTTAATATTAGCCACGAGCACCTCTCACTAGTACAGCATTCCTAACACTTATATAAAAATCTCCCCCCTTTCAAGCCAGCACAACCCTCATTAGTTATATTTTTCTACAAACGCTTCATCCCTACCTCGTAATCCCGTTTCCCGGGACTATGCCCGAGTCCGGACGGAAGCGACAGTCCCGCGGTGTTCCGGGGCGAGGCCAACCCTAATGAGGTGTAAGCGGTCGATACAGCGTCGCTGAGAGTTTAATATTTTTCTAGCTACGTCAGTTGCCGCTGACCTTAATTTGTATACCTGGGCCTAAGCACACGGCGTATTTTAAACGCGCAGACGACGCGCAGATGGCGTGCGTATACGCGCTTCAAACGAGATTTGAACGCAACCTTGTAACCTAAGCACACGGGGCGATCGTGAAACGCGCGTCTACTGCGCGTATACGCGCAGATACAGCGATACAGACGCGCTGTAGTTGCTCGTAGCTTCCGCATTTTGGTTAGAGACTCCTCCTTTGTTGACCCTTTGTACGTGCTTCAAACGAGTTTCGAACGCGTTTCACACGCTCGTTTGTTTCGCGTTTTACGCGCGTTTGAATCTATAAATACGCAAAAATCGGCATCTACGGCGCAGAAAACGCGCGTTGTTTCTGAAACGCGCGTCATCTGCGCGTTTAAAATACGGCGTGTGCTAGGGCTCCTGTAGCAGAGGGGTGCGCTAAGATCTAAGATATCTTGACTCAGTTTAGTGCCGGGAAGTGAATTTAGTTTAGATAGTTGTTACCACAGTCTGAAAAGAGGAATCATCGTCGTCAGCATCGTTCTCCTGCCCGTATCCCAATACATTATTTCAGTATCATTCACTTTAAGGTTCTGTATTGACTTTCAGTGAATCTTCACCATTTTCCTGCCTTAATGCCATATTACTCGGGTTCGGCACAGAATGTCTTCATCATATTTTTTTATTTCGCCGCACACTATGAATAGGCTACCCTATTCACAGCTAGTGTGCGGCGACAAAAAAAATCTAATTAGTCCTTCAGATAGATTTCCAAAAAATATTGGACACATATTTTTTCTTTTTTCACACTAAACAAAAAATGGAGACGATACAGTGCGTCGAAAATTTGAATACATTTTTTACTAATTTTGTTTTTATCGTAGTCGTCTTCGACACATTTTAATTTCGTCAATTTTTATTAATTTGATAAACAAAAAACACGTACTTATCCAATATTTATCGATAATCTAACTGGCGGACTATACGGAATCATTTTTTTTTAGTCAGTCATCATCCCTATTCTGTATCGTGGTTGCGTTTACAAACATTTGAAACTCACATAAACTAATAGCCAGATCCAGAACCACTACAAATACGTGTATGGGGTATCGAGCCCGCGACAGCCAGCGCAGCAGCCGCACGCTCAGCCACTGCACCGACCGCGCCGTTGAACTTCTCTATAAGTCACTTCTTGCTAGCCATATAATATTTCACGATCCATCTATCGTTTCTTTTGTCTTCCCTTACTCTTAAAGCCATAAAACATTCATCATCATCTGCCCAGCCTTTTTCAACTACATTTGTTGTGATGTGTGGATGCTTCTGAATACTAGTATTTTACATGGAGCGACTGCCTATACTACTGCGACCTCCACAACCCAGTTAGACTGGGTAATACGGTACTCCTTGCATTGGTAAGACTGGTTGTCAGACTTTCTGGTCACTGACTACTTGTAACGACTGTCAAAGATCTACAAATGACAGCCGGGACCAACTGCTTAACGTGCTTTCCGAGGCACGGAGGAAACTCCGTATGTCACCCATCCACAGACTAACCTAGGCAAGCACGGCTTATTAATAGCTGAACAAAATATTTGTATGTACTTCAGCCGCAGTTACATCTATTTAATCGCTCCAAATCATATTTTATCATTCAAAAAATAATAGCCGTTTCTCCCATGCATATTATAGCAACATTTGAGCACAAAACCCGCGCCATAGCAGGACATGCAAATATTTCGAGTTCGTAGTGCAGCCTGTTGAGAGCTCGCCACCCGTGATGAAGTAGGGATGCGCGCCGGATATCCGCGGCTCATAATATCCGCACTCGATGGCTATGGTGGCGGATATTTTTATAAGAGATGCGGAGATAAATTGATTTTTAATGGAATTGGTGTTGAAGTGAGGATGGGCTTTGTTTTTTATTAGGGGTGACTTGAAGTTAATTTCTAGAGGTTGGTAGTAAGTGGTTTGACTTTGGCGTGGTTTAAGTTGAAGTAATTAGTGTTTGGTATGCGTAAGAATTCAAGACACTTACTAATTTATTTAATAATAAAAAACTTAAATAAACTAACAACAAACTATAAAAAGGCATCAAAAACTCCTCTTCAACGCTGTCAGCTGGTAATGTGCCCCAAAGACTGGCGGCGTTGCCACGTTGTCTGGCAACACTTAGCCTCTGACCAAGGTAACAGCCAGCCCTTGGGTCACGGGAAGCGTCAACTAGGCGTTTTGAAAGTTCTTTGTTCTTTTTTTTTTTTTTTCTTTTTTTTTTGTTCTTTTTTTTTTTTTTTTTTTAAGCTTACAGTTTTTAAACAAAACGCTCAGAAAGCAAAATAAAAATAATTGTGTCAAGAGGTGTCGTACATCAAAATATGTATAAATAAAATAATATAAATAGTCCATATATGTCACAATCAATACATATTATGTCGTTCTATGGAAAATACTGGTATACAGCTGCATCCTAACGTCTAAATATCTAAACAAATGCTTAAAGCGAGCAGTTGAACTTTCAACGTTCGACCCAGAGCCAAAAGCTGCAAATCCAACAAAGGGCACTCTTATTTAAGTATTAATTTAGGTTTCGCTTAGTCTTGGTGAAAATTATAACGTTCCATAGAGTCTATGTAAAGTTAGGTCTAAGACATACATCTTGACAGGTCATCCTGATTTGATATTTTAAGTTTAAAACAGCTACACACTCGACCAACAAAACGTCTACAACACATAGACTTGTAGAACAGGTTAAGAAAATCCTATTTATAGAAACAAACAAACGACATAACATCACGCAATCTGCAATCTGGGAAGGGTTCGGCAGAGGTGTACCTAATAGTAGACCCACATTTCGTCAGTTACATTTAAGTCTCATGTAATAGGGGCGAGCCTATTGCCATCAACCGGGCGTAAATCCGTGGCTGCTACTGAGAAATTCCTGACGGAAAAATCCAGCGACACTTTTCCCGACCCGGGAATCGAACCCAGGAGCTCATGCTCAGTAGTTGCGCTTGCGACCACTGGACCAACGAGACAGTCCGACAAACAAACAAATCGTAATTATTTCCGCCGCCGCAGTGAGAACACAAACGTTTGTAGAAAATAACAGTAAATCCATAATATTGTTGGTTCACTATCTAGAAAGTAAGAACAATCGTAAAAATCATCGTAAAATTGTTTCTTTCACTATGGCCGTTTATTCTCAAGATAAGAATATTTATAGCTCACAACGAGTGAGAGGACCGTGATAATATAAATGAAGAAAATGAAATAAAAAATATACACATTATCATTCATTGTACAGCAGTCGCTCCATGTAACATACTGGTGTCCGGTAAGACTGGAAGCCAACGCCAACATAGTTGGGGAATGGCAGCCAGATGATAATAAGACTACGTCAGTCGTCACTCGATTCTGGGGAACTCTCATCCAGTTGCTACCAGCCACCCTGCAAAGATCGTCGCTTCGCCGAGCCTGAGGGCGTCCCACCTTATGCTTCGCCTATTCGCATGCAGTCTCCACTCAAGAATACGAGCCTGTTCCCATTGCTGGGACACAGGCCTCTTATGAGAGCAAGTGGGCTTCAATCCACCACAGCGCAGCGCGGGTTAGTGCGTATCACATGTCTTCGAATATTCTGGTTCTCACTTCAGGACATGTTAGTTTCCTCACAATGTTTTCCTTCACCGTTTTGTTAGTAACTTGGTGATTTAATAAATCACACACAGGAATGTGTCTACCTGGGTTCCACAAATCCAAGACTTACTCTGGGCCGTCGACAACAGCCCTCGCTTTAAAAAAGTATCCGAAACGGTTAAAACCCCAGATAATATATATCCGCGGATATCCGCACAGGAAACATCCGCGGCTCCACTCTAGCAGTCCTATTTTACAGTAGCTGAATTCGCAATTTATTTACTAGTAGCCTTTAGCCGTGGATTTTATTTTCATTTCGCGAAAAATAGCCGCTTCGGTGGCCTTTTGACCTGGTTCGACTATACAGCTGTGTTACGGCTTACCTTTATATGCAAGCCGCTTGTGACGGAGGAGGTAAGCAGAGCGACTGGCTATGACGGTTATAGATCTGTTGTGCCGTTAGGAGTAGATGTCTGGGTATTTGTCTTGTGTGCATAAGTTTTCAAAATAACTCCTTATTTATTTATTTAACTTTCACAGTTATTATGCCTTGTGTGTGACTGGGAGTGTAGCTTCATTTTATTTTTTCCACAAATCGTAAGTGTCTGTAACCGACCGATTGACATAGCTGTGAAAGTACTGTAGTTTCCCATTCCAAAGCGTAGATCTCTATGGAGAAAAACAGTTAAGAAACTCCATGGACACTCATTGTATTTTACGATTTCCACTGGCGTAGCAACAGTTATATGATTCTTCCTCGGGAAAGCATGCAAAATTGAAATGCTATATCAATTACAGCTAATTTACATTTTCCTAACATTAGTATCGCGGACAATTTGAAACTTTCTACTGAGAGAGATCAATTCTTTGTCGCCGGTTGCAAGTTGGCAACCACAACGATTGGATTTATGATTAAAAAACAATTGCGGTTCACTTTCAGCTTCTTATTCTTTAGTATTTATCAGTGGAGCGTGCTATTAGATGGACAACTTTATGTATTTGTTAACCGACTTCAAAAAAACAAGAAGTTTCTCAATTTGGTTGTATTTTTTTATGTTTGTTGGTTACCTCATAACTCCGTCATTTATACGATTTTCACCGATTTGAAAAAATAAACGATTTTATGTGAAAGGATACTTTCCGATTGGTCCCATTTACAATTAGACATTTCATCAAAATCGGTTGAGTAATTTGTTTTTTTTTTTCCTTTAATAAGTATCTACGTATTTTTTCAAAAAGTCAATGAATAAGACAAAGTCACCGACTTCCGAAAGTCAAGTTATTTTAGACTCTTTTTTTGTTTTTTTTTGGAAGTTGTTTATTTTTTAGTCTGGCAATGAGTTAGTGACAGGCGCAAATATCTTAATCACTGACAATGGAACAGCTGATATTTTGACAGTAGTTAGAGTAGATGTACAGTATCATTCAAGCTTGTTTTACTTGAGATGACAATTTTTCAGTTCTCTAAGTGACATGATATTAATGTTCGTGTTTTGTTTTGTTTTCAGGTAAGATCCCAACGATTCTTGCTCTACGATTGGTCGTAACTAAAAGCTGTTAGTGAACAAACAACAAGTAGTGGTATGTAGTATTTAAAATGTTTTCGACTCATTAAAATTTAATTATTCTGGTTGCATGAAGGGTTTTGAACGTTGTTAAGTGTGAAATTAAGTATGAATTAATGATCCACGGTTGCATACATAATTAAACGTATCTCATAGTGCCAGTTATTTTTTAATGTGAGAACTGTCTACTTTGGAGGAGCTTGTAGCATAATAACTGCCGCTCGGGTCAATCTTCCGGTTAAGCCACCCTTGTCTAGGTTGATTCGTGGATGGGTGGCCACCCATTACATGCCAAGTTTCCTCAGTGCCTCGGAAAGCACGTTAAGCATGGTCCGGGCTGTCATTTGTGGCCCGAAAGTCTGACAACCAGTCTTACCAAAGGGTATTGTATTACCCGGTACTAACTGGGTTGTGGAGGTCAGATAGGCAGTCGCTCCATGTAAAATACTGGTATTCAGCTGCATCCGTTAGACTGGAAGCCCTGAACATAGTTGGGAAAAGGCTAGTCATATAGATAATGTCAGAACTGGCCACTGTCGCTGTCAATTACGTTTATTATTTAATGCTTTTAGCCCACAGAGGCAGAAGCAAGGTTAATGCATTTGCCATTTACAACTGCAATAAGTGCTTCGTAGATCGTGTATACACATACATAGGATATACCAAGCCCGCTATCGTATGCTCCCATAAATATCCCCTAATCAATGATAACCGTGATGCTGTAACGAACATCTTTACATCACTATAGCTGTTGCCTGCGACGTACGTCCGCGTGAAATAAAAATAAAAATAATATTATCCCCGTTTTTGCAACATTTCTCATTGATGCTCCGCTCCTATTGGTCGTAGCGTAATGTTATATAGCCTATAGCCTTTCTCGATAAATGGGCTATCCAACAGTAAAAGATTTTTTAAATTCTAATATGTAATTTCTTAGATTAGCGCGTTCAACCAAACAAACTCCTCAGCTTCATGATATTAGTTTAGAGCATAGATTATGAGATCACAACAGGATTAAACTAATAACCTCAATGAATTGTTAACAGTCAGCTGCAGTAGCAATATGTAACATATATTTAAAGACAATTCGAAACAAGGTCTCAGCCAAAGATTTAAATCCTTAGAAGTGCCCTCACCTAACTTGGCCCACAACATACGGAAAACAATGAGGTATCCCGCATGGAATGGCAGATACGATTATCAGTATGAGTCAGGGATCTGCTCCTTATTTTTGCCTCTGACACGACTGTTTTGTTGGCTTGGGCCATCCTCGCCATTTCAATGGCGTCGTCGATGGCAGCGCTGAGGTTACGTTAACTGTATGTTTTGAGGCTCAGAGAGCAACATACTATAAGTCTTATTGTTAGCATGTCGATGGCAATCTTAATTTGACTGTGTCTGCGGATGTGTGTCAGCGCAACCGCCTGTCGTTTCCTAGCTAGGTTGCAATGACATTGACATTTGACATTGACAGGTGCGTTCCGTTTCTAACACAGATTCAACCTAGAATTTGGCGGTAGCTTCAGTAGCGTCCATCAGTCCCGTGCAGACAAGAAGGAACACAGGACACGATATTAAGCGTGTGAACTTTGATATCAAAGTGTATTGAAATGTGTCCGTCTTTTGACGTGTTCCGGCTAATCTTTTGGTTTAAATCTGAGTGTCTGAGCAATTGTAGTCAATGTAGCGCGCACTCGTTCAGTGCAGAACATCAAAGGGTTACAGACAACAATACGTACTAAATTATATCTGTATCTGTTACAGTGCCACTGAAGCTGGCACCAAAACGGTTACGATGACATGACATACGCGCCACGCCACTAACCACCTCCTATAAGCTAGAATTATCTGTGGCGAACACCAGAAAAGCGACGAATTGTAGCACTATGTAAAAATAAACAAAAAAAACCAAGGATGAAGCTCCAAATGTCCGAAACAATTGCCTATGTCCATTTCTGTACATGACAACGTATATGAAAAATTTTAGGATTATAGGTTCAGTTTTTTAGAGGTGAACAGGTAAGAAACAAACTTACTTTCGCATTTATAATATTACTAGCTGCGCCCCGCGGTTTCACCCGCAGGTGGGAATAAAAAATACACCTAAGGGTATAAGAAATAGCCTACGACCTTTTCTCAGACCTACCAAATATACACAAAAAAAAACATGAAAATCGGTGAAGCCGTTTCGGAGGACTGAGTTCGTAACAAACACTGTGACACGAGATTTTTGTATATTAGATGATATATAGTTAGGATAAAAGAGCAAAAGACAAAGTAGCAATAAAACGGCACTTTCCTGTATTGTTCAAATAATCCAGCTTTACAATGGACATTTACGAGAGTTTAACAAAATATTGATGACATTTTCTTAAACACGGCGTCCACATGTTTTGCTTGCAGCTATTAACAACCATTTAGTTCTAGCACCTGTTCTAATATCTCAGTTAGACTCCCACTACAAGACGGATAGACGGATATATGGCATTAGCAAATCCCATACCCTTACCCCCAAACACACTAAAAACGACAATTCTTTTCAAAATGACATAACGACAAAATGCATTGCTGCATAAGCTTGAAAACAGCCCAAACACAAAAGTAAGAAAAAACGCAATGGACGTTCGAGAAATGTCAAAACTCATATCGCCGCCAAAGCGCAGAGATGTAAACTCGTAGATCTTGCTGTGGCCGTGAAATTAAGAAAAAAGTCTTTTACAAAGATCTACTGATACTATCCATCATTTTGTTTGTATGTGTGATCGTTTGAGTGTGTGAGTATTTATAGAGTATGGTATTGTGTAGATTGGACAGCGTTGTGTTAGTTTTGTGGCAGGACTACATTTGTATGTATGTTTCTTATCTATGATTATTTTGAGCTCATTTGTCTTGTCGTGGATGTCAAATATAAAACTTTAATTTGGATTGACATCTTTTTTACCCGACTACGGCGAAGCCAAAACGGGGTTATGATTTTAGCAGTCTATGTATGTATGTATGTTTATATTTACGTATGTTTCACCGTAGCGCCTAAACTATTCATCCGATTTTGATGAATAAGGTGTCAATCGATATTATAGCCCGGGTAACGTACGCTATATTTTAACCGACTTCGATAATAGTAGGAGTCCATTTTACCTTGTAAACCCCGATTTTAATTAGAGCGTGATTTTTGAGTAGTCGCGCTTTTTAGTTGTAGTATATCAGACTAATTCGTGTCTTGTGTAACGTATTGCCAGTATTGCCACTACCCTGCCTGCTTACTGTACTAGTAACTGAAAATGCAGTAACAGTAGCAGTAAGTAGTAGCACGTGTTAACTTCATTAATTTCCTCATTGCATTTTTTTAATCTTTAGCAGTGTCGCAATCTGCAAAACTAAGTCAATAAAAAAATAGTAGTCTACAAATTCCAGTGGAAAAGTGGAATATTCAGTGTCCACACACAAAAGAGAGTTTATAATTAAAACCAGTAACATCCCATAAACGTAGAAACTAGAGACTAATCATAGAATAAACGACACGTCATTTAAAGTAACTACGCCATGCATCAAAGAGACCCTGGCACTCTTCCAACATATCGCTACGAAGAAAATACGCATTAATTACTAAGAAAATCCACTTTAAATTAATAATTTCCTGGAAATTCTCCGCATCCCTTCAAATGTGATGTACCAGGAATGCATAACTCTAATGCAGCTTACTAACTACTCATAGGGCAGATGTTCTGTCGAAATCCCATTAGGTGCTATATCTATCTCGCTCGGATTATAAACATACGTCAAATCACAAATCACTTCTATATTATTTCATAATCTTAGTAAGTAACTACACTCAATATGGAATGCACAAGTACTAATCGATTTTGTATTTCTATTTCTCTCTAACATGCGCACAATCCTAAAGTGCGATAAAGATAGCAAGCTACAAATATTGACTGATAGATCTACATCTGTCTCTTTCTTACATGTAGGTTAGTGTCACGTGCGAGGGAGACAGAGAACACGTGCGCCAGAGTTTAATAATAGCCGGTAAAGATCAATGATCTATAAAATTGATGTTGTCTTATAATAGTGTTGTGACTGATGGCGGATAGATATACGAGTTTTATTACTTCCGCATTTATTCGGATCACGTGATCGCGTGAGATTTCGGATCTTCAATATGGATTTCAATTTCTTATTATGGCGTCTAAGTTAAAATTAATCAGTGTGTTTAAAAATATTTAAATGTTTCATATTTTTTTCCTAGCCAGCACTATCTCACTCTTCGGAAAATACCTCCCTAGACTCTTTTTGGGTCACTCTTGGCGGAAATTTTCAATAGCAGCCAAAAGGCTCTGGATTTGTGTCCGGTTGATGGCAATAGGCTCGCTCCCTATTACATGGAACTCAAAACATCGGTACCTTTAAAGACAATTTTTCGCCTGCTTGTTAGGACGTGTCGTATATTCAGTGTAAAGCCCTTTTAACGGCAGTCGCCTCTTTTATGTGTTTTGTAAACAAATACGAAATGTGTCTTCAGCGGTTTTGAGTTCTCCGTGTAATAAAACCACATGTCATGTCGATACACGGGCGGATACAATTACTCAAGGTCGTAGTTTTTATTGTATAATAAAAACATTTCTTAGTTTTGTTTAATTCGTAACATAAAACTAAGACGTGGTTTGATCTATTTTCTGTATTTTGTCATTAAATGATTCGGCATTTTAACATTGGGTTAGTTAGGAAAATATACTTTTTTTTTTTTCGGGGGCCACGTGGTGGCTTACGGCCACCGTAGGTGCGGGCCTGTGGACGGGGAGCTATGGGCTAGCTCGCCGTCCGTCCGTCTCATGACGACAGGCCGAGTCGACGGCGCGTTCGTGTTCCACGCGCGCCTCAAAGAGAGTCAGCAATAGGGAAGGGGTCCGCAAGGGCCGAAGCCCGCCGGGGCTGCGGGTCTATTCGAAAGAGATAGATGGGTTTTAGTCAGTAAAAGTCTGACACTCCCTCCTGCTCCGCCCAGAACGGGAGGAGTCATTTGATGATTTCCCATCCGAAAAAAAAACCAGGAAAATATACTGTGTTTTTGGCGGCAGTAAAAATGCGAATAGAGCGGTGCTGCAGCCGCGATCGGCAATAGGTGAACCTATACCTAACTAGAATGAGCTTTAGCCCGTTGCTAAATAACAACAGCCGCTCGGGTTGATTTTTAGGGTAAGCCGCGCTTGCCTAGCTTGGACTGTGGATGGGTGGCCACCCATTACGTACCGAGTTTCCTCCGCGCCTCGGAAAGCACGTTAAGCTGTTGGTCCCAGTTGTCATTTGTAAATCTTTGACATTCGTTATAGGTAGTCATTGGCCCAAAAGTCTGACAACCAGTCTTACCAAGGTAACTGGGTTCTAGAGGTCAGATAAGCAGTCGCACGATGAAAAATACTGGTATTTTGCTGCATCCAGCTAGAGCTATTCCTACTTTTTCATTCGTACTTAAATTATTATCTAGGAGGCCAGTGCAACCGCAGTTATAAGTTACTTTCTTACATAAATCATTGCGATAATGTCAAAATAGTTGCACTGAGTATCTGGCGCTCACAAATCTCGGAGCGATCAGATTATGATCTGACATGGAGTAGGTATTTATTTTTAGATCTGAGGATACATTAGCGAATATGTAGCAAGTACTTAAATATTACATATTGTATCGTAAACCATTCATTTCTGAGTGGATGACGTCTTTGGGTTATTTGCTGCATAGAGATATTGTAATCATTTGATCCCCTCAAGGTTTTGTCTAATTAAAAATAAGGTCAACAAGAATACGTTTACAAAAAGTATTATTCGGAAAGCTATATTTTATGTGTTGAAATCAATTCACAAGTTGAGCCTCTTTCAAAAATTTATATGTGTCTGTGTTATCCATACTGTCAAAATCTATTTCTGTTGTATTTAATTCAAAACACGATAAAATAATTATTAAACCTATGACATGTGACTTGAACATAACTGGCGAAACGTTGCACCAAATAGTGCATCTCTGCATAACTCTTCGGAGATTAGCCGTCTCCCAACTATGTTGGGGTCGACTTCTAGTCTCACCGGATGCAACTGAATACCAGTATTTTACATGGATATACTGCCTATCTGACCTCCACAACCCAGTTAGTTCTGGGTAATACAATACCCTTTGATTAGACTGTTGGTCACACTTACGGCTATACTGACTACCCGTAGCCGTAAAGACTGTCAAAGATTAACAAATGACAGCCGGGGATTACAGGAGTGACGTTAAAATATAAAGCGTTATTAGTGTATTAACCATAGGACGAAACAATGAACAAAACAAATAAATATATAAATATATCCGCGCCCTACATCAGAAAAAAGATATCCGCGCCCTATATCCGAAAAACAATCGTAGAGTCCCATCCCTAGTGTTCCATCAAGCGTAAAGTTTAGACGGACGGATGTAGTCGGATATAAAAGTCGTCTAGCACTGAAATAGCCGCGCTTTGGACGCAGGCGTGCCATCAACCGTCAGCCATCAGCCGTCACGTATACGAAGACATTATCTTACAGCGTGCGGATATTTTGTGGAAACTTTTGCAAACTCTTCACTAATGGCTGAAGAAGGAATGTAATTTAAATCTCAAGCTAAAAGCATTTTAAAAATCCTGTTGCTAAATAATAAAAGATTAGGAAAATAGTGTAAAATATGTTTTTTATTTTGTATTAACTTAAAATAATATGCCCGCGTCGAGTTCCGTAATTGTCCCACGGGATCATGCTACAGACAGAGTATCTTGTGTGTTAATACAGGTTATAAACTATCTGTGTGCCAAACATCATCATATTTCATCCAAAATTTCATCCAAATCCGTTCAGGGTTTTGCGTGGAAGAATAAGAAACATCCATACATCCTCACAATCTTTCGCATTTATAATAGTAGTGAGATTATTTAGAACTAGAAAAATCTTTAATAACAACTTCATATTTCAAGACAACTTTCTATAACAGGCACAATCACAGTCCAGATCTAAACAAATAAAAAAATCCAGAAAATACTGGAAAAATACTCACTTTCAGCACTAGTGCCTATTGTATTACAAATAAAAGCCTACACAGAGCCGCAGTGGAAGAAAAGCCGCAATCAATGGCTTCTACATCTCTATTGATACTCAACGGCGGCGGCTCCACATCTGTATTGATACTCAGACTGTACATCGAGAGGTAGTGCTCCCGAGCCGCTTTGTTCGATAAGTAGGTCCGATAGAGGCGAAGTTTAACAATAGAAAATAATAGAAATGCCTACAAGAAAATCTTAAAGAATTTCTCAGTACTTGAGCCCGGTTGATGGAAATATGGTCACCCCTATTACATCATCATTTGCTTAGTTTGGGTCGGCTTCCAGTTTAACCGGATGCAGCTGAATACCAGTATTTTACATGGAATGACTGCCTATCTGACGTCTACAACCCAGTTACTGGGTGATACCATATCCCCTGGGTAAGACATGGAACTTTAACATAACTGGCGATATGTGAGTGTACTTACTACGACTCTGCCTACCCATCGGGGATTATACACTTGATGTTATGCAAGAAAATAAAACTTAAAGGTTTTAATTTTAATCGATTTTCCAATAAAAAAACCTGTAAACTAGTTTGACCTTTAAGATGGTGAAGGGATGTTTGCTGGAGAACTTATTAATAGTTATACGGCCTTCCTCATAAACAACTAGTTGTTACAAACAGTATCTACAGACTGTCGGTAATACTAGGTGTAAACGGACCCTTCACGATGTCGTCAACCAAGCATTCTGTACATCAAACTAAGTAACTCTACGCAAAAATTATTGCCGCGAAACGACTTTTTTTTTGGGTGAAAAATCAATGTAGTACACTCAAAACATTGTGCTGATGAATGCATTGAATAGTAAACGGATTATGGAAGAAATTAAAGTAAGTTATTACCTTAAAAAATTATACTAAAAACCTTCGTTTTTTTTTTAACCACCAATATCTCCGTAACTAGAAGGTTCCCAGGTATGGTCTAGATCAAAAAAATGATCGCAATAACAGGGAAAACAAGTGTCTCTAGGCTTCGTCACTGGTATTTTTACCCTGTATATTGAAACCGACGGAACATAGGTCAACACAAATAACAGCCGCTCGAATCGATCTTCAGATCAAGCAGTTGGTCCCGACTGTCAGTTGTACATCTATGACAGTCGTTACAGGTAGTTAGTGAGCCGAAAGTGTTGCCAAGGGGTATCGCATCACCCAGTATTATCTGGATGTGGAGTTCTGATAGGAAGTTGTTCCATGTAAAATACTGATGCATACATAGTTTTCGAACCGGAGAGTGACCTAGACTATTTTGTTTTTCCCAGAATAAAATACTTTTCTGTGAAATAGACTACGGGTACACCCGGTCCAAAACATGTGCATACGCTATCATCATCTCAAAGAGCAACGATAGCTACATTTCCAACTACTATTGATACTCAAGACGGCTGCTACTCTGGTACGAGTGGCGCATTGTGGCGCTTTGTTCGAGCCGCACTCTGGCTAAGTGGCGCGCTATACACCGCCTCTAGTACTTATGACATCCTGGTACGATGACATTTTAAAGGTTACGAAAATCTAGGCTTTCTTTCAACTTTGTCTTTGGCAAACATGTCCATCACACTTGTATCTCTTGAAGGCAGAGATTGATGGTTTGACTGCCTCGTTGGTGTGCTGAGCAAGAGTCCTGGGTTCGATCCCGGGGTCGGGCAAAGTGTTATTAGGTTTCCATCGGGAATTTCTCAGCAGCCACGGAGTCTGGATCTGTCCCCAGTTGCCACAATCTTTCAGTCTGTTTTAATGCCAGAAAAGTTCAAAATCACTTCTTCCGAAACCGAGTTCCGAAGCCTGAATCTAGTGAATAATTCAGATTTCTTCTAAATCCAACTATAGTAGGTACAAGAAGCTAGACTAGGGCTATTACAGTAGATCTCAGCGATGTGATGGTACGAGTAGTTATCTGCGCGGTATATCGGTAGACGCTCGTCACGCCGGATTCATATCAGAATATCATAGAGTAGGGCTGAGTGACTAGAGAAATTATATAGTTTTATTAATATTGCTAGGCTTTGTAACAATATTTTGATTTAAACCAGTGTCCATGGAGTTTCTTGGTCATTCTTCTCCATAGAACAACTACAGTACTTTCACAAGTTACTATGCCTTGTGAATGGGTCTGTAGCTTCGCTTTTTTAGTTTTTTTTTGCTATTCTAAAGTGCCTCAAACAACAATCGGACTGTTGTTTCATTTAATTCTCTATGAAGCAAGAAAGAGATGGAAGTATATCAGACCTGTATAGTGTTTGAACTTACGGTTCAAAAACAAAGAATTTATTTCAATGAGACATTTTACTGACCTACTTTTTAATTGTCAAGGAGACTGGCAGCTAGACTTATAGGGCTAAAACACTGCATTAAAACATATCAACTGTTTTGACAGCTGTCAATTGTTTTGTTTCTATCTCTTTTTAATGTAACGTGATAGAAAAAGACAGCAAAACTAAACTATCACTACATGAAAGCTATACATTGTCCTTATGTATTTTCGAAAACAGTAGTGCTATTTTTCCTGAAGACAAGATTCAGCAGTGCGTAAGGACACGTCCTACCATTGTTTTTGAAGCACTCACTTGAAATCTTAAGATGTCAGACTATACAGAGTGTAGGACAGATACCAGCACATCAAGCTATTACAATCTGTCAAATGTCTTTAATAGATATTTAACTTTATCGCTAAAGCATTAGGTTCACGGTTGATTGGGAAAATTTGACAGTTTCGGGTAGCTTCATGTTGTTTAAGTAAGTAGGTACATCCGATGTTCTGCAAAAATAAGAGAGATTGAGACCTGGTAAATGCCACATTTTATGCTTCGAATTTTTAAGACATAAAAATGCATCTTGTGAGTCTCTTCTTAGCGTGTCGAGGGCAATCTAAATTGTGTCGGCTCAGAACTGAGCTACTAGTTTGGCGCTTTCGGTAGCGTCCATCAGTTCCTGCAGTGAACAAACAACAGGACACGCAGGACACGATATTAAGTGCCCCATCGTTTGTGGAACAGCACCACATTTACACTCCAGGACAGATTAATTAATGAATCTCCACCTGAGCAGGTTTTCCTTGCTGCGGCCAACCTGGATCCGTAGTCTATTTAAAGACTTCCAGGTCATCTTGTATGTTAGTCGTGAAGATGAATGTTGATTGATGGATGGAGAGGGAGAGGAAGACCAAAACCAATTAAAAGATGGATGGATTGTGTGAGGAATGATATGAAAGAACCTGAGCTCAAGTAATATGGGTCAAGGTCAGGGAGATGAAGTATGTCTTGTATAAAATATCGTCATGGTTAGAAAAAGAAAACTACATGTTTAAGGCATTATTGCCGCCAAAAAGTCTTGACAGCCCTAGTTCGAATCTACAAATAAAATATAGCTAGTTCAGTTAATTGCCAAATTCGAGCGCACAACGCACTGGTATAATATTAAATGTAATAATTTGCGCTTAATATACTGCACCGACATATTGATTGAGAAACCAATCTGGCTATGGGCGCCTAGTACTTCTAAACTGTAAACAGTAGGAGTTCATGAGTTTTCAGGAGTAAATAAATGGAAAATTGTGTTTCGGTTTCAGGCGTTTCAGCTATTAGTCACGTTCGGCTTAAAAATTACGGTTTTCGGCTCAAACGTATTTGTCGGTATTTGTAACCCACTGCATATACTAAAGGCCTCTTCTCATTCAGAGAATTCATACGTTTCGAGGGACATTATACCTACATACAGGGTGTAAACAACCTCAACACAAAGCCGTCAACCAAGCATTCTGTACATCAAACTAAGTAATTTTACGCAAAAAATATTGCTGAGAAACGAGTTTTTTTTGGGGTAAAAAATCACGTTTTGAAAACTTAATGTAACGCACTCAAAACATTGTGCTGATGGATGGATTGAATAATACGGGGGTCGTGGAGGTGTTTAAAGTAAAAATCTTACATTACATCTTACATTAAAAACTTGTATTTAAAAAAAAAAAACTTGTCAACTGTAACTGTAACTTTGCCCCCAATATCTCCGTAACTAGAAGGTTCCCAGGTACGGTGTAGGACAAAAAAAATGATCGCAATGACGGGGTCTTCCGGCTCCGTTAAGAGGTTTTTTACACCCTTTATAGGGTCCCATTAAAATAGATGGACAAATTTTAACACAGCGTTCAGTACCTACGAAAAACACTGATTAAAGTGATTTTATTTTGACCTAAAATAATAAATTGCCGGCACTCTAGAACAAACACATCCATAATGGGAGTTATGGACGCGTTCTCGTGAGTACCTATGTCAGTTCTGTTCTGTTAATATCATTCTGTATTAAACCATAATAACTTTCAGTTGACTACACATCACCTTTTTAGGATAGTGTTGTTAGGATAAGTAGAATATAGTAGGTAATTACGCGCAAAATAAAATCACTTAAATCAGTGTTTTTTTTTTGCTTGAATATCTTGGGTTAGACGTACTGAACGCTGTGGTAAAATTTATCCATCTATTTTAATGGGAACTTATATTACAACAACCGCACGGTTCATTCGAAGGGTACCTACGCATGCCGAGGTCGATCCGTGGATGGGTGACCGTTGCATAGCGAGACACCACTACCTTACATTGAAAAACACGTTAATCTGACAGTTTTGACAGTCGTTACAGGTATAGAGGCCCGAAAGTCTGACAACCAGTCTTACGAAGACACAGTCGCTCCATGTAAAATACTGTTATTCAGCTGCATTTGATTAGACTGGAAGCCAATTCCGACATAATTGGGAAATGGCAGGCATAGTACCTACCTTCTTTAATAAATATGTTCTTCTTGTAATTTCTACTTGGGTCCTTGGTTCAAGAAATTAAACTATCTTTTCTCTACTGCGTTATTCATAAGACTAGATATTTTAACTAAGACTAACTACGATTTTGATCGCGATATGAATTATTTTGACATGTCCACTCCGGCGGGTAACCCAAATGTCTGAGATAAATCTAAGAAATTAATTAAACGCTGAGATCTTATTTCCGTTGCAGACATGAGAGTTATTTTTATCAAAAGATGAAAGGAGTTTCTTATTAAATATTTTGTATGACCTAATTTTTTTAATGTGTGTGGAATTATATTGCTTTTTGAGAGCATCACGCTTCTATTTCTCGTAGTAGTAGACAAGTACCGCCATATTTCGGTTATCATCACATAACTTTGGATGTTTACTTCTATAAGGCGCTGGTTTCATCATCACCGTCCATCCGTCCTTGTCCCACTCTACTCGGGGTCGGCGCAACACGCGTCCCCCATTCTCCCTGTCAGTAGTCACGGCATCATTTACTCTTTTCTCCCTCACACACTCCATCCATCTTTTCCTTGGCCTCCCTCTCCCTCTCCATCCATCAACATTCATATCCCCATCACTCTTGTAGTCACATAAGACGCCGGTTTCTTCACTCAGAATATTTTCTTTCACTGTTTCGAGAGCAGTGGTGATAAAGTAACGTAAAGTGTCTGCCTGGGCACGAACCCACGACCTACAACACTGACTGCTACACTGGGTCATCACTTCTCATAATACTAGGTGTAAAAGGACCCTTCACGAAGCCGTCTACCAAGCATTCTGTACATCAAACTAAGTAACTCTATGCAATTTTTATTCGATTGTGCAAAACAATAATATTTTACAGTAGGACTCAATGTAACGCACTCAAAACATTGTGCTGATGGATGGATTGAATAGTACGGTGATCGTGAAGGTATTTAAAGTAAAATTAATATCATTAGAAACTAGTATTAACAAAATGTGAGAACGTTAGAACGTTGACACCCAATATCTTCGTAACCAGAAGGTTCTTCCCAGGTATCGCCTGGAAGAAAAATGATCCCAATGTCGGGGAGAACAACTGCCTTTCGGCAACGGGTTAAAGGTACTTTTACACCTATTAAATATATGTACCAAGTTTTCACGCATTTCAACATTTTCATGGCCATCAACAGGAAACAAATTCTGACCGCAAATCTGCTTAAATAGGTACCCATTTTGTCCGACCATATTAAGCAGTCTCTTAAATATTTTAGCATCTTACATCTATATAGCACCTATGTGCTCCTGGTACTCGCACGACGTAGTTATACATATATTCACGACCACGTCGTTAAGAGGCGGCAGTGGCCATTTGTCAATGGTCGGTCGCAGGTGCGTTGTACACAATACTGTACATGATATGGGTATGTATTGGTTAAGAATTTTCGATGTATTTAGGGTACTATGTATAAAGATAGATTATAGCGTGACAGATATTCACGATCTATCATGATTTAGGTAAAGGTGAATAACGTTACTGAAACTGTTATCCTGCGCCATCCCACAGCTGGGCAAAGGCTTATTGACTTCCATTTTGTTTTGTGCAGGGGTAAACAAACAAACAAATTATACAAAGAAAAAAGACGTTTAACCTTTTGACCGCCACAGTCGTGTATAGACGACAAACCAAAATGTGCCTAGCACGCCACGGTCGCGACTGCGTGACAGAATTTTAAACGTTAATAAATGGCATAGAACAGCATTGTTTTGTTTATTTCCCTTGTTAATTAAGTACCTTGACTCTTCTTAATTTATTTGAAGTGAATTGCTTTCGTTAGATTTCATCTTTAGTAACGTAATATGACAAAAAAGATAACAAGTCATAAAGTTCGAAAAACATAGTGCCCTCGACGCCACAGTCACCATACACGTAGTGATGTAGGTAGCAGTCAATATAACAAGAATATCGACCTCGACGGCAACCTTTTTTTTTTTTTTTGGATGGGAAATCATCAAATGACTTCTCCCGCTCTGGGGGGAGCGGGAGGGAGTGTCAGACTTTTACTGACTAAAACCCATCCATGTTCCTTCATCGCCCTTTGTGTTCCGGGACCACGGTATCTCTTTCGAATAGTCCCGCAGCCCCGGCAGGCTTCGGCCCTTGCGGACCCCTTCCCTGTTGCTGACTCTCTTTGAGGCGCGCGTGGAACACGAACGCGCCGTCGACACGGCCTGTCGTCATGAGACGGACGGACGGCGAGCTAGCCCATAGCTCCCCGTCCACAGGCCCGCGCCTACGGTGGCCGGAAGCCACCACGTGGCCCCCGACGCCCGGGGCGTCTCCCGCGGCGGCCGGGACGTGAGGATATCTCCCTCTCACGTTCCGCCACCTCCTTCGCTAGCATGACTGCTTCGCAGAAGGAGGTGACGGCGTCCCATTCCGTCTCGCTCCGGACCATGGCACGAACCAGGGCCGGAAGCGAGAGGTCGCCGCCGCCGATCGCCACCTCGAGGACACGGCGGTGCTCCACCCAAGCGGGGCACACCTCCACCGTGTGCACCACCGTGTCCTCCGGTCGATCCTCACAATGGAAACACCCGGGCGTCTCCTCCCGCCCGATTCGGTGCAGGAACTTACCGAAACATCCGTGTCCGGTAAGAACCTGCGTCAGGCGGAAGGTGAGGACGCCGTGGCGTCTCTCCAGCCACTCCTCAAAGAGGGGACTTACCGCCACTATCGTGGCGTGCCCTGCACGGGGTTGCGACAGTCGCTCTCTCCATGCCGCCATGAGATCCCGCCGGAAGTTCGTCCGCTGAGCGACAATTTGCCGCGGCAGCGGAGTTTCCCCCCGGCGTAGCGCCTCCGCGCGCCACTCGTGTAGGCGCGCGAGGACTATCGCCTCCAGATCCCATGGCGCACGACGGCAACCTACGTTATATTTAATTTACTCTGAATTCTGCAATAGTAAATAAATAAAACATTTGCTATTGAACTTTTATGTTTGAGAAATCAAGAAAATTTTATAAAACTGAGCTATGCGCTCTATAAAAGTCGAGTGTTAGTTGATTATCGATTAATTGTAATGACTGCAATGCCCATCTCTATCACACTGTTGTAATGTCTGTGCCGGGGACGCCACAGTCGTCTATGTTTGACATAGCCATGAAGTCAAACGCGGTTTTTTTGTAAATAGAGTAGTTCCTTTACTGATATTAAATATTAATAATGGATACGGTCATCCATTATTAACTTTTTATTTAACCGCTTACGTCGGATATAATCCGACAAATATTTTCGGGTCCATGACGATTTAGTCAGGGTCGTATATTTACGACCAAAATACCACAGCTCGTTTAATGTACTTTTTTATTTAATTACATAATGATGCCTTAGAGCATTTTCCTATTAGAATACTAACTGGCAAAAGTCAGCGATGAAAAATATGTGCAGCTAAATAAAAACGGTCTGACACTCGTTTAATGTGCCAAAAAACCAAAGTTTAACTGTGCGTAGATCAATATTTTCGCGTTCAGTATAATGAGACCATGACCAACCATTAAAACAAAATACTTATTATTATATCGATATTATTTATAAATATCGGTTGCGCACCTCTAGCGCAGAGGCGAACAAATTAAAAAAGCCGTGCCAGCTACGCCACTGTCATCATAAGGTGACAAGAAAGTACGTCATGATTGAACATAGTGCTGTGATAATATTGACTTGGTTTTATCGACAGTTGTTTTGAATTGTGAATTTAACGCCGAAACTGTGACACATATCATTATTATTTCTGTCTTAAAGGACACAGCGGGATGAAATAAAACTCCTGTATTATATTGTTCCGGTATAGACCTTTTATTAAAAACATACTCTAGGTTAAAAAATAAATAGTTAGTGCTTTATCGATATAATTTCGAACTCACTAGTATTTTGTAGGTATTATAGGATGAATTCATAGCTTGGCGCCGAGGGCACGCTTGTTCGTTTTTGACGTGGCGGTCAAAAGGTTAAATATCAGTCTGATTTCAAAGTCAAAGTCAAAACATTGATTTCGAACCAAGTGTACAATGTGGTGTTATGTTATGCTAGTACTTATGACTTAGCAGCCTTTTACAAGCATTGCAATTTATCATTCGCTGTGGTTAAAAGGTAGGTAAAGCAGCTACCTATATGACATGAGAATAACTGTGAGGAGGCTTCTTCACAATGTCCGTACAATTTATTTTATTGTTGTTAACTGTCCTCCAACATATTGACGGTTTGTTACCAAGCAAGGTTTTTCAGGAATTCACACAAGTAGGTAATTGCACGCTCTTTGCAAAGCTATGAAAATCAAATAAATAGACTCAGAACAATGCTAAACCTGAACCTGTGACAGTTAAGTAGTCTCCTCAAAACGTAGAACATTTTCTGTAGTCCATTTACGGTAAAGCGTTTTCTCTTGCGAACCAGCATAATTGCATATAACGGGTTCGAAACACACAAAACTCACTCATGACTCACTCCCGACAACCATGCCATGAAGATTTGAAAGATAACTCAACACTTGACATAATTAGTAATAAACGATGCTTTTCAATTAAATCTACCGTTATGCATTGTCTGAAGAACTTTTCACAAAAAATAATACAATGACATCTATTGGGGAAAAGCTGTAAGCTTTGACAGTTAGTGTTTGTTTTTGAGGTTAGAATGATGAAGTGGATAATTTTAAATGGTTTTTGATTTTAAATACTTCAAGATATGGTTATTAAAGTTTTTGCTACTTTCATTTGTCTTATACACTGAGTTCAGCCAATTATTCTCAGTTATTTATTTGCATAAAATGTGGCACAAGATGTTTATATTAAATTTTGTGAGCCGTTCTGCCATAATACAATAATGCAAAATATTTTCATTGTGATATTTCAATTTGAAATGAAATAAGAAAAGAAGACGTCCCACAAAGTAAGAATTATCGCAAGTTACGTAAACTGACAACTCCATCAGATTCTATAGCCTTTACACATACATAATTTTGAGGTGTCATCCAACAGATGGCGCTAATACAAATATTAAACACAAATTAGCGAACACACATGACAGTACACAACTATCCATCGACAAGTCGTTAATCACGCGGCAGATGCGACTAGCGACTAGTCGCGCGCGTGTCGAAGGCCGGTGATCGATCGTCATTTTAAATTAATTACAAAAGAGAGCAGCTCCAACATTTTGTATCGGAATTTTGCACAGTGATGCAATATTGCAAAATAATTGAGTTTGTATGCGGACAGGATTAATATTCGTTAATTTTATGAGAATTTTTCGATAGCGCTTTCCATGATGAAATTCATATTGATCGATTTATCTATGTTATAACAACTTATTACAACAGGTTTACTATTGCTGCTGAGTATGAGGTTCTGAATTTGATTCTAAAATCCCGTTTTCCTATTATCATTTTCACTTTGTAGTTAAGAATTTGACAAAATCTTAATAGCCATTTTTGAGTAAGTTTCAAAGTTTAGTATCAGTAAGTTATGTTAAAGTAAAGTTTGAAAAATTCTCAATTTCAAATTCTCATTTCAGAAACTACTCAGTTCCTTCATACACCCGTGCAGAGCATACATGTGACATACATAACATAACTAATGCTACAGTTCTGAAGCCTACCATCACGTCGTCGTCTACATTAGCTCATTAACTTAGTAACGAGGCGCTGGTAACGTGCAAACGCGCAAGTGTTTAGTGGCAGCCGCTGCGAGAGCTATTGTATGCGTTCGAGACGTCGACTGAACTGCATGTTTAATAACGAAACCTTTGCAAGTTTATTAGGTTATTGTGGAAGGACTTATTAAAAAAAAAATGTAGAAATAATACTTTGGTAATTACTGGGTAGTCTGTCGATGGGTGAGTGTTCATTACGTAAGGAGATCCCTCCAAGGCTTGGATTTATAAATCTTCGACGATCGTTACGTATGGGTAGTAGATAGTCATTTAGAAACCCCAAAGTCTGACAATCAGTCTGGTAGTCGCACTAGGAAATAACAATATTCAGTTGCATTCAGTTAGACTGAAGTCCACTCCATTATACTCAATACTCAATTCTTTATTGCATTCCACAATGTAGGCTTAGGTACAACTGCGATAGGAAAAGTCTTATGAAAAAAAAACATGAAATAAGCACAAGTACTTTTTTGCTGTTCGGTCTATATGTTATTTCCTGTAGTGTGGTGGCAGTCAAGGCTAGTCAGATGATAAAATTAAGTTATAGATTTTTATGTAAGAATTCAATATAACATAACTGGTGAAATGCGGGTGTACTATTAGGAACGTCGACGCGTGATGTTATGTTTATTCAATATAATAGTAGTGTGAGGTAGTGAATTGGTTTTCTAGGTTAAGCCATTTGTGTTCAACTTTAGTCTGGAATCTCAAGTTTAGAATTTATCTCGTACCTTGTTAGTCATAATACTCGTAGGTACGAATAATGGCAAAATGTATGCCCTTGCGAATACAAATGACAATACTCGTTAAATTTTTTATAATTCCTTACAAGGTCTTCTCTCATTGTTGTAAATAAAGTAAAAACATTAATAATATTAAAAGGAAGGCCTCATTTGTCATCTATCATATACCACTTCCTGCAGCGGACACTGGCAGGCTGCCAAAATATTGTAGCGCGAAGAAACAGCTCTGTGATTTGTTGGCTATTTGCTAAAGTATGTTGGGTTTATGATGTTTTTTCTGATTTCGTGACGAGATTAAGTAAAGATCTTATAATTGTTCTATGTTCATGTCCGTACTTCCTTTCTTTATTTTGATAAATAAGAGTTTCGCTCCAGCAGAGTAAGATTTTAATGGTTAATTCCCGTTCTTCTTTTTAAAGTAGGTTAAGGCAGTAGGTACTGAAGTTTACACAAAGCACATATACAGGAAATAACATACAGCAGACCGGCCACAGGCTAGATAGAAAAGAAATATAGACACAGTGTGTAAAACGAATATAATTGTTGATTAAGTCTTAACATAAAGAAAGAAGATTTCCCTCTCATAGAGAAGAGGCCTGTGTCCCAGCAGTGGGAACATTAATAGGCTGATAATGATAAAGAAACATAATTAAATTAGTATAGAATAAACATACATATTACATACTACTAAAATAATTATATTAAACAAAGATATTATGAAGAAGAAGATTAAATCCTACTAATTTTATATATGCGCAAGTTTTTGAGGATAGATGGATGTTTATAACTCTTTCATCCAAAAACTTTTGGCCGGATTTGGATGAAATCTGGCACACAGATAGCTTTTATTCTGGATTAACAAATAGGATACCTTTTATACGCCGGCGAAGACGCGGGCATAAGCTAGTTTAGTTTTAATAAAATATTTCTATAATACAGAATATTTTTTGTGACTTTGGAAAACGATAACATGACATGTTTATCTTACCGTACTTCCGCTTATTCGTGTGAAAGTGATTACTAGGTATGACACGTGTAAAAAAGAATAAAAGTACAAGTTCAGTATTAACTCTATGTAGAGCGGAAACGTTGAGAGGAGATGGTCTAAGAAGAATGGGTCTTTGAAAGTGTTAGAGGTTCTAGCAAGAACGCACGACGTTAATTACAACAATTTCTGGTGCGTTCGTCCCTCTGAAAGTTTACAAAAACCTACGTTATTATCCTTTTGTCATAGCCAATATTGTTCTTTAGTTTATGCCTACCTCTAAAAGAAAAAAAAACAGGTGAATTTGTGTACGAATCAATTTTTTCGACATAAAACATTTAGAGGCGACAGCCTAATTAACTTTCCAATAGAATAATAAAAAAAATCGTGTCTTAACTATAATCGTGTATAACAAAATTTCCAGTACAAATTGTTTTTTCTCCAACTCCGATCAACAGAGACTTAAATAAAGATTACAGTTCATCTCAGAATAATCAAATCAAATCAAATTGAGCAGTAAGCTCCTCCTCACAAGGGACTTGGAACAAAATCATTTGTATTCTAACTTCTTACTTACAACTTGTTAAAAAGTCTCAAAGCGATTCTGATGGTTTTAGTTGTTTTGTGGCTGCCACTGGTGTTGCTTTCAAATTTAGTTTAATATTGCGTTATTGTTGTCGATGGATTAGCTTTTTGATTTAAATTCTGAAATGCTCGTGTGAAAGTTGAAAGTCGTTTGCCACTTATCTAGGACATCACTAACATAATATAATTATATTTTCTATAATTTTCTATTCTATCGGACCTACATATCGAACAAAGCGGCTTAGAACGACTACCTCTCGATGTACAGTCTGAGTATCAATACAGATGTGGAGCCGCCGCCGTTGAGTATCAATAGAGATATAGAAGCCATTGATTGCGGCTTTTCTTCCACTGCGGCTCTGTGTAGGCTTTTATTTGTAATACAATAGGCACTAGTGCTGAAAGTGGGCTATTCTGGGTTTTATTAGTAGAGTACTGTGGTTAAAAACTTTTTAGTATTCATATTTTCCGATATCTTCTAATTACAAGGCAGTTAAAGTTACAAATTCAGTCACTGTACATACATCATCATGCATCCGGCTTGAAGGGCCAAAATGTACGTCCACCCTAACAGAACATAGCATAAAAAACAGCTTTTCCATACATTTTGGCTGTTCCATTTTGAAGGAAACAACGGTTTTTTTTAATAACCGATGAAAAATTTCTACATCCAGAATGATGTACTGAACTCATCGTCATCGTTTGTGGGTCGGTGTCCGTGGCACCCTTTATATAAATAACATCACTAGCAATTGGCCGCGGCGTCGCTCGCGTTAATTTACAATTAAATAAATAATATAATTCATTCATGATTCGAAAGACACGTGGCGCCATCTATAATCAGAAGAACGTTATTGTTGTTTTTCTCGGAAACAGTACTTTGTTTCGGGATGAAAGGTACCCAATGTCCGTTCCTGTACACCTGACAACGTATATGCAACATTTCAGGATGATCGGTTCAGTGGTTTAGGCGGGAAAAGGTAACAAACAAACTTACTTTCGCATTTATAAGAAGTAAGTTATGATACGATAGGTACAACTACACAAATAACAAACTCCTTCAAGTCCAACATAACTTCAAGTCTGCTCCTCAACTGCCAAACTGAGCTGCACCCTCGCTGACTATGAATAACTTGCAGCATTTAGTTGAGATCAATAGTCTATAAACAACTCGGTCGAGTCGAAATAGGCTAGCCTATTTCTGTGACGTCAGAGGCTAAGTGGAAGTTAGGTTAACATAGAAATTACTATATGTACATGACTAGCTTTTCTTCAATCAATTCGGGCTGTACTTTGTCATCATGATTTGAAAGACATGTGGCGCCATCTATTATCAAAAGAAAGTTATTGTTGTTTTTCTCAGGAGCAGTAATTTTTTACAGGACGAAAGGTATGTCCGTTTCTGTACACCTGACAACGTTTATGCAAATTTCAGGATGATCGGTTCAGTATAGTTTAGGCTTGAAATGTAGCCTGCCGGGGCTGCGGGACTGTTCGAAAGAGATACCGTGGCCCCGGATCACAAAGGGCGATGAAGGAACATGGATGGGTTTTATTCAGTAAAAGTCTGACAATCCCTCCCGCTCCGCCTAGAGCGGGAGGAGTCATTTGATATCCCATCCAAAAAAAAAAAAAGTAACATGAAATGTAACAAATAAACTTACTTTCGCATTTATAATATTAGTTAGGATAAAGATACTGAAAATGTAGACAAAAGAAAAGAAAAGAAAGAGGTGGGGGGGGGAGGGGGAGGGGAAGGGATAAGAGGTTCGTTCGGGAAAGTATTATCAGACACATATAATATTAGCACAGTACTATAGTGATAACTTTGTGGCTAAGTGATACCAGCCGCTCGGGTTGATCTTCAGGTTAAGCCGCGCTTGCCTAGGTTCATCCGTGGATGGGTGGATGGGTGACTTCCACTACAATTAACTTTACGCAAAAATTATTGCTGGGAAACGACTTTTTTTTTTGCGTGAAAATTCATGTTTTGTGGTAGAACTCAATGTAGCGCACTAAAAAATTGTATTAAAAAAAAAAAAATTGTCAAAAAGTTGGAACTTTGACCCCCAATATCACCGTAATTAGAAGGTTCCCAGATATGGTGTAGAACAAAAAAGTGATCGAAATGACGACGAGAACAAGTGCAAGGCAAGTGCTTCGTTATGAGTTTTTTTACACCTTTTATAAAACGTCGACAAAAAGGTCTACAGTTCGTTTCCGTTTCCTATGAATTCGAACCGGCAAGAAACTTCATGGTTTATTAACTCATACTTCCTAGCCACCTGCACCTCGTCCCACCTATCAAAACATCTTAAACAAAGCTTAATAAACTCCACTTAATTTACTTCCCAAGAAATTAATAAAATAACTCTAAACGACAAGTATGCCTTGTCCGGGAGTCGAACCGAAGGCCCTCGTAAAGTTTAATTTACGACGTCGCTGGCTGGCGGACTGCCAGGTCTTATGTGGAAGCACTAGGTCCCAAATATTGGAAGTTCTAGGCTTAAGTTTTATCACCTAGCAAGTTGTGGCACGCGGCCTGTGTGTGTTTATGTAAAGAATGGCCGTTTGTCACAGAAAATGACAGGTGGGCTTGGGGACTTAAGGTGGAAGCTCCAGGGTAGCCCGCGAAATTTGTATGTTGATTAAAATTTGATTCGCGGCTGTAAGACGTATGTAGTTACAGAATTATAATCATTAAAATCATCAAACATTCATATTCTGTTCATGTAACTGTCAAGAATGACTTTTTCATGAAATAGCCATTCTTGACGGTTACATGAACTTAGAGGGTTGTACTGATGATTTTAATTATTATAATTCTGTAACTATATACGTGTTACAGCCGCGAATCATATTTTAATCAACATACAACCTGATACTGACCTGGAAATTGCAAAAAACGTAAGAAAATTTGAATTTCGGCGAATTGGCGAATGGGGTAGATGACACACCAATCAATTGAGATACTTTTTAAGAGCTGTCAAAACGCGGTTCGCTCATAGATTTTGTATAGCAATAGCAAACTGTGACGTCACTGTTTAGTCAACTCAATGACTCGATATTTATTGATTTCAAAGCAAGCAATTAAATATCGAATTTGGCAGTTAATTGAAAATAAATCGGGTTTTCAGGACCAAAATAAAGTGTTTTTTTAGAGATTGGTGTCTTGGAATTATTGTTTTACTAGCTGACCCGCGCAACTTCGTCTGCGTTACGTAAGAGAGAGAGAGGCTTAGAGAGAGTGTGAGTCAACCTAAAAAAAATGCAGATAATATGCTTTAGCGGACTTTTTAAGAGGAACAATCCCGTCATACATGTATGATTGTTGAGTAACTTTAACCGTTTACGCAGCGCACGGAAAGGAAGCTCTCAAAAGCAATAATTTTTCGCTGTATTTGCAACAATTTTCATTGATGCTCCGCTCCTATTGATTGTAGCGTGATGTTATATAACGTATAGCCTTCCTCGATAAATGGGCTATCCAACACTAAAAGATGTTTTTAACTGGAATCAGTAGTTCCTAAAATTAGCGCGTTCAACCAACCAAACAAACAAACTTTTCTCCTTTATAATAATAAGTATAGATTCAAGTAGGTAACAATTTAATTTCTCGGAATTATATGCAATCATCGTTAACATATTGTATATGTTTTTCCAATTTGGGGCTTCCCTCGACAGCCTTAGGTTTTCATCCTTAGACACTCGATGACAGTCATACTCCAGCTAGGTCGAAAGTTCTCATCAAGGTGCATGAATGAGCCTAAACACGATATAGCTTTTTTTTTCGGATGGGAAATCATCAAATGACTCCTCCCGGAGCAGGAGGAAGTGTCAGACTTTTACTGACTAAAACCCATCCATGTTCCTTCATCGCCCTTTGTGTTCCGGGGCCACGGTATCTCTTTCGAATAGTCCCGCAGCCCCGGCAGGCATCGGCCCTTGTGGACCCCTTCTTTTTTGCTGACTCTCTTTGAGGCGCGTGTGGAACACTCCTGCGTCGTCGACACGGCCTGTCGTCATGAGACGGACGGACGGCGAGCTAGCCCATAGCTCCTCGTCCACAGGCCCGCGCCTACGGTGGCCGGGGGACAATACGTGGCTCCCGACGCCCGGGGTGTCTCCCGCTGTGGCCGGGACGTAAGGATCTCTCCCTCTCACGTTCCGCCACCTCCTTCGCTAGCATGACTGCTTCGCAGAAGGAGGTGATGGCATCCCATTCCGTCTCGCTCCGGACCATGTATTGAACCAGGCTGGGAGAGAGAGGTCGCCGCCGCCGAACGCCGCTTCGAGGACACGGCGGTGCTCCGCCCAAGTGAGGCACACCTCCACAGTGTGCTCCACCATGGCCTCCGGTCGATCCTCACAATGGAAGAACCCGGGCGTCTCGTCCCGCCCGAAAACACGATATGAGGCCAATAACAATTTAGCTGTAAATATAATCTACGTAAACTGCGTATGGATTATTGATTATTGCGAATAGCATAGCACAGTTCTTGCACGGCAAGAACACGTGGATTTATCAGGCTTCTGGTGTTCGCTATACTTCTTTTTGGAGAAATCATCCTCATCATCATACTCCTGCCCTTATCCCAATTTATTTGGGGGTAGCATGATTGTATTCTTCTTCCTTATGTACTACTCTATTACTTTTTGGAAAAATATTTCACGAAAAAAATAAGAAATGCACACAACTTATACTAAATGAAATATAGGAAATCTCACCGCATCAAAAAAAAAATTAAACAAATCACAAAAAGTGAAAATAATGTTGGAGGGTTTGAACCTGCAACCCCGTAGTTTACAGAGCGGTCATGAAACTGCAAGGCTATTTACTTCGTTGACATAAGCCACAAATAGCCGTTCTCATGTACTTACGTCATGACTGAAACGTCAAACAATTGAAGTATACGGAAATAATGCAAAATTGCCTATCCCCTTAAGGATGTAGCGTGATAATATATAGTTTAAATATTGAAGAAGCCTATGCAGTATTTTTGACGTGATGCGCGCACAAACATTTCGTACCAACTACTTAAACCGAGGAAAGCTGATTTTCTTGAGTTCCGCTATTTTGTGCGTATTCACCTCAAAAATCAAATTTCAAGAATACTGAGAAATTATATTTACCTGTATTAGATATGGAGTATATGTAGCAACTTTAAAAGGTTACACTTCATTGGTTTTGATTGTATAGGTGTTTGAAGTTTATTAATTTTAAACACAAAACCCTCTTTTTTGCGCCTCTGGATGAGATTTAAAAAAAATGCTAAGACAGGTATTTCTTTCTTTTTATTAATAAGTATTTATTCTGAGTTTCATGATTCTAGAACAATCAAAATTTTTTTTTTCATACAGACTTTACCCCCCCTTTTCACCCCCTTTTTCCAAAAAAATCCAAAATTTCTATAGCCTATATGTTATTCTGAAGGTATTTAAACAGATTTGTGAACATTTCAACAAAATCGGTTCAGCAGTTTTTACGTGATGCGCGTTCAAACAAACAAACAAACAAACAAACAAACAAACAAACAATTTTTTTTTAAATGGTTTTAATATGTTCAGTTACTTATTTCAAGTCACCCTGGCTGGTTTTTTTTTTTTAATCTTCAATGAACAGATTTTTTGGTCTCAACGATTTTATTATATGTATAGATAGTGTCCTCTACCCTATTGTAGGTGTACAGTTACGAGCATAATGTTTACACTGCCTGAGGTCCGGGGTTCGATTCCCACGTCGGGCAAAGTGTTTTTGGGTTTTTCCCTCAGGAATTTGTCAGTAGCAGCCACAGAGTCTGGAGTTGATGATTTGGACTCAAACATAACCGGCGAAATGAGGGTCTATTATGAGGTACACCTCTGCCTAATTCTTGGGGTGTTACAGGCGCAATGTTATGCTAAGTGAGCAAAATTCAAAAGCGCTTTTCTCCTACTGTATATTGATTAACGTTTTAGGTTTTCACAAACAGTATGTTAGAAACCATACTATTACGAAATAGGTCGCATCTCAAAGTAGAAACCGTTATTTCGCGAGAAAATCGCTTTTGAATTTTGCTAAGTGCATACATTTTATTGCTCGTGACTGTACGTATGGGCAGTATGTCAATAGTAGTCAGTGGCCCGAAAGTCTGACAACCAGTCTTACCAAGGGGTGTCGTATTAACCAGTACTAAGTGGGTTGTGGAGGTCAGATAGGCAGTCGCTCCATGTAAAATACTGGTATTCAGCTGCATCTGGTTAGACTGGAAGCCGACCCCGACATAGTTGTGAAAAGGCTAGGCAGGTTATGATAGATGGCGGAAATATTAGAAACATGACTATAATTCTTTCATTTTGCTGCTCATTCTTAGCACTCACGTTATGTAATCAGATCGCGCGAGTGCAAATTCATAAATGTTTTACGACGCTACGATTACTTGTTCATTACAACATTTTAATGAGATTTTTAATTGAGAATCACAAACACTCCTACTTAGTTTCATCTATGTAGTAATGAATAAAAGGGCCCTACTCATGTAAGGTATTTTTCCATCCATACTTGTAGAATTTAGGGCTCGCTTGGTTTAGCTCTTAATCCTGGGTTGGTTGATATTCAGTTGATTGGTTATGGTTTAGTTGTTGGTGTATGACTGGTTAAATTATACGAAATTATATGGTTTAAAGTTTGAGACTGGTTATAAAATGGTAAATCTAATCTAAATTAGTACTAAGATGGTTTGATATGGTTTGATTGAGTTACGCGATTGGTGTCCGAACACGCACTAACTCGGAAATACTCGCGAAACATGCATTTATGGAAATGCACGGAGGCAAAAGTCCTGAGCAAAAAACCATAATATCACGTCTGCAATCATCGAAGGGTTAGACAGAGTACCTAATAGTACACCCACATTTCGCCAGTTATGTTTAAGTCCCATGACTCCCATGTATAGGGGGGCGAGCCTAATGCCATCAACCGGGCACAAATCCAGACTCCGTGGCTGCTACTGAGAAATTCCTGATGGAAAAACTCAATGACACTTTGCCCGACCCGGGAATCCAACCCAGAACCTCATGCTCAATTGCTCAGCAGTCGTGCTTGCGACCGCTACACCAACGAGGTAGTATGAAATAAATAAATTAAAATAAATATCGCTGGACATTACACACGGCGCCATCTAGTGCCACACTAAGCAACGAGGCTTGTGTCGTGGACACCTGATAGTTTCGAACCCAGCCCTAAGAACGTAAGGCAGCCTCACTATCGCTGCGCCATTCGGGTCGTCAAAAATACATAATACTGGAATATATATTATTCTATATATATATATATGCTTTATTATAGCATAATTATAGAATAATATATTCCCGTATTACCAAGCACCTTTCTCACCTAAAACCGGGTATAATAATTCCACAAACAATTAGGAAATATTTCAGCTCCATAAATCACAGACTACTAAAACCATTAAAATTATTGAGTTTGACTACAATACAGGGTGTTCGAAGCGGCCGCTGTCCTATACAGGGTGTGAACACAATGGTGGGGTATTCATTCATTAGATATAACTGTTTGGGGTGACGCATGGTGACGCAGGGGGCGTTCAGTGGGTTATTAGACAAAGAAATGAAGGGATAAAAGGACGTTTGATAGTTTGAATTTTCTGGTTGGTAAAGAAAGATTAAGTTTGAAAAATTGAAGAAAAAGGGGTTGTGTTCATGCTTAAATAAAATAATGACAGCTACAGTCCGCGCGCGAGCTCCGAGGAATATACTAAGGCGACTACAGGAGCTAAATTAGCAACTCTATTTGTGGTGGTTCAAACTTGGTTTGAAAAACTGTTAGAATAAAGTTCTAATCAGCTTGCACTACAAAGTGGTTGTTACGTCAGTCACTGCGGGACGAATAGTGCAAAATGAGTGGTTTATGCGATTTTCAAAAAATCTATTGATTGGACTAAACTAAAAAATTAAAACACTATGATGCTAATATGTTGCTTGTAGAATTATTTGCCAAAAAATCAGAATGATCGCATTTATTTTAGTATGGTTTTTACTCGTTAAAAGAAAATTTTTGAGACAAAGTTCGTGCATTTTTTTTATCGAGTAAAATTAGTTGTATTATGTTTTCAAAACACTACTAATAGTAGCCTATATCCTGAAGAATATCATATTTTTTTCTGGTTTTGTTTATTGCAGTGAATTATTTATTTTTTTATGTACACACAAAAATCAAATTTTGAAATTTCGCACACAGGTAGATTATAATCTGGATTAACACATAGGATACTTTTTATCCCGGTAAGATTCCGTGGGACATTACCGAACTCCACGCGGGCATAAGCTAGCTATACAAACCTAAAAACGCACTAATTACTCATTATTTCAAAAGAAACTCAACGATAAAAACTTAATTACATTTCTTCGCCATTTTATCTGTCCAACGACATTTGTAATGTTCAAAAAGCACTTTAACTAAAGAATTAAAAGGTCAATATCTCAAGTTCACAACTTGAGGTTGTCGACACCGTTCACTGAATGACTGTCGTTGAAGACAGACGGATCTTTAATTAAAAAATATAACAATCTTCACTGCGGAATAGCTACGTGTCTTACGGGTGAATACTCATACGCTACTCATTTTGATGTCGCAGTTAGTTAGTTAAATCGCTTTTACCATCTCAACATGAATGATGTAACCAAGATTTTGTAACAATATTCTGATTTAAAAGAGTGTCCATGGAGTTTCTTGCCCGTTCTTCTCCATACAGATCTACGCTAGGGAATGGGCAACTACAGTACTTTCACAGTTTTTATGTCTTGTGACTGGGACTGTAGCTACATTTAATTTTCATCTTTGTTTCGACAATTCAAAAGTGCCTGTAACTGGCTTACTTGAAATAAATGCTTTGATTTTGATTTTGAAAGTACCTCTCCTGTGTAGACTCTATACAAAACACTTTAAAGTAAACTTTAAAAGTCTACAGGGTGTAAACGAACCCTTCACGAAGCTGTCAAAAAAGCATTCTGTACATCTTGTAGTGTATGTAGCTTTACGCAAAATTATTGCTGGGAAACGACTCTTTTTTGGGGTGAAAAATCACATTTTACGGTAAAACTCAATGTAACGCACTCAAAACATATTGTGCTGGACGTGCTGGTGGATATATTGAATAGTACGGGGGTCGTAACTTTACGAAGAGTTTCAAGTGTGAAGAAATTCGCGCCAAAATGTCAATTTAAACGGTCGTCGTCGTCATCGTGTCGTTTTAATGTCAATTTGTCCGTAACCGTATAGCTCATAATATGTCACCACTTACGGTAGTACATTCGACCCAACGTCGCATCAGTTCTAACACTTTGACTTTGAGCTAGCGTAGTACGGAGTCTTGATAAAAATAAGAGGTCAGCATAAACTGGCTTTATTGCTACTGGTGTGTGACCTGCCGTACTTCTCCGGACGCGGTGTTACGACTCGCGACGTTTAAATACAATTTAATTACTTACAATGTCTCGGTAATAAAATATTCTTGAACACCGTTACAACTCCAGTTACAAAGTAAAAGTGGGATAATTATATCACATTTTTGTGTCATTTACCTGCTATTACCCGCCTAACACCACTCCCCGCTCTTCCACAGCCTTGTCCGAGCGTAGTTTTTACCCGACTGCGCCAAAAGGAGGGTTATGTTTTAACCCGACTGCGCCAGAAGGGTTATGTTTTTACCCGACTACGACAGAAGGGTTATGTTTTTCGAGAGTGTTTATGTATAATTGTTTGGCACGCTCTGTGGCCTGAACGGCTCGATGGATTTTAGGTTGAGAGGTGTCGTTAGATTCATGTTTACTGTGAGAGTGACACTGGGTATATCAAAATAAAAAAATGACGGATGAACTGAACATGAACATGAACAGCTGGATAAAGGCCTCATCATGAGGATTTTAAAATGGTACATCTAAGTAACTAAAAACTGTAAAGTAAAAAAAATAATAAAAAATATTGACTGCAACAGTCAGGACCCATTCAATAATCTAGACTAAAATCATTACATCCAATATGGATCCCGAACTCCCGACTGTTGCAGTCAATATGTCGTGTTTCCTGAACTTCTTTTTTTTCAGTTTTTATTTAAAGTTATTAGTTATTTTTATGTGTTATGCAGTCGGTTTTTTTTTTTTACGAGTTGTTATTTTGTCATGGTATCGAAAGAAAGAAATAAATAATATTTATATGTCGCGGACATGCCGTGCATACAAAAATAAAACACAACGCATGATAAATATTTAGAATACAACAGGACGGACCAAAAAAATAGTTCACAAAGTGCATGTCGTGACTGCGACAAGCAGGTTAGCACTCAGCAGGATGCTGTGCTATGGGGGGCCCACATCTAGTTTTCAGTGGTGGTATGGCGAAACCTCTGACATCGTTCATTGGCGCCCCATGTTAAGAATTGGGAAGATTCGGTGGCTGTTCCCCAGACCCTGGCATTATCGGCTTCCAGCCTAACCGAATGTCACTTTACATGCTGCTGTAGCCTAATCGATCTCTACAACCCAGTAACTGGGTCTAAAACCCCTTGTTCTGCTTCTCCTCAAATTGATGACTCAGATTTTGTCCGACTAGTATGTAACAACCTGGGCAGGTCTGTGGTTTGCCTCATTCAAGTCCTAAGGTGTGGCATGTCCTGTGTTGGGGCTCCACATTCGCATTGTTAAGACTACCCATCCCAAATAGATGTATACCCCGGACTTCTTTGGACTTACCGAACTAGGGCGTGTATTTGCTATCCTATTCTTGCGCCCTCCTGGGCTAAAGTCTTCCTCCATTCCGTCCATATTTTTGCAATGTGCCTAGTTCAATGTGACAATTTATTTCCGAAAACACCCGATCCATTCCGAAGTCTCCAAAAAGGCACTACCCTGCAGTTACTGCTCCGAGCCAAATACCGTGCGTTGCTATACCCCCATTCATCATCCCAATACCGGCCGGGGACCGGGCAGAGACAATAGAGCGGTATATTCACGGAATAGCTCACAAGATGGATGGTCGCAGTTTGTTTAGTAGTTTTTGAGAAATGTCGAACTAAATGGACTGTTTTGGAGGAGAAATATGAAGTGCGGTTTTGTTTTTAGTGGACTGGCTTCTAGCCGGGACTTGCCCCTTCAAAAACACATGATATGCCACCGCAAAATCTATGGTTTTGCTGATGTATTTCTAACTTTGGACAAAGTTGAACTACCATGTATTATGTCCCTGTAATGTCACTACCCCCGTCATTTACCTATTTGCACAGAGGAGGAGCATTGCTGTGTAAGAGTAAAAGCGCCTGAGAAATTACAGGAACATCAAACTTGTCAATTTCGTCTCCAAATTCAGAAACACCTTACTAAAAACAGTCAAGGCAATACTATCACCATAAAGACTCATCCTCCTTTTAATCAAACACAGCACCCTCTGTCACCTCACAGTCGAGCAAAAAGATTTACATCCAATCTCCTAACTTTACAACCCACAACGAGATGGCGCCACCAGCACAAAGGGTGACAATTTATTACTTTTTACTTTACATCGTTGAAGTGAATTACCTGAATTATGGCCTACCCCCTACAGGAGCGGGAATGAAGGTATATGTGTTTGTCACTGAGTTATTTGAGTGCCTAAGGGGATTGGTGCCGTGGTTCTATTGAATTTTGCCAATATGGCCGCCGGGCGATAATTTAGTAGTAATATATTATTTCGTACAATGCGGTTGGGAATGTTTTGTGGTTCTAGGGTGGAAACAGGTTACCAGTTTCTGGTAATTTTGTTTAATGTGTCGTTGTAGGTAGTGGAGGGGAGGCCAATTTTCTACATTACTCTTGTATGAAGATTTTGTGCGGCTTTGCCCGCGTGGTTATTAAACATTATTGCAGTGAAAACCGCTCGACTTGTCTCGAATTGTGTTTCGATCTGAACATCATTCAGCGATGGTAAACGCCGAATGGAGTTTGTCGATCGTCATCATCTGCCCGCCGTTTCCCAACTATGTTGGGGTCGGCTTCCAGTCTAACCGGAGTCAGCTGAATACCAGTATTTTACATAGAGCGACTGTCTCTATCTGACCTCCACAACCTGGTTTTACTCTCGGTAGGACTCAATGTAACGCACTCAAAACACTGTGGAGGAGTTGAGGTATTTAGTGTAAAGTTATACATTGAAAAATTGTATTCATAAAAAGACTAATTGTGAAAAAGTTGGAACTTTAACCCCCAATATCATAAGGTTCCCAGGTAAGGTCTAAAACAAAAAAAAAAATATCGCAGTGACGGAGAACAAGTACCTTACGGCTTCGTTTAGGGTATTTTTACACCCTGTATAGAGCAAGTTTACTGGTGCCCCGAACAAGTGCCTCCAACATAAATATTTAGCACATTTTAGGTACCGTCTCCTCCGCGGCGCCGCGCGATCGTATTTCTTTCGCAATATTTTATAAACACAGTTACATTCTGTTGATTTACTGCCCCGATTGAGTGCCAGCCTGCCAGGGCAACGGATCTATGAAATCTTATACCCTTGACATCAATTCACATGTTTCTGCTACGTTATGATTGGGATTCAATTTGGTATTGCAATCTTACCATGAAAGATAATATCACGCCTGTAATACTTAAGGGTTAGGCAGAGGTGTACCTAGTAATACACCCACATTTCACCAGTTATGTTTGAAGTCCCATTGTAATGGTGGCGAGGCTATTGCCATCAACCGGTCGCAAATCCAGACTTCGTGGCTGCTAATGAGAGATTGTTGATGGGAAAAACCCAATAACACTTAGCCCGACTTGGGAATCGAACCCAGGACGTCACGCACGACCAACGAGTCATGCAGGTCAAACAAATCAGGTCTAATATTAATTGCGAACAGAATAATCCCACTATAACGTTTACCTCTGGTGGGACTGCACTAGGTACTATCTAAAGGGACTGGACATCATGAGGGAAGTGGAAATTACGGTTTTTCCTACTCCTCTGCTATACTTTCCTGATTAATTTCGTTGCGGGATCCAAGACAGTTAAATTCTGTCTCTGTGACTTCGTGGAGCTTCATTGGCTCGGCGCTTTTCTGGTGGTCGCCACTGTTCATTCTGGCATTCAGGAGTTACAGTGGTTTGTGAATAGTGTGACGGGGTTGGTAGTCTATCATAATCAACCGACTTCCAAAAAGAGGTTTTCAATTCGGCTGTATTTTTTTTTGTGTTTGTTACCTCAGAACTATCGACTGGGTGAACCGATTTTGATCAATCTATTTTTATTTGAAAGCTGGTGCTTCCCGTGTGGTCCCATTTAAATTTGATGAAGATCTGCTGCTGATCTTCGGAGATATACAATGGAACTCTTCAAAAATAGACGGCAAATCTGCAGTGATTGCTGGAATCGCTTGGATGTTTATTGTTTAAACAAAATCATGACGTAACATCACGCCTGAATGCTCTGAGGGGGTACGCAGATGAGTACAATACACCCAGATTTCGACAGGTTTAGGTATGATTAATGTAAAATAAATTCATGGCAAATATTTGTTCGGGAACAACTAAAAATGGAAAAATTTTAGACTCAAATCAGTTACTCCAAAGTTTCAAACTGAAATTTTCCCAAAAACAGTCAAGTTTGCCATGATTTTTGCTTGTGAAACAGCGTGCCGATGTTGTTCATACACTAGAACATTATCGAGACTTCCACGCGACTGAACTAGACGCAGTCATGCGAGCCTATCGACTGTAAACAATGATATCGTGGGAGTTTTCATACTTTTTATAAACGCAGACGCAAAAAGTTAGGGCGTTATAGTGATCGTGCGGTTTTGTTGGACGCGTGTGACGGTTAATTGAAAGCTGGAGGGTAGTGGGTATACTCGATCGTAGATACAGGGTGTAAACTAAATACTATAAAACATAAACAACCAAGCATTCTGTACATCAAACTGAGTAACCCTACGCAAAAATTATTGCTGGAAAACGACATTTTTTTTGGGGTGAAAAATCACGTTTTACGGTAAAACTCAATTTAACGCACTACATTATGCTGGTGGATGGATTGAATAGTTTGGGGTTCGTGGAGGTGTTTAGAGTAAAGATCTTACATTTAAAAATATGTATTTAAAAAAAAAACTTGTGAAAAAGTTGGAACTTTGACCCCCAATATCTCCGTAACTAGAAGGTTCCCAGGTATGGCGTAGAATAAAAAAATGATCGCGATGACGAGGAGAACAACTGCCTTTCGGCTTCTTTTTACACCCTTTATGTCAAATATTATCTGCGTAACGAGTATTCTTAATGCACGTTAGACTGTAGTCGCTTCATGGTATTCAGCTGCATCCGGTTAGACTGGGAACCCAACATTGAAAGAAGATGGCTAGGCAGAGGATGACGACACAAGATATAAGATGAAACGAAAATGTTTTTTATAATCTGTGGGATAATGTTTGCTTGTCATTGAGAGTTAAAGTTTATTTGTCTTGGACAAGCGGATAATTTTGTTTTTTATCTTTCTAAATTACGATCAAAGAGCGCCGCCGTCATGGCAACTTAGTTTTATGATGTTTCTATTCTGAATTAGATTGAAAACACTCCGAGTTTTTAAAATCTAAAATCGTCATTGACTTTAGTAGAGAGCTGTCTTTTATGGGTAACCATGACTGATGAAAAGCACTCTCTTGCATTATCCTGCTGTCTAATTTCCTTTGACTGCCTCGTTGGTAGAGTGGTGGCAATCGCGATTGTTGACCATGAGGTCCTGGGTTCGATTCCCAGGTAGAGCAAAGTGAAGATTGACCCGAGCGGCTGTTATTGTTTAGTCATGAGCTTATCGTTATCAATTGGGCTGCTATCGCGGAATTACAGGAATTTCTGAAATTGTGGATGGAACCCAGAACCCAATCGTCAGTAGTTGTTACTGTGCGATCACTACACCCCCAAGACAATTGAAAACACTTTTTTAACTGTCAAGTAGCGTTATTGTTAAGGTTTACATGGTCAAAATGGGTTATTCCCAAAGTACTCCAAAAAGAGTTCCCAAACTGCTCCATGAAAAATACAATATTTTTAATTAGGTTTCATTCTACTCCATGCCATTTTTATTAAAAAAAAAAAAAAAAAAATATTTCAAAAAAACATAACATACAGCAATTTTGGTTAAACCCACATCGCATAATCTTAATTTTGAAAGATTATGTGCGAGTGAGGCGTCGCGCTTGTTTACTTTAAAAAGATATTGTTAAAGAAAAAATCATAATTAAATTATTTATTTATTTGTTAAAGAAGAAAAAAGGTTAAAGGAACTTTGTATTGCTCAACTGTGAGGTAATATATTATTAGTCGTTTACTTTGCAAAGTTGTCTTTGATTTTAATTTATAGAAAAGCTAATTTAAAAATGTACCAGATTTTTACAGTTGTAATTACAGGCATAGGGCACACTGTTGGATGGATAGACCACCTCGTCGGTAAAGTGGTCGCAAGCGCGACTCTTAAACGTGGAGTCTTGAGGTCGATACCCGAGTTTGAAAAAATGTTATTAGACGATTTTTTCATAGAGAAATTTTTCATAAGCATTTTCCCAAATAACTAGGTACTTCGCTTTTCTTTCAAAGCTTCGAACGCGAGAAAACGCACATATAAAGCTAGTCTCTCTATAATTAGAAGGAACCTAATTAGTCTCAAACGCGGGCGATGTTAAACGAACGTGCGCGATACATCAGTCCGCGAGCACCGACCACCTGTCAGATCATGTCGCCCTGGTAGCTCGTACACACACTGAGGAAATACCTGCGGAATTACAGAATATTTTTAATGGACCGATTAACGTCTAGCTGGTATGTATGTATAAACAAACGGACACTTTATTGAATGTAAGATGTACAGAAAGAAAAACGTAGAAAACACACCACCTCATTTTTGGAGTCGGTTAAACATTTGACAAATGTCTCGCCATGCAGCTCGCCTCATGATTATTATTTGGGACGTTACCACTCAACTAGCTATAACCCGCGGTTTCCCTCGCGTTAAATTGAATTGTAGTGTGTTATGTGTTATTCCAGGTCATAGTCTAACTGAGTACAAAAGATACAAATGAGTCGACTGTTTGCGTTGCAGATTGCAGTGTGTAAAAGTCACAAACTGATACATACATTCAAACTTACGCTTTAGTGACAGTAGTGTAATTGGCGAAATATGGTTTTGTCTATGTATATGAAGGTATCTCTGACTACCTTTGAATCCCATCGAGGATATGATCTTGGTAACGGAAAGAAAGAATTTTTAATATTGATTTGTGGCCAGGACATGACGTGCATACAAAATCAAAAATGGCAAAAAAAAAAAGCAATTACATACAACACAATAATAACTAATATTTTTATGGACATGGTTTACGAGCGCGCTGTGTTAATGCAACTTACATAATTGTACGTATACATATATTCAAATTAAAAAAAAAACACCCGTTTCACAAATGCTTTCATAATTTTAAGAATTTCTTCATATCTATAATGATACTGATTGTGCTTGTTGCAAACAGTTCAACTAAAATACTGTAGAATAATTGTATTTTCGATTAAAAAATCGACGTTTGTAAATTTAGGTTACGTTTAAATTAAATTATAACAAATCCCTCAAAACAAATCCGCGTCCCATCTCTAGTGAATCAGTTAATTAAACCAGTGCGTATCGATCAACTCCCGCGCAGATATTAATAGCGGCCAGTGATGTCACTCGCAGTTTATATAAGCGACTGATGAGATAAACAGATGCGATCGAGTACACGATGGGCCACGATGGGCCAGGATGGCTGAGATGCACATTTAGTCATTATTCTTGATAATGCCCAAGCTACTCGTAAATACTGCGATGTATAAGTATGATGACAACTCTTAAACTACTACTACTCTTCTTCGACTTAAGATAACATCACGCCTGTAATCACTGAATGGTAAGACACACGTGTACCTAATAGTACACACACATTTCGCCAGTTATTTTTAAGTCCCACGTAATAGGGGGCGAGCCTATTGCCATCAACCGGGCACTAATCCAGACTCCGTGGCTGCTACTGAGAAATTCCTGATGGAAAAACCCAATTAGACTTTGCCCGACCTGGGAATCGAACCCAGGGTCCTATGCTCGCGGGCCTGTGGACGGGGAGCTATGGGCTAGCTCGCCGTCCGTCCGTCTCATGACGACAGGCCGTGTCGACGGCGCAGGAGTGTTCCACGCGCGCCTCAAAGAGAGTCAGCAACAGTGAAGGGGTCCGCAAGGGCCGAAGCCTGCCGGGGCTGCGGGACTATTCGAAAGAGATACCGTGGCCCCGGAACACAAAGGGCGATGAAGGAACATGGATGGGTTTTAGTCAGTAAAAGTCTGACACTCCCTCCTGCTCCGCCCAGAGCGGGAGGAGGTATTTGATGATTTCCCATCCTAAAAAAAAAAAAGGGTCCCATGCTCGACACTCAATCGCAATTTCTCCCCACATTTGAATTAAAATTTATAAAATGTAACTAATCTAAGAACTGTTTTGGTTTCAGGTACGTTTTAAAACTATTCAAAACTTCACGCTTTCAAATCAGTTAGTTGGTCGACAGTGGGGTAAGTGTTTCTAATCTCGAGGAGCTCGTGGCTAAATAATAACAGCCACTAGGGTCGATCTTTAGGTTAAGCCGCGCTAGCCTACGCTGGTCTGTGGATGGGTGACCACCCATTAGATACCAAGATTCCTCCGCGCCTCGGAAATCACGCTAAGCCGTTGGTCCCGTCTGTCATTTGTAGGTCTTTGACAGTCGTTACAGGTAGTCAGTGGCCCGAAAGACTGACAAGCAGTCTTACCAAGGGGAATCGTATTACCCAGTATACTAACTGGGTTGTGGAGGTCAGATAGGCAGTCGCTCCATGTAAGATACTGGTATTCAGCTGCATCCGGTTAGACTGGAAGCTGACCGTAACATAGTTGGGAAAAGGCGGGCAGATAATGTATCTCAGTAGGCACACCTTCACATTGTTTGTATTAAAATCTTCAATAGGGTTGGAGTTCAACATAAACGCCGAAATACGGGTGCATGATCGGTGCACATGTACTCTTAGTCATTTTAACAGGTAGGTAAATACCGTTTCTAAAGCAGAAGCGAAATAATCAGACAGCCAGTCACGCGTTCTTATAATAACTAGACAATTTTGTAAAATATCTAGACACAAATTACTTGTATGAAATTATATAAAAAACATAATATGTTATAAATTAGCGAAATTGACGCACATTGCGTACGCGACGCACAAGACAGAGATATTTATATCTACGTACAGTTAGCAACAGGAGTCGTTTCAGTTTTTTTTTTAAGTTGTAACCAGAATGTAATGGCACAGATGTTAAGGTCACTCCTCGTTAGTTTATCTTGGACATCGTTAACATCGGTGAAGGAAAACACCGTGAGGAAACCTGGACTTATAATTAATTGAAGTGTGAAATCGTCAACCCGTCTTGAGCAAGCGTGGTGATCAATGTTCGTGCCTTCTCTGTGCGAGAAGAGGAGTTTGCCCAGCAGTGGGACAGTAAAAGGCTGGTATTAATAACTAACAATCATAATTTTTTCATGATCACTGAAAAGATGTACATTATGAAATGCTTTTCCTGCGGGTCTGTCTGTATGATTGCATTTGTCATTTTGTTTGATTTCATTCATCTTAATTTAGTAAATTTATGTGACGACAACCATGGATGGAGAGGGAGAGGAAGACCAAGGAGGTGTGAGGAGTGATATGAAAGAGAAAGGAGTGAATGATGCCGAGACGACAAACTAACTTTGTGTCAATTTACTTAGATATGAAAATGTTAACAATTTTCGTAGAGTTTAATTTTTGTAGCTGACAGTACCACGAGTTTAATTATGTTGTATATTATTATTAACTCAAAATGATATAATATAAACTAGTGCAAAAGTTTTACTCACAGAAAAAATACTGTATTTATTCAGGGTGTCACTATGGAAGAGTCTGATTGACGTAAACGAAATTACCAGCTTGAAACGCCAGCATTAAGCTACAACAATCTGTCAGATTTCTTTAATAGATTTTCAACCTTATTGCTAAAGCATTAGGTTCAAGGTTGATTAGGAATATTTGACAGTTTCGGGTAGTTAGACGTGTTGGCGTCTGTACAAACAAACATTTAATGAAGCTGAGACACGGTTCGGTTTCACTCTGTAGGTATACAGGGTGTAAACAGACTCTTCACGAAGCCGTCAACCAAGCATTATATACATCAAACCACAGATAATATAATACTTCGTCAAATTATGTGACTAACAAACCTCTGTGATATTCTGGAACAAATATTTTGTCAATTGTAATGTTAACTTTACGCAAAAAAAATTGCTAGTAAAGACTTTTTTTTTGGGGTATAAATCACGTTTTGTGGTAAAACTCAATGTAACGCACTCAAAACATTGTGCTGATAGATGGATGGATGATATTACAAATCATTCACACCTTTCATCAACTTGTTTTGGTCTGTTTTCATTAGTTGTAAGTCCTCCATGTACTAAATAAATAAATAAATCATACATTTAAAACAATTTACATAAAAAAAAATTCAAAGAAAGTTGGAACTTTGACCCCCAATATCTCCGTAACTAGAAGGTTCCCAGGTATGGTGTAGAACAAAAAAATGATTGCAATGACGAGGAGAACAAGTGCCTTCCGGCTTCGTTAAGAGGTTTTTTAAACCCTTTATTTTATTTAAACGTCGTCATCAGTATAGCGTCTTGCCGAATGCAGCTGAATGCCAGTATTATACATGAAGCGACTGCCAACTGACCTCCACAACCTAGTTGCCAGTTGACACGATACTCCTTCGAAGGAATTGTTTAAATATAACTGGCAATAGGCAATATTCTCCCATCCTATTAAATGGGACTTAAGCATAACTGGCGAAATGTGGGTGTAGTACAGTCGTGGTCTTTTCCGTCTGTTCAGTTAAAAAAAAATTCGCTTAAATCACCGAGCCGAGCCACGCCCCCTTAAAGTTTAGGCCTATTAAGAAAGCGTCGACTTCAAAATAACAATAACTCTCGTTTGGCGTGCGTCGTCAGTGCGCTCGTCCGATCTTTTCTTGTGATCTTTTCATTCATTAATTTTATACAAAGTCAACGGGACGGGGCTAGTGAGCGTTTCTATGCTGTAAGTGCAAGCCAAAATTAGCTTAGTGGTGATCAGGCGGGAATGTCCTCGATAGTACTATTAGTATACCTCTGCCTAACGCTTCGGGTATTACAGGCGTGATGTTATGTTATGTTTAAGTCATACAAAACAACACTGAAATGTATTCTGAATGGAAAACAAAAAGGAAAAACAGCTCGAGAGCGTGTTACGGTTTTTCGAAGTTTAATTAAAATCGGATTATGGTAATCTTTAAGCTTAGCATTTTGTCCTATTGTACATCTTTTATACAACATCTTTTTAGGGTTCCGTGACCGATGGGGAACCAACTGGACCGAAGTCGGTTGCAAGTTTTTTATTACAAAAACTAAACGACCATTTTATTAAAACAATCCATGTTTCACCCCTTAAGTACCAGGCTCTCATAATTCCCAAAGAGCTATTCTTTCATTAGAAGAGCCAGTAACATACTTAACACACGTAACGATGATAATAAATCCTTTTGGCGACAAATTAGAGATCTCATTGCGAGACGAGTCACAAGTGAGTTACATATGAATTGAGCATAAGGAGACAATAGAATTTAACGTAATTGAATTACGCTGGAGGAGTTTTTGACTTTAATGAGAGGCCTTTTGCTACGACAGTCGTTCGTTTTCTCATTTATTAAAGAAAAACATTGTAGGCACTTTTGAATTATCAAAATATCATTACAAAGTAAAATATGAAGTTACAGTCTCTTCATAAGGTAAGGTAACTATAAAAATATTGTAGTTGCCCATTCCGTAGCTTAGATCTCTAATATGGAGAACAACGGGCAAGAAACTTCATGGACGAACACTCTTTTAAATCAAAATGGGGCGCGTGTGTGTTTGCATAATGTCAATGTCGTCTATTTATGGTACCTTTGTGAATGTTGTACTTATGTGGATTTATATCTGAAAAATAAAGATTTAATTTCATTTCAAAATCTTTCCATGACTCGGAAAGCGTGTTATGGCGTTGGTCCCGGCTGTCATTTGTAGATCTTTGGCAGTCGTTACAAGTCGTCAGTGGCCCGAAAGTGTGACAACCAGTCTTACCAAGGGGTATCGTATTACTCGGTACTAACTGGGTGTGAGTTGTGGAAATCAGATAGGCAGTCGCTCCATGTTTAATAAAATTAAAAAAAAATAGCATTCTCAATTATTTTCCAGCTAAACGTTTCATGAAAACTTTTCTACATACTGTGATCGTATTAAATGAAAGGACAGACACATAAGTTTAAAACTACTTAAACCACACCCCATTTTTATCAAAAAACGTGCTTAAAAACATCTCCTACTAAACAATATAATATGCTCAGCACAGCATCCTTCTTATCTCGCTTTAAACCTTGTTAAGAGCATCTCAAACAAAGATAGGCCATGCTCCACCGTCGCCGATGGCACTAGCGACATCTCATGGCACTTCATGGTACTTCGTGGTACTTTTAGTGGCGTTCGAGAGGCTCTTCGTGACGCTTGAGTTCTGAGGAGGATTAGGAAGCAAATAAGGGTTGTCGCTCGCTGAGAGTGGTCTCGAGAAAGTCGCGCGGGTAAATAGGTAGTTTTTTTGTCAAATCTTTCCAGACCGCAATACTGATGTTGTCTGATAAGATTTTTCTGGTTATCTGACTGTCAAGCTGGGCTTTTATTGATCCTTTTTTACACTTCATAATATTATGAAGAGGTAAAGTTTGTAAGTTTGGATGTAGGGAGTAATCTTTGTATCTACTGATCCGATTCTGAAAAATCTTGTATAACGGAAAGCTACATTATCCCTGAGTGTCATAGGCTATTTTCACGAAGTTCTCGTGGTATAATTCTTAACCATAATTCGACTGAAGCCGCCTTTAAAAGCTGTTCAGAAATAAAGAGAATCAGTGTGTTCCTTCCTTATTCTACCAAATCTATAATATGATATGAAAATGAAATTTAAATCGAATGTAGTAATCTAGGGGATTACTACATTTGATTTAAATTTCATTTTTTACTACTACACTCGAGAGCAATGAATCCGGGTCACTTAAAGAATGTTAAAAATCTCGGAAACTAAAAATGATAGGTTAATGCAATAAATTGTATTTAATAGACAATGTAATACTCCTTAAATGAAAGTAAAAAAAATATGAGTCACCATACATTTTATTAACACAAAATTACATAAAGAAAAAAACTGCTGATCTCTCCTTAAAACAAAAATAGGAAACATGAAATTTTTGAACTTTATTACGATTTTCTTGAATTTTAATACTTCGTATTGCCTCCTCGTGCTTCCATTACTGCGTTTACGCGGTTTGGCATGCTGTACACCAAGTTCCTTATACGATTTTGGGGAATATTCTCCCATTCCTCTGTGAGAGCAATTTTGAGCTCACGAAGCGTGATTGGGGGAGGGTTTCGTTGTTTTACGCATCTGCCTAGCTCGTCCCAAGCATGCTCGATCGGGTTGATATCCGGGCTGCGCGCTGGCCACTCCATACGAGTAATGTTCATCTCTTGAAGGTAGTCATTCACAATCCTACCTGTATGAGGTCGGGCATTGTCATGCATAAATATAGCATCCTCACCTAAATTGACCATAAATGGACCAACGTGATCATTGAGGATTTCTTCCACATATCTTACGCTAGTTAAAGAGCCGTTTTCTATGATCACCAGCTCTGTGCGACTTTCAGAAGAAATTCCGGCCCACACAAGTACAGACCCACCACCGTAGGCTACTTTTTCTTCGATGCATGCTTGCTTGAATCTTTCCCCTGGTCTTCGATACACTCTGTGTCTTCCATCGTGCTTGTAGAGCATAAATTTTGATTCGTCGGAGAACATAACTTTTGACCAATCTTCAATACTCCAATTTACGTGGCTCTGGGCATATCTTAGTCTTGAAATACGATGCCCACGCTCCAGTTTAGGGCCGTTTGCAGGTCTAAGGGGTTTTAAGTTAGATTCAGCAAGCCGACGTCTTACTGTCCATGCACTTGGGTTACTTCCTCCGAGGCGTCGAAACTGATTTGTGAGTTCAGTTCCTGTGAGAAAGCGATTTCGAAGCATGGTGTTCACCAAGTATCGGTCTTCTCGTGCTGTGGTACACCTGGTTCTGCCCGTTCCTGGTCTGCGTAGGTTAGAACCAGTTTCTTCGTAACGTCGGAGAACTCTTTGTACTGTTGACAGCGACACACCGACAGTCCTGGCTGTATCGCGCTGACTCCGGCCGGTTTCCAGCATTGTAAGTATTCTGGTGCATTCTTCAGGCGTAAGCGACATAATTTCAGCTTGAATAATGAATATAGAGCACTATCAACATGGTTTATGTACCCACATAAATAACAGATTACAAACAAAAGCAAAACCAAATGCTGTAATTTCGTAGTTCCATCTTCGAAAGTGGCCCTTTTTCAAATTTGATTTTTTTATGATATAACTATACAATAACTAAGAAGTTTTAATACCTTCATTTAAGGAGTATTACATTGTCTATTAAATATAATTTATTGCATTAACCTAGCATTTTTAGTTTCCGAGATTTTTAGGATTCTTTAAGTGACCCGGATTCATTGCTCTCGAGTGTATTATAAATTAAACTGTGGTGGGGACAGTAAAATAAATGTATGCTGTAAATGTATTGTGTGATTGTATTTTGTAACCCTAGTAACATAGTTTATTATGTTTCAATTGTTACCAACCATTACGGATCATTGTTATCTAACATTAAATTTAAAAAATGCGTATGTTTGTGAGGACAGTGGATGGATGAATGTTTGTTAATCTATCACGAAAAAACTACTGAACGGATTTGCATGAAATATAGCATACAGATAGCGGTTGGAGTATACGTAACGGGGCACTAAGGAAAAAAGACAATTTTTTTTGCAATATTTTTTTTTTGGTAAATTGTTTATTTTTCGATTCTATCGTATAAAACACCTAAAAATAAGGCGAAAAGCATCGAGGTGATTTTTGTCTCCGACCAACCGTTTGTCGTAAAAACGATGTCGAAGGGATTCCGTTCATTCCGACCATATAGGTTAGGTTAGGTTAGAACTGTGACCAAATACGCGCGAGCCGAGCTAGCGGAGCGAGCGGCCGGCGAGCGCTACCTCGAAATTGGTCGCAGTAAAAAATTAGTGCCCCGTTTCGTATCCACTGACCCAGATAGCCTATAACCTGGATTAATACAAAGGATACTTTTTATCCCAATAACACGAACCCTTGGGATGATTACCGAACTCCACGCGGGAGAAGCCGTGGGTATAAGCATAATAATAAAAGTCATTTTATACTTAGAAAGTTCAATTAAAATCTCAATCATAAATTAACAACAGCAATAACAATTTTACGAACCTGGTTTACTTTTAATGCTTTGTTAAATAACCACCAACCAACCAATTACTCGCACAGTGATATTATTGCTTACACTACATTACATGTTATATTTGTAGTAATTTAACACAAACACAGTAGGTATGTGGAATGTTTGTTTATAATCTAACTCATGGGCCTTCAATGGGTACACATTCTAGTATTTGTGTTCATTTATGACTGCATACTAACCTACAATGTACGATGATACTGTTATATTTTTCTTGTTTTTTTTTTTATAAGTAAGATTCGCAACATTTTATGTTAGTTGTTTTTTGTTTGCTAAAATCAGCGTCAGGTGGTACACCTTGTGTTGCCATCTGGCATTATGCTGAGCTGAGGCCCTTTTGACATTACTAGTTTTGTTTGTTTATTTATTTTGTTAAATTTTGAAGGTGTTTTTGTTTTGAATAATGCCGAATTAACACAACTTTCTATCTTCTTAGTTCACTTACAACAGCTAAATAAAAAATATAAAAAACAGACATTTGAGTTACAAACAGACACTTTTATTTATCTATCTGTATAGCTGTACAAGAAACGTTGCAGATTTAGTTCAATAGTTTTTTAAACAGAATCAAATCAAATCAAATCAAATCTTTTATTTGCGTCAATATGGGTAGGTACATGAGGTGAAACATACAACAGAAGCTCTTAAGCCATATCCTACCATAACAGGTGTGCAAATATCTATTACAATAAAAAATAATAAATCTTACATTAATACACGTTACATATTTAACCATAGCAAATATTATTATTAGGGTATTTATGACATTCATTAATTATATTATTTTATTACTATTACATACCATAACTTACAAATTTAATTACATTTATCATTTAAATAATCATTAACATTATAATAGGCTTTATTGATCAAGTAAGTCTTTAATCTATTCTTAAATGATATACAATTATTTTCTTCCTTTATTATACTAGGTAATTTATTATAGATTTTAGGGCCAATACAAGACATAACAGAATCGGTTATATTCTTCATTTATCTTTATCACGCGTCTCCTCGAATATTGTAGACGCGTCTTCAACCCGCGTGATGGAGTGGGCGACGACCCTTAGCAATAAAACTCGACTGGATTATATTGTGCGGTATCAGCAGGGAGGGTGCTGGTAGATCTCGTGGTGACACTTCAATATTGCTTCGAAAGGTGATATTTATCGAGCACAAAGGATACCGGAATATAATATTTTTTGAAGTCTTAGCGTCTTACTTTTTACGTCACGGTCGCCATATTCTTTAATTGTTTTTCAAGAAGAATAACTTATGACGCTATAGGTACGTGTGGTCAAAGAATCACCATTGCCATCCATCGTGGCAATGCAGCCAGCCATCTGAGCACTATTCCTGTTGACAGCGATGTGGACGAATTTTTTGACGCCCTTTTATGCTTTTCTAAATGTACATATATTTATTATTATTTTTAATTTGGTGTTGGTTCATTAAAATGAGTGTTAAAGTACCCGTAACGTACACTTGTTCTCCCCGTCAGCGTTTTTTTTTGTTCTAGACCATACTTGAACCTTCTAATTACGGAGATATGTCAAAGTTCCAACTTTTTAACAAGTTGTTAAGGTAATAACTTTACTTTAATTACCTCCATGACTCGTTTAATATTCAAAGCACCCATCAGTACAATGTTTAGAGTGTGCCACATTGAGTTTGACCGTAAAACATGATTTTACACCCCAAAAAAGTCGTTGTCCAGCAATAATTATTGCGTAGAGTTACTTACATAGTTTGACGTTTGGTTGCCGGCTTTGTGAAGGTCCCTGTATATAATCATTGAATCTATTTATCATCAACATACACATCTAAATACATATTAAACCTTATCACCCTTCATTTAAAACCCGTAGTCGAGTAAATAAAAATACTTCGACAAACGTAATTCCTTGGATGTCGTCTATAAGTCCATATCGGCTTTAGAATCGATACGTATACTTAGTTGTGTGGGTCAGAAGCCGTATGACTAAGCGAAGCCACTCAAGTTAAACCGTATCAAGTTAACAGGCAGCCTAGTTACTTAGTCACCCTGTTTGTTATACGTAACTGTAACACTGCAGGGGACAGGCCAGTTCTCATACTTCATCACCTCTCTGCCTTCTCCCATCTCTGTTGGAGTTTCTGGACTTATCGGTTGCAGCTGAATAGCAGTATTTGACATGGAGTCACTGCCTATCTGACCTCCACAACCCAGTTACACAATAAATGTCCTTCGATACATAGGTACCAAGGAGTATTTATTAAATAGGCAGCTATCGCTATAGGTTATATATATATATATAGGTTATATATATATATATATATAACCTATCAATTTCCTCATAATAGTTTCTCAAAACGGAACTAGAACTAGAACTGAACAATCGAAGACGTGTAACATCTACCAACTCGCACTGGACCCTCTCCGTCTAATAGAGAGGAGGCCTGTGTCCCAACAGTGGAAACAGAATAGTCTAATGATGCCAATAATTGAATAAACGCTTATCGAATGCTGACATCCTCCCTTACTGTATTAGTGATTTCAGATATAAATTAACTTTTTAATTTTACTGCTGTAAGAATCAGAATAAATATTATACCAGGGCTACACAAGACACAAAGAGTCACCCGACTCCCGCGGTTTACAATAGTAACAGGACACCTCTCACAAGGACTGGCGGCCTGGTACATTCTCGCATTGTTTTTAAGTACTATTCATTCATTGCTATTATAACAAACTGGGGTCGAATCCTGACAACTATTGTAGGCTAAGAACGAATTTTAACTAGAAAACTTATCTGCGCTCAAGCTCAAGCTGTCAGTTTCAATATTCCTTAACGAGGATGAAACTCTTGAACTCAGTTTAAATATTCTGAGCGCGTTCAGTTTCTTTGGTGAAATTAACGGCAATATTCAATCGCATTATCACCACTTTGCCGTAAGTGTTGATTTATTCTCGTTTTTAGAGTTCCATACCCGAATGGCCCTATTAATAAGGCTCCGCTGTCTATCTGTCTGTCACTTGTAATAGGTGGACTTTTGAAATCACATATTATATAAAATACCAAATAAAGGGTCCCCATACAAGAAACGGGTTTTTTTCCCGTCTTGTGCGTTTCCGACTCGTAATTCGCTGGTTTTCATAGAAATTGGCGAAACATAAGTATACTATACACCTCTGCTGTACCCCCTTCAGGGATACAGGCGCGATGTTATGTTACATCGTCTATAAAGCATAACAACCACACTACAAGCACGCTCCTAGTTATTTATGCTCATGCCGCTACGCCGTAGCGACGTAGCTTGTAGCCGCTACGGCCGTGTCTACGCATCTGCTACGCCATCTACAAGGTATAGGCTTGCAATAATGATGATTTAGTTCAAAATTGATGGGCTCTTGTGAGTTTCTGTGGGCCTGGTACTTTGTGGGATGGCGGTGTGTTAATGAAAGGGGGATAGGCAGAGAAAGAGGTTGATTCTGTGCAATTATTTATTCTATAACTTTTGTCCTCAGATCCTATTTTACACATGGACTGAAAGGATTACCCGTATAGGGACTTTAATCGGGTTATTTTTTAGAATTGGGAGAAAAACCCTAGAGAGCAAATATGAGTGGCAACGCTGGGAAGGGACTCCCTAAAAGGACATACTGCCCTCATTGGCAAGGTTCTTCAGTAAGGTCAGGGGCGTAGTACTCGCAACCGGCGTGCGTGTATGAACGTAGATGTATGAACGTGGACCAGGCGACAGGAGGCATGTATGGATCATAGCAGGTGGCGTTCCATTATTTCTGCTTACCCCCACGGGAAAAAGGCGTGAGTTTATGTAGGCATGTATTTAGAAAATCGCAATTACGTATAGCAGCCGATTTCAACAAATAATAAGCCCTTGTACCTCTCTAATCACACCCTACAGTAGACCAGCTCTAAACTCATCATAGAACAACGCATAATGCCTACATTTCAGCCTACATCCTGGCTATATTGCATATATGGCATCAGTCACCAGCGGCTGCGCGCGACATCAGACGTATGATATTGCAGTTGTCGCCGACAGCGCTGTTTAGATGAATGAGCACGTTAAACAGTCACGTTCAGATGCATCTGGTTAGAATAGAAGCTGACCGACCACATTTATGGAAAACTAGCTTTTGTCCACGGCTTCACTCACGTTAATTTATAATTTGACAATAAATTCGGGTTGTACTGTGCTTGTAATAATATAATTCAATCATGATTCGAAAGACACGTGGCGCCATCTATTATCATAAGAACGTTATTGTTGTTTTCCTCGGGAACAGTACTTTATTTCGGGATGGTACCCTATGTCCGTTTCTGTACACCTGACAACGTATATGCAAAGTTTCAGGATGATCGGTTCAGTGGTTTAGGCGGGAAAGGATAACAAACTTTTTTTTCGCATTTATAATATTAAGTAAAAATGGCTACGATAGTCATTATACATCTGCATCATTTATCATCGTATCACAATTTGTTTGCTTGGAATTAATATTAGTATGACGTAGTTGTTCGGGGTCCGTCTGTTTGTTTGTGAGTTTAAATGTTTGTAAACGCACTCGGTCCCCGATAAAGAAGAAATTCCTAGTATTCTATAGGACAACGTATTCAAAATAAAAATAAACATTTTTTGTTTTTTTTTCACTAGTTCCAAATAAGTATAGGTTTATGTTAAATTGAATTAAGGACTAATAATAACACTAACATAGCGTATAAGCACAATCTGTTACTAACCACTAACAACGTATGGACTGATATCGGTCTGAAATAAAGATATATATATTTTTTTTTATAACGAAATCTTCAACTAACTAGGTATCTCGTTCGTCTAGTGATCGCAAGCGCTTCTGCTGATAATAAGGTCCTGGGTTCGATTACCAGGAAAACCTAAATGTTTTCTTACATCAATAAGTGTTTTTGTGCCCGGTTGATGGCAATGGGCTCGCCCCCTATTATATGGGACTTAAACATAACTAGCGAAATGTTGGTGTACTATGTACTTCTCTGCCTAGCTCTTTAGGAAATACAGGTGTGATGTTATGTTCTCTTGAACAGTCTTGTTCTTAAGACATAGAACAGTCATAAACAGTGATGTTATAAGCACACAATCATAATTATTCAATTTAATAAGTACCTTATTCTTAACTCGTTTAAGTCACTAATTGCTGAACATTAATTATGAACTCACATCCTGTAATTAAATTTAGTTAACAACCAATTATATACCTTACCCCCTTTGACATAGAGTTATAAATCATTTTACATAATCATGAGCTTTAATCAGATAGTACATCACTCAATTATACACCCTATTCCATTCGCAAATAAAGTAGGAAATCGCTTATAATGGATGTTTCCTATACTAAATGCCTATTTTAAACCTTACCGCTAATGAAACAGGGTTGTAAATCATAAGAAGTAAAGCACAGACAATTTAATATTCCGTGGTTTTATCAAGGAGAAGGTAATTAAGTTAAATTATAATTAATAGACAAGCGTTTTGTCATAAGAGAGTTCGCACGGTCATTATTTTGGACCGCTAACATCATTTATGTCAAAAGACGCCAAGGAAACGATGGATGGACTGTGTGAAGGATGATATGGCTAGAAAGGAGGTGTCTGATGAGATGACGAGTAATAGAGAAGTATGGAAGAAGAAGACATGCTGCGCCGACCACAAGTAAATTGGAATTAAGGCTGAAAAATGATGATGAAACGTCCTATACTAAACATTGGGGTTTACCAATGAACGGACAAAGGAAATGTCTTTAGCAATACTCCGTTTTAAAGAGAGGAGGCCTGTGTCCCAGCGGTGGGAACATTAAAGCCTGATCAGGACGTCAGGACACGTAAGGCCAAGATGTCGTGGCTAAGCTTTGTGACTTTTTCATGAAAAACACATTCAATGGGATTAAATGAACTTAAAGGGTTGCATTGATGATGTTAATGATTGTAAAGCCATATTTATTACGTTCGTGAATCATATTTTCTTCCACATACAGAAAGAAATTCAAATTTCTTACGTTTTTTGCAATTTAAATAAAAATAAATAAATAAATATCGCTGGACATTAACACACAGCGCCATCTAGTGCCACACTAAGCATCGAGGCTTGTGTCGTGGACACCAGATAGTTGATATACTACATAGATACGTCTTTTTTTGTTTGTAAATTACATACTTATTATACATATAAACATCCATGACTCAGAAACAAATGTCCATGCTCATCACACAAACATTTGCTCCCACCGGGATTCGAACCCGGGACCCTAAGAACGTAAGGCAGCCTCACTACCGCTACGCCATACGGGTCGTCGTAATTTGCAGGTCAGTGTCAGCACAGAGTCAGTACTAATCTGCAAATTGCAAAAAACGTAAGAAATTTGAATTTCGCGGACTAGCCTAGGCCTACCACCTTAAGTAAAAACTCTACCTATCATTCAATGCGTAATAAAAGAATTAGAAGTAATAAATCAATCCTCGAAACCAGAGCACAATAAGCATTTTATTTGTTTTTATCTTGCTGATCAATCACGCGTCGTTGGATGCTCCTATAGTTAATGATCCGTATTTCTTTCCTTGGAGCGATTTATTTAACCAGAAATTATTACGTAGAGTGTTCATTGTGAAGGTCTTACCAAGAGGTATAGTGTTCTCCTGCAACTGGGTTGTGGAGGTCAGATAGGCAGTCGCTCCATGTTTAAATACTGGTATTCAGCTGCATCCGGTTAGACTGGAAGCTGACCCTAACATAAAAAGGTGTAAAAAGACTCTTAACGAAGCCGAAAGGCACTTGTTCTCCTCGTCATTGCGATCAGTTTTTTGTTCTGGACCTAACCTGGGAACCTTCTAGTTACGGAGATATTGGGGGTCAAAATTACAACTTCTTCACAAGTTTTTTTTTTAAATATATTTTTTCAATGTAAGAACTTTACTTTAAACACCACGACCCCCGTACTATTCAATCCATCCACCAGCACAATGTTTTGAGTGCGCTACATTGAGTATTACCGTAAAACGAGATTTTTTTCACCCCGTAAAAAAGTCATTTCCCAGCAATATTTTTTGCGTAGAGTTACTTAGTTTGATGTTCAGAATGCTTGGTTGACGGCTTCGTGAAGAGTCTGTTTACGGGGTATATGTAGTTGGGAGAATGTTAGGCGGGTGATGCCCAGCAGACATTTCAGTAACCAGTAGGCTTAGCCAAGTTGACAATCTACAATCGTTTACGCTAATAGAAAAAATTAACCAAATGTATGGGAATGACATCATTTCAACGTTAAGTCACGTGGTCGAAACAAACGCATAGAAACTTTTAAGTGCAGTCAAAACTGTAAGTTGGCTACGATTTAATATGGTATGTAGCGACCACGATTGTAGAAACGAATATGTTTTATTCAATCATCTTAACCGATGTAAACTTGTCCACGAAGTTTCTATTTTATTCGCTTGTTTTGACCACATGACTTAACGTTTACGATTGTAGAAAGAGAATCGATACGAATCGTTTGTAACTTGGCTAGGCCTGCTGAGAGTGTGAAGACATTTCAGTGTTATATCCGACACGATAAGCAGTTGCGATGTCTTTGTTTGGTTATAACTTGGCATTGCAGATGTCCGTTGTCAGAACTTAATATTAGGTGATCCACAGCATAGTACAAAAAAACTTATTGAAATAAAATTATACCGATTTTTGTAAGGAGGTTGTTAGAAACACTTTAACACGCACATATTTTTACAAACCAGGTCGGTCGGTCGGAGGTCGGTATTTTCTAACTATATTCTAAGAAGAAACAGCCAAAACAAACTCAGAGGTGCTAGTTGCTCTTAAAGCCCAGACATTGTCTTGGTCAGGTCATGTGAGGGCCTATGTAGGTTCTCATATTTTAAGAAGGTCTTTTAAAGAAAGAGCCACACAGATTTGCGTAGACCTGTCCAGTCAGTGCAAGTATTTGTCAGTTATATTGTAGCTCAACTCCTAACTTAAGGTGTTCAACGACACGACGAACAATACCAAAGAAAGGACATTTGGTTAGACCACAGATAGTACTCTCTGACTTTTGTTTATCCGAATCAAACACCGTGGGCCGGATAACTTCTCAAATTCCTTGGGAACCCGCAAATTGTGTATTAAATTACCCCAGTACTACACAATGTCCATTCAACCCTCAGAAGTAGGGACAGTCCTGTCCGTCCCAGTGGCTGTGACCACGTTATTGATGTTCGCCGGACACGCCTCTCTGCGGGTGACGGGTTCGCTTCCCCGTTGCGTAACTTCAGATTAATTGTAGTTATCGTCTGGTTTTGATGGCTACGAGTTATGCGCTACAGAAATTATTGTGAGGGGTGGAGGGGAAGGGAGGACCTTTTTGTCTTTGGTGAGCCATTGTGGAGGTCATTTTAATGGTTTGACTATGTTTAATTGACTGTAAAGAAATTAAAATTGACCTAGCACGAAACGGGAATTAGCTCCCTAAAGTATTTTCCAAAGTATTTTCGTTTAAATTTGTCAGAAAGTAAAATAAGTATTAACCTCGATTAGACATAACAGGCCTTAACGTCGACTCTGCTTATAATATAATGTTTCCACTGCTGGGACACAGCTTCGCAAATATATGTATAATCTCAACATGAATGATGTAGCCAAGTGTTTATTAAAACATTTTGATTTAAAAGAGTGTCCATGGAGTTTCTTGCCCGTTCTTCTCCATAGAGATCTACGCTAGGGAATGGGCAACTACAGTACTTTCTCGAGTTATTATGCCTTGTGACTGTTAGCTTAGCTTTTTTTTTTGTTTTTTTTTGACATTCAAAAGTGCCGTAATGGTCTCGTTGAAATAAATGCTTTGAGTTTAACAGGGCTCCTTTCTGTAAGAGGGAGTGGGCTGTAATCCACCACACGGGCCCTTGCGGGTTGGTAGATATCATATTCTTCGAATTCCCGGTTTCCTCAGAATGTTTTCTCCGTAAAGAGCTTTTTGTCAAGCAACATAATATTTTAGTGAGTAAAAGGTACGTAGTTACAAAAGGGTCTTAATAAAACCGTTGCCATGACACCCGTTTCGTTGTTTCGATATTTAACACGGTAGTCGTTATCGATTTTTACCCCTGCTTCATTTTGGCGATTATTTTTAACTTGTTATTAGCTGTTGGAGGGTGACTTGAAAAAATACGTCCTTCTGTTATGAATATTGTTGACAAATAATGTTATCGCATTATGTAACGCTAGTTGATACTTCCCGTAACCCTAGGGCTGGCTTTTACCTTGGCCAAAGGCTTAGCGTTGCCATACAGCGTGGTAATTTTTAAAGCGTAGTTTTTTAAGTATTCTGTCCACGAAGTAGACACAATAGTTAAACAATGGCGTCTTGACCAAATTGGTCATTTGACAGATCATGATATATTATAATTGTTTATGTGCTTATTTGTGTGTACCTATACTGTGTAAATATTTCAACACAAATGTATTTTTGTTATGAAATAAATAACTTGAACTTGAACTTATTGGCCGTAAGTTGATTTTCTATTTAGCTGGTGTGTGTTTGCAAACCACCATTGTATCCAAGCTCATCTTGTAAAGATAGTGTGTGTAAGTGTGTAACGGCCAGTCTCCTGGGGACATTACCAGTTGACAGCGTTGAGGAGATTTTTGACGCCATTTTTTAAGTTTATAGTTTAAGTTAGTTTATTTTATTTTTCCTCTGTGATTAACAAATATATCAAAGTGGTTAGGTAAAAAAAAACAATAGTATTAAATAAAATTGTAAATTATTTGCATGGTAAAGCCGTCAAAATATAATTCAAATAAATCTATAATTAGAAAAATCCTCCCATATTCCAATTCAACTGTAAACTTCCGTGTGTTCCGTGTGTGTGTGTGTGTGTGTGTGTGTTAAGTATACACTTTTAATATGTTCGATGCTGTGGCCAGCTCCCATTTGACTGTGATTTGTAGATTTTGACAGTGGCCCGAAAGTTTGACAACCAGTCTAACCATAAGGGTATTACCCAGTACTAACTGGGTTGTGGAGGTCAGATAGGCAGTCGCTCCATGTGAAATACTGGTATTCAGCTGCATCCGGTTAGACTGGAAGCCGACCCCAACATAGTTAGGAAAAGGCTGGCAGATGATGTTGCTGTGGCTCCCAGTCTTGTTAACGAGGTTTCCTGACTACATTTTCTTTTACTGTTAGTGAGTGAGTTTATTTTATTACAAAACGGTGCTGGAAAACATCGTTAAGAAACCGGCCTGGAAACGAAAACTCGAAGACATGATTAGATGGCCCCCACTAAGACTGGGCCAGCAGCGTGCAGCGTCCCAAGGAGCCAAGGAGGTGGTGGTAGGTGTGCCAGCATTGTATTTCTCTGATTCTTTTGTTTTCGTAGATTTCTTCAATGGTTAATTAACTTGTAAGACTATGTATTAATAAACAGGCTCTTAAAATTCCAGGACCACAATGTCTGTTTCTTAATAAATGGTTATGAGAATAATTTTGAATGCCTGGTTGGTCAAGTGGTCACAAACGTGGCTGCCGAGCATGAGGACCTGGGTTCGATTCCCGGATCGAGCATAGTGTTATTGGGTTTTCGCATCAGAAATTTCTCAGTAGCCACGGAGTTTGGATTTGTGCCCGGTTGAAGGCTCGCTCTCTATTACATTTATCGTGTGGTTAGTGCCTTTATTTTTTTATTTTTTTTAGGATGGGAAATCATCAAATGACTCCTCCCGCTCTGGGCGGAGCAGTAGGGAGTGTCAGACTTTTACTGACTAAAACCCATCCATGTTCCTTCCTCGCCCTTTGTGTTCCGGGGCCACGGTATCTCTTTCGAACAGTCCCGCAGCCCCGGGTGGTTAGTGCCTAACTGGTGTCAGAGTTTTTATGCCGTTCATGGGCCTCTACATACATGCCATCGAGAAATATCTCTCAGGCGTGCTGGTGGATGGAACTTAAAACATAAGTGGCGAAACGTGGGTGTACTACTAGGCACACCTCTGCCTAAGCGTTTGGAGATTACAGGCGTGATGGTATGTTATCATAATAAATTTACTTTCAACACCGATACCGAAACAGTTACTACATTGGTTCGGTTCGTAACTGTATATAACAGTACCGTAACGTTATGCGATATTATAACCGTTATACCATGGTCATGTTGAAGACAGTGTATTATAATGGGCATCGGCGTTACCATGGTCGGTTATTTGATGTGATTTTGGGGATTTATGCCTGAGTAAGGCATACTAATAACAGCCGGTCTGCATAACCGACTCTACTGGCTCCTTGGTACGGTAGTTGCAAGTGCGACTGCTCGGTAGTTGCAAGTCCTGGATCGGAGCCCCAAGTCACGTGGCACTATTTGTGCCTGGTTAATGACAATATGCTCAGCGTGTATTAGTTTACATGGGACTTATGACATAGCTTGTGTACCATGAGTCTGCGTGCAAGCTTTTATTTTCTTTTAGACAATAGGTACAGACATAATGCTGTTTCGTGAAGTCTTTTAACCCTTGATCTGTCCACGAAGTAGACACAAAGTTAAACAATGGTGTCTCGCACAAATTGGTCATTTGACAGATCATGATTTCACGATTCGACGACCCGAATACCGCAGTGGTAGTGAGACTGCCTTACGTTCTTAGAGTCCCGGGTTCGAATCCCGGTTGGAGCAAATGTTTGTGTGATGAGCATGGACATTTGTTTCCGAGTCATGGATGTTTATTGTATAATAAGTATGTATTTACAAACAAAAAGTATATACATATGTAGTATATCAACTATCTGGTGTCCACGACACAAGCCTTGTTTGCTTAGTGTGGCATTAGATGGCGCTGTGTGTTAATGTCCAGCGATATTTATTTATTTATAAGACGGAACCTTCTGCGAGACGACTGTTAGTAAAACCAGCCAGCTAGCGACACAAATGATGAAATAAAAACGGTGAAGCGCGCGTATACCTATATTTAATAAAAGATAGCTTGATCTCTGCGACAGCTGTCAGTAGAGAAGAAAAACAAACTTTTTGACAGCTTTTCTTCTCTACTGACAGCTGTCGCAGAGATCAAGCTATCTTTTATGAAGATACGATATGAGCTACCCGAGAGAAGGAAAAACAATGCTTTTATTTCATCATGTAAATTAACAACAACTTAAAAAGCATCTTCAGATCCGTGTAGTATGCTAATTTAAGATATAAAAAAAACCCGCTAAGGCGTTGCTAATCGCTCTGCAATGCTAAATTAATGACAACGCCATCTGTTGGTGGGAAGTTGGAACTAAGTTGAAAATTATACTCTTTGGTTGGTAACTTTTTTTACCTACTTATTTGTATAAAATTCGTGTAATCTGGGATTTAAAAAGCTTTGTTTTCAAACCAAACGATATAGTAAATAAATTTCTAAGAAAACGAAGTTGTTAGGCAAACTAGATTTTGATTTCTAAAACTTACTGGTTGCGCAGAAATTAGGTATTAAAAGATGCTATTATTAACAGAGAAGCAAAACATATATTTACCTAGCTAAGAATAAATATTTCAAATAAAAAACTAGCTTTCACTCTGCCTTAGAAAAACAATATTCTAAATCTGATGTTACGTAACTTTCTCTTAACTAAAAAGACTCAAATAGAGAAAATAAAAATGTTGCAATCAAAATAGAAATCAATATAAAAAGCTCGGTTTAACTTCAAAGACGTTGGCTTAGGTACACGTACAAAACTTATAAAACAACACCTAAAATTATGAAAAGACAAACCCACCGCAGTGTCTTAGTATTTTATTACTAACAAATTGGATTTAATGATCTTTTTAATAAGTAAATTATTTAATTTTATTTGAATATGTTGCATAAGTCGCATGGATTTCAACTATTACAACTATTCTCTGTTGAAAATGTTAGCAAATGAATCTGGAAACGTTCTTAGCTTTGATTTATTTAAAGTGATTATTATATCACTATAAACAAGTTTTTCATTAGACAGTAATTGGGGCTATATAACCTCTATCAACATCGATGATTTTCCAATTTCAATTTAACAAAGTTTTTCAAACAATAATTGTTGGAAAAATTGGAGAGATCTATCATTGAACCCTTATAAATACAGATGAATATTGAGTTACTACCTCTTTTAATTTAGTGAGTGATTGGTCATCAGGCTATTATATCATAAGAACGTTACTGTTATTTTTCTCGGGAACAGTATTTTTTTTCGGGATTTAAAGGTATTATGTCCGTTTCTGTACACCTGACAACGTGCATGCAAATTTCAGGATGATCGGTTCAGTGGTTTAGGCGGGAAAATGTAACAAACAAACCAACTTAGTATCGCATATAAAAGATAAGCAAGCATATAAGGAAGTACGGATAAATAAGAAAACCTATCAGAGAAGTGGCGCTAAAAATGGTTTAAACACAAGCCTTTACACCTCCGCAGTTTACATCTGTTAGGACGTAAACATAAACAACAAAACAGCCCTTATTCTCATGAGTGTCTGTAAAAATACCTGCTTCCATATACATATCGGTATTCGGGAAACAAATCCTGCTTTATGGTGATAGAACCTCTGTTCTATGCGGCCCTGGTACCTCTTTAGCTCACACAGTTTATGTTCTACCGAATGTGGATGGGAAATAGGTGGGGATGAGTAGTAATGGTAGGGAGTTCGATTCCAGGGTTATTTATGTGTTTGAATATTAAGTGTATTTTTCAAGTCGGAAACAGCATCATGCCTGTAAATCCCGAGGGGTTACGCAGAGGTGTACCTAATAGTATCAAAATCAAAATATTTTATTTCGCATAGGCCTAGATGGGCACTTATAAAACGTCGAAAAAGGTGCACGGTTCGCGTTGGTCGTTTCCATGGAGATGAACCGGCAAGAAACTCCATGGTTACTCTTTTCAAATCATTTGGTATTACAATATTATTTTGTTACAGTATTAGTACATAAGTATGGGGGGACAGCGTGGTATTCAAGTTTGTCCCCCGATGGCAACTATGTCGTCTGCCCACATTTCTACCAAACGACCCACTTTTCTTTTTCCAGTTCTTGGATGCCATTCGGTGACAGCCTTAGTCCATGTCATCACAGTGTATATAGGTGTTCTGCCCAACTCCATTTGAATTCCGTAACGCTATAGTAAGTATCAAATCCTAGTGAAGGTATTTTTCAAGTAAAATTAGCTTTATTTCCAGTTTGATGTAGAAATCTCTCAAAACACAATAATACTAAGATTGATATCAGTTTGTAACTGTCACAAAAGCGAAACGGCACACAACTCATACAACCAACGATTGATCACCACAACCTAGCTCATTACCTATACTTCACTAAGCTCTGAACAGTGCAAACAGCACGATTAACGACTGCACAGTCGCACATAATGAGATAGTCGCGATTTATGTGCGCGTCCTTATCTGTGTACCTATTTTAGAGTGGTGGTCATAGTGATGGCGATAAGCGGGTAGAAAGTATAATAATACGCTGTACATGATACTGTGTGTGTGTGTGACTATGTGACTGGGTTTTGTTCAATGCTTTTGATAACCTCAATAATGTAGCTTTAATTGTGTATTTTTGATTGGCTAATATTTTCTCCAAAGCCTGTGTGGTTATCATCTAGTTGGTAAAATCGATTGTAAACATTAGTTAGCCCTTTTCAACGGCGTATGTAAGTACTGTTATAACTATACCGAAAACCTTATTACCATATCCTATGAATAATTTTCTTTGTCTTTGATACAGTAATATACTTTCTCCTGCGTTCTCTTAGAGGCCGTCTCCGCGAGCGCTCTTAGCTACAGTATAATCACTAATCAGTAAGTCAAGAGTCAATTTGTTCACTCCTATTCATAACTGGCGTAACTGTTCGGAATAGGTTAACTACTCTAAGTAGATATGATGTCTACAAAAGAAATCATAGTTAGACGCGGAAGTCCTATTTAAAGTACTCACAAACAATTTTGTTTTCCATAAAAACTTACCAACCCCTAGCGCTTATAATCACTCAAGCACTGCGCCAAAAACCACATTAAAGAATCAGTTCTCATCGCTCCCCGCCTGTTATCGCTACGCCTCCCTCGGGACCGTGGCCTTATAGCCGCTGCATTTAGTATTTATCCAAGCACGGAGGCTCATCTCATATTTATTGGGTAGAATGGTCGATTCCGCTGAAGAATTGTTTTTACTGTACCTTGGTAAGAAATGAAAGAGGTTATTTTTGATGTGGAGAGGCTGAATTTTGTAGATGCTATGATGCATATTATCTTGAAAATTTCACAAAGATAGGTAATAATGCTATTACTTTATGGAACTTCTTAGTAGCAGTTTGGCAGTCTGTAGTTTTGCCTCGTTTTTGTTCTGTGGTTGTGCGTCCCAATTTTTACGGAACGCGAACTAGCGGAATGGGACTGAACAATACGCGTTTACTACCCCAACGGGAAAAAACAAGGAAAGACGTTTTTATTACACCTACAGAAAAAAGACATTAAGTTTTATACAAGTACAAACCGCGCGCTCAATTGGATTTCCCATCGGAAGAATGAAATTTTTTAAATTATTCTTGAGCAAAAACATATCTTTTCTAGTCCCAGTTGAAGTTAGTCTGTCAGTGAAACAATGAATTCAGTCAAGATTTTTATTCTAGTATATTGGCCGCGACTGCAGAACCTGAGGTCCTGGGTTCACTTCCCAGGTCGGGCTAAGTGTTATTGGGTTTTTCCAACATAAATTTCTTAGTAGCAGCCACGGAGTCTGAATGTGTGAGTGTAACCGGTTGATGGCAATAGAGTCGCCCCCTATTCATGGGACTTTAACGTAACGAAAAGTGCTTCAAGTACTATTAGGTACACGTCTGCCTAACCCTTCAAGGATAACAGGCGTGATGTTACATTTTGTTAAGGAACGAATAACCAGATAATGACCTGTCTTACAATAACCTCCAAAATGACAAACATCTTTTTAATCCCTACATAACTTGGCCACAGTTAGCTCAAGTCGATTTCCCGGAGACATCGCGGCATTGCGTGCTCAGCCAAGTCGCGGTAATCTATACCATCACGCTAGTTCAGAAACTGGGGTGGGTAGGGGACAAGGTGATGTACAAGAATGATAAGTTGATTGTGTTGTGCATTGCAGTATTATTGGAGTTGGGGGAGTAGCTTGAAGTATCAAGGTTTAGTTTGGCGTCAAAGTATACCCGTTATCTTTTCATGAATTTGCTCTGCTAGCAAGACCAAGGAAACGACGGTGATAACATAACATAACATAACGTCTTGTAATCCTCGAAGGGGGTTAGGTTAGGTCGATTCCCAGGCCGGGCTAAGAAAATTGGGTTTATCCATCAGGAATTTCTCAGTAGCAGCCACGGAGTCCAGATTTGCGCCCGGTTGATGGCTATAGGCTCGCCCCCCTATTACATGGGACTTAGACATAACTGGCGAAATGAGGATGTACTATTAGGCACGCAGACCTCTGCCCTCTTCGGGAATTACAAGGTGATGTTATGTTATCCTGCCGGTTAGACTGCAAGCCTCTACATATTTGAGATAAGGCTGGCAGGTGATGCTGAGCACACATTCCGACACTCACTACACTTATGGGATTGTATCTGTCACTGTCACACTACTAGTGCAAGAAAGAGAAGCAAACATAAAAGCCAAAACACGTGTAAAATCTCGAGCTAAGTTTAAACCACTCTGCTAAAATGTTAAAACTAAATATTTTTAGTCCAAAATAAATAATCACGAACAGTAAACCAACAGTCGTTTATTCCTGGATTCTATTTCCCACAAGCCGGAAGCTGCGATAAGCTATATCAGTGTTCATAGCTATCGATGCATCCGGGGTGGAATCGCATTGATCTCTCTCCTGTTGGGATGCTGCGGTAAGCGTATTACTATGATGGTAGACAGGGCGAGGCTACTAGTTTTTATTGGGGAAGTAAAATGGAGATAGAATATCATATAGGTATTTGCAGCAGTTCACTGAAGAAGTACTAAAAAACCGGCCAAGTGCTAGTCGGACTCGCGCATGAAGGATTCCGTACCATCGTAGTAGGGGAGAGCCCCCTATAATTTTAAATTTATTTGTTGTTATAGCGGCAACAGAAATACACATTCAGTTAAAATTTCAACTGTCTACCTGTCACGGATCATGAGAGACGTACAGTCTGCTGACATACAGACGGACGGACAGCGGAAGCTTAGTAATAGGATCCCGTTCGGGTACGAAACCCTAAAAATAACTACTTTATTCTCCAAAACTACATATTATATTGCTATATTGCAGATGTGTTTAGTCCATTTACTGAGTTTTCGGGAGTTCATTCGAGCTAGCTTCTGTTGATTTGGGTGAAATGTAAAGTGTTTGTAAAATGATTTAGCTGAGGAAGGATTTCTTTTAAAAGTTTTAGAAACATAAGATTGGAAAGACACACACCAAACCAATATTTATCTTTATGCCTAGACTGGAAGAAGTGGACGGAGGCCTTTGCCCAGGAGTGGCGCAGAGCAGGCTAGGAGGCAAATGCCAAGACTAGGTGTCAATTCATAACTGCGGCAGGAAGCATAACTTATCGATTAAAATCTATAGAGATAAAGAGTCAACCCACGCTAAATGGACTTCGACGTCCCTAAACGTGAATAATATGTATTAAGTATATTCATCCCCTGAATCAAAGCGGATCGCCAGTCGCCACCCCAATTACTAGGAGCACATAAATACGAACAACTTTCTGCGAGTCAAACGATAAAGGGAAGAAGACAGAAGGTTCAACACGGGAAAAAGGTGCCAGCGGACTGGTGTTAACTTCCTTTGTGGTTTATTCAAATTAATGTTGTTAGGTTATGAGTTCGTGGCTAGCGGTGGCGTGCATAGGGGCCAACAATACAGCAAGCCCCTAGGCCAAGCACACTGTTCAGAAACCCTAACATTATGAAGAGTAGTAGATTATAAAGGCAAGCCAAGCTTTTAGGCTTGTATGAAAGTACCCACCACTAGTTGCCAGAGTACATGTATGGAAGTAGAAGACATACTGCGTGAGTTAGAAATAAATTTGGGTGAGGGCAGTAGGATGCAGATAGTTCACGGCGAGACTTGTTCTTATTTGATCACCCCACAATACGTTGGACTTTTTTTCTTCGACCTCTATGTAGGTAGGAGCATCGATTGACCGCTGTAATAATTATGAAAATTTATTGGTATTTCTATGTGACTGTATGTCCGTTACCGTGTTTATAACTCGAGAACGAGATTACAAACTTGACAATATTTTGATTTAAAAGAGTGTTCTTCGATTTTCTTACCCGTCCTTCTCCATAGAAACCTACTAACCTAGGATTTGGAACGGAATTCCTGAATAATAGAATTCTTGACATGAATTTCGCGGTACCTAAAAATGTTTTGTTTTTTTATGTTCTGTCTCCTTCTTAGCGTGTCGATGGCAATCTAAATTGTGTCGGCCCAGAACTGAGCCACTAGTTTGGCGCTTTCGGTAGCGTCCATCAGTTCCTGTAGTGAACAAACAACAGGACACGCAGGACACGATATTATGTGCCCCATCGTTTGTGGAACAGCACCACATTTACACTCCAGGGCAGAGTCTCAGAATCTCTACCTGAGCAGGTTTTCCTTGCTGCGACCAACCTGGGTCCGGAGTCTATTTAAAGATTTCGAATTCAGCCATTGAGTTTGGTATCCGAGTTTTTTTTTGTTCGAGGGCCACACAGACTGGTCCTTCTGTACTCTCTGCCACAGTAATCACCCCGGCTTCTCCGGTAAACATCCCGGGCGTCAGTCTGTCTGGCTATATTGATTGCGTAGATACGCCGCGTGCCGCGTACCAACACGCCGATACGACACTACGACGTACGATACGCAACACGCGTAGTAATGACACTTCTTTGGTTTCTCGTCGGTAGAATGGGATTTGTTTCAAGGTTTATTCTTGTATAGCTTTTGTCCGCGGCTTCACTCACGTTAATTTAGAATTTGACAATCAATCGGGTTGTACTCTGCTTGTAATAATATAATTCAATCATGATTCGAAAGACACGTGGCGCCATCTATTATCATAAAAACGTTATTGTTGTTTTCTCGGGAACAGTACATTTTTTCGAGATGAAAGTTATCCCATGTCCTTTTCTGTACCCCTGACATTAACGTATATATGCAAAATTTCGGGATGATCAGTTCTGTGATTTAGACGTCGACCATCGACCAGGCACAAATCTAGACTCTGTGGCTGCTACTGAGAACCTAATAACACTTTGCCCCTACCTGGGAATCGACCCCAGGACCTCATGGTCAACAGTCGGGCTTCCGTCCACCCGCCCAATAAGACAGTCTTTTAGACTAATTATAATATGTAAGTGCGTTTAGACCTTTGCAGTCAACACAAAAACCTTTTTAGGCCCAATTTTGGATTCTAATGTCAGCAACATAAGTGCCTAATAAAGATAACACTAAATTGCTAACCCGGCTACACTTAAAACCGGAATACAACGTTGAACAGTCTGCTATTCCGGTTTTACAATGTGTTTGCCGACTGGCAATCGTTTTGTTTATTTACACATCACAAATCGATGTGCTATCTGACTGAACCTCTAGTATCATATCTATTGAAACACCATAATATACAGGGTGAATGTTTTACGATAGAACAGGTAGTGCAAGCAACTTGTCCAAACGCGAGTCGGACTCGCGCATGAAGGGTTCCGAACCATCGCAGGAGGGGATCCCCCTTTTATTTTTAATTTATTTGTTGTTGTAGTGGCAACAGAAATAGATATTCTGTGAAAATTTCAACTGTCTACCTATCACGCATCATGAGATACAGTCCACTGACAGACAGGCGGACGGACGCGGACAGCGGAGGTTTAGTAATGGGTCCCGTTGGTTACCCTTTGGGTAGATGAAGAAGGGGGAAAATAAGAGCAGCTGTGAACCTGCCAACAGGGGTTCGAAACAGCTTGGCCCAGCAACGGCCACTTGTGACAAGGATGGTTTCGTGAAGGTGGAGAGGAAGAAGCCTCCTTGTCTGAACCAGTGCGGGACCGCGCTGGCAGGACCCAATACGCTACGTCCGGCGATACCATCGACTCAGCTCTATGTGTCCCGACTACATCACACCACGAGAGTTGAGGAGATCGTGGAGTATGTCCGAGCGAAGACCAGCTGGACCTTGAGGGTCGAGAAGTTGGAGTCGCGCCACAACACGACTTTTAACTCGTTCGTGGTGCGAGTTCCGACTCTTCATATTGAGACTTCCTCAAGGCAGAGTTTTGGCCGAAGGGTGTCATGTATCGGCGATTCCGCGGAAGGCTACGCGACACCACGCAGCGCAACATGACGCCGTCTCTTCATGTTCAATAGATTAATTGTGGATTTTATAAATATGTATGTTAGTCTGTAAGGTAAAGACCCATATCATATATTATGGGTCTTTTGTTACCTGAATTAAATGAAATATTATTATTATTATTATGGAATCCTATAAGGGTTACTTATTATGAGACAAAACTTATATTGTCACTTACGGGATATCTTCCGTGATTATTATTTATTTTGAGCTCCCGATATTTCGACGCTGTTGCAAGCGCCGTGATCGCGGGTTGCCTGTATAAGTTTAGTTTTAAACCGTGAAAGCTTAAAACAGTGTTTGATATTATGAGACAGTCCATAACTCTTGGTCCACTAGACATAAAACTATTATCAATGTCAGAAAACGCCCGAATTCCTCGTCTAAATCCACCCTGTATACATATATAGGCATGTAGCACCTTACTGGTCATGTTTACGAGTGCACGTGTCTCCGAGCGGATGGCGACACTTTATTGCATATTGTGCACCGAATTATTACGCCAATAGAGGTTTATTATCTATTGCTGATAGTAGGTAGTATCGATGACAGTTCAGCTAATAGCTAGCTTCCTCCAGCTTGATGGCCGATCTATGTCACGGTTTATTGCAATCACTGGTGATGCTATTCTCGCGACCAAACGTAGTTAATAGTTTTTTTATGTTTTCAATATGTATTAGTTTATTATTGTACTTATAAGATTACTAGCTTTTGCCAAATGACTTCTCCCGCTCTGGGCTGAGCAGGAGGGAGTGTCAGACTTTTACTGACTAAAACCCATCCATGTTCCTTCATCGCCCTTTGTGTTCCGGGGCCACGGTATCTCTTTCGAATAGTCCCGCAGCCCCGGCAGGCTTCGGTCCTTGCGGACCCCTTCACTGTTGCTGACTCTCTTTGAGGCGCGCGTGGAACACGAACGCGCCGTCGACACGGCGGCTTCGCTCGCCTTAATTTACAATTTGACAATCAATTCGGGTTGTACTCTGCTTGTAATAATATAATTCAATCATGATTCGAAAGACACGTGGCGCCATCTATTATCATAAGAACGTTATTAGGATGAGCGGTTCAGTGGTAACGTGAAAAGGTATCAAACGAACTTACTTTCGCATTTATAATATGTTAGGAAGTTAGGATTTTATCTATGGGCCTTCGATGCCTGATAATACATAAAAGTTATTGATTAAAACAATTAGTTGTGATCGAAACCCTCGGGGAATCACAGTAGCCATGTTATGGTTTACCAAGGCACTCTTCTAACATACAATATTCATCCCACGTGTCGCCAAGGTACCTACATCACTGACATCAAAACGTTATTTATGGCCACGAAAAATCATTAGATATTCCATATATCGCAGACCCATTTGCAGCAGCTGTCATCAAAAAATTAGCAAGCGATGTAGAAAAGGTTCAGGGCAGTGATTGAGCGATGGCCGGCGATCGGATTAGAATATTTCGGCCGTTAGAGCCACTTGGCTGTAAAATCCACGTGGCTGTAATGGCCGGTCGTAATGGCCGAGGATTTTACGGTAAATTACTTCCTAGGTGAATGTGGAGTGTATGTTAATGTGTGTTAGAATAGCTGAGCCTAGATGCCGGAGGTGTTACACGTAAATGGAGTAATTAAATGCCTATATAGGGTGAAAACTACCTCATCACGAAGCCGTCATCCAAGCATTCTGTTTATCAAACTAAGTAACTTTACGCAAACATTATTGCTGAGAAACTACAATTTTTCTAGGGGTGAAAAATCATGTTTTGTCGTAGAACTCAATGTAACGCACTCAAACCACTGTGCTGATGGATGGATTGAATAGTACGGGGGTCGTGGAGGTGTTTAAAGTAAAAATCTTACTTTAAAAACATGTATTTAAAAAAAACTTGTCAAAAAGTTGTAACTTCGACCCCCAATATATCCATAACTAGAAGGTTCCCAGGTATGGTGTAGAACAAAAAAATGATCGCAATGATAAGGAGAACAAGTGCCTTTCGGCTTCGTTAGGAGGTGTTTTACACCCTTTATTTTAGAGGCTTTGTTTATATGTTTCTACTTGATATTTTCATGAAAGTCGAGGGTCTCGTCACTCGTGGCTAATTAATGACAACCGCTCGGATCAAGCTTCAGGTTAAGCCCCTGTGTGGATGGCCCATTACATACCGAGTTTCGTTTCGTGCGAGTCGGACTGGCGCATGAAGGGTTCCGTACCATCGTAGTAGGGGGGAGCCCGCTTTAATTATTAATTATATTCCCTTAAAAATCGCGATCACTCAGTAATAACAGCAACACGGACAGAGCAAAAAATATTCAAGTAACTAATGTACTACATATTATTATATAGTTCATCCCCACACAAACATAAAAAGCTATAAACACATTCACGCTATCTAACTTCACATCACACCTTTTAAAACTAGGTACATCCAAACTAATGTACAGACACATAGCTCCGAGCTACACACCGTTTACGCGCGACACATTACTAGTTTATCTAAATAATTACAGTTCTTTCATAGTTATTATAATTCTGACAATTGCAGTCTAACATCAACCTTACCGTTATAAAATATAAAAACGTTTTTGCAAAAAAAGCAATCGACTTCCAAAAAAATAACTCCACTTTCGGAAGTCGTTCTTTTCTTCTAACTCCGAAAGTAAATTATTTTTTAATAGACGAATAAGAAAAAAATGTATATTATAGAGGACAACTCTTAAGATACCAAATGGTACCTCCGCGGAAGCTTCCAAAAAAAGACAACTCGGAAATCGGTGTACACACATGAAAAAAAAAAGATGCTGGCCGAATACATAACCACCTTATTTTTTAGAAGTCAGTTAAATTTAAAGTTCACTATAATTTTTGTTAGTTAATTTTAGGCTTATCAGTGATAGCAACGAAAGAACTACCTTATTACTATACGAGCATAAAGAATATTGTGTTTTAGTCAACAAGGCCGGAGGTTATATTGACGTGAAAGGACCTAAAGCCCGTCGTATAACACTTATGCATATAACTCCGTTGGAATTTCAACTCTCACCGCTGAACCCTGGGAGGAAAATCCAAAAGAGCACGGCCATTAATTTAGATGCAACACCTGAATGATGCATATATCACCGTTGAAATTTCAACTCTCCGCCCTAAGATGTGCGTTCAAAATCCAATAGAGCACTGACTGCCTAGTGGTTATGAACACGGGTTTTACTATAACAACTGTCGGTCAGGTTCCGTACCGGAAGGGACTGCCGGGACCGGGAGATGTCAGGTACGTCAGTCGGCTGTGGGGGAGAAATAGGTCAGGGAAGTAGGAATAAACAGATACGTAGACTATTTGGTTGTACTTAGGTTAGACTAGCTAATGATCGCGGCTTCGCCCGCATGCAGTTCGGTAACTGTCCCACGGATGAAAAGTATCGGGTCGTTACCCGTGGTCCCGGTGGGTCGACCCATTGCCGGGTCCATGGGTAATTTTAATGACCCGTGGTTCCATGACATTAGGGATTGTTTCCTGGACTTCTGAATATATCGATAGAAAATACAAATCCATAATAACAGCATATCATATCCCACCGGGACCACGGGTAACGAGTCATTGCATAATTTGACAACGGATTTATTGTTTTTTTTATTTATCTACCAACTACCAGGAGGGCAGAACCTTAAAGGAGGTATTTTATATTTATAATAGGAATCTCATAATCAATCCGTGTACATTTCGATTATCATGCAGTTCCTATGTGTTAATCCAGGTTATAAACTATCTGTGTGCCAAATTCCATTCAAATCCGGTTAGTAGTTTTTGCGTGACAGAGTAACAAACTTCTATCCATCTCAACATCCTCACAAACTTTCTTATTTATAATATTAAATATTAGGATTTGTTGCCAAAAGCCGTACGGGTCGAACTTCAGTTGATAGGTGAACATCGATTACATGCCGAGTTTCCTCCGTGCCTCGGAAAGCACGTTAAGCCGTTGGTTTCGAATGTCAATCGTAGATCTTTGACATGTTGACAGTGGTTACAGATGCCAATGGCCCGAAAGTCTGACAACCACTCTCACCAGAGGGTATCGTATAACCCAGTACTAACTGGGTTGTGGAGATCAGGTAGGCAGTCACTCCATGTAAAATACTGGTATTCAGTTGCATCCGGTTAGACTGGAAGCCGACCCGTACATCATCTGCAACTGCCTATCTGACCTCCACAACCCAGTTACTGGTAATATATGATACCCCTCGAGAAAGAAGAAAAGTAAGTTTAATAAAGATCTTGAAAATGAATTCAAATTGTAGAAGCGATTCATTTTAAAGTTTTAATTAATGGACGGTGGGCGCCGGCGCGGGCGTGGCGCTTACTTATACTTTATCTAGTTGTTTTCAGCTTTACTTTGTACACTAACTTGTTAGATATTATTTTGAACACTAATTGCTATAACTTCGGGGTTTGCGAAACGAAATCGAGTTTACAATGTTGCCTATCTGACCTCCACACCTAGTTAGTACTGGGTAATACAGTACGTCTTGTTAAGACTGGTTGTCAGACTTTCGAGCCACTGACTACATGTAACGACTGTCAAACATCTACAAATGACAGGCAGGAGCAACGGTTTAACGTGCTTTCCAAGGCACAGAGGAAACTCGGTTATGTAATGGATGGTCACCCATCCACGCACCAACCTAGGCTAGCGCGGCTTAACCAGAAGTTCGGCCCGCGTGGCTGTTATTATATAGCCACGAGCTCCTCTCTTTTCCTCCATGTATGTAGGGAGATTCGATTTGAAGCTGTGTGCTACGGATCCATACACACTCCTGTCGCCTCGCCCACGTTCATACATCTGCAGGCCTAGCCAAGTTACAAACGATTCGTATCGATTCTCTTTCTACAATCGTAAACGTTAAGTCACGTGGTCAATTAAACGAATAGAAACTTCGTAGACAAGTTTACATCGATCAAGATGATAGAATGATATGTATTTGTTTCTACAATCGTGATCGCTACATCCCATATAAATGGTAGCCAACTTACAGTTTTGACTGAACTTTAATGTTTCTATTCGTTTGTTTCGACCACGTGACTTAACGTTGAAATGATGTCATTCCCATACATTTGGTTAGTTTTCTATGCGTTAACGATTGTAGATTGTCAACTTGGCTAAGCCTACTGGTGATACACGTGCGCCGGTTGCGACTACACCTGACCTTTCTGATTTCCATTCGTAGAATGCACTAAAGCTTACACGTGTAGCGGCTCTTACATACATACCTACCTACCTAAATGTACGGTCGGTAAAGTTCATGCTTGACCACTTTCAACCTTAATGTCAAAGACAGAAAGTGTAAAGTGGTCGAGCACAAACTTTGTTGGGTGTACATGGGTAGTTAACCCCTCTACCACGGACTCGCAAATATTTTAAAATCAGCATAATATGCTATTCTGTTAGTTAGCGAATTATGAGTGACAGAAAAGGAAATTATGAGGAAATTTCGTGAGGAAAGTTTTGAGTATGAATGTGCAATAAGAGTAGAGGAAGACCAAACAAACGATGGATGAACTGTGTGAAGGATGATATTGCTAGAAAGGAGGTGTCTGATGAGATGACGAGTAATAGAGAAGTATGGAAGAAGAAGACATACTGCGCCGACCACAAATATATTGGAATAAGGACAGGAGGATGATGCTGATGATGAAGAATTAAGAATGATTTAATTACTAAAATGTTTTTATCATCATCCAGAAAGCTTCTCCTGCTGACCTTCTTACTTGCAAATTGTTCTCCCTGCGCTTGACAGTCATGCAAGTCGCTTCTTTTGCAGATACCATGCGATTTGTTAATAACAACACACTGCGTTAGGTATGTTTATTTGCGGACGTGATGACGCTGCTGTGTACCTACCCCTGATGCCGCCGCGATGCTTCCGCCTATCCTCTATGGTTTAAGCAGAGGTGTACCTACCCTCTAGTAGACCCATAGTTCGTCAGTTATGTTTAAGTCGCATGTAATACGGGGAGAGAAAACACGGGGGGCACAAATCTTCGGAACTGGTAAGTCGAAAACCCCAAATCAACCCTGTTGTGTATTTTCTGAACGTAATCCCTTAGTCGCCTTTAAAGAAACCCACCAAAACTGATTATCCTGCCTTTTCTTTGCCAAAAGAATTCATATTTATAAGAAACATAAAAGAACATTTTCAATCCGCCTACAAAGCGCTTTGCTACGATAACTCTACGGCGTAGTCGCGTAGACCTACGATTAATCGTAGCAGCCTACGCCGCTACAAGAAAACACAAAAAATTTAGAACTTTTTTAATACAGAAAAGCTAATTTGATTCTGTAATACGATATTTTAAGAGCAACATTAAAACAAAATGTAACCCAAATAAAGTAACTCGGTTGATCAATATCATTTGGGAAAACACGCGCCGCGCACGAAATTAAATATAACATTGAAATATTTCACCGTCGAATCGATAAAGTATCATACAAAATGAGAGAATCCGTACTGTACATAATTTGATTCATGTCAACAGTAAATTTTGCACAGGGCCACTCACAAAATATAGTCTGCAAAATGAGCGACCCTCACCCCAACCCACTGTAGGCGTAAATCAATAAATTCCTTTGTTCAACCGAAGTTAAGTTTTGCGCCATCTAGTAGCAAGTAGATGTACTATTGTGAAGTGTTGTGTTGCGTGAACGGAACTTTTTTGCTTAGAAGTTGCAGCCGATAGATGGCGTTGTGCTCAAAATTTTGTTTTTTGTTTCAGGTACAATATAAAAGAATTCAGCTTGTTGGAGAATAGTAAGTTGCGGACTGAGATAAGAAGATATCTACAAGTTGGTTGTACAAATCTGGAAATAATTGCTTTCACAATATCGCACTATTAGAGGATTTTCAACAAGGACTATTTATAAATCATGTAATTTTTTTTCTTTTCCGTGGTTTTCTGTAATCATTAAACTTCGCATTCAAATAAACCTTTGAGGTACCTAATTTATCGGTGTCGTTTCCAAAATCGACTAAATTGCGTCCGCGACAGGCACAGCACTATTTTAACAACGGAACAATAAACCGAAGTTCGATTTCACATTAAACGAATCGTTGATAATAAGGAAACAACGTTTTACGACTTTGGGAGAATTAGTTCCTGTTCAAGAAAATCAGTAGGTACGATTCGTGATACCTTAACTACATAAACGAGGGTGAAATTTTTGTTTACTCTTTCGTTTTAACATAATAGACAATAGGCAGCATTCATCATTGTTCGATGTGACATTCTTCCCTGTTCTGTGGTTTGCCTTTATGAATAAGTATTACTAACCGAACTTGTTAACTTGATTCATAGTCTGTACCCACACATTAAAAAAAATCCGTAGATATTTGAAACAGTTTTTAGGTAGAGTATATAAAAACGAGAGCTGCGAAGAGGCGAATTAGAGCAGATTAGAAATTACCTAAAGATCTTCTCCTACAATTTTATCATTTCAGTGAAATAGCAACTGAAATATTGTTATTTTATCGTTTGAGTCTCCATGGTGTTGCTTTTTCTTTTGTATTAATTTATAACGATCATTAGGTTTGTCATCGAATAGTAATAAAGCAGCTATAAAATATACCATAACGCAAAAGTAATGGCGCATTTAATAGACACATCAAATAAATGCGAAGGTTTGCCTGAAATATAATTTTGGGCGAATTAGAAACCCATTACAACGAAAATTACAGAACGAAATGAAACGTTATCATAAATTCAGGGTATTAGGAAAATTGAAGAGACCCTCCGATTCAGGTACCTACATATTCATTAATTATTAAGGTACTTATATTTCAATACTTATTTGATCTTAGATGACTCTTTGGTTTAGTGGTCGCAAGAAGACTGCTGAGCGAGAGGTCCTGGGTTCGATTCCCAGGTTGGGCAAAGAGATATTTGGTTTTTCATTCAGGAATTTCTCAGTAGCAGCCACGAAGTCTGGAATTGCACCCAGTTGATGGCACTAAGCTCGCCCCCTATTACATGGGACTTAAATATTAGTGGTGAAATGTGGGTGTACTATTAGGCACACCTCTGCCTAATCCTTCGGGATTACAGGCGTGATGTTATGTTATGTGTTATGTTATTTGGATCATAACGCGGCTGTTGTCTGAGAGAATCGGTCTTTATCCCAAAAAAAGCATCGTAGTTAGCAAGTAGTCCTCGTCTGTTTAGCCTGCCCTAGTGTTGCCTAATCTTTGTCACGAAACACTTCACTCATCACTTAACACCCAGCATACATCAGCATTTGTTTAATTTATGATATTAGCTCGCATCCGCACATTGATATTCTTCTCGATCTTCCGGCGAACAATTTCAGCTGATATTAACCTTATATGCATGAAATATTAGGCAGATAAGTGCACAAGTGTACTCGACGAGAAGCTCGTGGCTAGATAATGATAGCCGCTCGGGTCAATTTTCAGGTTAAGCTGCGTTTGCCTAGGTTGGTCTGTGGATGGGTAACCACCATACGGAGAAAACTCGATATGTAATGACATATCGAGTTTCCTCCGTGCCTCGGAAAGCATGTTAAGCCGTTTGTCCCGGCTGTCATTTGTACAGCTTTGACAGTCTTAACAGGTAGTCAGTGGCAAAGTCTGAAAATCAGACTTACCAAGTGGTATCGTATTACCCAGTACTAATTGGGTTGTGGAGGTCAGATAGGCAGTCCATCCATGTAAAATACTGGTATACTGCCGCATCTATGTAGACTCGAAGCCGACCCCAACATAAGTGCAGAAATGTATACGGAAACACAGATCCACTTTCTGTTTTTCGAAGCTCAAGTCCGATGGGCCAGCAGTCTGCCACAACTGGAGAGGGACGCTTTACCAAAATTAAATAAGTGATCAGATTTTGTCGCCACCCCACATCATTGCTAACATTAACCGCAGATAAACTCATGAAAAATGATCGTTACCCTTTAATGGCACTATGAAGTACCATTGTGCCCCTAGTGTCAGACCGTAGTGTCAGACGGTACTGTCGAGTGACACTTCAGTAGGCGCGTCATAATCTGTGAATAAACGAGGTAAGGGGCTGAGGGTAGGGAGAGCTATGCGATAGATATTGGAGCGATTTGAAGTATTTTATTTAATTCAAACTCAAAGCATTTATTTCAATTAGACATACTATTAGAGGCACATTTGATGTAAAAAAAAAACGAAGCTCTCAGTCCTAGTCAGGGCATAATAACTTGAGAAAGTACTGTAGTTGCTCATTACCAAACGTAGATTTCTATCGAGAAGAATGGGCAAGAAACTCCATGGACACTCTTTTCAGTCAATATATTGTTACAAAATCTTGGTTACATCATTCATGTTGAGATTATACTCACAATTATGTAGGGTTTAAACGGACCCTTCACGAAACCATACATCGTACATCAAACTAAGTAACTATACGGAAAAATTATAGCAAACGTCTTCCGTCGTTCGTCTTTTAGGTGTGAAACATTACGGTTAACAGTAGGAGTTAATGTTACGCACTACAAACATAGTGCTGATGGATCTATTGAATAATGCAGGGTTAAATGAGATATTAAATGTAATGGTGTAATATTAAAAACTTGTATTTGAAAAAAATCCTTTTTTAATTTGGAACGTTGACCTCCAATACCTCCGTAACTAGAAGGTATGCTCCAGAACAAAAACAATATCGCAATGTCGGGGAGAACAAGTGCCTTTCGGCTTCGTTAAGAGGTGTTTTTACAGCCTGTATAGCCTCGCCTCGCCCCGCACTGAGACAGAACCTTTACGAACGTTTAGTCACATCACACACAGACAAGGGGTGTATTATGATAAACGATCATTACTCACAGCTCCATACAGTCAACCGCACGTCACAGCGCCTTTATACCTAAGTAATAAGCCCGGTTTTTGCAGATCAAGTGAGACTGACCGGGTTTTTGTGAGTCTACCTTCAAAATGGGTAGTTAAAATAAATTGACTGAAGTTATTGTTCAGGAGTGTTTTGTAGTCCCTTCACTGGTGGTCTGATAATGTTTAATGTGGTGGGGTTTTTATAATAATATATGTGATACGTTAAGTTTAATACTTATAGTGTTATGCCTTTTTGACTGTACCCGGGAAAGAGTTGGTTAAACATTTATTTTACATTTTATATCTTGCTACTATTATATAATGTGATAGTTTGGATAGATTGATGTTTGTTACTCAATTACGGATCTGGAAGAAATTTAGCACAAAGATAGATAGTCTGGAATAGCACAGAAAGAAACAGATAAAATTTGTATTTAGGGGGTAATCTCCGGAACTACTGATTCAGTAGGGATGATGACTGGCTAAAAAATATGATTCTGTTTAGTCCGTCAGTTAGATTATCAGATTATCGAAAAATATTGGATACGTGTTTTTTGTTTTATCAAATTAATATAAATTGACGAAGATACAACGTGTCAAAGATCATGAGTGGGGTCTTGTGGCGTCACATTTGAGTAAAATATGTACTCAAATGTGTCGTCACACGAGTTTTTGAAGCACTGTATCCTCTTCATTTTTTGTTTACGTGAAAAAAGAAAAAATGTGTCCAATATTTTTTGGAAATCTATCTGACGGACTAATTCGATTTTTTTGTCATCTACCCTATTCTAAAAATTCTTTCACTGGCAGAAAGCAACATTATTTGTGGGTGCTAAAAAATATATTTAAATCATGCATATTTGCCGAGCTATCACAATTTTTGCGAACGAAGTCGCAAGCGAAGCACTAGTAAGAGATATAATGACAACTAAATATAATTTCAGACTATTAAGTCCAGATTTTCTCACATTATTTTCATAACATTAATTCTTAATAACTTAAAAATAAAATCTTCAACTCCTGCCTATAATCCTCCATTATTCCACCATTTTTAATGGATGACAATCTAAATAACAGCCCGCCTCGTCCCTGTTCACTTCCACATCATAAAGCGCAGACACCAGGCAGTCAGCGGAACGAAGATTATCTGCAGATATTAATTTATACGGCGACACCCCACGCCACTTTATTGTTCGCCCAGAACTGTCAAGAGGCTCTGTGTAGAATGTACTTGCGGTTGATATGAGTATTGATGTTTGGGGATAAGTATCACGCCTGTACTCCCCGAAGGGCTAGGCAGAAATGTACCTTAGACCTTTGTCGATCCGAATGGCGCAGCGGTAGCTACCTGCCTTACGTTCTTAGGGTCCCGGGTTCGAATCCTGGTAGGAGCAAATGTTTGTGTGATGATCATGGACATTTGTTTCCGAGTCATGGATGTTTATATGTGTATGATAAGTATGTATTTACAAACAAAAAGTACCTATGTAGTATATCAACCATCTGGTGTCCACGACACAAGCCTCGTTGCTTAGTGTGGCACTAGATGGCACTGTGTGTAATGTCCGATATTTATTATTTATATTTATTATAGTACACCCACATTTCGCCAGTTATGTGTTATGTCCCATGTAATACGAAAAAAAACGATAATAAAGCAGAGCTGTTTGGCAACGTAATTAAATATCGTAGCTAGTACTTTTATGCAAAAAGACGTACCCATCATATTAGAGCTGAAAGTGAGCGTAATTATTTTCCCGCCATCGGCACACATGTCAATCTTATGTCAATATTGTTGACGGGTGTAGTGATGTGCCGTCAATTTAGCTAAAATTATGTCTAGTCGATTTTAATTACAGTTTCAATATCTATAATGTCTGCCAAAGGTTTCAATGTTAAAAGGTATGTGCTTAAAAATCATATTGCAAAACATAACATCGCGCCTGTAATCCCTGAAAGTTTGGGCAGAGGAGTACGACTACCTACCCATAGTAAACCGATGATTCATCAGTTACTGCACTAATCCATATCCCTGGCCGCTACAATAAAAACCCAATACAATTTGTCTGATTTGGGAATCAAACCTCAGACCTCATGCACAGTAGTAGCGCTTGCGACCATAGAGCAACGAGCCAGTCAATCACATTAACCATTACCTTCTAGACTCACTAGTAAGTAGGTTACATGACCAGAAAAACATCTAGCTAAAAAAAAAATCGTAAAAAGCCGCCGTCAATTTTTAAAATGAAATCGGGAAACGGGGTACAATTTTCCGACATTAATACGTCCGCCCTAGATAGGCGTCCCGTCGCTCGTTACTGGCGCGAAGTTTTTATCAGCTCCCGCCATTTTCTTACTACTTCATTACTCTATTGGCAACAGATACCAACCTCATTTTGCTGACGGCCAACTGTCAAACATCCTCTAACTTAAGGCGGTAAGGTGGAGGTTTGAAAGATTTTAGTTTTTCGACAGCGGGTTTAATTTTGTACTACTGTCAAACTACCAATGTCATGACGTAGCGTTTTTTTTTAAATTGAAAAAATCACGGTGATTCGGCCACAATGGAATTAACTTAAATCGAAGTGGGATGGGCCGGTTTTTTGTAACAGTCTCCATAGTAATGACTCACTGGAGTGTAAGTGAAAATAGTTTTGCGAAAAACAAAATGGCGTGTAATTTCTTTTTTTTTCATTTGCTAAAGGCGGGTGGGTATCTAGCTAGTGGACGCAATTTCATTCCGAATTCGTGTTTTTTGCTTGTTTCACATTTATCAGCCCGAGTGGTACGGACGTAGGTACTATTATAGTTTATGTTCTATTTGTTGAAGGGTTTTTTTTTCTGATGAGAGACTGTTTCACGTGAATGTGATTGGTCATCTTAGTTCTCAACATCTTCCCAACTACGTTGGGGCCGGCTTCCAGTCTAACTGGATGCAGCTGAATACCCAGTATTTGACATGGAGCGACTGTGTACGTTGTCCACTTTTCTGCTGGGGTAACGTACACGGAGCGACTGGCTACACCTCTGTCTAACTCTTCGGGTATTACCAGCGTGGTGTTATGTTATCTAATTAAATTAGCTTCGGCTAGAACTCAGCCACATCCTATGTATGTAAATAGGACATTGCTTTCTTGAGGTACTATCGTGGACACTCCCGCCTGATCACCACTAAGTAAGTAATTGCTTGCACTCGCAACATAGAAACGCTCTCTAACCCCGCCCCGTTGACTTTGTATAGAAATAATGAATGAAAGACAATACCGATTGGCTGAGCGCACTGACGACGCACGCCAAAGGATAGTTATTGTTATTTTGCGCGCCAAATTGACGCTTTCTTAATAGGCCTAAACTTTAAGGGGGCGTGGCTCGGCGCCTCCGCATAATTTAAGCGAATTTTTTTAAACTGATCTGGTGGAAATCACCACGACTGTACCTACAAATCTGGCTGACATATTATTAGGTCATGTTTTTCACGCGGCTTCAACCGCATCCTAAATTATCCCTAAGGAACGTACTACTGGGATCCTATAGAGTCCAATTAACTAATTATAATATCTAAAGGGTGTAAAAGTAGCCTTAACGAAGCCGAAAGGCACTTGTTCTCCCCGTCATTGCGATCATTTTTTGTTCTACACCATACCAGGGGGGAAACTTTCTAGTTTAAAGTTCCAACTTTTTAACAAGTTTTTAATGTTATAACTTTACTTTAAATACCTTTACGACACACATTCAATTAATTCATCAGCACAATGGGTCCTACCGTAAAACATGATTTTTCACCTCAAAAAATAAAACTAGTTTCCCAGCAATAATTTTTGCGTAAAGTTACTTAGTTTGAAGTACAGAATGCGAAGGGTCTGTTTACACCTTGTACAGTCTAATCGTGTACTCAAATTCATTTAAATCTATTCAGCCTTGAAAAAAAAAGTAATATGCAGAATTGCATTCGCATTTATTTATATAATCGATGTCTAACTTTTGTAATACCCCCAACTTTTGTTATTTTTTAAGTATTTAACTTTAATGGTCTCATGTAAGTGAATAGTTTCATTCTTATGAGAATAAATGATCTTAAACCTCATTTAAAGTATCATGACGGATTTGTAAAAACACATTTGTCATGTCATTGTTTATGTTAGCAAAGCCGCAGAAATGTACTAAAAGACAGGCGGCTTGTATTATAGGAACGGTATATAGGTATCAACACCCACATAAACCAGCTTTTTTCATTTCCCAGTAAAGCCCCGATATCCCTCGTATGCCTCCGAAGATACGAGCACATTACATTACTACGTCCCATATTCGGTTCAACGAAACAAAAACTGTTTTTTTTTCTCTCAGACGACAAATGAGGTTGGAACTCGATATCTGATGTGTGATGGCAGAAATGTTTGCACAGAATCTAAATCATAGCAGCTATGCCACAGATACTGAAGAATTGTTTTCAAGAACACAGTTCAAAATTGAAAACGAAACTTAAAAGTGTCAAAGTATTTAATAAATAATCGAAATGGTCAAGCAACTGAGAACCATCATTCAATAGCCATGACGACAGTATAAAAAAATTGCAAATCTATTTAGTCCGTCAGTTAGAATACTTATTGGAAATTAATGGACACGTATTTTTTGTTTTTGTAAACCAATGAATATTGACAAAAGATATAACGCATCAAAACTCGGTAGTGGGGGCTCGTGACGTCAGAACTAGCTAAAACTTATACCTAGGCGTGACGTATTGAGAATTTTAAAAGCGTCATATCTTCATCAATGTTGGTTTACGTAACAAAAGAAAAAACACGGGTCAAATATTTTTTGATAATCTAAGTGACGGACTAATTAGATTTTTTTGTCGTCTTGCCTATTCAGAGATCTCTTTTAATTCAATGGCCTTTAGCATGTAGGGGTTTTAGTAAATGTCAATAGGGTTATCGATTCTCGATAAACGTTACAACTTATTTTGTACTTAATGGGTGTAATAATACCCTTAACGAAGCCGAAAAGTACTAATTCTCCCCGACATTGCGATCAATGTATAGTTGTATACCATGCCTGGGAACCTTCAAGATACGCAGATATTGGAGGTCAAAGTTCCAACTTCTAAGTTTTCTTTTAAATACATTTTTTTTTAATGTTATACCTTTCCTTTGTATACCTCCACGACCCCCGTACTATTCATGCATCCATCAGCACAATGGTTTGAGTGCGTTACATTGAGTAAAAAAAAACGTTTCCCAGCAATAATTTTTGCGTAGAGTTACTTAGTTGGATGTACAGAATGCTTGGTTGACGGCTTCGTGAAGAGACCGTTTGCACCTATTGCAAATAAATATAATTATCTGTCTTCAGTACTGTTCAGTCATTAACTCTCTGACGTGCGGCAGTCGCTCCTTGTGAAAAACTATACAAAAGCTATGCAGTAAGAAAGCTTAGTTCAGATTTGAGCATCAAGTCCTTCCACTCATATAGTCACTCGAATCAAACCAATACAACTCTGCCTACCCCTTAGCCAATAGCAAGCATAACAATTGAGTAAGTAATTAACGAAAAAGTTCAAAGATCTTTATTCCAAAGATGTATGCTACGCTGTAGCTGCGTAGTAACACCTCGTAGCACGTAGACCTGTTACCTACGTAGTACGGCCTACGATATTGCTACGCGGCTACGACATGTAAGTGTCTGATTTAGTTTCATCATGTTAACTTGTCTGTAAAGGTGGTCTAAATAGAATAGGCTTTATTTTTTACATAGGCAGTCCGTCCATGTTAAATACTAGTATTGTGCTGCATCCGGTTAGGCTGGAAACTGACCACACCAAAGTTACATTAAGGCGTGATTCCGAACTCGGCAACAAGCAGCAGTGCTGTTGCCGCAGTGCTGCCCAGCAGTGCTGCCTGCCGCGCTGATTCTGAGCAAGGCGGCAGTGTCGCTCTGTTCCTCTTCTGAATCAGAGAAATTCATCCTTTTGTTGTTAATTTACTTGTATTTATTCTTGTTCTTATTCTTATTCACGTAGTTAGTCTTGCTGCGGCGGCAGACGCGTCACTACTGGTCTGTCGCGGCGATAGGGTGACACTGACGCGCAGCAGTGCTGCCGCTACATTGCTGCCGCGATATTGCTGCCTAGCTCAGAATGTAATCTCATATAAGCTTAAAGAGATTGTATAGGGACCAGTAGTGTCGCGACAGCACTGCTGCGGCAGCACTGCTGCATGCAGCGTGGTTCGGAATCATACCTTTATGATTCGTCTGATTTTTCCGTAAAGAAAATGCATTAATTATTTTCTCTACAATTAAATTAATGACATATTGCCTCATTGGTATTGTGGTTGCTAGCGCTCCTTAGCATGAGGTTTTGAATTCGATTTCCAGGTCGGACCAAGTAATATTAGGCATTTTTTATTTGGGAATTCATCAGTAGCAGTCTGAAGAAATAGTTGGTTGACGGTATTAGGCTTGCCCTATATTACATGGAACTGGCGAAATTAAGAAGTACTATAGGTAGATTCATAGACCTCTACCTTAACCTTCCGGGAAATATAAGGGTTATGCTATGTGGTAAACGCATTCTAATTTTCTCTACATTTAACTACACCGAGGTTTCATTACTTTGACGGGACTAGCCTAGCACTCAGGGTAAGCAGATTTATATTATAGCTGACTAGCCAAATGTCTGTAGCCATACATATGAGTAATTTGCAAAGTGCTGGACCGACTGGTTCGCGACTCAGGTCAATGAACGCTAGTACCATGCTTTCGCATGAAATAATAAAAACATTGCTTTTAAATTAGCTGCAATAAGCGCCGTTCTCCCTACGACACGTACGATAAATATGCAGATTTTTATATTTAAAGAATTGCTATTCCTATAGACGGTTACGTGTTTTTATCAGTTAGATATATTTTCTTCGAGAATGTTATAACATAACATCACGCCTGCAACCCCCGATGGGACAGGCAGAAGTGTACCATGTGTGTGTTTAAGTCCCATGTAATAGGGGAGAGGGGGGGGGTTCGAGTGAAAGCCTATTGCCATCAACAGGGCGCAATGCCACACTGCGTGGCTGCTACTGATAGATTCCTGATAAAAAAACCCAATAACACATTGCCCGGCCTGGGAATCGAACCCAGGACCTCATTCTCAGCAGTCACCACCACGGCACCACTAGACCAGCGAGGTAGTCGAACAAGGAAAACCTACTGCCGTGTACATTTATTATTATTAGCTAATACTACATCTAAACCAAAGAATTGAGTTCAATGCCCCAGATACTGTCCCTAATGGTCTGTAATGCCTAACGCCAACATTATAGGCGCAGCCAATATTCCTCATCACAGATACAGTCAACTGCCCACACATGGCAACCGTTTCGCATTGACTTCACCTTTATGTCGGGGCAGTAGGGTCGATTTTCGTAGGAGCTACAACCGCACGGACGTAGCCACAGTTTGACTATAACAGCGCTCTTATGTCGGGGCAGTAGGGTTGGTTTTTGAAGATCGAGCGGGGTGTGGAAATATTCCAATAAAGGACTGTCTGGTACCCCGTCGCTTAAAAGCGCCATGGCGACGCCCAGTCCTATGGTTCGCTCAGAATCATTTACTTGGTCGGGATAAATTGTTTTTGAGTTGTTTGTAAATGTGTTTTGTATATTAAAATATCCCATGATCTGTCCACGAAGTAGACACAATAGTTAAACAATGGCGTCTCGACCAATTTGGTTATTCGACAGATCATAATATATAGGAAAAGTGGTTTATGTGTGACCAGTATTGTTTATGTTTTGGTCAAATTATTGGTGGGTTAATTTCAAATTACATTTGTGTGCGTCTAGCTTCTGGTGGATAGTAATTATCCAGAGCGTGTCAGTGGCAGGCCCTTAATATTTTATGATAGATATACCTTTTAAATAAAAAAACATTATCTGCTAAACGAGTTATTCTCAATGTACATAACTAGAGCATATCAATACATTGCTAAAATTACCCAATAGAAATATAAAATCTAACTATGATGTGTTGCAATTTGAACCAGACAAAAAAAGCTCTGCATGCTAATTCCCTCCCTATTACATGAGATTGAAACATAAATGTCGATGTACTACAGGTACAGCTCTGCCAACCCTTTTGGGATTACAGGGGTGATGTTGGTTATCGATTATCTCTACATAGCACCTAAATATTACTTATAAATTAAGCTACATCTAGAATCTCTAATTATACTAACAAAAACACAATCGACTACCCAAAAACAATTACAAAACATAAACAAAAGAAAATCGACTAAAACAACATTCAAAAATCGAACGCTCACTAAACAAACACTACCCTAAAGTTGCCAAGTAATCAATTATTCCATTTATTGGACTAATAATTCAGCTTGCAACACCCTCTTGAAACAACAAAGAGGTTTTAACTAAACTAACGCTAGAAGTTACAAGGTGGCTTGACGAGTAAATTTTGGGTATATTGTGCTGGATATTACTCGGTTATGTTGCTACCCAGTCCTTCAATGGCGTCACCGGGTATGGCAACGCCTTTTGTCGTCACTACGGAGGCTTTACATCTATCCATCTACTTCCATACTAAAAAAGCTCTCTAACTAACTAGATAGGCTAACTAAACTAGGATATAAAAAATAAATAAATTATTTCGGCCAGTATTGACCGACAACAGGGCAAGGACCTCTCCTCCCCCGCGCTTGAGTCTTGTTTGTGCCAAATAAAGTAATAAACTAGGTGCTAAACTCTATGGTCTATGCTACGCTGAACTAGATACTAGACAGATAGATAAAAATGCTATTGTAAAGATTTAAAAAAAAATAGCTCCTCTCTGGTTCGTGAAGCTCTGTGAAAAGCTTAAGAAAAATATTTTGAGGTTAAATATCTTCATGCTGCGTCTGTCAGGGGGTAAGTTGGGTCCATATTGTCTCAGCTCGCCTCAACCAAGATTCCACCCCTTTCGCGACACCATCCGGAGCTCAGTCCCTTTCAAATCAATGAAATGAAACTAAAATGTATCCTAAGGATTCTAACACCAACACGCTAAAAACAACCTAAACAAAACACAAATAAGATACAGTTTCCCCTAAAATCGAATTGAACACGATTCTCGAGTAGAAAATGGCCGGAGTTTCAGATGCAGCGAAAAAATGTGGCACGCATGCGCACAGCGCCGCTCGATATATGCACCCTCCGGTGATCATGTGTTGAACCACTCTCGTATCTACGCGAAACGAACGATATTAAAGAAGAATACGCGCTGGTACACTGACACAACACCACGCAAACACTTTACACGACAGAGGAATAGTTAGAAAGAACTTTGCAGCAGCTTTCCTCGGTTTTCTCAAATATAACCTGCAAGGAATATTGTTAGTACAGTTTACACAAGAACACATGAAATACAGTACAAGGTTGAGGGTCTTCAGTGATGCTAGTGCACGCCACGGCCCGCTTGTCCGGACGCAGCAGTAACTGTAGGCAACACGTACTGCTGTGACAGGACAATATGGTCGTGACGTGCGTCTCGGGCGGCGGCCCGCGGGCGAGTGAGGCAGCGTGGCCGCGCCGCGCCGCCGCGCCCCTCCGCCCGCCGCCCCGCGCACGCGCCAACACCCCCCGCGGCCGCTACGACACCCTCAATGAACGCCCACAATCAACTATCGATTTTCCAGTAAAAAAAATGGTTTAATTCATCAGCACGCATCTTTGGGGTTGTCTATGTTTCTTTTTGGTGGGCGTTCGAATTTTGAAGGTTCAAGACTCTTATTACTGTATTTCTCTAACCAAACCTTCGACTTTCTCACCCCCGCCGTTTTCGTTCCAAAAGTAAGGCTTATAGTTCATTTTAACCTGACAAAATTTTTCATAAGAACTAGGTCAGTAAGATCTCCATAACGAAAACCAGCAAATCAGCTATGTACAAAAAAACGTTTAACTTTGATGAAACGCAAACCATATCTCTAGATATCAAATTCTTTTTACAAACGCGAGCTCCTCTCTGCGAGTTTAACAATGGCCTCACGAGAATATCGGTCATTGCTACCGCCATTTTCTATCTTCTATTTCAAGACGGCATTGTCCCCGAAATGCTAAGGTTTTATATTAAAACTCGGATATTAAATCTGTTTCAGTGCGCAAAGAATTTCCAATGTGTCAATACAAAAGATTTTTTTATAGGTTGCACTGAGATTATGCCTCATCAATCATGATTGATTTAGCATTTATAAATCATAAGATTAAGTCTCATAGAGAAAGTATGGAAGTAGAAGACATGCTGCGCCGACCCCAAATAGATTGGGATAAGGGCAGCAGAATGGCAAATGATTGATTTTGCAAAATGAACATAATTAGTATGATCGTGCCTTTTCTTTTGCCACTAACATTTCTAACTTTGAAATACTTCTTCAATTCACTCAATTTTACTGAACTCAGCATGTTTAATGGCAAAAACGTTTACTATTTCCGTGTTTCAGTATGTTTTCGTCCCGCACAAGGTTTAAGAGGCAAACTGCGAAAAGTAGGTTACGGAGGGTCTCGCGCGTTGTCCTGGCAACGCTCTCTACGTGTGTAGCGACGTTATCGCTCTTGCTTCTTTGATTCGTGTACATTAAGGACTATATTTGCTGTTCATAATTTTTGTAGCATGATTTCGAAAATGTAATGTGCTGAATCTGATTCAATAATCATCTTAGTGCTTGATATGAGATCATTTATTCAAATTGAGTTAAAAATCAGTTTTTGAAGACCTACAGCAGATAGCCCCGAAAATAACCACCAGCCTTTACTAGTTTCTTAGTATGTGTGGATGCTGCATCATCTTGCCATCGAAGCGCAAAAACCGAACTCGTATCAAAAGTTCTGAGCTCAGGAAGCAAGAAGTGTTACGTTTCTGTACAACGAAATTTCAACACGATTGACATAATTTCTATTCAATTTTCTGCCTTTTCTATCAACTTTTATCATTGATAGTATGTTAATTCTTCGAAGCCCTCAAAACTGTTTTAACTATATCCAAACCTTTTCGCAGTCAAAAATAAAAGGTACACACAATAACGGTAACAGTATTACGAAGTTCACAACCAATCATCATTCTCCTGTCCTTATCCCAATTTACTTGTGGTCGGCGCAGCATGTCTTCTTCTTCCATACTTCTCTATTACTCGTCATCTCAGCAGTCACCTCCATTCTAGCCATATCATCCTTCACACAGTCCATACATCGTTTCTTTGGTCTTCCTCGACTGTTATACACATCACAACCAACCCTATAGGTACAAAAATGTAAGCACACGACCAGCGTTTTACATACATTTATATTATCTAGGATTCCCAATTCTTTTACACAAGCAGTGTGAGAGGTGTATCCAGAAAATATAACTCAATAAATGCATCCGCCATCTCTCAGTCAAAATTGGATTAATCTTCAAACGCTCTGCTCGACAATCACATCCAGTCGACGTAGGTACTGGAATAACCGGATTGGCCTGTCGGAATATCGGATCAGTATTTCATTTAGAGCATCAATATCAGGCCTTCATAGCCCAGCTTTGATATTCGGATCGATATCTCCTACCACCCAAAACACACCAAATTATATGAAATTGTGTCAAGCTTTTGAATGCCCGTACACTATCGAGACATTAACATTACTCTGTGACCCCCGAAGGAATAGACAGTGATGTACCTATATTACAATCGCATTTCGCTAGATATGTTTAATTTCCATATTATAATATGGCGATCCTATTACCATTAACCGGGCGTAGATCTGGAGTTCGAGCTGCTACAAATACAAAAATCCAATGTCGATAGCATACCATATCCAGACCAGGGCGCCTAAAATGACCTTCAGAACATTAACTGCGTCTGAGACCATTTTAAGAATTGTAACGTTTCTCTCCTCGTTCTTGCGCCGGCCTCATCCAGGCTATTCTCGCGATGGCAACTATTTCGTCTGCCTATCTCTTCGCCGGACGACCAACACTTCTCTTTCCATTCCTTGGCGGCCACTTGGTCACAGCTTTACTCCACCTGCCATCACCGCGCCTTGCTAGGAGTCCTGCACAACTCCATTTGAGTTCCATAACGCGATTTCCAATATAGAGGACCTTCGTATGTCGGATTTCGGCGTTTGGGAATCGGTCTACTAATTGTATGCCGAGCATGGAACGCTCCATGGCTCTCTGTGCTACTCCGATTCCTTAAATTCTTCCACACTTATCCATTTCATGTCAAGTCGTCATCTCGGTAGAACTAACGTTACCATGGCAATCGCGGCGACAGATTTATGAAATATGTTATTCTCAAGTATAAGTACCCACTTCCTACGCAAATCATGATCACGTTTAGTAGGAATCACGACGACTTTTCCAAGAAATATTAAATAAGAATACGTGAAATGTAACTATTTTTATATTGTGTTACGTTCTGGCTAAAATTAGAATGTTCTAAGTAAATGTAGATTTTCCGCTTGGAAACGTAAACGGTGGGTAGATTGGCGGCAGCTTTCTTGATTTGCAAACATACCTAGCTTCACTTACGGGGAGGTTACATTCGGGCAGTTCCAAAGAGAATTTTTAGATTTGTACTTAGGAAGTTAAGGTGAAAGAAAGAGTATTTATTAAACTCACACAGGACACAAAAGAAACAAAAAGATAGAATAGAGATTATGACAAAATTATATCAAAAAGCATGAAGTCATGGGTTCGATTCCCTGGTGGGGCAAAGTGTTATTGGGTTTTTCCATCAGGAATTTCTCAGTACCTGCACTAAGACTGGATTCGCAACCGGTTTATGGCAATAGGTTCGTCCTTTTTTACATGGGACTTACAAGATAACTGGCGATTTTTAAAAAGAAGAAAATAAAACAGTTGATATGGAAAAACGCTGAAAATTCTGATATAAAAGGGACGCCAGCTTCATTCCCGCCAGTATAAAATTGGTTGCTGAACCTGAGCCTCGAGAGTCACCTGGCATAAGACACCTGGTCTCCCTAAAGTTCCAGAAGTCGTTCCACTCATGAACCCTCTGTGCTCGTGAACCACAGAGGACGCTTACACTCCAGGAGCTCTACAAGCCCTGGAGACACGTCATACTCCTGAGGACGCCTATATTCCAGGAGCTCTACAAGCCCTGGAGACACGCCATTCTTCCTGAGGACGCTGCAACCTATTCTGGGAGTTATTTCTCCACTACCTTCTTCAAGACCTTAAGCCTGTCCCTGAATATCTCAATCAAGTACAGTAAATCCAAAATTCTCTGTTGAGCGTGCTTTTAGTTAGGAATTCTTTTTAATAATTATTATTGTATTTTTTACTTTATTAAATTTAATTGTCAACTGCTTATTTTCTTTTATTAATATTTGCAGTAACATGACAACTATTAGGTACACCTCTCTCTGTATTTTGTGTGCAATAAAGAATATGAATACCTCTGCCTAACCCTTCAGGGATTCCAGGCGTGAAGTTATGAATGAAGTAAAGGTTTTTACATAAGCAATAGGGGAAAAACCTACCTCAGTTTTGGTTCAATGGACAGATTATCTCGCAAATTATTTTAGTTATATAAACTTTTTACAGTAAGCTCCTAAGCTCCGGCATAAAAATAACGGTTCTGCATGTTATTATGTAAGATCACGAACTAGGACCGCTTGACTTCTTGTGATAATGAGTTAGTGCGCGAGGAAATAGAGTAAAAAATAAGAAAAACCTACACGCCGTTACATTTTATCATGCTATATCAACAAGGCCTAGAAAACTCTGTTGTGACGACTTTCTGAAGCGTTTCTGGGAGAACGGTAAGAGAAAACCGCACAAAGGAGTGAAAGGCTATGACTAGATTGTTCCCTAGCCAGGCAGATGCCAGGCAGATGCCAGGCAGTGACAAAATAAAACTCGATAATTGACCAACGTAAAGACGTTATTTTGGATCAGATCCAAAGAAGGAGAAGACATGCTGCGCCGAGCCAAATAAATTGGGATAAGGGCAAGAGAAGAATGATCCAGAATAATGTTGAATTTCAGAGAAGTAATTGTAGTTGTTGAAGATACAATACTGATGTTCTGGTAGATTTAAGTAAGACAAGAGCAGACCTCTTATCATTCACCTAGCTTTTCCTGACTTTGTGAGGGTCAGCTTTCAATACAGCAACTGGTTTTCATAGAGGATGCATGCACAACAATTACAAAAGTAGTTTTTACTAGGTCACGGTTTCCAATCAAACGAGAAGGGACAGAATTTCTCAGAGCGCCAATTTCACACTTAGCAACAGCTATTTGACCTTTGCATGCCAATTACTCGGTTTATACCGACCCTCAAGTTGAAATAATGGTCAGACTGCCGCACTCCTGACTAGCAGTAACGATTTTCATAGTTTAATGTGCTCTCTGAGGCAAATAGGGATCTTGTGCCTGTCTACCTGTGAAAGACGGTCACCCATCTGCATAATTAAGTAGTTGCCATTTAGTCACTAGCTACTCAAGATTAGATGTAGATTTTTGTATTGTATATCAGCCACAGATTAACCAACAAACTTAGTTACCACTTTGCCAGCTCAACTAGACCTATTAATGACAATATTTATCCGTGGTAACTGGGCTTATCCGAGTAGTAAACGTCCCTTTGAGCCTATTGGCCCTGTTTCGTTCTGTCTCCTGCTGATATGGAGGGAAGTGGAAATTATGTTTTTCCTACTCCTCCGCTATACTTTTCTGATTAATTTCGTTGCAGGATCCAAGACAGTTAAATGGTTCCTCTGGATCTTCGTGGAGCTTCATTGTCTCGGCGCTTTTCTGGTGGTCGTCACTATTGATTCTGGCATTCAGGAGTTGCAGTGGTTTGGGAACAGTGTGGCGGTGTTGTCCCAAAAAAAACTTAAGTTACCAGATAGCCACCCAATTACAGTATACAATAACAATATTATCCCATGATCTGTCCACGAAGTAGACACATTAGTTAAAAAATGGCGTCTCGACCAAATTGGTCATTTGACAGATCATGATTTATTGAAGGCCGTACTCTTCGATACGGCTCGCATTGTGAGGTTCCTGTTTCTGGAGCCCTAACCGCCGCTGGCTTGGACCTGCTCCCGACACGGGTCACTATATTTTTTATTGGATCTGGTTTTTGAAAATGTATATGTAAGACGAATAAAGGGAATATTAATGATTCCTCCATGATTCAAAATGTATAATAAGTATGTATTTACAAACAAAAAGTATCTATGTAGTTTATCAACTATCTGGTGTCCACGACACAAGCCTCGTTGCTTATTGTGGCACTAGATGGCGCTGTGTGCAAAGTCCAGCGATATTTATTTATTATTCTCCTGCCTTTAACTTATTGTATTTTGGATCAACGCTGCATGCTTTTTCTACCATACTTCTCTAATACACATATTTACTCGTCATCTCAGTACTGACCCCCATCTTTGATGATTCCTTTTGTAAAAAAAACCTTTTCGCTCGTTAAGTCTCTTGTAGGAAACTTAGAAACCGACACGCATTTTTTTAAATAGGGTTTAATAAATCACCCTCCATCACCGCAGTCAAATAACTAACAAAGAATACAAAACAAGAAAATCCACTCACCCCTTCCCAAGTCAAGCTGATATTAATCTGTGCATTACTCCCTTATATTTTTGTTTTGCGAAACTGAGTTGTTTCGTCTGACTCATCCCTCTAGCGATGTAGGTGGGGTCGGTGACCGGAGGGTGGGTCGAAACTCGCAGGACAACGGACCAATATTCACAGATGAGCGAGAGATCGCAAAGAGTATACTGTTTAAGAATATAATTTGATTAAATATGTATTTGAAAAGTTGTGTTTCAAATTGTGAAAACATTGTTTAAGACCACGTTTGTATTCCTCGAAGGATTCACATTTCGAAATTTTTGTCCCATTTAAAAGATGGCGACCCTATTGCCATCAACAACAACAAAAATCCAGACTCTGTGTGCTCTTACTTGGAATTCCTAATTGATTTCATAAAACTAGATAATTTTTTCGTGTTGGCGCGATCTATACGACAGTTGATCATTCTGTTTATTTAATTAAAAGTTGTCAACAAGGTGGTAGCCGTGCTCACTGATACCAGAATGAAATGACCCTGGCTCAGGAAGTCTTGTTACTCATGTCACGAAAAGTCGAAGGTTATGCCGAACATCGAGCCGTAATGAATCCGAAGAAAACTATTAATGATGACAATTTATTATCATATCTCTGAATAAGAGTTGCCGACAATCGAGCTGAGTGGGTCAATCTGCAAAAAGAGCAACTAATACCTACCAAACTTTTTCTTGAATGAAATGACATACCAAAAAATGGTTAAATATTTACATACGAGTAGTATAAAACAAAGTCGCTCCCGCTGTCTGTAATTAGATCTTTTAAACTACGCAACTTATTTTTAAATGCAGTTTTCAGCAATAGATAGAGTGATTCAAGAGGAAGGTTTATTATATCTTCATTGCACCCGTGCGAAGCCGGGGCGGGTCGCTAGTTAACGATAAAAAATATATATAAAAAGTAAACAAGAAAAAAATAAAAATATGACAAACGAAATTGTACGAGGCCAAAAGGTATCATCATCGCCCATCTCAACATAAAAAAGCGAAAGTCCGCGACTTTGGCAACCTGGAGGTCGAAAATTGTCCCACGAGAACGTACCTACTACCGGGATAAAAAGTTGACCTCTGTCCTAATCTAGGTCACGACCGATCCGTATGCCAAATATTACGAAAATGAGGTCACACAGAGTTACTTTCGCATTTATAATATTAGCATGAATGGCGTCCGGAAAAACTAAAATAAATAAAGAATAATTTAATAGCACACTAAAAGTTCTGCGGCTTTTGTAAAAGTTTCCCTATGTAAGCGAATACGCGTACTTTTCCAAGTAAGAAACGAGATAAAAAGTTTTGTTCTTATTTTTGTGTCTGAAGTTTTCCGACCGCAATGCTATTGAATAAAATCACTGGCAAGTTATTTTGTCCTTTTTAACCGACGTGAAGGGTAAGCACATGTGAACCACTAAAAAGGAAAAAAAAAAAATTTTTGCCAAAAATAAAACCGACTTCAAAATAGTAAAGAATAGGTAGCTTTAGCTTCAGAAGTCGGTGACCTTTGTTTGATTGATTTAGTTTTTTTTGTCACTTTGTGTTTTTTGAATTCGGTTTTATTTTTAGCAAAAAAGTTTTTTCGTAAAATGTGTTTTGTTTTGATGAATAAAAATTAAAGCCTGTCCTGAATATTCTAAGCTGGATAATATTATAAACTGGCCTACAAAAATAAGTATCACACTTTTAAAATTGCAATAACTGTTTAAGTACTTACACAAGATATACTTTCGAAACAAAAAGGACTCGAAAAATAGTTTAATTTTGTCTATAGTTTCAAAGAAAGCTGATAAAAATTGCTTTATAACGGTTTTTATTTTAAATCTCCTAACTACCATAGTTTAGGAAAAATTGAAATTAAAAGTGTAGTAAGTACCTACTTATTTTTGCAGGTCAGTGTAGTTTAAAAAAAACGCTTTAGAGTACTAGGGTACGGGAAATCTGTATAAAGCAAGGCCATATTAAACTGAAAATATAGCTTGATAATGTCGCCGTGTGTAGGTAGGTATAGTTCAGTCCAAATTGTATGTCGGCTCGAAAGTTAGCTGCGAGTGATAGTCTGCGCATTAGGTATATATACCTACCTATAGTCAAGACGATGCGTCGTTGGCGCCTCGCTGATACTTGAAGTTGTGTTATGCGTAGCTTTACGTTAGATGTTCCGAGCCGCCATAAAGTTTGAACCGAACTATACACGAAAATACAAAAAGCACAGCATTAAGTTTATACCTACCTACTGTGCAAAGAGTTGTCTATCTTGAATTACATTTGACAGAAAATCGCCACCCTTCCCTTCATAGAAACAAGGAACAAATCCATGTACCCCGGCTTAGCAACAACCTTGGAAAACAATCAAATGCTGGAGGTTACTTATCTTGACGTAATATTCACCAATCCTTGTCAAAATGTTGAAGGTCCTTTTTAATGCGTACCTAACAACAGTGTTTATGTGTGAGGAGATCTAGTGGAACATTGAGTGTTACTTCGGTACTTTTTAAGGTTCCGTACCTCAAAAGGAAAAAAAACCGTTTTTTCCTTATAAGATCACTTTCTTGTCCGTCTATCCGTCTGTCACCACCGATTTTCTCAGGAACGGGTGCACCTAGCAAGTTGAATTTTATACCTTATACTGGAGGCCTACCATGATCGAATTAAAAACGATTCAAAAGCAAGACAGTTCAGTTTAGGTTCCTAAAATGCATCGCTCAAACTCGTACCATGATGTCCAATACGCTCAGCGGCTTATGGATCGTTAAAAGTGAATGAAAGATCGCAATTTGTGGCAGAACCGCGTTTGAGACGTTTTTGGTGAAAAAGAGACAGTATCAAATAACTTTGTTTCGCGCACATTTTAGTGTCAGACACGCTCAGAAGCAAGTAAAGTTATTTTTGATTTTAACTTAGTATAGTCTAGTATAATCTTCCTCAAAAAACTCAAACTAAAGCTGTTCATCAGACATCTGTTAGAGAAAAACAAATGCGGTTAAAAAGGCACATATTAAAGTACACTTACATTGGTTTTAAAACTTTATTTTCGTCAATAATTCACCAAACGTTTCAATTTATGTTAGAGAAATAGTAACTTTTGTTGAATCGCTTATTTTGACAGTTGAGCGTTTCAGTTGAACTGCTCTAAGGACGTCATGGTACCAAACAAGTACAAAATTGAATGAATGAAACCAAAACTTGCGACTCAGTTTGGGGTCAATCGCTGACAGATGGCATGGCCTAAATTGAATCGTTAAACTGACGTCATGGTACGAATTAGAAGAACAGTTCAGTTTAGGTCCTAAAATGGATCGCGTTAAGAGCTCGCGGTAGGCCTCCTGAGGTCTATAGTCCCTATTAGGTGTATTAAAATCAAGGTCCTGAGTCTACACGATAAAAAGATATGGGCAAATTTAGGTTTTCGCGAAAACTTGTAAGTACCAAAATTTACCTTAATTTTCAACTTTTATTATTTTTCGGACTTTTCCCTTTACCTTGTGCTGTAAGACCTTGCTTTTAACAAAAAATTGACAATTCTAGGTCAACCGGAAAACCCTATAGGTTTTGGGTCGAAAACCTATATTGTAGTTTCCGTTCACCTAGAATCACGAAATTTGGCAAAAATCAAGGTCTTACAGCACATGTAAAGGGAAAAGTCTGAACACGGTAAATATGTAAGTAGTTTAAAATTTAAAAAAAAAAACGGTTTGTACAGAACCCTCGGTGTGCGAGTCCGACTCGCTCTTGGCCGGTATTTTTTAGGTCGAAAAGTTATTGAAGTTAAGTTTCTGTCTAAAGGCAAATTAACAAAATATCTAACTTATGTAGGTAGGTACCTAATTCCACTTTGGTCAGAGAGAGTAGAGAAATCACTCGCTCTCTCTTCAAAAACTAAAAACAGGCTAAACTGAGTTTAGTTTCCGCCAACAGAAAGAAAGTTCATTTTTTTTTTTTGTTTTCGTTTTTTCGATTAATCGACTAAAGCTAAACAATCAGCCGTATAGTAGGTAAACACAGAGTATATAATCACTACGTGTAGTTAAATACACACACCATAGAAAAGCAAGTATAAGAATTAATCTAAATTAATGAAATTCAGAATGCAGTCACAAATTCACAACTAAAGTTATTGTAGGTAGCATATTATTCGACACCGCACTTGTTGACAGACGAAACCAAGAAACACTGGTAGAATAAAATTTATTTTGTTGGCGATAGCATGTAAAACTTCACGTTTCGACTTCCGAAAGAGTAAAATTTATTCTAATTCCTATTAGTCTCTCTAAAATATTTACAAAATTACGTAGTGTTTTATAAATCCCAAAATACGTGCAAATTACGTTGAAAATGTCCAATACACCAATGACTCATTTCGTTCTCCCATCGACAGGTCGTAACAAACAGCCGCCCGCGTCGCCTCTGACCCGAAAGCGAATTAGAGAAACTATTTGTCACGGCTTACGTTTTTCTCACTTTACGGTGTCTTAATTTATCGAAACTGAATTCATTGCGGTAAAGCCTTGCGTAATTTGCTACAGAAGAAGTAGGTATCTACCGGAAACTTCGTAAGTTGAATGACGTTGCTTCTTATGCTGATAGCGTTGGAAATACCTTTCGCAAGAAAATCTAACAAACTTAAAACTTAAGAAATTAGTTTTGATTGCGTGTTTAACTAACTTACCTACCTGTAAACTTCAAATTGTAATAATTAAATTATTAGTTTAGGATGAGTCGTTCATCATAGTTATCGAGAGTTAACGTGTGAACAGTATGAACAAGTATGAATAATTAACATTGAACAACGAAAGCAATATAGTCACGAGAAAATTATTTTGTTACTAATGGAAAACGCTCGCACATAATAAATCAGACGCATGAAATATGTATTTTTAACGACTCCCGTATACAGTAATTTCTATGTGACATTTTAATACAACACAGAAAACATCTTGGGTCGTTTTATCACGAGGATAGTGTAAGGTCGTAAGGAATGTACCCCACATCATGCTCAGACGAGATAAATGGCGCGAGTCTGCCCTGATTTATAGTTGGACAAGGGGATTCTTTAAAAGATCCCTCGGAAAAATGCCCATCTATCAAAGTTGGTGAACAAGATTATACCGTTTAACAATTCTTAATTTGTATAAAAGTGGAATTTAAAAGTTTTCAATGCAGATGTGATTAATTTATTATTCAGTATGAAAAGATTAAGAAGCTGAAGTGTTGAGTTTGTGTAAAAAGTAATGGGAGTGGATAAGTCCTGAATGGGTAGTTTTTGAGTTATTCCAACCTAACTAAAAAACCAACTGTATCACCAAAAATCACACGAATAAATACTTTGACTTTGAAGAATAAACTACTTTAGAGAGTTTGATCTGGCTGCCGTAGCAAGGAGCTTACTTATCCAATAATTTGTGACTCTTGAGTAACTCCTTGGAATTATCGGTTAATATCTTGAACTTTCGTGTTCTAGACTTCCTTAGCATAGTTAAAAAATTTAAAGTACTTAAAACAAAATATTTCTTTAATTTTGACAAAACTAAGAACTATTTCTCTCTGCCAGTACCCCTCTCAAAATACATCATAGTTTTAATAAATTCCTTAGTTAGTAGGGAGATTAATTTTTAAAGTCAACGGGGTGAACATGAAGTTTCCTGGAGACTTGAAAATCATTCTCAGCTAAATCTAGTAATGATAAATTTCAAATGCCAGAGAAAGTCGCCATTATATATTTAATATGCACTGTGAATATAGTGAATTCGTGTAAATATACGAGATCCAAAAAAAATTGAAAGATATTGGAATATCAGGAAAATGGCCAAAGGCAACTCATAAAATATTCTGTCTCGTATAGTATGCTTCAAATAATGCCTATGTTCTCATTTCAATAAAATGTCACCTCATGGTCAAATATATAGATGCAATGGCAGCTACCCAACACTAGACTGTGCCGGATGGTTGTCACCGACTGCCCCTGAGCAACGAGAACTTGCCCTCTACACCACACCCTTAAACAGCGAGTGAGATACGAATGAATCCAATAGCTAGGCCAGAAAAGGACAGCTATATTGGTTTCAGAGAGAAACGGAGACAGGTTCATTTTGAAAGTGTATGAGTGTGAGAGGGATAGCAATAGCCTCGTGGAGATGAAATGCGCAACTCGTAGGAGGGTAATTTTTATGGAGCAGCTGTACGGCTAAGTTCATTTTCAATAAAATAAAAGCTTTTCCGGCGGCGGGCGGCGTGCGATTTTCTATTAGACTGGACCGTCTAGAATTTTGAAGAGAATATTATGTTTCTTCGGAAGTGATTTGGATATTTATATATGATCTAATTTTTATTGTAGAACAGAGACTAACTTTGAACATTGCGAAGTAATAACTAATATCTTTTGGTTTCCTGGGAGCACACTTGACCCCTGGCGAAGTTAAAGCTTGTAGGTACGTACCATTCAAATCAGCTATGTGATAATGTAGCAATAATGGCAAACGTGAGCAGCTAGCAGTAGTACCTAAAGTACTCATAGCGAGTGGCACGCCGTTGCTCGAAAAACACGTACCTATACTCAATTTTTTTTTTTAAATGTTTCATAAAAGTATGTATTTTCTATTTGATTAATAGAAGCAACACAGTCAACGCTAGATGTAAACAAGCGATGCTTAACTCCAAGGCCTTAATATTCTTCAAAAAAAAAATCTCGAAAATAGAGTGGAAAATTGCGCGTCTTATCTATAAAACGGTCAATTGGTCATAGAACCTACAATGACTTAAGGCAGCGACACTCACAAAGGCAAACCAATCGAAACTCAGAAGATACGAAAGACTCATTCTTAAAGATATGATAAAAAGTACGCGAAACAACCCGAACAAAAAAACACGCGAAATTCTTATGGGAAAAACAATTACCAAAAAAAAATCAATGCCTACGGTTATTCTACTACGGGCACATCTTCCGACGAACAGAGCCTCACTTACTACACGCAGCTATTAGATACAAGGCGAAACGGCTAAAAGTTGGATGACCAATATTTACATGGAACGAGTCACCCCAACAAGACATGGAATATTTCAATAAAAGCAAAGAAGAATGGATTCAGTTAGCAGCAAATAGAGAAAAATTCAAATCAGCTACCTAGGAAATATATCACCATAACGAAACTGACAGTGAAACAAATACCACTGACGATAGTGAAGATGAAACATATACGCGAACTTATTATTTTTAAATAAGACGTGTCAAAAACGAATGAAATCGCAACCACCAGAAACGAACATGTTTCTCCAACGATAGAAGAGACCAATCAAACAAAGGTCAAAACACCAATGCTCATTCTCATGGATTGTACCTGTCTTTACTACTATTCCTATATTGGCTCAAGTCTGCATAGTCGGCTGATTGTGCCCGACTAGCTGCGGTTGGTCGGGCTTCCTCTCCCATCCCAGAGCATGTAAGGAAAGGTCCTTACAAAATCGTGCCCCCTGGTGTATCCGGCTTGTCCGGGTCAGGCTTGCTCCTGGCTGGGTGTGATGCTCAATCATCACCATCATCAAATATGTATTGTCTATTTGATAAGTAAAAATATTTGACATTCACGTTATATATTTTCCGATGAAACGGATAAATCTTGAAGAAAGCGTCACATTTCACTTTCGTGTCGTGTTTCATCTTAAATGCAAATATTTGCCTTCCATATGAAGCCTCAAGAGATTCTAAATGTCATGAATGATAGGAAAGACGTACACTTTACAAAAACGAGATTATTATCAATTTCTATTTATTAAGCGGAATAATAATTATTTCCTCAGTCACATTCAGACGTAAATGTTTACATGCTATCTTTTCACCTGTCATGTCATGACGTAATGACGTATCAATTACAATTACCATAAACAAAACGTCTCTTAGTAACAACCTTCGCCGTTTATTTTATTCATTTATCCACGAATTTCACGACTATTTTGAATGTTTGCGCTGTACGAAATGTAAATTAATAATACTGTAATTATTATGTACACAAATAGATTAAATTTTAATTTATTCAGTTATAGTTTTATTTAAACTTATAGCATTGGCGGGAAATTCGGCCGAATGTAAACAGATCGTGTTTTGTTTTTTTCTCTGCCACAAAGTGAAAGCGTCGTTGGACCGAATCGTGATTCGGCTATCGATATTTACGTAAATAATTTAGTTTTAAGTTGTGATTTGTTTCGTGCGGTAGTGACAATGATGGGGTTATATTCTAGCGGGGCGCTGGGTGGTGTGGAGGTGCTGGATGGCGGGCTGGTGGGCGGCGAGCTGACGGCTCATGTGCTGAGCGCACAGGCGGCCGCGCACGCCGCCGCCACGGCCGCCGCAGCTGCGCATCAACAACACCAGCAGCAGCAGATTGCTGTGCAACAAATAAGTGAGTTTCAATTTGAATTCCTCCCCTAGAAAGCCACCCATTTTGAGCAGCGTTTCCAGAAAAAACAAATGAATCTTTTCAAGCAGCCTCTCAAAATGGAGGTACAGATAGAAGGTAGCTTGTCTATCTGCAAAACAATGGCAAGCTTTGTGGCATTCTTTTATACTCCTTCAGAGTTAGAAAACATACTTAATGATGTAAGTGTAAATTTAGTATTATCAACCACACAGTAAATCATAAATATGAATTCTTTGCAATAGACTATTCACACAAAGTTTATCTAATCTTACAAGAATATTATTGTAATTTTTTAAATGAAATCTTCAAGCACATATAAAAAGGTTTGAAAAAAGTAGGTATTTTGGTTTTCAACATGGAAATTATTGAGTAAATTGAAGATCAAACTCAGTTTTCTTTACATAATTAAACATTAGATTGATGTTCAGCCAAAACAATAGTAATAACAAAATAAAAGTATTTTCTAACATTTTCAAATATAAGACATAAATAAGACATGTTCTAAAGATTAAAGGAATTATACAGAGGTTTCAATTATACTATTTTAATTTTATTAATAGGCAAAACAGGTTTCTTTTGTTGAAAACAAAAAAATCACATTTCACATTGAGTTTGTCTTTCAAGTAAACAATATTATTACACTATTCCATGCTTGATTAAGATAGGAAATATATTCTACAGCTTGAAGATACTATTTTGTTTCCTTATTTCTACATAATTTGACGTGATAAGAAGACTTTATTAGTTATATTAAAAGTTATAATTTTAACTTAAATCTAATCAACTGTAATTATTTTATGTTATCATAAACTATTTATAATTATTATCAGAAACTATAAGAAAGTATTGTTTGCAAATCTTTGATTTATTGGCTGATAAATAGCTTGTGGTTAAGTATTTAAATTCAACACAATTTTCCAAGAAATACTTATTACTTTTAATTGGTAGTGTTCTCCTCACAACGGCTAAACAAGAACTGATTTTAGATGTCCCTAATATACTATAGAAATGGTTCACAACATTAATGATGTTGTGAACCAAGATTTTCCATAACAAGTCAATCAATCTCGTATTACAATCCAACCAATCCGCAGTGAACTTCATCACAACATTGACCCTAGACCCCTATTTCCCCACAGAAACTTCCCCGTCATCCGGGCGTTCAACCCCGGTGACGTCCACCGCTAATGGCACACAGCCGGCACCAACGGGCAGCACCTCACCGTCACCCAGCAAGCTGTTTGTGGGCGGTCTCAGCTGGCAGACAAGCTCGGAGAAGCTGAGAGAGTACTTTGCTATGTTCGGGCCTGTCACCGATGTTCTGATCATGAAGGATCCCGTCACACAGGTAGGAGGGGCTTGAGGTAGTTTGGATTTTGAGGGGGGTGATGCAAAGTTATTTTTATTGATCAAGTTTGAAAAACATTATGTTACTTGTATTTTAGTCGTACTCAGAAATCCTTATACTTAATATGGTTTGCAACACTTTGGCAACCACTTTCTTAAGGAGGCGTGTAATTTCAAAACCCGCCAAACCATTTTTTTTTAAACCCGTAGGTAAACAAAGAAAATCTTTTGATGCTTTTCTGACTACCTACATACCGTTTTAGCGGATTTTGTTTCCAAGCATAGGGTTGAAGGCTCCGCGGGCCTGTGGACGGGGAGCTATGGGCTAGCTCGCCGTCCGTCCGTCTCATGACGACAGGCCGTGTCGACGGCGCGGGAGTGTTCCACGCGCGCCTCAAAGAGTGTCAGCAATAGGGAAGGGACCCCTTCCTTGCAAGGGCCGAAGCCTGCCGGGGCTGCGGGAATATTCGTAAGAGATATCGTGGCCCCGGAACACAAAGGGCGATGAAGGAACATGGATGGGTTTTAGTCCGTAAAAGTCTGACACTCCCTCCTGCTCTGCCCAGAGCGGGAGGAGTCATTTGATGATTACCAATCCGAAAAAAAAAGGGTTGAAGGCTCACTTTAGTACTGTTGTAGAGAGATTTGATCGAAAATGAGTTGCTCACGTTGTAGAAAATTGAAAGAGCTTTCAGAAGACAACAAAAAGATATAGCGGGTTTCGAAATTAGACGCCTCAGGTATAGTAGTATGGTTTCAAAGTCTACACGAGTTTGAAAAGATTAGAACAGATAGAATTGGTCAAAGTTCTTCATTTTGATAAAATTACCTGCAGGAGTTTTAGTAAATTAAAGAAAAGAGAGGATGATTAAAAATATAAACTTAATGAAAAGATCAATAAGTAAACAGTTTCAAGTGATTATTACAAATATTGCTGATTATTTTTTACATGTTTACTGTGCCCTACAGGTACAGGTCCATTTGTTCCATAACTTTCAACCAATATGAGATCTTGTTAACATAGGCATGACAACAGTATCAAAAAATTGCAAATCTATTTAGTCCGTCAGTTAGAGTAGTGGAAATTAATGGACACGTAATTTTTGTTTTTGTAAATCAATGAATATTGGCAAAGATCAAAACTCGGGAGTGGGGGCTTGTGACGTCAGAACTAGCCAAAAAATATACCATTGCGTGACGTATTGAGAATTTTAAAAGCGTCGTATCTTCGTCAATTTTGGTTTACGTAACAAAAGAAAAAACGCGGGTTAAATATTTTTTGATAATCTAAGTGACGGACTAATTAGATTTTTTTTGTCGTCTCGCCTATTTTTGAATGCAAGTAAAGATATAATATCATTCTTATGATTGTTACAAAACAACATAACATCACACCTGTAGTCCTTGAAGGATGAGGCAGAGGTATACCCGATTACACACCTCACCTATAAAATTATATGGCGAAAGTAAATTAAGAGAAGATTTCTATTAAATTGTCAATAATTTAACTTTGCATTACATCCACCTGTTTTGATGTTGATTTTATTATTTCAGTAGATAAGTATATATCATAGACGCCTTAGCAACATGCCAATTATTACAAAAACTGCTTAGTTTAACATATTACCTACTCTGTCCTGTACATAAATTGTGAATTTCTTAACCCAACAACAAGATAGTGAAACAATGAATAGTATACAAAATAGCGTGGAAGAATATTTCTTAATATTTCAATGATATAACATACAAACCCTTCAAGAAAGATAAAACTTACTAGAGTACCGATAACTAAATCTGATGGAAGTATTGAAATGGCAAATGCGGTAATTTAGCACGAACTGCGTTGTATTGCATCCGTGGTACATCGCACTTTAACTTTTATTTAGTAGTGATAGCACGTCGTACCTACTCTCGAGTTCATAAGTCTCGAGTTCGAACCCAAGACATGGCACGCACCTCAGATTTTTCGAATTCAAGTGTGTATTGTATAATTATCACTTGCTTCGGTGAAGGAAAACATCGAGAGGAAAGGAAAGCCTGAGAGATATTTCTTGACGGCATGTAAAGCCAAGTCAGAGGCCCACGGGCGGTATAAACACTCTGACACCTTACATTTTGTTTTTTCTCTAAACAATCTGTGGCCAATCTTGCAAGATACAGATTACTCAATGTTAAAGTTTGAAGCCCCCGTGGAGCGTTATAAATCGTAAACATCTGACGTCACAATTATGCAACTGAGTGTCAGCAAGTCGCGGTCAATCACTCGTTGAGCCATACCAAAAAACCTTGCGAACATTACAGCGTAATGTCGTTTTAAATAAGATCACTTTTGTGTATTTGTCACATATTTTTCTCGAGAGATAAGAAACATAGGAATCAAGATTTTTTTTATTTACACATTTACTTTCTGGGATGCAGTCATTTATAACTACTTTTAAATGATTGCATCTAGCGCTAGACAGAACTAGTTAAAACATTACAAAAACACGGGTTTTTAAGGAAAACTGCGATCTCTCTTTCTGTCTTTTTTATCGTTTGGTCAGTGCCTAACCTGGTGTCTGTAAGTTTTTATACCGCCCGTGGGCCTCTGACTTGGCTTTACATGCCGTCGAGAAATATCTCTCAGGCATGCTGGTTTCCTCACGATGTTTTCCTTCACCGAAGCAAGTGATAATTATACAAAACGCACATGAATCCGAAAAATCAGAGGTGGGTGTCTTGGTTTCGAACTTGAGACCTATGACTTGGCAGTCCGACGGTCACACCACTAAGCTATCACTGCTAGTTTATATATTACTTTTAGTTCGCTGTCGAATGTGCACTCTCTTCCTTCACTCAAAGAGTACGTTGGCGAGGCAATCCGACACTATAGGAGACAAAGTATCACTCTAGTTATCATACAAATTTGTACCGCTATAGGAGCTGGTTGCTAAATAATTACAGCCGCGACCACCCATCACCTACATACCGAGTTTCTTCCGTACCTCGGAAAGCACGTTAAACCGTTGGTCCCGGCTGTCATTCGCAGATCTTTGACAGTCGCTAAATAGTCAGTGGCCCGAAAGTCTGACAACCAGTCTTACCAAAGGGTATTGTATTACCCAGCTAACTGGGTTATGGAGGTCAAAAAGCTCACTCCATTAACGATACGGGTATTTAGCTGCGTTCGGATTTACTGGCAGCCTATCCTATCATAGTTGGGAAAAGTCTTGAAAAATATAATCTAGGCGTATGATGAAGCTTTGTTTAATCGGTGACTTTTCTAAAATAAAAGTCTCTACAGCTATCTGCCTGTAAAAGTCCCGTCAAAATCGGTCCAGCCGTTTTGGAGATTAGCGGGAACAAACAAACAGACAAAAATACCGTATAAGTACCGTATATACTTTCATATGCATTCAGTAAAAAGCTGTTATTTTGCTGAAATTACAAACGCTTCAATGATATTTATCTGTATAGATTAAAAGTGTAAATATAATTATTTATTATCCTATCCTTTACTTAATTTCCTGGCATGTTGCTAAGACTAACTCATCTTGTTTACATTCGTCGATAACTACAGTAATAAATAGCTGTTAGGATTTTACAAGTTTTTCCCTTTAGACCATGATCTGACTGAATGATCTAGTTCACTGGGTGCTAGTGAGATAACCAAGTTCCAATTCATGAGTAAGCAACTGCGCACTCCGTATTGTATTAATTTGAAGACAGCTAAAAGCTACAACATGGAAGTAACTCCAAAATGATTGCTGTACAAATTTGAAGTCTTAAAACTTCCCATACTAAGTTATCGACCAATGTAAACAACTAAAAACTAGCAAATAAGAATATAATAACGCCAATTTTTTCAAGACAGCGGTAGGCAGAAGACGGAGCGCATTCGGTCAGTCTTAGTATCGTTGTATAGGTTGATTTGGACTAGGTAGAACTGTAGGTTCGTGTGGGCGATCAAGGCCATGTGCAAAAAGTATCAGTTTTTAATGTTCTTTATTGAATTTTCCCTGTTTTGTTACCTTGATACCCCCTTACCCCCCAATCTCTTTTTCCTTCTCAATAACCATTAACAGAACAATATTGAAATTTTTCAATTTCCGTTATCCATGATAATATGACTCTTATCCAAATACAGTATAATAATAGTTACTCTCCATTCCATTGTCAAATCAGTCAGTAATCCTACCGCTGGGACACAGGCCTCTCTTAGCACGCAGGCCCAGTGTGGGTTGCTCCCATCCACATTTTCGTCTAAATAAAAGTTTCCAGAACAAAAATATATTTTACTAGTTAGTCAGTTTTTGGTTTTACTATAATAATCCCAATTCTGCTCTTCATCTACCGTCTTGAGTGTATATTTTAATCCAATTGAAAGTATTGAAAAACCCTTTAGATTATTGTAAGCCCTTTTGCATGACGTCTTTCAATCCAATGATGGCAAAGTCCCATTGACAACTCAAAGGATTGACTTATAAACAACACCTTTCCTTACCTTCTCCTAATAAATCCAGTCTTTTTTTGCATATGGACCAAAATCTCCGCACATAGTTGGGCTATGGTTGATCCAAAGTAACCTAGGTACACTAATAAAAGTAATTCCATTAAATAACATAGACAAACCGGCATGCTAGACTCACTAACATAGAACGTTAGGTCTAGAAATATGGATTTGATAAAATACTCCTTCTATTGTCTTCTATTTTTGAATCTGGTAGTTCCCCTTCAGTCGGTGTTGCCATGCTTTTACTTTTTCTACTAATGTAGTAACTTTTTTTGTATTAAAAAAAATCTGTTTGATGTTTTTGTTTGATTTGTATTGGTCACAATTTTGGTGTAAGACTAGATTTTAACATTTCAATATCTATTATGGTACTGTTCTATTTTACTAGGTATTTTATTCTTCTTGTAATTTATCTAACATGAATATACTCAAGTAATAGTAAAAACTTACCTGTTATTTCCTAATGATGTTGTTATCAATCCTGTTGTAATAGTCCAAGTAGGTTGCTTTAAACTTTTAGCCAATTCCCTGTACTTTATCCTTACTTCACATTAAAATGTTTAACAATTAACTTATTGTCTATAGATATTTTCTTCTTTATTAAATGTGACCATCCCAAAAATAGTTTTAAACATAGCAACACTGACTTCACCCCTTTAATGATCTGCAAAACCTATAAACTTCGATTTTCTACTAATTAATTAATAGTACTTAGCTAAAATCACAGAAATAGATTGGAAATCTTTTTGGTAGAAAAAAGTAAATAGTATTTTTCTCACTGAGGTAATAACACTGAGATGCTCAGATGAAAATGGTAGAATTTTGGTTCACTTTGAGGGTAACATTGCTCGGTTAGACAGATTCGTGCTAATATTAAATAAGAAATAGTTGTCTGTCAGTAATTTTATTAGTATGTATTGTTGTGGCCATTTTATTGCACTTTTTTATATTGTAATTATGCATTAAATATTTGGTGAATGAAGTACTAGGTTTACTAGGCTAGCCTAACCAAAATAGATCCAGTTATTGTAGTATAACCAAGTTAGTATTGACTACAGTCTGGCCCCTGGATGGCCTAGTTAGAATTTCCAGCTCATTTTAGTAGCAACATAACATAACACCACGTCTGTAATCCCCAGAGGTGTACCGAATAGTACACCCACATTTCGCCAGTTATGTTTGAAGCCCCATGTAATAGAGAGCGAGCCTATTGCCATCACCCGGGCACGAATAAGCTACTGAGAAATTGCTCGTAGAAAACCCCAATAACACTGCCCGATTCGGGAATCGAGCCCCGACCTCATGTTCAACAGTCGCGCTTGTATCCACTAGATCAACGAGGCACTAAGCAGAACTAATAGTATAAGGGCGCTTTCAATTTAGACGTTTTGTGTCGGACCGCTGCGGTGCCGAAGCGGTGCGTTGGTCGTACTGCGTACGTGCGGCTGTGATTTTTCATACAAAACAAACGTGCGGCAGCAGTCCGACATCAACCGTCTAATTTGAAGGTGCCCGACGGCTGATGTCGGGCTGCTGTCGCAAGTCTGTTTTTTATTGTATAAAAATCATCACCGACACAAAACGTCTAATTTAAAAGCGCCCGAATAAGTAGTACTAGTAATATTCTATTGTGAAGGATTTATGTTAGCAATCACGTAACCATCAAGTGCAGTCTTTGAGCCCCATGGCTCAACAAAACGAAAGGGTAGGTATTAGCCAGAAACTTGGTTGCGGAGGTCAGACGATCGCTCGCTCCATATAAAATACTGGTATTTAGTTGTATCCTGGAAGCAGACAACAACAAAGTTGAGAAAAAACTAGTCTGAAAATGAAAATCTATAAAGTATTTTTCTGATTGAGACAATAAATAATGAAATAGATAAACCTAGTGCTTCAATCGCTTTTTAAGATATTATGTAACGTGCCTAGATAGTTTAAAAAATCTCTCTGCATAAAATGGTCACAAATCATCACTAATTCCAACTAGATGTACCACTGACGGAAGCATGAGTACGTAGGACGACCTCTGTACGACTACTAGTAAACTAAGTAATCCACGTAAATCTTCATATACCCTCATTTAACCTAATATTTGTGATTTGCGAATATAGCTCTTAAATGTGGGGACATAGTGTGTTTTTTTTTTATTATTGTTTGTGTGTCAGTGTTTTGGTCGGGGAGATGGTGTTCAGTTATATTATTTCATCTTGTTGCCATTTTTTTTTGCATTTTTGATTAAGTCTTATGTGAAAGATTCTTCAGATAATACCAATAAGAGTAGGAATGACATAAAATCAAGTGCTAATTAATTTAGTCTACCTTATTTGGAGACGGTGTTGAAACAATTTCAAAGATAACGGCGTACAGCAGTGGTTAAGCCACCCACTCTTTATGACAAAACGCAGCGCAGCAACTCACTTCTATGTCACTAAGAACGTTTCGGTCTTGTCTTTTTTCTCTGGTTGCGTTTTTAAAATAGTTAATATAGAAACAAGTCGGGTCGCTGCGATCTGTCATAACAATTGGGCAGCTTTGCGATTTCTGTATTGTACCTTAAAACATGCCAGCTTTATAAACATCGTTAAAACATACTATATATATGGTTTGTTCGAGAAATAATACTAACAGTCATGAGTCAACAATCCCTTCAAAAGAGAATTTCTAAGCAGTAAAACTTCACAGAAATGTAACTTTAATTATAATCCGAAACTTTGTCATTCCATTGTCAAATAGAAACGTTTTCTCCCTCACAAAATGTTCTAAGAAATACCTTTTACTTAAAGTTTACATAATATAGAATTTCTACTCAAGTTTAAATTGTCGTTTCTTGAGTGCTGTAACGGATTTGAAAAGATTGTGTTTTCTTTTTATTATAAGAAACTTTATAGTCTTGTTTTCTTTTTAAGAAACTTCGTAATAAACTTTTTATAGTAAACAGTTGGTAACTTAGTTGTGGAGGTCGGATATGCGGTCGCTCCATTTAAAATACTGGTATTCAGCTGCATTCTGTAGACTGGAAACCGACCCCAATATGATGTTTAAGTTTTACTTTGGTATCGTGTTACCTAGTTCCTTGTATGTCAGATAGGCAGTTGCTTCATGTAAAATATTGGTAGGTTAGGCAGCTGCATCCGGTTACACTGGGAGGCGATCCCAACATAGTTGAGAAAACGCTAGGCAAATGATGATGACTTTTCATAGTAAAGCTAATTGAGATGAAATAAATTAAATGGACCCTGTCTCCCCGCCTAAGTTTGATGGTGACACTGATGGAATCTAACCTTAAAAAGCCTGTTTGTCAAGAGCGTATATAAATTCGTACTAAACGTAGTGTACATTATACATTTTCTAAATAAATTATAGTTCTATACCTTTCTATAGCTAGGTAGGTTTGCCTTGTACAAGTATTACCAAAATTAACTTTAGAAATTATTTTTTTTGTCAGTAAAAGAAGTTGAGTATATAGAATTTATTAATTGGCAATATTTTTAAATTTATACTCTTTTTTTCGACTGTAGAGTACTTACCGTACTTTTTTTTTGAGAAAGTTTTTCTCGATTTTTCTTTTGTAATTGTATACGCTCTTGATTCAAGTAAAATATAACATTAACCGTTGACCTTAAGTTTTGTTTGAGACTAGTAGTTCTCGTTTCACTTGTAGGTACTTAGGTGTAAGTCACTATAACCCCTTGTCACCCCTTTTCAAGAGAAGTGGGGAACAGACCTTAATAAACACTTATTCTGCAAAGTGGCGAAAAAAACAACTTGTTGCTTTAGGGAATGACCACATTTATCGGCGCGGAATCGACTTGAACTGGTCAGAATGACGGCGTTTTCACCTTTGTGGTAAAAGTTAACACTCCCCATAAAGTTTTTTCTGATCGACTCAAGATCTGACTCCATGTCTGTAAGTGTGTTCACTCCCTAACCTCACAGTTATTGATCAGCATCAGAATACTCGAACGGGATATGCTTTACTCCAAAAAGATCTATCCCCCACTTCATCACCTACACCCAGACACACAACTGACACAAGCCGCGCGCAGAGATCGCGCGGCTTCGGTTTTATCACGTTCCAGGAGGCGTCCTCCGTCGACAAAGTCCTCGCCGTCCCGGTCCACACGCTGGACGGCAAGCGCATCGACCCCAAACACGCGACCCCCAAGTCAGCCCCCCGACCCGCTAAGACCAAGAAGATATTCGTCGGCGGGGTCGGACAGGACACCTCCGCCGAAGAGGTCAGGTCTTACTTCTCACAGTTCGGCCTCGTCGAAGACGCCGTGATGCTCATGGATCAGCAGACCAAACGCCATCGCGGCTTCGGCTTCGTGACCTTCCATTCTGAAGAGGCCGTGGAGCGTGTGTGTGATATACACTTCCATACTATTAAGAATAAGAAGGTGGAGTGTAAGCGCGCCCAGCCGAAAGAAGCCGTCGCGGCCGCGCCTCTCGCGCTTGGAAAGAGGCTGGTGTTGCGACCGGGCAGAGGGCTGGTGTACGCCACCAGCGGCGTCGGCGCCGTGCCCGCGGTGGGAGCGGCGCACGCGTACCGGTACGCGCCGTACGCGCTGCCCACGGCGGCGACGGCGGCCACCGCGCTCGTGGCGCCGCCCCAGCCGCAGCCGGCGCCCGCGCTGCCTCAGTTCGGCGCCGCGTACTCCCTCGCCGGCGTCGACATGTCGTCCTTCCAGGGCGTCGACTGGGGAGCCATGTACGGCCTGCCCATGTACATCTAAACGGTAACGAGCAATATTGTCATGAAAACCCCACCCGCCTACAACAGGATAGGTCTTAGCTCGGCTATTTTAATTTCTTTATCGATATAGTTCCTACGTACTATTTTTTTTTTATTTGATTAAGGTGTTTTGTCTTGCCGCGTACTCGAGTGGCCACAAGAGGGAATGATCAGTATTCGAACGTAGTTAAGATGTTTATTGGCTCATTAAACTTAGTGTAAGGCAGTTACAAGCAATACTTTGCCCGCTACGGGCGTCAAAGAGAACGCATTTCATATTTTTTTTATTAAAAAGTTAATTTATTAAGGCGATTCCCAAATACGCTCGAATAGGAGAAAATTGACGGTCCCATGTTTATGACGTGTTTTTTGATGAGTCACTTGATATTTTTTTTTTGTTTTTCAATTGTGAGGGTATTTTTATTTTTCCAAGTGACTTGTCAAAGAAATGCACAAATAAAGATGTCGTCTTCTTTTTCGAAAGTTCGCGTCGTTGCGTGTCCCCTTAACTTTTAAATATTAAGGCGAAGATCTCAAATAATTTAGTTGCGATAAAAAAAAAAACTAATTTTTCTTATATTTTGTCTTTGATATTTTGTAATTTAGTGGTAGACATAGTGCACGTTTGTTTGGCAATACATTAACCTGATATTATTTATGATGACTCGACTGTATTTTTATGAATCTCATTCGCAGCTGTATTTTTTTAATGATAAAGAACATAGGGATTAATATATATTTAACATTCGCGGTAAGAATGACGCTGTGTGACTGCGCTTTAATTCAATTATTATTGTTAAATAAAAAGTTTTATCTACCCTCATATTTCAAATATTGGTAAAATATAAAATTAGAAAAATTCTATTGGATAACTCTCTTCCCGCAAACAAGGGAATATAGAAATAAAATAAATAAAATATTTAGGCTTAATTATTCTCAATACTATAAAGTAATAAAATTAAAAACAAAGAAATGGTGGGAGATGTCAGTATTATAAAAACGGTGCCATTTCGTTAAGAACCTACGTTTGTGCCAAAATTTCGCTCAGTTTTGCGTTTTATAAATCTCTTTTACTCTTTTTATTGATTAAGTACTTACTTTTGCAAAAACAACTGCTTGTTATATTTCAAAAAGATTAAAAACATCTAGAGGGCTAGTATCAAAACTGTTTGATGGCAAAACTTGAATTATACATTTATGCTAATTCAAAACTTCTTGATTCCACCGCGACTATAAACTATAGCGGTCGTATTGCGAAAAAGGGATAGCAATATTTATACTGTATAGCTCTATCTTTTTCTCGCACTAAATCAAACCCTCTTTAGGGGGTCTCTCGCCACTTTCCCCCGTCAGGGCTGGTCCCATGACACGTCATCAGTCATCGACAGACCGTTGCCAGTTGCGGACGTGCTCACGACTACGTCACAAGCGTTACGTCACACGGCGTCGACCGCTCTGCTCACGACACACATATCTGAGCGGAAAGCAATCTCATTCTACAATAGTATTATATATTATTGACATACGTAGATATAGTGAGAGTGGTGTTGGTGGCTTTTTGTGTACTTTCTCTCAAAAAACAAGAAAATAATCGCTATCTGTGGTTTTTAAGAAGCCTTGTTAATGCAGGTTCAATAACTAGACTTAAATTACATACAGCCATGGATAACTAAACTTAACTTATACATTTACCAACATTTTACCGAAATATTTCTGTGTAGTAGTCATCATAATTGCTTTACCATCCTAAGATTTGTACGTGATCAAACGTCGAGATCTATTGGACTGTTACATACTTAAATTTGCTGAGAACTGTTGTCAATGGTGGTAAAGTAATTACGAAGCTAACTATACATACAACAATACTCTGTTACCGCAAAAGCCACCAAAATTGCTCACAAAAGTAAATTAGTTTACATTAATAATAATATAGTTTAGCGTGTATGAGCGTGTGGACTAACACCCTGTGTACCGTGACAATAAGCTAAGTATATAAGCCGCTGTAGATTGTCATGGCCGCGCGGCCTCGCCCTTCGTTCTCGTCTATTTACATTTTAGAAGTACGTCCTTTGATTTGAACGTTTGCTGGGTTGGGCCCAGTTGGGCGCCAGTTTTGGAGAATATTGTCTTGGGTCCTACGATAGGTCCATCTGGCTAACGCTAGCCTTCTAATAGACCACCTTAATAACTGGGGTATGTTCATAAATTCAGTCTTGAAACTGCTTTGACCGGTAGATATGTACTGGGCCCCTGGGAGTATTTCCAGGCTTGATGGTTAAAAGTACCGACCACAATAGCATAGGGTTTGATGGATGATAAGACCAAAGTGCAGGAACTGTGTTTTATCTTCCAAGAATACCTTCTGCTCTTGAAATAACTGTACTTAATTCTGTTTAAATACAAGGCGTGTACTTAAATTCTTCTTAAATGTCATCTAAGACAGTATTCTCCAAAAGAAAACCTCAGAAACCCTTACGTCCTCTATTAGAAGTACTTAATTTATCAATCGTAGCATTAGATCCAAAAGCAATACAATATGTGATTAGTGAGTGTAAAAGACAAAGATGGTTGTGTTTGTGCAATTCCTAGATTTAAGCGCAATACTGGACTTAGTCCTAAGACCAGCAGTATTAAAACCACACGTGATTTTCCAAAATTTTCGACGTTATGTCATATTTTTTTAATTTTTGACAAGTTCCTTTTAAAATTCAAAATTTTAGATCCATTACTCGTGTTAGTCATAGTTTTGAATTGTTTACCTATCTTTGGAATCGTCTTGAATGATCATTTTAATTCAGTATTTGTTAACTTAGATAAATATCGGACATTTCGGAATTTAAATGTAATCTTGTACTTAACCACATGGTTCATGTTAAAATACAGAATAGTAATAACGAATATGACAATATTATATCATAATGTAAAAAATCTTTCAAACTAAAGTTCCAAAAATAACAATATCATGGGAAATTACCAAACATATATAATCAAACGGGAAAATTCCGAAAAGCGTCTATTACTAAAGTACTTAATCCTTATATTTATATTAGCGTATATTTTGGGCGGAGGCGAGGCCGCGCGGCAAAGCGTAGTGCAGTATGCATGGTAGCTTGGTCGGCTACATTCCCTGCCAGCCGACGCACTTGTAACCGCAGCGTGTGGAAATTTAAACGAGCATCATCTAAAAACCAGTGACAGTTGAAGATAAAAAAGTGGAGGGTGGTTCATACTATGTCTAGTCCCAGCTGGGCGCCAATATTCCGACTGCACTTTTCATACAAACTATCCCGAAATAATTGAAGTCGTAATTTTAAATACACCAGTTATTTGTTCTTCCCAGTGATAGAAGTTATTATAATTTTACTTTTTATTTTCAACGACTTTTTCGTTTTCTCTTTTGTTATTCTTTCCACACGCCACGGCTACCGTATGCTATGATATTCACATTATGTATACACATACCTATCCTTATTATATAGCAGTATTTTTAGCATAAGTAGGATTAGAAACCTCCTGAGATTAATCAGCAGCGCGCGCGCTTTCTCGTGTCAATATCCGAAACAAAAACCAATATTAGGCAGTTTTTTTTTACTTTTTCTGGTATAAGGACTGCGTGTACCTTTTTGTGGCGATGAAAGTCAAGCAAGAATAATTGTTATTTTTTATCAATCTCTGATGAATCTGATTTTGCATTAATTTTAGTTGTCTGGAAAGCGCGCGCCTGTCACCTGACAATTACACCTTTTGTACATTAGCGGTCGTTTTTCCTGAGACAGTATTAGAATGGTTGACTATGTGATGTCACAGCCGCCGTGCGCTTCGTATCTTGCCAAATTAGATAGAGGGCGGCGAGTGTGGGGACGCGAAGGATAAACCAACGTGGGTAGATGTAAAATTTACCTTTAAAATGAGGGTACTTTGAAAAAAAATAGGGAAAATTGTGTTTCTGACACAACATTTGGTTCTCTAGGGTGGAGTTCTGAATGAATGACTACAGACTTTAGATGTAACTAATACCTATACATCATTTCAGTAGCAACTAAACCGCATGTGCAAACATCATCCTATTACCATTTCTGATATAAATACCATACTTTGGACACCTCTCTTAACCTTCTCACAGTAAGAACGTAGTTTGTGACACGTTGAGACACGTCCCCCGCGCCCTCACACAAATCTTGTAATGTACTTAACTTTGTTTTTTTATATATTGTACTGTTCCAACTTCCCTTTACGGGTGGCGATATTCCAACACCCTTGTCTTAGTTACACTTGGTAACTGGTTGCTGTTGTTCGTTGCTGATTGCTGATTGAGTGACGTTGCTAACTACCCTACTTGGGACTCTGGTTGAGGATATTCACTATGAGTTTTTGTAATGCGATTCCGTATTTTAGTTGATTTGAAGTTGTCTTGCTTGGGTGGGTAGTATGCATTATAGTTGGTGACGTCACTGAATCTTGACGGACCTCGGCAGTAGGTTTAGTTGTAGTTTTAGAAGGAGTTTGCCCGCTGTAAGGAGCACCTAGTAATACCTGATGTGTCATTACATGGATATAATATTAGAAATTAAAATTGTGTGTTTTATTTAGCGTGGGACTTCCTGCTGGGTTTGGTTTGTTGTATTTTACACTACTTTTTTATCTTTCTAGATAGTTTGCACGTTGAACTTGTAGTATTTAGTTTTGGGGTTGCCATCTACACTTTTGGCTTTAAAACTGTGATTAATTACATTTTAATATTAGGGTGATCCCGACGACAGAGGCACTAATGATCATAAATTTTAACATTTCTACTAAAAAAGTTGGCAACCCTAGTGTGAAAAAGTCGGTAATCATTTGCCCCACGATGGGCGCCAAAAACCTGAGTTGGTATAGGAGGGTGGGACAGACCGGACGTATGGTAAGTCAAGTAAGGCGAATCAGGCATGCGTATTGCGTATAACAATTGTAAATTATAGTGTTACGCCGTAGTGTTAGCGCGTCTTCATACTCGTGACTAACTCAAGACTTCACGGAGAGAGATACTTGGACACCGCGCATTGACGATTTTTAGCAAATTCAAAGGTGTCGCAAATCCAACTGACTCATTAGGAGAAGCAGACCAAATTATAAGAAAATGAAAGCTATAATTAGCTCACACAAGTTGGTATAGCGACTGAATGTCAAAAAGTGCGTTATGCCTTTGAAAGTGCGACGGGTCTTCAATTCGCGGCTGTTCCGGCATGGTTGGCATGAATGAATACGTAAAACAAAATCTAATCTTCCAAACAATATACTTCACTGTCAATTTATTAAGGCGTTTGCCACACGTTGGTTGTGATGCGTGCTATTAAAAATATTCCTTTTAAAGATCGCCTTTAAAAGGAATATTGTATACGTAGACACGTAGAGTAGACCTTTAGACGCTTCGCTTCGGGCCACAGGTCTTCCTGGTATAAGAGTTGTTTTGCCAAAAAACAGGCCAAAATTTAGCCAAAAAACGTTAATTTTGCTCAACGTTGCGAAGTCGCAGATGTAGAGAGAAGCGATTGGAAGTAGTGAGTTACGAACTATTCGCTCGCGAGCGCTAGAAGAGTTGAGCAATAACAGAATTGTAAAGGAAAATACCTATGTAGGAACACTGCGACAAAAGACGGAATATAAAATAATATTTTGCCAAAAACAAAAAGGAAATACGCCAGAGTAGCTTAAGAATGTGACAATAATAAGACGGGACGTTGCCAACTAAGACGCTATTACTATTTAATCACTTCGTTGCCATATACGTGAATACATTCCTCTCTAGTCATTTTTTTTATTAATTTTTTTTTCTCTAAAATTTGGCGGGAAACTGAATACAGAGTCTTATCTTGCTCAATACTTATTCTTGCCTAGTTGTAGTTAATTTCTATCGATAATAAGCTTGACGCAGTAGTGATGTGCCATACACCAGATATGCCATAGCACGCAAACGATAAACTAGTGAAGTGCTTGTTCGCTCCAGGCTCACTGGACCAAAATGTAAACAGCATTCGAAAAAATATATTATATATTCTTAATTATGTAAGATTACTAAGATATACATAAATATACAATTTTTGGATTGGTATAATGTTAAATTGAACATAAAAAATACTATGTTGTGTGTTTTTAATGTATGGCAATGCTAGAGTAGTGTTGTAGTGTAGACATTTTGAAGTTTTACATACATATGATAAATAAATATGACTAACCGAAAGCAATAACATTTAATATTACTACATACAGCACGCGCGCGCTGCAGCTTGCACAAGAACGGTAGTAGAGCTAACGTTTGGAAGTCGAACATGTGTCGGTTGATGTTTGAATTTCGAATACTCAGGAGAATAACTGTTGAATTTGAAAAAAGGATGATCATATTAAAAAATGACAAAGATGAGATATAATTCGTGCAAGAAAGTTTCAAGTTCAGATATTATGGAAAAATGGGGATTTTGGCTTAAAAAAGAACTTGGTGCTGGGTGTCAATAGAAGAATTATTTGTGAATTAATCACTAATGTATTAAACGAACTAAATGAATAAAAAAAGCTCTAAAAGAGCTATCAAAAATAACATCAATATGACACACTTGAAAAAAATAAGTAATAAAATGCACTTGGCTAAGTAACGACTGGGCACGGCAGCGCGCGCAAATGTTAGATTTACTATAATTATACACAATGCATACAAATACAAATATTTTTGTATAATAGGTGTATCTGTGTAGTAGTGTTGGTTAATCTTGTATTTTTAAATGGTAAGCGACGAAATGCGGGTAGTTTGTGTTTTACTATTTGACGTCGGAGTTGGAAGTTTTTAGGATGTGGATGTATTGCGTGGATAATGGCCTTGTCATCCCACGAGGTTTTATCCATAGCGAGATTTGATCAGTAACTATTCCAATATGAAAAACTCTTTTATTTATCAACCGTTTGCCCTGCTTTGGGTTTCGCTCTGAAACTTCTGGCACAGCATAATCAGCCCATTATGTTCCTACTGCTGGGACACAGTCTATATGAGAGGGACTGTGCATAATTAGCCTTAATTACTGCAAAAAAAGTCGAATTTTTTCATCTGGAATATTTTGTCTTAGAAAACCAGAATTTCCTGCACCCTAAAAGATTCTTCATTGTCTGAATGATTGTTTTCCTGTAACATCGATATCCAATTACCGAAGCTCGGCATTGAAAAAGGTTTTACAGCAAACTTCGGTTTGCAAGATTGCCTTCTAATTGGAATTTTCTAATTAAAAACTACGTCAGCGTCTTCGGGCTACTTTATCTTAACAATAATCTTAAATTAGAACCTATATTTCCGGGTAAAATGCTTCAATTGATGGCCATCCGCGTTTATCATTAAACCCAGGCAATAGTTAGGCATCTACCTTTTTACAAACAGGGACTTTCAACCTGTAATGTTCCCACTTGTGGGATACAGGCTTCCTCTTTGTGAGAAGGAGTGGTCAATAATCTACCTTTAGGGCCAGTGGTGTTAGTGGATGGAAGAAAAAGAGACTTCGCCGTATTAAAAATATCGTTAACTAGCGGACGTCACGCGGTTTCAACAGCGTAGTTCCCGGTCCCGTGGGAGTAAGGGGATAAAATATAGCCTATGTTACTCAGTAAAGACGTGGCTTTCTAATGGTGAAAGAATTTTAAGAAATCGGCGCAGTAGTTTTTGAGTTTATTAATTACAAACATACACACAAAAATACAAATCTTTCCTCTTTATAATATTATTATTATGAGTGTAGATGTAATTCGGGATTCCTGGCTCTGCTTTCCAACGAAGTTTTGCCTTCTGCCAGGAGTATTGTCGGCAAACTGTAGGCTTTTGTACAACATCTGGCTTGAAAATAACATACCTACTAGACTTCTCAACAAACTTCTAACTCTGACGTCACTCAGCACACAGTCTACCCGTTTGTGTCGTCAACCGATATAATTACATTGTTGAATAAGCGACAGTATGTGGCGCAGTGTTTATTGTGTAGGGCGCTCGCGCCGACGCTTGAGGGCGTGCGGCCTTGTTTCGTTCACAAATTTTAATATTTTCCCTAAATTGTGTCATGGCATGTTGCCGAGAGGCGGGTAGTTTCAATGAAGTAAGAAATGGCGCGGTTTTTCTCATATTTATTCTACCGTTCTTTCCAATCGCGCAATTTCTAAACTCTAGTCTTGATACCTGAAGTAAGGTAATTTAGTTTTTTATTTATTATTGGATCTAAATTATTCTGTGATAAAAGTCAGACACAGTCTGTCTTTGTAGTTTTATTGTTTTTGGAAATGAATTTGAACGCAACATGCCGCGACATGATACTTCGTTCAGAAACTTGGCAGCACTAACATGTTTTTGCGTCGAAATCCGCGTAGTCATATGTCTACATTCCTTTATGTATATTTTTGAACGAATTACTGCATTTTATTTATGGTAGTTATATAAAACATAGTTTATTATAGACAAATTAGTGATGGGCTGTTTTTTTATTTACGTATCCACCGGCTAATAGAGGTTTCCTTATCTTAAGTTACTAGATAGCGCTAGTGTGATCTTAAAGTATTTATATTATTTGAAGTAGATATAAAAATCCCGTATTGGAATACTCTAATTTGGTATAGTTCAAACATATTTGGCCTAATTTTACAATATAAGGTAGACAAATAAACGAACAATAAGTAAAATAAGATTTTGATATTGTTTCATTTTGTTGAAGCTGTTGTCACGTAGCGCCATCTAGTAGCACTTTATGGAAGTCCTCAGTTTGTGCAATTCAACAGACTTATTATATGTATATTTTGAGGTACCCCGTAGTTACGGTTGGGTTTGGGTATGTAGCTGCGTAGATATCTTCGACTACGTCAGTCTACGGTCCCCGAGCATAGTGTGGTGTAATGTCTATGCGCAGGGAGTAAGCTTTGCCGCAAGGAGTATTATTAATGAATGTTTTGTATAATTAATGTAGATTATTATTTTATAAACTAGGCAATAGTCGGGCTCTCTAGCGCCCCCTAGCTAGTGGACGCAGTAGTGCGCCGGCCGCGCGCCTCCTTCAGCCATTAACAATATTATGGTTCATCTTCACTTAGATACAAGTATTAGAAAAAAATAATAAAATGGTAACACAAAACACAGCTGTTCTTTCATTTATCCGCTTTTTCGTTAGTTTTTGTACCTCTTCGTTAGATAATTTAGTTTGGAGAAGAATATTTTTTTATTGAGACTCGTAGTATAGAGCTTTTGGGCCCATGTCGGGCGCCAGTACGAATTTTCTTAGTCGATCGACCCCAAGTCAGTAGTGTTAGTAATGTTTGGAGATCAAAGACTATGGTTGGACATAGATGCATGACGCCATAAGGAGCTGTGTAGCGGTGAAGTGTGCATGCCTCGGCGTCAACGGAGCCGCCTCGGGACCGAAGACGAAGACTACATTCATTTTTATACGGTGAGGCAATACTGAAGCTGCAGTCTAATCTCTTGTCATGTTAACACAATAGCATCATACATTTTGAACTGACAACTCGTTAGAAGTCTGAGCTTACATACAACACAGTAACTATCAATCTCTACACTGGACTCAACGTGAAAAAAATGTGACGACCAATCATTTTGTAGGGAGGATTTTAAAGTAAAATATATCCGACTGTAAAAGTTTAACACTGACAAGAAATTGGATAATAAGTAATTAATATAAATACTGAGGGCATGGTTTTAAAAATTGTAGAATGGAGAAACAGTACGTTGTTGTTTGGTCATCTCTGTGAAGTCTAGTTAACAACAGGGCTCCACAAATGTTGACTAGCAGACCTTCCGTAAATGTCAACAAGGAGTCACGGTCTGTCCGTGTACATGACGCAGAAGGAAATCCTGTGTGGCCTGTGGACAAGTTCTTTCTAATAAAATTACACCAGGAAATCATACTATGGTGTTCTTTAAAATTGAATAGGTACCAACCGTTTTTAGCATAACCAATGAAATTGGGAACTCTACACAGTAAAAAAATTACACATCTTGTGACACTTAGTCTTGGATTGATTTGTGGCAGTGTGCAAAGGTCAGAAAATAATGATGACCAATGATTTTGATGAGCAACCAACTGTTTCACCATAAATAAATAATAAAATCAGTATTGTCATTCACATACCAAATCTGCTGTTGAAAATATCGCTTAGTTTTTATTTCTAGTACGTACCCATCTCCAGTAAAGTGCATCCCAGTAATTAGTTAAGTAGCTAATAGACGTGGTACAAACGGTGCTGGGTTCTTTATTAAGTCAAATTCGTAGTTTTAGTTGAATGGTCGAAACAATTAGTTGACATACGAGAATAATAACATTGTGATGTATAAAACTCCATGGGAGCCGCTTTAAAGATTTTTTTCGATTTTTAAATAAGTAGACATAGACTTTTTTGTAGTTTTAGATTGAGGAGTCATATCAACCGAAAGACACAATCGTATTGTGCCTTAATAGTTTGTTTTATTACGATTTTGCGTTGGAAACTAGAATCTTTTAGAATACGGACCAAAAGTTCAATTAGTTTGGAAATATAAATGAATAAAAACATATTTTTTGTACAATTTACTTTTCCGTTGAAAATGTTGATGAGGAAATTTTTCGAAGCGACTTAGGCTGTCTCGGTAGTGTATTTATTAGAAAAGAAATGTAAACGAGTTATACAATGAATGTAGGTATCCCGTTTTGTAGTAGTACAAAGTAATTTAAGTATTTTGTATCTGCATATTGTTAAAAAAGTCTTCCTTAATAAAAAATAGACTGACATATTAGTGACCCATGTAATTTTCTTTTGATATCCCGTTTCGCTGGGATGCACTAGAATTTTATGAAGATATTTTAATGTAAATGGCACTTATTTAGATCTGTTTCTTCTCATTTTATCAAAAACAAAAAGATCAATAATCTACCTGTCAATGTTTTTCCACCGCCAATTTTTTTTTTATTATTTTTTGTCAAATTGTTAACGTAACCGTGTACGGAATTTAATTAAACAGCCTACCATGAAAAGGGTCTGAAAAAGTGCTTTTTTGTAATTCCGAGAGTAATAGTTCTCTCAATGTAGTTGAAGTGTTCAGTAGAGATAAACCCCAGTACAAGAGTCTGTGTACGGAGAGTGCCTATGTGTGACAATATTCTAATCACACTTTATTTCTTCCATTTTAGTAAATGGTCACCTACGTTAGCTAGGTATTACCAACCAGTGATTTGATAGATTAATAATCTTGTTCGGGAAATTGAAAATTAAAAAGCTGCCAAAGTCGAATTTCGAGTCAATTTTTAAACTGGAAGGAAACGTTGGGAAATGGCAACGTTTAATATAAATAAAGTCGAGCTCCCAACAGCGTTGATTAATATTTGATATCGTTAAACTTTAAGCTTATACCAAGCTGGTACAATTCATTTGCCAAAATAATAAATAAAATATTCAATTTCCCGAGTAAGGTTTCAGTGACCAATATTATTAAACACCTGAAGTATCAAGTAATGTTTGATAATCGCATTTAGTTTGATTTTACTATATAGTCTAGTCAAACGGAAAATTGTTAACGTTTTATTTTTTTTTAAAACCTCGATAGATGTATTGTTTTTTTTTTCAGTCGCACTTTTATGACTCCGTCGTTATGTTTTTTGACATTTCAAAATGGGTAGTAAAAACTACCCGCATTTGTTCTTTTTTTTTTCACAAAATATATTGGGAGTGATAAAAGCGCGAAAATAGTTGTTTCTACAAACTTTGTACATATTTTAGCGTAAGATTGTTACTGAAATAATATAATGTGTGTGTATTTTATTCATGTACTGAAGTTACTTGTCTAGGGTGGTTAGAAACTTAGGTATGTCTATCTCTTTCTCTCGTTTGAATATTTCGATTTGAAAGTAGAATATTATCTCCTTTAAGTACGAATATGATTGGGTTAATGGACTAAATCACTGTAAAATCTATGTTTCAAAAAGGAATTGGATACATAAACAAGAAAAAAAAAACAACTTCTCTAAAAATAAAGCCTACATCTAGGTAACTCTAATTTTGAAAATTATTAGAAACTAATTCTGGCCACTGTTTTTGTTTTAAAATGGCAACACATCACAGAAAGACCCTGGAAACTGCAATCAGTGTCACCACTTATAATAGTGTGAGATCCGGTCTAAAAAATTTATACCCGCATCTGTTATTTACATGTGATAAAAATAAATGATTTGCCTAGTTAAATTGCGTGCGGATAATATTAAACAATATTATTTAAAATTAAATTTATTAAATCTACTTCATTCTTTAGTTATTTTAAAAAATCGTTTACTAGTTTAAAGAACATACCCAACAGAATTAAAAATGTAAAGGTTGTAGTCTTTCCCCTCTGCCCAACTGTGGAGTTGCCAGGTATAAGCGTAAATGTTATTGATAATATACCCTCATCAGTTATTTAATCGTATATTATATCAAATGAAAGCTCATTTTATTCTGAATCTAACTGTTTTAGGTTGCCTTATTAAAAAGTTGAAGTTGATGGTTGCCTAGATTTTAGATGTAAATTTTAAACGCGAGCGGCGAGAGTGACAGGTGCGTTGTGCGCGTAACTCCATGCGACAGACAATGATGAAGCGAGGCAGGTGTGCGCCAGTCGGAAATGCTTCGGTTTGAAGTAAATTTCGCTTTTACATTGTAAACAAACGTGACAATTTTTAATAAATTTAATTTTAAAGACGTTGTTTAATTTTATCCGCACGCAATTTAACTAGGCAACCTATTCGCGATATGTCAATGAGTATATCATTTATTTCTTTTCACTATAAATAACAGATGAGGGTATACATTTATAAGACCGGATCTTAGACCATAAGATTTTATCCAATTCTTACCAAAAATCGAAAATGTTGGTCCACTAACCTAGCCTAGTGATTGTATCTCTTAAATAACAAGAAGTGCCCCGACGAATTTGTAAAACGTAAGCTCATTGTTCTATTTACATTCATTAGGACGTAGTTTGTGATTTGTAATTGATCCTTTGGACGGAATGTATAGATTTTTTACTATATCTTACATTTTGAGAAGTAAGCGTATTGTGTGGTGCGGTCAGATCGATTGGAAGATCAATAATCTTAAAAATAATGAGCGCAAATTGACAGTAGTTGAAACATTTTTGAGGGTGCTACATTTTTAGTTAATTGTTAGCAGCCAGCAATATTTCTGCTAAAATACGAGTTTTTTTATTGTGCTAGTTTAATTTCAATTGGGTAATTAAAAACGAATACCCAGGATTTTCAAAATTTGTGACAGTTGCAAAATTAATTTGCCATTAAAAAATCCTTCGAAACGATCACCGCGCCATATTTAATCGTAAAAATACTAGTCATTGTAGTTTTTTAATTGTGAAGAGGAATTATATACTTAATATGTAACGAGAGTTTCACGCTTCTTATATATTTATTCTAATTATTTACTGATAGCTACCGGCAGTATGCCGGCAGCCGTCGACGCGGTTTGAAATTGAACAAAACAATTAATAAATAAATGGTTTACATTCATTTTTGCGTTTTATTACCCGTTTTTATGCAAATGGCGGGAGATTTTGTGTAATTAGGTACACTGACTTTTTATTGCTCTGAATCTGTCGAGTACATTTAGGCTAACGGTACCACCTAAAGGACATTGGCCACCCACACTCATTATTCTGTAGCACAGAGTAATAGAAAACCCCACACACCTCTTCTGATGCATACTACTAATTTTCTGCAAACATCTGACACCAGGATCCAGATTCACAACGCTTCGATTCGATTTTCGATTCGGAAAGTCGTATGTCTGTCTTTTTTTGACATTACGAAATCGAGCGAGATAGACATACGACTTTCCGAATCGAAGCGTTGTGAATAGCTATGCAGGCCCCTTATTCACAACGCTTCGATTCGATTCGGAAAGTCGTATGTCTATCTCGCTCGATTTCGTAATGTCAAAAAAAATAGACATACGACTTTCCGAATCGAAGCGTTGTGAATAAGGGGTCAGCTCTCCATGAAAATAGACGCTAGGCTAGGGTAACAGCAGGTAGGAGCTAACCTTTCAGTATAGCTCATAGCAACCATATTCGAGTTACTGTCATGTGCGAGTAAGTTATAATAACTCGCAAGTGAGTTATTTATTTATTAAAACTTTATGCACAAGTAAAAACTGTACAACGGCGGACTTAATGCCTAAATTTCTCTACCAGTCTACCTTATTATAGTGCATCATGGTTATTCTCGCGCTTGAAAGCCATTGTCATGGCATTGTTGGTTAGGCCCGGACTCCACCAACGCAGGGAGGAGAGGAGATAGCGTGTATGGTGAGATGCGTACACGTGAACAGCCTACTTACGCATAAGCAACCGCCGCACACCGCTCACGTCTGAAATGAGAGACATCTGCTCAAACGTTTCCACTACAGCTAAGCGGAGACGAGAAGTAGGTAGGCACTTACGAAATTAACCTTTTAAACGTTATTGTCACATAATTATACGTGACAAGCAATCGCGTGCCCTGTACGCCAAACTACACAAATATGTGGCAAAATGGTTTGTGAAATTGTGTCTTGGCGTGAAGGGCACGCGCATGCGTTTATGCTCTAGCGGTCAAAAGGATAACAGTGCCCGCCCTGGGCATCCAACTCGCATGCTCCAGCAGTCACGCTTGCGTCTACTAGACCATCGAGGCAAACGATTAGGTATTCAAAATCATCATTTAGAAACACTTATCGAAATAAATAAACACGGCAGGCATGCAGTGATACTTCTCTGTAGGTACGTATACGTATCCGACGTGAACGACTCCTAGTTCTAAACCATAGCGCAGCAGGTCAATCAATCGCAGCACCGATCGGAGATTTATTCGTCAATATAAGTATTATTTAATTGTTCATCATCTGCCTAGCCTCTACCCCTGGCCTCTTGAAATACTACCTATTGCATAGCCCGACTTCGGGTAGACTGTTGAAACTAAAAATGTGTGCATCTGGATTGAGGGCCCATTTTTTAAATCTTTGAGAAACGAAATAAGGCATAGGGAATTTAGTTAAAAATAGTAAAAACTTAAAGCAATAGGCCATGTGTGCGAGCGCCTTTGAAATATAAAAAATAGGACAAACGCAAGGTAAGACGGGGCAGGTTGGCGCAGTGGCTGAGCAGATTGGCTGCTGCGTGTCACGGTCGATTCCCGCACGGAACAAATACTTGAATGGCCTACCTAGGTAGTTGTTTTGGGTCTGGCTGTTTGTGTATGTATGTGAGTTTAAATGTTTGTAAACGCACCCACAATACAAGAGAAATTCCTAGTGTGGGGTAACATTAAAAAAAATGGTATATGTATATTTTATTAGCAGACAAAATGTGATAGCTCAAAAGCATTATCTGCTAAATATCTCATCAAGTTTAGGTGTTTAGGATAATGAAAGAGTTTTTGTACGAGTCTAAAAATAAAGCTCTCTGGTCTAAATGCCTCGTGGCTCGAATGGTCAGCGCGACTATCGAGCACGAGGTCCTGGTTTCAACTCCTGGGTCGGCCTAAGTGTTTGTAAGAATTTCTTAGCAGCAGCCACGGACTGGTCTGTGCCCGTTTAATGGCAATAGGCTCGCCCCCTATTATTACTTACCCTTCGGGGATTACAGGCGTATATTATAGGCGATGTAAAAATAAAGTCACTATTACGTACGTTACGTATATACGTACTACCGTTCATCAGAAACAAACAAAACAAGTTTCAAGTTATGGCGACAACCTGACGCGGCGCGGCGTAGCAATTATAGCGCTACGCCGTAGCTCTACGGTTGCTACGATCGCGTAGACTCGTAGCTCAGTAGGTAGCTATGTGTCGAAGATTCTACCGATCTGCTTGTAGTTATTTTTAAAGCTAAGCAAAGCTTTTGCCCCTAAGATTTACAACAAAATACCGCAGTCTTACAAAGCTCTGATTACAAGTTTATTTAAAAAAAAGATTCGGAATTTATTAACAGACATATGTTACTATAATATAATTACACAATATATTATTTGATGTATACTCATGTTTTTATAATAAATATATTTTATTCTATAAATGAGTTCTTATCGGATTTTTGGATCGTGCATGCTCGATTTGTGTGTAACACAAACCGTGCATGTTTTTTAACAAATAAAGTATTTTTATCTTCATGAGTTTGTCGAGGTCGATAATTTACCTCTCTACAACTCAGTTACTGGAAAACACGATACCCCTTGGCGAAGTATAATAAAGACTTGTAATAGGTTTTGTTTTATAAAATCTAAATTATGAACGTACTATCTAGACCAACAACTGTCTCTTCAACTGCCCGTTTAGTTCCTAATCTTACTACTCTAGGTACGGTATTGCTAACTTTAACTAACAACATTGTGAAATTATAGATAGTCATAATAAACTTATAGGTACTGTCACACTTACGAGAGTTAGGTACGGGATATCTTCCGTGATTATTCATTATTTTGGGCTCCTGATATTTCGACGCTGTTGCAAGCGCCATGATCGCGGGTTGATTGGAGAATGCGGATGGATGATAAATAAATTGTTAGGAGAAGACAAATCTGTCGACCCTCTTTCTTAGTCTTTTGCTACGCGCACTACTGGAACTCGACACTAAAGCGTGTGCCAGGCTGTTGTAAACAAACCCTCCACACACCTCCACATCGGTCTCCACCAGCGGTTTACAACAGTGCGTGCTGTTGTAAACCGCCGCCGGTGGAGACCGATGTGGAGGTGTGTGGAGGGTTTGTTTACAACAGTCTGGCACGGGCATAAGTCACGGCAAAACAAACTCACCGTATCATTAGGTTTTGTGGATGTAGTCATTATTAAGAGCCGGCGCTGTTACTTTTTAGCAAACTTTAAACCCTCCACTCGATTGAAATTGTTGTGTGTTGTTATTTCAATATCCCGTAGGTACGTGACAGTGTAAGTTTAATTTTAAACCGTGGGAGCTTAAAACTGTTTTGTTGTAATGTTGATAAAATCAAGAAGTCCAAAAGCAACAAAACACTCCGAATCTACAAAAAAAAATCCCTTCTAAACGCTAAATCCATAAAATAAACCACCACAAACGAAAACCTCTTCAGAAATATGTCAAAAATGCCCGTTCCCGCCATTCGCAATCGCGTCACGTGTCGTCCATGTTTGTTTTACTTTTTCTAAACAATGCGACAACACATAATTGCGCGGTGAGCCTGCGACAAGTTTTTTAAATATATTTTTAATGTCCCAAGCATACGGGAGGGGTGTTCGCATTGTTTGATTTGGAAATCCTTTTTGATGTAGGTGATGTTTCGGTTTTTAAATCGGTATATAAGTAGATGCAAGTGTTTTTTTGTTTTGTGAAAGAAGGTCTTCATCATCTGCCTAGCCTTTTCTAGCTATGTAGGGGTCGGATTCCAGTCTAACCAGTTGCTGAGGAAACTCTGTAAGTAATGGGTAGTTACCTATCCACGGACCAACCTCGGCAAGAGCGGCTTAACCTGAAGACAGACCCGAGTGGCGGTTATTATTTAGCCACAAATCCACAGACTTATTATGTTCCCAAATAATAGCATCCTATAAATCTATGTGACGACCCGAATGGCGCAGCGGTACTGAGGCTGCCTTGCGGTCTTAGGGTCCTGGGTTCGAATCCCGGTAGAAGCAAATGTTTGTGTGATGAGCATGGACATTTGTTTCAGAGTCATGGATATATGTATTATAAGTTTGTATTTACAAACAAAAAGTATCTATGTAGTATATCAACTATCTAGTGTCCACGACACAAGCCTCGTTGCTTAGTGTGGCACTAGATGGCGCTGTATGTAATGTCCAGCGATATTTATTTATTTATGTCTGATTGTGATTGTATTGGGGATAATTTCGTGCTCCACGCAACAATGGATTCCCGCCACAAATGACAGTGACCACACATAATGAAACTCTTATTTGGCGCGAACGTTCCCGCACCCGCGACTAATAACGGGACGCCATTTTAAATTATATTCACGTACAGAGTTTTACATTTTTCTGGAAGGGAATGCGATTCATTTTTATTATTACCTTTTGATGACAGCACCTGCTATTTGTGGGATTTAATTTTGGTAATTTGTGTGAGCTTTTGAACATATTTCGTCGGTCGCTCTTTGGAAATAAAACATTCCGGTAGAATAATGTGGATAATTTATTTTAAATGCGAGCTATGAATTAGCTTTTGTCTACAAGGCCGTTAAAAATGAAAGATTTTTCTAGTCGGTCAGAGCCCTGCTTGACTGCCTACCTACCTACCTGAACGCGCTGCCTGCAACGTAACAACTACTCCTGCCATGCCATGCCTGTAATTCCCGAAAGGGTGAGCAAATAGACAAAGATGTTACTCTAAGGGTTGCACTTCGTCTTTTAGCTCGGAATCTGACTTTTCCATGTTCCTATCGTTTTCTGTCCCTCAGAACCGTGATTTGCTAGAGCGAGACACAGCGTGCTGCCACGTGCTTAGCATTTAGCATTCCCAACTTATCCATAGTGCAATTTCGTACGAATTAAAAGTAATTTAGCTGCAGATCAGTTTCATCTCTAATTCCCCCACACTTCGCCAGTTATGAGTTGTCTCATGACATAGGGTGCGAGCCTATTGCAATCAACCAAGCTTAGAACCATACTCCAAGCCACTGCTGAGAAATTCCTGACGGAAAAACCTGTTGATCAACACTTGTCGTGTAACGAGGCAGTCACTATTGTTAGACTAAAAGGTTCAGTTAGGTTATTAACAGTACAAATTAGCTATTAAACGTAACGAACAGTGTTCAATGTGATACTAGTTAGCAATATTTTCAATTTCGTTAAATATTACTATAGATTTTATTAAATGTTTGTCGTCACAATTGTATTTATAGTTTGGTAATTGGCAACATTCTGTTGGTGTGACCCGTAGTCACTAGTTTTCTAATTTTGACGTTGGTCAAGAAAAAACGGCGGGAAATGGGTTGAGGGGAAAAATCGCCGTTGTGGTGTGGAGACTAAAGAACTCTAGACTGAAACTATTACCTATTATAATAAGTGACTAGAAAATACCTTATGCTTTAAGTATCTTCTGTTATTATTTGGTTGGTGTAATAAACATATGTTTGTACCTATACGACAAAGGAGTTTCCTTAAACAAATCGTTTTACAATTCAGAAGCCTGGATATAAGTAGAGCTACAAGTTCTACTTACCACGTCCACAAAAGTGAAAACGTAAGTACAATCTAAGTGAAACAATTTACATAATAGTTGTTGAAGCTGTACCCAAAGGTACACAACAAGCTAGATTTTTGACTCATCTATTGTACATACCGTACTTGGTTGTTCATTAAGTGTCCTACCTATGAAAAGCTAGCTACATTATTGACTAAACAAGTGCAGTTGTATAACCATGTAATGTAAAGACAACACAGGTTTACTAGTGTTTGCATTGTCATAAGATCAGTATTTCACTATGAATGACTTACATAAATATGTGAGCATGTCAGTGACAGAAGTTGTATGCATGAATGTTTAAATAAAATAGATACACTTATGTATGTTTGCCTATTTTATGTATTAAAACTTGATTGTTTAGTACTTACATATGTCACAAAGCCTGCAAAGTACTTTCTGTTCTTTAAATAAATTATTATCAACAAGTCACATTATAATACCTAGTACAAGTTTTCATTCCTAAAAATTAATCTTCTGAAGTTCTATAGTAATCATCTTAAGATGCTGACTGTACCTACAGACAGAAACTTGTTGTTCATATAATTTGCTAAGATAACCTGTACCTGTTGGTACATGTCAAGAGTAATAATATTTACTATATTGTTATTTTGAAGAAATGGTTTATCTTGGTACAGATTAAAGTTTAGCATTAGGTACTGTGTTTTACCCCTTTAAGTTAGTAAAATGTAACTAAGAAGAAACTAATATGTGCAATCGGAAGTTTCAGGCTGAACGATTGTGAATAATGCCGAAGCACAGGCAAAAATCCTGTGAAAGGCAGTCCAGGTATGCGGATATGAGTGACCCGAAGCGTAGAAGGAATGTGATGACGCGGTCCAGGACTAGGACCCCAACCTTGCACCGTAGCAGGTCACGAGAGGGGCGATCAATGAAAAGTAAGCGGACAAGTAAGCAGTCTTGTGAGCGACGACAGCTCCGGAGCCTTACAGTAAAGGAGGAAGGGGAGAATTCTAGAACTATTCATAAGAGGTTGTCTAAAAGGCATCGAGCACGAAGTCATTTACCAAGGTCAAGTTCAGATGAAAGATCTCCTTGTAGGAAAAGGAGTACTACTTTAAGTAATGTAGATTTAGTGGAGAAGCTGTTAAATGTTATAACAAGTAAAAATACCACCAATGTAGACAGATTTCCAGTTCTAAATGTTGTGCCTGATTTTGATCCGATGTCTCATGAGCAGACAGTGGAGACCTGGATACATAAGGTTGAAGAATGCGCTCAGATTTATGGGTGGTCAGATAAACAAATTGTCCACTATGCAATGCCAAAACTTTGTGGTGTTGCTAAAACCTGGTATCAGGGTCTCCCCTCTTTGCTACACTCTTGGTCTGAATGGAAACTAAAGTTAACCGAGTCTTTTCCTTCACAAACTAACTATGCAGAGATGCTTACTCAAATGCTGAATAAGAGAGCTAAGTTTGGTGAATCTTTGGAGGAATATTTTTATGCCAAAACTAATTTACTGAATCGTTGCAAAATATATGGTCGGGATGCAGTAGACTGTCTAATTTATGGCATAGATGATAGAGGTGTTCGCTTAGGTGCTCAAGGAGCACAATTTTTAGAACCTGAACCATTGCTTAAGTTCTTAAAAAGTGTAAAAATTAATCAAACAAATGGTAACGATTCTAAGAATAAAAACACTGATAGACAGGACAAAAAGCCGGTTCAAAAATCAGATAATGATAAAAAGCCTAAGTCACAAGGTTTAAGGTGTTACAATTGTAACGACACTGGTCACCCATTTTTCCGCTGTCCCAAACCTACAGTTAGATGCACTAGTTGCAGTTTAAGAGGCCATTTAGCTGATAACTGCCCTAATAAATCAAACCAAGCCTCAAAAACCAATGTTGATCCCCAGTCGGTAATGAAGGTGCATTCGACTGATAATATTAACGCCAAATACAAAATTCCGATTAGAGTCAATGGAAAAACACTAATGTCCCATATTGATCTCGGAAGCGAATGTACCCTCATTAGAGTAACTGACGCGATATCTCTAGGAATTGTCTGGAAAACTGATTCGTTGCCTATTTTGAGGGGATTAGGTAATATTCCTTACCGGCCAATTGGACGTGCTTTCGTTAATATAGATGTACAAGGTGTTGTAGAAGAAAATGTTGAGATTTTGATCGTAACGAATGACATGATTAACGACCCAGTATTATTAGGACACACGTACACCGAACGCCAACAAATACAAATAACAAAAACTGATACAGACATAATTATTAAGCGCTGTCAAGTCCAAGAAAACCCTAAGTTTGTTTTGACGACTGTTCAGTCAAATAATCTAAAACCACATACTACCAATGCTATAAAGGTCAAGTCCGATACAACTTACAGCGGTAAAATGTACGTGCACGGGACGATAAGGGGACGTCCCGGTAATGAATACTTTCTTCTTCCCGGTGAATATGACTTAAATATGGGATTAGGAACATTAATAATACAAAACATATGTGACAAAGACTTAAATATACCTATTGATACATTAGTGACACGTGCTCGTGTAGCTGACTCTATGAATACACAAAATGTTTATAATATTCTAGACATAAAAATTACTGAGGAAGCTATAAAGTGTGGTAATATAACACAACAGCAAAAATCGGAACTTATCATTTTGCTGGAGAAATACCGCGAATGTTTTTCATCCAATTTGCACGAACTTGGATATACAACTAGGGTAGAGATGGAAATTAAATTAAAAGACTCGGAGCCCGTCGTCTATAGGCCTTATCGTCTTGCATACCCTGATAGACAGTTAGTACAAAAAATGGTTCAGGAAATGTTAGCGAGTGGCATTATCCGCGAGTCGTCTTCGCCGTATGCAAGCCCTATAGTTCTGGTGCAAAAGAAATCCGGCGAAAAACGACTCTGTGTTGATTATAGAGCCCTAAACAGCAAGACTGTCAAGGAGCATTTTCCACTCCCTCGCATAGAAGACCAATTGGATCTCCTGGCTGGTAACACTATGTTCATCACGCTTGATTTAGCCTCGGGATATTACCAAATTCCGATAGCTGAAGAGTCCCGTGAAAAAACTGCCTTTATTACACCCGACGGCCAATACGAGTACAATCGTATGCCGTTCGGGCTGGTAAATGCTCCTTCAGTGTTCCAAAGGGCAATAAATAAGATTTTAGCAAAAGTGAGAAATAAGCATGTGCTAATATACATGGATGACGTCCTGATTCCAGGCCGTTCCTTTGAGGAATGCTTTAAATTGCTTGAGGAAGTTCTACTGCTTCTTAAGAGTGGTGGACTTACTCTGAAACTCGAGAAATGTAAATTTTGTTTTGACCGAATAGAATATTTGGAATTCGAAGTAAGTGCGGATGGAATCAGGCCAGGGTCGTTAAAAACTGACGCGGTTTCTAAATTTCCCATACCCCAAAGTCAACATGATGTGCGCCGTTTTATTGGTTTGGCTAGTTTCTTCAGAAGGTTTGTTAGGGGTTTCGCAACAATAGCGAGACCGCTGACGGAACTTCTGAAGAAGGATGCTAAATGGCGGTGGACTGAAGTTGAACAGACTGCTTTTGAGACCTTGAAGCAAAATTTGGTCCAAAGGCCTATCCTTGCTTTGTACAATCCCCAAGCGGAAACACAACTGCACACGGATGCAAGCAAAGTAGGTATAGCTGGCATTTTAATGCAAAAGGGGGAAACTGGTGTATTTCAGCCAGTCGCCTATTACAGCCGCCAGACCACTACAGACGAACAAAAGTTTCATTCTTACGAACTTGAAACTTTGGCTGTAATAGCATCGCTAAATAAATTTCGCGTTTATTTGCTTGGAATTAAATTTACCATTGTGACTGATTGCAACTCCTTGCGTACAACTCTAACAAAACGAGATTTAATACCGCGAATAGCAAGATGGTGGATTCAATTCCAGGAATACGACTGTTCCATTGAATATAGACCAGGTGAAAGAATGGCACATGCCGATGCACTCAGTAGGTGCCCCATCCCCGATGAGGACTGTGAAACTCGTGTCTTAGATATACTAACCGTAGGTTCCCAAGACTGGATTGCAACGGTACAAGACAATGATGACGAGACTAAACGTATTAAAGACGTGCTAACTGATCCGGAATCGGAAAACGTTGCAGACATAACTAAGAATTACAAAATCAAGAACGGTAGAGTGTATCGTATCATAGAACCAGGCGCGCTCAGGTGGGTGGTACCTAAAGGTGTGCGTTGGCAAATTCTTAAGGCAAATCATGACGAAGTTGGACACTTCGGGTTCGAAAAGACGCTAGAACGGATTAAAGCCACCTTTTGGTTCCCAAAAATGCGAAGGTTCATAAAAAAATATGTCGATGCATGTCTCGAATGCGCCCATCATAAAGTCCCGTCGGGAAGCAAGTCTGGCTTACTTCATCCCATCCCGAAAACAGAGATACCGTTCCACACTATACATGCAGATCATCTAGGCCCATTCAACCGAAGTAAAAGGGGAAATTGCTATATACTTGTCATTATTGACTCTTTCACAAAATACATTAATATTACACCGGTGCGCAATACAAAGTCTGCTACAAGTGTACGTGTTCTTCAAGAACACGTTAGCTACTTCGGGACACCAACAAGACTCATAACTGACCAGGGTACGAGTTTTACGGGAAAGAAATTTCAGGAGTATGTTAAGTCATTAGGTATAAAACATATATTTAATGCCGTGGCTACCCCTCGAGCTAATGGCCAGGTAGAACGGTATAACCGTACTATCCTGGCTGCATTAGGCTCTATATCTCACGAAAAACCTAAGGGAAACTGGGATGATTACTTACCAGATATTCAATTAGGTATAAATACCACTACACACTCCACAACAAAGAAAACTCCTACGGAACTTCTCTTTGGCTATAGGGCTACTCACCCATCTCTGGGTACTCTAAATGAAATTATACATGATGTTGGCAAAGATGTTAGTAACTTAGAAGATTTACGTGAAACGGCGAAAGATTTAATAGCACAACAACAAGACAAAGATAAGGCTCGTTATGACTTACATAGGAAACGGGGAAATGATTTTATAGTTGGTGACCTAGTTAGAGTTCTTAGAAATATTCCTAGTCAAGATGGTCAATCCAGAAAACTTGAAGCTAAATGTCGCGGGCCCTATAGAATTAAAAAAGTACTCCCTAACGATAGGTTTGTGATTGAAGACACTCCGTTAACAAAGAAAGGGAAAACTTATGAAGCTATAGTTGCATTAGATAAGCTGTTCCCATGGTTAAGTTTTGGTAGCGCTCATGATGACATGTCTTCAACCGAAGAGGTTGATGAAGACCAATGTAATGAATAATATAAACACCAAAGTTGACGTCTGTTTGTAAAGTTACAAGATTATGATTGAGTTAAGTACAGTTACACCAAAGCATTTGTTACACTTCAATGCAGAGATTGGCAACGTCATGGACAATCTCTGGGCGAAGTCATGGCCGGCCTAGTGCTCTTGGAGATTATAAAAAGATCTTGGTAACCATGCGGTCAAGCAAGAGTTGGCAGCGTTATGGTCATCTCCTGTAAAGTAGCATGGGAAGATCATGTCACGTTAATGTTAAATGATTTACCTAACTAGAAATAAGTATAAATAAAGAATATGGAAAGTGAGATGTGGGCTCGTGAGAGGTGGCAGTGTCATGGCTCCTCTAGCATCCTTCCTATGGTAATAATACGGAAAATTCATCCAATATATTTTCATGTAGGATTTGATCATCAAGAGCTTTTAGATTAAGAATGTGATGCAACTTTGATTAATACTAGATACTTTTTTTTTAGTTTTGAGATAGTAATACTATTTAGGCGGAAGTATGTTACTTTTAAGTAATTTTACGATACCCATGTACTTGTAAACCAGGTTGTCTGACATCTATGTCAAAAGTAATGTTTTAATATTTGTCTTTCTTCTCTTTTTCTAAACTTGCAAATGTTTTTGTTACGAGAGGTCTCGTTATTTAGTTAGTCGGATGGCCGAGTTGTTAGACTAAAAGGTTCAGTTAGGTTATTAACAGTACAAATTAGCTATTAAACGTAACGAACAGTGTTCAATGTGATACTAGTTAGCAATATTTTCAATTTCGTTAAATATTACTATAGATTTTATTAAATGTTTGTCGTCACAATTGTATTTATAGTTTGGTAATTGGCAACATTCTGTTGGTGTGACCCGTAGTCACTAGTTTTCTAATTTTGACGTTGGTCAAGAAAAAACGGCGGGAAATGGGTTGAGGGGAAAAATCGCCGTTGTGGTGTGGAGACTAAAGAACTCTAGACTGAAACTATTACCTATTATAATAAGTGACTAGAAAATACCTTATGCTTTAAGTATCTTCTGTTATTATTTGGTTGGTGTAATAAACATATGTTTGTACCTATACGACAAAGGAGTTTCCTTAAACAAATCGTTTTACACTATTGACTGCCTCCTCGACGACATCGACCTGAAATAAGTTGCCTCAAACGTCGCCTAAAGCAATAACGAATAGCCATTTCTCTGCCGGAACCACCCACAATGTCAAAAACCTACCCCTTCAATCAAACATGTACCCACACAATGTTTCTACAACACTAGTCAATGTGTCGCACGATTTCATTCGCCTCCCTAGCAGCCTGTCAATGACATTTGAGCAATTTTTCGCGCGCAAACTCAAGTGTTGCCAGCCGTGAAATACAATGTCACTGGCAAGAAGCACGAGCCTGAAAAAAATTGTTTATTCTGTAGCTGTCCCTTCCTTTATTTTCATTTTTTTTTTTAACTTGCATAATGTCCAGCGACACGTAATGTTGGTAAAGTCAACCGCACGTCTTTGTTAACAATTAGACTTTGATGGCTCCTTTATTTCGAAACAATAAGGGTAATTTTGGTAGTTAAAGTTGTTTTGTTGTTGTACGTTAGTGTTTCTGACGTATGGTTGACCATAGAACATACTTATTTAATAGACGAAACGGAGACATAATAAGACATGCGTTCATAAACTCACGCCTTGCTTTCATAGGGTAGGCAGAACTACAGAACGACACTTGCTACGACCTTACATACGACTACCCAGAAACGAAAACTTAAAGACCTACTAAAATAATCTAAAGAAGTTTGAGGACTTACTATATCAACATAGATCATTGAAAGATCACGATATACATAATACAACGAAGTAAAGCTAAGTTTGTCTAAGTCGATCATAGTTCCCCACTTAGTAGACGGTGTTTAGACAAAACTTGACAAAGTTTCATGATTGATATTGACGGATGATTAGGCCTTTAATAACTTTATTCAGAACTTGAACAAGTTATAACTTTCTAGCAGACCCTATTTGATTTCACACCCGCACGAATTCTGAAAAGAGGCGGCCTCCGATATTTCTATTCGTAATTTCACTATACCGCACCGTACACTATAGGTAGGTACGTTGTGGGTAGCATAATTGTTTTAAAATGTAATATTTAAAATATTGTAACGAATTCTTATTGTGCTACTGTTTGTTTTTCCTTAAATAAATAAATACCTGCGGCGCTCAAACAGCCGGACGCAAGAGCTTTCCGAGTGGATCACTTGATTTAAGTATAAAATTGGTATACATACCGGTACCTTGGAAGTCTCGCGGTCTCGCGGTCTCGCGGTGGACGGTGATTACTCATACAATGATACCCGTCGTCTTTTTTAACCCGACTGAGAGGGTAACGTGTTCAGTCACTCCATGTAAAATACTGGTATTTAGCTGCATCTGGTTGGACTGGCAGCCGGCCCTAACATAGTTGGGAACAGGAAGCTGTCGATGAGTACTAACACTCTGCAATAGTGTGGCGTCCGGACGGGACACAATGACGAAATTGTGTCAAAAAGCCACTGAAAAACCGCTAAAGTCAGAGCTAAAACCTCTTTCTTGTGACACATAATAATATGTTTTTTTCCCCATGAAAATCTACGGTTGGTTCGCCGCGAAAATCTGCCTGCCGCCGTATCCGTCTACAAGGTTTCAATACTGACGATCATGCCCTAAACACGGCGGATCAATAGTAGATCTTCGCGGGAATAAAGTGTGTGGACAAGGAGGCCTCAAAGATTTTTGGTTTCTACTCACCCAGCTACCTAACAGAGACCACAGTGATATGAATACCCGTTGGTGTGTTCATAACGTACCATAACGCAATGACAAATGCCCGCGACTTCGCGCAGCTGAACAAATGACGCATGAACGCAAGATAATCCGAGCCGTCGCGTCTGAGTTATAGCCCGTCGTATACTGGGATACTATGGGGTCATAGTTACTGGTGACGAGAAATGTACAACGAAAGAAATATTTACGGTTTGTATGGTTGATTCTCTTTCGTATTTGTTAGGAAACTATAATTTATACTCTTCTACACTAATATTATAAAGAGGAAAGATATGATTGGTTTTTTGTTTGTTTGTTTGCATTGAATAGGCTCCGAAACTACTTGACCGATTTGAAAAATTCTTTCACCATTAGAAAGCCACGTCTTTACTGAGTAACATAGGCTATATTTTATCCCCGTACTCCCACGGGTACTGGAACTACGCGGGTGAAACCGCGTGACGTCCGCTAGTGTCTTTATAAAAGTGTTGGCCAGTCAACAAGGTGGTACACAACGGCACAGTCGGGCAGTAAATTTGAATATTATAATGTATTTAGATAATCGTTCAGTTAAAGGCCGCTTGGTTTAGGTCGCCGAGCCAACCTGAACATGATTCAATGACCGTAGATGCCGTTCAGAGTCTGCTGATCGACACAAACCAAACGAAAGTCGCTCGCGGCTTCACTCCCATTATGTACGGTAATTTACCCTTGGGATCGTTTTAAATGTAGCTTATGACGCTCTGGAAAAACATAGCTTTCCGTTTGTGAAAGAATTTTCGGAATCGGATCAGTAGTTCCGAAGATTACAACCTCAAACTATTGCAAATGGGTAAACTTTGTATGTAGGGTAACTTTTACCTCTTCTTTACAATAGTTATAATATAGATGTAGCTTCAGTAGCCCTACTACGTATCTCTGTTGACAGCTCGAAATAATAGTAATTGGGCTCAGTGTCTATCAATTAACGGCCAAAAGGATATTATGTATGTCCCTGTTAGTCACAGTAAAGTGATATCTAGTAATACTAATATTATGACATTCACGGTTGTCATCAAAGTTTGGTGTACAACCGAAGCTTGATAGTCACTGGATATCAGAAAGATACGTAATAGCCGATTCGTATGTGCCACTGCCAACCCTAACCGGTGAGCAGCACTCCTTACAATATCAGTGTCAACTGTTGAGGAAATCACTGACGAGTTTCGCTAAAATGTATGGCATCTCTAACGTCCCGTCTCACGTCAAATTAGGATACACTATCCACTTGAATACTTATCCAACCGCTTGGCCACGACCACGGGTTACACGCTCAAGCGAATACACGGTGTTGCAACAGAGAGTGCGGAGCTTTCTCACGAGTCATCGCGATGCGACGGTACTCACGCAAAAAACAACAAATGACACACAGTACTGTACACACGTAAGCCGCACAATGCATGTCGTTAGAAGTAAATCATATCGCCTAAAGCCGGACTTAAGGCTGGATTATGTGCTAAATTAGCAACTCTATTTGTGGTGGTTCAAACTTCGCTTGAAATACCTACTGTTATAATAAAGTTCTAATCAGCTTGCGCTACTAAGTTGTTACGTCAGTCACTGCGGGCCGAATAGTGCGAAATGAGTGGTTTTTATTTAATTGTACCCTAATAAATCATTCGATCAAAAGCCAATTACTTACACTTTGTGAAGAAAAAAGTAACAAATATTTATGTGAAAAAGAATACTAAAACTTAATGCCGTCAAAGAGTTACGAAATTTCAAAGAAAAAATGCTTCATTTTGAATATTTTTTATATAGTGTAAAGAATTTTTTGAAAAAGTTGGAACCTTGACCCTCCATATCTCCGTAACTAGAAGTCCCTGCAGGTATGGTCTAGAACAAAAAAATATCGCAATGACGTGGAGAACGAGCGCCTTTCGGCTTTGTTAGGGGTACTTTTACACCCTTTATAGTCGCTACTCGCCACTGTCCTTGACCGATATTTAAAATCGGACATAAACAAGCATGTCGTGTCGCTTCGCCCAAGATCGTAAACGCGTCGTAATTATTCTCATCACACACTAATAACAACAGCACACTAATCCCTGCTTACCTCCGGCCCAGGTGCAGGACTATACAGGTGTCCAGCCCGGCGAGCAGCTGTAATACCTGTGATTAATATCAACTCGTCTCACGAAGATGGTGATGGATGGACCAGGGCTGCTTAGCGCGCACTGTGAGGTTATTTATGTGCTGTGGGTTGGATAGTTAATTAGGTTAAGCCCTAATTAAAGGGGAAGCTTACCTGGTTACTTAATTAGAAATAAGAATTAAATGGCAGGTAGGCAGGTAATGAAATTACTTGAAAAGGTTTTATTAATGAGAATGAAGTAGTAGGTGCGCGCCTATAGTTAGGAAAGCCAGATCATTATAGAATAGAATAGAATAATTTTATTTGTGTAAAAACATGGTACATTAAGATCTTATAAATAGGGTTGTGAACTTGCATGTTTCGCCATTGAATGGCATACATATAATAGAACTTTTAAAATATAATTTTAGTACGAAACATCAATTTATTGAACTATATATCTAAGTAATAGGAATAACATTTACAATTTAGGATCTATTCGAAATTTTAACAATAGTAGATGCTTATATTAAAGAAAAAAAAACATATATCAACCTAAAACACTTTGTAGAACTCAGCAGCCATATTTATCGATTCCTTTTTTTTAAGAAATTCTTTTACACTACAAAAACAATTATCAGTAAGCCATTTATGTAATTTTGATTTCTCTTCCTCTCTGGAAGTGAAGGAGAGGAAGGAGAATTCTTTTTTTAACAACATACACACATTGGTAAAATGTTAGCTATGACTGTAAATCTGTGGCTGTGTTTGGAGTCCCGCCCGAGTGGAGTTCGGATATTATTGTTCCTCGGGATCGTACTACCGGCATAAAAAGTATCCTATGTTTTAATCCAGGTTATAAAGCATCTGTGTGCCATTTTTTTCCCAGTTGAGTAGGTGCTATTCAAGAAAGTGGAGTTTATTACGTGGTAAGTAGACTAGACCTCCTAACGCCACTTAATGACACATAATATCCTCCAGCAAACACACTTAACCATCCATTGCTCTTTGTTCACAAAATACATCCATCAAAGTCTCTAATAAAGCGTTAATTTAGGTACTCACTTCTTTATTAAGCTCAACGAATCTCCATGTCCCCCTTTATGTTGCTAAAGTCATTAGACTGAATGCATCCTGTCGTGACACCCAAATCTTTTCAGAACCACACCCCTTTTCGATGTGACGTTAATAAAAACATGATTAACAAACAAAATGGCGGTGTTTTGTCGTTTCCCGCCATTTTCCATTAGCGCCGCAAAATGGCTGCGGCTAAATGACCTGTGAACTTGATAAGTGATGGGGTGTGGACATAGTCTGGGGGGAAGCGAGATTATTACGATAAAATAATAGTATTGAGATAGTCCTACTTCTTACTAATATTATAAATGCGAAAGTTTGTGAGGATGGATGGATGTTAGTAACTATTTAACCCATGATCTGTCCACGAAGTAGACACAATAGTTAAACAATGGCGTCCCGACCAAATTAGTCATTCGACAGATCATGATTTAACGCAAAAACTACTGAAAGGATTTGGATGATGGAAACAGCTTTTTTTTTTTACATAACCGATGTAAAGTGTGTGGGAAACATACGCAACTTTATCTAGCTGCCGCTGGCTGCCCGCTGGCTAGCACGACACGAAACTTTGTATACCCGTTCAATTTTCGTTTTTTGTTTTTTTTTTTAAGTTTCTTTTTTTCTAACTTCGTAATTTGAATACAATTTTACACATCATACAACAACGCCCTCTTTTCAATGTCATTCAATCGAAATGCACCACTATACCCGCTCCCGCCTCCGCCCCCGCTACCTCCCAGCACCATGCCCAAAACGTATCAACTAACGGAGATGATCTCCGGTTTCGCGCGTCACTTATCCGAGGTTAAACGGTTCGCGCCAAAACGCTGATATAACGTTATGACTGAACACGCACCGCTCGGCTTTTGATGGTTTAATTAAAATGATACGCGATTCTGGACTGTTGGGAGCTGTGATAGCAGAAATTGATGGTAAAAATGGTCATTGGAGCGATTGGTGATTAAATCCAAAGTCAAAGTATTTATTTCAATCCACTTAAAGACACTGCCTCGTTGGACTAGTGGTTGCAAACGTTGCCGCTGAACATGGTCGGTTCGATTTCCAGGTCGAGCAAAATGCTATTGGGTTTTTCCATTGGGATTTTTTCAGTAGCAGCTACAGAGTCTGGATTTGTGCCCGGTTGATGGCAATAGGCTCGCCCCCGGGACTTAAACATAACTGGCGAAATATAGGTGAAACTTAATAGCACTTATCCCGACACGGGAATTGAGTCCAGGACCTCAAGATCAGCAATAACGCTTGCGACTACAAGACCTACGAGAGAGGAAGCTACTTCTTGGTTTGGATTTAAGATCTTTTGATTCGAACAATCACGCTTGACTGATTTGAATCCATTCCTCATTCATTTTGTGATTGATTTCATTAAGCAATTACTAAGGTTAAGGTTTCTTTTTCACCATAGTGTGATGTAGACAGAAGCTATACCATTTTTTATTTTGCGTTTATCTGCAATCAGTCCCAAGGTATAAGCAGATTTGTTCCCTGTCGTTCTTATCGTGTTCAAGTAGCTCCTCAGCAGGAGACACCAGATTTTTCACAATCTGTTATCAAGTTTCTTTCTGTACATCATGACGTTCCATGTCGTTGGGCGATTTTCCAGCCGCTTTTATACTTATTCCCTGTTAGTTTTAACTCCTCCTTAACAGTTCTCATGCTCTGAGCTTCGTGGATCTCTGTGTTAGTAATTAACCAATGACCATGGTGCATTTGAGAAGGTTCTGAAGATGTCATATTGCAGCCTTTGCATTATATTGAAACTAACTTATGCCAGGGGCTTCGCCCACGTGCCGTGGAGTTCGGTAATTTTCCCACGGGAGCGTACAGACGGGATAAAAATTATCCTATGTGTTAATCCAGGTTACAAACTACCTGTGTGCCAACATCCGAATCCTGTCTGTTCCTCCTCACAAACTTTAATGCATTTATAAATGTTAGATTGAAGATAAACAATTGTTGTGGGAAATACTTCTTTATTGTTTAGTAAGTACAAGGGCCGGGCGTGCGTGTCATGACAGGACCAAAGGTAAAGGACATGGCCGCCCCCAGGCATAGACAAGTGCCTTTCCTGATGGAGCCCATAGACCACCCCGGCTGGCAGTGTTGCTATATGTAACAATAAATATGTAGTAGGATTGCTACACCTAATTGTAATTACCTACTAATTTGTTACCCTACTCTACTCTTTCAATCAAAATCCCTCGTTAATTAAATTCCACAATCAAGCTTTCCGGATTAGTTCTAATAATGCTCTCCGGACCGTAACAAAGAGACCAAAGCCTAATGAGTCGGACTATTAGAGGTTTCTACCACATTTTGTGCTCGTGTGAACCACAAACGCGTTGCCTTTGCAATCCGGGTCACGTACACACACAGTCTTTAGAAGAAACAACATACATTTTGCCTGTGAGGGGCTTGTAATTAGCTAATAGCTTTGCTAAGCTACAGTATGTAGGTGTCTTGTGTAGGTATTTGAGTAGATATGCCGCGGTGACTGCCTGCCTGTACAAACTTTTTGTGTTGAACTGTAGATACTGTAGATAGCCATGTTGTTGCTTTTGCATTTAGCGTAGGCGTTATGAGTTTAATGAAAATGGTATTAGGTAAGTACTACATTAAAAGTAAGGTTTGGTTTGATAACAATGGTTTATTTTCACTTAGTGTACTCGTCCAGTGTAATCTTATGTTGATCATCTTGGCTGCTTGAATTAATAATAAAGTTATGATACCTTTCTGCTTACCCTCCAACCGAAGTACATTTAATGCGTTTAGTACTTGCTCTTGGTTGGTTGAAACTTTCAATTATTATTAGCTTCTAAAATGTACGAGTAGGTACTTAAAATTTTTAATTCTTTACTTATAACGAAAACTTTTATGTTCACATCGCATGATTTATTTTCGCATTTTGACAGAAATGTTTATTTAAATACAACTTAGTCAAAAGCTTCTAATTAAAAAATAAGCAACTACTAAACGCAACTTTGACAGTTTGACATTCGGAAGCCCAGCTGATTACGATTTACGGTAACCTAAAAAATCAAACGAAAAGAAAATCAAAACATTGAAAGAAAATACTAAAATAAAACAAAATGCGATACTTATCGAGGTTATTTCAGCCAGTTATTACAATACCGAAGAATGCCAAGATTAAAAACACTGAAATTACGTGTAAAAGTCAAAAGGTAAGTGATATTATTCGATTCAGCTCATTTGTTTTGAATGAAAAAAATGAAAAAATACTTCTGTAAAGTTTTATACGAGTTCAGTGACCCAAAACTGGAGTTTACCAATTCTCCCAACCGGTCTTAATATCTTAAAATCGTCGCTTTAGATAGTTTTTACTCTACATTACGAAATAATAAATAACATTTTATCTGTTACCTGATCATGTAATAAACACACAAACTACACCCAAAACAATATTCTAGGAGATATGAAAAACCTAGTTAGAGTAATTCATTCATTCTATTCGCTCATTATTAACGCTGAAATTTTAGACAATAGGTACCTAGTCCTGGCCATTTTCAGTCAATGGCGGACAGGCTCAGCTCTCAGCAGCAACTAGTGGACGCGAGACATAGGTGAACTGTACTGTAAATAACTACTACTGTACTATACTGTGGTCTGTGAGGTGTACTGTGGATTGAAGAGACAATGCTCTCTTGGTTAATTGAACAATTCACAGTACAAGCTAACTTATAAAAAATTGACTACGCCCATGCTTCCTTTGGCTATTCTAGCTCCTCCTAGAATGTGGTCTCATCCGCCCCACCAGCACCGGGCTCTTCGCTATACTGCCCCTAGCCCGCAGAGCCCTCGACAAGCTAGAACTCCAGATCAGATCCTGTATAGAAGCAGCAGGAGGTCAGCGCATGTCCGTGCCATCGCTGACAGCAGCCACACTGTGGGAGAAGACGGGGAGGTTGCAGGAGATAGGACCGGAGTTGATCAAGATGGAGGACAGACACGGGAAGAAATATTTATTGGCTCCTGTGAGTACTTCTTATCTATATGTAACATGTCTTCTAATAAGAAACGGAGTAGAACTAGAAGCACAACGGCTTAGTATAAGGTCCTGGATTCGATTCTCGGGTCTGGCAAAGTGTTATGGGATTTTTCCATCAGCAGTTTCTCAGTAGCAGCCACGGAGTCTGGATTTATGCCCGTTTGATGGCCATAGGGTCGCCCCCCCTCCCCTGGAGTTAAACATAACTGGCGAAATGTGGGTGTAGTATTAGGTACACCTAAAGAGTGTCCATTGAGTTTCTTGCCCGTTCTTCTCCATAGAGATCTATGCTAGGGAATGGGCAACTACAGTACTTTCACAGTTTTTATGTCTTGTGACTGGGACTGTAGCTACATTTAATTTTCATCTTTGTTTCGACAATTCAAAAGTGCCTGTAACTGGCCTACTTGAAATAAATGCTTTGATTTTGATGATTTTAATTTTGATTTTGACCTCTGCCTATCCCTTTGGAGATTTTAGGCGTGATGTTATGTATAAAAGATTTCAACAGCAAGAGTGAAAAAGAGTGAATCAGTTAGCCATTATAATATATGTAGGATTTGATTCGTTAGGCTCAAGCATAATGTGGGCAGAAGATGGGTTTCGTGCAATGAAAACACACATGATGCGATACGCTAACTATCAAAGTATTTTATTTCACATACGCCTAATGGTGCACGGTTCGGGGTGGTCGTTTCCATGGAGAAGAACCGGCAAGAAACTCCATGGTTACTCTTTTCAAACTGATACACTGAGTAAACTAAAAAATTACTTGACGTTACACTTTCACACAATAACACTAGGCACAATGAATCGGCTACAGTTTCAAGACGTCTTAACTCCGCTGCGATCAGACTCAGAATGTCTTTCTCGCCACGAGCTGTTAACATCAGGACTCTGTACAAGCACGCCATGGTGGGGTAGACTGGTAAGTACGTCGCGTGATGTCACCACTGGCGCGCTTTCGATCCATTCGCCCGTCCGTACTCATGACCGAATCCGACATATACATAGATTGTCAGACTATTGTAATCTTGGTTGACTATAAGCTCTGCTAATATTGTTTATTTACACTTCAAATCAATTCACATGGTACTGGTGTCTAAAATTACCTTCTTAACAAGTAATAATGCGTATTTTTATCTCAATTCCAGACACATGAAGAGGCCATAGCAGATCTGTTGGCTGACGTGGGGCCCTTATCTTATAAACAGCTGCCTCTGTTATTATATCAGGTAATTAATTGATGTAACTAATTAGGAGGCTGTATACAGACTCAGAGTAGCACTGAAAGCCATTGAGCGTTCGATACTTGGCATAAAACTACTAGACCGAGTTCCGAACCTCGAGATCCAGAGATGTACGAAGATCTTCGGTATCGGAAATCGAGTTATGGAACTCAAATGTGGTTGTGCAGGACACCTAGCAAGGCGCGGTGATGGCAGGTGGGGTAAAGCTGTGACCGAGTGGCGTCCAAAGAGAAGTGTTGGTCGTCCGACGGTGAGATGGGCAGACGATATTGTTGCCATCGCGGGGATATCCCGTATGAGGCCGGCACAAGAGCGTGGAGCTTGGCACAAGCAAAGAGAGGCCTATGGGTATGGGCCGCAGTGGGTGAAGTCAGGCTGTGGATGATGGATGATGAATTAGTTACTAATTGTCACCTCATTAAGAAATTGTTTAATTAGGAACTGGTTGAACATAAGCTCCTGGGTTCGATTCCCGGGTCGAGCCAAGAGTTGAAATTCCTGATGGAAAAACCTATTATCTAAAAACCTAATATGCAACTAAAAACATAACTGGCGAATTGTGATTGTACAGAGAAACCGCCTGAAATTAACTGTAGTCTTGTGGGCGACTCTACAATACACCCCTGCCTACCCTTACAATATTCTACAATTCTTTTTATTTCTATTTTTTCAGATAAGCAACAAATACCGCGACGAGCACCGCCCTAAGCACGGCCTCCTGCGCTCCCGGGAGTTCTCAATGTTGGACGCGTACGGAGTGCACACTACTGAGGAGTGTGCCAGCAACATGTACCTCACGGTCACTGAGGGGTACACCGAGCTGTTTAGGAGACTGCAGCTACCAGTACACCGGGGTGAGTAGAATAGTCATAGAGAAGAACACTGTATCAAGATGAGGGGAATATAAAGGCATTTTTGAACGTGACATACGAAAACATTCACTTAGATTATCAAAAAATATTTGACCCGCGTTTTTTCTTTTGTTACGTAAACCAAAATTGACGAAGATACGATGCTTTTAAAATTCTCAATACGTCACGCCATGGTATAATTTTTAGCTAGTTCTGACGTCACGAGCCCCCCACTCCCGAGTTTTGATGCGTTTTATCTTTGTCAAAATTCATTGATTTACAAAAACAAAAAATACGTGTCCATTAATTTCCAGTACTCTAACTGACGGACTAAATAGATTTGCAATTTTTTGATACTGTCGTCATGCCTATTGAATCTAATCCCCCCTTTCATGTTGTCCAGTCCCAGCCCCGCCCGGCGACATGGGAGGCTCCGTGTCGCACGAGTGGCAGCTGGCGGCGCCGGGCGGGGAGGACGAGCTGGCGGAGTGCGCGCGCTGCGGACAGCTGCAGCCGGCCCGCCAGCACACCTGCACCAGCTGCGCCGGGGGGACCCGCGCACGGACCTGTATTGAGGTGAGATACATTCTATCTAGCTGTTACTCTTTGACAGTCGTTACAGGTAATCAGTGACCCGAAAGTCTGACAACCAGTCTTACCAAAGGCACAACCTGTCTTGACAACTTATCTTATCGGGTTACCTGGGTTGTGGAGGTCAGATAGGCAGTCGCTCCATGTAAAATACTGGTATTCAGCTGTATCTGGTTAGACTGGAATCTAACCTCAGGATAGTTGGGAAATCAGTACGTACTAGCAAGCATGACGGGGGGGGCACGGTGCGTGGACACGATCTAAATAGAGTGTAACACGATCTGCATAGAGTGTAACACGATCTGCATAGAGTGTATAACGATCTAAATAGAGTGTAACACGATCTAAATAGAGTGTAACACGATCTACATAGAGTGTAACACGATCTGCATAGAGTGTAACACGATCTAAACAGAGTGTAACACGATCTACATAGAGTGTAACACGATCTAAACAGAGTGTAACACGATCTACACAGAGTGTAACACGATCTACATAGTGTAACACGATCTAAACAGAGTGTAACACTATCTGCATAGAGTGTATAACGATCTAAATAGAGTGTAACACGATCTAAATAGAGTGTAACACGATCTACATAGAGTGTAACACGATCTACATAGAGTGTAACACGATCTGCATAGAGTGTATAACGATCTAAATAGAGTGTAACACGATCTGCATAGAGTGTAACACGATCTAAACAGAGTGTAACACGATCTACACAGAGTGTAACACGATCTACATAGTGTAACACGAACTAAACAGAGTGTAACACGATCTAAACAGAGTGTAACACGATCTGCATAGAGTGTATAACGATCTGCATAGAGTGTATAACGATCTGCATAGAGTGTATAACGATCTAAATAGAGTGTAACACGATCTAAATAGAGTGTAACGCGATCTGCATAGAGTGTAACACGATCTGCATAGAGTGTATAACGATCTAAATAGAGTGTAACACGATCTAAATAGAGTGTAACACGATCTAAATAGAGTGTAACACGATCTACATAGAGTGTAACACGATCTGCATAGAGTGTATAACGATCTAAATAGAGTGTAACACGATCTACATAGAGTGTAACACGATCTAAACAGAGTGTAACACGATCTACACAGAGTGTAACACGATCTACATAGTGTAACACGATCTAAACAGAGTGTAACACGATCTAAACAGAGTGTAACACGATCTGCATAGAGTGTAACACGATCTGCATAGAGTGTATAACGATCTACATAGAGTGTAACACGATCTAAACAGGGTGTAACACGATCTACACAGAGTGTAACACGATCTACATAGTGTAACACGATCTAAACAGAGTGTAACACGATCTACATAGAGTGTAACACGATCTAAACAGAGTGTAACACGATCTAAATAGAGTGTATAACGATCTGCATAGAGTGTATAACGATCTGCATAGAGTGTATAACGATCTAAATAGAGTGTATAACGATCTAAATAGAGTGTAACACGATCTACATAGAGTGTAACACGATCTGCATAGAGTGTATAACGATCTAAATAGAGTGTAACACGATCTAAACAGAGTGTAACACGATCTACATAGAGTGTAACACGATCTAAACAGAGTGTAACACGATCTAAATAGAGTGTATAACGATCTGCATAGAGTGTATAACGATCTGCATAGAGTGTATAACGATCTAAATAGAGTGTATAACGATCTAAATAGAGTGTAACGCGATCTGCATAGAGTGTATAACGATCTAAATAGAGTGTATAACGATCTAAATAGAGTGTAACACGATCTAAACAGAGTGTAACACGATCTACACAGAGTGTAACACGATCTACATAGTGTAACACGATCTAAACAGAGTGTAACACGATCTAAACAGAGTGTAACACGATCTGCATAGAGTGTATAACGATCTGCATAGAGTGTATAACGATCTAAATAGAGTGTATAACGATCTAAATAGAGTGTAACACGATCTGCATAGAGTGTAACACGATCTCAACAGAGTGTAACACGATCTACATAGAGTGTAACACGATCTACATAGAGTGTAACACGAGCTAAACAGAGTGTAACACTATCTACACAGGGTGTAACACGATCTACATAGTGTAACACGATCTAAACAGAGTGTAACACGATCTAAACAGAGTGTAACACGATCTGCATAGAGTGTATAACGATCTGCATAGAGTATATAACGATCTAAATAGAGTGTATAACGATCTAAATAGAGTGTAACACGATCTGCATAGAGTGTAACACGATCTCAACAGAGTGTAACACGATCTACATAGAGTGTAACACGATCTACATAGAGTGTAACACGAGCTAAACAGAGTGTAACACTATCTACACAGGGTGTAACACGATCTACATAGTGTAACACGATCTAAACAGAGTGTAACACGATCTACATAGAGTGTAACACGATCTAAACAGAGTGTAACACGATCTACATAGAGTGTAACACGATCTACATAGAGTGTAACACGATCTAAACAGAGTGTAACACGATCTACATAGAGTGTAACACGATCTAAACAGAGTGTAACACGATCTAAATAGAGTGTAACACAAGCTTTCCGAGAAATTCCTCCTGGGCAGGAGTCCTGGAGTATATTCGATTGCAACAACGATGCTTGCGGGAAACTCAAGTCTCTATATTCAAGATGGGTTTCGCGCTAGCATCATTATTGCAACCAAATTTATTCGTTAGTAATTAACAATCAAAGTTAGCGATTTTGTCGTTATCTCTGTCGAGACTGCAGGCCCTGGACTAAAGCGCTAGCGCACACACAAAAACGGCAAGCCTATTCCTTGGCAGAAGCTAGCTAAGTATCTAGGGGGAATCCTTGACCACCACCTGACCTTCCATGAACGTATAAGGGCAGCTCATTAACGATTTGCCATCACACAAAGTTTAGTTATAACTAAACTTTTCTCGCTTCTTTTTATTTACCTCGGTGGTCTAGTCGTCGAAGGTTCTATAGTACTGCTGAGGTCCTGAGTTTGATTCCTATGTCAAAAGAATTGTTATGGAGTTTTTCAAGAATATCTCAGTAGCAGCCCGGTATCTGTATGAGAGTCTGGTTGTGGCAATGGCTTGCCTCTTATTACATGCCACTTACTTGCGTAATGTTGCTGTTCTAACGGTACACCTCTATCTAGCCCTTCATGGATTAAAGGTGTGATGTTGCGTCTATTATACAGGATGTAACATAAATCGCAAGACTCCTCGTGTGGTGTCTCAGCCCGTGAAACTGTACTACTTTTGTTCCGATGACTTTTGTAAATTCATTACTTTTTGGGGTTCCGTAGTCCTGACAAGGAACCCTTATAGTTTCGCCATGTCCGTCTGTCTGTCTGTCTGTTGGATTAAGTGTCTGAAGTGGGGATGATTATTTTTTTTCGTCGTTTTCCCATCGTGTGGGGTATCGTTGAATAGGTCCTTTAAAATGACGTAGGAGTTGCTAATACTGCTTAGGAAAACTATAGCGGTTAAGATAAATTTATTAGTTTAGCAGTAATAGTCGTTGAACTAGGGTGTTGGATAATTTTGTACCAAATACAAAATCCTTAGAATAAATCCTATAAAGTGACTAAGATGAAGTGGTTGCTTGTTTATAACGGGTAAAGACTTGCATTGAAAAACAAAATCTAAAATATAACGGGCTACTACAGAACCGTACACTGCGCGTGGCCTGTTTTTTTTTTAGTTTTACTTTTACCATACATTCCGCTGATCGCGTCAGTTCCGATACAAAATTCATGTTTTATTGCGAATTTGAACGCATAGAACAACATTTGTTCAGTTTCATTGTCCGAGAGACCTCACGCGGGGTCTTTCGTTGACCATATATGTTACAATTTGTATAATGTGGTCTGTATTCCCAGGTGGGCCACACGTTCATCCTGGGCAGCAGGTACAGCTCGGCGCTGTCGGCGCACGTCACGCCGCCCAGCGGAGCGCCGCAGCCCTTGATAATGTCGTGCTATGGGATTGGGATCACTCGGTACGTTATCATCGACATCATTCTCCTGTCCTTATCAGTATTTATTTGGGTTCGGCGCTGCATGTCTCACTCAGTAGTCTATTTTTTACACGACTGCCCAACAAAAGGAGTGTTATGTTTTTAGGTTTTCATGATGTATGTATGTTTGTGAGTTTCTTTATTCAACCATAACTTCTTAACGCCTAAACCGATTTCGATGTCCGTGGTATCGATAGAATCCTTGTTACATAGGCAAGTCGGTACCCAAATAATCTAGACTAAAATCATTACATCAAATATGGGTCCCGACTGTTGCAGTCAATATGTTCCTTAATAGAATTTTTTATTTGTTCTTGTTTTTTTCTTTTCAGTCTTTATTTAAGGTTATTGGTATTTTTTTTACTATTTCACGACACGATTAGCGCAGTGGCTGAGCGATTGAGTGACGCACTGCGTGTCTCGGGTTCGATCCCCGCACAAGACAAATATTTGTATGGCCTACCTACATGTAGTTGTTCCGGCTGTGGCTGTTTGTGTATGTGATTTTATTAAATGAGATACATTTAATAAACTTACATACACAAACACACCCACGATACAGGAGAAATAGGCTAGTTTCCACCATCAATAAATTGCAAATCTATCTAGTCCGTCAGTTAGAGTATTGGAAAATAATGGACACGTATTTTTTGGTTTTTGTAAATCAATGAATATTGACAAAAGATAAAACGCATCTAAACTCGGGAGTGGGGGCTCGTGACGTCACAACGCACTAACAATTACAGCACGGCGGCGTGACGTATTGAGAATTTTAAAAGCGTCATATCTTCGTCAATTTTGGTTTACGTAACAAAAGAAAAAATACGGGTCAAATATTTTTTGATAATATAATCTATCATCATCATCCACAGCCCGACTTTACCCACTGCTAGGTATAGGCCTCTTTTTGTTTGTGCCAAGCTTCGCGATGGCAAAAATATCGTCCGCCCATCTTGCCGCCGGACGACCAACACTTCTCTTTCCATACCTTGGACGTCACTCAGTAATAATAATAATATAATCTAACTGACGGACTAATTAGATTTTTTTGTCGTTTACCGTATTCGTAGTGTGGGGTGCGGTATAGATGTCGCTAGCCACTACAAAGGCATGTTCATGACGTTGTTTCCTGGGACTCTAAATAATCTATTTTGGAAGCTTCAATACAGACAACTAACAACCAGTGGATCACTGGGATAGGCAGAGTTGTATGTAGGTAAAGTAAACCTCAATGTCGCCATTGATTTTACAAATACCTATGCCTTGAACACTTTACCCACAAACTGAGGACCATGTGTGTGTGAGGATCATGTGGGTCACATTTTTATTTCATATTTTGTTCGTTTTTTTGGCCTTTCCTTGAGCTCCTTGAGTTATAAGTCGAGCTACACGATGTCTGACAAATGCTTGCACTGACTGGACAGGTCCACTCAAATCTGTGTGGTTCTTTCTTCAAATGTGAATTATCATGTGAATTGAGCAAGATTATGTCTGGACTTCAAAAGAGACTATGACCTCTGAGTTTGTTTCGGCTGTTTCTTCTCAGAGTAGTCAGGTACGAAACACCGGCCCCATCTAGTTTTTAAAAAATGACGTGTAAAAGTGTTTTTAAGTGTTTGTTTGACGACCCGAATGGCGCAGCGGTAGTGAGGCTGCCTTACGTTCTTAGGGTCCCGGGTTCGAATCCCGGTAGGAGCAAATGTTTGTGTGATGAGCATGGACATTTGTTTCCGAGTCATGGATGTTGATATGCATAATAAGTATGTATTTACAAACAAAAAGTATCTATGTAGTATATCAACTATCTGGTGACCACGACACAAGCCTCGTTGCTGAGTGTGGCACTAGATGGCGCTGTGTGTAATGTCCAGCGATATTTATTTATTATTTATTTAAAAACCTACTTGCAAAATAAACACCATTTAACTGAACCTAAGACCTTACAATCAGCACACCAACAACACAGTAACGCATATTTTCCTCGTACATGTCCAGGTTGCTAGCAGCGAGTTTGGAAGTCCTGTCGAGCGACAAGAGCCTGCGCTGGCCGGCCGCCATCGCGCCCTACAGCGTTATCATCATAGGACCTAAAGTACGTATGAACTGATATTTACAGCGTATGTGCACTTCTTGCTACTGCGTTCTCACATATAAAGGGTGTAAAATAACCTCTTAACGAAGCCGAAAGGCATTTGTTCTCCCCGTCATTGCGATCATTTTTTTGTTCTACACCATACCTGGTAACCTTCTAGTTGCGGAGATATTGGGGGTCAAAGTACTAACTTTTTGAAAAGTTTTTTTTTTTAGACACCTTTTTAATGTAGGCTTTTAAACACCTCCACGACCCCCGTACTATTCAATCCACCCACCAGCACAATGTTTGGAGTGCGTTACATTGAGTTCTACAACAAAACGTGATTTTTCACCCCAAAAAAAAAGTCGCTTCCCAGCAATAATTTTTGCGTAAAGTTACTTAGTTTGATGTACAGGATGCTTGGTTGACGGCTACGTGATGAGGTTGTTTACATCCTGTATGTGATGATCTCAACATGAATGATGTAACCATATATTTTGATTTAAAAGAATGTCCATGGAGTTTCTTGCCCGTTCTTCTCCATAGAGATCTACGTTAGGGAATGGGCAACTACAAGTACTTGTACAAGTTATTATGCCTTGTGTCTCTTACTGTAACTTCGCTTTCTTTGTTTTTATGACATTCAAAAGTGCCTGTTATGGTCTGATTGAAATAAATACTTTGAGTTTGAGTTTATGAACAAACCGCAATTGCAAACCGACATTGTTGCTAAGTAGGTACTCTAAGGGATGTACTACAACGCTCTAGGTCACAAACACATCTGAGTAATGTCAAAATAACAGCTTGTTACTAAATGCATATGAAAATATATTGTATAATGAAAATATATATATAAAAAACATATTTTTTTTCAATTTCTGTCTGTCTGTTTGTTCCGGCTAATCTCCGCAACGTCTGGACCGATATTGATGGGACTTTTACTGGTATAATATTATTATTTATATTAAAAAAAAAACACAAGAGAAAAAAACACACTGTATTATGACACCACTCGATAGTGTCGCTAATAGGGATCAAATTCCGAGAAGTAATGACATGTAGCATTTTATTTTGATTTACAGGAAGGCTCCAAAGAATGGCAAACCTACAGCGTGGAGCAAATCCACCGCCTTTACGAGAGGGTAGCACAAACACACGAGGATGACGTCATCATAGACGACAGACACCACCTGACCATCGGCAAGAGACTCATGCAAGCGGACAGGTCAGCAGAACCATAGACAAAGCAAAAATACTGACTGTATTAATTTTATTAATGGAGAAGAAAACTGAGAAACAGTCTGACTGACATGCGGTTCTGAGTTCGATTCCCAAGACGAGCAAAGTGTTATTGTGTTTTTCCGGAGTCTAAAATTGTATCCTGTTAATAGCATTAAACTCGCTGTAAAGCATATTTCAGAGCGAGACCTTTGTTGAACGTGTGTCGGTGAACACTGAACTGTGAATGTTATCATACAAGTCAATATCGAAACTTACTGGCGAAATGTTAGTGTTCTATAAATACAACATAACTTAGCCTTCGGGGTTCACAGGCGTGATCGTATGATTACACTCTCGCCAATTAAAAAATGTATCGTGTGGCTAAGTGGGCGTAGCCAAGTCTGAAACTATTAGGAATAGCGAAAGATACTCAACGAAGTCTCGAGCCAAATTTTGATAAAAACTGCACCATTCGATTTTTGAATAATTTAACGAAATAACGTTACTATAAGTATATGATAAGTTTTCTATATTTCCATACACAGAATGGGCTACCCCCACATAGTGGTTATCGGCAAGGCGTCGCTGGAGTCCCCGGCGCGCTACGAGCTGTACCACAGCGCGCACGTCACCACCAGCGTGCAGCTGCTCACCGAGGACGAGCTGCTGGCGTTACTAGCCCATACATATACTAATGTTGTTGACAAAATAAAGATTAGTGCTTGATAATGTGTCCGTTATTGCTAAACTCTTCACGACGACGTAAAAGCAGGTCAAGTAGGCAGTCACTCCATGTAAAAGTAGTTCTAATAGGCAGTCACTCCATGTAAAAGTAGTTCTAATAGGCAGTCACTCCATGTAAAAGTAGTTCTAATAGGCAGTCACTCCATGTAAAAGTAGTTCTAATAGGCAGTCACTCCATGTAAAAGTAGTTCTAATAGGCAGTCACTCCATGTAAAAGTAGTTCTAATAGGCAGTCACTCCATGTAAAAGTAGTTCTAATAGGCAGTCACTCCATGTAAAAGTAGTTCTAATAGGCAGTCACTCCATGTAAAAGTAGTTCTAATAGGCAGTCACTCCATGTAAAAGTAGTTCTAATAGGCAGTCACTCCATGTAAAAGTAGTTCTAATAGGCAGTCACTCCATGTAAAAGAAGGTCAGGTAGGCAGTCGCTCGGAGGACACGGTGGAGCACACTGTGGAGGTGTGCCCCGCTTGGGTGGAGCACCGCCGTGTCCTCGAGGTGGCGATCGGCGGTGGCGACCTCTCGCTTCCGGCCCTGGTTCGTGCCATGGTCCGGAGCGAGACGGAATGGGACGCCGTCACCTCCTTCTGCGAAGCAGTCATGCTAGCGAAGGAGGTGGCGGAACAGGACAGGGAGAGATCCTCACGTCCCGGCCGCCGCGGGAGACGCCCCGGGCGTCGGGGGCCACGTGGTGGCTTCCGGCCACCGTAGGCGCGGGCCTGTGGACGGGGAGCTATGGGCTAGCTCGCCGTCCGTCCGTTTCATGACGACAGGCCGTATCGACGGCGCAGGAGTGTTCCACGCGCGCCTCAAAGAGAGTCAGCAATTGGAAGGGGTCCGCAAGGACCGAAGCCTGCCGGGGCTGCGGGACTATTCGAAAGAGATACCGTGGCCCCGGAACACAAAGGGCGAGGAAGGGGCATGGATGGGTTTTAGTCAGTGGAAGTCTGACACTCCCTCCTGCTCCGCCCAGAGCGGAAGAGGTCATTTGAAAAAAAAAAGGTAGGCAGTCGCTCCATGTAAAATACTGGTATTCGGCTGCATCTGATTAGATTGGCCGATGCGCGTTCCTACTTCGAAAAACCCATCTACCGTCAAATCAGCATGGAGAATTTTACGGTTCTAGTTTTTGGTCTATGGTCACACGCGCGACTGCTGGTCATGAGGTCCTACGTTTGACTCCTAAATTGGGATTTTCCATCAGAAGTTTCTCAGTAGCAGCTATGGAGCCAGGATTTGTGCCCGGTTGATGGCAATATCCACTTAACATCATCCAATCACTACACTTAAAGTACTTACGGGATGATATACGTGATTTTCTTTAGGTTCTATGAGAAAAACCTAAAGAAAGTCACGGATATCATCCCGTAAGTACTTTAAGTGTAGTGAAAGTCTAAAACAGTGCATTATCCAATCACGTATCGAGGTACCGCAATCCCGTAATAACAATTTTGGAGTGTGCCGAGTAGGCGAAATTAATTTTGAACCGTGCATTCAAACCTGGACATAATGGCGCCTGGTCGTTTTGAATAGCACCGTGACACACAAACACGTGTAGTGTACTGTCAATTAGTTTCGCAGGCGAAAACAACCTGTCATTTGTCTCATTCAAATCCTGGAAAGTACAGGTTGTGAAGTGCATATAACCCGTTCATTTAGTTTCCACCGCTGGGACACAGTATCCTATGAGAGGGAATGGGCTATAGCCCACCACGCGTGCCCGGTGCTGGTTGGTACATGTCACATGTCTTCGAATTTTTTGTTCTAGGACATGCCGGTTTCCTCACGATGTTTACCTTCACCGTTTTGAGAGCATGTGTAACAAAGTAGGTACAAAATTATCTTTACTGTTAACTTATTATATTTAAAAGGTAAAAGCAACGAGAAAGCGTCTTCTATTTACATTACCGTTTAGTAGAGATTCTGACCAAAATTTGCATCAAAATAAAAACATTTAAATTTCAACTTTACCTCGAAACGTTACGGTATATTTTAAACTGGCAAACTAAGACCTAACAGTATTTCTTGCTACTTAATTCTTTGCACGTTTTTAAATCTATTACTTACCGGTAACGAGCGGTGACCTGTCTGTAGAATAGCCATGAGCAGGGTTACCTTGGAATTTTAAAAGTTCAGCCAAAAAGCCGGGCTTTTGCAAAAGAGTCCGGACTTTACATTTGTCTCTTTCTCCTTTCAGAAATCCTTTAACTTACCTATTCTATTTACTAAAACCTTTACTTGAGAAATTCGGACAAGTTTTGGATGGAGCCGTAGAATGCCAAAAAGTCGGACATCGTGATCAGATGATGATGAAGATGTGTGAAATATAGTCATGATGTTATGTTATGTACCTTCATGATGTTACTAAGCTAAGATCATTGCGACCTTGGTAAAGATACGCGCGTGTTGGCAATAACGGTTCCGTAAGTCAACAGTTCCAAATCAGGCTTGAGTCTGCCACGTTTGTCCTTGTTGGCTAATGGAATAGATCTGCTCTACTCGTTAGTTAAACTTGTAGCTAGACTCGTCGATGTCGATTTTTTTTGTTCGGAAAGCAGGCTAAGTCGTTGGTCCCGGCTGTCATTTGTAGATCTTTTACAGTCGTTACAGTAAGTTGATGGTCCGACAGTCAGACAACCAGTGTTATCAAGGTGTATTGTAGTACCCATTAGGTACTAACTGTGTTGTGGAGTACTGTTTTAGATTTTCACGGTTTTTCACTACACTTAAAGTACTTACGGGATGATTGGTGATTTTCCTTTGTTACTATGATGATGTTTGTCATACGTCTTCAGTATTCCCGCGATCATGATGCTTGCAACAGCGTCGTAATATCGGGAGCTCATAGAACATAAGGAAAATCACGGATATCATCCCGTACGTACTTAAAGTGTGTTGTGGAGGTCAGATAGGCAGTCGCTCCATGTAAAGCTTCAGCTGCATACAGTTAGACTAACACAACGGCAAAAGCAAGGACGAAAGTACCGGCCGGGTACCAACCTACATTCCAAGTGACCCACGAACTCTTGGACCGCTCCTGGCAGCCGCTACGCCATGCCAACTCAAGGTCATAGTGCTACCATTGATTGGCCTACCTTTATTACGTCATAATATAAGTATTGTTACCTCAAGCCCATTGATTGCGATGCCATCGATGTTGGCCAATTGATTTGTTCCGCCAAATCATTGCGACAGAAGTGACAAGGCCACATTCGCGACGCTATCATGATCGGTTGCTATTTTTAAGGAATAAAAGTGTAAAAGACTCTTTTTTTCGGACGGGAAGTCATCAAATGACTCCTCCCGCTCTGGGCGGAGCAGGAGGGAGTGTCAGACTTTTACTGACTAAAACCCATCCATGTTCCTTCATCGCCCTTTGTGTTCCGGGGCCACGGTATCTCATTCGAATAGTCCCGCAGGTGTAAAAGACACTGACTGATGAAGGAAGACCTCAGCATCATTTAGTGCCTTTGTTCCATGTTACTTGTGTCGGTGTAATACGTGTTTTTCTTCCATTCGAGCTCGAGAAGCTCTTAGCTAAATAATAACAGCCGCTCGGGTCGATCTACATGTTAAGCCGCGCCTGCCTAGGTTGGTCCGTGGTCAATTTAACAAGATGCCTAGTTTACCCCGAAGAGTTGGAGAGATGCCACTATGACAAAGACAAAGACAAAGACAAAGACATTTATTCGTTGGATATGGTAGGCACAGAGTTCTTAAATAAAAATAGCAGGACAGGACATATCCGCCGCTAGTCGCGGCATACGAATATTTATATAGTTACACTTATAACACTAAAATACATTAAATTAAATTTAAGCACTTAGATAATAATAACTCTAGTAATCATTCTAAATTTTTACGCACATACATATACCTAATCTTAGCTTACCTATTTACATTCAAATGAAATACAAAATCAAAAACAAAACTAAAAGGTGTAAAACTCTATAATCTAATATTTATGTAATATAAAACACAATAATAACCTTGGGTATATAATAAAAACAAGAAAACAAAATATTGTATAATAATATCTGGTAGTACAGGACCTATTTATATTTAATATCGTCAAGAAATTCTTTTATTGAGTAAAAAGTTTTTTGAAGTAACCAAAATTTCAACTTCTTTTTGAAAAAATGCAGTGGTGACTCTCTTATAGCTTTCGGAATGTGGTTGTAAATTTTAATGGACATTAGGTAACTGTTTTTATGGTGAAGAGTACTATTGCAAAGTTGGTTTTTTAGTTTAGTGGGGTCCCTTTTTGTGTATCTGTTGTTTTCGGCTACAGTAGAGAAGAAGTGTGATTTTTTTTTAACAAATATACCTATTTCTAAGATATAAGTACAAGCTAGAGTTAAAACCTTTAACTTTTTAAAAACTGGTCTGCAACTTTCATATGGAGGTGTCCCAGTGATTGCTCTCAAGCATTTTTTTTGCGCTATGAATGCTCTTTGGATATGAGTCGAGTTACCCCATAGGAGTAAGCCGTATCTCAGTACTGACGCAATATAGCCATGGTAGGCGTTGAGTGCGGCCTCTTCATTCGCTGTTTTGCGTAGCTCTTTTAGCGCATATACAAATCTGTTTATTTTTTTACATAGGTTGTCGATATGGATTCCCCAATTACAATTTTGATCTAATGTTAGCCCTAAAAATTTTATGTTATTTACTCTATTAATTATTTCATTACTGTGTTCTAAACTAATTTTTGTTGGGTTCTGTTTATGGTTCGCAAATTGAATGAATTTTGTTTTGGAAAGGTTAACTTTTAGGTTATTTTCATCTAGCCAGTTTATTATATTGGTAATGGTGTCTTTTACTTCTTGTTGGTGTAGTGTTTTGTCACTCTCAGGTATTATTACTGACACATCATCGGCAAATAGTACGCATTTATATTTTGTAATATTTGGTAAATCGTTTATATATAAGAGGAAGAGAAGAGGCCCAAGGATACTTCCTTGAGGCACTCCTGACCCATTGTGACGAAATAAGGATCTATAAAGTGGCAGTACTGTTTCACTTCTGCCCGGGAATAGGCATGACGACAGTATCAAAAATATGCAAATCTATTTAGTCCGTCAGTTCGAGTATTGGAAATTAAGGGACACGTATTTTTTGTTTTTGTAAATCAATGAATATTGACAAAGATAAAACGCATCAAAACTCGGGATTTGGGGCTCGTGACGTCAGAATTAGCAAAAAAATATACCTAGGCGTGACGTATTAAGAATTTTAAAAGCGTCATATCTTCGTCAATTTTGGTTTAAGTAACAAAAGAAAAAACATGGGTCAAATATTTTTTGATAATCTAACTGACGGACTAATTCGATTTTTTTTTGTCGTCTTGCCTATTTCAGCCGTTTTGTTATATGTTATGTTAAAAGTAACACAGTAATGAAGAATCGAGCTTTATAATTAATAATAATAACGTTCGAATTTTCTCGTTTAATTTTACTTTTTTTCTTTTTATTATGTTTGTTCTTTTAGAGCGCAGCACTAAGACCATAGTGACATCTCGCCAACTCTTCGGGGTAAACTAGGCATCTTGTTAAATTGACCTATGTCCACATTTCTTCAATGGAACATTATTTTTACGATCAATCACGGTCAATGTGGTACAAAACATTGTAAAAATTATAAGTAGGTAGTCTAATGACACATTGAGGTCAAGAGTAGGCCCATATAATATTGAAAAAAAAGGTCCATGTAATAAAGGGCAAACCTATTGACAACAACCGGACACTAATCCAGATTCCTGTCTGTTTCCATAGGATTGTACCAATTTCTGCTTACGAAGACATGTGACTTATGATCCCCAAGATTCAAACTAAGGTCTAGTTTGGGGATCACCGTCCATATTGCTATTTTAAAGTACTTGATGATTAATAATAAATAATGTTAGAATACGGTCCACGGACAACACGATACCAATTACAATAGTCATCGACTCGGCCATTACCATAAAGTACAACATCTAAATAAATAGCCCACAAAACTGCCAGTTATGAATAAAAATAAACGCAGAAATTAATCATAATTGCTTTTAGCCGCGGTCGGTGAGAGCGACCGTTATTTTAGTACGTTATTCTTTATTATTATAATAGTAATAGATATGGCTGGCTATTGTCAACTTTCACCAATACTAAGCAATACGTATGTGTACCTATGCGTAATAATTATTGAGTTGTTGGAATTTGAACTCTCAGCGCGGAGCGGAACGTTAAAAATTGCTTTTATTTAAGTAGGTACTACGTGCTTTTATTTAGGTAGGTTCCTACTAAAATTATGAAGATGGATGGATGGATTTTTGTTTGTTACTCTTTCACACTAAAACTTCGGAACGAATTTGGATGAAATTTTCAACACAGATAGTTTATTAGGTACCTGGATTAAAACAAAGGATACTTTTTATCCCGGGTATGATCCCGTGGGACAATTAACAAACTTCAAGCCGTGGGCATAAGCTTATAGTACTTACATAATCTTTTTGCTTTGTCCACACGTCGTCCGCACGTCGATTGCGAGTACTAGGTACGCACCTGAGCTTTCTGGAGAACATCACCGACAATGTTCGTGTATGATGTTCTAGGTTCTAGGGCGTCCCCTCTAGCTCCCGGCGCGGCGTGTCCATTCACATCAGTAGGAACAGCAGTCTGAGTCATTTTTGTAACCAAGACATAAGTATACCCTAGGCCGCATCATCGCTTCATATCAGGCGAGTTGCGGCCTAAAGCAAGCCTATTTAATATTTAAAAAAAAAGTTTACCACAGTCTATAATGCTGTGGAAGTTATGGAAGTGGCCAAGAATTGATTTAATCATTATATTTAAGAAGAAGAGTATCATCGTCTTCGGTCTATTTTTAGCCATTCAGTAAAGTAATGTTTTGTGGATGGATAACGTAAACTTTAAACTTCGGTTTAAATGTTTTTGTGGAGCCGCTGCTATCAAATACTTAATTTAAACTTTTTGTTGATGTTTTAATAATTAAAAACATGTTCAAGTCATTGACATCATTGAGTCATTGGCAAGGTCAAGGTCATTGATTGCCATTGCATTTTGAGGTAAGATTACACTTAGGTACCTTTTCGTGGGTATAAGTGTCGTAGGGTCTTTTTTTTTCTAAATGAAGTCAGCGTTATTCAAGCCTCTATCGTTTGTGAAGTCCACGATGCGTAGCATATGTACCTACTTTGCTTGCCAATGAGATCAAAAATCCGGAAAGCAAGAGCAGTGATTTGGTCCTTCATTGTTTTGAGAGCAATAGTGAAGGTAGTTGCCTGTCTGGAGTCTGGACCGAACCGTGTCTGGATTCTCTGGAGCGGCTGTTCCGTTGGACCACAACTACACTGTGACACTGTGAGGGCTTTAGCAAAGACCGTTTACTTTAAATGCTGACGTTGGGTGGGTAAGTTCAATAAGTTTATACTCGAATATACCTCGTCCGTGGCTAAATAATAAAAGCCGCATTCCATCTGCAGGTAAAGTCGTGCTTGCCAATGTCGGTTCGTGGACGGGTGACCATTCATGACATACCGAGTTTCCTCCGTGCCTCGGAAAGGCACGTCAAGCCATTCGTTCATCTTTGACAGCCGTTACAGGTAGTCAGTGGCCTGAAAGTCTGTCAACTGCAATCTCACCAAAACAAAAGGGGTATCGTATTACCCAGTACTAACTGGATTGTGGAGCTCAGATAGGCAGTCGCTCCATGTAAAATATTGGTATTCAGCTGCATCCGGTTATCTATATACTAATGGAAAGATTTGATTTTTTGTTTGTTTGTTACGATTTAACGCTATAAATACTCGATCGATTTTAAAAATTCTTTCACCATTAGGAAGCCACGTCTTTACTGAGTAACATAGGCTATATTTTATGCCCGTACTCCCACGGGAACTACCCGTGTGAAACCGCGTAACGTCAGCTAGTTGAGAAAATAAAGGTAAATGATGAGTCAATTACCTACAGGTATCTGGTGCCTGGTGCCGCATTTCTGTTTTGGTTTGAAGGATTACTGCAAGTGCTGGAGACATAGACAAACGAGGCGCATCATCACAATCAAGAGACTATTCAGGATCAGTCCGATCAGTCCATCTATAGGCTTGTGAAGAAGAGGGTGTAAAGTTCTTCATTACCCATGGAAAAGGAAGTGTTCCGATCAGACGGGTGTTGTCTGGTGGACTACTGCCCAATGTTGGATATATGTATAAACTTATAAGATAGATCATAGGGTATATATAGTATATCTGGAGGTTCCATTTTCTGACACTGGTGGCTCTCTTGTCTTCTCTTTGGTTTTATGCAAACGTCATGTAGTTTGTGCGTATAATAAAATATCGTGTTAAGTACTAGAAATCTAACGTGAGTTTTATTGAAATGCTGCCGAAACTCCAAAACCCGGCAGTTGTATCGAGTTGCTGTATAGTCTCAAGTGGCTAGGAATTTGATATTATGATAATATTTACTTTAGTTTTGTGTCATAGATGGCGCTGTAGCACTTTTTGTAGTGCCGCTACACATGTATAGGCTGCAGGACAAATTTACCACTAACCTTCAAATACGTACCTACTTGCTTAACAACATAAACTTGTTAACCTGTACGAACTTGCAAAAAACAAATAGAAGCGGTTTTAAATTGTACTTTGGCACTGATTGCAAATATGCTTACACAGTTCATTCCTAGGTATTGATAAAATATTGTCCATTTTGCAAGTGCAAAGTATCATTTTATTTGTGTATTTTGTAAGGCGTGTTAACTCGAAACACGATACTTCCGAATGTATTGTTTGTATTTCTTTAATATTTTTACTGATCTAGGCTTTTGGAGTCGATGTACGTACCCTCTTTAACCGACTTCAAAAAAGAAGAATGAAGTTTTCAATTCGGTTGTTTTTTTGAATGTATTTTTACCTTCTGAACCCGATGACAAAAAAGAAACAATGAAACACAAATACATCTAAGTTGGAATTTGTGGTGTTTTTTTGGAACTATTTTTTTTTTTGCAATAGTTATTTGTGCAACAAGAGAGCAAAGTGGGTTTTTGCTGCGAGTGTTGATTTTGAATCCCGAGTAAGCGAAGGATTCTATAGTTGAATCACGAGCGTAGCGAGTGATTCTAGGTTAGAATCCTGAGCGTAGCGAGGGATTCAAAGACACGAGATGCAAATAACTTTGGTCTCGAGTAACACATACAACTTTTCACCTCAGCAGCGAGAACATATACCTAAAGGTAAAAAACAACATGGTAAAAATTAAACCACCACGCCACATTAGGAGACTAGACACATGAGAGCGGCGGTGGCCCAGTGGTGGCGGCCCCGACTTACGAATAGTAAGTCGCGGGTTCGAACCTAGGCAAGTGCATGACTTTGTGTAATTTATTTCATCACCACTGCTCTCAAAACGGAAAACATCATGAGGAAACCGGCATGTCCTAGAACCAGAAATTCGAAGACATCTACCAATCCGCACTGGGCCCGCGTGGTGGATTATAGCCCATTCCCTCTCATTGAGAAGAGGCCGTGTCCCAGCAGTGGGAACATTAATAGGCTGATGATGATGACAACATTTAAATAATTTCAAAAAATCAAAAGTGAAATGGTTGTAGTTTTGCAAATTAAAAGTAACAGCTCAGTCTCCATTGCTTAAAAATGTCATAAGTTTTTAGATATTTTTCGCGAGACTTTCCAGGCAGGAAACTTAATTCTGCATTTTTTACATTATGCATCTATTCTTCGGGTGTTAAATAGAAGACTTCGTCACTGGACTCAATTATATTTATTTGTTATTATTACTTTATTATCCAAATGTTATTGTACTTTGTAGCTAGTGTACACTGACCAAACTATTGCTAGAACACACAGAAAATAAAACAATTAAAATATAAATCCCCCAATTTAAAAAAAAATGCGTTCTGAAACTACACTCGCGGTATTCTGTCTCAATACTTAATAAAGTTTGTTATAAGTAACTATAAATAAATAAGTAGATACATGATAAACTTCGTATTTTTTTCGTCAACATTCTTCATCTTGATATAAAAAATATAATTCGATTATTCGAAATATAACAATTTTTCATATAAAAGCTAAACACGTGATTTACAATATTACGGTTATCGATTTACAATATCGGTATCCGAACGTTTTATTGTTTGTTTCTTTTTCGGGCATACTAGATATGGAATTTGAAAATCGAATTTCGAATCGACTTGTTTCTATCTCTCGCTTTTTTCGTATCGAAGTGAAAGTGACAGAACAAAGTGAAGTTGAAATCTTTCGAATTTTGTGACTAGGCGCCTGCACAGTTCTCGGTATTTAAAAAAAATAATTAAAAAGTTACTTTGTCTCACGCTCGCAGCAAAATCGAATTTTGCTCACTGTCTGTAAACAGCAAAACCTGCTTGTTTGAGGTGCTGAGGTGAAAAAAAGGTTTTTCCCTCCAACAATGTCGGGGGTAGCATCAAGTTCATCCCGATGCAGCTGAATACCAGTATTTTATATGGAGTGAATGCTTATCTGGACTTCATAACCCGGTTAGGTACCCCTAGGAGGTATTATATAGGGTGTAAAAAACCTCTTAACGAAGCCGAAAGGCACTTGTTCTCCTCGTCATTGCGATCATTTTTTTGTTCTACACCATACCTGGGAACCTTCTAGTTACGGAGATATTGGGGATCAAGGTTCCAACTTTTTAACAACTTTTATTTTAAATACAAGTTTTTAATGAAAGATTTTTAATTTAAACACCTCCACGACCCCCGTACTATTCAATCCATCCATCAGCACAATGTTTTGAGTGCGTTACATTGAGTTCTACCACAAATCATGATTTTTCACCGCAAAAAAAAAAAAAAAGTCGTTTCCCAGCAATAATTTTTGCGTAAAGTTACTTAGTTTGATGTACAGAATGCTTGGTTGACGGCTTCGTGATGAGGTTGTTTACACCCAGTATTATCTGTGCCCCTAGGAAAAACAGGAGGCCTACCACGAGCTCTTAACGCGATCCATTTTAGGACCTAAACTGAACTGTTCTTCTAATTCGTACCATGACGTCAGTTTAACGATTCAATTTAGGCCATGCCATCTGACAGCGATTGACTCCAAACTGAGTCGCAAGTTTTGGTTTCATTCATTCAATTTTGCACTAGTTTGGTACCACGACGTCCACATAGCAGCTCAACTGTCAAAATAAGCGATTCAATATAGGTTACTATTTCTTTATCTTAAACTGAAACGTTTACTGAATTATTGACGAAAATAAAGTTTTAAAACCAATGTGAGTGTACTTTAATCTTTCTTTTAAAGTCTAAAATACCTATTTATATGCTTTTTTTAACCACATTTGTTTTTCTCTAACAGATGTCTGATGAACAGCTTTAGTTTGAGTTTTTTGAGGAAGATTATACTAGACAATAAGTTAAAAACAAATAAAACGTTAATTGCTTCTGAGCGTGTCTGACACTAAAAAAGCGCGAAACAAGGTTATTTGATACTAATAGCGTTATCTCTTTTTCACCAAAAACGTTTCAAACGCGGTTCAGCCACAAATTGCGATCTTTCATTCACTTTTAACGATCCAAATGCCGCTGAGCGTATTGGACGTCATGGTACGAGTTTGAGCGATGCAGTTTAGGAACCTAAACTGAACTGTCTTGCTTTTGAATCGTTTTTAATTAGATCATGGTAGGCCTCCAGGTCGTCAGACTTTTTGACTTCAGGGGGTCTAAAATGGCCGCTTTAGCAGAATCAAAATATAAATCACGTTAAAAATCTTAAATTCTTAAAATAGACCCTATAGTTATGATGATAAAGTTCATTTTAAGAAATAACATTTTTAACGTGATTCATATTAAAATTCTGCTAAAGCGGCCATTTTAGGCCCCCAGATCTTTGACAGTTATGGTCATAACTGTCAAAGATCAACAAATAGCAGCGGAGACCAACGATTACCAATGATTGTACTTTCGTGGCAGGGAGTGAACGATCACCCATCCACAGACCGGCCTCTACAACCGCTGCTTGACCTTGAAGCTGTTATGATGTTGCCTGTGAGGATGTTATTGCTTAGCCACAAGTTGTTGGAGCGTGAAGAGCGCAGTATTTTCACGGAGCAATAACCGACATCTTTAAAAGCACTCTTATTTACTATCTGCAATATAGTAGCTATGGGATAACATAACATCGCGCTTGTAATCCCTGAGGGGTTAGGCAGAGGTGTACCTAATAGTACACCTACATTTCGCCACTAATATTTAAGTCCCATGTAATACACTTTGCTATATAATCATTAAAATATATTGGAGTTTTTGATAAAATTAATTATTTCTTTTCTATTTTTATTACTTATTTAAATTGAGCCTGTATTGTATCCATTTGACATACTTAATATCGTAGCCTGTGACATTTGATGTAGTATTATGATATTTTTCTATTGTCTCTATTGTAATGTGATATGATTTGACATTAATTTATAAAATGGAACTATAATAATACCTATTCTAATTGTTATTTAAAATAATATTAATTGATTATGATTTGCATGCCCTGTGACGTCAGAATATGGAGAACTAACTTCTATGACAACATCTATGTACCAATTTTTATACCCATGTTTGCAAAGAAATAAATGCTTTGATTTGATTTGATTTGATTTAGGGGCGAGCCTATTGCCTTCAATCGGGCACAAATCCAGACTCAGTGGCTACTACTGAGTAATTCCTGATGGAAAAACCCAATTAGACTTTGCCCGAACTGGGAATCGAACCCGGACCTCAAGCTCAGCAATCGCGCTTGCAACCACTAGATCTACGAGGCAGTCATGGGATACTCGCTGTCAAATTAGTCAGACATCGAACTGACGACCTCTCACTCGTAAGTCCGCAACAACACTATTGTGCTACTGTGATATTTAGTACCGTAAGACAGACTAAGTATTCTCGCTCGCACTAGTAGGGTAATAGGCATGACGACAGTATCAAAAAATTGCAAATCTATTTAGTCGGTCAGTTAGAGTATTGGAGATTAATGGACACGTATTTTTTTGTTTTTGTAAATCAATGAATATTGACCAAAGATAAAACGCACCAAAACTCGGGAGTGGGGGCTCGTGACGTCAGAACTGGCTAACAAATTATACCATGGCGTGACGTATTAAGAATTTTAAAAGCGTCGTATCTTCGTCAATTTTGGTTTACGTAACAAAAGAAAAAACACGGGTCAAATATTTTTTGATAATCTAAGTGACGGACTAATTAGATTTTTTTTGTCGTCTCGCCTATTGTCTGTCTTAAGACAGTCTTGTCTATTGTGTGCGCTAGCCCTAACTATTACAAATCACCTCTGAGAACAACATAGTTATTATAACCTAGAGATTGCGCCACTTGAAGTAGCGAGAGGCGAGCAGTCCCCTTGTCTGAACGACACATCAGTTTGGCAATCTTCTCGTAGCTACCGCAGTGTTGCAAGCACAGAAAATGCGAAGTGATGATCTAGACAGATTGTTTTGGAGGTTAATGAACTTCAATAGTTTATGAACTATGTTTATTCTAGCCTTCTTCAGCCGTTTCGGAGATTAGCCGGAACATACAGACACAGACAACAATTTTCACATTGTTTTTTGTTATAAGTATCGTATATACACTTCCTTAATTATGCATTTAGTAAAAAGCTTTTAATTTAAAATTACCAACAGACACATCATTATTTATTTGTTTAGATAAAGTCGGTCGTCCACTGCTACGTACTATCGAGGACACGCCCGCCAGATCACAACTAAGCTAATCTTTGCTTGCACTCGCGACATAGAAACGCTCTCTAGCCCCGCCCCGTTGACTTTGTATAGAAATAATTAATGAAAGACAATACCAATCGGCCGAGCGCACTGACGATGCACGCCAAACGAGAGTTATTGTTATTTTGCGCGCCAAAATTGACGCTTTCCTAATGGGCCTAAACTTTAAGGGGGCGTTGCTCGGCGAATCCGCATGATTTATGCGAAAACATTTTTAACTGATCCAGCGTAAAAGACCACGACTGTACATTGAAAGTATACGGAGAGGTTATATACACGACAGCTGGTGCCTGATGTTTACGATTGGCGCCTTCATAAATGAGACGCTAGGACTCGTAACTTTATTTTGCACATTAATTTTAGCTCAAAACGACACGAGTGAGCTAGCATAGTAGCATGAGTCACTCTAACTTCGTAATAGAATAGTAATGAGTGGTTAACGCCCGCTCAGTGCGTGCATGACCAAACCTGATGAACATAAGCATTACGCCCGCAATCCCCGAAGGGTTGGACAGAGGTGTGCCTAGGTATAGTAGGTAGGTGAAATATAGGTCCCATAAAATAATAAGTGACGAGCCTATTGCCACCAACCGGGCACAGAACCCAGAAGCTCATGATCAGTAGTTGCTCCTGTTGCTCTGCGACCGAGGTAGTTTGATGATGAATAAAAAAAACCGGCCAAGTGCGTGACGGGCCACGCGCAGTGTAGGGTTCCGTAGAGCCCGTTATATTTTAGATTTTGTTTTTCAATGCAAGTCTTCACCCGTTATAAACAAGCAACTACTTCATCTTAGTCACTTTATAAGATTCATTCTAAGGATTTTGTATTGTGTATGTATTTGTATATATACACACCGCTACAAAATCACAGCTTTCTAGTACTTACGGTCTCTTAGCAAAACCACGGACAGACAGACAGACGGACATGGCGAAACTATAAGGGTTCCTTGTCAGGCTTACGGAACCCTAAAAATATCGTAATAGTGGTAATGACGCCCGCGCAGTGTGTACATAGCTAAGCTTGGCGAACTCCTGGAGAGAGGTTAGCACATGATGTGTTGTCATAGTTTTTGCTTGAAAATTATTATTGTAATAGAATCAAGTCTGACTTAATTGATGATGATCAGATCAGAATTTGTGCCCGGTACTATAGCCGGAAATATTAGGGGGCGAGAGGCTTATCTCGCCCCCTAATATATTATTACATGAGATATATATATTATAGTAAAACCCAATGAGACTTAAACAGCATAAAATAACTTAAATAAATTCGGTTGCACTAATGATGCTTAAGACTTGCTTTACTCGCAAGCATCGTTATTACAACTGTTTTTTTTTTCATTGTTATTTTAGCGATCGAAAGCTAGCGATTTTGTCGTTATCTCAGCGAAGACTGCCGCACCAGGGCTGATGCCCAGACAACAACGACAACACTGAATGAACAACATGAATTTATTTTTATTTTTGTATTGTATGTTATTTGAATGCTTATTTTTATTTTTATGATTCCATGTTAATTAATGTAATTGGACTTGTGCCGTTTTAATTAACTATAAATAAATAAATAAATAAATAAATAAATAAATAAATAAATAAATAAATAAATAAATAAATAAATAAATAAATAAATAAATAAATAAATAACACACACACAAAATGACATTGTCGTTTCCTGCAGCAGATACAACCAGCCCCGTTCTACCTCAGCCACTTCACCTATTTAAGAATAAAAAAGCAAAGTATAGTGTGCATAATACTTAAATCCCATTACACCGTCACCAGGGTCCTACAAAACATACATTGCAGTACTCGGACTCATTATAAAATTAACACAAAGCGAATAAAAAACGTCTCCGGACAACAATCACTGTGGCTGTGCTGCTGAGTGTAATGCTGCTGAGTTTGAGAGTCAGCGTGTTGTGTGGAGTTGGGGGAAGTGGGTGGCTGTGTTGTATGGTCGGGTTATAGTTGTTGAGATTGTAAGGTTGGCTGTACAGGCGCGATTTTATTGGAGATTTGGTGGATTATGTAGTGGTAGGGCGCACAGCTCCTGATGGAGTTCGAGTTTCGGCTATTTCCGACATGATGCAGGCTTAAATTCCGGAATAAAGCGGTGAAATTACAAGCAGAATAGACCGAGCTATTAAGCCTAGCAATTGGAAAGTGTAAATACCATATAACATCCCTGCAGCGATTACTAACAACCCAGGAGAATGACCCTTTGTTAATCCAACAAAAAAAATTAACTAACTCAGTTAAGTTGATCTATTACAGACTGCATGTACTTCGGTGAGTGTGCCCAAGAGCTCCACGAACTCATTTCACAATTTCCCTTCTTTTTAAAATTTTGTCTGTCTGTTTGTTTCTGCTATTCTACAAAATAGCTGGACCGATTTTGACGGGACTTTTACTCGCAGATGATGTTAAAAGGATCCTAATGCCTAGGTTACTTTTATTTTAGAAAAAAAACGGGTTCCGTGCAAAAAAATTAAAACCCAATTGTTAACGAAATCCTATTCAAATAAGAAAATAATACTTTTATAATAATTTCGAAGGTCGCGGGCAATAGCTAGTTTAGTTATATAAACCACGACAAGGCAAAAGCAATTATTGACCAATAGGCGAGACGACAAAAAAAAAATTAAAGTTAGATTATCAAAAAATATTTATAAAAAAAATAAAAATATATATATTATTTTTCTTTTGTTACGTAAACCAAAATTGACGAAGAAATGACGCTTTTAAAATTCTCAATACGTCACGCCTTGGTATAATTTTTAGCTAGTTCTGACGTCACGAGCCCCCACTCCCGAGTTTTGATGCGTTTTATATTTTTGTCAATATTCATTGATTTACAAAAACAAAAAATACGTGTCCATTATTTTCCAATAATCTAACTGACGGATTAAATAGATTTGCATTTTTTTGATACTGTCGTCATGCCTATTACCATGACCGATTACTGTAATTCTCAGACTTTGCCAGCACTATTCTTAGTACCAATTTATCAGCGATTCCCATCAGCAAATTACTGTAATTCACTAACGATAACTACTAATCGCTCGGACAAGTCGTAAATCTAGAGCCAGCCTTACTTATGTAGAGGGGAGAACCCACTTGCACGTTTTTTCTTAGCTCGCCCGCCAGTCTTCCTTCGTGCATTTGACAGTGCGCTCGCAGTGTTGCTAGTAGAAATAAATACGTTTTTTTTTTGTTTTTAATCAAGGCTGAGGATATAAAAGGTAAGCCAACCTTTTTTGTAGCGCGTTAACTTTGTGATAGTGTTTTTTTTATTATGTTTGGTATTGTGTAATTTGATGTACTTAAATAATACGCTTATTGGAGTTTGTGTTTTTAAAAGGGTACTTATAGTGTTATGTTTAATTAAGCGTTTTTTTTTTCAATTGTTTTTTTTTTGCGTGTGTTGTGATTTATTTTAACCTGATTATCAATTGTTTTTTTTTCAAAACCTCGTCTGTTATTTCTTTTGGAAAAATAAATGTGAAAATAATCGTGAAAAAGACAGATACTTAGAGAAAAGAAGGGCCTTAATGACCGATTTCAAAATACAACAGTGTTACAACAGAGGGTTACCTTATCCTTTTCTCAGTAATACCTCAAAGTCTAGATTTGTGAATATCTGCTCAGTTAATTACAAATAGGGCTTGCCTCTGCAAGGTACTATAAACTGCAACTCTGCCTATCCATCTCTCCATAAAATAGAGCCACGATGCCTTCAATTTTTTTTTAAAGCAATAAATTTATTTGTATTAAAATGTATCTTACTAATGTGAGGATGAATGTGTGTTGGTTACCCTTTCACGCAAAAACTACTGAACGGATTTGGATGAAATTTAGCACACAGATAGTTTTTACCCTGGATTAACACATAGGATACTTTTTATCCCGGTAGTAGGTTCCCGTGGGACAATTATCGAACTCCACGCGGGCGTCGCCGCGGCTATACGCTAGTAAAGCTCGTTACATTATAAAACTAAAACAATTTTCATGCAGTGCTATATTGATAATATACCATAACCCGAGATCCTTCAACAGACTAAGTAGGTACCAACGTGCAATCACGAACTTCGTATCAAAACAAACTGCTAAACCTGTTTATGGCTTAAAAAACAATCACACCGCAGACACGAATATACTTCCTTAATTATATAAGTACGTTGAGGTTCTCATAGTCGGTACTATACCATTTATTTAGTATGATAATGCTTTTAAATCTCATGAGAATTACAAGTATTTTCAGCATTCTCATCTTCATTCTCCGACGACCCGATGGCGCAGCGGTAGTGAGGCTGCCTTACGTTCTTAGGGTCCCGGGTTCGAATCCCGGTACGAGCAAATGTTTGTGTGATGAGAATGGACATTTGTTTCCGAGTCATGGATGTTTAATATGTATAATAAGTATGTATTTACAAACAAAAAGTATCTATGTAGTATATCAACTATCTGGTGTCCACGACACAAGCCTCGTTGCTTAGTGTGGCATTAGATGGCACTGTGTGGTAATGTCCAGCGATGTTTATTTATTTATTCTCCTGCCCTATTCCAATATATTAGTGGTCGGCGCAGCATGTCTTCTTCTTCCATACTTCTCTATTACTCGTCATCTCATCAAACACCTCCTTTCTAGCCATATCATCCTTCACACAGTCCATCCATCGTGTCTTTGGTCTTCCTCTTCTCTTATACCCATCCACATTCATACTCAAAACAATCCGCTCGTCATTTTCCTCATTCCTCCGCATCCCAAGATACCTACCACGACAATAGATTCCACACACCTGTTCAGTCACCGGCGCTACTTTCAGACTTCCTCTTACGTTATTTTATCCATTCGTGAAATGTTTTGGCAAAATATTTTGACCAGAAAGTAATCACTTTGCAAGCGTGCTTACTTATTTATAAATATTCCCGCTCAGAATTACGCGTGTAGTGAGAAAATTAAACATAAAACAATACACATCGTTAATTACAGCTCAAATAAACAATAACATTACCTACACTTAACCTTTTGGAAGCGTTTCAATGCATCCATCAGTACAATCAATGTTTTGAATACGTTACAGAGTCCTTTCGTAAAACAAGACTTTTCACACCAAAAAAGTCGTTTCCCAGCAATCATTTTTGATGTACAGAATGATTGGTTGACGGCTTTGTGAAGTTTGAAATTGGGACCCGTAGCGCCAAAGCTGTCAAAGTCTACCAAGTAATTTGTTGTAATTGTTTCGTTTATATCGTTGTTCCATTGAAACAATAATACTTTTAATAACTACTCAATCACTTTCCGTGGTTTGAATTTTAATGTGCATTTAGTATGCATTAGACATCCATCACATAAATGTCATCGTTTATTTCTTGTCAATAATTTGTTCGTTGAATGTCTTTGATTTATGACAGTATTTCCCATTAAAAAACGAATGACAAAGGCATAAGGTTTCATAAAGTGTTTAGACAATGGTAAAACGTATGATGTATGTAGACGTATAGACGTATAACCAGAGACTTTTCAATGTATCCAAAGTCGACATACATCAGCAAACCTCTTAATTTATGTATTCATTTAATACTATAAGCACACATAATGTTCAGAGGCGCACGGTTAAGCAATACGCGCGATTTTCTGTCATCTATTGAGGAGTTCGATTGTCTAATAATCACGACAAAAGGTATTTAGAAAACAGTTCGAAAGTTTACCTTTTCTAATAACTCGTCGGATTCAACTTAGATTAGAAAACGCTAGTTTTTATAATCCATTAACATTTCCGTCTATACACTTCCGACTGTGTGGCTATCTAACAGTTGCAGATATAACCACGTCTTGGTAGTTATGTCATAAGTAATAATTAGCAGTGCGGAGACCTCTTGACCCGTGGCTAATTGGCAAGCTAACACGATACGATTGGACGACGGGTAACCTGAGATGTTTGTCTGTTTCTTAGTTATTTGTGCTTAGTAGTCAGTGGTGTCTATTTTCCAGCAATAGTCATCATTATTCCTGTGCCAAATAATGTCATGATCAATGAAAACCAGTGAAATGTCCTCCTGTCAGTCGTCAGGGTATCAGTAGGTATCAGTGAATTAATGAATTAAATGGACACGATAATAGGTAGTTTTAATAACCACAAAGCAATAAAAAACTAGTATTAACTTATGGCCCACATAGTCGCAGCTTTCAAAATACAAAGTTTTATAGTACAAAGACACGAGATATTCTCCGTTTCCATGAATGCTAATTGCAAAAACTACAAACACAAAAATTATGCAAATATTTACTACCGCAAGCTAACTACTAGGGATGGGCAAAGAATAGGAAAAAAATCGTAAAACACGATGCAGTATTCGGCCTTATCTATAACTAACTGCTCACCTCGGTGTAGCACTAAAAGGTCAGGATTTTGAAGAGGAACTTTCCGGGTTGTTCAAGGGGTTATTTCATTTTTCAATAATAATAATTTATTTAAAATAATAATTTTGCAGCAACAACCCAGGGCCCGAAATCAGGATTTTTGCCCCCTCACCATCTTCCTGCTCTCCTGCCACTCGTACGTACTCGGGGTCGGCGCAACGTACGTTATCTTCTTCCATTCTCCCCTGTCAGACGTCACAGCACCATTTATTCCTTTCTCTTCTCTTTCATATCATTCTTCACACAATACATATTGTTTTGGGCCCGCCCTGTACACACACACACAGATAACTGGTGGGGTGTTCTATACACTTTTGCCTCCATAGGAGGAATCATTCGTGATGTTTTGTTACATTCGGCTTTCGGCCTCGTCTATTCGACGTCGTCGTCTTCATTGTGGTCTACAACTATCTATCTCGGTCGTGCAATTCTGACACACATAATATTTTTCACTGTTATGATATAAATAACAGTTAATATTTATGTTTAAACATATTATTAATTACTATCTTTATTGCTGTCATTATTAATTGGGTTATGACACCGTATTGGATTTGTGTAGGTCAGATTGTATTCTTGGTTTTATTTATCAGCTCTAAGGTTGAAGGTCTATTTGTCGACTTGCTGCCATCTGCCCATATATTGGGAAAAAATCGCCGTTAATAGGGGAGGATGGCACACATCTAGTTTCATCCACCCCCCACAGGTTACATAGTTTACAAAAAAAATAACTGACTTCAAAAAAAGTGAACAGGCATCTTCTGGGCACGCTCGTCTCATCATAGACCTCATCTATCGCTTGCCATCAGGCGTGACCGAGGTCAAGAGCAAGCCCACTTTAGAATTTAAAAAATAAAATAAAAAGAACCACTAAATGTGGAAAATTACTTTGATCACGGAGTTATAATATAAGGTAAAAAGCATTTAACAGCCGAATTGAATACGTCATCATCCTTTTTATTAGAAGTCGGTTAAAAATGAAAGTAGCCATTAATTTTATAATTGGTTAATATCGTTTAATTGATTTCTCTTGATTACGATAATGGTACACGCCTCGTTGACTAAGCGGTTTTCATAGTAACTTTAATAACGTATGAAATTGGCAACGACTGTGGAGCATGAGGTTCTGGGTTCGGTTCCCGGGTCGGCCAGTGTTATTTATTTATTTAACGGTTTATGTACAGTAAATACAGAAAAGAAGAAAATGGTGACGGGTGTGCTCGATATCAGTAGCTGGCACAGTCCGGGTTGATGTCCAGTTTCCACATCGGAAATTTCGATAGCTTATGATTGCAGAGATAACGACAAAATCGCAAACTTTCGATTGCTGATTACTAACGAATAAATTCGGTGGCAATAACGATGCTTGCGAGAAACGCATCTTGGATGTAGAGACTTGCGTTACTCGCAAGCATCATTATTTTTTTTTTTTTGTTATTATTGCAACCCAATTTATTCGTTAGTAATTATCAAAATTGCAACCGAATTTAAATAGTTTAGTTTATTTGAATTGATTTGTAAATTGTAAATAATAGACATTTTGAATTCAATTTTTTTTTTAGGTCTGTTTAAATAATTGTGTTACCATGATTTGTATGTGAATACGTGAATTATCGCCATTATCCCATGATCTGTCCACGAAGTAGAAACAATAGTTAAACAATGGTCGGGTCGACAGTTCATGATTTAAAATGAAATTTTAAATCTTATAACAACCTACTTAGTTGTTAATGATTTTTATATATTTTTAATATTTCTAGTGATAAAATTTAGCTAAGGGTTCGTTTAAAAAGTAGATATCTAAATATATAAAAGAAGAAACTGACTGACTGACAAACTGACTGACTGACTCATCTATCAACGCACAGCCCAAACCGCTGGGTCTACAGATTCCAAATTTGGCAAGTAGGTCCCTTATGTGGTCTAGGGGTGCACTAAGAAAGGATTTTTCAAACGTTAGTAATTATCGTTAGTAAGTATCAAAAGTTAGCGATTTTGTCGTTACTTATCTCTGTCGAGCCCTGTTCCGCCCGGGTATCGAACTCGGGACCCCATCAAACAAGATGTTTTAAGTAATTAACAGCTGTAATCACTAAAATAAAAAGATATATTCCAAACTAGGTACAGTAAATTGGTCATCTTCTAAACAGCTTCCAACATCGTACCAAAAGCTCTCACTACTGATTAGCCAATTATTTCTCCACAAAGTTCTTGTTACATCGGTCGCCTAATTTCACAGTTTCTTGTTACCGAGCGACCTCTAGCGTCGGTAACCTGACTCAAAGATAACAATATCAACGAACCTGATATTATTTATCTTTGCTGAGAATAATTACATATTGCCTGACCCGGGATTTGAACCACAGACGTCAGCCACGGTCGCTAGACTATTAGGAAGCAATTGTCCTATCAGACTTATTGAATTTGCCTGACCTAGAGTTGAACCAGTGACCCTGGGGTCGATGGCACGAGTTCAACTTTAAGGTCAGCAGGATTTTGTGACACCTTGACTTTGACCGCAAGTTTCTATAAGTATCCTCACGTCCCGGCCGCCGCGGGAGACGCTCCGGGCGTCGGGGGCCACGTGGTGGCTTCCGGCCACCGTAGGCGCGGGCCTGTGGACGGGGAGCTATGGGCTAGCTCGCCGTCCGTCCGTCTCATGACGACAGGCCGTGTCGACGGCGCAGGAGTGTTCCACGCGCGCCTCAATGAGAGTCAGCAACAGTTAAGGGGTCCGCAAGGGCCGAAGCCTGCTGGGGCTGCGGGACTGTTCGAAAGAGATACCGTGGCCCCGGAACACAAAGGGCGATGAAGGAACATGGATGGGTTTTAGTCAGTAAAAGTCTGACAGTCCCTCCTGCTCCGCCCAGAGCGGGAGGAGTTATTTGATGATTTCCCATCCTAAAAAAAAAAAAAAGTGGTTTCTATAAGTTAACATCCGTTAGTAGAGTTTACCACCCGTATGATTAAGGTGGATGCTCCAGGGTAGCCGTTATAGAATTATAATCATCAAAATCATCAATACAACCCTCCAAACCCATAAAGGTCCAGGAATTACTTTTTCAAGGTCAAAGTCATTCTATAATTACATACGTCTTACAGTCGCGAGCAATATTTAAATCAACATACAACCTAGCACTGGCCTGCAAATTGCAAAAAACGTAAGAAAATCTGAATTTCGCGGGCTACCCTGGAGCATCCACCTTAAGAAAGCGTAAACATTAACTTAGAATCAGATAGGCAGTCGCTCCATGTAAAATACTGGTATTCAGCTGCATCCGGTTGGATTGGGCGCCGACCCCAACATAGTTGAGCAAAGGCGTGTCATGATCTAAAATCTGTGTACATACATGAAAAAAAATCTGGTGGAATACATACCTACCTCCTTTTATAGAAGTCGATTAAAAAAGGTTAATGGGCTTAATCTTTGAAAGTTTTCTATCTTAACTCCAAAAAATCTTTACGGCTTCCAAAAAGTACAACTACACTGTTTAATAAAATCAAGTGCACACAAGCACACACAGCACACTCCAAGCATTACCTTGCAGAGACAACGTATCGTATACCCGCCTCAGTTGCGGTCACCTCTCCTCAACATAGATTGATAGTCCAAACACGATAGTCAGCCATTAGCCCTGACACCGATGTCTACAGTTCACTAACACCGATGACAGTAGGTCATTTTAATTCTCACTTGTCTGTACAAGATTTATTTTAATGCGAAAATTGATCAATCATGCTTTACTGCAAGGGTACTTAGGAGCTTCTAGACAAATTACCACCGCTTTCAAAACGTTTATTTACTATTTGTTATTATGTTATCTGCAACGATTTTCAAATATTTGACACTAAAATTATTCGTTACGTTACGGTAGCTTAAATTCATACATTTTTAAACTCACGTGGTCACTAACATTATAATTAACACTTGAAACGGGATATTCACCATGTTTATTATTCTTTTTGCGCAAAAACCGCAAAAACTTCGCTAGTTCGTGTGTCGGGAACAGGGGGCCCTACTCTTTAACGTTTCGTCCGTATATTCAGATCCATCCGTCTCTCTCGCGCACGTCTGCAGATGAGTGCGAGTGAGAGAGACGGATAGATCCCGAACGTTAGGGAGTAGGGTCACAGAATCAAGTTGTGAGTGACAGTGGTAGCGGTACGGTAACGAACACGAGAAACTTATCAAGAAGAGGGTAGATCGTTTTATCTGCACACAAACACCCGCAATAACTTCCGTTCATCCGTGATCATAGCGCATGATCACGGATGAAATTGCCTGCTGAAAGAAAACATGACTGCCTCGTTGGTGTAGTGATTGCAAGCGTTACTGCTGAGCATGTGGTCCTGGGTTCGATTCCCGGGTCGGGCAAAGTGTTATTGGGTTTTCCATTGGGAATTTCTCAGTAGCAGCCACGGAGTCTATCCGTTGATGTCCGGTTGATGGCAGTAGTCTCGCCCCCTATAATGCCCCTATTGCAAAATGGGACTAAAGGGACTACAACAGCTACACGCGTTTTTTATCATTCAGAAAAGCGTATGATCCACTGCAATAAACAAAACCAGAAAAATATATGATATTCTTCAGGATATATGTTAGTATGATAGTGTTTTGAAAACTTAATAAAACTAATTTTACTCTATAAAAAACATCACGAACTTATGTCTAAAAATTTCTTTTAACGAGTAAAAACCATACTCAAATACATGCGATCTTTCTGATTTTTTGGTAAATAATTAGGTACACCTGTGTCTAACCCACCCCCACCCATCCGCAATAACTTCAGTTCATCCGTGATCATCGCGCACACTTTGCCACAACGATCGGTCCCGGGCTGCAAGAAGCAGAAAGTTGATATCCGTGACCTTCACGAATTCATCAGTCCACCTATTGGGCGGTCTTACCGTTCTGTAGGTGATAGGTCTACCAACGCGGCTCCTTCTAGTACACGGTCACCGGTCCATACCCTCTCGGCCTCATTGGCCATCCGTTGTACAATGTACTTACTACTTACTTACTTTGTACAATGTAGCATAGTTACCTATGTAACTACTTCGGTCAGCTGATTGTCGTGACGTCGCGGCACAATAGGAGTCAATTGGTGAATGTGGGTCATTGCGCCTGCAGTTAACCTCGCTGGGATTTGGTTGACCCTGTCTTCGAGTATTGTGTAACAGATCTACAGTTACAGACGTCCTCTGCCGAGTCGTTTGCCATGTGTGTGTTCATCATTAGCTTCAGCTCATGATCAGCAAGCTTCCAATTTAACTACTTAGCTTTTTATCACCATTTATTGGGATCAGCTTCCAGTTTAACCGAAAGCGGCTCTTTGTAGAGTAACCCGTCCGGGGAAGCATTTTATATTTACCTTTTTTTTCGGATGGGAAATCATCAAATGACCCCGGGAGAAGGGAGGGAGTGTCAGACTTTTACTGACTAAAACCCATCCATGTTCCTTCATCGCCCTTTGTGTTCCGGGGCCACGGTATCTCTTTCGAACAGTCCCGCAGCCCCGGCAGGCATCGGCCCATGCGGACCCCTTCCTTTTGCTGACTCTCTTTGAGGCGCACGTGGAACACGAACGCGCCGTCGACACGGCCTGTCGTCATAAGACAGACGGACGGCAAGCTAGCCCATAGCTCCCCGTCCATTTTACAGTTACCTCTGTTTCTCCATGAAGCCGTTACCAATCGCCAGCTCTTATGTTTTGGTCGGCTTTCAGTTCCACAAGATACAGCTGAACACCAGTATTTTTATATGGAAAGACTGCCTATGTGCCCAAGTAAGGTACTGGGTGGCTCGACAGTCCTTAATAAGTTTGTTGGCTTCGGGCTTATGATTCCAATGCCCTAGACCTCATCATCTATCTGCCTGTTCCCAACTATGTTGGGGTCGGCTTCCAGTCTAACCGGATGCAGCTGAATACCAGTATTTTACATGGAGCGACTGCCTATCTGACGTCCGCAACACAGTTAGTGCTGGGTTATACGATGCCCCTTTGTAAGACTGGTTGTCAGACTTTAGGGCCACTGTCTAATACTTAGTCAAAGATTTACAATTGACAGCCGGGACCATACACATAATTATGTAACATCATATTTATAACACCTACTCACCTCTGGCAGTCTTATAATCACATATTTTAGTTCACACGCGTATCGCGGTCATTTCTCCCAAATTATTTACAAATTACGCAGAAGATTGTTCTCAAAACAGTTTTTTGTGTTTCCTCAGATAACTGGAGGCGCCATATTATATTTATAAACTCAGTATTTACTCACATTATAGTCTTCTGATACCCCGGGCGAGATAACGAATGGCGGGTCAAGTATTATCACTTTTGTTTCGAAGTAGTTCATAATAGGTCTTCAAGACGACCACACAAATTATAAATGTCTCTAAAAAAACAACAATAATTGAAACACGCAGTCAAATGGATTATAAAATAAATATAGAAATCATTGTTTTCGTTTTTTGGCCTAAATTCATAGTTTCATCGGTAAATATCTTGTTGATGGTAGCGAAATCAGCTGTAGATGGTTTTAAATTAAGTAATGCCAAGTTTTGTTAATGTTTTAGTGAATTTGATTACTAAGGTAAGATTCTGGTGCATCTATTATTAATCATCAAATCTGTGGTGTTCTGCGTACACTAGTTAGGGTTTAGAGTAAAACCACCATATATCAGTGTGGTGTCTTTGTTCAGGGTTGTACAAATAAAACACTGTTTCCAATATTACGGCGTTAGACGTGCTGTCGCTACGACCGTTCAGACTAGACAGGCTCGGTCCATTGGCCCGCGCTCCCTCTAGCGTGCATCCCCACCACAGCACGCATAACTCATTTATTAAACACCACATCTCTTCTTTACAAAATATAAAGAAATAATAATAAGATATTTTATCTTATTTTTCTTATCTGAATGATTGATTGATTTTGGTTCTTTTGTTTTTAATATTCATTTTATTGGTTGTTATTGTTATTTTATTTCTGAATGATTTATGACTTTTGTTTGATTGCCATCACTCACTGATGATTTTAATATGAATTATTTGAATTACGCATGTTCATCTTTTCATCACTTTTTTTTTTTTTTTTTAATGTTCATTAACACTAACAAAATTCACTTATCCTAAGATACATTAACACACTAAATTAAAGACTTTTTGTTAGGCTAGCAGTTCGCCTTTCAAAGCTTACAAAAGATTAAACTGCTAATAACATATTAACACACAATAATATGGGTCTTTATTGACAAATGTGCAAATTGTTTAGTTAATTATAATTCACTGCTTTTGTTTGCTTGTTTGTATAATTTGTAACTTGTGTTTTAATAAATTGATTTATTTATTTATTTGCTTATAAAAGAAATGGCTGATTTAATCTTAACTTATTTGCTCATAATCAAGTTATAGTAAATTTTGAACTTCTCGAGTGGTTTAAATGAGGTTATTTTTTCCAGTTCGTCTTATTTATTATTTTCTTTGATTCCCAATGAAATGGAACTCATTTATAACTGACAAGTAGAAGAATTGTTCCATAAAACCATAAAATGAAATGTGATTTTAATTTAATATCTTTGAATTTTTAGTTTTGATGGATTGATGATGTTTATTTTGCAAGTAGGTTTTTATAAACACTTTAGCACGGCATTTTATTAAACTAGATGGAGCCGGTGTTTCGTACCTGACTACTCTGAGAAGAAACAGCCGAAACAAACTCAGAGGTCATAGTCTCTTTTAACTACACTACAGACATTGCTCAATTCACACGAGGACTATGCATATTAGTGTCTGATATGGTATTTTGAAGAAAGAACCACATAGTTTTGAGTGGACCTGTCCAGTCAGTGCAAGCATTTGTCAATTATCGTGTAGCTCGGCTTAACTCAATTTGTAATATTGACTTGAGACCCACTTTTACTCGAGAATTAAATAAATGACCCAAGATGTAGGCTCTTTGGCTTTGGTTTTCTTGTTTGGCTTCTCTAATTTGACTGTGCTTGTTGTTTTGCAAGATTAGCACTCAAATGTATTGAGAAAGAAGAAACTGTGGTTATTTTAAATTTTGTTACTGTTGTGCAATTTAGTACTCGGCTGCTAAATATTAGCATTTTATTATGTCACAATTTTGAGAGTCCACACTCACATTTAGCTTGATGTCAGCACTATTTTCTTCCCTAATAGTATTTTCACTGCTGACTATTTATGTATCAGCACATACACATATATATATTTTCCACACACATTTACATATATATTTTTCGACACAGATGTCTATGTATATGCACAAATATTATACATATACACAATCATCTATGTATTTCTTTTTCCTCTTGTTCTGCAGTACTTTTAGTAATACCATTGAAACTACATTTTATGCAATCTGCATTGATTGCAGGGCCGGGACTAGTATCACCTTTGTGATTTTTGGTGCCATATTTAGGCATTTTATCACCTTTGTGATTTTTGCTGCCTCATTTAGGCACTTTATCACCTTTGTGATTTTTTGCTGCCACATTTAGGCACTTTATCACCTTTGTGATTTTTGCTGCCTCATTTAGGCACTTTATCACCTTTGTGATTTTTTGCTGCCTCATTTAGGCACTTTATCACCTTTGTGATTTTTTGCTGCCACATTTAGGCATTTTATCACCTTTGTGATTTTTGGTGCCATATTTAGGCATTTTATCACCTTTGTGATTTTTTCTGCCACATTTAGGCATTTTATCACCTTTGTGATTTTTGCTGCCACATTTAGGCATTTAATCACCTTTGTGATTTTTTGCTGCCACATTTAGGCATTTTATCACCTTTGTGATTTTTTACTTTGTAGCATATTTTATGCGATTTGTATTATTTGCAGGCTTCAACCACTGACAGTCGTTTTGTTATATGTTAACCTCTCTATAGTGAGATATTTGGTTGCATGTCAATTTTATTAAGGCGGGTACTTGTTGCCTTTGTATTCTGACCATCGTGGAACTTGTTTAACGGCCTTTTTACGGTTTTAGATTACTCCTGTTATGGTTTTATATTATTGTTGTATCACGAGAATCAATATATTCTTTCTTAAACCAGTTGAACGATAGCAAACATTTAAAACTTGTCTCGTCGAAATTGTATTAGGTTAAATTATTTTCTTCAAGACGTTAGTGCTCCTTAAGTATTTTTTTTCCAAAAGAATCCTACAGGTACCAAGTTTTAACCATGCATTGGTCGTATCCAGCCAATAGCAAAGAGTTCTGTGGGTACCGATAACGTGGCACTTAAATAAACTGTAGTTTGAAAGTTTCACCAAGGGTTCTATTATAAGTGCCTGTCAAGTGTAAACTAAGCAATACGGCCACTTGAAATGATACACGTCGGAGCTAGGGAATATACGATAGGTACTTGCATCGTATTTATTCCTTAATTTGTTTTTGATGACACCACAAAATGCATTTCGTCAAAAATTATCATTAGCCCTAATGGATTTCATGACACTTGTTCAGTTTTAACAATAGGTGAGGTAATAATTACCTCCATTGCTTCGAAATTATCGAAGGGGTACTTGGTTAAAACTGGAATTTACGAGGAATGTTTTCGTAGGGCACGTTAGTTTTTGGTCAAAATTTTCATGTGATACATCAGGTTTTGATCGAAAATAATTTTTGATTAAATTATAGAAATTGATTTAGGCAAATTTTTTATTTTTTAATTATTTTTTGTTTTTCTGAATTTCTTTCGAAATATATTTTTTTTTTGTAGGTGCGACGTATTTCATCTTTTTTTTTATTTTTTTTTTTTGTTTTTTTTTTTTTTATATAATATTTTATTATTAATGTCGAATCAAACAACTAAATTTCGTAACTACGTTCCGACATTCAGTCGTTTGAGTAAGTGGCGTAAGTACTAGTTTTTTTTTTTTTTTTTATTACTCAGTTCATCGATCCATGCTGCACAATCACATTCCTCAGCTTATCGCAGACGATCGCATATGCGATATTATTTATGTAACAATACCTATCTCATATATTAATAACAAATTGTGGATCGAAATATAACACAATGAACAGTATTCGACTAACTTCGCTAACAGTTAATGAATTAAATACTGATTTGTATTGTACGTAATAATGTATTTTAGAATGATTACATGCTTCATAGAACAGAATGGAATATTCATGTACTGAACAGTAGTTTTTTTTTTTTTTTTTTTTCCATGTTTGGTGCCATGGTAAAAGTTGTTTGTTTTCCTGAGTACAATCACGTGTTTACATAATAATATCGGTTTATGTACACCATACAAGTAACATTTTACACAGGGTGATAAAATGGGCGGTCTTATCACTAAAAGCGATCTTTTCAAGACTTATGTAATTATTTAGTTAAATAGTTACAAAATAAACAAAATTACGGAAATAAGAAAAACAAATCACGATTAATACTAAATTTTGCAGGTCCCCTTATTATGTTCTTGGGACTTGGTTAAACATAACTAGCGAAATGTTGAAATATGCACATTTAACAACACTAGTTGACTCGCCAGCGTACCACCGTACGCTGGCGAGCACAGGCCGACAGTTTGACAACGACTCACTTTTAGTTTAGACCCGTGTTCGCCTGGTTGGTGATTGTTTTGTTATTGTGCTTTCGTGCCACTGACTACCTTTAACGACTGTCAAAGATCCAATGATCATTAAGGACAGCGAGACCAACGCTCAAGGTGCCTTCCGAGGCACGGAGGAAACCATGTAATGGGCAGTCACCCACAGACCAACCCAGGCAAGCACGGCTCAACCCAAAGATCGACCGTTATTATTTTTGAAACTGTACCTCACATAATTTCAAATCACTGCTTAAAAGCTTCAATTCAGCCAATGAATGTGTGTGATTTACTTTACATTGCTCACATTTATCACGTCAATTTAATCACCAATAATGCTGTTGAGGATATAATTCCCCTGAATATTGTTAAACAGTATCAATTAAATCACCAGCTATGCTGCTTCCGTATCATTACAATGATGATGTCTTAATGATCAGTTTATCTGTATATAGGCACTGCTATACAAAACCAAAAAAAATAGCTTTGTTATTTCTTTTGTGTCAGTAAATGACCAGGCATTACGCCAGCTTACTTGCTTCATTATGTTTTGAATCACTACTAATAAAATAACCAAGTTAATCGTTTCTAAAAACTGTTAGCAGTACAGCTGTGTTCCGATCTAATAAGTCATAGCACATTCCATCGTAAACAAATGAGAAATTCTATAGGCTGTTGTCGATGTCGCCTCCGTTACATTTTAAATTGTTTTGGTTACTTGAATCATAAAATCTGTTTGGTAATTGTAATAACACAATGATTTAAATATGGTGATTAGACTTACGTGAGCTGTTTTATCATAGCTAAAGAACTACACTGATTGTGGCGCGCACTTTAGTATTCCTTTAGTTATTATAACACTATTATTTCACTATCTCACTACGGGTTTCCCTTTTTTTTTTCACTAAACACACTTTCACTAAACACTTTCACTTTTTCACTTAAAAACACAAACTGTATTTACACTTTACACGTTCACTTTTGTAGTTTTATCCTCGTCGCCATTGTGGTGTTCTGCGTACACTAGTTAGGGTTTAGAGTAAAACCACCATATATCAGTGTGGTGTCTTTGTTCAGGGTTGTACAAATAAAACACTGTTTCCAATATTACGGCGTTAGACGTGCTGTCGCTACGACCGTTCAGACTAGACAGGCTCGGTCCATTGGCCCGCGCTCCCTCTAGCGTGCATCCCCACCACAGCACGCATAACTCATTTATTAAACACCACAAAATCCATTATTAATTAATCATCTTTTTGGAAGTCGGTTGAAAAGGGCAAACATATATACCAACCTATTCTCCTTCATATAATCGCGTCCTCCATAAAGAATATAGTCCACTATTTAAATGTCTAATCACCGTCTTTAACCCATTACTGTTTAATGATATTTTATCTCTACCTTGATCTCAGTTTTAAGTGGCCTATTGGGTCAGTGGATCGTCTTAGTCTCCCTAAGTCCGTACCATCAGCTAGGACTTGAACATAACTGGCGAAGTATGAATACCAATCTGTTTACCACCTCGAAAATACAGCCGTGATTACTGATTAGGATCAACATAAGGATAAAAATCATTCTAAAAGAAAATCTTGCGTCGAAAACCACACTTAGCAAGATTGCTAATTTAGCTGTAGTGAAATATCACATCAATGTTTGTAAATCGTCTCACCCCACAAAGCTTGCTGAATCAAAGGTGATTTCAAAACTTTCAAAACAAACATATTATTAACGTAGCGTTTTATGAAAACAACGATATTGTCCAAGATGTAATTTGATAAGCCGACGAGTACAGTCGAACAAGCTACTAGGTAAACATGGTAGCTAACATAAAACGACAAGGTGTAGACGGACCCTTCACCAAGCATTCTACGCAAAAAGTAGACTTTCGGGGTGATTTTGGGCCACCTGTAACGACTGTCAAAGATCTACAAATGACAGCCGGGACCAACGGCTTAACGTGCTTGCAATATGTAATGGGTGGTCGTGGTCACCCATCAACGGAGCAACTTGCATCATTAGATGTTATCATGTTGAGACGCATATCTTTGCCTGCACACCAAATGGCTTAACCTACTGTACACAAAAGTAATTTAAGTACTCAAAGTAGGTAATTGTGTGAACTAACCGGCTTGTTTTCGTAACACTACAACTGGGTCAGGTTGCGGCTTGTCTCCGTATCAATGCTAGAGGCTACTTAGTGTCAATTCTACAGTTTTGGCGCCGGCGTCAACTTGCGCTCGTTTGCTTACTGGTTTTTGAAAGTCTGTCAGACAAAGAATCGAACGGATTAACTGTGGATGCGGCTCCGGTCACGGACACAGACAAAACTTCCGTAAAGTTCTGGTAAAAATGAGACGGACGAATTGGCGAGACGACAAAAAAAATCTAATAAGTCCGTCAGTTCGATTATCAAAAAATATTTAACCCGTGTTTTTTCTTATGTTACGTAAACCAAAATTGACTAAGATATGACGCTTTTAAAATTCTCAATACGTCACGCCTAGGTATAATTTTTAGCTAATTCTGACGTCACGAGCCCCCACTCCCGAGTTTTGATGCGTTTTTGATTACAAAAACAAAAAAATACGTGTCCATTAATTTCCAATACTCTAACTGACGGACTAAATAGATTTGCAATTTTTTGAAACTGTCGTCATGCCTATTATGGATACGGCTCTGGACACGAACACCTTCGTACAGTACAAATAGACTAACTGAAGTATCTGCTAGTGTGCCTGTCTAGAACCGCGTCCGCAAGTGCTTCGTAACCAGCGTTTGGGCTATCCAGTATTTGTATGGAGGTATTTGTGTCCTGAACGTCCCCTGACCGGTTTCACTAATCCTTGAATCAATAATTTTATCTACTTTCACTGTTTGTGCACTGTAGAATCGCCCCCTATTACATGGGTCTTTAACATAACAAGCGAAATGTGTCTACTATTAGGTACACCTCTGCCTAACCCTGCCAGATTACAGGCGTGATGTTATGTTATGTTAAGAAAGGAGTCAAAGCGGATCGAACGCAAGCAAAACTTTTTATGCGATGCAAGTCGTATGTAAAAGCTAGCTACTTGTTATTTATACAGATTACATATACATGTTGTACAGAACACGAGGAGAAAGCCGCGAACAGTGAAGTACCGTTAGGTAGTGTTGAGAGTTGACAATAGTGGACATTAGTGTGTACGGACACGTTTGTGAATGGCGCAAGCTATGGGCGGTAGCGGTGATAGATGTACGGCTTGAAATGAGAAACTAAAAGCGCCCCGTCAAAATCAAAGGATGTTAATTTACATTACAATAAGACTGTTGTTGATTACATAATAAAAATTATCTCTTCCCTATTCGAATCGGATTATATCAAATTCATGGGTTTTAAATAAAAGCTTTAATTAGTCCTTATAATATCAGCTGTCTGTCAAAATCGGTCCAGTCGTTTCGGAGATTAGGCCATTACATACAGACGGCTGCGGGACTATTCGAGAGAGATACCGTGGCCCCGGAACACAAAGGGCGAGGAAGGAACATGGATGGGTTTTAGTCAGTAAAAGTCTGACACTCCCTCCTGCTCCGCCCAGAGCGGGAGAAGTCATTTGATGATTTCCCATCCTAAAAAAAAAAAAAAAAAAATTACATACAGACAAAAATACTATAAAAAAATGTGTTTTGTTATAAGTACCGTTTAAATGTACTGTCATTTAAGCATTCAGTAAAAGCCTTTTATTTGTATGTGTTGAGTTCGAGATTTATATCTACATATAAACGGAGGTGATCACTTACCACCAGGTCAATAGGGATGATTTCTGACTAAAAGAAATATGATTCTGTTTAGTCTGTCAGTTATATTATCGAAAAATATTGGATACGTGTTTTTTGTTTTTTCAAATTAATAAAAATTGACGAAGATAAAACGCGTCGAAGATCATGAGTGGGGGTTTGTGACGTCACATTCGAGTAAAAAATGTACTCAAATGTGTCGTCACACGAGTTTTCGACGCACTGGATCGTCTTCATTTTTTGTTTACGTGAAAAAAGAAAAAATATGTGTCCAATATTTTTTGGAAATCTATCTGACGGACTTAAGATTCTATTTTTGTAAAATCATTATAACTTGATAGACGCTGTTTTTCCACGTATTATCCGCTTCCTCTCATGCCTTGATCCTCAGGGTCAAAGCTTGACCCACTCGCCACTAACGCCGCTCAGCATAGCACGTCACTTAGAAAGTACCACTGATTCACAAGTACTATACTATATGTACACATATGTAGATACTGTACACTACCGAGTACATTGTCTGTTAGAAAACATCTTCAGTTTGCGGTCGCGTTGTGGTCAGCAGAGTTTCAAGTGATGATTTTTATGTTGTCTTGTTTTGATTTTTTCAATCTCACCTTTCTCTTTCAAGAAAACGTTGCTCGTGACTTTCCTCACGTCAGCTCTAATACTCTATGCCACATGCTTTTTTTTCGGAATAAACAGGGTGTAAACAGACTCACCACGAAGCCGTCAACCAAGCATTCTGTGCATCATACAAGTATTATATTATCTGTGATCATACTAAGTAACTTTACGCAAAAATAATTCCTGGGAAACGACTTTTTTTTGGGGTGAAAAATCATGTTTTACGGTAAAACTCAAAAGTCAGTCTCAATCTAAAATATAATTATTTGGTTGATTGACACATAATATGACATATAGTATGTTTTTTTTCTCTCAAATGTTTGATTTGGTTGATTGAATGTTTCGGATTCAAGTGCGTTTTGTATAAATATCACGAAAGGTATTTCTTGACGGCATGTCAGATCAAATTCGTCACTTTTTTAATTACGTTCAAGTAATGGTCTACGCGGCACGCCCAGGAGGAGATGGCGGGATGAGCTAGACTCTTTCGCAAAGGATTGGCCTACAGTCGCACTAGATCGCGAAAAGTGGAAGTAGGGAAGGGAGGCCTTTCCCTGCAGTGGGACAATACAGGCTTATAATAATAATAATATGAATAGTCTACAAACTACCATATTGACACGAATAATACCGCAATTATCTACACCTGCACCAGCAGCATGTTTGTGCGTTTCCCACAACACAACACATTGTTACGATGGCGAGAAGGCTCACGTAACAACTCCCACGTGTACGGTAATCGGATTGTTTCGCAAACACTCACGTTTGTGTGAGCCCCCGCTGTTTATAGTGGTATGTTTGCGAAAACTGTGATTTGAACATACACATAGATGTCATAAACACACGCTTTTTCACATAGGCAGAAACTACAGAGGGCCTACCTTCCACGAGTTTTGGCTTTTTTCGTAAAGTAAATACGTCGATAAATTCGTAATACGTTACCCTTTGTTGACTGGAAAAACTCAGTTTCACCGAAGGATTTTTTTGCATTAACCGTCATAGTTTTCATAGATTTTTTGGAGATAAGACTTCCAAAGATTAAGCCCATTATTTTTTTTTAACCGACTTCTAAAAAAGGAGGAGGTTATGTATTCCACCAGCATTTTTTTTTTCATGTATGTACACAGATTTTAGATCATGACACGCCAGCCTCTTCCCAACTATGTTGGGGTCGGCTTCCAGTCTAACCGGATGCAACTGAATACCAGTATTTTACATGGAGCGGCTGCCTATCTGACCTCCACAACCCAGTTATTTTGTAACTCGACTCCCCCTGCTGAGACGGGTCCCTCAGACTTCCTAGCTTCTGGCGACTCGTAACTGTTGCAGCTGCCAAGAGCTTTAGTCCTACGAAAGTTTATGAGGATGGCTGTATGTTAGTTACTCTTTCACGCAAAAACTATACTGACTGAATTTTGATGAAATTTGGCAGACAGATGGTTGATAACCTAGATTAATACATACGATACTTTTTATCCCGATAGTACGATCCCGAGGGACAAATTTTAACGAACTATAAGATAGTGTGACATAAGACCTAAGATCATTTTTCGTTTGTTTCAGAACAAAATGAAGACAGTAGCAGTGTTGTGTCTGGTGGCGCTGTTCTACGGCGTGCTCGCCAAGGGCAAGAAGGGAGACGACCATAAGGTATAGACTACATTAAGTATAGTGCAATGTGTTCCGATTTTTGAACATGATGAAGGTACATCGTAGTGCCTGGGACCCGAACCTTATCTGATTTGAGACTCAAAACCTAGTAGAGTACCTACCAATGAATAATTTAATCTGTGTCTCACAATTGTTCACTAGTAAGTGTATCGTTAATGAATGTGATGTATTCGAGGTTTATTAATATCCACTTCTTAATAATTTATTAAAGTAACCGTGCATGCTTAGTCTAATGCTCGGGGTCCCAGGCGGAAAAGGAAGTGCCAGTGTGGCCAGCTATACTGGTAGCTTACAACTAGTGTTGCCATTACAGTAAGTAAATACCTACTTTTTTTTTGCTTCGCTAGATAATATCCCACTGCTGGGAAAAGGCCTCTCCTTCGCGCGGTTTTCTGTGGCCTATCTTTCACAAGCGCCTCTAGGTCGTCCCGGCAACGTTTTATATAGGCCTCTCTCGGTGACTTTGTATAAGTATTAAAATCGGTGACAGCAAACATCTTGAGGAAATGTGTATACTGAATTCACGGAGTCTGGATTATGTTGTTTACCTTATTCAAACCAATAATCCAACCCCAACTATCCCCAGGTGAAGATAGCAGTATACTACGAGTCCCTCTGCCCCGACAGCAAGCGCTTCATCACCACCCAGCTGGCGCCCGTGTGGAGGGACTTCCGAGGAGTTGTCAAGGTCAAGATGGTGCCCTATGGGAAGAGCACGGTACGTAGCTACCTCCTCCTCACCGTTTTAGGTCTTGCGGAAGTGTGCGAACTCAAACTCAAGCATTTATTTCAATTACCTACAGGCACTTTTCAGAATCGGATTCAGAATATTTATATGTTAACCCATGATCTGTGCACGAAGTAGACACAATAGTTAAGTAATGGCGTCTCGGTCAAATCTGTCATTCGACAGATCATGATTTAACATATAGGCCAGTTACAGAGTATGTGAGATGTTACATTTTCAATTTTCTTTTGAATAGTAAAAAACAAAAATATGAATTCACGATTCATTATTTGCATGAAATATCGTACTTACTTACATTAATTACTGTGAAAATAGGTACTGTAGTTGCCCATTTCAAAGCGTAGATCTCTCTTGAGAAGAGAGGCAGGAACGACGCGACGATGGACACTTTTAAATAAAAATATTTTTGCAAATGATAAACCTGATTCTTGTTGATATTAAAAGTATACGACGTTAAATTTTTCTGAAATAATATTATGGTTCCTGTTTGGCAGATTTGATACATACGTAATTATTTGATTAATTATCTATATCAATAATGTGTTTTTTATTCAAAATTCATCGTAATTGCGAAGGTCGTTTAATGCATTTTGTTGACTATGTAATTACACCGCAGCAGACCTCACGCGACCTCTAGCGCAATGAGGAGTATAAATAAAAGAAGCTAGCTTATACTTAGGTACCTACTGGTTTTTAATGGATCTACGAGTAGAGGAAGACCAAAGAAACGTTGAAAGGACTGTGTGAAGGATGATATGGCTAGGAAGGAGGTGACTGCTGAGATGACGAGTAATAGAGAAGTATGGAAGAAGAAGACATGCTGCGCCGACCATGAATTCTGTTAAGGGCAAGAGAAATATGATGATGATTACACTTGGCTCAAGGTCAAAGTGTTACTACGGACGAGGGGGTAGGCTGGTAGGCACGCACGCAATACACTCACATTGACTTAATGTGTGTTGTTTTCTGTTTCAGCACGACCAGGTGAACGGCAAGTGGCAGTTCACATGCCACCACGGCCCTGATGAGTGCTACGGCAACAAGGTATGTTCATATATGCGCTTTATAAATAATTCATTATAACATAATGGTGTCGCTTCTGTTGTGCACAAACTAAACTTAAGGTGGATGCTCCAGGGTAGCCCGCGAAATTCAAATTTTCTTACGTATTTTGCAATTTCCTCATCCTCAATCATCAATACAACCCTCCAAGCGCATAAAGGTGCTGGAATGACTTTGACAAAAGTAAATTCCTACACCTTATGAGCTTGGAGGGTTGTATTGATGATTTTGATGATTATAATTCTATAACTACATACGTGTTACAGCCGCGAATCAAATTTTAATCAACATACAACCTGACACTGACCTGGAAATCAAAATGAAATGTGACGTCACACAGTCGTGTGACGTCACATTAGAGTGAAGAAGACAGTGAACAGAAGAAAAAATGAAGACAGTGTGTCGAAAAGTCTTTCGACACACTGGCTTCATTTTTTCTTTACGTGAAAAAAGAAAATGAATGTGTCCAATATTTTTTGGAAATCTATCTGACGGACTAATTAATTATTTTTTTTTGTCATTTTTAAAATTAAATTTACATGATTAAAATTAAACAACAATTTTCTCTTTCCTTCTATATTAGTGCGTTAAAAACTGGAGAACAGTTTTTTCGAAATCTACCAATACCATAATAGTCGTACGATCGTATAGAATATATTTATAACTAGATTTTATAATATTAAGCGTTCGAAGATTAAATAACTTAGTCCACAGCCACTTTTTTTTTAAATAAAAACTAGACACACGTATCGTCTTATAACAAACAATCTTACATCACATAATAACCGCCATCATCTTCTATAATACTACCTACTTACTCACAATTATCCCCGCCGTCCGTGATTTTATCTTAACTGGCAACATTGCTGCCCAATGATTCAACACACGCAGTGTAGTTGTTATGTAACCTTATTAGGTCGGGTAGGGCCTTGTGCCACAGCTGCGTAAGGCCTTAGGGCCGGGGAACTGGATTTAGAACATATAAAAACATACGATGTAACAAACTACAAGATTATCAGGCTTTGTAGCTTGTAAACCATATAAAGGTGTTGATAAACCTGAGCATTATCTTGGAACGGAAACAACCAGCATTCGCCTTTTTCATTGGTTTTGAATTGAGTAATGAAGCATATTATATTCGCTAGATTACTTATTCATATCAGGGCCGGCGCGGCGTCTCGACAGAGATAACGACAAAATAGCTAACTTTCGATTGCTAATTTACTCACGAAAGAATTCGGTTGCAATAACGATGCTTGTGGGAAACGCAAGTCTCTACATCCAAGATGCGATTGCGATTGCGGCCCAGGTTTATAAAAAACGCCTATAAGCAAGAACTTCTGAAGTTCATAAGACTACTAAAAATATGTAGTTTTGGCCAAATAGAAAACTATGTAGAAAAATATCTATGTAAAAACCCGTAAGTGTGTAATCTGTTTAAAAACTCTTTTGGTAGTCAGTATTTATTGAGCATCTACAGAAAAGAAACATTTGATCCATTTATCATAACATGTTTTATTTTTAATCGGGATCCTATTACTAAGCCTCCGCTGTGCGTCCGTCTGTCTGTCATCGGGCTGTATCTCATGATCCGTCATAGGTAGACAGTTGAAATATTCACAGAATATGTATTTCTGTTGCTGCTTTAACAACAACTAATAAATTAAATTAAAGGCAGCTCCCTACTACGATGGTACGGAACCGTTCATGTGCGAGTCCGACTCGCACTTCGCTGGTTTTTTTTTTGTTTTTTCTTCCGAGGTCCGACCTGCCATCAAGAATCAAAAAATATTTGAAAATAAAGTCATTTTCGGGGGACAAATAAGAAAAAAAAAAAAACTTCACACGAGTTCAACTCGCACTTGGCCGGTTTTTTTATAAAGTCCCTACTAAAATATGCCTGTTTTTCTTGTCTCCAGATCCAGGCCTGCATCCTGAAGGACCGCAGCCTCCAGGACACGGAGAAGATGGAACTGGTCATCTGCCTTATGAACCAACCTAACCCCGACAAGTCTCTCGACACGGTGAGTTACCTTTTATTCACACTAGCCAGCCAGGTTCCACCTGCTGACTGGCAGACCAGACCAGCTGCATGGTGTGTTGACATTATCATCATCAGCCAGTAGCAAGTGCCCGTGCTGCATGGTGTTACTGACGATTTGACAGCACGGCTGCGCTGCGTGTCGCGGGTTCGATCCCCGCAAGGAACAAATATTTGCATGGCCTACAGGTAGTTTGTGTGTCTGAGTTGAAATGTTTGTAAACGTACTCACGATACAAGAGAAATTCCTAGTGTGGGGCAACGTTTTATAAAAAAAGGAATCACGTTGTCCCATACAAACTTTGCCGCCCTTTTCACCCCCTTAGGAGTAGAATTTCGGAAAATCCTTTTTTAGCGGATGCCTACGTCATACAAAGAACAACCTCCAAGTTTCAGGTCTCTACGATCAGCGGTTTAGGCTGTGCATTGATCCGTCATTCAGTCATTCATGAACTACTTCGTTCCCGAACTCCTTCGTTACCGTTCCGAAACGAGTCACCCTCCCATAAGAAGTTATCACTTCAAAATAGAAAAGAAAGCTCTAAAAGAGCTTCTGGAAGAACTTCACGAAAGTGGTGGTCTAGGAAGTAACACCACCACGAGTGGCAGGCTGTGGGTTCGAATCCAAACAGCCATTTACTTTATACAATTCACTGCTCTCAAAAAGGTGAAAGAAGACATCGATCAAAGAGTCAACTACTAACTCGCATTGGCCCGCCAAGCCCAAACCGTCTCACAGACAGGAGGCTTGTCACCAACATCATCTTCCACAGCTCGACTTCACCCACTGCTGGGTATAGGCCTCTCTTTGCTTGCCCCAAGCTTTACGCTCTTGTGCCGCCTCATCCAGGATATCACGCTCCTTGGACTCCACACAGTCACTCGGCTATACTCCACCTGCACCACTTTCTATTATTTCAGTTGGGGAAGAGTGTTTCTACAAACTCCTCTGCAACTCATTTGTCTCTTAAAAGACCTGTGTGGCATACCTTTCCTTCGATTTCATGACAATTAGTATCCATAATCTTTATAAACATTGTTCCAGTGCCTCGCCCAAGTGAACAAGGACTCGGAGTCAGTGAAGCTAAAACGCTGCGCCTCTTCAGAGCAGGGAGACAACTTGCTGGCTACCTACGGAGACAAGAGCGCCACCGTGCAGCGCCCTCTGGCGTTCGTACCCACCATCATTATTAACGAGGTTTGTTCATATGTCCTCATCCGGCCTTATCCTAACTACGTTGGGGTCGGCTTCCACTCTAACCGGATGCAGCTGAATACCACTATTTTAAATGGATATACGCCTTGGTTACTCCTTATAACATCAGCTATCTGCCAGTAAAAGTCCCGTCAAAATCGGTCCATACGTTTCGGAGATTAGCCGAAACAAGCAGACAGAAAAAATAAAAAATAAATGTTTTTTCTTATAAGTACCGTACTTTCTTGGTATTCAGTAAAAAGCTGTTATTTTGAAATGACAAACAGACACTTTTATTTATGTGTAGGTACAAGCGTAGTAGTTCAAGCGTCATTCGCTAGTCTTCTGACTTCTCCGAGTTTGGCCGTGACCCTGATCAACCATTAGCTTCGTTCACATCCAATATTATATATATTTCCTTTGTTTCCAGAAATTCGACCAAGCAGTCCAAGACGAGGCGTTCACGGATCTAAAAGGTGTCGTCTGCCGCGTCGCACCAAACAAGCCATCGATTTGTTAGAACACATTCTAATACCTAAGTACTCTTCTATACGTAAATTCACAGACCCATCAGGACACTCATTTACAAGACACGGATGAATAACTTACGGTGTAAACTAAGCCCCCCGTAGGTAGTAACCAAATCAATTGAAACTGCCGTCTTTACCGCCATCTGTCAACTATTTCCCAACATGTTGGAGTCAGCTTCCAGTCTAACCGGATGCAACTGAATACCAGCACGGAGCATGGAGCATTCATTCATTCATTCATTTATTTATTCATAAACAATTTACATTGTGTTGAACATTACTTATTAAATAAAATTATCACATGCGGAAACAAATACATTATTTATAGCCTACCAAAATTGATAAAAATTGAAATGTTTGCATTCAAATAATTTAAAATATGTCAACAAAAAAAAAAAAAAAAAAACAATATATGTGAAATAAATAGCGGTATAATGTCAAATTCAATGTCAAAAATATAAAGAGAATAATTTCATCAAGGTCCACCAAAATTAGATTAAAGCGTCTTCACTGCTATCATTTTAAGTGACTATTTATATCATTTGACATAAATTCCGATACCGAGTAAAAGCATTTTTCCAACAAGAAGGCTTTTAATTTAGTTTTAAATGAGTTAGAGCTATAAATTAATAATTTTAAATCAGTCGGTAGCCGGTGCCTATCTGACCTCCACAACCCTGAGTAATTCGATACGAATTGGTAAGACTGGTTGTTGGAATAGGCTGGCCAATTATTCTATTGTAGCTGTTATTACGCTAGGCCAACTCAATATGAGAGTGCTGCCACCTAGTGGCGGACCACTGTCCTTTTGACAAACAAAAGAATAAAAAAACGAGTATGAAGACAGTGAAGAAAAAGCAAATTTGTCAAGCAACATAGATTACATAATTATTAAGAAAGATTAAGACCTACCTTTTCACAAGTTCAGACAGCAGATTTTGCTAAAAAAAAGAATATCCCCAAATTCAGTCCAACCGTTTCTGAGTGATAAAGGGACACACCAACCAACATGCCCTTATTAGTGTTTATACATGTAAGTACAAGCGCACACTGCACGAATTTAGTAACGTTTTGGTCGTAAGTATACCTAGACGAAACGTAATTGAGGAGATTAGCTATCATATAAGTTTAGAATAAGAAAAATGATCTTTTGTATTGTATTTTTTTGTAATAAATTAAGTACTTATTTTATTATTGAAAAGTTTTATTTCATCTTCCTGCCCGGTTGCTTTGTAGGCTTGCCGTATTGTTGGGCCCTAGGCACACCACTGCTTGTCTCGGACCTAATAAAAAACCAAGACATAGCGCTGCGAACAATAAAGTGAAGCCAGCGCAAAACTAAGCTCCACTCTGTGCGTACACACTCACCCGCACACATTTACATCAAACTACAAACTAAGCTCAAAAAATGCACACACATGTTTACGAAACCGGCATCACTTTATTGTTCGCAGAGCGGTGTCTTGGTTTTTTATTTGGTCTGAGCTGCTTAGTATTATCATTAATCTGACAACTATCAACATCTATCCAATCTATTTCACACATTTTGTAGAAAAGGAGGCATTATTTCTCAGCAGTCGGTGGAACAGTGATGATGAAAATATAAAAACTGGACTAAAGTTTTTGAGTAAGTTTTTCTAGCGCGATGCAGGGCTCAGTGCTGCGCCATCTTGTGACAACCAAGAGATGGCGCCACCATCGACTTCAAACAGTCTAAATAGTACCTTTTAAAAGCCATTGTCACATATACGTGATAGACAAGCAAGCGCGTGCACTGTACCACACAAATTATATGTGACATAATTGTGGTGGGCTGTGGAAAGCCCGCGCGTGTGCGTATGCTCTAGGCTGGCGGTCAAAAGGTTACGGGAAAATAAACATTAAAAAAACTCAATACACAGCATTATTATCGATTTATTTAAAAACTTATTCGAATACTACAATCGTATTTACAACTTATGGTACTTACTAGTTATTTACAACGCTTTAGTTCTAGCATCCTTACAAAGTTTAAACGCTATAGTATTTTTACAGGCCGTATACAATTGTACTGTATTGTATCAGATATTTACCTCTTGCAGCAGCAGGGTAATAGCAACTTTAAGACTACGATTGTAAAGTTCACTTTGGTTTGACAGTGATACTAAATCTGGAATAATTGCAAAAACTGTAATACATTCATAGTTATAATTATTGAACTCACACCTTAAGCTTATGTGGGTAGGCACAAACCACAGAACGTTTTTAACGAGACCATTGACCTCTGTGTCACCTAGAATATACACAGCTTTATAATATTAACCAAAAAAACACAACATCGCGTCTGTAATTCCTGAAAATGTAGGCAGTGGTATACCAAATACATAGGTGGCGAGACTTATTAAACTAATACTTGAATGAACCCATTCTACACAGACTAGTTGGTGTAAAGACACGTAGACATACAGAAATACCAAAGACATTAAAGTATCTCTTAATCTCTTTGGCTAATACCCAAAAGAAATAATTCTGCCATTCTGATTTCATAGCGAAATAGAAAATTCAAAAAAGGAAAAAAAATAAAAATCGGACAAAATATTATTGCGTCATCGAATAATTTTCTGCCATTCCGACTATAAGGTGAAATAGAAAAATATTTAAAAAATCAAAAGATTATTATGACGCCCAATATTTCAAGACATTGGAAAAAGTATGAGAAAAACAGTTTTAAAAAAATCGTGGCCTCGGGCGACACGACTCGCATGAAACGACACTCGCTTGTCGCAAGACTTGTGTCGCTTGAGCCCGTAGCTCGTGGCCAAAGGGTAAAAGCCCTCGAAACAGTCATAGGAGACAAATATACATTTTGGAGCGTTTAACTCCAAAATTTAAACCCATTTTTGTCCACAACTACAAGCAACTTGAACTGGACAGGACCATCTATTGAATAGCTCCACTTAACCTGAAACTACAACGATCAAATCTCAATTCCTGTACCCCTGTTACAAATAAGTGTCCTCCGTAAATTTAAAATTCTGGACAGGATCATTAATTTGAAGAATAAAATTTTAAAAATACAAAGAAACTTTAAAAAAAAAGAAATAAAAAAAATGGTAGTTTTTTTTTTTTAATAATTGAATGAACCCATTCCACACAGACTTTAGTTGGTGTAAAAGCACGTTGACATACGTTAATACCAAAGACATTCAAGTATCTCTTAATCTCTTTAACTAATTAATGCCAAAAGGAAAGAAGTAAAACTATCATCAAAAATCATACTTTTCTGCCATTCTGATTTCATAGCGAAATTAAAGATTAAAAATAAAAAAAAAAAACTAGCAAAATATTATTGCGTCGTCGTATAATTTTCTGCCATTCTGATTTTATAGTAAAATTCAAAAGTATTGTAAAGAAATTCAAAAGATTATTATAAAGTCGAGACGAGCATTAGAAAAAAAAAGCTCAATTCGCTAATTACGGTTTCGGGCAACACGACTTGCGTCAAACGACACCCGCGTGTCGCTACACTTGCGTCGCTTGGACAAGGGGTAAAAGCCCTCAAAACTGTCACAGGAGGCAAATATAACAAATTATCATTTCATAATTTCTGTCCACAACTACAAAAACTTGAATTAAATAGGGAAAGAAACATTTAACTGTTTCGAATTAAAAATACTCTGGACAGGACCTTCCATTTATAAAGTAAAATTCCTTAAAATAAAATATCCTGAAAGAACCTCGAACTAATTTCAATTTCTTTGCATCATATTCCATGCCATTTTAGTGATTAACTTTATAATAATAAGTTAAGTGAATTTTATGTTATTAGAAAGTATAAAACTCAAAGTTTGAAATAAAACACATTTTTTCAGCGCTAAGCATAACAAAAACTAATATCACTTTATCTCTTCACAACAGCAGAAAGGTAAAACTTGAAATTGAACTTTTCATCACATTTGAATACATGAACTGGATTTGTGTCATTTCATATTTTTCTGTCATTCTAATTTCGTAGAAAAATAAAATAAATTCAGCCGCTTCTGTCCACAAATACAAGCAACTTGAATGAAATAAGGAACGGAACCTTTAAAATAACTGTTTTCAATTCAAAATACTCTGAAAAATTTCAACATCTCAATTCCTTCATATCATTTTAGTGATCTAGTACCTATTTCCGTTTGATTATAATATGTTTAGTGAATTTCATGTTACGAAATATTAACGTCAAAGTCACATGACGCAAAACAAAAATTATAGAAGGGGGAATTATGTCACATACACCCGCGCATGGCGGCTTACGGTAATGAAGACTGATCATTTATAAATGACCCATTATATACGAGGCAGTTTTACTACTGAGCTGTGGCGACGTAGTAAATAGGAGCCGAGTTATAATGGGGTTTTAGCGCCGTGTGTTACACTGTACTTTACACTTTGAGTGCGAGAAAAGTAGTCAATTTAGTCAGACGGACAGACAGACGGACAGACAGACGCACTATGGGACCAAACAGTATTTTCCATCTCAAAAAGGGTTTGGACAAAAGTCGTGTTACTGAAACCGGTTTGATTGTTTTATATTCTAAGATGATAGAGCTATCCGATATAATAGAAAAACGAAAAAAAAATGTTTTAGGTATTTAAAATGACACCCAAACTTTATACTTTGATATTCTATTTTAACTAGATCACTCAATATGGAAGTTCAACTTAAGATATTTTCTATGTTCTTCAAGGGAATATATAAGTATTATACATTTTTGGATTGCTCCAGATCTCTAGTTTATAACTAAGTTATGTTTTTATGAGATTTTTTTTTTTTTTTTTTTTTTATTTAATTTTAAGTGTCTTGGAAATTTTCCGTCTTTTTAATTTTCAAGTTGAGGTTTCCATGTTATCGGTGTCTGCCGATGTCGAGTTAATGACATTTTTAGATTCGTTAACTATTCAGTAATACAAGGAAATAAAAAAAAACGACAAGACGAAGAGACATTATTGAGCCATTTCGAGTTAGAAGCAAAAATGACGACCAACAAATAATTTTCACATAATATTTTGTTTTGCGGTGATCATTTTAACCACACTTATGATAAAAATTATGATGCATAGTTCTTATCAGTTGAGGTAACTATAATCAGTATTGGTTACTGCATTTCTGTGAGAACTGTTTTTATCAATTTTCTCATTGGTTTTGCACAAGTTACTGAAACTAGGTCCTATAAATCTAATCCTCTTAATAATCTATAAATAAAACGGTCTTATAAATACTCGGGTTTTCAGCGTGTTCGTTAAAGTTTCCGTATACCTACCCTCAGTAACTGTGAATTTGTTGTAAAAAAGAGCGAAAAAAAAGTTCAAAATAAGTTAATTTCCTTTGTTTTCGACGCGATATATGTGCTCAGATAATAAGCGGGAAAAGTACTTCAGATATAGAAAAATATTTGTTGGAGAATTTCCATTTATCAACAACGGATATGAAAACGGTTATGCAAAGTATACAAAAAAAAAATGATAACGATTTGTTTCCAAAAATGGGTGAAAGCTCATAGAAAACAAGATCGTTTCGAGAGCCAAAACACAAATTAGTTCAATGGTGAGTTTAAAGTACCATTGAATTCTTGCAGTACCTCAACATCTGAAAATTCTGACTTGAATACATCTGGAGATGTACCCACGGGAGATGGACCCACAAAACCATATGACGCGGGTTCGGAGAATACAAAAAAAACGTAAAAACATGGAATTACTTCAGGAGTATGGAATGAGGCATGTGCATTACGCTCATGTAGGTACAAGGTTTACGATCTATGGGTGAAAATGATGAAGCTTCGATTGTGAGTATTGTGAGAAATACAGAAAAGGAGGAGAAAAAAGTAATTCTACAAAACATTTTACGAAGTCCAGATGGTGTACCTTCCTATACCAAAGAAGAAGCATTATATATATTGAAACCGATCTATCCAAAGCTCAATATTCCTACCTGAGGCTGAGACTTGTTTCGGCGGCGACGACCTCTCGCTCCCGGCCCTGGTTCAATCCATGGTCCGTAGCAAAACAGAATGGGACGCCGTCGCCTCCTTCTGCGAAGCAGTCATGCTAGCGAAGGCGGTGGCGGAACGTGAGAGGGAGAGATCCTCACGTCCCGGCCGCCGCGGGAGACGCCCCGGGCGTCGGGGGCCACGTGGTGGCTTCCATCCACAGTAGGCGCGGGCCTGTGGACGGGGAGCTATGGGCTAGCTCGCCGTCCGTCCGTCTCATGACGACAGGCCGTGTCGACGGCTCGTTCGTGTTCCACGCGCGCCTCAAAGAGAGTCAGCAAAAATAAAGGGGTCCGCAAGGGCCGATGCCTGCCGGGGCTGCGGGACTGTTCGCAAGAGATACCGTGCCCCCGGAACACAAAGCGCGATGAAGGAACATGGATGGGTTTTAGTCAGTAAAAGTCTGACTCTCCCTCCTGCTTCGCCCAGAGCGAGAGGAATCATTTGATGATTTCCCATCCGAAAAGAAAAAAAAATAAAAAGGCTGAGACTTGTTGAGAAGAACTTATTTTCTGTATTTCCATCATACCAAACTGTGGCTGAAGCAAAGAAGGATTACTATCCTCTTGCGTCAAGCATAACCGTAACGAATATAAGTGCCAAAGTGAACCTTCAAGATCTCTTAGATCATACTGCCTGTCGTATTATAAAGATAGACTCGGTGTCAAAAAATTTCAGCCGTCTTAAGCTGTATAGCAAATGGAGTTGCGATGGATCCTCGGGACAAACTGAATATAAACAAGTTTTACCTGAAGCAAATGAACAAATATCGGACGCTAATATGTTTATAGTTTCACTTGTACCATTGAGACTAGTGGATGAAGAAAGTAAAGCAGTTATATGGCAAAATCCGACATGCTCTTCAGTTAGATATTGCAGACCCATTTCTCTGGAATTAGCAAAAGAACCTCCAGAAAAAACTACAGCTGTTGTAAGTGAACTCGAAGCAAAAATTAATGCATTAACTCGAACGCTTGCAGCAATAGAAGGTAATATTATAGAAGTAAGACATGAACTGTTCATGACCATGATCGACGGGAAAGTTGCTCAAGTGTTAAAGCAGACACCATCGAGTGCTTCATGTACTATTTGTGGAGCAACTCCTAGACAGATGAACGTCTTTGCAAAAGTAACTGCAAGAATTGAGAATGAAGATGCGTTTAAATACGGATTGTCTACCTTACATGCGTGGATAAGATGAATGGAAATGATTTTGCATAAGAGAATAAAAAGAAGAAAAAACGAAGTACATCCAAAGTCGTTTCCAGGAATTGCTTGGTTTACACATTGATAAACGTCGTCAAGGTTCCGGAATCAGCAATGATGGAAATACGGCAAGGAGATTCTTCCAAAACTATCAATGTTCTGCAAAAATCACAGGTATCGATGAAGACTTGATCAAGAGATTATATATAATTCTGCAGCCCATGTCATCGGGATTTTCTGTAAACGCAGTAAAGTTTGGTGAATATACGCTGGGGACTGCACAGTTATATGTAAGTAAATATAACTGGTACTACATGCCATCTTCAGTCCACAAAATTCTTATACATGGTGCTAGAATAATTGAGCATTTTGCAGTTTTGCCAATAGGCCAATTATCAGAAGATGCTCAAGAAGCTAGTAACAAAGACTATAAGAAATATAGGTTACATCACGAAAGTGTTCCAGATCAGCCACAATGGAAGACGTTCTGCACATATTGTTGTATACTTCTGATCCCTATATATCTAGCTTAAATAGATCAAGTATTGCGATACTAAAATAACTATTTAACGAAGCTAAAGAGCTTTTAGTATTGACAAGTGATGAGTAGATTTTTTATTTTATTTTCATGACTTAGGAATATTATGTAATCATAAATTATGTAATTACGTAGTTATTAACTTATTAATAATTTTAATTTAACCTAATGTAAGCAAACAATTAATTTTAATAATTTAATTTAATGTTTGTATGAAAATTTCCAACATTTTATTTTTGTAATATTTTTACTCAATAAACATAGTTTTTAAAGTGGCGCATAAAGGTGCAGGAATGACTTTTACAAGGTCAAATTCATTCCTGCACCTTAATGCGCTTGGAGGGTTGTATTGATGATTATAATTCTGTAACTACATACGTGTTACAGCCGCGAATCATATTTTAATCAACATACAACCTGACACTGACCTGCAAATAGCAAAAAAGAGAAGTAAGAAAATTTGAATTTCGCGGGTTACCCTGGAGCATCCACCTTTAAATTCAAAAGTCAACGTGACTCCTGCTTTTCAAAAATGAATTCAACAATTCATCTACTTTCGAAATTGCAACGGACGAGAAGTTCAAACAATTCTTTTTCGGACAATAAGTAACCTGTACAAAATAAGAAATTGGAATCAGTGTACCAAATGTGGTATACCTACTGGAAAGTGTAAAATTGGTTGGATTGGTTCCAACGGTAAGGCAAACAAAACTAGGATAAAACTTACAAAAATAGAGACGCTCAATGAAAAGGATTAAGAAATATTTTAAACTTTATGCCATAGTAGTGGATAACGTTCCTGTTATCTTTCGTCAACGTTACTAAAAATCTAAGATTTTCTTTTAAATCAGAATAGCGTGATGGTTGAACGTCATATTCACTGTAAATCTGGAAGATCCTACTTGTGAATCTGAACTTTCGACATCGACGGGGAAGCGAGGACTTCCTTCCAAAACCTCGGAAGACACTCCGATAGACCAGCTTAGAGACGAAAAAACAAGGAGCTGCTTGAAACACGTGGCCATATATCGAAGGAGGAAAAACATTTGAGGTTCATCAACAGTTTTGAAAGAAAATTATCATTTATCTGAAGACAACTTATGTTTAATCCTCGCTAATTTTCAAAGACATATGATTCCCGCCTTTAATTATTATTGATAACTTTTTTTTAGCAGCCATCATTCCTGGTGTTGACGATGAATTTATAAAACGGTTATTCAGGGTGGATACGGTAAACAGGGCAGTAAGGGGAACTACCTTAGCCGTTGCTGCTTCACGTAAATGGTCTTTGGTGACTCCATAATTTTTCGTAAATTTTTTATCCCTATTCACAGATTTTCGAAAAAATGTACAGTTGACGTCAGTAACAGATGTCAAAAAAATTTAATTACATAGCATGTTGATCCTACAAAAATAAAAGAATACTTTTACTAACATCTTCGATTTTAAGTACAAAATAATACGAAAACTGTTAGTGATAAAACATGATAAATTATTGTAAGAAATAGAATTAGGTGGCGATAGAAAACAAAATGTCCCTGTTTTAGTTAACAGCATCGCGGGGGAACTTTTCGACGCCATTTGATTATCATTTTTGTTTATTCTAAATATCAACGTGACTACATTTTCTCAAGACTATAAAAGCACAACAGAAGTTACTAGTAATTAAGTACAGCCGTTCTAGTTGGTAATCAATAATCCACAACAATCAATCAAAAGTATTATCAAAAATTAAAATCAAACACAATCAACCAATAACTGAGTCCTTATAACAAATGCAGTATAAACAAAACTACAAAGAACAGAAATAATCATAAAAGAGCTAACAAAGATTCAGCAAGACTTTGCAAACTAAACGGACAAAAATGAAAAATAATATTGATGCCATTCTAGTGATCAACGCAACAAATAAAGAGTCTCTCATTGAATTGATTTTACAAAAAAAAAGTGTAAACGGAAGCTTTACAGTTAAATAAACTCAAATGAAAATATCATACCTTCTTGGAGCAGCCAAATATATGTAGCTGACTGGGAAGTTGGTAATAGCTTAGTTCAAAATCTTTGGGAAATTCAAATATAAGAAGAAGCTTGATACTGCTATTCAAACTACTATCCAAACCAACGTAAATACAATTTTGGAGTCGATTTAGCCACTCAAGCGATCAAATTCAGAAAACCGAGAAGTTCAAATTATTGTTTATGAGAAACAGTAAAATTGCTTTTTCTCCCAAGAAATAGAAACAACTCTTCTAGTAAAAAGTGGAGTTGGAAAACTAACTGTCCCTTTTGTGATCACTCAGATGCGAACTAACTTTTTATTTTGGTATTGTATTCTAATTGCCAACGTGACTCGTCGATTTTCAAAAAGGAATTCAATAATTCATCTACTTTTTGAATTGCAAGAAACGAGAAGTTCAAATAATTGTTTACGAAAAACATTGAAATACCGTTTCAAAATAAAGTACTTAATTCAAATCAGTCTACCAAATGTGGCAAACTAGAAAGTGATCCTCCCCGTCCCTTGCTCGTGCCAGCTCGCGTTGCTGAGCCTGTAGTCTAAAGTCAGTCCCTAAATAATGACACCACTCCGATCCAGCCTGTCCTCTCCCAGCGACGCCCTAAGCCGAGGCCCGTACCCCGCAGGGGGTGCCCTTAGCGTGTAGTCGCTTAGTTTGTAAGTTTCTTGCCCTGGCTGGAGGCCTTACACTTAAGGCACCCACAGGAAAGTCCGGTTAAGCAGACGACAACCTCTCTGGTTGAACTGCGAGATGACATTTCGAAAAAAAAAAAAAAAAACCTAGAAAGTGATTAATTGGTTGGAGAGGGTTCCAAGAACAATGCAGATCCAACGAATTGGGATAAGACTTAACGACAGTTAAAAAAGGAAAGTCGTGAAATTGTTGAGAAAGATTCAACGTTCAATAAACTGTGGTCGAACGTACCCTTTGGCGCGGCAACGGGAACACCCCGCCCGCGCCCAACGCACACCTCCCGTGGACCAGGATCAACAGTGATTCACTAAGTGCGCAAAGAAATTGAATCGAAAATTTACGATCCCTGAGGAGCTCTTCTTACACTTTATGCCATTGTAGTGATTAACGCTGTCGGCGACATTGTTGTTGTAAGGAGATATTGGAGGTCAAAGTTCCAACTTTTTCAAAAGTTTTTTTTTCAAATACTAGTTTTTAGGGACATAACTATACTTTAAATAAATAAATATCGCTGGACATTAACACACAGCGCCATTCAGTGCCACACTAAGCAACGAGGCTTGTGTCGCGGACACCAGATAGTTGATATTCTACATAGATACTTTTTGTTTGTAAATACATACTTATTATGCTTAAAAACATCCATGACTCGGAAACAAATGTCCATGCTCAACACACAAACATTTGCTCCAACCGGATTCGAACCCGGGACCCTAAGAACGTAAGGCAGCCTCACTACCGCTGCGCCATTCGGGTCGTCGAATACCTCCATAACCTGTTTTATACTATTAAAAGCGTCCATCAGCAGTGCGTTACATTGAATTTACCGTAAAACGTGATGTTTCACCACGTAAAAAATGCTTTGTTGACTGACGGCTTCATGAAGGGTCCGTTTATCTTCATGAATAAAAAAACTGACTGACTGACAGACAGGGTGATAGATATGTCAACACACAGCCCAAACCGCTGGTCCTAGAGACATGAAACTTGGAGGGTGTGTTCTTTATAAAGAGTAAGTATCCACTAAGAAAGGACTTTTGAGAATTCCACCCATAAATGGGTAAAATAGGCGATGAAAGTTTATATGAAAGTTCTTCAGTTTTAAAGTTAGGATATTCAAATTTTGTGTTTAGGCTGACGATTGAAAATTAATTTATACGTGTCTCAGCGTTTTTTGATAAATCAACCCCTGAAGGATTTAAAAGGGGGATAAAGTTGTGTATGAAAAGTAATTAATTTTCGAAGTAAAAAACACTAAATTTATGATTTAGGCTTATGATTGGAAGCTAACGCAACGGTGTTGTTAGAATTTCAACCCTTAAGGGGGTGAAAAGGTTGGTGAACTGACCGGCTGATTGATCGATCAACGCAATCTCCACACACGCACGGCTCTCTTCCCGAAAACATACACTATCACACCAAAACCAACATAACATGACCGCTCGCCTCTACCAACCACCATACAACACGCGGATCTACTTACGCTGGACTTGCGGTGGTCGTGAATCGCCCAATAAATAGCTACTAACGTGGACGAGGTAACAGTATGCCAGTATCATACCAGGTGAGGACCCGAATGGCGCAGCGGTAGTGAGGCTGCCTTACGTTCTTAGGGTCCCGGGTTCGAATCCCGCTGGGAGCAAATGTTTGTGTGATGAGCATGGACATTTGTTTCCGAGTCATGGATGTTATATGTATAATAAGTATGTATTTACAAACAAAAAAGTATCTATGTAGTATATCAACTATCTGGTGTCCACGACACAAGCTTCGTTGCTTAGTGTGGCACTAGATGGCGCTGTGTGTTAATATCCAGAGCTATTTATTTATTTTTTATTTTTTTATACCAGGTGGCGTTCTGCGGTTACTGCCTCCTCAAAAGGTGTGAGTCTACTTGAGCAAAAATCAGTGGGAAAATCTTTGCCATTTCACGGCCTTTTTACGGCTTAAGCCGACTCGACGTCAATGAGTGTGGTCACTGTGTACTGAACTTAGTTTCGCCAAAACGAGGCAACCCACATTCTCATGTTCAGTTATACAAGGTGTCGCTTTGCATCCTGGTCAAATTCAAGGAGGTATCTATGCTAATGATCCTCGACCCGAATCGATTATCAAAGGGTAGGTTTCTTTTTCTTATTTAAGGAGCACCCGTATTAAAACGCAGCTTGTCTGTAACTGGCCCTATAACCGCGCCTTCACACACACAAATAAACGCACACAGAGACATGTCGCACGATGGGTGATTCTTCTATTACTTTCGTGTTATTCTGAAATACTGTCAAATTTAAACAATTTAAAATAGCAGCTTTATTAATTATTTGACCGGGTGTCGTAATTTAAATTGATTTTTCATGTTTTTTGTGACAAGCGCCTGAATTTTGACTAGGATGCAAAACTACACCTTGTATCGTCAAACTAATCTAGCGTTCTACATTGTGATACTCGTATTACTTAGTATCCAAAGAGTAAAATTATTCAGCGTTAAATAACCAAAAACGTTACCCACAATTACTTTGAAAAATGGGAGAAATTTCCATGTGGATTGGTACATTTTGGCAGAACAAGACAATTATGGTGAGGTTCTACACTACCTTAAAACTTGACTTTCAGAAGTGCTAGAACTTTTAATTAATACCCATTTTTAACACATAATTAATCACTTAATCAGTAATCACATCCTCTTAATATTTACAGTATAAAATAGGGCGGCCTGCGCTGTACAAAATACTTATTAAAATTATTTAGGTACAAGAGATTACTCTGAGAAAATATCTGTGGACCTTGAAAAACCGTAATTTACTGCCTACCTCATTAGGAAGAGGGTAATATCAACCCCACCTACAATGTTTTCAGTAATTAAAAAAAAAAACAGTGGCATCCTACAAAAAGTGCAAAACCCGTCAAAATGTATGGCAGCCGTTTTTTTTAAATTACCGATTTGATTTTGACAAATTTCTATGTGGCGGGGGAGAGGGGGGATAGGGGAGGGGGAGGGGGAGTTCATAATGATCTACTGAATACGTGGTACCCGTTTGTGCGTCGATGTACCTTCTATTACTGTATACCTTTTAACAGATAAGCTAGTTGATGTTAATTATCTTTTACAAATTTCAAGTGATACTCGGTATCATTTACCCCGAAATTAAGCGCGATTTAAGAAGCGGTTTGAGCGTATTAACTCCTATGCTAATATTATTAAGAGGTACAGTTTGTAAGTTGATATGTAGGGGATAATCTCCGAAACTACTGATCCGATTTCGGAAATTCTTTCACTAATCGGAAGCTAGTTTATCCTCGAGTGTCGGTTATATTTAAAACGTTAGTACTTTTATAGATACACAGTTATTTTCTCAAACTAAAATCAGCAGCAATAATTATCGTAATCATCATGATTTTGGAAATTTATAGTGAAATTAAAAAAAAAAAACACAAATTGATATTTCATTAATACTATTAAATTAATGTCCGCTTTCACTACCAACAAAACAAATGTTTTAATAAAAGTGTTCTGTTGGATTTTGAAATCTCGGCGTTGAGCTGAAAATTGGAATACCAATAGTTCAAAAATATTTTGGCAATTACTAAGATTTCTCTTAGTTACAGTGAAAGCCACAAAAGACAAATTTAGTTTTAAATAATACATCATAATCTAAATAATCTTCCTTTTGAATATTCGTATTTTCTGTTAAATTTAATTAATTTACACATTAAGTTAACTAAAATTATTACACAGATTTAATTTAGTCTCAAAGACCTGTTTATACAAAAATTGCAAGCGGTTGAGGTAGAAATCCCTCCGAATTATATTAGCTGGAAGTCGTCATATTTTCACAAAGAACGTAGTTCTACCATAACGAGCTAACCCACAATATTCTTATTAATTCATTTAAACCAGGGGTAAACCGGATAGACCTAAAAGTGACCCAATGGTGTCGATTCTGTTGTGCACAAACTAAACTTAATTTAGGCTATTGCTATCTTTTTCTCTCTAATAAAACGAGATAGAGACGGACGTAATTTAGAGCTGTCAAATTTAATTGGAATTAATTTTTCCATACAAATGAAGGGTGCACGTAAAAACATGTCGACTAAAAACACGGTGAAGCGCAAGGCATAAATTAGTTTTCATTTCTAACTTAGTTCATAGCTATAGCCGTCCTTTTCTCGCACTGCCTCTTAGTAAAAGATAGCAATAGCCTTAATTAAGTTTAGTTTGTGCACAACAGAATCGACACCAATGTCTGATTAACTAAATTATTATACGGGTTAACCCTTAATTTATGGGTTAACCATTTAAATATTGCTGATTAACCAGAATGAAATAGATAAAGCAACTGAGCGCGGGCTAACTCACTTTCTTGCATCTTTTTTTATGTAGAGTCGAGGATTTTAATTGATAAGCCACTTTCACTACTTTCCAATTTTGCAACTTTATATATTCACGAGTACGAATATTACCGACTAAACCCGATTTGCATTACACGGCTAAAATACGAATAGTGGCATGTGGCTCATCAATTAAACACCCCGACTGTACAAAAAAAACTTTGTGCGTGAACCGGTTATTGTAAGCTGATTAACCTTATAATACGGGTTATCTTTTCTAGAGTTTTCCACCTAACTCTAAAAAAAATAACCCGATTAAAACCCCTATACGGGTAAACTATTCGGGTACAGCGAGCAAACCTACGGACAAGCATGTTGCATGTTGTTGTTAGTTACGCTTTTTAAAGCGACACAAGCACTTAACCTCTGTAACCTGTAACTGTATCTGTGTAACCTCTGGACAGGCTGTACGCAGAAAGCCATAAACGCTCTTCGAGTTCAGTATATCTATGCATTCAGGATGCTGTAGGGGCTGCCACGCTTCTGTAGTGCGTCGGGAATGTTTGCTGATGGCTTCGTAGCTATCAGACGTCAGCGTGCGGCGTCGCTACTGCAGAGGGTCCGGGGCAGCTCAAACAATCTCCTGAATGTCATTGTTAATGCATTTCCTGTCAAACCTACATGTTTTACTAATATAGTTTTTTAAGTTCATGTTTACTAACAATTTATAGGGATGTACAATGATATCTGAAATAAAATGATTATTATTATTTAAATACGTCAAACTGATTCAATATTATAAATGTAATATATTACTGTTCAGTAAAATCAGTCTCGTATGCTTGGAACTTTAAAATTAACTAGCGTTTACAATTGAAAACAATTTTATTTATTTTGGAAAATGGGAAAGTTTAATGTGGGTTGGTACACTTTGGCAGAACTACGCTCTAATAGTCTTACTGGTTGCCTTAACGGATCCCTCTATCGCGAGCCTATCAAAATAAAAAAGACTTATCTCCTACAATATTATACAAAAATGACAAATAAGGTACCAGCTTTCAAAGTAGCTGCAAATGTATTGGCTTACATTAAATTGATATTTCATTATTTCGAGCTTTACAGGAATCATTCATTATTTTAAGAAACACATAACTTCGATGTTTCTTGGGTAATTTTATACAAGTTTGAATTTATATTTTTTTACTATACTATGGTCAACAAAATAAGTAAGTAACCATGGTCATCAGATATAGTAGCAGTTTTTTAGAAACTATTTCACGTCTTCAGATGAAATTTAATTATATTAACGAATATATCTATCAATTTAATTTCATTTAATTCGAAAACATTCGTCAGTTTCTAAGAAAACTTCAACTTAGTATACAGGGTGTAAACCACCTCATCACGAAGCCGTCAACCAAGCATTCTGTACATCAAACTAAGTAACTTTACGCAAAAATTATTGCTGGGAAACGAGTTTTGGGGTGAAAAATCATGTTTTATGGTAGAACTCAAAGTAACGCACTCAAAACATTGTGCTGATGGATGGATTGAATAGTACGGGGGTCGTGGAGGTGTTTAAAGTAAAAATCTTACATTAAAAACTTGTATTGAAAAAAAATGTTGCCAAAAAGTTGGAACTTTGACCCCCAATATCTCCGTAACTAGAAGGTTCCCAGGTATGGTGTAGAACAAAAAAATGATCGCAATGACGAGGAGAACAAGTACCTTTCGGCTTCGTTAAGAGGTGTTTTACACCCTTTATATGACTCTACATTCGTTAGGTAAATTTAACCGATCAGCAGGTATGATACATATGCTATGTTCACAGTACATACTAAAACTACTTGATGCCACACATTTTGTTAATCAGTAAATAAGAAATGTCTGGCGGCTCTGGGATCTTGGAACATTCTCTTGTCCACTCAATCAAGTATTTACCAAAATTATAACTAGCACAATCAAACTAATTCTAAATCATATATACATACAAAACAGTCTCTTACCGATTCTTCAAAGATTCTCGTCTTCAGGGCTGCAGTCGTCGGGGTGTATCCTCAAACAATGCCTCTTCAAATCACTTTTCTTCTTAGTTTTATAATCACATTTATCACACCCGTGTTTTTTATCGCAATCCCTACAAGACGATAAATGTTCTAGAATCTGTAACTTATTATCAGATTTGAACCCACACCGCTTGCACTTAAAGTCTTTTATCGCGTTGATGTCGCAATTATGTTTTTTCAAATGGAATATTAAACTCATTTTGTGTCTTGCTCTGTAGTCGCAAAGGTGACATTTGAATTTTTTTTCGGTTTTGTGTATTCTTGAATGTTTTGCAAACATGGAACTGCTCGATGAAGTATAAGAGCATATAGGACAAACGTGTAAGACGGTCGAGTGTTCAGAGATATGCTTATTATATTCCTTAGCGCTTTTAGTCGAGAAATGACATTGTACGCAAAAAAAGTCATACATTCCCCATACGATTTTTTCTACATTTTGTTGCTTTGGTCTATTTATCTTGGATTTTTTTTTTAGAAGTTTTTTTTTGCATGTCTCTGGTTTCTTTTTGGCAAGTTTGACTAGTGGCTGGTCGTCCTCGTCCGTCTCGTCGGATACCTCTACCGTGTCTATGTGCGGCTCTTGTAGTATCACGTCGTCTTCGTCGCTTGAGGTGAGCAGACTTATAGGGTCGTCTTTTCTGTGAAGAGAAAGAGATATTTAAGAAAGAGTTTTTGAAGAAAACACCCGACGTTTATGCCAAAAAGAGATAGAGTGTCAGATATGCATCTGAAATATCTAGAGTGATAATGATGATGCTAAAAGCTGTTTGGGAGAAAATAAAAATAAAGTCCAAAATATCACTTTTTAACCGACTTCTAAAAAAGGAGGAGGTTAATAGGCATGACGACAGTATCAAAAAATTGCAAATCTATTTAGTCCGTCAGTTAGAGTATTGGAAATTAATGGACACGTATTTTTTGTTTTTGTAAATCAATGAATATTGACAAAGATAAAACGCATCAAAACTCGGGAGTGGGGGCTCGTGACGTCAGAACGCACTAAAAATTATACCTAGGCGTGACGTATTGAGAATTTTAAAAGCGTCATATCTTGCGTCAATTTTGGTTTACGGAACAAAAGAAAAAACACGGGTCAAATATGTTTTAATAATCTAACTGACGGACTAATTAGATTTTTTTATCGTCTCACCTAGTATGTATTCCACCGACATCTTTCTTTTTTTCATCTATCTGCACACATTTCTTTGTGAATGCTGGTCTGATTTTCGTGATTCTTTTTCATTATGTAGAGAAGCCCGCGCGGTGTTCGTATGTTAATTTTATGAACTTTACTTGAGTATATAATGAGTTATCTTCTATAATACGTGTTTTACACGATGATATCATAATAACTTCTCTTACAAAGTAAAATTTATATATAACAAGAATTTGTGTAGGATATCTCAACCATACCAAAACCATACAGATTTGGGATGGACTAGGGTTATTGAAAATGTTATCGCACGAAAATTTAAGACGACTACAGGAGCGAAATTAGCAACTCTATTTGTGGTGGTTCAAACTTCGTTTGAATCACTGTTGGAATAAAGTTCTAATCAGCTTGCACTACAAAGTGGTAGTTACGTCAGTCACTGCGGGTCGAATAGTGCGAAATTAGTGGTTTTTTTGTGATTTACATAAAATCTATTGATTGGACTAAAAAATAAAACACTATTATGCTACTATGTTGCTTGTAGAATTATTTGCCAAAAAATTAGATTGATCGCATGTATTTTAGTATGGTTTTTATTCGTTAGTAATTTTAGAGATTAGTTTGTGTTTTTTTTTTATCGAGTAAAATTAGTTGTATTATGTTTTCAAAACACTATCATACTAGCATATATCCTGAAGAATATCATATATTTTTCTGGTTTTGTTTATTCCAGTGAATCATATGCTTTTTTGCATTATAAAACTCGCGTTTAGCTCCTGTAGTCCCCTTAAATAACAATTAACGGAAATTAAACATAACTGTGTAGGTTTTAAACTATTTCTTAAATCACAATTACAATTAGATATGTTATCATAGAGTTTCCTGCCAACAGACAATTGTCTTCCGTTTGTTTACGCGATTAATTCGAAAACCACAACCAACATCACGTCCGATACTTTGTATAATTTATTTCATCACCGTTGCTCTCAAAACGGTGAAGGAAAACATCGTGAGGAAACCGGCATGTCCTAGAACCAAAACTTCGAAGACATGTGACATCTACCAACCCGCACTGAGCCCGCATGGTGGGTTATAGACCATTCCCTTTCATAGAGAGGAGGCCGTGTGTCCCAGAATCATTCATCATCATTTCAGCCGTGCGACGTCCTCAGCTGGACGCCGGCCTCCCCTACGTGTGGCTACACGTCCCGATCCCGTGCACCTTCACCAGGTCACCGCTGCACCTAGTGGGAGGTCTTCCAACGCAACGTCTTCTGGTTCGCGGTCGCCCCAACTTTTCGGCCCCATCGATGTGCCCAGCCCAATCCCTCTCATAAAGAGGAGGCCTGTGTCCCGATAATAATAATAAATATCGCTGGACATTACACACAGCGCCATCTAGTGCCACTTAAAGAAACGAGGCTTGTGTCGTGGACACCTGATAGTTTATATACTACATAGATACTTTTTGTTTGTAAATACATACTTATTATACATATAAACATCCATGACTCGGAAACTAATGTCCATGCTCATCACACAAACATTTGCTCCTACCGGTATTCGAACCCGGGACCCTAAGAACGTAAGGCAGTCTCACTACCGCTGCGCCATTCGGGTCTTCACAAATAGCTTATAAACTGGATGAACACTATTTTTATCCCGGTATAAGATCCCGTGGGACAGTTATCACAGTTGAGGCGGGCGAAGCCGCTGGCAGAAGCCACATGTCGCGACGTACTTGTTGGCCTTCCACTCCTGGTCGCGGTAGTACTCCGGCTCGTGCGTCAGCAGCAAGGGGCTGGGGTCCACTTCCACCTGAACGCTCTCCAGCACCATGAGGCAGTCCTGACTGCCCGCGTCCGCTGTGCTCGCGTCTGTGGACCACATGCACACTTTATTTATTTAAGCATTTAAGCTAAAAGCTAAACTAAAAAAATATGTAATATTTAAAGAATACAAATACAGGGTGTAAACAACCTCATCACGAAGCTGTCATCCAAGCATTCTGTATATCAAACTAAGTAACTTTACGCAAAAATTATTGCTGGGAAACGACTTTTTTTTTGGGGTGAAAAATCATGTTTTGTGGTAGAACTCAATGTAACGCACTCAAAACATTGTGCTGATGGGTGGATTGAATAGTACGGGGGTCGTGGAGGTGTTTAAAGTAAAAATCTTACAATAAAATCTTGTAAGTATTAAAAAAAAAAAACTTGTCAAAAAATTGGAACTTTGAGCCCCAATATCTCTGTATCTAGAAGGTTCCCAAGTATGATGTAGAACAAAAAACTGATCGCAATGACGAGGAGAACAAGTGCCTTTCGGCTTCGTTAAGAGGTTTTTTACACCCTTTATATACTTTCGTATGCATTCAGTAGAATGCTGTAATTATGAAATTACAAACATACACTTCAATTTTATTTATTTGTTTAGATCAGGATATTATTATATGTAAGACTCTTACCACGATATTCTTCAGGCTATCTATAACTGGGGGGTACATCGCGGATCCCCCCATCCCCCCAACGTAGACGGAACTACTCGCTACACGCGTGCTCACTCTTCGAGCTCGGAGCGCTTACTGAAGTTTTACAATTAAAAGTTTAAAACTATAAGAAACTGTCGAACACACACTTGAACTACGATACCCAACCTTATTGCTCCAGATATAAAGACGTTATTTCCATGGACTGGTGATTGGATAATGAATGATGGACGCGGTCAATAGTAACACGTTATTATTACCATGGACATGCAATTAAGAGGGGACTGGGCCTACGACGAATTTGAAAAATAGATGTTTGACGAAGTTAGGTGATGCCGACGCTACGTCAATTCTGCCCCCGTAGAGTGGTAGGGACAGCTACAGATACTGACAAATTCAAACAGTTTTTAACATAAAAGAAATTGATAGGAACATACTCTTTCTTAAAATTTTAATGTCAACAATATTATTAAAAAATTGAAAAACCCGACTGCTTAAAAAATAACAAAAAACTTTAAAGAAAAACTAAAAAGAAAAAAACAAGAACAAATAAAAAAATCGAATACGGAACATATTGACAGCAACAGTCAGGAGACCCATTAAATAATCTAGACTAAAATCATTACATCCAATATGGGTCCCGACTGTTGCAGTCACTGTTCAGTATTAGAATTTTTTGCTAAACAAACACATTTTCCAATATTTTATTTTACCACTTTGTCGGCGTTATTGATATACACACCAACAAAATTACAGCTTTCTAGTACTAACGGTCTCTTAGCCAAACCTCGGACAGACAGACAGACAGACAAACATGGCGAAACTATAAGGGTTCCTTGTCAGGACTACGGAACCCTAAAAATATGAGTCCAATATTTTTTGGAAATCTATTTGACGGACTAATTAGATTTTTTGTCATATACCCTATTAGAAGGGAGAATCGCAGCCCATGTCCCCTCTTTAATAACATTTACTATTTCACGGCCCAATCGGGCAATAGTAACAGTTGAACTACGATAACCGACCTTTTAGACCACGAAATAAAGGCGCTGTGTTATCATGCACGAATAACTAAATTTTATAGGACAATCAGGAAATCCGTTTCGATAATGATGTTATCCTCGTAGGTGTAGAACATTCCCGATATTTCTGTAATTATCTGGCATGACTATGAATGTAAAAGTATATTCAATTAAGTTTTATTTTGTTTTTTTTTTGCTAGTCATATTTAAGTTGAAAGCGACAAGGTAGCACGCGAAATTTAAATTTTCTTACGTTTTTTTGCAATTTGCAGGTTGTATGTCGATCAAAATATGATTCGCGATCGTAACACGTATGTAGTTACAGAATTATTATCATTACACTCATCAATTCAACCCTCTAAGTTCATTTAAGGGGCCCTTGTTTGAAATTTACGTTTCTAGATCGAGTTTTTTCCAGAGAAATCACCATATTTAAATTCGGAAAAAAAAATATAGTACAGATAGATGTTTGATCTACACTCGAGAGCAATGAATCCGGGTCACTTAAAGAATCCTAAAAATCTCGGAAACTAAAAATGCTAGGTTAATGCAATAAATTATATTTAATAGACAATGTAATACTCCTTAAATGAAGGTATTAAAACTTCTTAGTTATTGTATAGTTATATCATAAAAAAATCAAATTTGAAAAAGGGCCACTTTCGAAGATGGAACTACGAAATTACAGCATTTGGTTTTGCTTTTGTTTGTAATCTGTCATTTATGTGGGTACATAAACCATGTTGATAGTGCTCTATATTCATTATTCAAGCTGAAATTATGTCGCTTACGCCTGAAGAATGCACCAGAATACTTACAATGCTGGAAACCGGCTGGAGTCAGCGCGATACAGCCAGGACTGTCGGTGTGTCGCTGTCAACAGTACAAAGAGTTCTCCGACGTTACGAAGAAACTGGTTCTAACCTACGCAGACCAGGAACGGGCAGAACCAGGTGTACCACAGCACGAGAAGACCGATACTTGGTGAACACCATGCTTCGAAATCGCTTTCTCACAAGAACTGAACTCACAAATCAGTTTCGACGCCTCGGAGGAAGTAACCCAAGTGCATGGACAGTAAGACGTCGGCTTGCTGAATCTAACTTAAAACCCCTTAGACCTGCATACGGCCCTAAACTGGAGCGTGGGCATCGTATTTCAAGACTAAGATATGCCCAGAGCCACGTAAATTGGAGTATTGAAGATTGGTCAAAAGTTATGTTCTCCGACGAATCAAAATTTATGCTCTACAAGCACGATGGAAGACACAGAGTGTATCGAAGACCAGGGGAAAGATTCAAGCAAGCATGCATCGAAGAAAAAGTAGCCTACGGTGGTGGGTCTGTACTTGTGTGGGCCGGAATTTCTTCTGAAAGTCGCACAGAGCTGGTGATCATAGAAAACGGCTCTTTAACTAGCGTAAGATATGTGGAAGAAATCCTCAATGATCACGTTGGTCCATTTATGGTCAATTTAGGTGAGGATGCTATATTTATGCATGACAATGCCCGACCTCATACAGGTAGGATTGTGAATGACTACCTTCAAGAGATGAACATTACTCGTATGGAGTGGCCAGCGCGCAGCCCGGATATCAACCCGATCGAGCATGCTTGGGACGAGCTAGGCAGATGCGTAAAACAACGAAACCCTCCCCCAATCACGCTTCGTGAGCTCAAAATTGCTCTCACAGAGGAATGGGAGAATATTCCCCAAAATCGTATAAGGAACTTGGTGTACAGCATGCCAAACCGCGTAAACGCAGTAATGGAAGCACGAGGAGGCAATACGAAGTATTAAAATTCAAGAAAATCGTAATAAAGTTCAAAAATTTCATGTTTCCTATTTTTGTTTTAAGGAGAGATCAGCAGTTTTTTTCTTTATGTAATTTTGTGTTAATAAAATGTATGGTGACTCATATTTTTTTTACTTTCATTTAAGGAGTATTACATTGTCTATTAAATACAATTTATTGCATTAACCTATCAATTTTAGTTTCCGAGATTTTTAACATTCTTTAAGTGACCCGGATTCATTGCTCTCGAGTGTAGTAATTTTTGTGGTTAAAAACACAATAATTAACATTTTGCTCGATAAAAAAAAAATCTGAAGTAACGTCGATTTTGAAAGTATTTTAAGTTGTATGAGACTTGGGGGAACGCAATTTTTATGAAAATTTAACATTTCATTTACTAATCAGGTTTGTTAGTGATATTATTGGATAGATTTATAATATGGCACTTATTTTTTTATGATAAATAAATACGTGAAAAATATCTCGCGCGCGGCGCACGGCTGTCGGCACCGCGCCAGTGTCCTGCCCATAGATTAGAATAATGTCCTGCCGGACGTCATCTAGGGAGGACCTACGCAATTTTTGCTCGCGACAACAATAATATCGTCGCGCGGGCGTAGCTACTTACTATAATGTCTTTCTGTACACAGTGTAGCGAAGTCAGTATGACTAATATCTTCGCCAATTATGAACCGATTTCGATGATTCTTTTTGTTTGGAAGAAATTACTTCGCTTCAATTTGGTGAAAATCTTCGGAGATATATCATGGAATTCTTCAATTATAGACAGCAAATCGCTTGGATGTTTATTGGTTTCACAACATCATAACAACGTCACACCTGTATGCTCTGAGGGGGTTGCGGAAAATGGAAAAAAAAAATTTCTTCTGGGTCTGGGAAACTTCTAGTTACGGAGATATTGGAGGTCAAAGTTCCGACTTTTTCACAAGTTTTTTTCTTTAAATACTTTATTTTATAGTTGTATAACATTACTTTAAATACCTCCACGACTCCCGTACTAATCAATGCATCCATAAGCACAATGTTTTGAGTGTGTTATATTGAGTTTTACCGTAAAATGTGATTTTTCAACCCCAAAAAAATCGTTTCCCAGCAATAATTTTTGCGTAAAGTTACTTAGTTTGATGTACAGAATGCTTGGTTGACGGCTTCGTGCAGGATCCGTTCACTCCTTGTGTAATAATACTTAAAAAAACCTCACCTTTATCAACTGGAACCTCGATAAAAACAGGATCAGCCTCCTTCACGTCCTCAAGGTCGATGGTCTCATGCTGCGGTGCTGGCACGAGATCTGCCAGCAGCGCCGGGTTGGGCAGCTTGTTCTTGATGTGGTAGTTGGTGATCATGTCCTCGATGTCGGGAGGGGCTGCGGGGGCGGGGGGAGGGCTGGAATGACAGAAAAATATAGTTAGTTTGATTTTTAGGGTTCCGTACATCAAAAGAAAAAAACAGAACCCTTATAAGATAACTTTCTTGTCCGTCTGTCTGTCCGTGTGTCACCACCGATTTTCTCAGGAACGGGTGGACCTAGCAAGTTGAAATTTATACCAGATACTGAGGTCTATAGTCCCTATTAGGTGTATGTTTTAGACTTTCACGGTTTTTCACTACACTTAAAGTACTTACGGGATGATATTCGTGATCATGCGATCATGATGCTTGCAACAGCGTCGAAATATCGGGAGCTCATCGAACCAAAAGAAAATCACGGATATAATCCCGTAAGTACTTTAAGTGTATAAAATCATGTCCTGAGTCAACACGATAAAAAGATATGGGCAAATTTAGATTTTCGCGAAAACTTGTAAGTACCAAGATTTACCTTAATTTTCAACTTATTTTGCAGAAAATATACTTGGGTGGAACCGGACGTACGTGTAAATCAATCCCCAATCCTGAATGATTGACATCTTTGTTTATAACATCATAACATAACATCACGCCGGTAATCTACGAAGGGTTATCACATTTCACCAGTTATGTTTTAAGTCCTATGTTATAGGGGGCGAGCCTATTGCCATCAACCGGGCACAAATCCAGCCTCCGTGGCTGCTACTGAGAAATTCCTGATGTATATGGAGATATCGGGGTTTGGGGGTCAGTTTGTTAAAGTTTGTTTTGGTTGGGGGTAACTTCTTTACGAGTTTATTTTTTAAAAGGCAAGTTTCAAATGTTATGAATATTACAAATGAAACGGATAGTTGTGTGGCCGGATACCGAATAACGGATATTTGGCGAACTGCGAGGCCGGATGGCCGAATATCCGGCCGCCGGAACTCCGGCGGAGAGTAAGTAGTTCTCTGAGGCAAGTAGTGACATGTTTAGCGTCGTACAGCTGCGGGCAAAGCGATCGCATCATTTGGGGCGGTTTCGGGTCTCATCGGGACTCATCGGGAGTGATTGTGCGTGTATTCGTGAGGTAATGACAAGCGTTAGGTTATCTTTCAGCTCCATGTAGCAGTGTTTATAGCGAAAGGTTGTTTTCTGAGGCAGGTCAGGTCTATGAACACAAACGAAATTGCCTGATGCCTATGAACGCCGAAAATTTACTTTTTATCCAATATAATTTACCACTTGTTGATTATAAACATTAATTTTTAACTTTTTATGCATATCCTGTATCCGTAATGAGTTACTATCCAGTATCCGGCCGGATATTAAAATTTGGGCCGGTTAGGCCGGATACCGAATAGTTACCAGCATAGCTATTCACAACGCTTCGATTCGATTTTCGATTCGGAAAGTCGTATGTCTATCTCGCTCGATTTCGTAATGTCAATGTCAAGGGGGCAGATATCCGTTTCATCTCTAATAAATATACTTTACATTGATTTTTACCGTAAAACATGATTACGAAACAAAATCGTTTCCCAGCAATAATTTTTGCGCAGAGTTACTCAGCTTGACGTACAGAATGCTTAGTTGGGTTGGCGGCTTCGTTAAGGGTCCTTGTAGACCTTGTATACACTTGATCTTGACTCACCTTCTACGAACATCCCTGTTCACCCCATTTTGCGTCGCCACCAGCTTCTGTATAGACCCGGCTATCCTCTTCTGGATATCATCGATCATTTTCTCAGCATCAATAGGGGATGGTACTGATACCGTAGTTGAATCACCATCAACTTCTATCACCTTGGAAGGCGTAGGGGGTGATGAGAGGGGTGATTTAGGGGATAGTGGGGCTTTAGCTGGTGGGGGTGATTTAGGGGACAGTGGGGCTTTGGCGGGTGAGGGGGATTTAGGGGCTAATGGGGCTTTAGCGGGTGGGGGCGATTTAGGCGATAAAGGGGCTTTGGTGGGTGGGGGTGATTTAGGCGATAAAGGGGCTTTGGTGGGTGGGGGTGATTTAGGCGATAAAGGGGCTTTTGTGGGAGGGGGTGAATTTGGGAGTGGTATCTCTGATGTTGGTGTTTGTTTCTGTAAGAAAAACAAGATTTTTATAAAAGAAAATCTTAAATAATTTGTTTGCTTGATTAGATAATTTAGCAAAAGCATACAGGGGAGCGGTCTTTACTCAAGAGCACGTCTACCCCAACTGTCATCGATTCTACGGCTACTATGCATGGTTCATTGCCACTTTAACTTCATTTATCATCATCTGCCTAGCCGTTTCCCAACTATCTTGGGGTCGGCTTCCAGTCTAACTAGATGCAGCTGCATACTAGTATTTCACATGGAGCGACTGCCCATCTGACCTCCACAACCCAGTTAGTACTAGGTAATACAATACCAGTCGGTGAGACTGGTTGTCACACTTTTGGGGGTTCTAACCACGACAATATTGCTACTATTATATATCCCAAAGTTAATGACGTCGGATGTTTGTTAATATTTCACGCAAAAACTACTGAACGGATCTGGACGAAATTTTGAATAAAGATATAGTTTATAACCTGAATTAACACATAGAATGTTCTTCATCCGGTAGTACGATCCCGTGAAGAACCGAATACCACGGAGACAAAACCGAGGGTATCATCAACATCATCATTTCAGCCGAGAGACTTCCACTGCTGGACATTGGCCGGTCCAGTGCGACTCGCATCCAGCGGATCCCTGCAACCTTCACCAGGGGTATAAGCTAGTATAACATGCACCCACCTGGAGCAGGAACAGGCTGGGCACCACCTTACTCTTCAGCCGCACCTTCCCTCGCACGCTCTCGTAGTCTTCGGAGCTGAAGTGCCTGCTGCACACCACCGTGCCCAGCGGCAGCTTGCCCTGGATCGGTATCAGCTCCAGCCATTTGCGACGGAGAAGCCGCCTTGTTGGGAACCTGGGAGTGGAGAGAGGAATAAAGGGATGTGTTCGATAGCCCCCGTGAGCATCACTGTACATGGTTCTCTGCTCTGGTTACATGGTTGTTATAAAGGGAGTAAAAAAACCTCTTAACGAAGCCGAAAGGCACTTGTTCTCCCCTTCATTGCGATCATTTTGTTGTTCTACACCATACCTGGGAACCTTCTAGTTACGGAGATATTGGGGGTTCACAAAGTTCCAACGTTTTAACAAGTTTCTTTTTTCAATACAAGTTTTTAATGTAAGATTTTTACTTTAAACACCTCCACGACCCCCGTACTATTCAATCCACCAGCACAATGTTTTGAGTGCGTTACATTGAGTTCTACCACAAAACATGATTTTTCACCCCCAAAAAAAAAGTCGTTACCCAGCAATAATTTTAAAAGTGAAGTAAAGTTACTTCGTTTGATGTACAGAATGCTAGGTTGACGGCTTCGTGATGAGGTTGTTTACAGCCTGTATAATGTTTATATTTAAATAGATTTGTATATGCTTATGTGGTTATGCTTGCATTTATGTATGTACATAATTTGATATGTACTTAGTACGTCACAGACTACATGCAGTATTGTCTCTCCCTCTTCCTGTAATCTATCTAAAGGTTGTCTTGAAAACATCGCATTCTACAGACCAGGGGCCCTACTCTCTAGCGCTTCGTCCGTATATTCAGATCTCACCGTCTCTCTCGCGCACGTCTGCAGATGAGTGCGAGTGACAGAGACGGATAGATCCGAATTTACGGACGAAGCGTTAGGGAGTTGGGCCACAGGTCTACTCTCTAAGCATCTCTGCAGCAAGAAATCCGTAGTTTCGGCCGAAGTTACGGTCGTTTCCTACTCCGTATCACTTACGGACATAAGATTCGTTAGGAGACCGAACTAAAACAGAATGACAACACGATTGGTCACACGATCATCTGTCTTTACTCCCGATGTGTTTTCAAAACTCATGAATCTAAAAATATTAGGGAGTAGGGTTCATTTCAAAGTATAAGCTACTTTCGGCCGGGCCCCGTGTCTTCGTTGACGGACTTAGAGAGTAGATCCCCACATCTTTGAAACCAGGGTGCCAGATGTGTGATGTGTGGTAGGGTGTTACTGGACAAGCTCCTTCATACTCTACTGCTTTAAGTTTAATAGATACTTACTCAAAATAGAATGTTTCGTCAGATGTAATTTCACAACCTTCGACACAACACGGTCCCATGATGTGGCAGGACTACTGCCTGTAAGCAAAGAAACATGATTAAAATCAAAGCATTTATTTCAAGTAGGCCAGTTACAGGCACTTTTGAATTGTCGAAACAAAGATGAAAATTAAACGTAGCTACAGTCCCAGTCACAAGACATAAAAACTGTGAAAGTACTGTAGTTGCCCATTCCCTAGCGTAGATCTCTATGGAGAAGAACGGGCAAGAAACTCCATGGACACTCTTTTAAATCAAAATATTGTTACAAAATCTTGGTTACATCATTCATGTTGAGATGGTACATTATGTGAGAACAATGTAGCAAGATGTGCACGTTAAAAGTGTCCATAGTAAAAACAAAACAAACAATTCAAAAATAAAATAATTAATTCAAATAAGCCGTGGCAACCAAGAGCTGACCAGTCCCAACTGACAGCGCCCGTTCACGAACATGACGCATGTATCAGCACCATTCAAATCAACCAATTTGTTGAAGAAAGAAATACAACAACAACCAAGAAATACAGCAACTAGGTACAGTACACACGGTTGTCGTGTCAACACATCTCTTAATGATGGCCCGTGGCGAGGCGAAACACGTCCCGAGTATAGGTTTTCGTGCATGGCATGATATTTATAATTGTTTTCCTTTTTTTTTGTTTTTTCGGATGGGAAATCATCAAATGACTCCTCTCGCTCTGGGCAGAGCAGGAGGGAGTGTCCGACTCTTACTGACTAAAACCCATCCATGTTCCTTCATCGCCCTTTGTGTTCCGGGGCCACGGTATCTCTTTCGAATAGTCCCGCAGCCCCGGCAGGCTTCGGCCCTTGCGGATCCCTTCCCTATTGCGTATAATTGTTTTCCCTGCAAATGCATATTTTTGCGAGCGGGAGGGCGGTACTGCATTCTACATCAAGACCTGCATAGCTATTCACAACGCTTCCATTCGATTTTCGATTCGGAAAGTCGTATGTCTATCTCGCTCCATTTCATAAAGTCAAAAAAAGATAGACATGCGACTGTCCGAATCGGAAATCGAATCTAAGCGTTGTGAATAAGGGGCTTGGATCTTTCTATGAAGCTGAATGCGCTTTCATCCACGATGCTACTCAACATCCCTTTAGTAGTTTTAGCGTGATGGAGTAAATAAATAAATAAATAAATATCGCTGGACATTACCACACAGCGCCATCTAATGCCACACTAAGCAACGAGGCTTGTGTCGTGGACACCAGATAGTTGATATACTACATAGATACTTTTTGTTTGTAAATACATACTTAATTTACATATAAACATCCATGACTCGGAAACAAATGTCCATGCTCATCACACAAACATTTGCTCCAACCGGGATTCGAACCCGGGACCCTAAGAACGTAAGGCAGCCTCACTACCGCTGCGCCATTCGGGTCGTCAAACAAACATCCATCCATGCTCACAAACTTTCGCATTTACAATATTAAATATAGAATAATAAAATTATTACGTAACATCACGCCAGTAATCCCAGAAGGGTTGGGCAGAGGTGTACCTAAAAGTCCACACCCACATTTCGCCAGTTATGTTGAAGTCCGAGTCGAGCCTATTACCATCAACCGGGAACAAATCCAGACTCCGTGGCTGCTTGAGAAATTTCTGCTAAAAAACCCAATAACACTTTGCCCGACCTGGGAATCGAACCCAGGACCTCGTGTTCAGCAGTCGCGCTTGCAATGACTAGAGGCACCGAGCCAGTCATTCCACTTACAACATTTCAATCACTACATATTATAAAACAAAGTCGCACGCCGCGTCTGTCCCTATGTATGCTTAGATCTTTAAAACTACGCAACGGATTTTGATGCGGGTTTTTCAGGGTTCCGTAGTCCTGACAAGGAACCCTTATTTAATAGATAGAGTGATTCAAGAGGAAGGTTTTAGTATATAGTTTGCGGGCGGGCGAAGCCGCGGGCGTCAGCACTAGTTGAAACATTGGAACAGTCTGGGAATACATGCAGAATGTTATGGTATATTAATACCATAACATCAAGCATGTATTCCCAGACTGTGAAAACAGTATGAGCAGCATGTGATAGGAAGCCAGTTTTTTTTTTTCTGATGCGAATTAATCAAATGACTCCTCCCGCTCTGGGCGGAGCGGGAGGGGGTGTCAGACTTTTACTGACTAAAACCCATCCATGTTCCTTCATCGCCTTTTAAAAAAATTAAAATTTAATTTAATTTTTTAATGGACTGAAATGTGAATGATTTTATAAATTAATGGTTTATCTATCTATCTTCGTGTTCCGGGGCCACAGTATCTCCTCCAGTACCTCCTTATATAATTTCCTACCCTTATGCAAATTCATTAGTGGTCGGCGCAGCATGTCTTTTTCTTCCATACTTCTCTATTACTCGTCATCTCAGCAGTCACCTCCTTTCTAGCCATATCATCCTTCACACAGTCCATCCATTGTTTCTTCGGTCTTCATCTACTTTCATATTAACATTAATTCCAGGCGCTGTCTTAAATGAAACTAATATACCTAATATATATCATGCTACCCTTCCATGATGAAGACGAATTTCCCAAATTATTAACTTTTCATTAAGAAAACAAGGTATTTTACATCTTATGGGGATACCATACTCAAGAATGCAATTTTCCACTTTTAACCTATTTCTTGCTGAACGAAACCTATATCCAGTAGTCCTGCATTAGAATGCCTGGAAATCAGTCACGTTATGGAACTCAAATGGAGGTGGCCAGGACACCACTTCCACCACTTCTTACCCAACTTGTTGAATAAACTCCCTAAGCAACTAACTAACAAGGAATGCGGAGAGGCTTTTTCCCAGCTGTGGGATGATAGGCTTACAGTAAAAGAAATTCATTTCTTGGTGGTTAAGCTAGGGAAAAGTTTTTAAACAAAGGTTTTTTGCAAGGTTTTTTGTAATATCTTGCATGCTCTTGTATGTATACAATGTTTAAACAAATAAAGAAATCTTATCTTATCAAGGAAAAAACAAACAACAAATTAAGTTTACCCATAAATATTTTTAATTTAAACTGTCCTGGATTTCTTGCCTGATAAATAAATAAAATAAACACAATGTTTTATTAAACAAATAGAATAAAAGTTCCTTAAAACACTTACTAAACGAATAAAAAAGTTCCTAACTAACATCAAAATCATAAATTGTTTTCCCAAAATTGATGTAAATTACTAGAAACTGGTAACCCTAACAAGTAGTACAGCCGAAAAGCAATAACCAGTCGCGAAGCCTTATTCCGAAAGCTATATCGCACCAACATCGAAAACACAACATCGCCCTTATTACCATACATCATAGAGTTCATAGTGCCATATCAAATGCAACAAGCTCGATCGCGTACAAGAAGCGATTTACAGAATAACACCGCGGTGATAATTAATGCAATGCGTTTTAAAATCGATATTTAACGCACTAAATTCAATGGATTGTAGTAATCTAATGTTTGTAAACAATTCTTATGAGATTTTACGCGCGAAAACATCTGGTTAAAGGTTAGCGATACAAAATAGAAATATTGCAGCTTACCTGTGTTTGGGAAGCGTCTAAAGCAGTCTGCTGATGTCTTAGGATGGACTCTTTGATATTTAACTATTATTACACACGCATTCACTTAAAAACTTCATATTTACCGGTGTATTGTTATAATTTTGGGCTGAAAAATATTTACTCGGCCTTTTTTTCGCACTTTTGACAAATACTAGTGATGACCAGTGATGACTGATGAGTGGCGTACCCGGCATTGTAGCACAGACTAAAAATCTTGTATAATTCTTTAGTCGATTAGTTACATTTACAATTGAATTCCACTTTTTTTTACTTGTTCTTAATGCATTTACTGTATGCTAGAGAGCATTTTCTAAATGCCCTTAGGACGTCAGAGACTTACCGGCAGTATTGTGTAGAGACGCCAGCACATAGAGCCTCCCGAAACTGTCTTATTTTCCAAATCAACCTTGAATCAAACACTTTACGAAAGAGTTGAAAATCTATTAACCTTTTGAACGCCACTGTGACATAAATGTGACAAGCAAACGCGTGCGCCAAATGACACAAATTTGTGACAAAATGGTAGGTGAAGTTGTGGCGTGGAGGGCATCCGCGTGAGTTATGCTCTGGCGTTCAAAGGATAAAGAAATTTGAAAGATTGTAGTGTAGTAGCTTGATGTGCTACCCTGCTCGAAGGACCATGTGCTGGAATATAAGGAATTTAACGGATTATGGATATTGATTTATGGTTTCTCATACACTTGCACGTGTCTAATGTAAATGTTGTTATTTTTTCTGTTCTGTTGCTAAATTGTCTAGATAGGAAAGAGCGGAGTCTCTTACTACAAGCTTTGTCTTTGCTTAAAAGGAGGCTCCAATCATCAACTTGTTGTTCTGTTTTGGCTAAGGAGTAAACAAATTTTCTTTTATTTTTAGAGGTTGTGAACTGTAGTATATCTGATCGTTGGCTTTCCAAAAAACTGCTGTTCTAAAATGCTCCTCATATGAGATCCAATGAGAGGTTTTCTTTTTGAGTATTTAAAAAAAAATAGTTTCCAAGCACTCGGTAGATGACGTTGAACTGACTACGTTACTAGGTGCCAAAGCGAAAACGCTTGGAAAAAAAAACATTACGTCACTTCACAAACGCTCGTTGACTGACACTTTCGTTTACTTATGCTTCCGAATATAACCATTACATCCAAGTGAAATAATGTGACGTTCCGTTCCTTGCAGTAACTTATCAAGTTCAGCGCCATCTATCCAGCGACTAGGGAAGACTTGAAAAAGAAAATTCCTTATTGTAAACTGTCTCCGCCGCCGGTTCGTCAGCTCGTTTTCAAAGTACTGATGCTCCTTTCCAATATTTGAATATTTAGTTTTTTTAGTTCTTGTTGTGGCCATATAATCATCTCATCTGACAAGTGTAGTCAGCTAGGACCATGGATGTATCTGGACTTGGCATACCTACAAGAAAAACGTGGATACCTACACTTTATAATGGAGGATAAAATGGCGGCTAATAGGGCAGCCCATATCGATATTTCTCTACAATAAAATCGATAAAAGATAGTGAGAATGTTTTCATGGTATCACGGTCCAATATCAACGGGTAGGTATTTTTAACACACTTTTCTTTGCTTCACTTGTAGGTAATATAGGTAGGTAACTAACAATAGTACATTATGGTACAAGTGTGTAATGTTGGTGATTACCGCTGAGGCGTCATTGAGACCCGAGCCGTTAGGTGAGGGTCTTAAGAGAGCCGAGGACGGTAATCATCAATACACACGTGTATCATACGACGTTTTTCAACACACTTGTGAATAAAATAATACTAAAAAAATCATTTTATTTAGTAGATACAAATTTATTTGTACTATTGAACACAATCTTTTTTGTATCGAAACTTTATTTTTATATACGCTATCGAAATTAGCAGGCAGCCTTTTATGTAAAACAAATAACCAATATAGAACCATATTATAGCATTATCGATACATGCATGCACTACTCTATCCCTACAATAACAAGAAAATGATTTCATGAATTACAAATATTACTGTTGTTAATAGAGGCAAAAGGGAAATTTTGTGAATACTTTACTGTTAATACTTTTCAACAAATGCAGAATCTTTTGTTTATTATCTAAATATAAAGAGAATACAACTGAAATTAAGTACGTACTGGTGCAAAGTTATGTTCGGGTGATTTCCGCTTCTTCTAAGGCCACATCCGATTATATTGCAACTGGGCATCTTGCAAATGACGATTTCCACTATAGAACCGAGTTAAAACACACTAACACAGCAAAATTACTCCAAAATTCACAATTTTAACCACAGCTCAAGAGCATTTGACAGTTGACGTACCCCAACTTTGTTACCAAACAGTGGAGGATAAAATGGCGACCCGGCCGCAAATAGGAATTTCAATGACACTAGGAATGAAGGGTTCCCATTATAGTAACTGTCAAAAACACTGTTATCCTTTTTTACTTACGCAAAATTATTAAAGTTAAAAAGAGATGACAGTATTTTTAGGATTTCGGTGTCGATATGCCTCATATTTGTATAACTGTTGTTTCTATAGTTAAACATTTCAAGTCCAGATACGTCCATGGCTAGGACATAATAATATCAGATTTCCTTTATAGAACCAAGAGTGCGTAAAGAATTCTATAAAAATAATTTAAAATTAAATTATATACTATACAATCGTAATTATCTATAAAATACAATATTTCAGCTAAGAATATTGAACTATACCGTTCCCGGGTGAACTGTACTTGCAATTCTGCCACATATTCCTTTCTCCATCTGCTCCAGAAGTGTTGGCGGAGTTGTTTTATTCGTTGGAAGCGAGGCAGATGGTTGGCAGTGTAATCCTGGTAGTCAGGTTGCAGCAAGGAAGTAAGAGACCGCCCAACCAGAAAATGTCCACCTATACTTAAAGTCCTTTGCTGGCTATTCTAGATAAGCTTAATATGGCTAGGTAGTCATATCTGAAACTATTATATCGTAAACTAAACCCCTAAACCCAACCCCGTTTAGAAACGAGTCGCCTGATGGTTGGGGCGGTGGGGGGGGGGGGAAGTTGGGGATGGGGAGTCCGTCAGTGGATACGAAACGGGGCACTAATTATTTTTTACTGCGACCATTTTCGAAGTAGCGCTCGCCGGCCGCCGCTGCCACGCACCGCTCGCTCGGTTCGCGCGTAGTTGGTCACCTTCGACATCGTTTTTACGACAAACGGTTAGTCGGAGACAAAAACACTTAAGGGCGCGTTTGCATATCAGGTAAAATTATGCTGTTTTTCGGTACAATTTTATGGCATAATCAAACAAAATCCAACATAACTAATAACTACCTCGTATGGATTGGTTCTTCATCTTCAAATAATAGGAACTTGATCATTGAAAATTTTAGTTTTTTATAATGTAAAATCGATCTGTCGTTGCCATTTTCCCTAAAATTAACGATACAGGGTTGAGTTTAGGTACATTTTTTGTGATATTATTAACATATTTTAGTATTTCTAAAAATACTGTATGTTGGCAAACATAATCAATTCTTAATGCAAGGATTTTTTTTTTATCTAAATGATATAAATAGTTGCAGAAAAAATGAAAACCAAATCTTATTTTTTCACATTTTTTGCTATTCTGGATGAATCTTAATCGATTGCATTAGGGGTTATTTTATTTTGGATACCCGTCTTGATTTATTGCACAAACACTTTGAATGAAACTTTAGTCCGCGCACGGCCGCCGTCGAGAGTGGACACGTAACGCCTGTTTGGAGCGGCTCGAGTTGAAAAAGATCGCTGTACAAACACAAAATATTCGATAAACCAAATTTGATACTTGACAAGGCAAGATTTTTATTATTTATTAGTTACGATGAGACCTTACCTCCGGACTTGATGAAGTGATTGGTGACTGCTACTGGAACTCCTTGACGTGTTGTACTAGGTGAGCCGAGTTTGGGCTTGTTTTGTTAGTTATGATGAGATCTTACCTCCGGACTTGATGGAGTGACCTGAAGGTGTACTTCGATGATTGCTATTGGAACTCCTTGACGTGTTGTACTGGGTGAGCCGAGTTTGGGCTCGTTTTGTTAGTTATGATGAGACCTTACCTCCGGAGTTGATGGAGTGACCTGAAGGTGTACTTCGGTGATTGCTACTGGAACTCCTTCACATGTTGTACTAGGTGAGCCGAGTTTGGGCTCGTTTTGCCAACTCCGTCAAGGAGTTCCAGTAGCAATCATCGAAGTACACCTTCAGGTCACTCCATCAAGTCCGGAGGTAAGGTCTCATCGTAACTAACAAAACAAGCCCAAACTCGGCTCACCTAGTACAACATGTGAAGGAGTTCCAGTAGCAATCACCGAAGTACACCTTCAGGTCACTCCATCAAGTCCGGAGGTAAGGTCTCATCATAACTAACAAAACGAGCCCAAACTCGGCTCACCTAGTACAACATGTGAAGGAGTTCCAGTATCAATCACCGAAGTACACCTTCAGGTCACTCCATCATGTCCGGAGGTAAAGTCTCATCATAACTAGCAAAACGAGCCCAAACTCGACTCACCTAGTACAACACGTCAAGGAGTTCCAGTAGCAGTCACCGATGTACACCTTCAGGTCGCTCTATCAAGTCCGGAGGTAAGGTATCATCATGACTAACAAAACGAGCCCAAACTCGGCTCACCTAGTACAACACGTCGAGAAGTTCCAGTAGCAGTCACTGAAGTATACCTTCAGGTCACTCCATCAAGTCCGGAGGTAATTCGTAAAAACAGCAAAAATATTTTTTTTGTAGGGACCTACCATAATTTTATTTCTAAGAAATACGTAAAAATCTTTCAAAGCATCAAAATGAGTTCACTTGACTACTATTCTCGCAGTTAATCGTGCGTACACTTGTGTGTATGACCCGTGTCAATGTAGTAGTTCGATTCTGTACCTATCAATTTTGCAAACGCGTCCTTTAAACACCAAGACACTTTTAGCCTTTTATTTAGGTGTTTTTTACGTTAGAATCGAGAAAATAAACGATTGTCGACAATAACACTTTTTTAGCTAATTTTTCTTTTTTCTCAGTACTAGTGTAATTTTTTTTTCCTCCGGCAGCTAAATTCACATGGGGACACTTCAGATCAACCCACAGTGACAGTATCTTCAAATTTAGGCGACTCGTTTCTAAACCCAACCCCTGGCTGGGTCCCACATGAAGACATTTTTTTTTTTTTTTTGACGCTGGGAAAAAATACATTATAATATCAATACATCGGGGGACGGGAGGGGTATGTGGGACTCCCCGGGCGTACAAACCCGGTATACCCACTAAAACGACCCAGCGCATTCCCGCTTCGTCAAAGTGGAGGGGGACTGGGAAACCGGCACAGCCTTTACTTCCAGTCCCCCGCCGACGAACGCAAGGCGGACCCCCCCTCTTACCCTCACGGCACGGGTGTGGAGGAGGGGGTTCGGGAATGACCGACGGAGGTGACGGGTGCAATGCGGGCGGAGGCACCCCCGCGCCTGTCGCGCGCCCGTCACCGTGAGGAGGGAGGGCAAACGCCCCTTCCCCCCCTCTCCGCCTGCGGAGCAGCGCAGCGAGAGGATCGTCCTCCCGCGCGCGCTCCGCCTCCTCCTTTTGCGAAATCGCAAAAGGAGGCTACCGCTGACAAGGCCTCCTCGCTCCCCAGCATGGCGTCGACGCACGCACGCCGGGAAGCGGGAGGCCCAGTCACCCGCGAGGTGACGGGTGCATTGCGGGCGGAGGCACCTCCGCGCCTGTCGCCCGCCCGTCACCGTGAGGAGGGAGGGCAAACGCCCCTTCCCCCCTCTCCGCCCGCGGAGCGGCGCGGCGAGAGGATCATGCGGCTGCTCATGATCCTCTCGCCGCGCCGCACAGTGGATCGTCCCCATACAAGAGGTTGGACATAGAATCAAAAATTTAAAAAGTATTTAATTTTAATAAAAATATATACAGTTGCATTCCTCTATTGAAGAGCAATAAAAATTGTTACTACGCTTTTTTTATTTGACCAGCACTTTACGAGCAAATCGATGAAAACTGTTATTTTTGTATGGAAACGAACACAAAAATGCCTGTATCTCATGATTCCATACATTATCTACGTCGCGATTCTCTTACTCGTGGAGACGGCCCGTTAGTCTTATCTCGATATATATTATATGTCGTTTATGGCCCCGAGACGACGGATTTTTTTTTTCCGGGCGGGAAATCATCGACGCAGGAGGGAGTGTCAGACTTTTACTGACTAAAATCCACCCATCCGTTCGTTCTTTGCCCTTTGTGTTCCGGAGCCACGGTATCTCTTTCGAACAGTCCCGCAGCCCCGGCAGGCGTCGGCCCTTACCTTCCCCTTCCTTTTGCTAACTCTCTTTAAGTCTCGTTTATGGCCCCGTTCCCACTATGTCGTGGCGATTAAATTGTTGTTGGATTTTAATTGGCCACAGTCGTGGTCGACAGTAATCGCGTCGTCCTATTATGTAAACACCTCCATTTAAATACACAAGCCACGACACTTAAAACTACACGATTATCTGTCGTCACGACAAAGTGGGAACTACCCACTACGTCCGCGCCGCTCCGCCTCCTCCTTCTGCGAGAACCTCGCAAAAGGAGGACCCCACTCGCCTGCCATGCCCTCTGCTACGCCCGCTGCTCAGGATCACGCAGGGGTACGCACACCGCACCTCGCATGACGGGAATTGATCATACGAAGTGCGATGCGCGTTTTTGTTGCGTCTATTTCTTATGGAATTAGACCAAGAACAGGGCGGCAACCACGTGAAGGTGAACACACCAGACTTGCCTTGAGGATCTACACGACCGTAGCGCTCCCCCTCAAGACCCCGCCACCCTACCGCCTCTGAGGGAGGCAGTAAGGTAGACCTGCATCTATGCTACCAGCAGAGCAAAGCATGTCGTTGTGCAACCGCGAAAGCATACATACAGATCCGCCCCCCTACATGAAGACCTAAGATTGAGAGTTAGCCTAGTGCCTTATTGTAATGTCTATTGAGTGTAAGGAATTTTTACCAGTTTCTTGTTTGGCCATTATAATTAAAAAATAAACCATTATTTCAAAAAGTTATTGTTTTATTTCCACAAATACACATTATTTCACTTTTTTTCATCTCACGAGCTTAACAATACCATTACGTCATTTACGAGTGCCGTGTTCGAAACAAAACACACAGTTCTATTCTGAGAACGCTAAACGCCTAGTGGCTTGGGTTAGATTTTAATAATAATGTTTGGTTCACATACATAACACAGACAGAGTCTCAGCTGCTACAAGTGTTTAGTTTAATAGTATTGGCTAACCAAAACAAACACTCGAAAACGGGCGCTAAAATTTGTTTAAATTCTGTTGCCTTGAAAACTAATTTAATATTCTACATTTTGAAGATATTTACAAAACGTTAGGCACATAAAAAAGGCATGTTAGTTAACAAAATCATTACTTACTCAAATCAACTATAAAAAGAAAAATTTCTCTAAAAAATAAAAAAATAAACACAACAAACAAAACAAAATTCCATCCTTGATCAAGTATCAAGGATGATAGAAAATATTATAAGCCAATACTGTCACATGTAAACAAGAAAAAATTCAATTCAAATCAAAAATATTTTACCTACCTACTTCATACTTGTAGGTACATAATATTATTATTATTTTCAGCCTTTTAGGGTGTGTGTATTTATATAATAAATACTTATTATTTATTAAGTAGCATTGCAATAGACGAGAATCTTTTGAAAAAAAAAAAACTGCAATAAACGGCATCAACACCACCACCGCGACAGAAGAAGAACATATCATATCATTACATATCACGCTACACCGTCACAAAACTAAAAAATAAATAAAAATGTAAAACATAATCCTAACTTGGCAGTCCGATAAAAAAAAAGTATTCTTTAGATATATTGAAAATGTCAATGTCACTGAAAATGTAGAATAATAAAATAAAAAAGACCCAAGGCCGGAAACAAAGGATACAACGGCGGATGAACAATAACACTATTCGCAACAGTCAATGAAAAAAACAGGGTGTGGTACAAAAAATTGGTATTTATGTTACGGCTAATAGCCGAAGTGCGGCTACACCTATATTTAGCCGGCTACAACTAGGTGCAGCCGGCTACAACTAGGTGCAGCCGGCTACAACTAGGTGCAGCCGGCTACAACTAGGTGCAGCCGGCTACAACTAGGTGCAGCCGGCTACTACTAGGTGCAGCCGGCCCCATGCGGTTAAATTAAGATGTATCCTTTTTTCTTCGGTTAGAACTAGGTTTAGCCTTCACCATAGCGGCTAGTACTAGGTGCAGCCGGCCAGCCGCACACCGATGTGTTAAACTTAGGTGTATCCAATTTATCATCGGTTAGGTTTTCGCATTTTGGTTTTGTTTTGAGATTCTTATCTAACATTTCCCAATTGATTCGATTTTGTAGACATCTGACCCAAGACAAGCCATGTCAGTTTTTTAAAATTAAAACTGAGTCAAAAAGTTCTCTTATTTGTTTTAACATAAAATATGAGAGAAGAGTACAAAGAGTTGGTTGATTTTTTCATCGTTAAGAAGTTATTTTTTTTTATGTTTAATTTTTTATCTTTGCACATAAGATGTCTAGTTCTTTTACTTCTGAAGAGAAGATTTAAAATATTTTTTCATTAATTACTATAATTACTTATATTATATAAATAAATGTCACTTCAACATCCCTGTCTATTATTTTACCTATATAATCGAATTAATCGGGAAACGCAAGATAAGAATCTCAAAACAAAACCAAAATGCGAAAACCTAATTCTAGACGATGATAAATAGGATACACCTAAGTTTAACCGGCGGTGTGCGGCTGCACCTAGTTCTAACCGCTATGATGAAGGCTAAACCTAGTTCTCACCGAAGAAAAAAGGATACATCTAAGTTTAACCTCATGGGGCCGGCTGCACCTAGTTGTAGCCTTCTAAAACTAGGTGTAGCCGCACTTCTGCTATTAGCCGTAACATATACAATATATAGATAGGTACATACAAAGAAATTTATAATGAAAATATATTTTACATAAACTATAAAATTGAATGGTGTAACTGAAAGCAGTTTTTGATACATATGGTTTTGTTGCAACCGACACAGAACGTTTGGACTCGCTTATCGCAACGAATGCACTTCCGTCGGGGACGGCGTGCAGTCTTTGCGACCACATCGTATTCGTCGATTCGATATACCGTCGCATCGAACGGTACTCCATCCCGTCGCGTCGACGTAGCAAATCGACTGTTCTGTGTGGTTGCAGGGGAATTGGGAATGGGGAGGGGACGATGCTGTGAAAGAAGAGTATCGAGGAGTTTTATACGAAATTTGCGATGACTGAGAGGAGAAGGAGAAGAGTGGCGATGGATGACGTAAGAGTTTAATATGGAGACGTTGAGTAGTCTCCGGAACAATTTCTTGTACCACACCACAGCTCGTTTCCGCTCGACCGGATACATGGCGAGGAGCTGGTCTTTTTTATCCACCCCACCCATCATGATATTGTAGTCCAATATCAGGGTGGGTTTGATGGATCCTCGGATTGTTTGGACGTCGTTACCATGGTACGTAGAGATCATAGCCACTCGGTTATGATCTCTCCATACCACGACATCGACATCCCCCGAAGTAAGACCAGATATCGCTCCCTGGCGCATGTTCCGCTTGGTCAGATCGTGCAGGGCCTGCGGAACAAACTTACGATCGGTCCGCAGGGTCCCTACACAATCAAAGCCCAAGGACTTAAGCCGTCGAGCGAGACACGGCGAATTGTAGAAATTGTCCATCCACAATGTGTATCCCTTATGCTCCAGACCTTGGGTCAGCCGCAACACTATTGACGGCGTAGGTGCCTCTAATGGATCTTCAAACTGGAGCTGCGGTGGCAATTGACTTTTTTTATGAGCGTGAATCTCAAACCGCCATAGGTAGCCGGTTTGAGATTCACAAATCTCATAAGTCTTGATGCCTCTTTTTGCAGCTTTATTTGGAATGAGCTGGCCGATTTCCAGCCAGCCCTTCCACATCAAAAGACTCTCGTCTAGAGCAATGTTCTGCGCTGGAGTATAGATTTCCTGAAATTTCTTGTTTAGATGTGACAGTATTGGCTGGATCTTGTACAGTCTGGCCTCGGAGTCCACCAGGTTTGGCTTTTGGCATGGAGGCTGTTGCTAGCCACCAACTGGTCTGTTACCTGTCTAGCATACTTATTGGTCTCCGAGGCAATGTACTCCATAATTGGACGATCCCAAATGTCAACGAAAATGTCATATGGGTCTTCCCGTGGAGTTGTCGGACCTACATTAATTTGCGAAAAAGTTTCCCTCCTCGTTGCAGTTGGAATCGGGGAATTCGGAAAGTCTTTCCATTTAAAATCATACCACCTCCAAGGTTGGTCCGTCGCCGTTAGAGGGACACCGTCGGGCTCAGTAGCTTCAGCAGCCGGTTCAGCAGCGGCAGGGTCACCGTCTTCATACTCCTCGTCTAAGGGTGTGTCCAGCACGGCCTGCACCACCCTTGGCAACGCTGGCATTACCACCCCTACGTCCTCGTCGTCGCCGCTCTCGTCAGAACCTGCGTCGCTTCCTGTAACAAATGACATTGATTTAAAATCGGGTGGAAATCAGAATCCACAGCCCCAAACCAAACTAAAATCAGCAGGTACTTACCATAATTGAGGGCATACGCTATGTCATCGTCCCGCCGGATCTGACGAGAGTGACCAGGTGCTGGTGGTGGTGGTGGAGGAAGTAATGGAGACGGTGATGGACGAGGTGGCTGCTCCTCATAATCCGTAAACCTGGAACAAATGCAGCGTTGTAATAACCGTATATTTCAACTAACATACACAAAGAGAACTAAAAGTGTGTGTGTGGAAAAAGAAAGGGTTAATTTTGCATAAAAACGAATTCTTCAACATTGTACAGGTTCGGTCGCTTGAGGTGGAGCGCGCGCAGCGGCTTTCACTCACAGTTTAAGGGACAAGATAATCCTAAGTCAACACTCAGGACATTGGCTACCTGTGTCACTTGTGTGCTATTTTATAAATGGATAAATTGTTTTAGATATAACTATAGATAAGATATGCATTAGGTATACTTACCGCTGCTGTGTTTTCCTCAACTTATATTTTCTAAATATTCTATTTTTATCACCAAACACATCAACTTGGCTATCATCATCCTTATTTATATCTCTGTCAAACATTTCTAGCTCGGTTTTATTTCTTCTCTTACCTTTCCGTTTACCCTTTCCAATATTACCCTCACTTTGAGATTTACCCTCATTTTCAATTGGTATTTCATTTGTTTTTGGTAACCGACTACCAAGAAGGATTACACTTTCTAATTGTTCGCTATCAGATTCAGTATCTGAATTAGTGTCTGTAAAATCTCTCTCAAGTTCTTCTTTTATTTTTAATTTAATTTAATTATTTATTATTAATTCTTCATCTAAATTAGTCTTGTTTAGATTTTGGTTGTCTATTTCATCTTCAAATATTATTCTGCATGCCATATTGATCAGGTCTTGTTAGATATTTATCTTTGACTATTCTGATAGTATAATAAACATCAGTCAAATTACATTTGTCAGTAGCAATATGCTGGCAAAGGAAATAAAGATTTATTTAATGTAATCCATCTTATTTATTACCACATTAAAACAAGAACTTAAAAAAACCCAAATCTATCAATTATATTAATGAAAATTACACACTCTCAAAAGATTTAAGTTAAAACAGAGGTAATTAGAAGTCACACATATTAAATTATTCACCGCTTCAGCATTTTTCAATGTTGGTGTACTTGGCATAAAAGTTTATAACAAGGGTCACTAATTTTCTAAAATAATATGAACATCGGGGTCCGTAAGTCCCCCCCCCCCCACCCCGTTTATTAATTTGTTCTTATTTTTACATTATAACCCTATTTGTGAAACTCTTGACAAGAAACGTCTGTATTTTTGGGTGTTTAAACCAAACACCCAAATTCTCAAGTTTCTCTTGGAAATACTCCCATGTTTTTTTTCGTTATGACTCAAACAAACAATGTCAAAAATACAAAAAAAGCAAAGCTACAGTCTCAGACACAAGGCATAATAACTTGAGAAAGTACTGTAGTTGCCCATTCCCTAGTGTAGATCTCTATGGAGAAGAAAAGGCACTAAACTCCATGGACACTCTTTTAGATCAAAATAATTGTTACAAAATCTTGGTTACACTTTTCATGTTGAGATTATGCATATATGTGAGAACGATGTAGAAAGACGTGCACATTATGAGGGTCCAGAGTAAAAGATTTAATCAACAATTTAAAATATAAGTAGTTAAAATGAACCGTGGCAGCTAAGAGATGACCAGTCCCATCCGACAGTGCCTGTTCACGAACATGACGCATGTATCGGCACTATTCAACTCAACCATATCAAAGGGAACTAAATGACCCGACACACCCACCACCATCAGCGAGACGTTTGAGTGAGTATGAAATTCTCTCAGCCACCAAGACATATTCAAGTAAATTAAAGATAACTAAATGTAAATGGTGGCTGAACAGTACAAAGTACTCACACATGTGCTATGCAATTTTATAATACTAAGAGCTGGAATCTATACAATGCAAGAATATTTTTACAATCTTCTGCAGCTTCCACAATACATTAACATGGGAATCAATTAGTTTGCCCCTATGGTTGTGGAGCAGGACCAGCATATAGCCAAGAATTTTTATCATCAATGTAATCCTAAAAATAAAAATAAAGCTACATGGGATATCATCAAAAATAGAACAGATACACACAAAACATTTAATCAGATAAACGCAATAGATCACGATGGTTTTATTTTAAATGACCCAACTCAAATAGCTAACTCATTAAATAATTTCTTTATTGATATTTCTAATACAAAACCTCAACCTGCCAAAAGTACCCGTACATCTCAACCCACACGGAACAACTCCAGTATATTTTTGAATCCATGTTCTGACACCGAAGTATTTCGTGTTATATCATCCTTAAACAATAAAAAGTCGGTAGGGTATGATGAGATCTCCACTCACATACTGAAACTATGCGCTAAAGTGATATCACCAATACTGTGTCACACAATTAATTTATCTTTATTTGAGGGAATCTTTCCTAATATTCTTAAATCTTCCATAGTCAAGCCCCTTCATAAAAGTAAGAGTACACTAGATAAAACTAACTATAGACCTATCACACTCATCTCAATATTCTCTAAAATTTATGAGAAAATAATGCATAGTCGTTTAATTCAATTCATAAACAAACATAAAATTATTAATCAAGAACAAAATGGGTTTCAAAAAGGCAAGTCGACCACTTTGGCAGCATTCTCTCTAGTAAGGTCCATAACAGATAACATAGATAAAAAACGTCCTGTTTCAGTAATCTTCCTTGATATGAGCAAGGCTTTTGATCTCGTTAATCATGATACACTTCTTGATAAGTGCGAGCGATATGGAATTAGAGGTCCAGCACTAGAATGGTTAAAAAGTTACCTGAGCAATAGACAACAGTGTGTTGAAGTAACCCGTATTAGTGATAAATTTGTTACAATGCTTTATAGATCCTTATTTCGTCACAATGGGTCAGGAGTGCCTCAAGGAAGTATCCTTGGGCCTCTTCTCTTCCTCTTATATATAAACGATTTACCAAATATTACAAAATATAAATGCGTACTATTTGCCGATGATGTGTCAGTAATAATACCTGAGAGTGACAAAACACTACACCAACAAGAAGTAAAAGACACCATTACCAATATAATAAACTGGCTAGATGAAAATAACCTAAAAGTTAACCTTTCCAAAACAAAATTCATTCAATTTGCGAACCATAAACAGAACCCAACAAAAATTAGTTTAGAACACAGTAATGAAATAATTAATAGAGTAAATAACATAAAATTTTTAGGGCTAACATTAGATCAAAATTGTAATTGGGGAATCCATATCGACAACCTATGTAAAAAAATAAACAGATTTGTATATGCGCTAAAAGAGCTACGCAAAACAGCGAATGAAGAGGCCGCACTCAACGCCTACCATGGCTATATTGCGTCAGTACTGAGATACGGCTTACTCCTATGGGGTAACTCGACTCATATCCAAAGAGCATTCATAGCGCAAAAAAAATGCTTGAGAGCAATCACTGGGACACCTCCATATGAGAGTTGCAGACCAGTTTTTAAAAAGTTAAAGGTTTTAACTCTAGCTTGTACTTATATCTTAGAAATAGGTATATTTGTTAAAAAAAAATCACACTTCTTCTCTACTGTAGCCGAAAACAACAGATACACAAAAAGGGACCCCACTAAACTAAAAAACCAACTTTGCAATAGTACTCTTCACCATAAAAACAGTTACCTAATGTCCATTAAAATTTACAACCACATTCCGAAAGCTATAAGAGAGTCACCACTGCATTTTTTCAAAAAGAAGTTGAAATTTTGGTTACTTCAAAAAACTTTTTACTCAATAAAAGAATTTCTTGACGATATTAAATATAAATAGGTCCTGTACTACCAGATATTATTATACAATATTTTGTTTTCTTGTTTTTATTATATACCCAAGGTTATTATTGTGTTTTATATTACATAAATATTAGATTATAGAGTTTTACACCTTTTAGTTTTGTTTTTGATTTTGTATTTCATTTGAATGTAAATAGGTAAGCTAAGATTAGGTATATGTATGTGCGTAAAAATTTAGAATGATTACTAGAGTTATTATTATCTAAGTGCTTAAATTTAATTTAATGTATTTTAGTGTTATAAGTGTAACTATATAAATATTCGTATGCCGCGACTAGCGGCGGATATGTCCTGTCCTGCTATTTTTATTTAAGAACTCTGTGCCTACCATATCCAACGAATAAATGTCTTTGTCTTTGTCTTTGTCTTTGTCTTATCCCTCAACTTACAATATGCTTGCCTACATAATGTGTGTTTCCTAACATACATGATGTTTACATAGATGTATTGACAAGGTACTGTCATGATATTAATTTCCTTAAACAGTTCTCTTAGAGAATCACGTCTACGTAACTGATATATGGCTCTGATGGCTCTTTTCTGCAGAATAAATATAGACTCGATGTCTGCAGCCCGTCCCCATAGTAAAATATTGTATGACATAATACTATGAAAATAACTAAAATAGACTAGCCTCGCAGTATCAATATCAGTAAATTGACGGATTTTTCTAACAGCATATGCAGCTGAACTCAGCCATCTTGCAAGAGATGTTAAATGAGCACCCCATTGTAACCTTGAGTCGAGCGTGATTCCCAAGAAAACTGTTTTAATGACAAATTCTAGTTTCTCTTGATTCAATCACTACTTTTGACATTTGGTGGAGCAAATTTAATGCACTTAATTTTTTTTCCATTTAGTACTTACTAAATTATTAGCAGTAAACCAATTAGGGACCTGCATTATAACGTTGTTTACGTCGTCAAGATTAGTGGCACGTCTGTTTATCCTAAATATTAAAGAAGTATTGTCAGCAAACAACACCATTTTATTATGCGGATGGTTGTTAAATAAACGGGGTAGGTCATTGATATACATATAAAAGAGGACCCAATGTCGAACCTTGTGGTACACCCATTGAACTGACACCATTTAATTGTACCTGCTGCTGTCTATCATTCAAATACGATTTCATTAAACTGAGCGAGTTTACATAAACCGTAATTCTCAACTACAGCAAAGACAAAGCGTAGGATATTTAATTACGTACCTAAGTAACACAAGTAAATTATATCGTAGTTTACTTATGGTCCGCACAAAATAGGTCGGCGGCGCCGGATACGGACCGCGGTCCATCCGCCAACGCCATTTGTCGTGACCCTTGCTAGCCTACAGAAAGTCAAATATTGCATGCATTACTAAATCACTTGTTCTGGTATCTACTTACTTGAGCTACGAGTATGTCTCTTAATAATTAGTTTTATGGACGATGTTTGATTAGTTGCGATTAGTTGGATTAATTAAAATGTCAACGGTTTTCATTTAACTTGAATTTGACATTAGTGACATTACTTTTTATTACTGTATGTGTGTGTAATACAAAAAACTTATATACCAACTGGAACGAGGACGGGAACCCAAATAACGTTCCGAGCGAGAAAGGTTCAAGGGTGGATGTTGTCTCTTTCTAAGAGGGTGTCCACCAATCATACTAACTCTTGAGACAGTTACAGAGTAGCTGTTATTTTATTATTTAATGATGATGACCTGCAACTCAACAGCATTCTAGGCGAAATAGCTTCAAGAGTGGATGCCATTAACTTTTTATGTTAACTTAAATGTATGTCTGTACCGTCCAGTTGCAAATTATCCATTTTGCAACCTGTCTATCCAGACGACTTTTGTATTCGGGGATTCGAGGACTCCGTTAATATTCCTCATCACGAAGCCGTCAACCAAGCATTCCGTACATCAAATTAAGTAACTTTACGCAAAAATTATTGCTGGGAAACGATTTTTTTTAGGGTGAAAATTCATGTTTTGTGGTAGAACTCAATGTAACGCACTCAAAACATTGTGCTAATGCATGGATTGAATATTATGGGGGTCGTGGAGGTGTCTATAGTCTTAATCTTACATTAAAAACTTGTAATTTAAAAAAAAGTTGACAAAAGGTTGGAACTTTGACCCCCAATATCGCCGTAACTAGAAGGTTCCCAGGGCTGGCAGTATCGACAGAGATAACGATGATGATGAGATGCTTGCGGGAAATGCAAGTCTCTTTATCCAAGATGAGTTTCTCGCAAGCATCATTATTGCAACGGAATTTATTCGTTAGTAATTAGCAATCAAAAGTTAGCAATTTTGTCGTTATCTCTGTCGAGACTGCCCGCCCAGGCATGGTGTAGAACAAAAAAACGATCGCACTAACGAGGAAAACAAGTACCTTTCGGCTTCGTTAAGAGGTGTTTTACACCCTTTATATTTTTTCAGACATAGAAAATCGCTTATTCATGCTATGACTGTTTACCTATAATGTTTTAGTAACATTCGCCAATATTTATTTTATATTCCAAAACCATTCATTTTCACTCGCAGCTCGCCAAATGAATTCTTTTGCTGGAGAACCTGGAAAAATCCTTAGGACTGGCATGGCACGGCACGGTGCGGTGGACTCTTTTCTTTTCAATATTTGTATTTAAAAAGCAAACCAGGTATAGTATTATTCAAACTTAATGGCGGCTCGGAACATCGTACGTTTCGCTGCGCAGATCGCAATTTTTAGGTATCAGCGGGACGTAGAGGGACGTGCTGGCGGGGCACATCCCCGCGCGCTCTCTCTCACCCGCACTCGCCCTACGCGTCGTCGCTTTAGTGTGTGAGTTACGTCTGTATTCTGCACACGCGCGCGAATTTCTGCATAAGTACAGTCGAGCTCATTATAGTTTGATGTTGTTTGTTAACTGTTTTGTTTTTTTTTTGTTATTGTATTGTTATGTTTTTTTTTTTGTTATTGTTCCGTTCGTTTTTCGTTATTTACGTAAAGTTTTAAGACTGTTTTTGGTTGTGCGGAAAATACTTTGATATTTATTTGTAAAATGCCTCGCGGCTTCGACCAAGGTGTCATCAAAAGGTGCGTGCACAACTTTCATGTTACTGAAAACGAATTGCCAACACTGAAGCAATTTAAACGAAAGTTCAAAGATGATATTCATTTTAACGGTTCTATAACCAGCTTAGGCCGAATATTGAAACGATTGGGGTTTCAATGGAAGAAAGCCCAAAATGAGAGAAAAATATTAATAGAGCAGTCAAATATTCAGTTACAGCGCATCGAATGTCTGCATAAAATCTCGACGTATCGCTCGGAAAACCGACCCATTGTATATACCGACGAATCATATGTCGATTTTACCCACACCAAGCCGAAGTCTTGTGGCGATAGGACACTTAAGCTAACAAATAAATACGTATCTTAAAACACTAAAACATTCACACAAGTTTTAGTTATAAAAATAATTAAACGAGCTTAGATGATTTTCGACTTGACTGTACATGCGCGAACCTGCACTGGCAGCTAACTTCCGAGCCGCCATTAAGTTTGAATCGTACTGTACTACCGACACCATGTGCGATGTCCGATGTTTCTAATTTATAAAATATACTTTTGACTACTGTGTACGACAACGATGTGCGAAACATCAAACTTACTTATTTAATTTATTTGGATATTTCCTGTTTGTCAATCTAAAACATTGGTAACCCTAGTTGTAATAAACAACCAAAGTTAAAAAACTTCCCTGAATAACGAAATTCCACATCCAGTATACCCTTACTACTACACCCCTTCACACAACACAATTTTATCATATTTAAAGCGGATTATTTCACTTAAATACAATAAAAAGTACTTAAATGACTTCAACGCAAAAATGTATCGGCCCTATTGTTTACATCGGTGACAAAGCAAGACAGAGACACCATCCACCTTGGTCGGGTGTACGTTACCCCAGCAGGAAAGTGTCTCAACGAATGTGTGCCCTAACTGCTATAAATGTGCCCCTGTCGTTATGGAAAAAAATGGGAAAAACGATTCCTGCTGGGGTAACGTTTTTCTAGCAGGAAAATGCTAAACGAATGATCGGAGAGAGAAACATTGTGATGGCCTTGTAGCTTATAGTAGTGCCAAAGTGTGCCCCCAAAAATAAATTGTGTGCCCCTTCAAGTTTTCGAGATATTGCATTTCCTGCTGGGGTAACGTTTTGCAGAATCGTAAACCATCTATCACACCTAAACCATTGCATGTGCCCCTGTAGAATAAACATACACGCGTAGCTCCTGATGTGTGCCCCTCATTGCCCCAATTAGATTTAAGAAAATATATATAATTTCCAAGTTATCGCAGTTTTATGAAAACTCGAAAAAACATCACAGCGCCTAAATGAGACAAGGTATAAGCTCGCTGAAAACTGAATTCGGTCCGATTTGACGCTACTGATAACCATACAAAGTTTCAAAACTGGTCATGCATGCGTTTTTGAATTATGTCTATAAAAGTCAAAACGATGGTGTCATAACTTTGACGCCAAAAATACAAAGAACCAGCTCGATCGCAGATGTGTAGGTGGTAAGGAACTAGTGTGCCTTTAGTCAAAAATAAATGATGAAAATATTCAGCTTTTAATGTTTCGCATTAAGTAAATATTAACAAAAAACCAAATATGTAAATAACGGCTGGCTATCCGACCAAATTCGAATGAGTACTTAAAAGCGACGGATTCATACACAGTGTTGCCAACAGATAAAAAAGCTCTCCACCAGATTCAACTTCTAAAACCACTAGTAAACCACTAACAAAATTTGGCTAGTCCAAAAATTTGAAAAAATCGCTAAAATTTCCACTAAACAAATTTTTGGTTTTTATGAAAGAAAAAAGTAAGTAGTTCTATTACTAAAAAATGGTCTTTATTATTAAGTAGTAAAATATTTAAAATCAGTAAATCAACATACAATATTATTAGTAAATAATTGCTTATATTGTGGTTTCGGCATAATTACGCAGGAATAAATTTGCGAAAATAATACGACACACTGAGCAGTACGACTGTACGAGACCGACCGAGTTCATCTGTTCACTTAGTTGTTTTGTAATTGTAAACTAACTACATAGTACTACTGAAAATATTGTATAGGGAATCCCTGCGTATTGTGTGTATTGTGTGTGCGGGATGGATCGCTTGACGTCTTCAAGTTCATGTCACGTCATTCTGGCAGATCAGTGTTGCCTACACAGTAAAAGTAAATACTCCTGATAATTAAATGAAGTTAAAATAATATATTTCGTAACGTTTTAGTGGCTTAGTGGTTGAGTGATAGCATTTTCAGTAATTGAAAGTGAGTTCCACTAAACCACTAGAAAAAACCACCAGCCACTAAAAGCAAATATTTCACCACTAAAAGGGGTATCGAAACCACCAGTTTTAGTGGAAAATCCACTAAGTTGGTAACACTGTTCATACATATCGATGACCTTCTTTAATTTACGCACTAACCGATTCACACGTGTTGTGCCTGAGTACACTGAAGTAGAAAAGTAATATGTAATAAAATAAAGTTGTTATTGGATAATATTCTACTAGCTGTTTCTGTGATTTTGCACATGATTAAGTACATTATAAATAGTAGCATAAGTAGCCATTATAAATAGTAGCCTATGACGAAGATAGCTTAAATTACCTTGGAATACCAAGGTTAGCTATGTTCTTCATTGAAAATTTCATTAAAATACATCTAGTAATATATGTGTGAACGAAAGACACACATCCAGATATTTGCCAGGTCTTTGAGCCAAAATCTGATTGGGGGATGTTTAAAAAAAATAATATAGTTCATGAAATATGTGATGAATACCTACTACGAAAAAGAGGTAGCTCTTTTTTTGTATATAAATAAAAAAACAACACAACAGTAAAAAAAAAAGTATTTATATATTTATTGACGTCGTGTCGCAAGGAATCGCTTTGTCTAACTTGGAGAAAGTGAGACAGCTAGTATGCATACGGTATTAGTGGGACAGAGACGAAGTGTTTTTGACTAGGGAAGTGCGTCTGGATTATTACTTGGTATTGGTAAACATTTGCAGTTATGACGCCAAGGACACTGTTGCGTGTTTACTTTTTTTTTTAAGTTGGTTGTGTAAAGGCTAGGAAGTTGGCTAAATGATACTGCTGCTTATAAAGTCAAATTAAATATATTGTCCGGACCAAAGGTTTAGTAATATAAAGGAGCGAAGGAGCACACGCGATGACCGCTAATCGTGTACTGAATGCTCAACCAATATCAATTAGTGAAATGAGGTAAAAATGCACGAATAAGCATTAGTGCATTAGGAATGTATGGTTTCACCGTACATGCTCCCGGGCCAAAAAGATACAAAAATGTTACACGTCCTCTAATCTAAAAGCGACACGTTTTAGATATAGGTGTCGTAGCTATGTCCCGTTTACAATTAGTGTTCGCACTAGTTATGTTCACTTCACTTGGCTGACGTGCTAAAGTGGCATAATAATTAAGCATTTTTATCAAAGATGTGGAATGTGGTGAATTTTGTAAAAATAGTTACAATGATGGCACGATCTGCGGTGGTAAGTATTGGCATTGTTTTGACTTATTTCAAAGTACTTAGGTACACTTATCAAGTACTGGGATTTTTTTCATTACTTTATTTATTTATTTGTAAACAAAAAATGTTCTAAATCATGTTTGTTATGTTTTCATCTGAAAGGATATACATACTTTCCGATTGAATAGAAATTTTATCAAAATCGATTCAGTCATTTGTTTTTTTTTTGTTTAATACGTATTTTGTCTTCTTGTGCTACGTTGTTGACATATGATCCCTTACTAACTTCCAGTTACAATGTAAAAAATAATTCATGACAAGAATTCACAAGACTCCAAAATTTGACCACAACGTCCGTCAACATATCATACGGCTGTATCTTTTTTGCCAAAATAGCTAATAACTCGATTTTCACTGAATGTTCTATGACAGCTATTACTTTATGAATTAATATTAAGGGAATAAAAATAACAAACAACAAGCTGTTTCATTTAACATGGTCACATTAAGGTGCATTTAACATATTTTTAATTAGCCCCCAAAACTTTTGAACGCGACTGTACGGACAACAGCTTAGGTATAATTCGTCCAATAAAGAAGGTCATCGATATGTATGAATCCGTCGCTTTTTAGTAGTCATTCGAATTTGGTCGGATAACCAGCCAGCCGTTGTTTACATGTTTTGTTTTTTGTTAATATTTACTTAATGCGAAACATTCCGAGCTGAATATTTTCACCATTTATTTTTGACTAAAGGCACACTAGTTCCATAACACCTACACATCTGGGTTCAAGCTGGTTCCTTGTATTTTTGGCGTCAAAATTATGACACCATCGTTTTGACTTTTATAGACATAATTCAAAAACGCATGCATGACCAGTTTTGAAACTTTGTATGGTGATAACTAGCGTCAAGACGGACCGAATACAGTTTTCAGCGAGCTTATACCTTGTCTCATTTAGGCGCTGTGATGTTTTTTCAAGTTTTCATAAAACTGCGATAACTTGGAAATTATAAATATTTTCTTAAATCTAATTGGGTCAATGAGGGGCACACGTCAAGAGCTACGCGTGTATGTTTATTCTACAGGAGCACATGCAATGGTTTTAGAGATATACGATTCTGCAAAACGTTACCACAGCAGGAAATGCAATATCTCGAAAACTTGAAGGGGCACACAATTTATTTTTGGGGGCACACTTTGGCACTACTATAAGCTACAAGGCCATGCACAATGTTTCTCTCTCCGATCATTCGTTAAGAATTTTCCTGCTAGAAAAACGTTACCCCAGCAGGAATCGTTTTTTCCTTTTTTTCCAAAACGAAAGGGGGGCACACATTTTTTATGTGGGGGCACATTTACAGCAGTTAGGGCACACATTAAACGTTCCACTCATATAACTCTATGAGACACTTTCCTGCTGGGGTAACGTACACCTTGGTCGGTTTCTCGCTCGGAACGTTTTTTTTTATTGAATATATTGTACAAATTTAAACTCTAGGCTTTTGAGTTTTTTTTTCTTTTTTTAGCATTTTGATCGTACTCATTCCAGTTAGTATATAAGTTCCTTGGTGTAATACTGTGACATTAGTATTGCCAACTCGGATATTAAAAAAAGCGTAGAGCGCGTGTGGTGTCTTTGTTCAGGGTTGTACAAATAAAACACTGTTTCCAATATTACTGCGTTAGACGTGCTGTCGCTACGACCACAGAACACTATTACTCCTAGCGGAGGCTACGACTGTCCGGACTAGACTGAGAGTGCGGCGCATCGCCCCGCACTCCCTCCACCGCGCATCCCCCACCACAACACGCATAACTCATTTATTAAATACCACAAGGTGGATGCTCCAGGGTAGCCCGCGAAATTCAAATTTTCTTACGTTTTTTGCAATTTGCAGACCAGTGCTTGGTTGTATGTTGATTAAAATATTGTTCGCGACTGTAGGACGTATGTAGTTACAGAATTATAATCATCAAAATCATCAATACAACCCTCCGAGTTCATAAAGGTCGAGGAATGATTTTGACCTTGAAAAAGTCGTTCCTCGACTTTTATGAACTTGGAGGGTTGTATTGATGATTATAATTCTGTAACTACATACGTCTTACAGTCGCGAACAATATTTTAATCAACATACAACCTAGCACTGGTCTACAAATTGCAAAAAAAGTAAGAACATTTTAATTTCTCGGGCTAGCCTGACGCTTTCACCTTAAGTTTACACAAGTTAGTCATTCTTCCATACAAACTTAGGGCCTCCCATATTATTATTATACTCTTTGCTTAGGGCTACCGCACACTATATAGACAAGACTGTCTATAAACAGACAATTACCCTCCTAGTACTCGCTCGCACTAGTAGGGTAATTGTCTGTCTTGTCTATAGTGTGCGGTAGTCCTTAGTAGGGTGATTACTCGTCTGTTTGACGGTGTAGGTTTAAAACTTTATCCTATATGGAAGCAGAATTGGAAAAAACATTGGTTTGGAAGTTATGAGCGTCGAAACTTTCATATTTCAAAAATAATTCTATCTCATCTTTGGGCGTGAATAAATAACTTAGGTAGTGTGAAAATGGAAAAAGTGAAACCATACAGGGATAGATAATTTATTAAAAAGTTCAAATAATTTATTTTGAGTAGATGCATCCAGTAGTTTTTCAATAATATTTAAACGCCCAAAAATCATGAAATTGTATGCGTTCTACATCCGCGCATTTTGCAAACATTCAGCTGTGGAATATAAAATAAGACGAAACTCTGCACAAGTGTTTAAAATGGCATTTCTTACTTTTTAGTAAACTAGCGGACGTCACCTTTGGGAGTACGGGGATAAAATATAGCCTTAGATATTACTCGCTGATAATGTAGCTATCCATTGCTGAAACAATTTTCAAATGGGTCCATTCGTTTTTAAGTTTATTCGTTACATACCAAATCTTTCCTCTTTATAATAATAATAAGTATAGAAAATTATTGAGATTATTCGTGAAGAAAGCGTTTCACATACTTATTAAGTTTATTTGGTTTTCCAGATCATATAGTTTCCCATCATGATAAGGCCTTTATGAGTAGATATTTCAAGAAGCTTGTAATGGAAAAGTAGTTTTAACGCACGTTAACAGCTATTGCGTGACCGAGCTCAGTACCTATGTGATGTTTCCATCTCTTTTCGGGTTTCTGAGCCAGTGCAATCTAGAAGCGATAGGGCTACTAATTGGATTAGAATAGCTAGCAAGGAAATGAAACGTACTTTGATAAAAGGCGTAAAAATATGTAGTTCGATTTACAAAAAGGTGACTACGAGTACGTACTTTGGCGCCAGGCGCCGACTACTAGCGGCAATAAGGTTAATTCTAAGTTAGATGATATATATAAACTAATAAGCATAGAAGGTCTTAGAGGATATCTCACGCGCCCCGCGCGCGACTTTTTTGCACCAAACCGCCCACGGTGCAAAAAATTGCGAAATATTCGCATGTAATTTGACACTTTAGATAAACAATCGCAAACTACAAGAGTTATAGCTAAATAAAATTTACAGTGAATAGATAAGGAATCTATATATTAAAAAAAAAAAAAACTGATATTTAATTTGAAACTCAAAAAAAATGTAGAACTTGAAAAACAGTGATGAAAACGGATATTTTCTATTAAAATATTAATTTGAATTTTTCTAAATATTAAATTTCAGTTAAAATAATTTTAAAATAAACTAGATTATATTTCCTTTCCAATAAGACCATAATCTTATTAGTTTATTTACGATAGTCTAGTTAGAATTAAATTAGAATTTGGATACTCACTGTTTATTTTGACGCGGCCTGCGCCAACGACTGTTTTTGAACACGGTTATTTACGTATCTATAACTTTACGAAGCCGCTTGTTTTTGTATACACAATTTAATAATATGTTCACAATACTAATTATGCACTGTTTTTCCGTTAACACACACGTTTTAATCACAAAAACACTTATTTCTTGTATAAACACAATCACTATAGGTATTTAAACCTACCACTTTTTCGGAGGCGAAATACTCAACTTTGAGATTCGAAAACTAGATTTCCTTTATGATAATATAGTAGCACAGATTTTCACGATTAATTTGATATATAACACTATCCGAAAATAACAATATACATAACAGAACAATTGAAATACGACGCCACACGTTAGAAATGGCGGAGTTTGTTTACACTAAAGTTTTTACTTTTATTTTGAGATTTGTCGATGGAATAGTGTTGCTATTGTTGGTCCGAACGTTGAGGAATATAACATAGAGTTTGCTACAAGAGGAATAAGCTGTAGAAATAGCAGTTTAATAAATTTTTATTGCATTTGTGGACGAAGGCGCTACTAGCTGCTTTAGCAGCCAGGGACATTTCGCAAAACGGCTACTGGCTGCTAAAGCAGCCAGGGGCGGTAGAGTGGTTAGAAGTTTACAGGCCTAATAGTATCCGCTGATTCCTTACGACCATATTGTAGCGTTGCTTCTATGTCCGATAGCGCCAGTAGTGTGGATAAACAATTGGAAACCGAAGATCTCGTAGATCTTCTTGAGAGCTAGATCAAAGTTCATTTCCCCCATAATTTTTCTGTTTTTTTAGAGCCGACTTGTAATCATAGTTTTGTTATTTCCATTGCGGGAGCAATCATTGTTTCAGGACGGCCGAATGTTACAACACACTGCCTCAGCCGATCACAGCGCGCCACTCTAGCAGGCCAATCGCAGTCAAGCCAAGCCACCGCCATAACTGCCGGAGGCCGCCGCACAGTGGGCTGAAACGGGCCGGTAAAGGACTTAGCATTTAAAAAAAAAAGTTTATTTTTCTGAAATTTTAAATATTGTGTTGGATTTATCTATCGACTAGCTGACCCGCGCAACTTCGTCTGCGTTATATAAGAGAGACAGAGAGATGATTAGAGAGAGTGTGAGACACCCTTAAAAGATAGACATAATAATGCTATCGCGGATTTTTATAGAATTTTTTCCGTCTTACACGATTGTTGCGTAACTTTAACCGTTTACGCAGCGCACGCAACGAAAGATCTCAAAAAGAACTTTTTTTGCAACATTTTTCATTGATGCTCTGCTCCTATTGATTGTAGCGTGATTTTATGTAAACGTTGTAACGTTGTTGTTCGTTGTTGCCTTCCCCGATTAATGGGCTATCCAACAGTAATAGATACTTTCAACTCGAACCAGTAGTTCCCGAAATTAGCGTGTTCAACCAACCAAACTAACACAGCTTTATAATATTAGGTATAGTATAGAATCAAGTAGTTAACAATTTAATTTCTCTGAAATATTTGCATTAATCGCTAAAATATTCAGTTTTTCTAAATAAGGGCTTCCCTCGCCAGCCTCCTCAGCCTTACGTTATCATCCTTAGACACTTGATGACAGTCATACTCCATCTACGTCGAAAGTTCTCATCAAGGTGCATAAAATGAGCCCAAACACGATATAGATGCTGTAAACTCTTGATGACCTCTTGCAACTGCCTTCCGTCTCCATCGTCGACCTTCGATGAAAGTCATACTCTAGCTAAGTTTAAAGTTTTCATCAAGGTCCATGAAATGAGCCCAAACACGATTTAGCTGCTGCAAACTGTTGCGAACCTCTTGCAACTGACTTTTGTCTCCACCGTCAGACCTTCGATGACAGTCCAGGCAGGTCTTAAATTCTCACCAAGATGCATGGAATGAGGCCAATAACAATATAGCTGTAAATATAATCTACGTAAACTGCGTATGCACAGCACAGTTCTTGCACGTCAAGAACACGTGAATTTATCAGGCTTCCGTTCGCTACACTACTTTTTGGAGAAATCATCATCATACTCCTGCTCCTTATCCCAATTTATTTGGGGTCGGCGCAGTATGATTGTATTCTTCTTCCATACTTCTCTATTACTTTTTGGAAAAAAAATCACGAAAAAGTAAGAAATATAGAAATGCGACCAATTTAAATACAAAAAGAAATATAGGCAATATACAAACAACAACAAACAAAAAATTAACAAATCACAAAAAGTGAAAATAATGTTGGGGGTTTGAACCTGCAACCCCGTAGTTTGCAGAGCGGTCATGAAACCGCTAGGCTATTTACCTCGTCGACATAAGCTACAAATAGCCGTTCACATGTACTTACGTCATGACTGAAACGTCATACAATTGAAGTATACGGACATAATGTTAAATTGCCTACCCCCTTAAGGAAGTATCGTGATAATATATACCCTAAATATTTAAGAAGCCTATGCAGTAGTTTTGACGTGATGCGCGCACAAACATTTCGTAGCACCTACTTTAACCGAAGAAAGTTGATTTTCTTGAGTTCCACTATTTTGTGCGTATTCACCTCAAAAATCAAATTTCAAGAAAACTGAGAAAATATATTTACCTGTATTAGATATAAAGTATATGTAGCAACTTAGCAACTTTAAAAGGTTACATTTCATTGGTTTTGATTGTATAGGTGTTTGAAGTTTATTAATTTTAAACACAAAACCCTCTTTTTTGCGTCTCTGGATGAGATTTCAAAAAAATGCTAAAACAGGTATTTCTTTATTTTTATTAATAAGTATTTACTCTGAGTTTCATGATTCTAGAACAATCTAAAAATTTTTTTTCATACAAACTTTACCCCCCCTTTTCACCCCCTTTTTCCAAAAAAAAAAACAAAATTACTATAGCCTATATGTTATTCTGAATTTATTTAAATAGATTTGTGAAGATTTCAACAATATCGGTTCAGTAGTTTTTACGTGATGCGCGGTCAAACAAACGAACAAACAAAAAATTTTAAAATGGATTTAATATGTTCTGTTACTTATTTTAAATCACTCTGGCTGGTTTTTTTTTTTTAATCTTCAATGAACAGATTTTTTGGTCTCAACGATTTTATTATATGTATAGATTATAAGTAATTATTTCTATGAGGGTCGTTCAGATAACTTAGTATTTTCGGAGTTATAAATATCCAAAGTAATTTTTGAAGCAAAAGAAAAAAATGTGAAAATCTCGAAATTCTCAAATTTTCTCAAAGAATTGACTCTACGTATGCATAGTACGTATATTTGTCCTATTTTAGCGCCTATTTTCGGGTTGCGATTTTCTGCGATTTGGTCGCAATTTCAAATTTTGTTCTCTATTCCACACCACCATAGAGGTTAAGAACTAGGCGCGTTTTTTTTTTATGTAGTGGTCTCCCCCCCCCCAGCTGCCACTGTTTTTTAAAATAACGAAAAGAACTAAATTTTCAAACATTTTCACAAATACAAAATAACAAATAAGTAAGTAATGAATGTGTGGGGGTAGTGCGTCTATTATGGTGGGTAATAGAACACTGAAGTACGTTTGAATGCAACCGAACATTCCCTAGATACCCTATCGTTGCACCAATCACGTTATGACACGTCATAACTTGTAGTTGCGCTCGCGCATTTTTATCCCTTGATTCCCGGAAATAAGTCTCAAAACAAATTACGTCATACCTACCTATGGTGGTGGAAAATGTCGAACATTGTTTTTTTTTTAAAGAACTAAGTAGGTATTGAGGTTTTCAGGCCGTTTAGTATACATTATTTTCAATTTCAATTAAATTGGAATAAATAACATGACTCTTCATACAAATTTGATATGGCTATATCTCCGAAAGTACTCGTTAAATTAAAAAAAGTCAAAGAATAAAAACGTTTTAAATTTATGCCTAGATACCAAAAAAATACATTTGATCTCTTAAGACCCAACCTTGTAATCCCAGCCCACTGTGCGCCGGTGGGGTGAAAGCGATATAATGCCCTACAAGCTCATTTTCGCTCTCCTGTCGCCGCGATTATACGATTAAGCAGAAACTCTGTTCAAATTGTGTTGAAGTAATTAAATCGAGTGTGATTAAACAGTCTGCCTTTCTGATTATTGCCCCTTCTGTTTCACAAGCATCGTTATTGCAACCGAATTTATTAGTTAGTAATTAGCAATCAAAAGTTAACGATTTTGTCGTTATCTCTGTCGAGACTGCCGGCCCTGTCCCCTCTGAAATGACAAAACCACCAGGTGGCAGCATTGGCGTAAGGTCTTAACATCTATCAAAATACACGAGTTTCTTGTAGTTTACGATTTCTCACTTCCTCAGTGGAGAAAGTTTGTTATTGCATTCGAGGCGGAATTAACATACGAGTCGTAGGCGAGGGTGTTTTTGAGCCGAGAACTGCAATAACAAATGTCCACGTGTATCAAACGACGTTTTTCAATAAAATTTCACTTTTGAAGAAATAAAATAAAAGAACAAAAAATAATTTTGTCATGAATTATAGGAAACGATGATTTTCATTTTCATTTTTTTCCGCGCTTTGCTTTCGCCAGGTTGAAGGAGAAAGGTATGAAGCTGCTAAACAGCTACTATTGCTAATATAAAAAATAGTTTTTTTTTAAATATTTCCCTCAATCTGTCCGCGGTCATAATACCACGCCTACCACCACCACCACGCGGACCATAATTCGCGCCTGCCGTATACGTCCACCAATATGTTGGGCATGCGATTCGGCGCGTAATTGCCGTGATGTGTGTTCAGTGTTAGGGAATTTTTACCAGTTTCTTGTGTAAAGTTATAGGTAAAAAAAGATTAACAATTATTGCAAAAAGTTATTGTTTAATTTCCACAAATACACATTATTTCACTTAAATCAAACAAAAAAAACAGGAGGCCTACCGCGAGCTCTTAACGCGATCCATTTTAGGACCTTAACTGAACTGTTCTTCTAATTCGTACCATGACGTCAGTTTAACGATTCAATTTAGGCCATGCCATCTGACAGCGATTGTCCCCAAACTGAGTCGCAAGTTTTGGTTTCATTCATTCAATTTTGTACTTGTTTAGTACCATGCCGTCCCTAACAGCTCAACTGTCAAAATAAGCGATTCAATAAAAGTTACTATTTCTCTAACATAAACTGAAACGTTTGGTGAATATTGACGAAAATAAAGTTTTGTAGTGCTATTTTACAAAAACCAATGTAAGTGTATCTTTCTTTTAAAGTCTATATATACCTATTTTACATGCCTTTTTAACCGCATTTGTTTTTCTTTAGCAGATGTCTGATGAACTAACCCCCGAATACTGAAACGTTACTCAAAATTTAAGTAGCACTTATATTTAACAGATACTCAAAAGTGACGTTTGGCCATACGAAATTTAAAGTTTACGAGCTGCTCAAATGTTAAGCAACCCTTAAATTTTGAGTGACGTTTCAGTATTCGGGGGTAAGTACTCTTGTTTGAGTTTTTGAGAAAGATTCTGCTTCACACTATGCCCAAAAACTGGGGAAATTACGGTTATTTCCTACTCCTCCGCTATACTTTTCTGATTAGTTTCGTCGCGGGATCCAAGATAGTTAAATCGATTCATAACTAAAAACTGTTGAGTGTATTTTTTACTTTAATAGTTAAAACAAATAAAACGTTACTTGCTTCTGAGCGTGTCTGACACTAAAATTAAAAGTTAACGTGAAAGCGTCAGGCTAGCCCGCGAAATTCAAATTTTCTTACGTTTTTTGCAATTTGTAGACCAGTGCTAGGTTGTATGTTGATTAAAATATTGTTCGCGACTTTAAGACGTATGTAGTTACAGAATTATAATCATCAAAATCATCAATGCAACCCTCCAAGTTCATAAAAGTCGAGGAACGACTTTTTCAAGGTCAAAATCATTCCTCGACCTTTATGAACTCAACAATATTTTAATGAACCTAAACTGAAATGTCTTTCTTTTGAATCGTTTTTAATTAGATCATGGTAGGCCTCCAGACCTCGTCATACATTTTTTCATCTCACAAGCATAACAAAACATGACGTCATTTACGAGTGCCGCATTCCAAACAAAAGAATGGGTTTGTCTACACTTTTTTTCTCAGAACTCTCAACGCTTAGTGGCTTGGGTTACATTTTAATACTTAATAATGTTTGGTTCACATACTTGCCACAGATAAAGTTTCAGCTGTTAGAAATGTTTAGTTTTACAGTATCGGATAACCAAACAGACACTTAAAAACAAGCGCAAAAAACACCTACTCAAATTTTGGATCACTGTTTAAATTCTGTAGCCTGAATTTGAAATCTAATTTAAAATTCTAGATGTTGGAGATATTTACAAAACGTTAGGCACATAAAGAAGGCACGCTGCCTAACAAAACATTACACAAATCAACAATCAAAACGAACAATTTCACTAAAAAGTACTTGATCAAGGATGATACAAAATCTAGATGCGGCAAATACTGTCACATCTAAACAAGAAATTCCATACTTGTACATAATATTATTAGTGTATATTATGATACATTATGTAAATAAAAAAAAAAACAAAAATGAAGCAGCATTGCAATAGACGAGAATCTATTGGAAAAGAAAAGAAAAAAATAATTTAAAAAGCTGCAAAAAAAGGCATCACCACCGCGTCAGAAGAACCATATTATTATTTAGATAGCACGCTACACCGTCACAAATTTAAATTTATGAAAAAAATGTTAGACATAACCAAGGGTTATGTCTAACATTTTTTTCATAAATTAATTCCTTGGCAGTCGGGTAAAAAATAAAAAAGTAGTCAAGTAATCTTTAGTAAAGTAGTATTTTTTACAACAAAAAAAAACAAATAAGCACTGAAAATGTCTTTACATGTGCAATAATAAAATAAAAAAAGACCCAAGGCTGGAAACAAAGGATATAACGGCGGATGAACAATAATAATATAATACTATTCGCACAGTCAATGAAACGAAAAGGGTGTGGTACAATTTTTTTTTATATAAATACAATATATAGATACATACAAAGAAATATATATTTATAAATACATTTTACATAAATTTTAAATTAATCAATGATTGGGTGGTGTGTCTGGAAACAGTTTTCAATACATAAAGATTTATTGCAACCGACACAGAACGTATGGACAAGTTTTTTACAAAGAATGCACGTTCGTCGGGGACGGCGTGCAGGACTACTTAAGTTACGGTTTAGTTGGTATTCCGCGATTCGATGTATCGACGCATGGAACGGTTCTCCATCCCGCGGCGTCGATATATCGAATCGACGGTTCTGTGTGGTTGCAATGGGAATGGGAATGGGAAGGGGACAATGCCGAGAAAGAAGGGTTTTGATGAGGTTAATACGGAAATTTCGATGAGACAGAGAAGACGAAGAATGGCGATGAATTATAAAAGAGTTTAATACAGAGACGTTAAGTAGTCTCCGGAACAATTCTTTGTACCACTCCGTAGTTCGTTTCCGCTCGACCGGATACATGGCCAGGAGCTGGTCTTTTTTATCCACCCCACCCATCATGTTATTGTAGTCCAATATAAGGATAGGTTTGGTGGAACCCCGGATTGTTTGGACGGCGTTGCCATGGTACGTAGAGATCATAGCCACCCGGTTAGCATCTCTCCATACCATGACATCAACGTCTCCCGAGGTAAGACCAGTTATATGTCCCGGGCGCATGTTCCGCTTGGTCAGATCGTGTAGGGCCTGCGGAACAAACTTACGGTCGGTCCGCAGGGTCCCTACACAATCAAAGCCCAAGGACTTAAGTCGTCGAGCGAGACACGGCGAATTGTAAAAATTGTCCATCCACAATGTGTATCCCTTATACTCCAGACCTTTGGTCAGCCGCAACACTATTGACGGCGTAGGTGCCTCTAATGGATCTTTGAACTGCTGCGGTGGAGATGTAAACTTTTTATGAGCGTGAACCTCAAACCGCCATAGGTAGCCGGTTTGAGATTCACAAATCTCATAAGTCTTGATGCCTCTTTTTGCAGCTTTATTTGGAATGAGCTGGCCGATTTCCAGCCAGCCCTTCCACATCAAAAGACTCTCGTCTAGAGCAATGTTCTGCGTTGGAGTATAGAGCTCCTGAAATTTCTTGTTTAAATGTGAGAGTATTGGCTGGATCTTGAAAAGTCTAGCCTCGGAGGTGTCCAGGTCTAGCCCACACATGCCATCGATGTCGTTATAGTGTAAGCACTTGTTTAGCAATAAAAACCTGTCGATTCGCATGTGTGCGCTAAACCCTGGAGTACAAAATATGTCAGAGGCAGCAGACCAGTACTCTTCTAACCGAGACTTGACAACAACCCCCATCGCCAATAGGAGCCCGAAGAAGACATACAATTCATCGGCCGTGGTATCACGCCAGCGTTTCATGCGGCTATTGGGGTGGAGGTTGCTCGACTCGCCTGCTACCCGCAGAGCATACTTGTTCGTCTCCGAGGCTATGTGCTCCATAATTGGACGATCCCAAATGTCAAGGAAAATGTCATATGGGTCGTCCCGTAGAGTTGTCGGACCTACATTTCTTTGGGAAAACTTTTCTCTCCTCGATTCAGGCCGAATCGAGGAATTTGGAAACTCTTTCCATTCAAAATCATACCACCTCCTAGGCTGGTCCGTCGCCGTTGGAGGGACACTTTCAGCACCTTCTGCTTCTTCTTCAGCGGCAGCAGGCGCTCCGGGCTCGGTGGCAGGCGCGTCGTCATCACCACCGTCTCCAAAGTCCTCGTCCATGGGTGTTTCCATCACGCTTTGCAGCGTCCTGGCCAACACCCTTGGAGGCGCCACCCCCTCCTCGTCGTCGCCACTCTCGTCGGAACCTGTGTCGCTTCCTGTAACAAATGATAGATTGGTTTAAAATCAGGTGGAAACAGTGCGGATTAACCCAGTAGCAGAAGTAGCAAATTCTACGGCCCCGCGCAGGCGAGGGCCTCGCGTAATCACGTACGCCCACCGCCGTTACAGATTACCATCCTTCTCTTGCCCTTTTTTTGACTTCTCCCGCTCCTGGGCGGAGCAGGAGGGAGTGTCAGACTTTTACTGACCCATCCATGTTCCTTCATCGCCCTTTGTGTTCCGGGGCCACGGTATCTCTTTCGAATAGTCCCGCAGCCCCGGCAGGCTTCGGCCCTTGCGGACCCCTTCCCTATTGCTGACTCTCTTTGAGGCGCGCGTGGAACACGAACGCGCCGTCGTCACGGCCTGTCGTCATGAGACGGACGGACGGCGAGCTAGCCCATAGCTCCCCGTCCACAGGCCCGCGCCTACGGTGGCCGGAAGCCTCCACGTGGCCCCCGACGCCCGGGGCGTCTCCCGCGGCGGCCGGGACGTGAGGATATCTCCCTCTCACGTTCCGCCACCTCCTTCGCTAGCATGACTGCTTCGCAGAAGGAGGTGACGGCGTCCCATTCCGTCTCGCTCCGGACCATGGCACGAACCAGGGCCGGAAGCAAGAGGTCGCCGCCGCCGATCGCCACCTCGAGGACACGGCAGTGCTCCACCCAAGTGGGGCACACCTCCACAGTGTGCTCCACCGTGTCCTCCGGTCGATCCTCGCAATGGAAACACCCGGGCGTCTCCTCCCGCCCGATTCGGTGCAGGAACTTACTGAAACATCCGTGTCCGGTAAGAACCTGCGTCAGGCGGAAGGTGAGGACGCCGTGGCGTCTCTCCAGCCACTCCTCAAAGAGGGGACTTATCGCCAATATTGTGGCGTGCCCTGCACGGGGTTGCGATAGTTGCTCCCTCCATGTCGCCATGAGATCCCGCCGGAAGTCCGTCCGCTGAGCGACAATTTGCCGCGGCAGCGGAGTTTCCCCCCGGCGTAGCGCCTCCGCGCGCCACTCATGTAGGCGCGCGAGGACTATCGCCTCCAGATCCCATGGCGGCAATCCGGCAAGGAGGTTCGCCGCCTCGCGGGAGATTGTGCGGTACCCCCGGACCAGCCTTACGGCTACCACCTTCTGGGGCGCGTTCAAATGGTGGGCGGCACGCCGCCTCAATGAACGCGCCCACACCGGGGCCCCGTAAAGGGCCATGGACCGCACGACTCCCGCGTAGATCCTTCTCTTGCTCTTATCCCCGAAATTTCGGATCACGGAGAAACCAACCTATCCCAGGCGAAATACTACGATTTTCGAGCTGGCTTCGCTCGCTAATACATCCTGTACGGCGCTCAATTCAATATAAGTTGACAGATATACTCCAATTCTCTTTTTTTTTTTTATAAACGAGCAAAGAATTCCGAGGAGGGTTGTAAAAATATTGAACGTACATTCTTTGCAGTAACGAGATTTTTTTTATAAATTGTCAGAATTCGTTCTTTTTTTGTATTAATAGATAAAAGAAAACTCATCAAATTCGAGGTGAATGCTAAAATTTTCGAGCTCGCTACGCTACGTTTTCTCCAAAGTTAGTAATCCTTGCATAATAGCATAATATTTATTTAATTATTGATTAACCCCCTCTATTCGCTTTTTCCATTTAGGGTAAGCCCCCCAAATCAAATTTCTGGCTGCTGTAAACCACCACCTATCTCCCTACATTGGACAACTGGCTAATGTATAGTTTGTGGTATCAAAAATTAAAAAGCTACTACAATGAAAACATAAATTTTAACATAATTATTTCTAAAACTTGACTCCAGGCACACTGCAAATTATTTGTGAACGAAATTGGCAGAATAATTTTTGGGTTGTACTCTCTGGTAGATCAAGGGCTCTCGATAGAATTTGCTACTGGCCCCGCGCTTGCTTAATCCGGCACTGGGTGGAAACCAGAAGCCACAGCCCCAAACCAAACTAAAATCAGCAGGTACATACCATAATTGAGGGCATACGCTATGTCATTGTCCCGCGGGATCTGACGAGAGTGACCAGGTGCTGGTGGTGGTGGTGGAGGAAGTAATGGAGACGGTGATGGAGGAGCTGGCTGCTCCTCATAATCCGTAAACCTGGAACTAATGCAGAGTTGTAATAACCATATATTTAGAGATAAATAGAAAAGTTCGTAAGCAACTCACAAAGCTGGCGAGGGCACCAGCGTGTAGAATGGCCGATATATTTCTTGACGGCGTGTAAAGCCAAGTCAGAGGCCCATGGGCGACATAATAACTTTGACAGGCACTAACCACACAATAAAGAAAGAATCTGTGTGCTATTTTTTAATTTAATGGATAATCAAATAGTTTTTAATATAACTCTATATAACATATATAATAGTTCTACTTACCGCTGCTGAGTTTTCCTCAACTTATATTTTCTAACTATTCTATTTTTATCACCAAACACATCATCTTGGCTATCATCATCCTCGTTTATATCTCTACCAAAAATTTCTAGCTCGGTTTTATTTCTTCTCTTACCCTTCCGTTTACCCTTTCCAATATTACCATCACTTTGAGAGTTACCCTCATTCTCAATGGGTGTTTCATTTGTTTTTGTTAACTGACTACCAAGAAGGATTTTGGTGTTACATTCAGTATCTGAATTAGTGTCTGTAAAATCCCGAATTTCTTTTTCTTGAGTGTGATCTTGGCTGCAATTGTCTTCAAATTCTTCATTTTTTATTATTAATTCTTCATCTAAGTTAGTGTTGTTTATATTTGGGCTGCAATTGTCTTCAACTTCTTCTTTTTTTATTATTAATTCTTCATGTAAATTATTCTTGTCTAGATTTTGGTTGTCTATTTCATCTTCAAATATTATTCTGCATGCCATATTGATCAGGTCTTGTTAGATATTTATCTTTGACTATTCTGACAATCTATAAAATCTATTCAGTTTTGACGTCAGTCAAATGACATTCATCACTAGCAGTATGCTGGCAAAGGAAATAAAGATTTATTGAATGAAATCCATATTAAATATTATCACACTGGAACAAGAATTAAAAAGGGATCCCTTCTTTTTGCATAATGTTCTTTTTCCTAATATACTTTGGCATAACTATTTTGGCATAATTTGTTTTGCCATTTTTTTTAGGGTCCCGTTTTTACCCTTTGGGTACGGACCCAAAGGGTAAAAACGGGACCCTATTACTAAGATTCCGTTGTCCGTCCGTCTGTCTGTCTGTCACTAGGCTGTATCTTAAGAACCGTGAGAGCTAGACAGTTGAAATTTTCATATGTTTCTGTTGCCGATAGAACAACAAATACTAAAAACAGAATAGAATAAATATTTAAGGGGGGCTCCCATCGGCGGCGACCTCTCGCTCCCGGCCCTGGTTCGTGCCATGGTCCGGAGCGAGACGGAATGGGACGCCGTCACCTCCTTCTGCGAAGCAGTCATGCTAGCGAAGGAGGTGGCGGAACAGGACAGGGAGAGATCCTCACGTCCCGGCCGCCGCGGGAGACGCCCCGGGCGTCGGGGGCCACGTGGTGGCTTCCGGCCACCGTAGGCGCGGGCCTGTGGACGGGGAGCTATGGGCTAGCTCGCCGTCCGTACGTCTCATGACGACAGGCCGTGTCGACGGCGCGTTCGTGTTCCACGCGCGCCTCAAAGAGAGTCAGCAATAGGGAAGGGGTCCGCAAGGACCAAAGCCTGCCGGGGCTGCGGGACTATTCGAAAGAGATACCGTGGCCCCGGAACACAAAGGGCGAGGAAGGAACATGGATGGGTTTTTGTCAGTAAAAGTCTGACACTCCCTCCTGCTCCGCCCAGAGCTGGAGAAGTCATTTGATGATTTCCCATCCGAAAAAAAAAAAAAAAAAAAAAGGGGGGCTCCCATACAACAAACGTGATTTTTTTACCGTTTTGTCTTGTGTTGTATAGATAATAGAATGGAACCCTTCGTGCGCGAGTCCGACTCGTACTTGGCCGGTCTTTTGGCATACAGTTTATGTTGGCATAATTATCTTGAAGGTTAATTTGTGTTGGCATAAATTGAATTCACATAAAGTAACATTATGTGAATTCAATTAGGCATAATGACTATTAGCTTAATAGTATTTCGGCATACAATTATCAGAAATAACGGAATCAAGTTATTTTTATGTATTTATTTTGAAATAAAAATTCATGAAGTTGTGCTACAAAAGTTAGTGACAGAAACGAATCGCTGTAAAACCGACTCCACGTAGTCTTGTCTGCCTACTCCTAGAGTGTAGGTATCTAAGCCCGCGTAGGCGCGGAAGGGCGAGGCGGCTCGCGAGTTGAGGAGCAGGTGGTTGCAACGGGTTCCTTCTATCTGGTAGAATCTTGATGCTCCGAAAATCTTTTAAAATTACTTAGGGGTTGCCACTACTACTTTTCGATTTCATGTTCCATTTACTAAATATTAGACTTTAAAGTACAAATTTTTGTTCCAGTAGGGCGTCCCCCCCCCCCTCTAAAAAGGCGTGAAAAATCTGGAAAACTTCATGATGATAGTGTATTTCATGAACTTTAAAGGAAAATTATAGCGGTAAAGATAACTTTATTAGTTTAGCAGTAATAGTTGTTGAACTAGGGTGTTGGATAATTTTGTACCAAATACAAAAACCTTAGAATAAATCCTATAAAGTGACTAAGATGTAGTAGTTGCTTGTTTATAATGGGTGAAGACTTGCATTGAAAAACAAAATCTAAAATATAAGGGGTAGGTACTACGGAAGTACGGAACTCTACACTGCGCGTGGCCCGACATGCACTTGGCCGGTTTTTTATGTTTCAACTCATTCTTTTGGGTATCAGAGTAATCATCAGATGAAGATATTTTTTCTAATTTTTTTTTTTTTGTGTTTCGAGTTATAGAGATTGAGATAACAGACGAAGTGGCACTTTTTGGCAATTTTTTTTTTACGGATTAAATGATACAAAGGCATAATCTAGACGAGACAGTTAGTTAGATGACTCAGAAATACACTAGTATATAACTGATGTCTTTGAGAATTTGTAAATTCAGTTTTCTTGCAAAGATTTAAACCTGTATCATTTAAGTCCTTGAAAAATAAAACTAAATTAATAGATTCAGAAGGTTTCGAAACGAGTCTCCTGAATTGGGGGGTGAGGGGGTGGGGGGGATGGAGGGAGGGGTATATAGTCGCCCCCCACTTTCATTTCCTGCCGGAGATGCGTAGTTTTTTTTAAATTAATTTTTAAAGGTTACAATTTTTAATGTAAATTTCGGTCAGTGAATACGAAACGGGGCACTAATTTTTTACTGCGACCAATTTCGAGGTAGTCGTAGTAGGTCACAGTTCTAACCTATATGGTCGGAGTGGACGGAATCCATTCGACATCGTTTTTGACGACAAACGGTTACTCGGAGATTTTTAGCCTTAATTTACGTGTTATAGACGATAAAATTGAGAAAAAAATCGATTTGCGAAAATAACACTTTTATGGCAAAATTTTAGTTTTTTTCTCAGTGCCCCGTTACGTACGTTTTTTTTTTTCTCCAGCATCTAAAATCACATGGGTGCGCTTCAGATCAACCCCCTTGACTCCCCCCCTCCACAGTGACAGAATCTTCCTTCAAATTCAGGCGACTCGTTTCAAAAACCAAACCCATCAATTCAGTTCTGAACACAACACAAATAAAAACATTACAAAAATAAATGCCCATTATAAGATCACACAAAATGCAAATTACACTTGGTGCGGTCAACTTTAGATTTTCACAATAAATCACCGACGAAGCAGATTATGCTAGAAGTCATTAAATTGTGTTCAGCAAGTACCCTAATTTCATTGGATATTGTAGTTTTTAATTCAATACGACTAGTTTAGATTTTTCTATTTTGACCGCTTTTATTTGTGTCAAATCAACGTAGGTATGTGCGGCGTTCAGCTCGGCCGTTTTCGAATCGACTATATCAAAGACAAAGCTTAGGATAATATATTAAATTACGTACCTACTCAAGAAACACAATTAAATTATATCGCACTGTTTAGGCGTCGGCGGCCGCGCGGCGGTCCGCCACACAGAGTACATTGAATAATTGGTCCGCCATGTGGTGATTAATGGTGACCCCTGCTACTACTTACTTGAGCTTTGTATCTTAATAATTCATTTTATGAGGCTGTAGTAGAATTAATAAACTTTAATAAGTATATAAATTAATTAAAATGTAAACAGACGCACCTTCTCTTGTTTTCATTGTTGTTGTAGGTATTAAATTTTGACATTATAGTGATCAGTGTTGCCAGGGGCCCAGGGCCCGTAAGTTACGTTTCGTTTTCTGAAATGTTACATATTTGCTTCAAAAGTTACATTATTGTTTTTTTTTTAATTTACGTGTTTTTGGGGTCGGAGATCAGCAAGGCTATTACGTATCTTTCTGATATCCAGATACTATCAAGCTTCGGTTGTACACCGAACTTTGATGACAACCGTGAATGTCATATTATTGGTAATAATTAACACACTGAGTGGATATCACTTCTAAATTAGCAGTGTCATACATAATACGAAACTAACCTTTTGACCGTTAATTGATGCACACTTAGCCCAGTTACTATAATTTTGTATTTGTGGTTAATAAAATTGATTTAAATTTTATTTTTTGGCACAAACTTACGACGATAATGTTTATTGCTACATATTTCTGATCAGGCTAGCATAGATCATGCATGCAGCAAGCATGCAGCATGCAAAATGCAAACAAGCATGCATTATGCAAACAAGCTGTAGTGTCCTTAGATAATAATTAGTTAGGTACTTAGTCAAGCACTATGGTTGTTGATACCCCCCTTTACCGGCCTTTAGTTCTATAACTAAAGGCCAAATCAAGGAACTTATATACTAACTGGAATGAGTACGAACAAAATGCTAACAAAATAAAAATAAACTCTATTTCAAAAGCTTAGAGTTTAAATTTGTACAATGGATTCAATGGAAAAGAAAAAAAAACGTTCCGAGCGAGAAACTGACATAGGTGGATGGTATCTCTGTCTTGCCTTGTCACCGATATAAACAATATGGCCGATACACTTTCGCGTTGAACTCATTTAAGTGCTTTTTATTGTATTTAAGTAAAATAATCCGCTTTAAACTATGGTAAAATTGTGTTGTGTGAAGGGGTAGTAGTGAGGGGTATGCTGGATGTGGAATTTCGTTTTTCAGGTAAGTTTTTTAACTTTGGTTGTTTATCACGACTAGGGTTACCAATGTTTTAGATTGACAAACGGGAAATATCCAATTATATTAAGTAAGTAAGTTCGAAACTTCGAAGTTTCGGACATCGTTGTCGTACTTAGTAATCAAAAGTATATTTTTATTTTATAAATTAGAAACATCGCACATTGTGTCGGTAGTAACTAGTTTGCTTTTTAAATAGAAATATTGAAAAGAAAAGAGTTCGCCGCACCGTGTCGTGCCATGAGGGTCATAAGGATTTTTCCATGCTTGTCCAGCAAATGAATCCATTTGGCGAGCTGCAAGTGAAAATGATTGGTTTCGGAAGGTTAAATAAATATTGGCAAATGTTGCTAAAACATTTTAGGTAAACAGTCATAACATGAATATGCGATTTTCCATGTCTGAAAAAATATATAATTTTAACGGAGTCCTCGAATCCCCGAATACAAAAGTCGTCTGGAAAGACAGGTTGCAAAATGGATAGTTTGCAACTGGACTGTACAGACATATATTTAAGTTATAGGTAATAAGTTAACATAAAAAGTTAATTTCGCCTAGAATGCTATTGATTTGCAGGTCATCATCATTAAATAATAAAATAACAGTAGTCTGTAACTGTCTCAAGAGTTAGTATGATTTTGGACACCCTATTAGAAAGAGACAACATCCATTCACGAAGCTTTCTCGCTTGGAACGTTTTCTGGGTTGCCCGTCCTCATTCCAGTTAGTATAAAAGTTTCTTGGGCCAAATAAAGGCGTCGCCATGTTCTTTATTGTATAACAATACAATACATTAGGACATGGCGAAGACAAGAAAAGGTTGTTTAAATGAGTCGGATAGAATCCAAGAAATCCTGGAGCATCACACATAATAAGATTCCTGGCCGAATCACAAACACAACACATGCATGCAATATGCAAACAAGCATGCAGTATTCAAACCAGCATACACCATGCAAGCAAGCATGCAACATGCAGACGGCATGGTTTCTGTTACGGCACCGGCGTTGCGGGGCTCCGGCGGTGCCATGCGAGCTTATCGTCGCAGATGTGTTTTACGCTCACCACGGCGGCGAGCGTTAAAACCACCTGCTCCTCAGCTCGCAGGATGCCTCACCCCTACGCGGGCTTAAGTTACACTCTAGAGGTAGGGTAGACAAGACTAACGTGGAGTCGATTTTGGAGGGATTCGTTTCTGTCACTAACTTTTGTAGCACAACATAATATTGACTTTATAAGACAATGTTTTAATTTAAGGTTAATTAATGCTATTTTAGAGAAATGGCAATAATGCCAAATAAATTATTCCAAATGAAATTTTGCTAACTTCTTGAAAATGTACCAAACAATCGTCGCTCTAGGTAAACATTATTCTAAACGAAATTATGCAGTATTTGAAAATTGCCAAAGGTAAATGCAAATTGTAAATTCGGACATACAAACATTCGGCCAAACAATAACTCTAATACATAATTTTTATGCCTTACAAATATTCGTTTATAGAAGATTATGCCGAGTGTGTTATGCCGTTATGCCAAATGAATTTCGGAGCATCAAGATTCTGCCAGATAGAAGAAACCCGCCAAGACTCGTCTTCTCTCTCTCGTCAGCGGGCCTAAAATAGCCGCTAAAAAAAATTAAATTTTAAACTCTTAAAATGGACTTTATGGTTATTCACATAAAGTCCATTTTAAGAATTTTAATTTTTTAACGTGATTCATATTATGATTCTGCTAAAGCAGGCATTTTAGACCCCCATGTTGGGTGACATTCGGCTCCCCCTTTAAATACCTCACCCCCCCCCCCCCCAAGAACAAGTGAGCGCGCAACGTTTCCCGGCATTTACAATTTCATTTTTAGACGACCCGAATGGCGCAGCGGTAGAAAGGCTGCCTTACGTTCTTAGGGTCCCGGGTTCGAATCCCGGTAGGAGCAAATGTTTGTGTGATGAGCATGGACATTTGTTTCCGAGTCATGGATGTTTATATGTATAATAAGTATGTATTTACAAACAAAAAAGTATTGTAGTATATCAACTATCGGTGTCCACGACACAAGCCTCGTTGCTTAGTGTGGCACTAGATGGCGCTGTGTGTAATGTCCAGCGATATTTATTTATTATTATTATTTACGTATCTTCAAGTTCGTAATAAACGTCACGCTTATAATACCGAAGGGCTAGGCAGAGGTGTATAATAGCACACCCACTTCGCCAGTTCTGGGGGCCTAAAATGGCCGCTCTAACAGAATCTTATTATGAAGCACATTAAAAATTTTAAATTCTTAAAATGGACTTTACTTTCATAAACATAAGGTCCATTTTAAGGATATAAAATTTGATTCGCGTCTGTAACACGTATGTAGTTATAGAATTATAATCATCAAAATCATCAATACAACCCTCCAACCTCATAAAGGTGTATGAATTTACTTTTTCAAGGTCAAAGTCATTCCTGCACCTTTATGCGCTATAATCAACAGACAAACTGACACTGACCTGGAAATTGCAAAAAACGTAAGAAAATTTGAATTTCGCGGGCTACCCTGGAGTTTCCACCTTAAGATTCTGCTAAAGCGGCCATTTTAGACCCCCTGTTTAACTTTAAGTCCCATGTGAAAAGGAGTGCGGACCTATTACCATCAATTAGGTATAAATCCAGACTCCATAGCTGCTGCTGACAAATTCCCAATAACAGTTATAGCGCTCGCGACGACCACTAGCTAGACCAATGAGGCAGTCAAACTGGCAGATATCATCATCATCATCAGCCTATAATGTTCCCACTGCTGGGACACTGCCTCCTCTCAATGAGGGAATGGGCTATAATCCACCACGCGGGCCCAGTGCGGGTTGGTAGATGTCACATGTCTTCGAATTTTTGGTTCTAGGACATGCCGGTTTCCTCACGATGTTTTCCTTCACCGTTTTGAGAGCAGTGGTGATGAAATAAATTACACAAAGTAATGCGCCTGTCTGGGTTCGAACCCACGACTTACTGTTCGTAAGTCGGGGCCGCCACCACTGGGCCACCGCTGCTCTCAGCAGATATAGTTCGTAATTAAAATGGAAAATAAAATTGTTTTAGTGCAGTATAAAATTATACTTTTATTTACAGAAAAAGCATTACATTTCTATATCAACATTATTCACATTAAACATCGATATTCAGTCGAGACGACACATTTTTTTTTTAGTTTTTCATCTTAGATACTAGGTATAATATATTATCATATAATTCGTACACAAGTTCTATAAAGTAACTTAGCCAAATACATTATTAGGAAATTATTGTTTTACCTCTTTTACTTCATTTTTTCAGGGTTCCGTATCTCAAAAGGAAAAAACGGAACCCTTATAAGATCTCTTTCTTGTCCGTCTGTCAGTCTGTCACCACCGATTTTCTTAGGAACGGGTGGACCTAGCAAGTTGAAATGTATACCATATACTGAGGTCTATAGTCCCTATTAGGTGTATAAAAATCAAGGTCCCGAGTCAACACGATAAAAAGATATGGGCATATTTCGATTTTCGCGAAAACTTGTGGGTACAAAAATTTAACTTAATTTTCATTTTATTTTTTATTTTTCGGACTTTTCCCTTTACTTGTGCTGTAAGATCTTGCTTTTAACCAAAATTGACAATTCTAGGTCAACCGGAAGTACCCTATAGGTTTTGGGTCGAAAACCTATTTATGGTAGTTCCCGTTGCCCTAGAATCACGAAATTTGGAAAAAGCAAGGTCTTACAGCACATGTAAAGGGAAATGTCTAAAAACCGTAAATAATATGTAGTTACAGTAACAAGAAAAAAAACGCGATTTTACTATTACAAAGTTATTATTTGCGGTGGGAGCAATAGTCGTTTCTAGGGATCGAACAGCAAAGTTAAGTTTGTGCTTTAAAAAGTTTGTACGGAACCCTCGGTGCGCGAGTCCGACTCGCTCTTAGCCGGTTTTCTTGCTATGGCAGTGGTTTTCTGTCAACAGCGCAACGGGGTATAACCACAGATAATACGTATAACATAGGAGGTCAAATTCGCAAGTTCGGATGCAGGGGGTAATCTTCGAAACTACTGATCCGATTCCGATTATAATAGGTACCACGTATTTAATTCAGAACATGATTCTGAAATCTGAATACCACACATAGAAATTTTTCACCGGTAAATAAAACAGATCAAACATCGATAATGAAAAATTTCAAATTGTGGTTCACAATGATGAACTGAATACGTGGTACCTTTTGTGCGTTGGTGTCCCTTGCAAGAAGCCTATGACAAACAAAAATAATATGACTGTCGTTCTTTCGTATTGTAGCGAAAATTACTAGAAACGCGATCTGGATAAAGATGTTTTGGAAGTTTCTACAAAATGTGTAAGGCCCTCGGCAGTGACAAAAATAATTCATGTGTAAATACACACGCCCATTTTCCAAGTACCACGTGCAAAGTTTCAACACATCGTTTCACTTGGCTTATCTAGTGACTGCTCAGTTTTAGCTGTAGCAGTGTAGTCAGTGCAGATCAGTCACATTAACTAAAGGCTTACCGCCTTTAGTTGATGTGACTGATCTACAGGTCCCCGCAGTCTTTTGAAGGTCTTTGGCAGCCGTTACGGGTAGTCAGAGATAACCTGCCATACTAACGGCCATTTTCAATAACTTACTAACCGGTTTCGGTAGGTTGCTCTGTCTGTTTGGCATTTTGCTTACTGGACTGTTAGAAACAAAACGTCACAGAAAAGCTTTCTTTGATTTTTTTTCTATTAGGTGACGCGGTTAAGGGGGTGGTACCAGCTAACGAGAGGTTTTCTCCATGTAACTCCTCTTTGATGAGTGAATATAAAGGTAAAATATATATTACTTATTGGACTCTAAACTTTAATTGGTACAATTGAAATAATTCTAACTTTATTATTACTATATGAAAAAAATATTCATAGTGAAGCATTTTTTCTTTGAAATTTCGTAACTACTCCTAAACGGCATTAACTTTTAGTATTTTTTTTTTCACACAAATATTTGTCACTTTTTTCTTCACAAAGTGTACAATTGGCATTTTGATCTAATGATTTATAAGGCTACAATTTAATAAAAACCACTCATTTCGCACTATTCGGCTCGCAGCGACAGACGTAACAACCACTTTGTAGTGCAAGCTGATTAGAACTTTATTCTAACAGTGTTTCAAACGAAGTTTGAACCACCACAAATAGAGTTGCTAATTTAGCTGATACCCCAGCCTTTAGATATTCTTTGTTTATAGAAACACCGATAGCTACGGTAGAAGGCATATTTACCAACAGTCGTTCGTAATAATTAAGTTATAGAAAACGGCCGTAAGAGATATCGTATCACCCAGTAGCAATCTATTGATCTTTTTAGTCGGCAGTTTTGGGGGATATTATCTTATTTCCTACAATAACATGACGTATGTACTATCGAGGACACTCCCGCCTGATCACCACTAAGGTAATTTTTGCTTGCACTTAAAACATAGAAACGCTTTCTATCCCCTCCCCGTTGACTTTATATATAAATAATTAATGAAAAAATACCGATCGGCGACACATGCCAAACGAGAGTTATTGTTATTTTGCGCGCCAGGGTTGACGCTTTCCTGATAGGCCTAAAGTTTAAGGTGGAGTGGCTCGGCGCCTCCGCATGATTTAAGCGAAATTTTTTTTAACTGATCAGGCGGAAAAGGCCACGACTGTACCTCTTCAGTATTCCCGCGATCATGATGCTTGCAACAGCGTCGAAATATCGGGAGCTCATAGAACATAAGGAAAATCACGGATATCATCCCGTAAGTACTTTAAGTGTAATGACGTATGTAGTTACAGGAATGACTTTTTCAAGAACACAACATTATGCCAGAAGTACACTCATATTTTTCGCATTATTTTTCTAATTGGACAAATACAAAAATACAACAATTTTATTTATATTTACATACTTAGGAACTACGTATTGTTATTCTAAACAAGACTTAATATGATTATATCGGCTTCATAATACTTAACGAGTAAAGGGAAGACTAATGGAAAATCGAGACAGTTTGACAAAATAGCTATCATACGTTAAAATTTATTTATTTTATTTATTTCTTTCTTTTATTCATTAACACATACACAGGTGGGAGCCAAGCTAACAAAAGTAGTCATGTAGAAGTTCAGAGGGCTAATTCACGTAATTTTATGACGCGCCGATGAAGTTGTAGTGCAGTTGCAGTTAAGTTCAAGTTTGAGTGATAAACGGTATTCTTGTAATCTTTGAACTGCGCGTAAGCTGCGCGTGAACTGCACATTGTACCTATACGACAACCAAACTCTACCAAACTTACATAAGGTGTGGCCAAATGAGAGAAAAAATATTACTCACTAAATAATCGAATAGAATCGATTACATTTCAATGAATATGACGATATTAAAAGAATATCCCAGTACAGATAATATTTTAGTGCTTTTTCTTACTTAGTAGAATACCGATCGTGTTGCGTTCCGAAGCACGCACCAAAGACGCGCAACAGTAGAATGCCGTTTTTGCGCTCGCGTGACGCGAACTTGACGCGAGCGTGTTTGACAGCGGTAGAGAATACGAAAAGCGTTGTTTTGATCGAAACTTAACTGCAACTGCACTGCAACAGAACTTCTTTAGTTACGTGAATTAGCCTACAGGTTACACAGTTGACAACATAGGAGTCGTCCATTAATCACGTGATGTTTTTTTAGCAACTTTTTAACCCCCTCCTCCCTCATGGTGATACGTGGTGAGGTTTTAGACTACCCCATCCTCCCCCCTACCTAAAATCACATGTGTTTTTTTGGTACAAAGTATCTTGAAAAAAAATCGGAATTTTATCTATAAATACAGGTCAACAGGTATAATCTAATTTAATTCTGGAAAATTAAGCGTTGATGAAAATGTCCAGACAGATAATTTAGAAATCGCGCGTTCAAAGAATAATTAAATACACGTGTTATCTCACTACACCCCCCCTCCCCCTAGTGATATTTCGTGATTTTTTTCCGAACCCCCTACCCCCCCTTTCGAGCCTCACGTCATTAATGGACGACCCCATACTAAGTGTCACCCTCTGGAATTCCGCCAAAGAGCAAGAAAATATATCCAAACGCCGAGAGACAGTATTGAGTATTCTTACTGCACGACACACTGGTGCAAACTTTAATAAGTTAGTACGGGGTGCCGGAACTTTAAAAAGCCCCTCCCTTGGTCCCAACCGTAGCCTCCTGTCTTGAACGAGCAATCCCAACGATTCTAATATTTGTGGATTATTCAGCATACCACGAAAAACCATAAAAACATATTTTACAAGGGCATGGTTGCGCCTTACTTCCAACTTATAGTACCCAACCATCCCTGTAACAAAGAGTTGGATACATAAGTGGGTAGAAAGGGTACACTACACACCAAACTGCTTTCAGTACAGGTATCGGGTAAAATAACTAGCAGGGGTGTAGGTACATGGGCCCTACTCTCTAGCGCTTCGTCCGTATATTCAGATCTATCCGTCTATCTCGCGCACGTCTGCAGATGAGTGCGAGTGACAGAGACGGATAGATACGCGTTAGGGGGGAGTAGGGCCTCAGTTCACCCATAGTTCGCCAATCATATGTAAAAAGGGGCGAATTTATATTATATACGAATACGAATGAATGCCATTAAGCCATAAATAGTATTTAATATACAGAATAATGAGATACAAATCTACTTATTAATACACATTCATCAACAATCTAATAATTATTATAGCCTTTTCCCAACTATGTTGGGGTCGGCTTCCAGTCTAACCGGATACAGCTGAATACAAGTATTTTACATGATCTCTGCAATCTACTGGATTGCACAGATTACAATGTTTACAATACAATATTTCAGTACATATTGTTTTATTATGCTATTCTACACAACCTGTACAATAACATAGTTTTACTGAACATCCTGTACATCAATAGGTCTACTAATCGCAAGAAAATATTATGAACTTATATTTGTACCGACGCCAGGGGGCCTAAAATGGCCGCTTTAGCAAAATCTTATTACGAATCACGTTAAAATTCTAAATTCTTAATATGGACTTTATAGACATAACCAAGTCCATTTTAAGAATTTTAAATTTCTGACGTGATTCATTTAATGTGCTCCAGGGTAGCCCGCGAAATTCAAATTTTCTTACGTTTTTTGCAATTTGCAGGTCAGTGTCAGGTTGTATGTTGATTAAACTATGAATCGCGGTTGTAAGACGTATGTAGTTACAGAATTATAATCATCAAAATCATCAATACAACCCTCCAAGCGCATAAAGGTGTAGGAATGACTGACCTTGAAAAAGTAAATTCATACACCTTTATGAGCTTGGAGGGTAAATTTGCATTTCGCGGGCTACCCTGAAGCATCCACCTTAAGATTCTGCTAAAGCGGCCATTTTAGACCCCCTGCACATAAAGCTGCCCGAAACTGTCATATTTTTCCAATCAACCTTGTACCTAATGCTTTAGCGATAAAGTTGAAAATCTATTAAAGACATTTGATAGATTGTAGTAGCTAAATGTTCTGACGTCTGTACATACAATTTAATTCAGACAGTATTTTAGGTAAATAACAAGATTATTGAAATAAGAACTCCTTTCAACCATTTATGACAGAACTGTTATGCCCGTTTTCACGAACACTAAGCGACATTTACATGAATGCCTAAATAAAAATACACTGTTCAATGCTTAGAGTTTAAATTCCAACGGCGCAATAATATTGGGGTATAGCTTTGTGTTCACAAAAATTGGCATTATTGAAATATTTAACAATAATTTTTATATACACAGAAATTTTAATGTAACCAAGCCTAATATAAGCGGGCTAAGTTAAGACAACATTAGGCTAATCAATGGTAAAAAAATCAAATGCCGTAAGAGACATTGAGAGCATTGTAGTAATTGCAACCTTCGGCTCAGTGAGGAAAGCTGAAAATCTAATATAGAGCTAATGTTGCGTTCGTTTAACGTTACGTTCTTTTTCAAATAGTTCAGCATTATTTATGCAGTATCACACACAAAGAAGTTCCAACACAATCTATATATCCGTTTAGCAGTAAACTTTTTGCTCCAACACAATGTCTTTTCAATGCAAAACTTTTTGTTCATCACTTCGTAAACACAGCATCTCGCTTGTATTGTAGGGGTAGGCAGAGGTGTGTACAAGGTCAAATTGATATAGATAGCGAAACTCCACGAATATGATTAAACTAAAACCAATATTATAGTTAAAAAAAATACAAAAAAAATACGCTATATCGTATTTTTCTCCGCAAACCCTTTCATTTGAAACCCATTTCATGAGAATACATAAAAAATAACTAGTCCGCCATCTTTTGGGCGTCCGCCATATTGGATTTAGGTGGATCAATGACTTAGTGAAGGTTGCAGGGATCCGCTGGATGCGAGATGCACGGGATCGGTCAATGTGGCGACACTTGGGGGAGGCCTATGTCCAGCTTTGGACGTCTTTGGCTGAAATGATGATGATGATGAGCGAAGCGGCGAGCAAAAGCTAAACTCAAATATTCCCCATTGACCAAATCTGAAGAGTTTCGCTAGCTAAAAAATCTGACCTTACACAGCACCCATCTCACTATGTTGTCACACACACCACTTCCTCCTACATCACTGCCTTCTCTAGAACACCCGGTCCTGATACCCCGAGTCCTGCACTGGCTGGGTGGGCTTGGCCTGGGCCCCGGCGACGTGGTGGTGGTGGCGCAGGTGGCCGGGCCGCCGGGGCGGGGCCAGGTACTCGAACATGCTCTGCGTGTGCTGGGCCAGCATGTTGGCGAGGTCGCACGGCATGGGGTCGGTCCAGAAGAAGTCGTGGTTCAGGGCTGTGTCGGCGTCGTACCTGAGAGATGAGAGGCTGTGATTTGCATCGTAATCATTGTCGGTTTACTTTATCTGGGTCGGTTTCCAGTCTGAATGCATCTGAATACCAGTATTTTACATGGAGCGATTGTCTGTCTGACTTTTATAACAGGAGGTTTCAATTGAAAACTTCTTCTTTGCGTGTCGATAGACTCAAATAATACCCGACCAGTATGTTGCCACCTGCACGGCTTTGTCGTTGGCTTCGTTTAAATCCTGTTAGGTGCAGGTGGCTGTGCAGGATGGGCAAGAAAGGAGGTGGGGCATATCCTGCAGAAGGGCTCCACACTGACAAAAAATATGGGACAATATGGATCAATTTAAATGGAATGTGGATATGGAAAATATTTTTATAACTTTAAAATAATCGTAATAATAATTTTTTCATGCTCTGATTGGATTGAGAATCCAGGAAACATAATTATTGCGCAACGAAAACTAACATTGGATAATAAATATTCCATAATTCTTTGCAATTTTAATGCTTTATTTGTGTAAGTAGTTGGTGACTAAAGGGCACCACATGCATTCACTTTTGGGCATATCTTTACATCACGCATGTAATTATCTTTAGGGGCAAGAAGTATCCTGCCGGGGCTGTGGGACTATTCAAAAGAGATACCGTGGCCCCGGAACACAAGGGGCGATGAAGGAACATGGATGGGTTTTAGTCAGTAAGTCTGACACTCCCTCCTGCTCCGCCAAGAGCGGGAGGAGTTATTTGATGGTTTCCCATCCCAAAAAGAAAAAAAAAAAAAACCATATTCCATACTCACCTCTTTGCTGGATCTAACTGCAACAATTTATCCAACAGATCACAACCGTATGGATCCTTCACGTATGGCTTCAGACGTTCCTTCACCTTCCTCTTCTGTCCCTTCGGCAGTTCCATCTTGTTATACAGATCTAGGTTCTCAACGCCCGGCCATACGTCCGGTGTACAAGAGCCACAGAGCTGGGAGATCAGGATCAGTTGCTGCTGTTCTGTCGGACCCTGCATTATAGGGGATCTGGTCCACATTTCAGCCATGATGCAGCCGGCTCCCCACATGTCGACGGGTGGGCCATAGTTGCGGTCACCTGGAGAGAATGAGGAGTGTAATGCAATACATTTAGGAAGTCATTTTTTTTGTTTTCATATTCTTAGCCTGTTTTCCTGCTATGTTGGGGTCAGCTTCCAGTGTGACCGGATGCACCCGAATACCAGTATGTCACATGGAGCTACTGCCTATCTGACGTCCCTTGGTAAGACTCAGGCTTTCAGGCCACAAACTACCTGTACCAACTGTCAAAGATCTACAATTGAGAGCCAGGACCAACTACTTAATGTTGTATTAACAAATCTGTTAATTTACTGACATTCAGCATCTTTTGTGTTAAGTTTTTGTATAGTCATGCTTGGTATGCGCCCAGTGGTGCATCCATTTCAGTCCGTTTTATGGTGTGTCAGCTGTTACAGTATCAGGTCTTGTGGGGTTTGTCTTTTAAGCCTCTAGTTTATTAGGATGAGTAGCAATCCTATTCTTATAGGCACTGAATGCTTGTGTGATTTGTTCTTTCACCTTTGGTATTTTTAATAATAGTACTTAAAATTATATATGTAAAATCGTAGAGCTCTAACGAAGAGAACACATTACATTGTAGCCAATTGCTTGACAGAACAAAAACTAGCCAGTTTGAGACCCAGCTAGCGAGCAGACCTGTATTTCAATGACAAAAATGCATGCAACATACCTAAAAGTAGTTCTGGAGGCCGATACCACAGCGTGACTACTCGGTTAGTGTATTTGTTGACCTGTCCCGACTTCGCAACACTGAAGGCCCTCGCCAGACCAAAGTCAGCCAGTTTCAGTATACCGTTCTTCGTTATTAACACATTAGCAGCTTTCATGTCTCTGTGCAGGATTTTATTACTATGAATATAGTATAAGCCATTCAGTAACTGCTGCATGACCTTTTTTATCTCTCCCAGACTGAATTTCACGTTCACATTCGATAGTAAACCAGCTAAATCGTGCTCACAGAAGTCAAAAACTAAGTAAAATGTTGATCGGTATTTGTTGTGCAGTGTAGCTTTTGTACGACAAATTTCAATTAAATTCACGACGTTCTCGTGTTTTAGAAGCTGTAGGATTTTGATTTCTCTCAAAGCAGTGATCGGGAAGCCTTCTTTTTCATTATCCATCAATACTTTCTTCATCGCAACGAACTTTTTGTTGCTGTTCCGTTGTCGGGCTTTGAACACTTCTCCGAAGGTTCCCTGCCCGATTTTAGCGACTTTCTCGTATTTTGAGGACTCATCGCAGAAGGGGAAGTCAAAATCTTCGATGTATTTCTCCTTTTCCCTCATACTAAGGATGGTAGAACTTGTGCTTATCACGGGTTGCGTAGGCTCCCGTGGAGCACTAACGCCTTGCATTTTGGACGTAATTTTGCCGCCCTTTTAGGACAACCTAGGAAAATAATAAGGTTTTGCGTTATGGAGAACACTCGTGGCACTTTTTTTTGGGGTAAATGAGGAAAACAATCACATTTGACTCGGATTTCGCAACTCTCACAATGAAAACAAACGTCAAAGTGACAGAAAGCACAGATAATTATATACTTGTCAGAGAAGACCAGCAGCCTTATTCACAACACTTCGATTCGATTCCGTGTAAATAGGGAATATACCGCTAGAACATAATAGACAGCAAACGATACAAAATGATTTTATTAATAACCAAAATAAACTTTATTTCGTATAAACCTGCTTTGTAAACAGCCGTCTGTCAAACTGCCAAAGCGCGGAAAAAGCGTTTTGAATTCTAAGTGATATCTTCATACAATAATACAACTTCATTGATTTACTTCAGGCAGTGTTTAAAAAGTTTACAGTCTTTTATTTCACTGAAATAAGCTGGAAATACGGTTTATTTCTTCGTTTATTTTTGTTCGATATGACTCCCGCCCGATAGCAAACAGCTGTCGGAAGGATTCGAGTCTTCATGTCGAATTGAACTGTCAAAATTATTCGGTTTCGGATTTGTGAATTGCGTTTGAAGGACATCTTCGATATCTTAGACATTCGATTCGGTACGGAATCGAATCGAAGCGTTGTGAATAAGGCTGCCAGAAGACAGAGAACAGAAAGCAGACGCAGATGATCCCAAATGGAAAAGCAAATTTACCAAAAGGAGCTAGAGATTAGAGAAGTCTCGACTATTTCTCATGTGTTTTAATGCAAATACATGTTATACGCTAAATCAAACGAGTGGTTTCTTGAACCAAAAACCAGTAAACCTCTCAATTATGAGGACGAAAACCAAACTTTTGTTTTTGGCAACAAATTACCCAGTCTTCGACTAGCTTTTTTTATGTTACTAAATGGAAATAGTCGATTAATGACTTTAGAAAATGAGAAAATGTCAATTCTTTCCATTTCACGCATAAACTGTTATATGAAGCGGATATATGCCAAAAAAACAGTCACATCATCAAATTCTACTTTCCCGTTACCATAAATGGAACGTCATTTGTTGTCTGTCATTTGACTATTCGTATTTTATTGTTTTTAGATGAAATTATCTTGAATTTCCTGCAAATTACTCGACCAAAAGGTAAATAACGATTTAATAATCTATTTCAATAACAAGTTTTGCTTTAAAATTGTTTATATGTAGTGAAATTTAAAGTTTATTTGGCGTCAATATCGATCGCTAAAAAATTAACTGGGGCAAATATTTTTGCGAGTTTTCGCAATCAAAACTTAATTTGGGCGCCCGTTATCGCTATCGTGAATGCCTGTGGAGTGTCGGCGATAACATGCGATGCTAATTACGGTTCTTAATTAGTTAAAACTGGAGTAAATCGTGAATAGAGTACGCCCCTTTTTCATGTTGAAAAATAGTTATTTCTAAGCTAAGCAGGTAAACAAACATTAAAATGCTAATTTATTACCGCTAAATCCAGGAGGTGTGTTTAAAGTGTATTTTAGAAAAAAAATATGTTATTTCGACTGCAAAACGTAAAACCGCGCCGCTTTGAAACCTGATAATCATTTTATTAATTTTACTCTGCTATTTTGTCGCATTTAAATCCATAATCGGTCTACAGTAAATAAGGAAATACCTATAATTACTTATTAATCTAGTTTCCTGTCCACCCATTTCATTAAAAAACATGAATTATAGAACACTAAACAATGTATTTACTTCTTTCGAGTGTTTTTGTCTCATTCTAAATTAAATTAGCATCAGCTGAGTCATACAGTCTGAGACAATTATAATTATTTAAATGCCTTTGTTTTTAATCATATTACAGGTGTTTATGAGTCATACGTTACCATCTGTATGGTTTCTCTCTCAGAAAACAACAAGGTCTATTTTTAGTGTATTTACAAATGCAGACTTACATTTTCTTGTCTGTTTTGTATCTTACCGCCAATTTAGTCTTACAGATTAAAACTATGACTAAGCTGGTTTTGAATTTGCTTTGAGTTAATCACTTTCACAGACAGCCTAGGAAAATTCACAATTTTTTTAAGAAAGAAACAAATTTAAATAAAACAAACAACAAAACTCTATTTCCTAAACCTTTCGAATCCACTTAAATTAATATCATCATCTTCATTTCAGCACCATGGCCAGTGAGAGCAGTTCAGCGGTGCTAGAGCTGAATGATGCAGACACTGAGGACACGGAGGCCACCACCGTGACAGATGACACGCACGAGGGCATGCCACTCATCATGGAGCATGGATATGATATCGCTGTTAAGGTGAGGATATTGTATTTTCCCACTCCTGCGTCAAGGGCCTCCCCTTACTCCAATTACTTCCACTTCTCTCGATGTTGAGCCTCTTCTCGCTCTGTGTTGCAGCTGTATAAGCTAAGTCAGCAATTTGAGTTCAGTTCCCGAATTCACAGATTATGTCTATCTTGCTTGCTTTCGTTATGACAAAAAAGTTGACATTTATACGACTTATCAAATTCAAATTGAATCGAAGCGTTTATGACTACGGGGGCTGGAGCCCAGTGTAATGTGGTACATACCCATGTATGAATATTTTATTTGTCTCCCAGAACAATTACTTACAACTAGAGTGGCTCTTGCTTTGCACAATTCTTTGTTTCAATACGAGTTAAGGCGACCACAGGAGCTAAATTAGCAACTCTAATTGTGGTGGTTCAAACTTCGTTTGAAATACTGCTAGAATAAAGTTCTAATCAGCTTGCACTACAAAGTGGTTGTTACGTCAGTCACTGCGGGTCGAATAGTGCAAAATTTGTTTATTTTTGCAATTTACAAAAAATCTCTTGATTGGACTTAAAAAATAAAACACTGTAATGCTAATGTAATGTTGCTTGTAGAATTGTTTGGCAAAAAATCAGAATGATCGCATGTATTTTAGTATGGTTTTACTCATTAAAATAATTTTTTAGAGATAAGTTCGTGATTTTTTTTATCGAGTAATATTAGTTGTATTATGTTTTCAAAACACTATCATACTAGCATATATCCTGAAGAATATCATATATTTTTCTGGTTTTGTTTATTGCTCGGAATCATATGCTTTTTTTCTTTATAAAACTTGCGTTTAGCTCCTGTAAGCCCTTAAGTCAGAAAGTAATACCTTTCAACCTTATTGTCATGCAAAACAGCATTGCTGTGCTTTAATTACAAACTAGATACAACAATAACGCATGGTCACTGGTCTTAACGGAGTTCTACTTTCTATCTGGTATTAGCTTAAACAAGTGTTATACATGGTGTAAAGAACATCGACGCGCAAACTTTTCCCACAAAAGCAGATGATTTTACAAAAATGCTGGCTATTTGTTTTTTAATTTATTTTAAAAAGTATTCGAAATATTTACTGACACTCTAACAAATTTAATCAATTCTTTTGCAGGTGGACGCTCCAATGAAGCAGCTATCAACTTTAGAGACATACGTAACATACCGAGTTAGATGCGTGTGCGCGCGCTGGTCTACGCCCCCGCATGTAAGGAGGAGATACAACCACTTTAAGGTAAACTATCCTGATAATCTTCTACCTACCATTATATCTGAAGGCCAATTCCCATAATTAATACTTAGTTGCAATATTATGTAATAACATCATTATATTAATTATATCGCATTTGTAATATTATTATTTTGATGTCACGGTTGGCACAGTGGTTGAGCGATTGACTGCTGCACTGCGTGTCGCGGGTTCGATTTCCGCATGGAACAAATAATTACATGGCCAACAGGTAGTTGTTCCGGGTCTGGATATTTGTGTACGTTTTTGAACGCGATTAATGAGTTTTAAATGTTTGTAAACGCACCCACGGACAGCACAGGAAGAATTTAAAGTTTTAAGTTTTTTTTTAAGGTGTTATTAAAAAAATATATTCAAAATAACGTACTACACGATCAACAATATATCATGGTTTCACCAAAAGACATTGTACTACTGACGTCAATGTCACATTATTAAAGCACATCTTCAATGCGTGGGAAAATGCACAAGATGCAATAGGCATCTTTTGCGACCTATCCAGGGCATTTGATTGCGTGAATCACCGAACACTGCTCTTAAAATTTGAGCGTTACGGACTGGGTAAATAAGCACTTAGCTCAGTAAAATCAGTATTGCATGATCGAATGCAGTAAGTTCAAGTTAATGGCGTAAATTCATTAGAATTAAAAGTAAAAATGGGGGTACCGCAAGGCTCAATTTTGGGCCCTTTCCTGTTTCCAGTATATAAATGATTTACCTCAGTTACCGAAAAGCCGACCTCAAATGGTGTTATTTGTTGAGAACACATGACTGATTTTTAAGGCTAACACAGGAGTTTAGACGTAATTAACGCTATACTTAAGATTTATAATTCGTTCACTCGTCTCCAGCTCCTCCACAAGCGGCTCTGCTCGTCCCACCCGCTGCTGGCGCCGCCAGCGCTGCCGCCGCTGCACTCAGCGCGGCAGCAGCTGGACAGATACTCTCCGTCCTTCGTGGCGCTCCGGAGTTGTGCGCTTAACGCATTTCTAGGTGAGTTTAGTAATCATCTGCTTAGTCTTTGTTGGGATCGGCTTCTACTCTAATCGGATGCAGTTGAATAACTGACCGGTACAGTAGTAAGAAGAGATTTACTATGGAACCGGAATCTGTTTTGTATTCCCTAGGCAACACGAATGAATTTAAATTTCAACATATAAACCCCATAACAATCATAAAAGCCTTTAAGCAAATCAAGATCAAATTAACCGAAGATCTATGGGGTATGTCTATCAAAGCTTGTACCTCAATTATTGAGACTGTAGCACCGTATTTAGCCTTAATATTTAATTTGTGCATAGATCAAGGGGTCTTCCCGGATCTAATGAAATTCAGTAAGGTAATACCGCTTTTTAAATCTGGGGATAGGACACCAATAACTATAGGCCCGTATCCGTTTTGCCGGTTTTCAGCAAGGTGTTTGAAAAGATAATGCTCAATCAAATGCTTAACCATTTTAACACCAATAAAATATTGCACGAGCAACAGTATGGTTTCACCAAAGGACGTTGTACAACTGACGCCGGTGTCACTTTATTAAAACACATATTTACTGCGTGGGAAGAGGCACAAGATGCCATAGGAATCTTCTGTGACCTTTCGAAGGCATTTGATTGCGTAAATCACGAAACCCTGATCTTGAAACTTGAGCATTACGGTTTAGGTAAACTTGCGCTCAGTTTAGTAAAATCGTATTTGAATGATAGACAGCAGCAGGTACAAATAAATGGTGTCAATTCAATGGGTTTAAAAGTAAAAATGGGTGTACCACAAGGTTCGATATTGGGTCCCTTCCTCTTTTTAGTATATATTAATGACCTACCCCGTTTATTTAACAACCATCCGCATATGGTGTTGTTTGCTGACGATACTTCTTTAATATTTAGGATAAACAGACGTGCCACTGATCTTGACGACGTAAATAACGCCCTACTGCAGGTCCATAATTGGTTTACCGCTAATAATTTAGTACTAAATGGGAAAAAAACTAAGTGCATTAGATTTGCTCTACCAAATGTCAAAAGTAGTGATTGTGACATAATATTGAATCAAGAGAAACTAGAATTTGTCGATAAAACGGTTTTCTTGGGAATCACGCTCGACTCAAGGTTACAATGGGGTCCTCATTTAACATCTCTTGCAGGACGGCTGAGTTCAGCTGCATATGCTGTTAGAAAAATCCGTCAATGTACTGATATTGATACCGCGAGGCTAGTCTATTTTAGTTATTTTCATAGTATTATGTCATACGGTATTTTACTATGGGGACGGGCTGCAGACATCGAGTCTATATTTATTCTGCAGAAAAGAGCCATCAGAGCCATATATGAATTACGTAGACGCGATTCTCTAAGAGAACTGTTTAAGGAAATTAATATCATGACAGTACCTTGTCAATACATCTATGAAAACATCATGTACGTTAGGAAAAATCTGCATTTATTCAGTAAAAGAGGTGACAGACACCACTATAACACTAGAAATAGGGACCAACTAGTTCAGCCAGGTTTCAGGCTTGCTAAAGTAGATTCATCTTTCATGGGGTACTGTTTGAAATGTTACAATAAAATACCTCCCCACATTCTTCAACTGAATGAGACGAAATTTAAATCTTGTATAAAACGCACACTATGTAGGCAAGCATATTATAAGTTGGGGGATTACATTGATGATAAAAATGCTTGGCTAAATGCTGGTCCTGCTCCACAACCATAGGGGCAAACTAATTGAATGTACTGGTCGGGCATTATTTGAGTCTATCGACACGCAAAGAAGAAGAATTGATTCCCATATTAATGTATTGTGGAAGCTGCAGAAGATTGTAAAAATATACCCACTTGCATTGTATAGATTCCGGTTTTTAGTATTATATAATTGCATAGCACATGTGTGAGTACTTTGTACTGTTCAGCCACCACCTACATTTAGTTATCTTTCATTGACTTGAATATGCCTTGGTGGCTGAGAGAATGTCATGCTCACTCAAATGTCTCGCTGATGGTGGCGGGTGTGTCGGGTCATTTGGTTCCCTTAAATATGGTCGAGTTGAATGGCGCCGATACATGCGTCATGTTCGTGAACGGGCGCTGTCAGTTGCGACTGGTCATCTCTTAGCTGCCACGGTTCGTTCATTTTAATTACTTTATTTTTTAATTTATTATTTTACTCTGGACGCTCTTAATGTGCACGTCTTTCTACATCGCTCTCACATATGTATAATCTCAACATGAATGATGTAACCAAGATTTTGTAACAATATTTTGATTTAAAAGAGTGTCCATGGAGTTTCTTGCCCGTTCTTCTCCATAGAGATCTACGTTAGGGAATGGGCAACTACAGTACTTTCTCAAGTTATTATGCCTTGTGACTGTGACTGTAGCTTTGCTTTTTTGTATTTTCGACATTCAAAAGTGCCGTAATGGTCTAATTGAAATAAATGATTTGAGTTTGAGTTTGAATTCCTTTGGAAAGCGTCAGCAAACACAGCGAAAATTGAAGTCAATGAGAAATAAAAAAGTTAACAATTAGTCATCAGATCTGCATAACCTTTTCCCAAAGCTAAATAAATACATAAAGCTATGTTGGGGTCGGCTTCCAGTCTCTCCAGATGCAGCTGAGTGCCAGTATTTTACATGGAGCGACTGCCTATCTAACCTCTAAAACCCAGTTACTGGATAAAACGATACCCCTTGGTAAGACTGGATGTCAGATTTTCGGGCCACTGACTACCAGTAACGACTGCCAAATATCTACAAATGGCCCAACAGTTTAACGTGCTTTCCGAGTACGGAGGAGTCTCTATATCAGTGTGATTAATTAATGGTCATCCATCTACGTAGCGGCCTCGGGAAGCGTAGCTTTACCTTGAAGATCGACTCGTGCTGTGCCTGTTATTATAAAACCAAACCATCCCTCTTTTATGATATAAGTAAAATATTACAATAAATAAGTGTTGTCTATGTTGTTCACAGAGCGCGTGGCAAAGCACCCTATCCTGACACACAGTGAGGACTTCAGAATATTTCTGACTACGCCCGACGACGACTTAGATAAGGTAACTTCATCATTCAGACTTGCAGATCGCGGCACGTATGTTGAGCCAAGATGGCAGTAGTCCGCGCGTGTGCAATAGGGAATATGTACGTAATTTTTTCTCCACTTAAATCAATAAAATACAGTACTATCAACCCAAGAAAAGTATTAAAAGTTAAGTTCAACTACTGCTTGTCGCACAAAAATAATATTAAACTCCTGCAATTTTCTACGACAGTACAAATGTTCGTAGCTGTCGCGGCCATGATGTGACGTCATTATCCACAATCTGCCTTGTTTACATATCTAATTTTTATGGCCTTAATAAAATAATTTTACTAATTGTATGTTCTATAATCAAGTAAAAATTGCAATAACAATATTATAATAAAGCACTTTTCAAATAAAAGTGTTTTATTGACACAATGAACTTTGACGTCAATACCGGCCGGCGTTATCGAGGACGGTGTGTTTTGACAGTGCGTTCTGTTTCACCAAAAACATGCTACATAAAACAGTAAATTGTAAAATAAGTGATCTATTAGAAACTTAAAAAAGTGTACCACAATGTTTTTATGCGCCAATACAAGGCATTCTTAATAAATAAAAAGTGTTTTGTATTTCATGCATATTCCCTATTATGGACCAAAGTCGATTGAGACCTGAAAATATGTTACTGCGCATTGAAGGTCATAGTTCAAATACGTGCAGCGATCTGTTACAGATTCGGGTCGAGTTGTTGGTCGTGGGTTCAAATCCAAGCACCACTGTGTAATTTATTTCATCACCACTGCTCTCAAAACTGAAGGAAACTGACATATATGCGCTAGTACCAATTCTGTCATGTCCGCTTCTCAAAATGGATGTAGGAACGGGTCCCGTGGTACTAAGGAGCTACTCCTCATTGATATGGCCATTAGCCAACAGGTTCGCCGTTCCCGAAAGGATCTGTCGACATGTTGGATAGACTATAAGAAAGCCTATGACTCGGTGCCACATACATGGCTCATGAGGGTGCCGCACCGAACCCGTGGTGGATACGGCCCGCTTCCTACCAAGGAACGGAGGTTTGTGCCCCAGCAGTGGACGGAAGAAAGAGCTGGAGCTCCAGGACACCACGGACGAAACGGCGGAATGTGAAAAGACAACTGACTAGGTACCCATTAAATAGGCTTGTGTCCTGAAAAAATCTAATTAGTCCGTCAGTTAGATTATCAAAAAATATTTGACACGTATTTTTTCTTTTCTTACGTAAACCAAAATTGACAGAGATATTCTCAATACGTCACGCCGTGCTATTTTTAGTGCGTTGTGACGTCACAAGCCCCCACTATCGAGTTTTGATGCGTTTTATCTTTGTCAATAATCAATGATTTACAAAAACAAAAAATACGTGTCTATTATTTTCCAATACTCTAACTGACGGACTAAATAGATTTGCAATTTATTGATGGTGGCAAGGTGGAAGCTAGCCTATTAAAGTGGCCGGTAGAAACTGGATAGCCATGACACAATTAAAGTCGCCAAAAGTGGAGAGATTTGGAAGAGACCTACACTCGGAGAAATTGGATAGCCATGACACAAAGTCGCCAAAAGTGAAGAGATTTGGAAGAGACCTACACTCGGAGAAATTGGATGGCCATGACACAAAGTCGCCAAAAGTGAAGAGATTTGGAAGAGACCTACACTCGGAGAAATTGGATAGCCATGACACAAAGTCGCCAAAAGTGAAGATATTTGGAAGAGACCCACACTCGCAGAAATTGGATACCCATGACACAAAGTCGCCAAAAGTGGAGAGATTTGGAGGAGACCTACACTCGGAGAAATTGGATAGCCATGACACAAAGTCGCCAAAAGTGGAGAGATTTGGAGGAAACCTACACTCGGAGAAATTGGATGGCCATGACACAAAGTCGCCAAAAGTGGAGAGATTTGGAGGAGACCTACACTCGGAGAAATTGGATACCCATGACACAAAGTCGCCAAAAGTGGAGAGATTTGGAGGAGACCTACACTCGGAGAAATTGGATACCCATGACATAAAGTCGCCAAAAGTGGAAAGATTTGGAAGAGACCTACACTCGGAGAAATTGGATAGCCATGACACAAAGTCGCCAAAAGTGGAGAGATTTGGAAGAGACTCGGAGAAATTGGAGAAGAAGAAGACGTGGAAATGACATAGGATTATAGTATTTTTTTACATAGTTGTTGCCCAAGACGAAGGCACTCCGATTAATTGGTTATTATCAGCTCTGGACAGAGAGAGGTGAACGGCCTTCCAACTATACGGAGGTCTCGCAGTGGCACGATACGGATTATTTTTTTATTCTATGCTAGCGGACGTCACGCGGTTTCACCCGCGTAGTTCCCGTTCCCGTGGAGGTAAGGGGATAAAATATAGCCTATGTTCACCGGAGATAGTGTAGCAGAATTTTTCAAATCGGTCAAATAGTTTCGGAGCCTATTCAATGCAAACAAACAAAAAAACAATCAAATCTTTCCTCTTTAGAATATTAGTGTAGACTAAACAGGCTTGCGTTTGTCCCCAACCGCCTGATGTGAAGCGATAAACCTACAGTGGAGCACGTTTGCCTGAAGAAACCGATTCACTCGAACTTTGAATAGATTGAGATTATAATGATCAGGGAACAGAGCGAAGCGCTTTGTTCAGGTCTGTGGAACTTCAACCAAATAACGAGCACCCCCATACGTCGCCTAACTAGCCAATACAACAATCTGTTCGAATATGTTGACATCTTTGCTGTATCAATAGGTAGATCAAAAGGCCTTGTTCTTAAAACCATTTTTTTTCTTTCAACTTTTTAATTAGATCACTATCATTTCATGTCTTTTTTTTCCCCTTATAATTTGTATGCTTGCTTTGTTTAACATTAACACATTATGTAATTTTTTTTTGTTCGCATTTAATTGTAATCGCATGTCGCATTGTTTTTATAACTAACTGTTTTTATAATATGTGGAAAATGTCGTTGGTTATACGTTTACTCACACCCTAGATATAATTCTGTGTAGGTAATACTGTAATAAGTAACTGTTTGTTTTCCCAAATAACTAAAATGAAAATTAAAAATAACAAACACAACAACAACAACCTACCCAACAACTATTGGGAAGTATTTGTAACAGTGGGACGATACGGGTCATTCCATAATTCCTATTCCTGGTCGCCCATCAATGGGGACCTTACGATACGGGCTAGTAATAAAACTCCTTACAATTATTATCTACTTGCTACAGGTATTCAAAAGTGAAAACAGCGCGCTAAACCTTTGGGGACTAAGCAGTGCTCTATACGGTTCGGGCGAATCTAAAACAGCAAATGGACCAAGGTATGTTTATTTATTTATTTATTTATCATCAAACATCTACCCTAACAGCTAACCAATGCGGTAAATGTTTCTTAATTAATATTTAACATAATTGTTCTTTATAACTAATTACAAACAAAGCATTCCTTGTGAATTCACTCAGAGAACAACAGAATAGGTCTGTCTCACTCGCTTAGAGGTTGAGCGTGCGAAGTGCACGCGTCAGCGGCGCCGCCTTCAAAAGGTTGGTCCGAGCTCGCGGTTCCGCAGCATCAGCAGTTGTGGCTGCCGTCGCCGCCACACGTCAGGTACTTGTGTCCGGAACACACAGACTCACCTGGCCTAAAACAACTGCATTATGCACCTTACCTCTAAGTAATTTAAATATATGTCGGGTTGTCAGGATTTTATTTCGTTAGGCTCAAGCATTATATGGGCAGAAGATGGGTTTCGTGCAATGAAAACACACAGGATGCGATACGCTAACTATCAAAGTATTTTATTTCGCATAGGCGTAATGGTGCACGGTTCGGGGTGGTCGTTTCCATGGAGAAGAACCGGCAAGAAACTCCATGGTTACTCTTTTCAAACTGAAACACTGAGTAAACTAACAAATTACTTGACATTACACTTTCACACAATAACACTAGGCACAATGAATCGGCTACAGTTTCAAGACGTCTTAACTCCGCTGCGATCAGACTCAGACTGTCCTCCTCGCCACGAGCTGTTAACATCAGGACTCTGTACAAGCACGCCATGGTGGGGTAGTCTGGTAAGTACGTCGCGTGATGTCACCACTGGCGCGCTTTCGATCCATTCGCCTGTCCGTACTCATGACCGGATTCGACATATATATGAGGAGAGTGCAAGATCCCTCCTAACCCTTAGCTCGTTGTATCCTACCATACCTAGAATAAATAAATAAATATAATAAATGTTTTATCTTTAACTATAGCAGATAGTAACCAGTATTCGGTTTAAGGTCTATACATCTCTGCCTGTCCCCTAAAAGTATAAAAGCGTGATACTAACAATACAGTATTGTTTCAGAGTAAAAGACCCAGAATTCACTTCAGCAGCGGACTACCTGCAGTCTTTGCAACTCAAATTGACGACCCTCTGCGCGTTGACCACCAAGCTACATAAGAGTACCATCGCGCTCAGCAGCGAGTTCATGGGGTAAGCAGTAGTATAGCCAGCAGCCCACAGTCTAGTTGTGGGCCCTATTCATATTTTACCGGTTAGAAATCCGTTTTTGGGTGATACATGTTTGCTCTGTAAATTGTGTGCGTTTCGATGGCGCGACCACGGCGTTTTTTTTTAAAAAACTATACCAAGATTTTGTAAAAATCTGTAAAAGTTGATTTCCAAAAAATTAAAAAAAATGTCAAAGTTATGGATAAAAGTTATAAGGGTTTGAACGTTGCAGCGCCATCGAAACGCGGAGAACCGCGCGGCCACGGAGATCTTTAAAACTAAGCGTGGCAGAGACCTGAAATTTAGGTAATTATCAGATTGAATTTGTAAAAATATATAAAAAATTCCTAGGTTTATATTTTATGAGCTGTAAGACTAAAACCCCATGGCCGCGCCATTGAAACGGTGAAAAACACGTTATCGCCGATATCTCGCTGAAAAAGCATCGCAGAGGTCTGTAGTTTTTTGTAAAACCTAGATTTGAATTTGTCATTTTTTTTTAATTACACAAAAAATATTCTGTAGTACGATATCGCTTAGAACCTTCAATACAAAATCAAAATCAAAATCAAAGCATTTATTTCAAGTAAGCCAGTTACAGGCACTTTTGAATTGTCGAAACAAAGATGAAAATTAAATGTAGCTACAGTCCCAGTCACAAGGCATAAAAACTGTGAAAGTACTGTAGTTGCCCATTCCCTAGCGTAGATCATACGTTCTGAATGTTTCGATTGCTTACAGAAAATTTTCCACATAATGCATTAGAAATTATTTCTCAAGGATTCTAAATTAAATTAAAATGAAACGATAAGATACAAAAACATAATTATGTTTATAAGAAATAAACATAAGACTTTTCATTTAATTTAATTTAGAATCCTTGAGAAATAATTTCTAATACAACAGGTGGAAAGTTTTCTGTAAACAACAAGTCATGGTCACCCTATCGAGACATTAAAAACGTTATTTATTGCAAGTGTAATATTATAAGAAATATTGCCTATTATCGTCCATTCTACATATTTAGGTTGCTATGTTTACAAAAAAAAAATCTAGCTAGCTAGCTTTTTCAGCGAGATATCGGCGATAACATGTTCTTCGCCGTTTTAATGGCGCGGCCAATGGGGTTTTAGTCTTACAACTCCTAAATATAAACCTAGGACTTTTTGTTGTATTTTTACAAATTTGTACAAATTCCAATCTGTTATTTACCTAAATTTCAGGTCTCTGCAACGCTTAGTTTTAAATATCTCCGTGGCCGCGTGGTTCTACGCGTTTTGATAGCGCGGCCACGTTCAAACTCTTATAACTTTTTAACCATAACTTTGACAAATTTATGGTTTTGGGAATCAACTTTTACAATTTTTTCCAAAATCTTGGCATATTTTTTTTTTAAGAAAAAACGCCGTGGTCGCACCATCGAAACGCACACTGTAAATTTTGATGCTGTAAAAGTGCTGATTTTCAGCTTGTTGAATTGAAGTTTTAGGCAGCAGTTATGTTGTGGTGATCTAGTCTGTATCGTCAAGTGTTCCCCCAGCATGAAGCGCGCGTGCGACGCGTGGAGCTCTGGGTGCGGGGGCCGCACGGCGCGCGCCACGTCGGGCTGCGCGGCCGGCGCGCGGGCCGCCGCCGCCGCCGCCACCCGCGCGCCGCTCGCGCACCGCGCCGTGCTGCCGCTGCTGGCGGCCTACGCGAGCGCACACGTGCACAAGATAGCCCAAAGAGACCAGATACATGGTGAGTCATAGTTCCTCGTCATCATCTCCCAGCGCCGCCGAGGAAACGACCAGCTATCAACGAGACAAGCCGATGCGTCCCAGAGCCATGGATGAATAAGCTTAGTAATGCTGTTCCCAGAACGCCCACCTCCCTCCCCCCTCGCGAGGGCCACGTGCAGATAATAGCGCAGACACATATCAAATACACGGTATATGAGAGGTCCTCAGTAGTAAATGATAGCGTGACGGTTGACCGGAGAGAATTGAAAAAGAAAAAAAACCGGTCAAGTGCGAGTCGAACTCGTGCGCCGAGGATTTCGTACCTACCCATAATTTCCTTTTATTGAAAGTCTTCTAAATTGTATGAGCGCCCATACAACTCAGAGGACTATCTTAATTGGTGTCAACTATGTATGTATGGGGACACTCTTTAATTTTAAACTTTTTTGGAATTTTTCTTTATTTGTGCTGTAAGGACCTTGCTTTTTGCCAATTTCTTGATTCTAGGTCAACGGGAAGTACCATATAGGTTTTCGACCCAAAACCTATAATGTACTTCCGGTTGACCTAGAATTGTCAATTTTGGTTAAAAGCAAGGTCTTACATCACAAGTAAAGGGAAAAGTCCGAAAAATAAAAAAAATATGAAAATTAAGGTACATTTTGGATACTTACAAGTTTTCGCGAAAATCTAAATTTGCCCATATCTTTTTATCATGTTGACTCAGGACCTTGATTTGTATACACCTAATAGGGACTATAGACCTCAGTATATGGTATACATTTAAACCTGCTAGGTCCACCCGTTCCTGAGAATGGACAAGAGAGTCTTATAAGGGTTCCATTTTTACCTTTTAAAGCACGGAACCTTAAAAACGTAAGTCCTCATCATGTGCCTAGAGTTTTCCCAACTACATACGTTGGTGTTGTCTGCCAGTCTAACTGGATGCAGCTGAATACGAGTACCAGTATCTTACATGGAGCGACTGCCTATCTGACCTCCGCAATCCATGTTACTGGGTGACACTGGAGTTGTGTTACCCATTTCTTAGTGAGCCTAGGAACACCTAAACTACAAGGGTAATCAATAGGGTATTTTACTCTATATGAGAAAAAATCTAAAAATATATTATTGAGATAGCTTAGGCAAAAAGCAGTCGGTTTTAGTTCATAAAATAGCAAACTAAATTTTAAAATTCAATTAAAAGGTATTAGCTTTTTTAATCTGTTTCATAACACCAGTAAAGTAGTCCCTATGTTATTACGTCATAAGGCTATGTAAACTCAGAAGTGTCAACTGTCAACTTCAAATATCACTGCATTTGCTTACACAGCCAACTGACGTCATGACCACAGAGCAATATGGCGTCCACTGCGTCCAGCGTTTTCGTCAAATACGCGCGAAATTTTAAAATGCTAAATTTAAATGCATTTTTATGGCTGTTAACGATTGAATAACATTTTTGTGAATTTTCTAGTGGTTCATTAGCACTATAGAATCTAATTGAAATACTTTTAAAAAATGGGTGTAATATCCTATTCTGGAAAGTATTGGTCTTATGTGATAGTCTGACTGCCAAGTCAGAAGTCTCAAGTTCGAACCCAAGACACGCACCTCTGATTGATTGGAATTTCGGTTGTAGAATTATCCCTAAGACTTTAAATAATATAAACAAACTATTCACTTAAAATTAACATTTATTACTTACATTACAACAAATAAATAAAATTGAAGATCATACACATACAATGGCGCCTATTTGACGGGTTAGGTAAAATTAAACTAATCCGTTTTAACACTAGTTACAATATCCTCACACAGAGACTTAATTTTAAATCTATCTTCAAAAGAGTTCCTTGCCACAGGCCCTTGGATTAAACAACCAATGAAATGCACTAGTTTCTCAGGAATATCACTGACAAGTCTACCGTCAGACTTCCTTTTCGAAGACTTAATTTCACTATGTAAGTCAAATGCAAGTTTATCCATATTAAAATCTTCAATTTGGAAATTGGTTTGGCCATTTTTGTAGACAACCTTCTTTTTGTTTTTTGAAGTAATTTTTATAGTATCGTTGTAATGGTTTAGTATGTGTTCTTGTAATTGTAGGACAGTATTGTCAATATCCAATGGCATGGTTGTGTTTTGAATTTCGAATAGTATGAATTTGTAGCGTTCAAAAAGGTCAGTTAAAAAGTAGTTTTTATTCTTGCTTAAGATTTCATCGTCTATGAAATTGCAGAGAGCTTCGAACGCTTTGATTTGCAAATTTTTTATAACCAGCCTGTCTCCTTCATCGCAATTCTTGCTAGTGATTTTCTGATATTTATTTTTATATTCGACTTTACACAGAGCATGGCACAAGAATTCTTTGTCTTTCTCGATTTTTTCTATAAATATCTCATCATTCATTGCTTCAGCAATCTCTAAAATCTTTTCACATTCATCCTTTTCCAATATTTCTGACAGTTCAACCTGAGTGCCTATTTTCCTTTGCTCCTTATCACAAAAAACACAAGCATCATTCTCTAGTGATACCGTCTCCACAATTTTGGGTTCTAATTTCTCTGGTCCAAAGTTTAAATTCGGATGGTTGAACATGTTCCCATATCTGAAGAGGTCCATGCCAGAATTGAATGCGGAGCAGTCTCGCATCATATCTTTTTTTATAGGAGATTTCCTGGTTAGTATAGATTTTAAAATCACACCTCTTGCTATATCTGGGTTCACATAGCTAGGTTCGTCCATTTGGTATGATTTAAAAGGTGTGACCTTTAAATCGATGTCACAGGTTTTGTTACCAATCTTAGGTATTTCTATTAATTTTGGTATTTCTATGATGCTGGAAGATGGTGTGTTTTTCATAAATGCTTTGGGCGACTCGATTTTGAGGGGCGGTATATTGTTGATAAGTACCTGTAAATAAAAATACAGTAATTAGTAATAAAGTTATTGTTGGGACTGACTCGTTGGTTGAGGTGGTAGCAAATGCTTCTGCTGAGCTTCATGCCTTTTTTTTTTCGGATGGGAAATCATCAAGTGAAGGAGTCATTGGATGATTTCCCATCCGAAAAAAACCGCTCACGCTCTGGGCGGAGCAGGAGGGAGTGTCAGACTTTTACTGACTAAAACCCATTCATGTTCCTTCATCGCCCTTTGTGTTCCGGGGCCACGGTATCTCTTGCGAACAGTCCCGCAGCCTGAGCTTCATGCCTTGGGATTTGATTCCCAGTTTGGGTAAATTGTCATTAGGAATAACTCAGTTGCAGTCTGGGGTCTACATTTGTGCCCAGTTGATGGCAATAGGCTCGCCCTCAAACATGGGACTTAAACATTACTGCCAAAATCTGGTAGAGAATGCCTCGTGGCATTAAGTCCACCTATGTACATGAAGTTTAAAAAAATAAAATCTGGGTGTGAACACTGTGTTCCTCTACCCTACCTATCAGGCATTGAGAGTCTCAATTATAGTCTAACCGGGTCAACCAGTCTGACCTGCACGGCTATTACGTATCTTTCTGATATCCAGTGACCATCAAGCTTCGGTTGTACACCGAACTTTGGTGACAACCGTGAATGTCATAATATTGGTATTACGTATCACACTGAGTGGATATCACTTTACGGTGACTAACAGGGTCATACATAATACGAAACTAACCTTTTGACCGTTAATTGATGAACACTGAGCCCAGTTACTATCATTTCCAGCTGTCAACAGAGATACTTATGTAATAGCCCTACTGATGCCCACAACGTTGTTGTTTGGTAACCCGTTGCCTAGAGGTTATAGAGTTAATCAAATTATTACTTCCTGTAATACTAAAATATCATTTTAAACCTACAATATTTAGCCATGAGGTGACCTTTATGTTTTCAGACGTGACCCTGTAATTTAATTATTAATTCCAAGGTCCTGTAAGTAAAATATTATTATAGAATACTTAACAGCAGACATGTGAATCAGACTACCTATTGAGTTTATAAGTTTATTCTAATGTAAGGTGAAATTTGTTTGGTTTTGTTAATCTTCAGAATTATTGATCCGATTCCTAAAATACTTTCACTAACGGTAAGCTACATTATCCTCCATAAGCTACATTTAAAATGTTCCCTTGGGTTAATTTCCGTACATTAAGGGAGCGAAGCCATGAGCAAACACTAGTAATATTAATGATGTGTTAGTTACATTTTTAAACTACTAAATTCAATTATATTTTAAAAGTAGATGATGTCAGTGTTTCCTATTTGAGTAGGTACTCTGAAATTATTTTTGGAGTACTCAAATAGCACCACCAGCAAGATCACTTGACCAAGAGTTTAAAAGAGACCTCTCATGGTCAAGTCATATGAAGACCAGGAAGATAGTGTTGAAAATGGTCTTTAGGAGAAAGAACCACATAGATTTGAGGGGACCTGTCCTGTATAACTGTATAGTTTTAGCATTCCTGAGCTGTTTAGGCAGAGTTTTAGCACATTTCACCAGCTATGTCTAAGTCCCGTGTAATAAGGGGCGAGTCTATTGCCGTCAAACGGGCACAAATCGAGACTCCGAGGCTGCTACTGAGAAATTCCTGATGGGAAAACCCAATAACACTTTGCCCTACCTGGGAATCGAACCCACGACCTCACGCACAGTAGTCGCGCTTGCAATCACTCGACCGACGCTGCAGTGGTGACGAAACAGATTACTAAATGCCTGACTTAATAATATTTACCTTGTCATTACTGAACATAGAAGCGAACTCCTTTTTATTATTACTTTTTAAAATAATAAATTTGTCGTAGCATTGCAAGTGGTATCCTTTTTGCTGCAAACTTTTTGGCAAAACAACGTCTTTGTAAACCAAGTTCTTTTTCTTTCTAAAAGCCTGTATCTTACGGCATTTCTCTAATCTGTCTTCATTGAATTTCTTCACGACAAGTCCCGCTTTTTCGCACAAAAAACAGGTTAACATTTTTAACGGTATTGTACCTTCTTTTCTCAAATCCATTTCTTGTGTATTGTGGTTAAAATAACCTCATAGACTGCATTTTTGTCGTTTTTCACACAAAAAAATCACTGAGTAGACACTTTTCGTACAAAATTCACTGTATCAATGTGCGAACACGGAAGTTGACTCGAAATTATCGAGTCCGATTTTTTCAATGTCAACAAATAACCTCGAAACGTGTTCCTTGTCAAAACATTACACTTTTCACTTACGAAGACTTAAAAATAACTCAAAAACTGCCCATTATTACCTCAAAATTAATTAGGAATTAGTTGTACAGTAAATTTTTACTAGTAACTCATCGCTTGACGTCAAAACTAAAGTAATGTTTACAAGACAAGGTTGACGTTACATTGAACCATGGGCGGTTTGCTTTTGCCGAAGTTCGGCGGAGACTGCCGAATAGAGCCGAAGCTGTGATATGGCCGTGAGTGTAAAAGAGATGGGAGATACTCGTGCTCTGTCGTACGCATGTGTTTTGTATTGAGATAGTGTCGTGCAGTGTTACTATCGATAATTCTGATTTTACCTTGAGTTAAGAAATCTTATAGTATCAGTGTCTTTGAATTAAAAAGTCTTAATTTTTTTTATTAGTTTCACCGTGATAACTGCCTAAATTCTGTATCTTTTGTTGGAGGATGACTACATTTAGTCATGAGCTATAAATTAATGTTATCATCAGTCCAACTATGGGCCTCAAATTAATTGATGTTGTGATCACTATTTTAGCCGATGGCGCAAACTTGACCTGTAGGAGAGACCGCTCAGGTAACGAAAAAGTGGGACACCCCCGGGTAGGTGATCCAAAGACCTCAAAAATGGGAAAACGAATGATTGGTTGTTGTGGTGTTTAGGAGACGCCTATTATGCAGCAGTGACCTGCGCAGAGTTAGTTGAAATTACAACCAAAATTAACGCAACGGACATTCAAAACATAAAACATATCGACACAAGATCAAATGTAACGTCTCTACAGGACGACCGCGAGCGTCGAACTCGATCGATTGCGATGGCCGAGGTCAACGAGCTTAGCTCGCCATTCATAGCGCGCTTAATACTAAGCGAGGACAGCACCGCTCATTATTACACGGAAATGTATGGCAAATGGATAATTTCATCTGTATCTTGGTAATGGACAAATGAATTTGACCACCAAAAGCATTTTTATTATCTGCTTTATCTTTGTGGGCTTCTCGCTACCCGTAATGGAGGGGTCTCTACAGGGTTTAAACGGACCCTTCACGATACCGTCAACCAAGCGTTGTGTACATCAAACTAAGTACCTCTACGCAAATATTATTGCCAGGAAACGACTTGTTTTATTGGGGTGAAAAATCACGTTTTACGGTAGGACTCGAAGTGGCGTACTCAAAACATTGTGCTGATGGGATGCATAGATTATATAAAAGGCGAGACGACAAAAAAATCTAAAAAAGTCCGTCACTTAGATTATCAAAAAATATTTGACCCGTGTTTTTTCTTTTGTTACGTAAACCAAAATTGATAAGACGCTTTTAAAATTCTCAATACGCCACGCCTTGGTATAATTTTTAGCTAGTTCTGACGTCACGAGCCCCCACTGCCTCGGCAGTGGGGGCTCGTGACGTCAGAACTAGCTTTTGATGCGTTTCATCTTTTGTCAATATTCATTGATTTACGAAAACAAAAAATACGTGCCCAATAATTTCCAATACTCTAACTGACGGACCAAATAGATTTACAATTTTTTGATACGGTCGTCATGCCTATAGTACGGGGGTTGTGGAGGTATTTAAAGTACAGATATAACATTAAAAACTTCTATTTTTGTTGGAAGTGAAAAACTTGGAACTTTGACCCCACATATTTCCGAACAAAACAAATCATCGCAATAACGAGGACAACAAATGCCTTTGGCTTCGTTAAGGGTATTTTTATACTCATTGTATGGAATACAAACAAAGTATCGACAAACTTATTGCTACCATGTACGTCCCTACAGAACGACCGCGAGCATCGAACTCAATCGATTGCGAATTGCGATAGCCGAGGTCAAAGAGCTTAGTACACTGTTCGTTGCGCGCTTAAAACTAAGCAAGGACAACGCCACTGGTCGTTAATCAGAGATGTATAGCTAATGTATGCCCGTGAACGAAGCAAAAAGAGTACCTGTGTAAGGATCCAGGTGGCGTTCTGTAGTTTCTGTGTATCCCTTAATGGTAAAGTGGTGTGAGTTTTTCTATGTAGCTATTTAACACTAGCTTCTACCCGTGATCTAGTCCCCGAGAAAAACACATTCTATGGCACTGCGCAATAGGGAATATGCAAGAAATACAAAACTCTTTTTATTTTTTAAAAGTGACTTGTATTAGTGCTTAAAAACATTGTGGTACTTACACTTGTTTAAGTTTCTAAAACATCACTTATTTACAATTTATTGTTTTATGTAGCATGTTTTTGGTAAAACGGAACGCACTCTCAAAACGCGTCGTCCTCGATAACGCCGATAGTGCCGTCAAAGTCTATGTGTCAAAAAACACTTTTATTTGAAAAGTAGTTGAAGTTTCACTAAGATTTTATTATAATAAATCGTTATCGCAATTTTTGCTCGAATAAAGCACATACAATTAGTAAAATTACTCTACTTAGGCCGAAAAATTAGATGTAAACAAGGCAGATTGAGGTAAATGACGTCACATCATTGTCGCGACAGTCACAGACGTTTGAACTGTCATAGAATATTGCAGGAGTTAAATATTATTTTTGAGCGACAAGCAGTAGTTGAACTGAACTTTTAACACTTTTCTTGGGTTGATAACACTGTATTTTATTAATATTTTTTTTATTTTTATTTAAGTGAAGAAAAAATTAATTTAAGTACAGAAAAAATTACATGCTTATTCCTTAAACTTTCCATCAGTGAAATAATTTTTGAAATCGGATGAGTAGTTTCAGAGGTTACCTCCTACATCCAAAACAAACTACCTCTTTATAATATTAGTGTAAATAAAAAGTATTGACATAAGACCAAAAGCTAAGCCTCCTACATCCCTACACAACGACCGCGAGCATCGAACTCGATCGATTGCGATAGCCGAGGTCAACGTGCTCATCGCGTCATTCGTTGCGCGTTTATTACTAAGCGAGGACGACACCGCTCATTGTTACATGGAAATGTATAGCAAGTGGTTTGTTTCAGCTGTTGTTGACAGCTGTTATAAAAGTTATTATTGAAAAATTGAAAAAAAAAAAACCGGCCAAGAGCGAGTCGGACTCGCGCACCGAGGCTTCCGTACAAACTTTTTAAACTTAAATTTGCTGTCCAACCGCAAATAATAAGTTTGTAATAGTAAAATCGCTTTTTTTGTTATTTAAACTACATATTTACGGTTTTCAGACTTAAAAACCCAATAACACATTACGCGACTTGAGAATCGATCCCAGGACGTCTTGTTGCGACCACTAAATCAACAAGGTAGTCAGTTTTGTCGCGAACCCACGCGCCTTCCTTCCAGTCCTGACAAACGTGACCAGCTGTGACAAGGACGGGGGGGGGGGGGGGGCGTAAAAAAATTGTGAAATTCGTGTGACGTAATCTATGGATGGCCCCTTGTTGAGTTGGGCAGCTTTTTGAGCCACGTTAGCTATATTTTTGTTATTGAGAGTCTTATCGACGGCAATATTTTGTAAATAAATTATAAAAAAGCTATGTTTATCCACGAGCCTACTAAGTGTATTAATTTTTATTTGTTACAGCTACCTATGTCGCTGGGACGAACACCACAGATGATCTACATAATAGGTAAGACTCTTCATAATTATCACTAGTGTATGCCAGCGACTTCGCCCGCGTGGATTTCGATAATTGTCCCACGGGATCTTACCACCGGGATAAAAAGTAGCTTATGTGTTAATCCAGGTTATAAATTATCTGTGTGCTAAACTGAGAGCTAAATTATGAGTAACAAACATCCATCCGCACAAACTTTCGCATTTATATTATTAGTAGGATAGGATAGAATAGAATACTCTTTATTATGACACCATAAGAATTACAGATACAAATGTAAAAAAAATTACAAGGGGTGACACAATCCTGCCGGGGCTGCGGGAGTATTCGAAAGAGATACCGTGGCCCCGGAACACAAAGGGCGATGAAGGAACATGGATGGGTTTTAGTCAGTAAAAGTCTGACACTCCCTCCTGCTCCGCCCAGAGCGGGAGGAGGAGTCATTTGATGATTTTCCATCCGAAAAAAAAGGGTGACACAATGGCGGTCTTATCGCTAAAAGCGATCTTTTAAAGACAACCTTTGGATGAATTTAAGGGGGAAGGAGAGACAATACTGCAGGTAGCCTGTGGTGTACCATTTACATATATACAATAAATACATACATAAATATATACATATAGGTACACTTATATAAATATAAACAATATATTATCTATATTTTTTCAATAGTTATTTATGTTTAGGTGCTGAGTAGGGGATGAACAATTTGCAACAACAAATGGTCCATCGTCTGCTCAGGACCTTATACTCAAGTAGCCGTAGAGATCTTTTTCAAGGAGCTCTTTCAGGGAAGAATAGTCAGTGGCCTGTATTACCTGACCCCTCATTAAGGCTTCGTTTCTTCCAGAGATAAGCGAGGATGACTACTCAATAATATCGCTTATTTTTCACAGCTTCAGCTATTCTAGCTATGTAATTGGTTAGTTCCACACACATCAATCGCTACGCTTACAAGTGAAATGTCCATAACTTTCAGCAAATGACCGGCTTTCTGCCAGCACTTCTCAAATTATCAAGTTGTAACCCTATCTGCAGTATCTCTCGCATAGGCAAGACGACAAAAAAAATCGAATTAGTCCGTCACTTAGATTATCAAAAAATATTTGACCCGTGTTTTTTCTTTTGTTACGTAAACCAAAATTGACGAAGATACGACGCTTTTAAAATTCTTAATACGTCACGCCATGGTATAATTTTTAGCTAGTTCTGACGTCACGAGCCCCCACTCCCGAGTTTTGATGCGTTTTATCTTTGTCAATATTCATTGATTTACAAAAACAAAAAATACGTGTCCATTAATTTCCAGTACTCTAACTGACGGACTAAATAGATTAGCAATTTTTTGATACTGTCGTCATGCCTATTACTGAAATCCATCGGCGGGCTCGTTATGTGGTAACCACATGGAGTCACAGCTACACTTATCGACGAGGTGTATAGTCACATTGTCAGTACCGAAACTGATTGAATGACGTCGTTTTCGTTTATATTGCTAGCTGTTGCCCTTCGTCCGCGTGATATTATTATAAAAATATGAATTAATTATTTGAATCCGATTTTGACAACAATTTCAAGGGTTTTAATTTTTTGCACGGTACCCTAATCCTTCTTCTAAAATAAAACTACGCCTTAGTTAGTACTTATAGCATCAGTTATCTGCCAGTAAAAGTCCCGTCTAAATCGGTCCATTCGTTTTGGAGATGAGTCGGAATAAGCAGACAGACAGAAAAAAAAACTTTTTTTTTTGTTATAAGTACCGTATACACTTTTATATGCATTCAGCAACAAGCTATTATTTTGAAATTACAAACAGACATCATCAAATGACTCCTCCCGCTCTGGGCGGAGCAGGAGGGAGTGTCAGACTTTTACTGACTAAAACCCATCCATGTTCCTTCTTAGCCCTTTGTGTTCCGGGGCCACGGTATCTCTTTCGAACAGTCCTGCAGGATAAAGACACTTCAATTCTATTTATTTGTATAGACTATAGATGAACATACATTTAGTGCGGCTCAAGTTAATTTTCCGTCGATAAGTTTCGTCATTCCATTCCTAACACGAGACCAACTCACTTCCGCGTCAAATTTTGTCACAAAAGATAAAAATACAAGATTCGCTTGTAAATCCTCGCTCAATGTTTCGGCAACCTTGGTTTTAGCAGCACAACGCAAGCTAAGGTCGCGCGATTCCCCGAGACCTTGCCTTGAAGTATATCGGCACTCAGTGTGTTTAGTGCGTGCGTCAGATTTGGCAAGGTCACTGGGAACCTAAGCTCATACATCATAATTATTATACCTATTTTCCTGAAGGAATACGCCTGTTTTGTTTGGATAATGTATTCTATTGGGCGCGCCTATCTATGTCAAAATCGAAATATTTTATATCACACAAGACTAGGTTTTGATGGCGGCTTCGCTTCCGTCACATAAATAAGAATAATTTATTTAAAAAGTAGATATTACAAAAGTGTACATTTAGGTGGTGGTGATGGTTTTCCGTTTCATTGAGAGGAGACCGTGTCCCAGCGGTGGAAACATTATAGGCGGATGATGATGAAATTTAGGTGCAGTAGTGTATAAATGTAGCCTATAGCACTCGGGGAGAATGTAGCTTTCCGTTAGTGAAAGAATTTTCGGAATCGGATCACTGTTCCGAAGATTACCCCCCTACATGCAAACTTTTACCTTTTTATAATATTCGTATAGATAGACATAGCGCTGCGAACAATAAAGTGAGGCCAGCTCAAAACTACGTCTCGCTCTGTGCATACACGCTCACACGCACACATTTACATCAAACTACAATTAAACTACGCCTCAATAAATGCACACATGTTTACGAAACCGGCCTCACTTCTCTGTTCGCAGAGTTCTGTCTTATTTTTTTAATTTGGTCTGAGCCTACATGGGCATATAATATAAAACGTTGACAAAAAGGTGCACGGTTCGGCTTAGTCGTTTTCTGTGGAGACGAACCGGAATGAAACTCCATGGTTACACTTCTATTAGTACATTATGATACAAGTACGGTAAGTTGAAAATTACAACCGAGGCGATATTGTTAGCCCGAGCCGTAGGAGAGGGCTACAAGAAAGCAGTGGCTATAATTATCAGAGCACACGTATGTCATACGACGTTTTATAACACATTTGCGAGGAAATAAATAAAACAATACAGCGAAAAGAACAAACGCGCTGAAAAATTTACTTGTTCACAAATTAGCGACACAAAAAACAGCCAGTTTTGCTAATAAAGTAAATTAATATTTTTGTTACAGATAAATGGGTGTATTTTATTGACAAAATTAATTAAATTAAAGAATTAAATGTATATTTATTATATTTCATCTCTCAAAGTTAATTTTATTCATAAAATGTTGACCACTTTTCTGACTTAAATACTCTTTGCTAACATTTAAAAAAGTACCGTTCGTTTTAGACGTAGCATCTTGATAAACCGTGCGTTTTACATTACAATAACGCACAAGTACGTAATGAGATACAATACGATATTGAAATTGGTGAAATAAGAGATCCTTTACGAGCAAATGTGTTATAAAATGATTTATTATACCTGTTTTATAATAATATTATAACATAACATCACGTCTGTAATCCCCAAAGTGTTAAGTAGAGGTTTATTTAATAGTACACCCACATTTCGCTAGTTACGTTGTAAGTTCCTCGTAATAGGGTAAATATTATGTATCTCTTAAAATGTGGTTGTATACTATACTGGTATACACATAATGTGGCCGTCAAACCCGAATATTGGTTAATCTTCAATTTAACTGATAACACGAGTTGGTAAAAAGATTTGATATTAAGGTGAATGCGCCAGGGTGGCCCGCGAAATTAGGGTTGTATTGATAATTTTGATGATTATAATTGTGTAACTACATACGTCTTACAGCCGCGATTCATAGTTTAATCAACATACAACCTGACACTGACCTGCAAATTGCAAAAAAACGTAAGAAAATTTGAATTTCGCGGGCTACCGTGGAGCATCCACCTTAATAACACGTTTTTAATTCGAGCATTTACTAGGCTTGCCTTCGCGTAAATTCTTATAAATAAGTATGTCAAATTAACGATTGTCGCAGAAAAGTTTGACCTTTTACCACGAAGTCTTAATATTAGGTTATACTGGAATATCTTAGGGTTTCGTAGTTTGAGCTTTACCAACGAAACATAGCATACCTGCATAGCCCAGGTATGGTTGAACCTTATCTGGCAGCACGATATCGCAGTTTTCCATGCTGCTATCATTTTCTTTCGGTCAGAACCGTCACTTGCTAGAGCGAGAAACAGAGCGTGTTGCCGAACGCATCGACGATGCACGTACCTTAGACCTTACCCTTACCCAGGCACCGTTGCAACCCTTAAGTAGGTGACAACCTCTTAGGTTGACCTGCGAGATTACATTATTTAAAAAGTTTCTAATAAAAACTGTTATTTATCCACAGACTGGAGCAAGCATCCGAAGCCCTCCGCTCGGAGCTATCAGACTGGGTACCAAAGACTCGCTCAGAAATCAAAACGCTACTACTAGACCTCGCCGACAGGCAAGTCAACTTGCACACACAAACGCTCCACGGCTGGGAACGCGCCCTAAAACTAGCCACTGAAGATAATATAGATGAAATATTTAAGACGGTTTCAAAAACTGCAGTGCAGAATCTTTCCCCGTCGAGATGCCGGTCTGAGATGACTCCGACGGAAACGGAAAGAGATTTGGATGATTATAGTGAAGAATTTGACGCTAACAGTCATGATGATTTTGAAACAAACCATGTTTATGATGACGATCGAGTTGTGGAATCAAAGGAGAATAATATTGATTCTAAATTGTTGGATGATGAGTTTGAATCGAAATTGGATTTGAATGATGTTAAAGAAATTGTTGAAGCAGAGAATGTTCTTGTCAAAACTCAAGAAGAGATTTTGAATGAGATTTTAGATGATACCGTCACAGAAGCATCTAGCAGTGATTTAAAACTAAAGTCTTTAGATTCGAAGAGTGACGGTATTTCGGATCCGTTGAGAGATTTTACGGACGTTGATCTATCATGATTTTGCGACTCCATTTTCTTTGATTTGCTTAAAGATTTCTAGCCTTGACTAAGGAACTGATTAACAGTTCCTTTTAGAGATTAGTTTTGGGCGTTTGACTTGATGAGCCATTGATTGTCCAGTGCTGAAGTTAAGGCAACCAATGTAAGGTGAAATTGCAAAAACAATCACGTTTGGAAAAGGCATTAATTCTTATTGGCAGACAGGAGAACGTTTTTAGAATCGTAACAGAGCAAATTCGTTGAGGTGTTCCTCAAGGCAATATGTTTGGACCACTCTTGTACATTATAGGTACTTGTGGCTTTCAACGGTATGTTTTAGGTACCGTTTAGAGTACTTTAGAGTTTTAAATATCGCCAAGTCAGAATTGTAAGATATTTACAAAAACGTAGATAGATTGAGTATTCGAATACTTAGAATTTAGTGACGAAAATCTGATAACGTGATTTCTGTTAAAAACAAAACTTGAAATGAAATAATATCTTGATTATTACCATCAAGGAAGGAACAAGAGAGATTTAATAAATATAAACTCCTGAAGGCTTCTGCAGCCCGCACTAACACCTCCGGTTTCTTTGTATCTCGTGACGTCTTCTTTGGCAGAACTACAGAGGATCAACTGCCACTGCAGTCTAACTTGAGACGGCGCGTTCGGCATAAAAACGGCAATGCTGCCGACGTTTGCGGTTCGCCTTTGGAATTGTAATTTAAGTCTTACTATTTCTATAATACACCATAAAGTGACATAAAGCAGAAAGCATAAAACGTAACGGTGACTTAAAATTGAGTTACGTTCAGTATTAAAGCTGGAAGCGCTTTGGTAGCCAGCGAAATTCAAATGTTCTTACGTTTATGGACTTTTTCATGAAATAGTCATTTAATAGGATTACGCAGCGATAGGCCTAGTGGTGTGAACGTTAGACTGCCAAGTCATAGGTCTCAAGTTCAAACCCAAGACACACACCTCTGATTTTTCGGATTCATGTGCGTATTGTATAATACTAATTATCACTTGCTTCGGTGAAGGAAAACATCGTGAGGAAACCAGCATGCCTGAGAGATTCTCGACATGTAAGGCCAAGTTGTGCCAAGTGCCCATGGGCGGATAAAAGGCCCATAAAAGACACCAGGTAGGCACTAACCACACGATTAAGAAAATGGGATTAAATGAACTTGGAGGGTTGCATTGGTGATTTTAATTATTATAATTCTGTGAATACATACGTTATACGGTCGCCAGTCGTATTTTGTTCAACATATCGCTCCTCTAAAAAACTGTCTTAACACAAAAAATAGCATTTTTGAGATTTTTTATAAAAATAGCATTTAAAGTTTTTTTGTGTTCTTATCGATGCTTTGCGTAAAAAACTTTCTCTTGTGCCATTTGGTGTGAACGTCAGAATGGCTGGTTGTCTGTATCACTCCGCGCCAGGCTGGTGACCAAAAATTGCTAACTATTTGCTACCCATTGCTACCTATAGTCAATTAATTGCTACCTAACTTGGAAACAAAATAAAGGGATTTCAAAATGTCCAGCCATTCTGATATCAGGATGGCTGGTCAACTCTCCGTTTGCGTAAACTATTCAAATTCGTGTTATTATTTTTATTTGAGTAATTGCTACCTGATTGCTACCCTCGCGTCTTTCAATGTCCACCTTGTAGCTTTAACAAGTAAAAAGTTATGATCGCTTGAAATTTTTACAGGGACTGGATTTAGGTTATTGAATAAAATAATATTTAAAACGATTACAACAATGCTTATTTTAATTGGAATACACCGACTAAAACTTTTATTTACTCCGAGGTTTATTTTCTTCTTATAATTGCATTTCATAAAAGGTTTTTTAACTAATAATTTTATTTTTAAATTTGTATACATATAATTATGCATATCTCATCAGGATCGTCTCCTGACGAGGGAACTCTACAACGGTCAATAGCATGGATACAAAAAAATTGTAGACGCGTTCACATTTGATGGATAAACCAGATTTCTATCATGACCTCATCCTGAACTCAGGGTCGTCTCCTCAAGATGGTAGTCATCCACGGTTAATAGCACGGATACGAAAGTGTGAAAAAAATGTATAAAAAATTGAAAATAAAATTATAAGTTAAAAAATCTTTTATGAAATGCACATAAAAGAAGAAAATAAACCTCGGAGTAAATAAAAGTTTTAGTCGGTATATTCCAATAAAAATAAGCATTGTTGTAATCGTTTTAAATATTATTTTATTCAATAACCTAAATCCAGTCCCTGTAAAAATTTCAAGCGTTCATAACTTTTTACTTGTTAAAGCTACAAGGTGGATATTGAAAGACGCGAGGGTAGCAATCAGGTAGCAATTACTCAAATAAAAATAATAACACGAATTTGAATAGTTTACGCAAACGGAGAGTTGACCAGCCATCCTGATATCAGAATGGCTGGTCATTTTGAAGTCCCTTTATTTTGTTTCCAAGTTAGGTAGCAATTAATCGGCTATAGGTAGCAATGGGTAGCAAATAGGTAGCAATTTTTGGTCACCAGCCTGGCGCGGAGCGATACAGACAACCAGCCATTCTGACGTTCACCATTTGGTCACTTATTTTTGTATAATTAAGGCGGTTTTGTTTCAATTATAGAGCAAAAACAATTATATTTGAGTGGGATATTATCCAAAATACCTACATATTTTGTGTTTTGACAGTGTTTTAGAGGATGTGCGATATAGCCTGATACTGAATTTTGCGCGCTACACTAGCCTACCAGCTGTTTTTGCATTTACTAAACCGTTTTGAACATCTTCTGTGCATAATTTTGTTACATTTTAAAGTTCTACCATATCGACTGTGACAATTTGAAGTGGTAAGAGGCACTAAGTGCGCAATTGAATTTGTAATCTTCGGCTCCGCGCTGAGTGCTCAAAATCAAACACAAGCTCAATGTCTTTTACTATTTGTAAGACAGGCACCCTGGTATTTGCTGGCTGATGCTGTATATGCTAGCCATTTTTATGAAATTGGGAAAAATATTGAATATTTATATCATATTCAATGAGTTGGGGCAAGGTGGCCACGCCAAACGCATCATCAATGGCGTTTTTTTTTTGATGTTGAAATTATTAGGACAATATTAAAAATGTATCCAAAGCAATGTTTGTATCATATCATATAATACAGCTGTTTATATACAAGTTCTTAGTTTAAATTATTTATGTATTAACGTAATCTTTTAGGTTTAGAACTAATTTACATTCATATTACTTAAAAACTCTAAAGTTGTTTTTGTGTACGCGAGTGAGAATTGATTTCTGTGCCAAAAAAATTGACTATAATTATTATAGGCAGACATAGGCATCCCCCAAGAATCGTTTCCCGGATCGTCGCACCTACCATGTTAAATATTTAACTTATTGAACGCCATTGTCACATATACGTGACTAGCAAGCGCGTGCTCCGTACGCCAACGACACAAAAATGTGACAAAATGGAAGGTGTGGCTTATCGTGGAGGGCACGCGCGTTCTTTATGCTCTGGCGTTCAAAAGGTTAATAACAAAATTAAACATAATTTATACTATTGTCTGCAACAGCACAGCTGATAACATTTTTTTGGCACAGTTTAGAATGTGTGTAATGTAAATATATCAATGCAATACATTTGTATATAAAGGATTATTTATTACAATATTACTGACTTTTGTTTATTTTCCTTTTCTTTCTCGCCGTCAGGCTCTGCCTAGCATTTTCCAGCTATGTTGGGGTCTTCCATTCAAACCGGATGCAGCTGAATACCAGTATTTTACATGGAGCGACTGCTATATAAGCTTCACAACCCAGTTACCTGGGAAGGTCGATATCCTCTCTCCCTTTCTCGATTAGTTGAAAAGATTACTATTGCAATCCGCGGATCGTTTGTAGCTACACTTTACTACAAATCAGCATAGCTATTCACAACGCTTCGATTCGATTTTCGATTCGGAAAGTCGTATGTCTATCTTTTTTTGGCATTACTAAATCAAGTGAGATAGACATACGACGTTCCGCATCGAAAATCGAATCAAAGCGTTGTGAATAGCTATGCTGGATTGAATTTTCGATCTTAAATCTAAAGATATTGGATTAGATTGGTTATTAATTTCGGCCGTTTATCTTTTGAACCAGTGACCGACCAATTCAGATATATGGCGACAAATTTCGATTTTTTTTTGTGTTATAAAATTAAGATGTCTATTGGTGGCCGAGCCAGTGTCTATAACACTACCAGTTCGTGGCTTGGCGATTAGTAAATGTCATTGCTGCTTTCTAAATAATCAAAAATGAATAAAACCAGAGAACTGTATTTTAAAATATATTTTATTTCATTATCTTTGTACGCACGGAGTGCTAATAATACATTTTGTCATAACTGTAATGCGATGACGGCAATCGACACGAACAACTATCGCGCAACTGTTGCGGAACTGACAAGAAACTGCCGCAGTAACAAAATGTAACCTTTTATTATTTTTAGTTGAGATCTTATAATTATCTGACTCATCTGAGTGCCCGTTTTCAGTGTACACCTAAATAAAAAATGTACAGTTCTATTTTCAAAGGTCGGTTCAGAGCAGAGATTTGAAAATTCAACAGCGAACTTTGCTTAGGCATTTCTTTTAGATATCGCTTTGTCTTACTGAAAACGGACATTACAGATTTTCTGCAACCGTTTCTGTATTAAACAGTAAGCCGTATAAACACGCCTCCACTTAATAGATTGATTTAATAGATAATAGATTGTGTCTGACAAGAATTTTAGTAACTCGAACTGTATAAACATTCACTGGAACTAACAACTAATTACTATAAACTTATCTAGTTTACATTGTTCAAGTCACAAAATTACACTGGAGACTTATTTTAAGGTATTTTTTTATAGTGAAAAGTTACTAAATACATATAATCACACCTGTAATCACCGAAGGATACGGCAGAGAAGCGCCCGCAGTACACAAGTAAAATAAGTTACCTACATAATTGAAGTTCATCGTCGCGGAGGGAGGCCTAGAAAACGCTGGCGTAACGACTTACGGCCATTTTCAATAACATACTAGCCGGTTTCGGTAGGTTGCTATCTCTGTCTGTTTGACATTTAGCTTACCGTAAAATGGGGTGTATAGAAACGCAGGGGTAAATCGAGACAAAACTTTGAGAAGGATTATAACGTTGAAATAGTAGTTATGGTATGATGCCAACGATCGCGATATCTCAAGTAAAATTAAGCAAATAAAATAGAGCACTTTTTGGTAACATGTCATATCAATTCAACGTTAAAATCCCTTTCAAAGTTTTGTCTCGATTCACCCCTGCGTTTCTATACACCCCATTTTACCGGACTGGACGGTTAGAAACAAAACGTCACAGAAAATCTTTCTTTGATTTTTCTATAAATCAAGTGACAGGTAGATGACGCGGATAGGATATTTCAAGCTAACTTTATTTATCCCATGATCTGTCCACGAAGTAGACACAATGGCATCTCGACCAAATCGGTCATTTGACAGATCATGATTTATGACACCGATAGCTGCGAGACGTGGCATATTAACTGACAGTTAGGGTCAGCGCACCAAGAGCAGAGCATTTTCTGAGACAACCGAAAAATGCATCTTATGACAACTCCATATGTAGGAGCCAATGGTTGTAGGCACCGTACACTATCACTTAGTTGATGTTGGTTAAGTTGTGGAGTACACAGAAAGAACCACAAGTTGTGTTTAAAGTTATATTAAAACGTAGAAGTTACAAAGTTAAAGTTTTAGCGATTCTTTCTCTTGACAAGTGGTTAGTTCCACAGTTGTTGTCTGACTCGCTCTGCCTTGCGTGAAAAGTTACAATTATAGCGTAATATTTGTGACGCACGACATCCAAGTAGGTTGCTGCGTTCGCAAAGTCAATGTACGGTTATTGAGACCGTACACCATACGTTGCAAAACACGTACCTACTCGAACATGCATCTTGCAAGCTAGAGCTTGGTCGAGCATCAAGTTTGGTCGTGTTTCAAAAAATGCTCTGCTCTGCTCTGCTCTTTGTGTGCGCTGACCCTAATACGTAATAGTTATAGTAAGAGTGGATGGCTATGGGGGAGGCCTTTGCCCAGCTGTGGGACATTAAAAATGTGGGCTAAAAATAAAGACGTATAGTTTCTGCCTACCCCTCCGTAAGGAAAAAGGTGTGAGTTTATGTATGTATCAGTTACTTAATAGTCATCCGTTTCGATTGCCAAACACCGAACATACAACTTAAATAATAAACATTATATTTATTTATATTCTATTTTACAGTAATTTACAATGTACATTAATTAATAATTAAAATCATATTTGACAATATTTTAATATTTATACCTTTTCAGTATAATCAGCCTGTAATGTTCCCTATGCCGGGACACAGGCCTCCTCTCTATGAGAGGGAATGGGCTATAATTCAACACGCGGGCTCAGTGCGGTGTGGTAGATGTCACATGTCTTCGAATGTTTGGTTCTAGGACATTTCGACACCGTTTCCTTACGATGTTTTCCTTCACCGCTGTGAGAGCAGCGGTGATGAAATAAATTACACAAAGTACAGCTCCTGACTTCGAACTTTACTCACATGTTGGAACTACCACTGCTCATGTCTATTTGTGTAAGCGTTCTTACAGACGAGCGGGACGTTGCCAACGTTGTTTGCAACAAGTTGCCATGGCTTATTTTAATGAATTATTTTAGTTTTTGAATTGTTTTTTTTTTTTGTTTTGTTTTACTGTGGACACTTTTAACGTGCACATCTTGCTACATTGTTCTCACATAATATACCATCTCAACATGAATGATGTAACCAAGATTTTGTAACAATATTCTGATTTAAAAGAGTGTCCATGGAGTTTCTTGCCCGTTCTTCTCCATAGAGATCTACGTTAGGGAATGGGCAACTACAGTACTTTCACAGTTTTTATGTCTTGTGACTGGGACTGTAGCTACATTTAATTTTCATCTTTGTTTCGACAGTTCAAAAGTGCCTGTAACTGGCTTACTTGAAATAAATGCTTTGATTTTGATTTTGAACGGCAGATAAACTGCAGCCGTCGACGGGTGTCGACGGCTGCAGTTTATTTACAGTCTATAAGAACCCTTAGTTGTCAGCTTCAAATCTTGCAACTTAATACCTAACCAGTTCCCCAACCGATTGAGCTGAAATTATGCTCACACCTTTGGTCCTGGAGACAATACATTATTATGACAGACATGAAATGAAATTTATTTGCTAGAATTGTAGTATACAAATAGATGGTCGAGTTTTATTACAGTTGCTCACACAATTCGCTAAAACTAGCATGCAAAATTTAAGAATACATAGAATGAGATTCTCTCACGAGAGAATTCCATAGCACGGAGACGAAACTTTGTATTCGCGTTCAATGTTGTTAGATAAACCTAATTTTTATCTTTTTAAATGCTATTTTTTTTTAAATTATTCTTTCAAATAATATGGCTTTTTGTTGACAAAAAACCCGGTGTGCTTTGCGTGGTGAATTAAAGCCCATTTCTTATCATAGAGAGGAGGCCTGTGTCCCAGCAGTGGGAACATTATAGCCTGATTATGAGTACCGATAAGTTTTCCTGCTTTAAGAATATAAATACCAAAATATTGCTGCCCGATAAATAATAGTTATTTTATAATAAAGACGAAACTGATATTCTTACGTTTAGGGCCAATTTTACGTGCATATTATAATATTTTACCATTATGTTTGAAGTTAGGAATAATCAATTTAGCTTTTGTCTAAATATAAAAAAGATAAAAGAATACTGGTTAAAGTGTACGTAACGGGGCATTGAGAAAAAAAGACAGAAAAAATTAGCCAAAAAAGCATTTTATTTTCGCAAATCGTTTCAATTTCTTCGATTCTATCGTATAAAACACCTAAAAGTGTCTTGGTGTTTTTTTGTCTCCGACTAACCGTTTGTCGTAAAAACGATGTCGAAGGGACTCCGTTCACTCCGACCATATAGGTTAGGTTAGAACTGTGACCAACTACGAGCTACCTCGAAATTGGTCGCAGTAAAAAATAGTGCCACGTTTCGTATCCACTGACCCGATTTTTTAGGGTTCCGTAGTCCTGACAAGGAAGCCTTATAGTTTCGTCATGTCTGTCTGTCCGAGGTTTTACTAAAATACCGTTAGTACTAGAAAGCTGTAATTTTGTATATCAATAACGCCGACAAAATGGTAAAATAAAATTTTGAAATATATTTTTTTTTGGGTAGCTTAGGGATGAATTATTTTTTCGTCGCCTACCCCATCGTATGAGGTATCGTTGAATAGGTCTTTTTTAAAATGTCTTAGGGGTTGCTAATACTACTTTTCGATTTTATGCTCCATTTACGAAATATTAAACTTTAAAGTGCAAATATTTGTTCCAGTAGGGCGTCCCCCTCCCCTCTAAAAGCTAAACTGTTGGCTTGAAAAATCTGGAAAAATTCATGATGATAGTGCATTTCATGAACTTTAAAGGAAAACTATAGCGGTTAAGATAACTTTATTAGTTTAGCAGTAATAGTCGTTGAACTAGGGTGTTGGATAATTTAGTAACAAATCCTTAGAATAAATCCTATAAAGTGACTTAGATGAAGTAGTTGCTTGTTTATAACGGGTAAAGATGCATTGAAACAAAAAAAAAAAAAACATTAAATTATCATAAGTTTCACAAAGCTGCCGCTAGATGGCGCTGTACCAACGGGTCCGTTCTATATTGTGATAACGGGCTACTACGGAAACCTACACTGCGCGTGGCCCGACACGCACTTGGCCGGTTTTAATTAATGGGATTCGATTGTATGTCATGTTCATTAAGTAGTTTTTTTTACAGCAACGATTGTAGTTATTTCACAAACGGCGTGCGTGTAATGACCAGATTTATGAACGTGGACGCAAAAGGAGAATGTTAGGACCGTAGCAGGTTAGCGTGCTGTGGTTACTGCCTACCCTCATGAGAAAAGGCGTATCTAAAGGGTGTAAAAAAACATCTTAACGAAGCCGAAAGGCACTCTTGTTCTCCTCGTCATTGCGATCATTTTTTTGTTCTACACGATAGCTGGGAACCTTCTAGTTACGGAGATATTGGGGGTCAAAGTTACAACTTTTTCACAAGTTTTATTTTAAACTAGCTGATGCCCGCGGCTTCGTACGTCCGAAAATTATATACTAAAACCTTCCTTTTGAATCACTCTATCTATTAAAAAAAACCGCATCAAAATCCGTTGCGTAGTTTTAAAGATTTAAGCATACATAGGGATATAGGGACAGAGAAAGCGACTTTGTTTTATACTATGTAGTGATACGAGTTTTTAATGTAAGATTTTTTTAAACACCTCCACGACCCCCGTACTATTCAATCCATCCATCAGCACAATGTTTTGAGTGCGTTACATTGAGTTCTACCACAAAACATGATTTTTCACCCCAAAAAAATTCGTTTCCCAGCAATATTTTTTGCGTAAAGTTACTTAGTTTGATGTACAGGATGCTTGGTTGACGGCTTCGTGATGAGGTTGTTTACACCCTGTGTGTTCCATGTTATCAAGTAATAATGATAAAGTACAATATGCACGTAAAATTGATATTTCTCTATTTTACTTAAGACATTTTTGTATTTCAAATATACTTGTTTTACTAAATACGCAGTTTATTATTTTATTAATTTATTCATTCATCAAACAATTTACATAGTGTTCAAATTTAACAGTGAATTTAGTAATCAGTTATATTTGAAATAGATGGCATTTTGATTTACGTCTTTACTGACGGAAGTTGATAACTATCCATTTGTTATGACACCAATATAATTTCATTGTATGGGGCTTTATATAAATGTTTCGTGTTGGGTCATGCCGATCGGTAAACTCCGGTCGGCATTTACAACCGTTGAATCAAGTCCGGCTCGGCACATCTTGAAATTATATTGGTATCATACAAACTGAATGTAAAAACTTCACCGATATACCAAAAAATATACATTTCCCTAAGATTAATTTAAAAATTATCCTAAATTACAATATTATTATAACAAGGCATATATTTAATAATATTTAATTAGTGATTTCACTATTAAACCACCCCTTTGGGGTTGGTTTTTAAGATCAAAGTGTGTGCCCCTAATGTCCGATTTGAGGGTCATTTATCAAGCCTGTTCTTCCAAACTAAGGTCGGCTTCCAGTCGAACCTGATACAGCTGAATATCAGTATTTTACATAAATTATATGCTCGCAAGATCAAATTAATGGCGAAAATACGCAATGTGATGGATTTACATATTTAATTATTACGCGTGTAAAGTCCTGACGGTGATTTTTCGTACATTTACATGAACACGAATGTTTACCCCACGTCTTGACCAAAACAGGAATATGGTTCGGACGCGGCCGAAACGTATATTTCATTTCCGAGAACTCACCGCTGGTATAAGCGCGTGTACGCGCGGGTTTTGAGAAGCGCAAAATGTGTCGCACGCGTTGGCGTGTAAGCCGATACGAGCTTCTACTGAAACTGCTCCATGTGTCGCGTTTGGCGCAAATAAATAATTTCTTAAATTGAACTCCTAAGTGTAAGTTCAGTATAACAATGCTTGCTGCCTCCCTCTAGCAGTGGTGCTGCTCGTACAGGTCGGGCTCCAGGCGCCGCACGCGCACGCGCTGCCGGTAGTGGTACTCCTTCAGGTACAGGCGGAGTCGGCCCGGCAGGGGGAGCTTCTCTACGCCTGGAACAACAGACGAAGAGGAGTTAACACTGTTTTAAGGTGAAAGCGTCAGGGTAGCCCGCGAAATTCTAATTTTCTTACGTTTTTTGCAATTTGCAGGCCAGTGCTAGGTTGTATGTTGATTAAAATATTGTTCGCGACTGTAAGACGTATGTATTCACAGAATTATAATCATCAAAATCATCAATACAACCCTCCAAGTTCACAAAGGTCGAGGAACGACTTTTTGAAGGTCAAAAAAAACGTAAGAAAATTTGAACTTCGCGGGCTTTCACCGTAAGTTTTCACGTTTCAGTTTAAAACTAAACTTATAACGTCACTGGGATATCTTCCGTGATTGTTCATTGTTTAAAGCTCCCGATATTCATCCCGCGATCATGGCGCTTGTAACCACATCAAAATATCGGGAGCTCGATATCTCATTCTCATTATCTCAGTTACCGAATAAGTTTAGAGGGCAGTTAGATAGGGTTACAAACAAAATAATGTGATCTTGAAATGTGTAGGTGATGGGCAGAAATGTGGGCTTGTTATAGGCTGCACTGCATCATCTGGTTCTGTGGTCGCAAGCACGACCGCTGAGCATGAGGTTCTGGGTTCGATTCGCGAGTCGGGACAAAGTGTCATTGGGTTTTTCCATCAGGAATTTCTCAGTCCGTAGCAGCCACGGGGCCTGGATTTGCGCCCGGTTGATGGCAATAGGCTCGCCCCCGATTACATGGGACTTGAAACATAATTGGCGAAATGTGAGTGTACTGTTAGGTACATCTCCAGGGAATATAGGTATGATATAGGTTGGTTATGCTGACACTCATGCTGGGTGTTGTGTCCCAGCAGTGAAGACATAGGTCTCAATTTCGAACATAAGACACTCACCTCTGATTTTTTTCGGATTCATGTGCGTATTGTATAACTATCGTGAGGTAACCAGCATGCCTGAGAGATATTTCCCGACGGCGTGTAAAACCAAGTCAGAGGCCCATGGGCGGCATAACAACTCTGACACCAGGTTAGGCACTAACCACACGATAAAACAAGAATTTGTATTGTATACATCATGATCTGTCCAATGACTGATTTGGTCGAGACGACATTGTTTAACTATTGTGTCTACTTTGTGGACAGATCATGGGATAATACAAATAAAAACCCAACTACAGAAAAATCACACTAATTAAAATCGGGGTTTACAAGGTAAAATCGACTCCTCCTATTGCTGAAGTCGGTTAAAATGTAGCTTTTGACACCTTATTCATCAAAATCGGATGAACAGTTTAGGCGCTACGGAGGAACATGCGTAAATACAAACATACATAGACAGCTAAAATCATAACCATCAATTTTCTGATTTAAAAGAGTGTCCATGGAGTTTCTTGCCCGTTCTTCTCCATAGAGATCTACGCTAGGGAATGGGCAACTACAATACTTTCACAGTTTTTATGTCTTGTGACTGGGACTGTAGCTACATTTAATTTTCATCTTTGTTTCGACAATCAAAAGTGCCTGTAACTGGCCTACTTGAAATAAATGCTTTGATTTTTGAACCCTTCCTTTTGGCTTCGCCGTAGTCGGGTAAAAAGGAGCCAGAATGCTACACTAGTGCTTACCATCATAGCTCGTATGCGAGACGATGACGGCTCTGGCGAGCTGTTGCAGGGTGAAGGGCTCGCTCCGGGGCAGCGGAGCCGTCAGCATCGGCTCGAAGAACATCACGCACGCCGGGTCCTGCAACGAGATACTCCACTATAGGCTAGTTTCCACTAACAATAAATTGCAAATCTATTTAGTCCGTCAGTTAGAGTATTGGAAAATAATGGACACGTATTTTTTTGTTTTTGTAAATCAATGAATATTGACAAAGATAAAACGCATCGAATCTCGGGAGTGGGGGCTCGTGACGTCACAACGCACTAAAAAATATAGCACGGCGTGACGTATTGAGAATTTTGAAAGCGTCGTATCTTCGACAATTTTGGTTTACGTAATAAAAGAAAAAATACGTGTCAAATACTTTTAATACACTTCCTCGAAAATGGGTTCTTATCGCACTACGATTAGGTTCAACATGCAATATATTTCACACGCGTGCGATTTTTAGCATTTTCCAACACGTGTCCGGGAATGAAAATTGCCACAGATAACTATACCTATACTTAGTCCAAATTGGTATAATGTCTATAGTCGGAGGTGAATGTTTTTTTTTAGATTTCAGCAAAGCAATATTGCGTCTTTACGGCATAAATATTTGTTGAATATTCAAATTGTGTTTATAAATAAAATTTCATACATAAACATGATTATTTAAAACTAATATTTACTTTTATAAACAAATTAACATCCATTTGTGTTTTAAATAAAAAAATATATAAAAAAAAAACTATTTTTTGTATTAGGCTGTTTAGCGGACCTTTGCTTCTCCTTCAACCTGGCGAAAGCAAAGCGCGGAAAAAAATTCTTAATAATTCATGACAAAAATATGTTTCTATCTTTTATTTTATTTCTTCAAAAGTGTATTGAAAAATGTCGTTTGACACACGTGGACATTTGTTATTGCAGTTCTCGGCTCAAAACACCCTCGCCTACGGCTCGGGAGTTAATTCCGCCTCGAATGCAATAACAAACTTTCTCCACTTGTATCAAAATGTACTATTTCAATACACTTCCTCGAAAACTGGTTCATATCGCACTGCGATTAGGTTCACAATGCAATGTATTTCAAACGCGTGCGAATTTTAATTTTCCAACACGTGTGCGGGAATGAAAATTGCCACAGATAACTTATACCTAGACTTAGTCCAAATTGGTTCAATGCCTCTATTCACAACCGTCTCGCGCCAGTTTCATTTTGGCGCCTGCCGGTGACAAGTGCCGAAATGAAACTGGCGCGACACGGTCCTCTCTATTCGGAGGTGAATGTCTTTTTTTAAACTCGGCAAAGAGATATGCGTCTTTATGGCGTTAATATTTTTTGAATATTTAAATAATGTTTATAAATAGAAAACCATGATTATTACAATAAAAAAACGTTTATGAACAAATTCACATTTATCTGTGTCTAAACTCGAAAACATTTGAATTTTATATTATATTAGGCTGTCTAGCGGCTTCATACCTTTGCTTCTCTTTCAACCTGGCGAAAGCAAAGCTCGGAAAAAAAAGAAAATTTTAATCATAGTTTCCTAATAATTCATGACAAAAATATTTTGCGTTCTTTTATTTCTTCTAAAGTGTATTGAAAAACGTCGTTTGATACACGTGGACATTTGTTATTAACAAACTTTCTCCACTTGTATCAAAATGTACTATTTCAATACACTTCCTCGAAAACGGGTTCTTATCGCACTATGATTAGGTTCAACATGCAATATATTTCACACGCGTGCGATTTTTAGCATTTTCCAACACGTGTCCGGGAATGAAAATTGCCACAGATAACTATACCTATACTTAGTCCAAATTGGTATAATGTCTATAGTCGGAGGTGAATGTTTTTTTTTAGATTTCAGCAAAGCAATATTGCGTCTTTACGGCATAAATATTTGTTGAATATTCAAATTGTGTTTATAAATAAAATTTCATACATAAACATGATTATTTAAAACTAATATTTACTTTTATAAACAAATTACACTTCCTCGAAAACGGGTTCTTATCGCACTATGATTAGTTTCAACATGCAATGTATTTCACACACGTGGATCTTCTTCATTTCCCATCACCTTGTGCTGTGTGAGCCCGCACGGCGTCACTCAACCAGTGTTGCCAGTGTTTTTTTAATTAGATTTTTTCAGGACACAAGCCTATTCTAAGACACTACACTTGTAGGAACAGATACACAGATGACTGGGCTTATCCCAGTTGTAAACGTCCCTTTGTGCCTGTTGGCCTTGTTTGTGATATAAATAAAATATAAATACCGCTGGACATTATACACAGCGCCATCTAGTGCCACACTAAGCAACGAGGCTTGTGTCGTGGACACCAGATAGTTGATATACTACATAGATGCTTTTTGTTTGTAAATACATACTTATTATACATATAAACATCCATGACTCGGAAACAAATATCCATGCTCATCACACAAACATTTGCTCCTACCGGGTATCGAACCCGGGACCCTAAGAACGTAAGGCAGCCTCTCTACCGCTGCGCCATTCGGGTCGTCAAAATATGGAGGGAAGTGGAAATTATGGTTTCCCAACTCCTCCGGTATACTGTTCAGGTCCCTTATTCGCAACGCTTCGATTCGATTTTCGATTCGAAAAGTCGTATGTCTATCTTTTTTTGTCCAGCGATATTTATTTATTTTATCACCCCCTCACACAATGAAATGATGTTTATTTTGCAAGTAGGTTTTTACAAACACTTTTACACGTCATTTTTTAAAAACTAGATGGGGCCGGTGTTTCGTACCTGACTACTCTGAGAAGTGCTCAACTCACATGAGGACTTTACAGATTAGTGTCTGAGATGGTCTTTTGAAGCAAGAACCACACCGATTTGAGTGGACCTGTCCAGTCAGTGCGAGCATTTGTCAGTTATCGTGTAGCTCGCCTTATAAGTCAAGGAGCTCAACGAAACGATTAACTCTACGAATAAACAGAGGCGCCTTGTGGCGGACGTACCTTGTAATGCTCGATGAGCTTGGTGACGGTGGCGGCGGCGAACACGGCGGGGTCGTGCGAGTCGAAGCTGAAGCGGTGCTGGTAGTGCTCGATGCGCGCGTGCAGCGAGCGCCCGTACTTGCGGAACGACACGGAGAACAGGTGCTCCTCCTGCGCTGAGTCGCGCAGCAGGAACGTGCCTGGGGACATTGTCTTACTACTTCAGAAATAGACCATCGTAGTAGGGGAGCCTTTTTCATTTTTAAACTTCTTACTTATTTAAAGCTATGTGTTTTGTGTTCTTGTGCGTACACCATAGATTACTATTATAAGTCTATACGTGAGGACTTGTAATTGGCTTTCTGGTGACTATGGTTTCCTTTTTTTCTGTTTTTATTAGCTGTAAGTCCTCCATGTACTAAATAAATAAATAAATTAATCTTTTTATTTATAGCGGCAACAGAAATACTTCATCTGTGAAAATTTCAACTGTCTAGCTATCGCGGTTCATGAGATACAGCCTGGTGACAGACAGACGAACAGTGGAGTCTTAGTGTACGGTCAGAGTGCCCGCTCAAATCGAGCGTGCAGCGTTCATGTCAAACACATGTATTATTACGTGAGTGGCCTGAGTGGCGGCTGTTTTGGAGCGGCGAGACAAGCGTGCGCGCAATGTCGTATGAAAAAATTATAATATCAGTACAAAATAAACCGTACTGTTTATACAAAAATAGAATAGTTCGAACAAGAGTCTGACATGGGTTAACCGCCCGGACCGCGAGGTAGAAAACTTCTATAAAAAGTTACACCGAATCCGAAGCGGCGACGCACCGCGAGTGGATGTATGGCTGACGGGTGTTCCCATGGAACAAATCAGTCGTTAGTGCGCTCCTCGCCAGGGTACCTGCAGACCCTCTGGCGAGTAAGAAAAACTCAGAAGCTGCTTATCTGGATACAGGGGTCTCTGCCCAGATTGATTTCCCTCATTCTCGTGGGTACAATATGGATGAAAACACAAACACAAATAACACCGCCGGTTACGGCATAGAAGAAAGGAGGGATCCAGCGATGTGAGCGCGGGAGGCTCGGAGAGCTCCGGAGAGGTGATGAGGCAGGCGCACCTGGCGGCTCCGAGGCGGAGCGTAAGGCCAGGTTCGCGAAGGAGGTAGAAACCGCGGTGACGAAGGCAAAGGAGACGGTGGATCTCGGGGAGCTCGGGATCACCGGGGGCCTCTGGCTTAAAGTCACCGCGACTGGGGCTCGGATGCTGGAGATCCCCGGTGAAGCCAGCAGCTCGTCCGCTGACGTTCTGGCTGAAAAGCTCAGAGGGTCCCTAAACGCGGACGAGGACCGAGTGTCCAGGGCCGTCAGATGCGCAGACCTGCGCATTCTGTGTCTGGACGACTCAGTTACCGCCGTCGGCCCGGAGAGTGCCCTGCCGAGCGGCTCAGGGCAGGCGCCCGACGTCCGCTCCTCACGGCCATGTGAACCGTCACGGTAAGCTGCCTTGTGACGGCGGCCAAAACAATAGTGGAGGGCCGCAGGCTACTGGTGGGCTGGGTGTCAGCGCAGGTGAAGCTGCTGGAGCCCAGACCTCTGAGCTGCTACCGCTGCCGTGTGGGGCACCATGTGTCGGTGCAATCGAGACTAATGTAACCTTATTGCTTATAACCACTTACATACTTATTTTGCTTCATCCACATTCATACAACATAAATTTAAAAAAAACCCAACGCAAAAACGAACAAACATTTAAAAAGTTAAAAATAATACCTATTGTTGAGCCATCAAATTGGATCGAGTAACACCTATATTTTAATCACAGAAATAGATGGATGGCACTATAACATTAGCTCGTTTAAATGGTGCTACAATGTCGCGGCGTCATAAAACTAGCTTTCAAATAAAAAAAATTTCATCCAAATCGGTTTACGCGTTTAAGAGCTACGGTGCCACGGACAGACACACAAAGCGATCAAACTTATAACACCCCTCTTTTTGCGTCGGGGGTTCTAAATAACATCAAATACTTGAATGTATTACCTTCAGGCTTATTGTCCAGTAACCTCTCCGCCTCGTAGCGGTCCATCTTGCCCCAGTAGAAGGAGCACGCTGTGATCTCCTTGAGGTCTGGCACTAAGCAATGAATATAATCCACCTGGAGAAACAACACAATTCAAAATGGTCAAAATGAATAATTTGAGGAGTTCAATATCGACTGATTCTGACAATCTATCCTACCATCAATATCTGCCGCTCTTATTGGGGTCGCCTTTCAGGCTAAGGGTTGTTACGGCTGCCGTCGACAGGTAGCGACGGCTGCAGTTTATCTGCAGTTGGCAACGTGACGCTCGTCTGTAAGAACTGACGCAGCTGAACACCAATATTTTACATGGAGCGACTGCCTATCTGACTTCCACAACCCAGTCAGTACTGGGTAATACAGTAACCCTCGGTAAGACTGGTTGTTCGACTTACGGGCCATTGACTACCTGTACCGACTGTCAAAGATCTATACAAATGCCAACCGGGAGCAACGGCTGGACGAGACTCTGTATGCATTGGGTGGTCACCCATCCACCGTGTAGCCGTACCTGCGTGTGCACTTTGGGCGGCGCGTGCGGCAGCGGCGGCGCGCGCAGCAGGAGGGCCCGCAGCTCTCCGCCGCACACCACCTGGGAACAAGCGTTGTAACATTCATCAATATACAAACAAAAGATACTAAAAGTATTTATTAAACTCACACAGGACATAATAGAAACAAAAAGATAGAATTAGGTTTGACACAATTATTTAAAGAAGTAAACATGAGAAACATAATAAACAATCAAATTGTTTATTTAAATAATTACACTACTTTTATATAAACTATAACTCTAAATAATAATAAAAATATGTACAAGTAACACGTTACAGGGCGTCAAAAAATTCGTCCACATCGCTGTCAACAGGAAAAGTGCCCAGAAGGCTGGCAGCATTGCCACGTTGAATGGCAATGCTGATTCTTTGGCCAGAAAATAGGCCCGCCCTCTGGTCACGTGAAGAGCCGACCAACCGCTTGGCGATTTCTCGAAATACTAGTACTACTAATCAAATTTGATTGGTCCTGTGCAAGGTCAAAAGGCTCCTATCTCAGCAAGGTACTGTGAGGTTTAAAAAAAAAAAGTCACAGCGCTGGTATTCTGATAGGACCCAGTGATGTCACGGTCACTTATACGAATATAAATTTATAAGACAAATTAATACTATTAAGCAAATATAAATATTTAATGTGTACTAAATACTGCAGAACAATATCGCTCGACATTACACACAGCGCCATCTTAAGCCACACTACGCAACGAGGCGCGTGTTAGGGACACCAGATAGTTGGTGTACTACATACATACTTTTTGTTTGTAAATACATACATATCTATTTATTAAAATTATAAAGCTGAAGAGTTTGGTTGTTTGATTGAATGCGCTAATCTCAGGAACTACTGGTCGTCGCTACCCGACCATACCCTACGCATTCAGGGGTGCGTACGCCACCAGCAAGGAGCGCCCGTCTACTATTGTAGGAGATTGTACCAGGTCGACTGGACCCCAGGGTCTGGCCATCCCCTGCCGGGGCTGCGGGACTGTTCGAAAGAGATACCGTGGCCCCGGAACACAAAGGGCGATGAAGGAACAAGGATGGGTTTTAGTCAGTAAAAGTCTGACATTCCCTCCTGCTCCGTCCAGAGCGGGAGGAGTCATTTGATTTCACATCCGAAAAAAAAGAAGGATCTGGCCATCCGCAACAGATACAACAACGATCAGCGTTAAAGTTAAAAATACTGCTGTTCCATACATTTATAAAGATAATATATTATATATATAATATAAGATATTTGTTTGTTTGCAAAAACATGTGTGGATAATATACATGGTATGATGCTTATTATAGGTGTTACAGGATATTCTTTGGCACAACATGTTTGACCATGCCTGGTGTACAAATTAGGTCGGAAGACCATTAGATTAAAAAAAAAATGAACAATTAAAATAATAAAAAAAAAACAAACAATCATTGGTAAATATTCATGCGATTCAAAATAAATATAATAGATTCAGTCAGTATATCAGAGCGATTTGTCATTTAATGATTCATAGACATTATAGTAGGCTTTTCCTGTCAGTATTTTTTTTATTGTTTTCTTAAACTGGTCTGTATTTAGTTTTTTATACAGATAAATAAATAAATAAATAACGCTGGACATTACACACAGCGCCATCTAGCGCCACACTAAGCAACGAGGCTTGTGTCGTGGACGCCAGATAGTTGATATACTACATAGTTTTTTTGTAAATACATACTTATTATACACATAAACATACATGACTCAGAAACAAATGTCCATGCTCATCACACAAATATTTGCTCCTACCGGGATTTGAACCCGGGACCCAACGAACGTAAGGCAGCCTCACTACCGCTGCGCCATTCGGGTCGTCTGAGGATAGAGGGGTATTGTTATAAATTATCGGTGCTCTGCATACAACGCTTGTATACATTAGAGCTGTCTTAGCTGGTTGAACACGCAGTTTACTATTACTACTGTTTACTGTAGTTTATGTTCGCTAAAGTATTACCTGGAAGTGTGGATGCAGTCGTATGGCATCGTTGGTCTGCGTGAGCTCCGTGCGCCGGCCGCCCTCCTGCGAGCTCTCGCCTTCCGCTCTGAAGTTATCACAGACACGTTGTTAGTTGGATGCTAGTATACTCTCTAGCCCCCCCCCCCCGTCCTTGTCACAATAGCCCGCGTAGCATGACCACCGTAGACACGAAAGAGAATCGACAAATCTTTTGTCCACCTGTCATTGAATCGACAAAATGACAGATGAACAAAAGATTTGTCGATTCTCTCTCGTGTCTACGGTGGTCATGCTACGCGGGCTGGTCACGTATATGAAACCCCCTGCCCTAGTGTGACGTCACATATTTTGCAATTTTACATCTACAAATAGGCTTGTGTCCTGAAGATCTCAATCTAATTAGTCCGTCAGTTAGATTATCAAAAAATATTTGACACGTAGTGTTACGTAAAGCAAAATTGTCGAAGATACGACGCTTTTAAAATTCTCAATACGTCACGCCGTGGTATTTTTATGACGTCACGAGCCCCCACTCCCGAGATTCGATGCGTTTTATCTTTGTCAATATTCATTGATTAACAAAAACATAAAATACGTGTCCGTTATTTTCCAATGCTCTAACTGACGGACTAAATAGATTAGCAATTTATTGATGGTGACAACTAGCCTGTTGTCGCTTTCTTCTTCGTAATTTTTATTTGCAATTCTTTGATTTTAGATTCCACTTCTCCTTCAACATAGTCTACTTTTCGAACTTTTCAACGAGTTGTTTGTAATTTCGTTTATACATTTTGTTTTTTATCAGCATAAGCTGCACTGTATGCTTCATACAGGGTGCAAACCACCTCATCACGAAGCCGTCAACCAAGCAATCTGTACATCAAACTAAGTAACTTTACGCAAAAATTATTGCTGAGAAACGAATTTTGTTTTGGGGTGATTGAAGGGGCTTATATTAAAATCCTCTTCTTTTCATTAACCTTTATTAAATAATCGACTTGCATTTACAAGCTAATAAGTGTTTACAAATTTGTCTCGTCGCTTGCGCCGGTTGTTCTCAATCCATAATTCCATAACGTCGGGCGGCGCGCAGTGTTCCCCGCAGACAGTGTTGTGCCGCGTTCGGTTTTTTGTATTATTGCGGCGGGTGCACACTATGGCGTGCACAGTGATAAATCATGTTTTGTGGTAGAACTCAATGTAACGCACTCAAAACATTGTGCTGATGGATGGATTGAATAGTACGGGGGTCGTGGAGGTGTTTAAAGTAATGATCTTACATTAAAAACTTGTTTTAAAAAAAATAACTTGTCAAAAATTTGGAACTTTGACCCCCAATATCTCCGTAACTAGAAGGTTCCCAGGTAAGGCGTAGAACAAAAAAAATATCGCAATGACGGGGAGAACAAGTGCCAAATTAAAAATCACAAAATAGCAGAACTAAGAAAACGACGTTGTTTATCCGCGAAAGTCAATTGTCCAATGAAATAGAAACATAACACACTCATGATTTGTATTTGAAATCATCCATCGCTAGGCGCGCTGAGTTTGTGCGGCATTTATCTAAGGGCGGTTAGGCGGTCGGCGCGTAACACTAGTAGAGAGAGTGGCCGACAAAACAATTTGAACCTTATGTCTATACAAATAGAGTTGCAAATGTTTTTGAGTTTTTCGTTAATAGCTGAAAGTTCGTGTTTTAACGGTCCGAGCGCTCACAGCCTTTTCAAGGAAATTTCAAAACGTTTAGTTGGCACTTCCCGTGACCTGGGAGGGCTGGCTTTTACCTTGGCCAAAGGCTTAGCGTTGCCATACAGCGTGGTAACGCCGCCAGTCTCTTGGGGACATTACCAGTTGACAGCGTTGAGGAGTTTTTTGACGACAAGTTTTTAGTTTAAGTTAGTTAGCTTAGTTTATTTTAATAGTTTTCATGTATAATTTAACTTTTAACAATACGATTATAAAGATTTTGAAATGTGACGTCACGTTTAGGACCCCTCCCACCCAATGTCATACTTTGTCGACCCCCTCCCTCCCCCTTAACGTGTGACGTAATTAATGGATGGCCCCTTAAAGTTGAAATAGCCTTATTGAAAGACTTTAATCAAATCATTTTAAGTTTACGTCCTCGTTTAGAGACTTAAGATAATACTTACGATCTAGGTGCGACAGAGAGCACGTACACTTCTGCGGTCGGCTCGCCGTTCTCCCGGCCCGTGTCACCATCTGAAATAACATTAGTTATTGTTATGTCAACTGGACAAAATCAAATCCAGGGTCCATCCACTACTTTGAAATTCTTGATGGAAAAGCCAACCCATGCACAGTAGTGCAATAATCATGAGAAAATCAAGTCTAAGTATCAAGGGTGTAAACAACCTCATCACGAAGCAGTCAACCAAGCATTCTGTACAACAAACTAGGTAACTTTACGGAAAAATTATTGCTGGGAAACGACTTTTTTTGGGGTGAAAAATCATGTTTTGTGGTAGAACTCAATGTAACGCACTCAAAACATTGTGCTGATGGATAAATTGAATAGTACGGAGGTCGTGGAGGTGTTTAAAGTAAAAATCTTACAATAAAAACTTGTATAAAAAAAAAACTTGTCAAAACTTGAAACTTTGACCCCCCCCAATATCTCCGTAACTAGAAGGTTCCCAGGTATGGTGTAGAACAAAAAAATAATGTGCCATTCGGCTTCGTTAATAGGTTTTTTACATCCTTTAGATAGTCCCGCAATCTGACTAAACGCCTGATCAATTTCGGACTCGATGAACCGATCCAACGGGTTTCTATTGTTTGTAAATGGAAAATATTAAACATTATGAGGGTTTACAGACCTGTATTTATGACAATCGCATCTAACTCCCTTCGAAGATCTCTAGCGCCAAGCGTTAGAACAGCGGCCAGCCTGTAAGCATAAATAACAATTAATTACAGTTTTACACTAATAATTTGGGATAAAAGCGACTTCCTTCACTTTGACTAGAATGACCACTTTCTTTAATTCAACTCTTGATTTAAAGTCAAATCAACTCAAATCATTTATTTCTTTGCAAACATGGGTATACAAATTGGTACATAGATGTTGTCATAGAAGATAGTTCTCCATATTCTGACGTCACTTGAGCATGCAAATCATAATCAATTAAAATTTCAAATAACAATTATTTTAGTTCCATTTTATAAATTAATGTCAAATCATTTAGATAAAAAAAAAAATATCATAATATTACATCAAATGTCACAAGAATACGGCCAACGCTGTTGGCGCCTCACATATGCGTGGACAACCGCGTACCGAACCCGGCTACGCGAGCGCCCTTCCACTCACTGAGCTCACAGACGTCGGCCACTCCGGACATTTCTTTGTACGGTCTTCACAACTTGTAACATATGTTAATTGTGGTATTACACCTATTTTAATACAGTCCACTACTTTTATTATAAAGTCCCAACCGAGTCTATTCAACGCTTATAACTGACACATGCCTGCAGAGGTCTACTCAAACCTGTGAGGCGTTTCTCTAAAGAGACTAGCTCAGACATGTACATGGTCTTCACATAATCTGACCATTAATTGTTATTGTAAGGACTTTACAGACTGACTGCTGAGTTTGTCTCCAGATTAAATAAGAGTAATTTTAAATAATTAAAAATATATAAACATTATTTATCATTAGGTACTCCAGGAGTGACTAGTGATTAAAATTTGACTGTAATTAGCTATCCTCAGAAATTTTAAGGGCACCACACACATTGTATTCCTTATTAAAATATTAATTAAATAACGAAACTGCGGAGTTTCACTAGCTAATTTTACATGACCCTGAATAACACATACCTGTCATCGCTAACTCTCCTGTAGGCCGTACAGACGCACGCCGGGCGGCGCCACCGTCGCCGTCGGCACGCGCACTCGCGGCCGCTCCATCTGAACGTTATGGGCAAGTTTATACGACAATTATGTTCGTTAAATAAAAAGATACGACAGATAAAATAGAAAATTTGTTAAAAAAAAAACAAGATCACATAGTAAGTCACTTTAGTTGTGTAAAATATTTCATCAGCAATGCTCTCAGAATGGTGAAAGAAAACATTTTGAAGAAATTGGTAAATCTTACAACAAAATCCGCGGGGTGGTTTACAGCCCATTCCCTTTTACAGCCCAGACTTGTCTTGGGCTTGCCCAACAGTGGGAATGTTAAAGGCTAAGTTACTCCTTATAACGTCAGCTATCTGCCAGTAAAAGCCCCGTCAAAATCGGTCCGGCCGTTTCGGAGATCAGCCGGAACAAACAATTTTTTTTTGTTATAAGTACCGTGTTGTTCGTGTGTTCTTAAGCGTAATTTTGAAATAACAACAGTCACTTTAATTTTACTCCTTTGTATGACAACCGTCAGTAATAGTTGGCTAAAGGCTAGCCAAACGATGACATGCAAACCAGTTGTATCCATGCGGTCCAACGAAGGTGTACGTTCGACCAAGCTATTTGGTTTACATTTTAACATGCAAATAGGTATGACGACAGTATCAAAAAATTGCAAATCTATTTTGTCCGTCAGTTCGAGTATTGGAAATTAATAGACACGTCTTTTTTGTTTTTGTTAATCAATGAATATTGACAAAAGATAAAACGCATCAAAACTAGAGATGGGTAGTGGGTTAAAACCCATTCTTCCCATTTGGGTTAAAACAGGGTGATTTGGGTTTTAACCCGGTTTTAACCCATTTTCACCTATTTTACTGGGTGAAAATGAGTTTTGTTAATTATCAAATAGTGGGAAGTAGAGTTCACTATTAACTTGTCAAAAATAAAAGCATAAACACAAAATCAGATACATTTATTATTTATTTGGAAAATTACAACAAATTAGTAGGCAGTTTAATCATCATCATCGCCTGCATCGGAAACACGGTTACAATCAAAACATTGAAAAATGTTAATGCCGGATGTAAGTAGATGGTTCAGGGCTATTTGTACGTGGCGACGTGGTTTGGACCTTAACGAGTGGCGCGCGGAGGCGCTACGCCGGGGGGGAACTCCGCTGCCGCGGCAAATTGTCGCTCAGCGGACGAACTTCGGGCGGGATCTCATGAGAGAGCGACTGTCGCAACCCCGTGCAGGGCACGCCACAATAGTGGCGGTAAGTCCCCTCTTTGAGGAGTGGCTGGAGAGACGCCACGGCGTCCTCACCTTCCGCCTGACGCAGGTTCTTACCGGACACGGATGTTTCGGTAAGTTCCTGCACCGAATCGGGCGGGAGGAAACGCCCGGGTGCTATCACTGCGAGGATCGACCGGAGGCCACGGTGGAGCACACTGTGGAGGTGTGCCCCGCCTGGGCGGAGCACCGCCGTGTCCTCGAAGCGGCGATCGGCGGCGGCGACCTCTCGCTCCCGGCCCTGGTGCAATCTATGGTCCGGAGCGAGACGGAATACGACGCCGTCACCTCCTTCTGCGAAGCAGTCATGCTAGCGAAGGAGGTGGCGGAACGTGATAGGGAAAGATCCACACGTCCCGGCGGCCGCGGGAGACGCCTCGGGCGTCGGGGGCCACGTGGTGGCTTCCGGCCACCGTAGGCGCGGGCCTGTGCACGGGGAGCTATGGGCTAGCTCGCGGTCCGTCCGTCTCATGACGACAGGCCATGTCGACGGCGCGTTCGTGTTCCACGCGCGCCTTAAAGAGAGTCAGCAATAGGGAAGGGGTTCGCAAGGGCCGAAGCCTGCCGGGGCTGCGGGACTATTCGAAAGAGATACCGTGGCCCCGGAACACAAAGGGCGATGAAGGAACATGGATGGGTTTTAGTCAGTAAAAGTCTGACACTCCTTCCTGCTCCGCCCAGAGCGGGAGGAGGAGTCATTTGGTGATTTCCCATCCGAAAAAAAAAAAAAAAGGTCAATCAGGTAAAAGCAGGATCAGATCGCATTATAACACTTCCGGGTCGTAATTAAAAACTCAAAATTCACTTTAAACGCGTGCACTATAACCAAGTAAACTAGACTGACTAGTTTGAGCGGGGATGGGGCGCGGGGATAGCTGCGCGTGGGCGACATCCCTTCCTCTCTCGGTCTTGCCACCCCGCACACCGGCCGTAGCGCGCTACATGTTTAAATAATCATTTATCCGAAATATTTTGTTTTCACCCAGCCAAACCACCCAGTGGGTGGAATGAAACGGGTGATAACTGGGTTTTAACCCACTAGTAGGTTTTAATCCGGGTGGTTACCCATCTCTAATCAAAACTCGGGAGTGGGGGCTTGTGACGTCAGAACTAGCTAAAAATTATACTTAGACGTGACGTATTGAAAATTTTAAAAGCGTCATATCTTCGTCAATTTAGGTTTACGTAACAAAAGAAAAAACACGGGTCAAATATTTTTTGATAATCTAACTGACGGACTAATTTGTCGTCTCGCCTATTACATTGTAAAATGTAAACCAAATAGCTTGGTCGACCGTACGTTTGAGCTCTATGGGTGTTGTAAGTTCTAGTTACCTGTCTGTGACGGCACTAACGTATCGATGCACACTGCTGGGCGACTCCGCGTACCGCCGCCGCTCCCAGGCCCCGCAGCCGCACGTGCACTCGCCGCCTAGTAAATAGACCACGGTGAATTAATAGGCCAGTTTACTATCACATTTTCAGACGCATTTACAATCCCTGCTATAAGGCGACTACAGGAGCTAAATTAGCAAATCTTTTTGTGATGGTAGAAACTTCGTTTGAAATACTGTTAGAATAAAGTTCTGATCAGCTTGAACTACAAACTGGTTGTTACGTCAGTCACTGCGGGCCGAATAGTGCGAAATTAAGTGTTTTTTTGGGATTACCAAAAAATCTATTGATTGAACTAGAAAACTAAAACACTATCATGCTAATATGTTGCTTGTAGAATTATTTGCCAAAAAATCAGAATGATCGCATGTATTTTACTATGGTTTTTACTCGTTAAAAGTAATTTTTAGAGATAAGTTCGTGATTTTTTTTTTATCGAGTAAAATTAGTTTTATTATGTTTTCAAAATACTATCATACTGGCATATATCCTGAAGAATATCATATATTTTCTGGTTTTGTTTGTTGCAGTGAATCATATGCTTTTTTTGCATTATGTATATATTATGAGGGGGGGGGGGGGGGCGGCAGAACGGTGTGAGTAAAAACCGATTTGTAAGTTTACTATTTACGGATGCAGCTGAAGTGCATTTATGAATCTAACATGCAATAGTCACTTCAAAAATGTTAGCAGCTCCGTGACCTCGGATTGGTTGGTTTAGGTTTTGAAGAGTTATTTGAAAAGGTTAGGAACTAAATGAAAATTTAATTTCGCGACTGTAAGACGTATGTAGTTACTGAATTATAATCATTAAAATCATCAATACAACCCTCCAAGTTCATAAAAGTCGAGGAACGACTTTTTCAAGGTCAAAATCATTCCTCGACCTTTATTAACTCGGACGGTTGTATTGATGATTTTATATTTTAATCAACATACAACCTAGCACTGGTCTACAAATTGCCAAAAAGGTAAGAAAATTTGAATTTCGCGGCTACTCTGGAGCAATTTATATCTTTCCTCAGAAGAGACAGATCTTGAGATCAAAATGTCCACATGTTCCATTTCTTGCAAAAGGTGACTGGGGGCTCTTTATATCCACGGGGCCCTGGGCTGCAGCCCAAAAAGCCCTTAGGTATATAGATCCGCCCCTGTTGGGGAGCTTCACTGGATCGAATGATCAATTCATCCACCCGTACGCAAAATACACGCTCGCGCGCGCGGACGTTATAGAATCCGCAACAGTTGTGTAATAATCATATAAACAAGTTACTCACTCTTCCTTGACGTCTGCTGACCCATGTTCAGTTTTATGTTGGTGTCTTAACTTGCACATGCAAAGTTCGTCCGGCGAACTACCATCTGGAAAAGATACAACACACATTTTAAGGGGTACTGCACACTATAGACTAGACTATTTCCCTACTAGTGCGAACGAGAGATAAATAGTCTGTCTCGCTCGCACTGCAAGGAAATAGTCTGTCTAAAGACAGGCTTGTCTCTAGTGTGCGGTAGGCCTAATAGTACTGTTTGTTAAGCTAAGTCTTACTAAGGGATAGTTATTTAAATACCGTTTGTTCCATTCTCACAGACAAACTGTGAAAACTGGTTTGTGGGGGCATATAGTTTTAATTTTTATAACTTTTGTTTTTTTGATAAATAAATGAAATAGCCGTGTATATTATATCTGCCAACCTGACTTACCAAAGAGTACATTGTATTATCCAGTACTAACTGGGTTGCGGTGGTCAGATAAGCAGTTGCTCAGATGTAAAATACTGGTATTCCGTTTCACCTGGTTCGACTGAAAGCCAACCCCAACAGTTTATCCTATCCTGTTAAATGAGCAATACATCTACACTAATCTACACATCTACACTCATATTATAAAGAGAAAAGATTTGTATTTTTGTAATGAATAAACTAAAAAACTACTGCGCCGATTTCAAAAATTCTTTCACCATTATAAAGCCAGGTACTGAGTAACATAGGCTATATTTTATCCCCGTACACCAACGGGAACGTGAACTACGCGGGTGAAACCACGTGACGTCCGCTAGTTTGTTATTAATTAATACAACTATCTGTACCATGATTTATTACCTAAACAGTATGTAATCAAACTGCTGCTTTGTGACTTGTAACTGGAACCTTGTGGGAATCTGTTGTTCTAAGCTTGAGGAAGACTATCCGCTCGTGATACAGTTTTATACTAGTAGGAGGGTATAGGGCGAATCAGTCTAAAGACAGCTAAACCTTTGCATTGTACCACTTCACATCCAACGATCTGTCTATTTTTGTTTATTATTAAGTTACTCTTTATGGTTGTCTTAAATTGGTGAATAAATAAATATTATTACTATTAAATGGCCCTAAAGATTTTGATGAAAATTCCAATATCGGGGTTGACATTTACAACCCCAATAGGTTGAGAAAAGGCTATACAGATGACGTTTCTTTTAGGCCTCACTATCCTTAGTTATGCTAACTAGCTTGAGTAGTGTCTGTTAACATTATTTATGCTCAACTTTACCAGTAGCAGCCTAGGCTTGCACCCAGCTGATGGTATTAGGCATACGTCTATTACATGGAACTTAAAACAACTAGCGGTCCTTGTAAACACTGATAATACCTATTACTCAGCCAAGAACTATTTAACATACTCAGTTGTATGTTTCCCATGCATTTACATGACAATACAAATTGAATATGCTGGCCACATAAAGTCTGGAACACCCTACGTATGTAGCATAGTGCCACAGTACTCACACTCATTTAAACCAACCATTTGTGATTAAACCAAGCGTCTGTACTTAGCTGCGTCACACAATAGGATAGGTACAGAAGGTACACACTCTAAGACTTCTGCCGAGTTCAATGATGACTAAGGATAAAGGGTGGTACAATGTGTCAACAGACTCTTCACGAAACCATAAACTACAAAATTCTAACTCTATGCAAAATTATTGCAGGGAAACAACTTCTTTTTTGGAGTAAAAAATCACAGTTTACGGTAGGACACAATGTAATGCACTCAAAACATTGTGCTGATGGATGCATTGAATCATAAAGGAGGTCACGGTGGTATTTGAAGTAAAGTTATAACATTATAAAACAGTATTAAAAAAAAAAAAAAATTAAGAGTTGGAATTTTGACTTCCTTTCGACTTCCTTCTTCAGACCTATGAGTGCATGCGTGCAATGGCATGCCAAGAGATCAAGAATACAGCAAGCCCATAAGGAAAGCAGACTGTTCAGAAACCCTAACATCATGAAGAGTGTAGATTATAAGAGCTAGCCGAACTTGTATACTCAAAAAAAAAAATCAAAGCATTTGTTTCAATTAGACCATTACGGCACTTTTGAATGTCAAAAATACATAAAAGCAAAGCTACAGTCACAGACACAGGCATAATAACTTGAGAAAGTACTGTAGTTGCACATTCCCTAACGTAGATTTCTATGGAGAAGAACAGAGCAAGAAACTCCATGGACACTGTAACGAGGCTTTTTAGCTTGTCACATGGATGCATATTCTCGTCGTTTGTTTGACTGTTTAGCTTGGGTGTTGCCTTATAGAAAATTCATTGTTTGGTTGACTTGGATTTTTGTAGTGGTCACACTGATTTTTTACGCTGTCAAGTTTACTTTGACATTTCTCACTTTTCGACTCGTCAATTTTTGGGTCATAGCGTAATTGCAGCGCTCCTAAAAAAAATCTAGAAGTATACCTTCAGATCGGCGGCATTTAGTCCCAATTGTGTGGTGGCCGATTGCCCTTGCCCGCATCCTGGTTGGATGGCATATATTTTTGATGGATCTTTTAACTTGAACATATGTTTGCTTGGATTGCGTCGTCTACTGATGAACACATTTAAATATTTTGGAAGAAACGCCCCACAGCGTTTCTTTTTCTTCCTATATTTTTCTTCTTCAACTTAAATAATTGAACGCTCGCCTCTACCAAAATTTATCATGGACGCCGTTGGCATCTCAGCGGAGGTCACCAAGATGAGCATGTTTTGACTCCTCGGGTTTAGTTTATTCGACGGAATTTAGTATGGTTTGTGGTACTTATTTTAGATTTTCAAAAGTGCAATAATGACAGGCCATAAAATAACAATTATTTCAGCTTAGTTTTACACCTCTAGTTAGAACCATATCTGTTAATTTTAGAAAGGAATTTTCTTGTGTTTTTCTCCCAACCAGCATCCTTCGGGTAATAAAATAGATCTGTAACTTTCATGGTCGATTTTTATTGATACCTTCCCGCTTGAAGATTAAAAGCCAGCTCCCGCAGGTAAGTCTATCCTAGGCATAGTTTTGTGTGTACTCCTGGCGCCCGAATTTTCACTTTTACTTATTATTTTTATTGGAGCACACCACACATTTATAATATCATACAAAGCCTCTTTTTTTTTCTTTTTTTTTTATCATTACAACACTATTTAAATCAAAATATTGTTACAAAATCTTGGTTACATCTTTATATTGCATAGTTGTGAGAACGATGCAGAAAAACGTGCACATTTTTTTTTTTTTTTTTTCTATTATGTATCCTGCTCATCACAGCAATCTGTCATGGACATTTAGCTGCTCCTTTGTTCGAATTTCATCTGCGTTTTGGTCTTCGTAGCAGTGAGGAATTGTCCATTGACCATTCTCACTCATTCTGCTGAGAATCTTTTGATTAAACTTGGAACACTGTTCCTCTTAAGTCTTGTGTATAAAATACTTCCGGACCCCGATAAATCAGCAGCCAGTGAATTGACGTGTTTGGTGAGCTTTTTCTGGTAGTTTGTGCTACGGGCAGCAATCTCTTGCTTTACAGTTTTGAGCTTCAGATCTTTCAGGATGTATTTATTGTGTATGCATTTAGGGATGTTGAACATGAATCTCAAAGCTTTAGTCTGAAATCTTTCCAGGATGTCGATATTGCTGTTGCTTGCTGTTCCCCAGAGCTCTACTCCATATGTCCAAACCGGCTTCAATATAGTTTTGTAAATCAGCATTTTGCTTTCATTGGTTAACTGAGACTTTTTACCAATCAGCCAGTACATGCTTCTTAGTTTTGTGTCTAGGGTTTTCCTTTTACTCCAGATGTGTTTCTGCCAAGTCAACCTTCTGTCCAGGTGCATGCCAAGGTATTTTGCACTATCTTCGTGTGGAATTTGTTCACCGTTTAGTGTAATTGGGGGACAGTTTCCTTTCCTTAGAGTAAAGGTGACTTGAACAGATTTATTTTCATTTGCCTTTATACGCCATATCTTTAGCCATTCCTCAATTTCACATATGTGTTTCTGAAGGTTCGCTGAGGCAACATCTGGGTTGGTGTGTACTGACAGTATAGCCGTGTCGTCAGCATATGTGGCGATGAAGGTGTTGTCATCTGTTGGTATGTCGGCTGTAAATATGAGATAAAGTACGGGCCCCAAGATGCTCCCCTGTGGAACACCAGACTCTATTTCATACAAATCTGATGTGATGTCCTTAAGTTTTACCTCGAAACAGCGCTTGTCCAGGTAACTTTTCAGTATGAAAAAGAAGGAGTGAGGCAGATATTTTTTTATCTTAAACAGGAGTCCGGCATGCCAGACCCTGTCAAATGCCTGGCTGATATCCAGGAAGACAGCCGAGCAATATTTTTTGTTTTCCAGTGTGTTGCCGATGGTATTTGTCAACCTATGTACCTGCTCAATGGTGCCATGCTGCTGTCTGAATCCGAATTGATGCCCAGGAAGGATGGAATTTAGATGAGGGCGCATTCTATTGAGGATAATTTTTTCAAACAACTTGCCGACCAAAGGCAGGAGGCTAATTGGTCGATAGGACGAGGCTTCTTCTGACGGTTTACCAGGTTTAGGTATCATAACAACCTGAGCAAGTTTCCACTGGAATGGGTAGTGGGAGAGTCTCAGGCAGGCATTGAAGACCATCACTAAGAACATAATACCTTTGTTAGGAAGGTTGTTAAGCAGTACGGAGTCTAATAGATCATAGCCCGGTGCTTTCTTTGATGGAAGAGCTTTAATCTCACGGATTAATTCAGTAGGACTTACTGCCTTTAGGGGGAGGCATAATTGATTTGGCGACTGGAGGTAGTCTGTTATTTCCTCGTCTCTATTAATGTCAGTGCAAGGTAACGGAGTAAAAACCTTTTCCAAGTGTTCGGCAAATGCAGTTGCTTTTTCAGTTTCGGATCTAGCCCAACTTCTGTCCTGTCTTCGCAATGGCGGGATATGTTCTTTTGGTCGCTTAAGTTTCTTGGTCGCACGCCATAACGAGTAATTAGTATCCTTATGTGGGGTTAGGAAAGATAAATGTCTTTGTAGGCAAAGGTTCTCGTATTCCTTATCATATCTTTCAGCTCTTTTGTTGCTTTGTTAAACTTAGTTTTGTCCGTAGGATATCTAGTTCTGTGCCATTCTTTCCTCATTTTTCGCCGCTCGTTGACCTTCTGCATAATGTTCCTTGGAAGTTCCGTTTCTTTTGCCATTTTTTTTCTGTTTTTAGGTGTAGAAGCGTTGGCCGCGAGATGTATTGCGCTGTTGAACGTTTCGATAATGGTATCTATGTCTTCACCTGTTTTCAATTTGATATTTAGGTTTAAATTACTTGTTATAATTTCCCTATATTGGTCCCAGTTGGTGTTTCTACTGTGGATATAGTGGGGTGACTCTAGTGGTACAGCTTGTTTGAACACATTTAAAATGACTGGAGTGTGGTCTGATGACAGATCCTCACATTTTTAACGTGCACATTAAGACGTGTTCACTATTTGTATTGATCCTTCTGTCTATATCAATATTATGTTTACACTGACTCACCCATTAAAGTTAATTGGGTAGACACTTTAATTGGCTTTAATTGTGACAATTTGTTGTCAACGCTTTGGAATTAATGTTGTAAATACGTGTCACAAGCTTGATCTTTGTGGGGTAGACTGAAGTCCAAGTAGTAAGGGCATGCTAGAATGGGCAGATGACATTGTTGTCATTGCAGGAATACCAAATGAGGCTGGCACTAGAGCGCGGGGCTTGGCACAAGCATAGAGAGGCCTATCCACAGCCCGATTTCACCCACTGCTGTGGGTGAAGTCGGGCTGTGGATGATGATGATACCAAAATGTGGAACCGCAAACTGAACTATTTTCATCTTAAAAAATGCACAATGTTGTTTTGTTGTGGGTCACGTTCCAGCAGAATAACAGAATTGCGCAGATCTACGTTCAGGGCATACCAAAGGGTAAAGGAGACATGACCAAGTGTATGAAGTACCTCTTTTGCTTCATCCACGAAACATACTTCTTCTTCTAGTCATGAGTACTGCATCTGACCTATCCGAAGAACATAACCAATATGACACTCAAGCTTATAATATAACAAATAGTAAGGTACTGTAAAATTTATCACATTGTCTAACTTCATTGACTTGACTGGCAAGAAATCAACGACCAATCAACCAACAACCAACGATCAATCGACTGGCAAGAAATCAACAAATATACAAAGTATACTGAGAATAGATTTCAAGTGTTATTTAAGGGGACTACAGGAGCTACACACAAGTTTTATAATGCAAAAAAGCATATGATTCCCTGCAATAAACAAAACCAGAAAAATATATGATATTCTTCAGGATATATGCTAGTATGATAGTGTTTTGAAAACATAATACAACTAATTTTACTTGATGCGATTATTCTAACATTTTTATAACTGCCGATGCGGTACATCATCTGACTGACTATCTAGCGAAAGAACTTGACAAGGGTAACCACACAGTAGGAATTTTCCTGGACCTCGCCAAAGCTTTTGACACAGTTTCCATTCCAATTCTATTGCGCAAGCTTGAGATCATGGGTGTAAGAGGCACCCAATTGAAAATATTCAAAAGTTATTTAGAAGATCGTTCCCAGTGCGTAAAGATTGGCGATGTTCTCAGCGCTGTTCAAAAAACCAAATTTTTTGGTGTTCCTCAAGGAAGTATTCTAGGACCCACCCTTTTTTTGATCTACATAAATGACCTTTGCAATCTAAAGCTAGAGCATGGTACTATCATTACCTACGCTGACGACACTGCTTTACTTTTTTCGGCTGACTCAGAAAATGAAGTCTACAAGCTTGCGCAACACGGATTTAATATTGTAAATAAATGGCTTCAAAATAACTCACTAACTCTAAATGCAGAGAAAACAAATTACATTAAGTTTTCGATGCGCAAGCATATAGCCAATATCCCCTCAGCGTTGCACGCTCATTGTTGCCCAGTCCCTGCAGATAGCCAGTGTAGGTGTCCCAATATTAAAAAGACTGATAAAATAAAATACCTGGGTATTATAATAGATGAAACCCTTTCCTTCAAACAACATATGGAAGCTCTAAATAATAGAATTCGGAAGCTGATATTCGTATTCAAAAAAATACGATATATTACAGATCCAAAAATACTTAGGCAAGTATATTTTGCTATTTGTCAGTCAATTCTGACTTACTGCATTACTTCATGGGGTGGGGCGAGTGAGGTGGTTCATGGGTGAGGCATTGAAAGAGCTCAAAGAGCTATTCTCAAGGTGGCTACTTGCCGCCCTTTCCTTTTCCCCACTAACCTCCTGTATAAATCTTGTGAAGTACTAACATTTCGACAGTTATTTATTATGAGCACTGTACTAAAACAACACGCAGCACTTCCATACAGCACTGAATTCACAAAAAAAAGACGGAAAGATATAGTTTGCCCTCAAAAAAGTACAAAACACGCTTTCACAGCCGAGTTTTATATGTACCTCGGACCGCTACTCTATAACAGGCTTAATGAAAAAGGAAGCATCTACTCCTTAAATCACAATAACTGCAAGAAAATCCTCAAGGAAGCTCTTCAAACTATGTCCTATGAAGATACAGAGAAGTTATTACTTGTGCTAAAGTAAATATTGTTCACATTATTGTTATTTTTTTAATTAGTTTGCTAAGTTAAAATAGTAAAAATGTTATATACCTTTTACATTGTTACCAATATTATGAATAAGACATGTGATTATTTAATCAATTAATGTTACCTCAAATCGCCTGAAACACAGGATTACCTAGTTCAGGCTCAAAGCATGGGTGAACTTGACATAGATTTAAGAAAAACTGTAAACATTTACCTTGTATTTTTTTTTGAATAAAATTTTATTATTATTATTATTCTGATTTTTTGGCAAATAATTCTACAAGCAACTTAGTAGCATGATAGTGTTTTATTTTATTAAGTCCAAACCATAGATTTTTTGTAAATTGCAAAAAAAACACTCATTTCACACTATTCAGCCTGCAGTGACTGGCGTAACAACCACTTCGTAGTGCAAGCTGATTAGAATTTTATTCTCACAGTATTTCAAACGAAGTTTGAACCACCACAAATAGAGTTGCTACTTTAGCTCCTGTAGTCGCCTTAATATTATTCATACATGTAACATCAATAAAACTGCAATTAACCTGAATAGGTACCTACCTAGCTTAAAAAGTTTCAGAATAATGCGGTTTTTTTAGGACGAATCCCATGACGACAAACTTTTCTCTCACTTTTTTTTTCATTTGATGAACTTGGACAGGTTTCAACAAGTTCAATAACCCTTTTCGACCTCTTTTCAAAGACGGTTAAAATTAATTTCCAAGACTTATTGCAGCTATTTAAAGTAACAACAAAACGTGTAAATCGAATGATAGACTGCTCAACTAGAGATATAAACAAAAAAATATCAAAATAAAAGGTAACACTTCCGCCATCTTGAAATTGTGCAGCAAAAGAAAATAACGTGTGATTAAAGCTGATCTTTAGGGTTTAATACTCACGTCTATGTTTATTTGAAGGGATTACTGCGGTGTTTGTAATCTTTTGTGAAATATTACTTTAACAGATCACAAAGAATCGAAGCTCGTTCGTACATTATCATCAATTCACCACACTTCACGTTCACTCCAAGGTTCGAAGTAAATCACAGAAACACTCCAATACATTCAAGAAAAGGGGACGCGTGAATTATTTACACATTTACAAACATAATTTATAACTTCTGCCTGAAATTAGCACAACAAAATACGCAGTTCTCGTGTAGTGTCTGACATTGTGAATTGTCTGACATTTTTGTTTGACTTCATTCCGTTTTGCTGTACCATCACATTGATTGTGTCACACATTGTTAACCTTTTTTAAAATTAAATTTAAGCTTATTGTTTTGTACAACACTTTGATAAACCTTTTCAAAACAAAAGCTTGATGGTCTGAAACTGTAATTTCACTTTTATATTTTCAAGCAAGCTGACATTTGCAAACACAGTCTCAAGTTGAAAAGGAACGACCTACTTTGGCTTTTTAAGCGGAACAATTGGTAAGCGAAGGTAATTACACATTATGCCTTTTAGAAACAAAGAGTAGGAATTTTCAAAGATGTGACCGTGAAAAATCTGTTATCTTTGACCACAATGTGAAAACACTCAAAATCAATAAAACATGCAACCCATGCCGAGCCGTGCCATCCTGGCAGCACAGCAGCACCTTCCTGTGGGACGTCGCACCATTTCGCTAGTGGGTGCAATTTTTTACCGTGATTTTTCTTGTATGCAACACTAAACATTGTAACCATAAACAACAAAATAAACTTTTTTTGTTTCAAAGCAGCGAAGTCGCCATCTTGTTGGATGTTAAAAATTATTGGGAAATTTGAAGAATTTTCTCCTAATTTAATTTGTTTTGGTGTTATATGTGTTGTAATAAGAAATGTCTAAGCGTCGCATCGAAGTGATGGATCCCTTTATTAAAAAGAAAAGGTTAGTAACACGTTTTCAAGCGTTTGTTGTGCCATGCTTTAATTCATCGTTTACATGCCTTTGTTTTCCTTATTTAATTTAATTATCAGTTGAAACGGTGACACACATTAGTTTACGTGCTGTATCTTCGTATTTTTGTCTTCTGGAATACACAACCAATGTTAGAAATCTTCTTTCAGGGCCCTATGTACTTAGTTCATACAACTTCGATATAGTTACCGATGTAGCCACCGGTTTGCATGCCTTCTTTTCGTCATGTTATACTTAATCTAAATATTGTTAGGTTAGTCATGAAAAAAAAGTGCGTACAAGTTATCAAATTAAAAATTCAGAACCCTTTTTCTTAGCAATCTCGCAACTCCGAAAGTTCTAAAGCGCATGTCTAAATTCCGGAATTTCCCATCGGTCCTCTAAGCCCTTTTTTTCTATCTCCGCCATAGAAATTCCAAGGTTACAACAGCCGAAGATCAAAAATCGGAAATAAATACAAGTTAAATAACAAACAAATATTTGTTGGACATTAGGTTAGAAATCGTTTCGTTTCATTGTGCAAGTCTTCTAGAGACGCAATGATTTAGTTTTCTGTACCTCTTAACAAGTGATGCATAAGTGTAACCAAAGAGAAAAGAAAACTAGAAAAAACAAAAAAAAACAGTCCAGTGTTTACAAAGTGTACAAGAGATCCAATGTTCATGTTTATTTTCTAACATTTTCTGAATTATTATTGATCATGGGTTTTCAAGCACCTAAGGTCAGGTCACTGACAATTGGCATGCATGTGCAGCCCAATGTATGAACTTGGGAAGCAAACACAGCCATTTCAACAAGTTTTTAAATAAATATTTCACAATTATCCATTACTGTATGATGTTAAGGTCTTTGCTCAACAAAGACCTTAACACGCACACTTTACACAATTACTAACAGTTACAAACTCAAACTCAAACTCAAACTCAAATCATTTATTTCAATTAGACCATTACGGCACTTTTGAAAGTCGAAAATACAATAAAAGCAAAGCTACAGTCACAGTCACAAGGCATAATAACTTGAGAAAGTACTGTAGTTGCCCGTTCCCTAACGTAGATCTCTATGGAGAAGAACGGGCAAGAAACTCCATGGACACTCTTTTAAATCAAAATATTGTTACAAAATCTTGGTTACATCATTCATGTTGAGATTATACATATATGTGAGAACGATGTAGAAAGACGTGCACATTAAGAGCGTCCAGAGTAAAATAATAAATCAAAAATTAAAAAAAAAAAGTAATTAAAATGAACGAACCGTGGCAGCCAAGAGATGACCAGTCCCAACTGAGAGCGCCCGTTCACGAACATGACGCATGTATCGGCGCCAAACAACTCGACCATATTTAAGGGAATTAAATGACCCGACACACCCGCCACCATCAGCGAGACATTTGAGTGAGCATGACATTCTCTCTTAGCCACCAAGGCATATTCAAGTCAATGAAAGATAACTAAATGTAAGTGGTGGCTGAACAGTACAAAGTACTCACACATGTGCTATGCAATTATATAATACTAAAAACTGGAATCTATATAATGCAAGTAGGTATATTTTAACAATCTTCTGCAGCTTCCACAATACATTAACATGGGAATCAATTCTTCTTCTACTTCTTTCCGTGTCGATAGACTCAAATAATGCCCGACCAGTGCAATCAATTAGTTTGCAACTATGGTTGTGGAGCAGGACCAGCATGTAGCCAAGCATTTTTATCATCAATGTAATCCCCCAACTTATAATATGCTTGCCTACATAGTGTGCGTTTTATACAAGATTTAAATTTCGTCTCATTCAGTTGAAGAATGTGGGGAGGTATTTTATTGTAACATTTCAAACAGTACCCCATGAAAGATGAATCTACTTTAGCAAGCCTGAAACCTGGCTGAACTAGTTGGTCCCTATTTCTAGTGTTATAGTGGTGTCTGTCACCTCTTTTACTGAATAAATGCAGATTTTTCCTAACGTACATGATGTTTTCATAGATGTATTGACAAGGTACTGTCATGATATTAATTTCCTTAAACAGTTCTCTTAGAGAATCGCGTCTACGTAATTCATATATGGCTCTGATGGCTCTTTTCTGCAGAATAAATATAGACTCGATGTCTGCAGCCCGTCCCCATAGTAAAATACCGTATGACATAATACTATGAAAATAACTAAAATAGACTAGCCTCGCGGTATCAATATCAGTAAATTGACGGATTTTTCTAACAGCATATGCAGCTGAACTCAGCCGTCCTGCAAGAGATGTTAAATGAGGACCCCATTGTAACCTTGAGTCGAGCGTGATTCCCAAGAAAACCGTTTTATCGACAAATTCTAGTTTCTCTTGATTCAATATTATGTCACAATCATTACTTTTGACATTTGGTAGTGCAAATCGAATGCACTTAGTTTTTTTCCCATTTAGTACTAAATTATTAGCGGTAAACCAATTATGGACCTGCAGTAGGGCGTTATTTACGTCGTCAAGATCAGTGGCACGTCTGTTTATCCTAAATATTAAAGAAGTATCGTCAGCAAACAACACCATATGCGGATGGTTGTTAAATAAACGGGGTAGGTCATTAATATATACTAAAAACAGGAAGGGACCCAATATCGAACCTTGTGGTACACCTATTTTTACATTTAAACCCATTGAATTGACACCATTTATTTGTACCTGCTGCTGTCTATCATTCAAATACGATTTTACTAAACTGAGCGCAAGTTTACCTAAACCGTAATGCTCAAGTTTCAAGATCAGGGTTTCGTGATTTTCGCAATCAAATGCCTTCGAAAGGTCACAAAAGATTCCTATGGCATCTTGTGCCTCTTCCCACGCAGTAAATATGTGTTTTAATAAAGTGACACCGGCGTCAGTTGTACAACGTCCTTTGGTGAAACCATACTGTTGCTCGTGCAATATTTTATTGGTGTTAAAATGGTTAAGCATTTGATTGAGCATTATCTTTTCAAACACCTTGCTGAAAACCGGCAACACGGATACGGGCCTATAGTTATTGGTGTCTTTACTATCCCCAGATTTAAAAAGCGGTATTACCTTACTGAATTTCATTAGATCTGGGAAGACCCCTTGATCCACGCACAAATTAAATATTAAGGCTAAATACGGTGCTACAGTCTCAATAATTGAGGTACAAGCTTTGATAGACATACCCCATAGATCTTCCGTTAATTTGATCTTGATTTGCTTAAAAGCTTTTATGACTATTAAGGGGTTTATATGCTGAAATTCAAACTTATTTGGACAGGCTGAAACGTTCGCTTTCAATAAATCAATAGAGAGCAAGGGAGAGGATTTTAAGGTTTCTGTAGTTTTAAGTGGGATACTGGTAAAGAAATTTACAAATTCTTGAGCAACTTCATTGTTGGAGCTCACAAGGCCACGTGATGTCTCTAGTGTGAAATCATTATTTAGTTTTTTATTTCTATTTGTTTCACTGTTGATAATTTTCCAAACCGTCTTTATTTTGTTATCGGCTGATTTAATCTTGTTGCTAATGAATAAGGATTTGGCTACCTTGCAAGTGTTTTTAAAAATTTTCGAATAAGTAGCAACATATTTATTAAAAGATTCTGTGTTGATGTAAGGCTTAAGGCCGTACAGCTCAAACAATCGTTCCCTACTTTTCCTAATACCCGGTGTTGCCCAGTCACTAAAAATAAACTTTGGGCCAATAGTTTTAAATTTCTTTTTTAAAGTATTATTGAACTTGGTGTGCACTACCGAAAAGAATTCTTCATAAAATTCATTTACATTGTTTATAATATGGCCCGGTATACCTAGCTTGCTAATTAAATTATTATTAAACTTGTCCAAATTGCTGGGTGTTATTTGTCTAGATTGAATCTGAATTCTTTGTAATTGTATATTGGACGCGAAAGCAACGGTCTGACCGCTGTGATCAGAAGGAAGGTAATTTACGATGGATTTATCTAAGTACTCACAGCAACAAAAAACATTATCAATACATGTAGCAGTATTAGTAGTAATTCTAGTTGGTTCTGAAAACACATTTGACAAATTCAATGATTTAAAGAGACTTAAAAATCTACTGCTATTTACATTATTCTCTAAGATATTAACATTAAAGTCACCACAGATAATTATTGGTTTATTACCAGTTACAAGCTTTGCTAAAGCATCTTCCATTACTGACTCAAAGATAGAGTAGTTAAGGTAATTAGGGGGTCTGTAAACGCACACTATTACATGCTTATCTAGCTCAACACAAGATAATTCAATGCTATGTTCAACCGATAGATCGACTATATCATTACGAGACTTAGATTTAATACAATTTTTAACTAAGATTAATGAACCCCCACGCATCTTAGATTTCCGGTTATAGCAACTGCCCACGATGTAATTCTCATAATTTATTTGCATTAATTCATAATCTTTCATCCAATGTTCAGTAAAGCAGATAATATCATACTTGGTTTTTTCTAAAAATAGTTCTATTTCTAATTGTTTGGATGAAAATCCCTGAATATTTTGGTGAAACAATTTCAAGGAATTCTGCTCAGCCCCTTTATTACAATTAATTGATTGAGAGCTAGAAGATACCCCATAGTTGACACTGACAGGTTTAACTAAATTGTCACTCGTACCTTCTATTGTCCTAATGACTAGTTTAAATCTAAGCTAATATGTGTATAATTACAATTAGTATAATTACTAATTTCCGTAGACCTATTTACAAAAAACTGCGACATACCTCTTATGTCTGAGTTTAAATTAAAAGCTAATAGCCGAGCTATTTGACGTCTAAAACTAATAGGCAAGTACGCATTATTCCTCGTTGACTTCAATTTCTGAACGAAACTGTTAGTGTCGAAAAATGTCAACCTGTCACTATAGTGACTAGCTAATAAACACATGCGATTGTTTAGGTTATGGATGTAATGATTTTGCTTGCTTGACAACTTCTCAAAATAAGGAAAGGCACACAGAATTATTTTTTTACAATTTAGTTTCAACAGTTGAGTGACATTGTCAGTGATATCATCAATTTTTACGTTCAAAGTGAGTGATACGTGAGTGTAACTGACTGGAACTGCCCAGTCAGTTACACTCATGTGTAACTGTTGTAAATAAAAGATCATGAGTTATTATTATATATTATTACTCTATATGAGAAAAAAACTAAAAATATATTATTGGGATAGCTTAGGCAAAAAGCAGTTGAAAAACGTTAGTTTTAGTTCATAAAATAGCAAACTAAATTTTAAAATTCAATTTAAATTTTCCAGCTTTTTTAATCTGTTTCATAACACCATTATAGTAATCGCCATGTTATTACGTCATACGTAAATGCTACTATGTAAACTTAAAAAGTGTCAACTTCAAATATCACTGCATTTGTTTACACAGCCAACTGACGTCATGACCACAGAGCAATAGTACATCCACTGCGTCCAGCGTTTTTGACAAAATACGCGCGAAATTTGAAAATGCATAAAATATTTGTGAATTTTTTAGTGGTATATCACTATAGAATCTAATTGAGACACTTTTCAAAAATGGGTGAAATACCCTATTCTGTGTGAGCCTCTCATGATCTTTTAAAGACAAAACCCCGCCCCCACCCCCCTCGCCCCGCCCTTTAAAGCCAGCCAGCTTTCGGCTGGAAACGTCTTTCGAAAATGATGAATCTTTGAACTGGTCTTTCCAAGAGCTCTTGTTCTACTGTCAAACGTTTGGAAGAAGAAATTAATGCTCAGAAACAAGTCATAAGAAATTATGTCATTATGGGTTGCGCACTGTGATGCTCGGTTTTCCTCACTCACGTGTAATCTGAACATTAGAATTGAATGCTCCATGTTTTGGAGACTATATCCATGTCCTATGAATGTTTTGTTAACCAAGTGTTATTTAAATTGTCCCCAGGGAAGAGAAGGCAGCCGCTGCAGCCAAGTCCGGTGCGGGCGGCGAGACGTCCGATACTGCGTTGGCTACTCTAGCTACCATCATGCCCCCCACTGCCACTAGCACGCCCGGCGTTAACCCCTTTACTGGTAAGAAACTTGAAGCCATGTCACATCTACCAAACCAAACTGATAATCAAGTGCAAGTAGACAAAAAGGTGGAACGAAGTTTATATTCGTCGAATTTTCATGGGACTTTTTTTTTTTTACTGAATAAATTTTCGCCACACGCGACTTTTTTTTTCGAATTTCCTTTTGAGCTTTTACGAAAAAGTTGAAATTCGACGAATTTATATTGTGGCGTATCATCCATTAATTCGACGAAATTATATTGTGGCGTAATAGTGCGCATCCATTAATTCGACGAAATTATATTGTGGCGTAATAGTGTGACCAGACAGCATGATGCACACAGCATCCAACAAATGCTAATTATGTGCGATTTTTGAAGTGAAAAGTTCTTTTGGCGCGTTGAGCACTTTTTGGGTGAACAAAAATCATGGAACTCGCGTCATCGTCACCGAACTCTTTCATAGAACGGTTAGTCAAAATCAACCTTATACAATAGGGATGATGACTGACTAAACAAATGTGATTCTGTTTAGTCCTTCAGTTACATTATCGAAAAATATAGGATACGTGTTTACAAAAAACTTAACTTATCCAATATTTTTCGATAATCTAACTTTATTTATTATTTTATTTATTTATTTATTTACCAATTATAACATCATTACAGACTCGTCCAATACGATGCTATAATACATACAATTTAGAAAATATAAATTATAAACACAAAATATAGAAAAACACACAATATAAAATAAGTATAAGCTTACCCAGTAACAATAATTATAGCTAAATTAATTAAACATGTTCACAGTTGCACACCCTTTTTCAATCGAGATTTGTGCCCTCTGGATAAATCTCGGCAGGTTTTGCCCAAATATATCTTCCGATACCGTTATAATATTAATAATACGTGCAGCTCGCGACATAGGGGCAAACTTGAGTAGGTTAGTCCTAGCCGCTGGCACGTCTAACTTATCAAATTAATAAAAAAATCCGAAGATAAAATGTGTAAAAATGTACGCAAATGTGACGTCACACGAGTTTTCGGCGCACTGTATCGTCTTCATTTTTTGTTTACATGGAAAAAGAAAAAATATGTGACCAATATTTTTTGGAGATCTATAATTAGTTGTTTTTTGTCACCTACCCTATTATGATAAAGTTACTTAGTTACACAAGTTACTTAGTTTTCACTTCTGTCGGCAGTCCCCAAAGACTGCCCCGCATGTTTTTTTTTTAACTTTCTTCTCTTCACCTCTTTCCTAGAGATCTCAATAAAAAAATCCCATGCAAATCCAACTATTATTAACTTAATTCCACCTCTTGAAGTAATATTTGGCTAATTGCACCTGGCTTTGGGCTCATATTGTGGATTTAAAGGTTGACTGGTAGAAAATGCCTACGGCATTAAGTCCGCCTCTGTACTTTGTGCTTGAAGTGTTAAATAAATAAATAAATTAAGGGATGATTCTCATTAGAACGGGCCGTGTACGTAGCCCGGACGGGGCACGGATTTGAAACGTTACATACATTTTGTATGAAGCAATTCATATTACACATGCATGTTCCGTGTCCGATCCGGGCCCGCTCGACGCCACGGTTGTTGCACGGTCCCGCCCCGCTTCCTCCACGTCCCGCCGTAATGCGAACACTTCTTCCGTACTGCGTACTGGTTATTCCCAGCACTACGCGACCGTGTCGACTTACAAACAAAATATATACTCGGTGTAATATAAATCGTGCAGCACGGACGGGCTCCGGCCCGTCCCCGCCCCGGGCACGGCCCGGCCCGGGCGCGGCCCGCTCTAATGAGAATCATCTCCTCAACCTCATAACTAAATCCCACTCACTCTCATAGAGAGCAGGCCTGTGTCCCAGTAGTGGGAACATTATGCTTTAGCATGCTTGCTTGGACTGCCTCATTGGTTTTGTATTCGCAAGCAGGACTGCTGAATATGAGGTACCGGGTTCGATTTCAGGTTGGGCAAAGTGTTATTGATATTTCCATACCAGCTATGTAGTCAGGATTTGTGCCCAGTTGATGGCAATAGGCTCGCCCCCTCCACTGGCGAAATGTAGGTGTACTATTAGGCACACCTCTACATTACCCTTCTGAGATTACAGGCGTGATGTTTATACTGGGAGAAATACATGACACAACTATGTGTGGACTATTTTACACTTCTGCCTGCCTAGGTATAAACTGATATACACACTCAAAGCTTGACTCATGTTATCTTTGAATGATGAGTGGCAATGATTTAAGAATACGGGTGTGTCCTTCAACATATAATTTATGCATTGAAGAAATATAGACTATACAATACAATTCATCTATAATAGCATTTATTTTGCATTGGTTAAGTAGCGAGTTTAGTCGAGAGGCTCGTGGCTAAATAATGACCTCACTGTAGTTGGTGCCAGTTAAGATCGCAATAACGGTCATTGCCCTTTCCCTAATAGCTCTTCCTACGGAACAAACCAAATGAACCATTGTATCGTTTTTCATTAGAGAAAATGTTGAAGATCATACATGACGATTCAAGACTTGAAAAGGCTTATTTTTGGATTTCAAAGTTAAGAACTTTAATAAATGTAGGTGGGTCAATGACCGCTTTTGCGATCTTAACTGGCACCACCTATAGTCATCCATTACATATCGAAACCAATCCGTGTCTCGGAAAGCGCGTGATGCATGGCTATATTGGCTCGTGGTCATAGTCGGAACTCCGCTACTTTGTTTTTAGGGTACCGTACCTGAAAGGTGCCAATGGGCGTTCCTAAGCCTCCGCTGAGATACAGCCCGTTGACCCGTCCGCCTATCTGTCAGCGGGCTGTATCTCATGGCAGGTAGACAGTTGAAATTTTCACAGAATGTGTATTTCTGTTGCCGCTACAACAAATAATAAAAAGAAATTAAAAATAAAGGCGGCGATGGTACGGAACCCTTCAGGCGTGAGTCCGACTCGCACTTGGCCGATTTTTTTTGGCTCATTTTTCACAAAGCAAAACTACAAATTTTAATGTATGATGCCTATTCACACGGCGTATTTTTTCGGCGCAGATGGCGCGCGTATAACACTTTGCACTCGTGCAGAAATTCAGTGGCGCCGGAAACGCGTGACAAGCGCGTATAAAATATGATACACGCAGATGCGGCGATGCGGACGCTCTTCTCGTGCATGTTTCTATCTCCGTACGCGCATTTGAATCGATACAAACGCAGCTATCTGCTTTACAGGGCCGTGAACGCGGTCCTGAAACGCGCGCGTATATAATATACGCCGTGTGATTACGCCTTCCCGGTCAATCAGGCGCCAAAAAACACAGCCCAATATATCCTTTCCCGCAATCCATCCAATTGTAGACAACATTTGGATGGATTGCGAGAAAGGATATATTTTTTAGAGATCTCACGCTCTACGCGGTGACGTGGTCACGACCACCTTGTAAGACCGCCCACTGATTGTATTTTTCAATATGCAATCATATCCTTTTTGTTTCTACATTGTTTACAATAGTGTTTAATCAATAATTATTTGTTCTCAGGTCTTCCCCACTCCCAGCGCTACCACGAACTCCTCCGACGCCGCCTAGGCCTCCCCGTTTGGGAATACAAAAACGATTTCATGAGACTCCTCAACACACACCAATGTGTAGTCTTGGTCGGAGAAACTGGCTCTGGAAAGACCACGCAAATCCCTCAATGGTCCGTCGAATTCGCTGCTGTAACTGCAGGCAAATCCAAAGGCGTTGCCTGTACACAACCTAGGAGAGTAGCAGCTATGTCGGTTGCTCAGAGGGTGGCAGAAGAAATGGACGTGGCTTTAGGACAGCAAGTGGGTTACAGCATTCGTTTTGAAGACTGTTCTGGACCACAAACTATCTTAAAGTACATGACAGACGGTATGTTGTTACGAGAAGCTATGTCAGACCCAATGCTTGAACAGTACAGAGTGATTCTTCTCGATGAGGCTCACGAAAGGACGTTAGCCACAGATATTCTGATGGGTGTGCTGAAAGAGGTCATAAAACAGAGATCAGATCTGAAACTAGTTATCATGTCTGCTACCTTAGATGCGGGGAAGTTTCAACAGTATTTTGACAATGCGCCGCTTATGAATGTCCCTGGTAGGACGCATCCGGTAGAGATATTCTATACACCACAACCTGAGAGGGATTATTTGGAAGCAGCCATTCGAACAGTCATTCAAATCCACATTTGTGAGGAAATCTCTGGAGATATCCTGCTATTTTTAACTGGTCAAGAGGAAATTGAAGACGCCTGTAAACGAATCAAACGTGAAATTGACAACTTAGGCCCGGATGCGGGCGAATTGAAATGCATACCCTTATATTCTACACTACCTCCTAATTTACAACAGCGAATTTTCGAGCCAGCGCCACCGAATCGAGCTAACGGAGCAATAGGTCGAAAGGTAGTCGTTTCGACGAATATCGCCGAGACTTCTTTGACTATTGATGGTGTTGTGTTCGTGATAGATCCAGGATTTGCTAAGCAAAAAGTGTATAATCCAAGAATTCGTGTCGAATCCTTACTGGTGTCTCCTATTAGCAAGGCTTCTGCCCAACAGAGGGCAGGCAGAGCTGGTAGGACACGACCAGGGAAATGCTTTAGACTTTACACTGAGAAGGCTTATAAAAATGAGATGCAGGACAATACTTACCCGGAGATTTTAAGGTGATTGGTGGTATTCGAGTTCTTTTTATTATTTAGTTGTAAGACTTTTTTTAACTTTTGGCTGAAGTATCAATCAAGACTGGTTTGTTGGTCTTGTGGTCGTAAGTGCGACTGCTGAGCGTGGAGTTCTGGGTTCGATTCCCAGGTAGGGCATGGTCTTTTGCTTATTGCGGCCAGCGGGAGCCATGCATGTGATTTGTTATATTCACATGCATGAATCAATGCATCCGAAATGTCAATTCTTAGAGCTAATCCACATGATACAACGAAAGCAGTAATGGACACTACATTTTTTTTGCGTCGTCTACACCCAAATACTCACAACTACACAGAACTGTGGGCTTTGAGATGCTTAACCTTTTGAACGCCAGAGCATAAACGCGCGTGCCCTCCAAGCCACAATTTCACCGCAAATACTGTTGGTAACTAGGTATATCAAAACGAATTAATTTTACTTCGCATTAAAGTGCACCGCGCGTTTTGTCACATATTTGTGTCGTTGGCGAACAGGGAAGGGCTTGCTTGTCATGTATATGTGACAATGGCGTTCAAAAGTTTAAAACTATTTATTTTACTTAAAGACGCAAGTTGTTTATACATGCAGAAGACATGACAAGTATTCTATAGTATGGTCGGGTGTCATAGAGGTTTCAATATACAATTTTGTTTCAAAATTGTGATCCTTTAACAGCGCTTCATTTATAGACTCAAACCCTCAACCGCCCACCAAAGAGACCTGGAGTCAGTCTGAGCTAACACAACGCACAATTGTTGCCGTTGCAGATCAAACTTAGGGTCTGTAGTTTTGCAGCTGAAAAAGCTTGGCATCGATGACCTGGTCCACTTTGACTTCATGGATCCACCGGCCCCGGAGACACTCATGAGGGCTTTGGAGCTTTTGAATTATCTCGCGGCTTTGGGTAAGAATTTGGCTTATTATTTTTTAGCTTAGATTTATGTGATGAAGTATGGAAGATGAAGACAAGCTGCGCCGACCCCAAATAAAATAGAATAAGGGCAAGAGAATAATGATGAATAATGAGACTTCTGTGAATCCGATTTACTGTAGTCGATCTTCTACTGCCATACTTAATAGAAATAACCACTCGTGTGTGGAAGTGGTTGAGCGATTGGCTGCTGCGTTGAGTGTAGCGGGTTCGATCCCCGCACGGGACAAATTTAGGGTGTAAAACACCTTTTAACGAAGCCGAAAGGCAATTTTTCCCTCGTCATGCGATCATTTTTTTGTTCTACACCATACCTGGGAACCTTTTAGTTACAGAGATATTGGGGGTCAATGTTCTAACTTTTTGACAACTTTTTTTTTTAATACTAGTGATTAGTGTAACACCTCCGCGAGCCCCGTACTATTCAATCCATCCATCAGCACATTGTTTTGAGTGCGTTACATTGAGTTCTAAAACAAAAAATGATTTTTTACCGCAAAAAAAAAAGTCGTTTCCCAGCAATAATTTTTGCGTAAAGTTACTTAGTTTGATGTACAGAATGCTTGGTTGACAGCTTCGTGATGAGGTTGTTTACACCCTGTATTTGTATGGTCTAAAAGTAGTTGTTCCGGGTCTGTTTGTGTATGTGAGTTTAAATGTTTGTAAACGCACCCACGATAAAGGAGAAATGCCTTGTGAGGAGCATACGCTTTTTTGTAAAGAAAATAAATATCGTAATATTATCGAAAAGCGAACAAACGATACGGTGTCGAGTAGAGACTTGACGAGCATCCAATAACAATGAAACCCAGAACGAGGCCGATGACGACTATTTTGCTTTTCATTTCATTTATTTCAGTAACAATTTTTACATTGTATCGATATTTTACATTAAAGTATAAAAATAAAAGGATTACAATAGAGATCATTAATATAACAATAAACCACACGTAAATTAATAATACAAAAAAAAATGCTTGTATTGCACTTGGATAAAGCTCTCACTGATCGGCTCGAACCGATTCGGCGTCGATTTTCCAATCCATCTATTGCTTCTTTGCTCATATTGTTTTTTTCAGGTTTGAAAAAGAAAGACGTGGCTCAATTTTCTATACAAAACTAGTGCAATCATGTAGCTAAACTCGGGTTATTGGTTTCTTTGTTTAAGCATTTCTTGGAAAGGCGGAGTCTAGATCGGGGGCTGGTTAATAATGACAATGGAACTTAAAGATAACTGGCTAAATAAACTATAAATGTTTTACTTTTCTCTAAAACCAGTTCCATGTAATTTCCAGACGACGACGGCAACCTGACGGACCTGGGCGCGGTGATGGCGGAGTTCCCGCTCGACCCTCAGCTGGCCAAGATGCTGATCGCCAGCTGCAACCACAACTGCTCCAACGAGATCCTCTCCATCACTGCTATGTTGTCAGGTGAGATCATTGCTTCTCCTTCTATGCTCCATCTGCCCTTCTAGCCCACAAACATGCAGATCATTGCTGAGGACTTAATTTGTGAAGACTGCTTTGACGAAACCGTCAAGTTAAAGTGATGAGATTTCGTAACCACAAAAATGACGAACTCTTCCATTCCAATTTGCATCGATATGTTGTTCCTATACAGGGTGTAAACAACCTCATCACGAAGCCGTCAACCAAGCAATCTGTACATCAAACTAAATACATACACCTAAGTAACTTTACGCAAAAATTATTGCTGGGAAACTTTTTGACTTTTTTTTTGGGGTGAAAAATCATGTTTTGTGGAAAAACTCAATGTAACACACTCAAAACATTGTGCTGATGGATGGATTGAATAGTACGGGGGTCGTGGAGGTGTTTAAGGGCGCGTTTGCATATCAGGTAAAATTATGCTGTTTTTCGGTACAATTTTATGGCATAACCAAACAAAATCCAATATAACTAATAACTACCTCGTATAGATTGGTTCTTCATCTTCAAATAATAGGAACTTGATCATTGAAAATTTTAGTTTTTTATAATGTAAAATCGATCTGTCGTTGCCATTTTCCCTAAAATTAACGATACAGGGTTGAGTTTCGGTACATTTTTGTGCTATTATTAACATATTTTACTATTTCTAAAAATACTGTATGTTGGCAAACATAATGAATTCTTAATGCAAGGATTTTTTTTTTATCTAAATGATTTATATAGTTGCAGAAAAAATGAAAACCAAATCTTATTTTTTCACATTTTTTGCTATTCTGGATGAATCTTAATCGATTGCATTAGGGGTTATTTTATTTTGGATACCCGTCTTGATTTATTGCACAAACACTTTGAATGAAACTTTAGTCCGCGCACGGCCGCCGTCGAGAGTGGACACGTAACGCCTGTTTGGAGCGGCTCGAGTTGAAAAAGATCGCTATACAAACACAAAATATTCGATAAACCAAATTTGATACTTGACAAGGCAAGATTTTTATTAGTTATGATGAGACCTTACCTCCGGACTTGATGAAGTGATTGGTGACTGCTACTGGAACTCCTTGACGTGTTGTACTAGGTGAGCTGAGTTTGGGCTCGTTTTGTTAGTTATGATGAAACCTTACCTCCGGACCTGATGTAGTGAACTGAAGATGTACTTCGATGATTGCTACTGGAACTCCTTGACGTGTTGTACTGGGTGAGCAGAGTTTGGGCTCGTTTTGTTAGTTATAATGAGACTTTACCTCCGGACTTGATGGAGTGACCTGAAGGTGTACTTCGGTGATTGCTACTGGAACTCCTTTACATGTTGTACTAGGTGAGCCGAGTTTGGGCTCGTTTTGTTAGTTATGATGAGACCTTACCTCCGGACTTGATGGAGTGACCTGAAGGTGTACTTCGGTGATTGCCACTGGAACTCCTTCACATGTTGTACTAGGTGAGCCGAGTTTGGGCTCGTTTTGTTAGTTATGATGAGACCTTACCTCCGGACTTGATGGAGTGACCTGAAGGTGTACTTCGGTGATTGATACTGGAACTCCTTCACATGTTGTACTAGGTGAGCCGAGTTTGGGCTCGTTTTGTTAGTTATGATGAGACCTTACCTCCGGACTTGATGGAGTGACCTGAAGGTGTACTTCGGTGATTGCCACTGGAACTCCTTCACATGTTGTACTAGGTGAGCCGAGTTTGGGCTCGTTTTGTTAGTTATGATGAGACCTTACCTCCGGACTTGATGGAGTGACCTGAAGGTGTACTTCGGTGATTGCTACTGGAACTCCTTCACATGTTGTACTAGGTGAGCCGAGTTTGGGCTCGTTTTGTTAGTTATGATGAGACCTTACCTCCGGACTTGATGGAGTGACCTGAAGGTGTACTTCGGTGATTGCCACTGGAACTCCTTCACATGTTGTACTAGGTGAGCCGAGTTTGGGGAGAGAGTTTGGTTTGTCAGGTCACTCCATCAAGTCCGGAGGTAAGGTATCATCATGACTAACAAAACGAGCCCAAACTCGGCTCAACTAGTACAACACGTCGAGAAGTTCCAGTAGCAGTCACTGAAGTATACCTTCAGGTCACTCCATCAAGTCCGGAGGTAATTCGTAAAAACAGCAAAAATATTTTTTTTGTAGGGACCTACCATAATTTTATTTCTAAGAAATACGTAAAAATCTTTCAAAGCATCAAAATGAGTTCACTTGACTACTATTCTCGCAGTTAGTCGTGCGTACACTTGTGTGTATGACCCGTGTCAATGTAGTAGTTCGATTCTGTACCTATCAATTTTGCAAACGCGTCCTTAAAGTAAAAAGATTACATTAAAATCTTGTATTTAATAAAAAAACTTGTGAAAAAGTTGGAAGTTTGACCCCCAATATCTCCGTAACTAGAAGGTTCCTAGGTATGGTGTAGAACAAAAAAATATCTCAATGACGGGGAAAACAAGTGCCTTTCGGCTTCGTTAAAAGGTTTTTTACACCCTTTATGATAACTTCAAATGGAGTTGCGCAGGACACCTAGCAATGTGCGGTAATGGCAGGTGGAGTAAAGCTGTGACCGAGTGGCCGCCAAGGACTGGAAAGAGAAGTGTTCTCATTCCATTCCTTGGGCAGACTATATTGTTGCCATTTCGGGAATATCCTGGATGAGGCCGGCACAAGAACGTGGAGCTTGGCACAAGCAAAGAGGCCTATACCCAGCAGTGGATGAAGTCGATGATTATGTTATCCATAGGTCTCATCCCCCATACGTTACTAGTGAAAATCTACGGTTGGGGTAGGGCACGATCGTCAGAGTTGTATATGTCACAGTGGAGGCTTGCACATAGTAATACCGCCGTATGTAGTAGAATAGTACATTATGATATAAGTGCGGTAAGTTGAAAATTACAGCCGAGGCGATATTACTAGCCCGAGCCGTAGGCGAGGGCGATAAAAAAGCAGAGGCTGTAATTATCAAAGCGCACGTATGTCATAAGACGTTTTATAACATATTTGCGAGGAAATAAATAAAAACACAGCGAAAAGAAAAAGCGCGCGGAATAATTTTTACTTGTTCCCAAATTAGCGAGGCGCGCGCATCAGCGCTTTTTTTAAGGCAAAGACACAAAAAACAGCCAGTATTACTAATAAAGTAAATTAATATTTTTGTGTTTTTGTTACAGATTAATGGTTGTAATTTATTGTCAAAATTAATTAAATTAAAGATTTAAAGTTTTATTTATTATATATTTCATCTCCCAAAGTTAATTTTATTCATAAAGTGTTGACCACTTTTCTGACATAAAAACTATTTGCTAAGATTTTAAAAAGTATAAACCCTGCATTTTACTTTACAGCACAAGTACGTAATGAGATACATTACGATATTGGAATTGGTGAAATTTCAACCCTTACCCTTTACGAGCAAATGTGTTATAATAGTACATTATGGTACAAGTGTGTAATGTTGGTGATTACCGCTGAGGCGCCATTGAGACCCGAGCCGTTAGGTGAGGGTCTTAAGAGAGCCGAGGACGGTAATCATCAATACGGCATAGTTCCACACACATCGCTCGACGCTACGCATCCTTGCTCATCTCTGGTGGAAACGCAGTGCATTATCTGCCAGTGAATATGAAGTTTATTAGTGTTAACGACATTTTCTTTATATTTCCAGTCCAACAATGCTTCGTGCGGCCCAACGAGGCGCGCAAGGCGGCCGACGAAGCCAAGATGAGGTTCGCGCACATCGACGGAGACCATCTCACGCTACTCAATGTGTACCACGCCTTTAAACAGAGTAAGTACTCGACGTCATCTTCGTCCTTGTATAGGGGTGCTTATAGATCCATGGATGACTAATACAGGGGCCAGGCGACACACGTGTTACTAGTTTTGAACCGACTTCTAAAACAGGAGGAGGTTATGTTTTCCGGCAGTTTTTTTTTTTTAAATATGCATGTTCATCGATTACTCCGTGATTATTGGGCCAATTTATGTGATTCTTCTTTCATTTGTAGAGGAAGTCCATGCAGTGGTTCCATATAAATTTTATTAACTTAGCTGGAGTAATCTATGAGTTAGCTCGATTTAATAAGTTTTTTTTTCATTTTTTCTTCTTGACCTATGTTGATGACATGATAGTCTCTTAGTAACTTCTAGTTACAATTTAAAATTGATTCATGGCAGGAAGTGTAATTTTTCACACCATAAAAAAAATAGTTTCCCAGCAATTTCTCAGAGTTACTTAGTTTGATGGAAATACAGAATCACGTCGAAATCGTTTTAACCACAGACCAATTGGTCTATGGTTAACGATTTCGACGTGAAGACCATCATGACCATTTTCACCAAATTAAACCATCATGTTTGTAATGTTTCCAGACATGGAAGACCCCCACTGGTGCTACGACAACTTCATCAACTACCGCTCGCTGAAGTCCGGAGACAACGTGCGCCAACAGCTCAGCAGGATAATGGACAGGTGAGGGTCGCTGCACTCCTACACACCCAACTATGTCGGGGTCGGCTTCCAGTCTAACAGGATGCAGCTGTTGTCATGTTACTGCAAATATTAATGAAAGAAAATAAGCAGTTGACAATTAAATTTAATAAAGTAAAAAATACAATAATAATTATTAAAAAGAATTCCTAACTAAAAGCACGCTCAACAGAGAAATTTGGATTTACTGTACTTGATTGAGTTATTCAGGGACAGGCTTAAGGTCTTGAAGTAGGTAGTGGAGAAATAACTCCCAGAATAGGTTGATAATCAAAGATTATAAATCGAATAAGATCGATAGTAAGACTGCCAACAAAAATAGTTGTCGCCGAGGCGCGACATAAGATGTACAAGTAAATAATATAAACAATGAGTATGATTGATAGTAAAAGTGTAAGTACCTATAGCATTTACATACTATATTTCCTAATACGTATACAGTGTCTGAAACACGAAGATACTATACTGTATACCAGTATTTTACATGAAGCAACTGCCTACCTGACCTCCACAATCCAGTTAGTACTGGGTAATACTATACTACTTGATAAAACTGGTTGTTGGCCTTTCGGGCCACTGACTACCTGTAACAACTGTCAAAGATCTACAATTGACAGCCGGGACCAACGGCTTAACGGTGCTTTCCGAAGCACGGAGAGGTTACCTATACACTCATGCTCGAAAAAGTGCAAAAAGCTTTTCCTAGGTATCTCCACAAACATGTATTTGGATATTATACTACTAAGTTTCTTTTAGGATGTTTGAATTTTAATTCCCTTAAAGTCAGGCGTGCTGTTGGCCAACTAACAATTGCGTATAAAATTATACATGGTTATACCAACGCCTCGGAATTACATGCGGAGCTGTGTCAATTATTTGTTCCAAATAATTATATTCGCTCTAGGAAACATAAATTATTTAATGTCCCATTTAGTCGCACTGTAGCTCGATCCACTTCCCCTATTCCGCGTATGGTTACGAAGCTCAACGCGCTCGTGACGACCAACCCTGGATTGGACTTGTTTGCTGATGAATGGAAGACGATATTGTTAGAATGTTTGTGGTTCTGCGAGAAGACCGAATAAAAGGATTAGGTATTTAATTTAGTGTTAATGGTTTTAAATACTTTACTAAATAAATAATAAATAACTGCACCCATTGACGGACCAAGACCGGTACCTCTTATAATCATAACTAGAACAAGTGGATCTTCAAGGTTAATCAACGCATTGTTGCCATCGCGGGAATATCCTGGATGAGACTGGAAAGAACATGGAGCTTGGCACAAGCAAAGAGGCCTATACCCCTCCGTGCTTCAGAAAAAACGGTAAGCCATTGGTCCCGGGTGTCGTTTGTTGATCTTCGACAGTGGTTGCAAGCCAGAAGCCCAGTCTTACCAAGGGGTATCGTATTATTCAGTAACTGGGTTGCACAGTGTAGCGTTGCTTGCCTCCCAGTAGGTGGAGCGGTAACCGGGTGAAAGTGGAGGGGACCGGGATGTGTGGCCACACGTAGGGCAGGGCGGCGTCCAGCTGAGGACTTCTGTCGGCTGACTTGATGATGAAGCCTATCTAGCATATGTTGTTGCGTTATATTATATGTTGATAAATAAATAATTTTGTAATGTCGTCTGTTGCAGGTTTAGCTTAAAGCGAACAAGTACAGAGTTCACAAGCAAGGACTATTACATTAATATAAGAAAGGCACTAGTTAATGGATTCTTTATGCAGGTAAGCTATGTCTCTAACTGAATTTATAGAACCCCACCTCATTTCAAGTCTACTAATAGTCTGCGCCAGATATTTATTATTTTTTACGGGTTCCTTTATCGATACTGAACTCACCCCTAAGCTATGGCACGCGACTACTTTAACACCCTGTATATTGTACAACCACATAAGTTGATCCTCCATTCCAGGTAGCCCACTTAGAGCGGACGGGGCACTACCTGACGGTGAAGGACAACCAGGTAGTGCAGCTGCACCCGAGCACATGCCTGGACCACAAGCCCGACTGGGTCATATACAACGAGTTCGTACTCACCACCAAGAACTACATCAGGACTGTCACCGACATCAAACGTGAGTAATGCATACTGATCGAGAGCTATGAAGCGCCACTGCACACTAGCACATGAGTAGCTAAACGGAACAGAGTATAAGCTTCTTAAGAACGTCAAAATTGTTACCTATTTTGGTAGGGTTGCCACAATAGGTGAAGACAAATAAACAAAAAATTTGTGAAATAGTTTTATTATTCCGTATGATAGAATACTAAGTATAAAACTTAAATTAAATTTGTAAAGTCTTTACAAATTTAAAATGTCTATTATGTACCATTCTTATTATATCATATTATTCTTATTATATCATTCGTAGTATTGCACATGTATTGTGTATTAAGGGCGGTAAGTAAGGAATTACGATCGAGGCTCTAGTAGAAGCCCGAAGTTGACAGGGCTTTTTGAGTTGAGGTTCGTAATTCTTGTACCGCCCGTGATACATACAATGTTTTTCATCACATTTGCGAGTAAATAAATAAAATTATAGGGCAGAAAAGTAATATGTAGCAAGATTCCAATAAAATTCATGTTTAGATAACATTTTAAGACGATTTTTAATTTCGATCTAATGTAAACTCGTTGCTTGAACTTGAACCTGCATGACCTGTGTGCAGTGCTACAAATTAAAAATAAATTACCTATCGACCTTGGCCTTCAAGGGAAGTAAAAGGGTCGAGGGTTTTAAATGGGGCATTGTGGTCAAGTTAACCTGCATGTTATGATACTGTTTACGTGAGTGATGAAAAAATTATGAATTGCCTGTATTACCACTGGTAAGTAAGAATGGTAGTAACACGGGTCATTTACCGCCCTATTACGTGGGACTTACACATAACTGATGCAATGTGGTTGAGCTTTGAAAATTATTAGCGTGTTGTTATAATGTGATACTTCTAAAAAAGTCCAAGTTTCCTCCTAATAACCAACAAAATGTAAGATAATTCCTATAAACATTATCAAAAACAATATTTTCTCGTCCACAGCGGAGTGGCTCCTCAAAATAGCGCCCCAGTACTACGAGCTGAACAACTTCCCGCAGTGCGAGGCGCGGCGACAGCTGGAGCTGCTGCAGGCGCGGCTGGAGTCCAAGGCCTACCAGGAGGGCTTCTAGTGGAGCGCCGCGAGTAGACAGGGGTAGCAGGTCGGCTCCGTACACCAGCGAATATGCACGGACACGACTACAAAAAACACGCAAGTTGTTCATCACATCATTTTAGCCCGAAATCACCCGTGTTTTTTGGTTTTTCCTTCATGGATTTGTCAGTAGCAGCCGCAGAGTCTGGATTTGCGCCCGGTTGATGGCAATAGGCTCGCTCGTTATTACACGGGATTTAAACATAACTGGCGAAATATGGGTATACTATTAGATACAGCTCTGCTTAGCCCTTATGTTATGTGTCATTGTCATTCCTTTTAAAATCAACTTAAATAATAAATTGAACAAAAACGACTAAAAATAACATTAATTGTGAACAAAGATTTGAACATGGTGACTAGGTTTGGCCCGGAGCTTCATCCTCGTGTAGGTCGTTTCCCACGGAAAGTTCTATGTTCTAAGTTTCGGTACAAAGGCGTGATGATTTACATTATTAACTAGGTGTTGCCCGCGTGAAATTATTATTAAAATACTATGTTTGAATCGAATTTTGTTAACCTGAGTTTTAATAAAATAAAAATTCAGGAAACCCCAATTCTTTTTTTCAAAATAATGTAGCCCAAGTTAGTCCTTATAACATCAGCTATCTGCCAGTAAGTCCCGTCAAAATCGGTCCAGGCGTTTCGGAGATGATTCGGAACAAACAGACAGGTGCATTCAGTAAAAAGCTATTATTCTAAAATTACAAACAGATCCTTAAATTATTTATTTGTTTAGAAATGGGTGTGTGCATATTCGTTCGTTTTTTGGAGCCAGTCTTCTAAACCTATTTATTTTGTCAAATATACTAAGCGGAGTGGGAATAGGAATCTTTGGAAGCCATTTTATAATTGTGTAGTCAGACAAAGATAGATAGTTGTGTTCTTTAATGTATTCGACAGGATAAAGCATTAGCTATGTGAATGTGTAGGTTGGAGTGCTGGGTTCGTTTCCCCGTTCGGACGAAATCCACAAACCATCAGGTAGACGAAAGTGTGTCAAAGATTTAGGCCGATATCTATAAAGGTTACTTTGGCGTTATTTGACAGGAATTCAAACTACAAGTGAGAGAAAAAGACGGGAATGTGACGTCTATGTCAAAAATACTAAGTGACGTTTATAAATCTCGGCTTTAATATGGTTAAAAAGCATGTTCTATTCTCATTTCGTTAGCACATAACGAAAAATTAAGTAAACTAATGTTAACTCAATATGGCAACTTACAAGTGATATTCAATTGCATCTGGTTAGACTGGAAGCCGACCACGACATAGAGAAGCTAGATTTTTAATAAAACAGTTAGGCTAAATGTCCACACAACCAGTCTTACTAAAGGGTTACCTCGTAGCTGGAATGTGGAGGTCAGATAAGCAGTCGCTCCATGTAATATGCATGCATGTATATTCAGCCGCATCCGGTTAGACTGGACGCCGACCCCCAATGTTGGGTAGAACATAGTTAGACGAAGATGAGTTAGGCTTAACGGTAGACATATATTTTGGACTAAATTTGTGCTTAGTATAATATTGTCAGACACATCTGGTTTCTGTAAGCTTTTTCAATATGGAGATATATTTGTTTGGAACGACACAACTGCCCTGCTAATTGTACTTGTAGTAATCGAGATTTTTGGGGTCATTGGCCCAGTGGTGGCGGCCCCGACTTACGAACAGTAAGTCGTGGGTTCGAACCCAGGCAGGCGCATTACTTTGTGTAATTTATTTCATCACCACTGCTCTCAAAACGGTGAAGGAAAACATGTGACATCTACCAATCCGCACTGGGCCCGCGTGGTGGATTATAGCACATTCCCTCTGATAGAGTGGAGGCCTGTGTCCCAGCAGTGGGAACATTAATAGGCTGATGATGATGATGATGATCACTATTTTTGAAAAATTACAACTTATGGGGCTAGCTAATCTATAAGGAAAAAAATATGTCAATAGAAAACTTGTTTTTTTCTTATTTTTAGTGACATAAACAAATATGTAACACTATTATCTCCTACATTGAATAAGCTTTCAGAAACGAGAGTATTTCGCTTACCTAACGTAAGGTATATAAGAACATAAATAAATAAATTTTAATACAAGAAATTATGTTTGAGTAAGGGATGATTCTCATTAGAACGGGCCGTGTACGTGGCCCGGACGGGGCACGGATTTGAAACGTTACATACATTTTGTATGAAGCAATTAATATTACACATGCATGTTCCGTGTCCGATCCGGGCCCGCTCGACGCCACGGTTGTTGCACGGTCCCGCCCCGCTCCCTCCACGTCCCGCCGTAATGCGAACACTTCTTCCGTACTGCGTACTGGTTATTCCCAGCACTACGCGACCGTGTCGACTTACAAACAAAATATATACTCGGTATAATATAAATCGTGCAGCACGGACGGGCTCCGGCCCGTCCCCACCCCGGCCTCGACCCGCTCTAATGAGAATCATCTCTAACTCGAAAGTGTACCGCACATGGAGAACTGCGCGTGTATGGCTGACGGAGAATTGCAAATTAACTTGATATTAAAGGAAAATGTACCTGTGTAATGTGAATTTGTAATAGTGTAAAATATTTGAAGGGGTGAAGAAAAAAAACTAACACTTTCATTCATACAAAAAAAAATCGTATCGGCGTATGAAACCAACTGTTTCTTTGAAGACATGAGACTTCCACCGACCCGCATTGAGCTCGCGTGGTGGATTACGCTGCGTCCTATAGAGAGGAGCCTTGTGTCCCAGCGGTGGGAACATTGTAGGTTGGTTATGCTTGTATTATAGTTTTCAATATGTATGTCAATTATTGTCCCATGTCTGTAATGTCCCATAGTAAAAGTTGTTCACAATATTCTAAGAATAGGAATGATGACTGACTAAAAATATATGGTTCTGTTTAGTCCGTCAGTTAGATTATCGAAAAATATTGGATACATGTTTTTTGTTTTATCAAATTAATAAAAATTGACGAAGATAAAACGTGTCAAAGATCATGAGTGGGAGCTTGTGACGTCACATTTGAGTAAAAAATGACGTAACACGAGTTTTCGACGCCCTGTACCGTCTACGTTTTTTGTTTACGTGAAAATAGAAAAAAAATATGTTTCCAATATTTTTTGGAAATGTATCTGACGGAATAATTCGTTTTTTTTGGCATCTGTCCTATTATACCTATGAAGACATGCATGAGGAGCTCGTGGCTAAATAATAACAGCCGTTCGGGTCGATCTTTAGGTTAAGCCGGGCTTGACTAGATTGGTCCGTGGATGGGGTGACCAATGACCATTCATTACATAGGTACCAAGATCCCTCCGTGCCTTGGAAAGCACATTAAAGTGGATGCTCCACGGTAGCCCGCGAAATTCAAATTTTCTTACGTTTTTTGCAATTTGCAGGCCATCAAAATCATCAATACAACCCTCTAAGTTCATGTAACTGTCAAGAATGACTATTTCATGAAAAAGTCATTCTTGACAGTTACATGAACTGAATATGAATGTTTGATGATTTTAATGATTATAATTCTGTAACTACATACGTGTTACAGCCGCGAATCATATTTTAATCAACATACAACCTGATAATGACCTGCAATGTGCAAAAAAACGTATAAAAATTTAAATTTCGCGGGCTTCCGTGGTGCTTTCACCACTAGCAGTTGGTCTCGGCTGTCATTTGTAGATCTTTGACAGTCGTAACAGGTAGTCAGTGACTTGAAAGTGACAACCAGTGTTACCAAGGGGTATCGTATTACCCGGTAATAACTGAGTTGAGGAGGTCAGATAGGCAGTCGCTCCATGTAAAATATTGGTGTTCAGCTGCATCTGGTTAGACTGGAAGCCGACCCCAACATAGGTGAATGATGCTGATGATAAATCTGTATTAAATATTAATATCAGCCTTTTAAATATTTAACATTATTACAATAACAAGTTTTATAGAAATTTTGACTGTATTTAACTCGGCATCGAAAACTACAATTTGTTAGGGCAATCTATTAGTGAAATTAGGATAAAATGAATTGTAACTCTCTAGTACATGGGGGCTTAAACATAACTGGCGGAATGTGGGTGTACGGTGAACTAAACATGTGGGTGTACTACACACTTCCGCTTAGCCCTTCGCGGGTTACAGGCGTGATGTTATGTTAGGACAAATGTTGTGAATTGTTTTCACAAGCTCTAGGTGACACCCAAGTGAATGCCTGCTTATTTAATTGATACAAGGTTGATCGGACACCGACCCACAAACGCTTACCACGCTTTCATTCGGTACAAAATTCCAACCCCACAGATAATATTTTTAAAATGCAATACTATACGATCTAAGTGTATGGAACGGCAGTTTTTTTTTGCTAGCCTGCCTACTGTCCCACTGCTGGGCAAAGGCCTACCCTTTCTCCTTTCATACCTCTCTATCTTGAGCGATCTCCGGCCATGTTAACCCCGCAATCATGACCAGATTGTCACACCACCTTCGGGCTCGACCTCGGCAAAGCAGCATGCTCAGGTGTCGAGTGAAAAAAAGCTCAGGTGTCGAGTGAAAAAAAAAAATACCAATGAAAAATTTCTGTGATCCCTCACAGAAATTTTTCATTGGTATTATTTATTTATACTACACTTGCTTAGTAAGTGTACCTATACTACCCCACTAAAAGGCTTGAAAGCTGTTCATCAAACCTCAAAAGTCTAGGCAGTTATATTGAATGGAATTTCATTACTGCCCTGAAAATCAGGGTAGTAATCCATTACTAACGCGTTTTGTTTTTTTTTTTTTAAAAGTCTTGATGACGTGGTAAGCAAGTGTAGTTTAAAGCAGTATATATCACTCAAGGGTAAGTACAGATTACTAAACTCGTGTGGTTCACGGCCCTGCGCTTCGCGTCGGGCCTCAAATGCACACTCGATTAGTAATCTGTGCCTTACTCCCCTTGGTGAATAAATAGCTATAATTTCAGAATGACCAACTAAATTCGTGGTAAGCGTTTGTACGTCGATGTACCTACCACAATATGTTATATTATTGCATGCGCTGTTGAAATTGAAACTCTTCTCGCGTCGTTCGTCGTGTTTACGTATAGCCATACATTTGGGTGTGGCTTCATCTTGTGTAGCATAAAAATGTTATGTTCAATCAGAGTTGAAAACGTGTGATACCTAATTGGTATATTAAGTTTATGCCTAACTGTAAGAATCATCTTCCTGAAAACTCGAATTATACTTAATTTTAAGACGTTTTTAATGGTCATTCTTTCGCGAATGTACACTTTGGAAGGTAACAGCAGACCGCAAGCCACATTGCCGTTGTGGTTTTAATTCTGAACGTCACAACTTTGACGGGAACTGCATTTCCGTTTTAGAATACCTACGAATTCCTGTTAAACGAGTTCACAGTTTAAATATTCATTGTTGTAAATTGTTTATTTTTTACTTAATTGCCCACACGTGCCTTCATACATAACACATCAGTAGGGCTATTACGTATCTTTCTGATATCCAGTGACTATCAAGCTTCGGTTGTACACCGAACTTTGATGACAACCGTGAATGTCATAATATTGGTATTACGTATCACACTGAGTGGATATCACTTTACGGTGACTAACAGGGTGATACATCATACGAAACTAACCTTTTGACCGTTAATTGATGGACACTGAGCCCAGTTACTATCATTTCGAGCTGTCAACAGAGAAACGTCGACATCGGTACATTTTGCTATAAAGCAAATAAGAATAGAATTTCTCTTCTTCATTTTCGTGATAGTAGACATTTATCAAACAAAAAAATACGCTTTGTCGTCTGTTAGTGTCGTGTTAGTTTATGGCCTGCAGTTATTGTTCGACCGCAGCGCCAGATGCAATGTCGCTATCTTCGGGAACGTTCATACAGTTATATAGCGTTTGGAATAAGTATTCTATATGAACAACTATCTGGTGTCCACGACAAGCCTCGTTGCTTAGTGTGGCACTAGATGTCGCTGTGTGTAATGTCCAGCGATATTTATATTTATTCTTTGCTACAGACTATCGTAGCTGGGGTTACCTACTGAAGTGTACCTTAGCCGAGGTGATATAAGACTTAAAATCGAGTATGGTTTGAGTAGTTGACCGACAATGTTATAAAATGTAATGTATTTTGAAGGATTGTTGTCTTGATTCCCAGTCGTTTGGCTTATGTGAAATATTAAAGTATTGTGTAAGGTATTTTCTGTTGTTTTATTGTTATTAGTTTAACCCATGATCTGTCCACGAAGTAGACTCAATAGTTAAACAATGGCGTCCGACCAAATCGGTCATTCGACAGATCGTGATTTAATTGCCTCGTTGGTCTAGTGAGTCACGAGTTCCTGGGTTCTATTCCCGGGTCGAGCAGTTTTATTTTTTCCCATCAGGAATAGGCGAGACGACAAAAAAAAACTAATTAGTCCGTCACTTAGATTATCAAAAAATATTTGACCCGTGTTTTTTCTTTTGTTACGTAAACCAAAATTGACGAAGATACGACGCTTTTAAAATTCTCAATACGTCACGCCATGGTATAATTTTTAGCTAGTTCTGACGTCACGAGCCCCCACTCCCGAGTTTTGATGCGTTTTATCTTTGTCAATATTCTATGATTTACAAAAAAAAAAATACGTCTAAATAGATTTGCAATATTTTTATACTGTCGTCATGCCTATTTCTCATTCGCAGCCCTGGAGTCTGGATTTGTTCCCGGTTGATAACAATAGTCTCGCCCCCGTTCCCCTATTACATAATTGGCGAAATGTGAGTGTACCATTAGGTATACCTCTGCCTAAACCTTGAGTATACAGGCGTGATTCCTAGGACCGGGGCAGAGAGTTTAGGAGCTAGTGTGTATCCACTGAAGCTGTGCGGCGATGTGTCCTTGCTAGACCGGAGCATAGATGTGTGTATAGACTACTTAAGCCCAGATAACCTTTTGAACGCCGTTGTCACATATTCGTGACAAGCAACCGCGTGCCCTGTACGCCAAACGACACAAATATATGACAAAATGGAAGGTGAAATTGTGGCTGCGTGGAGAACACGCGCGTGCGTTTAGGCTCTTGTCAGTCAAAAGGATCACATTTCTTCTCGTCTCCGCCGCGCGTTGAACAAATATGAGACATCACTTCTCTCTGTTCAACCGATTCCGCTAAAACTAAGCGGCGATGAATAAATACGATGAAAAAAAAACCACTGGGTTAGAGTAATGTGGATACCACACGCCACTGTACCCCTTTGGGTAATCAGCGTGATGTTCCATAATAATAAAATAAAACACGTTGTGTAACAATAACCAACTATATTTGGAACAACTACCACCTGTCATCACACTCGCTGTGACCAAACTATACAATGGAATTCTACTGAAGACTAACTGAGAGAGAGAATACACACGGAAATTGACTGAAACCAAGACATTTGACTCTTGATTGGGCTAAGAAATTGTGACTCAATCGGAAACGTTGGTCTCTGCTGTCATTTGTAGATCTTTGACAGTCGTTACAGGTAGTCAGTGGCCCGAAAGGCCGACAGCCAGTTTTATCAAGGAGCATCGTATTACCCAGTACTAACTGGGCTGTGGAGGTCCGCCCTCAACATAGTTGTCAGATGTTCATAATGGTGTCGATTCTGTTCTGCACAAACTAAACTTAATTTAGGCTATTGCTATCTTTTACTAAAAGGCAATGCAAGAAAAGGACGGCTACAGCTATGAACTAAGTTAGATATGTCAAACTAGTTTATGCCTTGCGCTTCACCGTGTTTTTAGTCGACATGTTTTTACGTGCACCCTTCATTTGTATGGAAATATTAGTTCCAATTAAATTTGACAGCTCTAAATTAGTATTAGTAGTGTATTAGTATTTGTCCGTCTCTTTCTCGTTTTATTAGAGAAAAAAAGATAGCAATAACCTAAATTAAGTTTAGATTGTATGTCAATATCTGTCTTACAAAAACCATTGTTTACTGTCAAATGCCATTAGGAATCTATAAATAATGTTGCCAAGTTATGAACATTTACAAACAAGAAAAATACAAGTAATAAATACAGACGGTAATAATTTAACAATTTATAAATGCATTCAAGAAACTCTCTCGTAACTCTAATGTGTGTAAAAATATCTTTCACGAAGCCGAAAGGCACTTGTTCTTACCGACACTACGATCATTATTTTGTCCTGGAACATACCTGGAAACGGAGATATTTTTGGGTTCAAAGTTCCAAACTATTTCATAAGATTTTTATTTTAAATGGGAAAGTTTTTAATGTTGTTACTTGAAATATCTCCACGACCTCCGTACTATTCAATGCGTCCATCAGAGTTCCATTCAGTCCTACCGTAAAACGTAATTTTTCACAAAAAAAAGTCTTTTCCCGGAAATATTTTTTTTGTAGTACTTAGTTTGATGTGCAGAATGCTTGGTTGACGGCTTCGTGAAAGATCCGTTTACACCTGCATACTATTCAATTATATAAAATTAAAACCAATAGTTTTGCATCATTCTCAAATATGTACACACACATCATTGAGTTTCGGTTGCTTGATATCAAATTGTCGCTCAAATAAAACCGCGCTACCCGTTGTCCTAACCAAAGCGATCCAGCCTGAATACGCGTTCATGTCACTCATTTGTTCGGAATCCAAAAAATGCCTTCTGTCTGTGCCACCAACGGTTTTTAGGGATTAGCCGAAAAATGAACTTGACGCGTGTTCGTGCGGTGTTCGCTTTGGTTCTAACCAAAGCGAACACCGCACGAACACGCGTCACGGTTAGGTGAGAGAAAAATAATTTAAATAAGGTGTTAAGTACAACACTAAAATTAGAGTTATTCTTGAATGGTTTGTAATTGACTTCTGCAATTTGACCCAAGCAAAATTAAATATTTTTCATACCCTGTTTTATAAAATGAAGTTTCGAAGTGTTCGAGACATTTTAAATTAGGATCGATGGTGAACTAACAGAATCGTAATTACATAAAGAGGTTATTCAAATACGGTTCATTTATAAAAGTTATGCTTTACAAAAGGAACATAAATAAAACCTCAATTATATTCTTTCATACATCTCTTTGATGTTCATAAATCAAAAACTCCTGAACCTATCCGATATGTTTAGCGATTTCCCAAAATAACAGTAGAAAATTATTTCAATACATTTATAGTTCATATATCAACAGTTCAGTGAACAAAAAGCATGTTTTTGAAAATGAATAATGTTTACTCAACATACAGGAATAAGTTTATATAGTACATTTTTAATCTTTCAAACAGCCATTTATTATCAAACGCAAATGGTTCAGGGACTCACACGGTATAAGTATAGAAGGTCAAGTTAAATTAACTGGCAACACTTCACAGACTATTAAACAGTTAGGCACGAATCGGTATAGGTCTGTGGCACAATCGAATATTTATGTAGATGAGCCGACCCAAACGTGATGGAAGCCTAGTATGTAACGCAGTTGCTTGGGGTCTGCTATCTTGTTTATGGCGACTACAGGAGCTAAATTAGCAACTCTATTTGTGGTGGTTCAAACTTCGTTTGAAATACTGTTAGAATGAAGTTCTAATCAGCTTGCACTACAACATGGTTGTTACGTCAGTCACTGCGGGCCGAACAGTGCGAAATGAGTGGTTTTTGGCGATTTACAAAAAATCTATTGATTGGACTAAAACACACTGTGATGCTGATATGTTGCTTGTAGAATTATTTGCCAAGAAATAAGAATGATCGCATGTATTTTAGTGTGGTTTTTACTCGTTTGCTCGCAGTGACGGTAAGAAATTTTTAGAGATAAGTTCGTAATTTTTTTTTATGAGTAAAATGTTTTGAAAACATAATACAACTATTATCATTTCCTGTCAACTTGATCAATATATATGTATGTATGTTTATATATATATATATAGGATTTTATAGATATGTATGTATATAGTGTATGTATTACGTATATTATATTGTATGTTTGTAGTTTAGTTTATAAAATTAAGTAACCACTTGTAATGTTAATGCACATTCATAAGTGAATCCCTTTTCTGCAAATCTCGCTATCAAAATTAGGTTTGCTGTAAGAAAACCCAATTCTGGGTTAAGCTCGTCTTTGTACATAAGCTATATTATTGCAATTATATGTATATTTGTTTTTTGTTTGTGTGCAATAAAGAATAAAGAAGAAAGATTATTATGTTTTCATAACATTTTCATACTAGCATATTATATCCTGAAGAATATCATATATTTTTCTGGTTTTGCTAATTGCAGTGAATCATATGATTATTGCTTTTTTGCATTATAAAACTCGCGTTTAGCTCCTGTAGTCCCGTTAACGACGACACGGTACACCCATCACGTCTTGCGAAGTTTCCTAGTTAATTTATTTTCACCCGTTTCATTCTAAATCTAAACAATTTAGGAAGTTATCTTAAAAAAATATTAAATGTACAGACTTTATTTTTATATTTTGTGTATGTAATATTAATTCACCATTTTTAGAGCGAGCAAGACTTACGCCCATCGAATGACTAAATATTATTGCAAGCTCCTATAAACCTACGGGCAGTATGTTTAGGTGATGCCTAGTGTTGGTGAATACGGGCGCTAGATACCGTCATACACGCCCTAAATCTGTTCTGGACAAACTAAATTAAACATTAAGTCTATCTCTGTCTTGCTTAATATGCCAGAAAGAGATAGAATATCGTATTACTAATGTAGTTTAATCTTTCTACAGAATGTAGTATTTATTATTGCTATTATATGGAAAACCAATTTCTTAAGAAAAAAACTGCGCTAAAGTAGCCCCGCAAATTCAATTTTTCTTACGTTTTTTGCAATTTGCAACACATATATGATTCGCGACCGAAACAAATGTGGCTTTACTGAGTTATAATCATTAAAATCATCAATACAACCCTATAAGTTCAATTTAACCCTACGGAATGACTTTTTCATGAAATAGTAAATCAATTTTCAAACATTAAATTTTTCAGTCATTCAGTGGGACAGTCAGGCTCTATGGTGATATACAGCTTGACATTGACCGGAAAATTGCAAAGAACGTAAGAAAATTTGAATTTCGCAGGCTACCCTAGCGCTTCCATAAAGCTTTAGGCCTGAATTCCTTCTACGCTGTAGTCGATCGCGCACGTCAATGAGTAATACTCGTATTTAAAATAAAAGTCAGCGTCGCAGTATGGTGCTATAATATAGAACACAATGTATACTCGTACGCGCGGCCGACGTACGCGACTGACAGCAGCGTAAGAGGAATTGAGGCCTTATATTTCAGGACAAAAACAATAATTTTATACCTCTATTGCGAAAACTCAGTCACAGATTTAAATATTTAAGACTTTTATAGAGACAAAGATAAGTAAATGAAAATCATTTATAATTATTGGTCGTATTTTTAGGTGTTTTATTTTTTTGCTTTTTATATAAATATTTGCAAAACTACATATTAATATCTAGCTCAAGTTCGTGATTTTTCAGTTAAGTTAGAACGCGGCTAAACTATAGTTTAAGCCTTGCCTTAACTGTACTACTACAGGCTATACAGGGTGTTTTTTAAAGCAAAGTTGTTAATTTCAACCCGATTTATGACAAACACTTTTAAATAATGGCAGGGGGGTTTCTGACTCAATAATAAAACCCCACGGAGACGATCGTCTAGGTTAAGCAACGCTAGCCGAGGTTAGTCCTTAAATGGGTGACCATCTAATACCGAAATTCATCGTGCCCCAGCAAGCATGTTCACATGCTTTCCGGCTGTCATTTCTAAATATTTGTCAGTCGTTACGGGTAGTCAAACCCAGAAAGTCTGACAGTCTTTCCGTTTACGAAAAATAAGCAAAAGTTTCATTTAAAAAGACCAATAAAATTCTTCTCCCATGTCTTCGCAAATTCATAAATAACAATTGGTCTAAAACACACCCCATACACCCCCTACATAACAAAGTACCGCACAGTTCTGTCTCGCTCACTCGTGCCTGCGTCCCGCTCGCGCCTCACTTGGCCACGCCCACGAGCGCAGGCCGCACGCAGCGCTCGTGCAGCTTGTACCCGACCTTGCTCACTGCGACCACTGTGCCGGACTCCGTGCCTTCTACTTCCTGTCGATCAGATTATTGGAAAAATAAATTAAGCTGTTACAACATAAGTTCAAGGTCGCTCAGCGAGCTATGGAACGAGCTATGGAATGGGCCGGCCATATCAGACGTGTTATAGCGAAGCGACGATCCGCACGACAAATGCAGGGAGGCTGGATTTTGGCGTATTAATATAAAGGGTGTAAAAAAACCTCTTTAACGAAGCCGAAAGACACTTGTTCTCCCCGTCATTGCGATAATTTTTTTGTTCTACACCATACCTGGGAACCTTCTAGCTACGGAGATATTGGGGGTCAAAGTTCCAACTTTTTGTCAACTTTTTTTTTTAAATACAAGTTGTTAATGTAAGATTTTTACTTAAAACACCTCCACGACCCCCGTACTATTCAATCCATCCATGATTTTTCACCCCAAAAAAAAAAGTCGTTTCCCAGCAATAATTTTTGCGTAAAGCTACTTAGTTTGATGTACAGAATGCTTGGTTGACGGCTTCGTGATGAGGTTGTTTACACCCTGTATAAAAGATGTGTAAACATCCAACTGGCAGTTTCTCCGCTCGTGTCGGACTACGCTCACATCGTACTATGAGAGTGAGTGCATCTGAGTTGGCGTACAGACTTACGCGCTATAATTGTCCTGCGTGCACGGCTCATCTATGTTGAATTTGGCCTGCGTGGATATGTACGGTTGTCCATTCGTTCAAGAGATCATTTTTCTGAGAGATCGAATCCGGAACGAGATGATCCGGCACAGAATTAAAGTTGCTTACAGAACCAGAATCAGCAATCGTGTTTTTTAGTAGAGACTTAAGAGAGCGAATTTGGGGTGGCTGGGTAGCAGCTGGATGAGAGGTGCCAAGAATCGAGTTGAATAATCAACATCTACACTAACATAATTATAAAGAGGAAAGATTTGTATTTTTGTGTGTATGTTTGTAATGAATAAACTCAAAAACTACTGCGCCGATTTCAAAAATTCTTTCACCATTAGAAAGCCACGTCTTTACTGAGTAACATAGGCTATATTTTATCCCCGTACTCCCACGGGAACGGGAACTACGCGGGTGAAACCGCGTGACGTCCGCTAGTGACAAATAAAGAGAATCTAAGGCGGGTACAGTCTGCCGAGAACACGTGAAGAGAATGGATGGTGACGACCAATTACTTGTGCTTCATTATTAATAATCATGTGACAAAAAAAAAGTTTTATGCAAAAATATTCAGATTTCTCTTGTTCTGAAGGTTGCCCCAGGGTAGCCCGCGAAATTCAAATTTCCATACGTTTTTTGCAATTTGCAGGCCAGTGCTAGGTTGTATGTTGATTAAGATATTGCTCGCGACTGTAAGACGTATGTAGTTACAGAATTATAATCATCAAAATCATCAATACAACCCTCCAAGCGCATAAAGGTGCAGGAATGACTTTGACCTTGGAAAAAATAATTACGGCCTAAAATAAATTACGGCCGCGAATCATATTTTAATCAACATACAGCCTGACACTGACCTGCAAATTGCAAAAAACGTAAGAAAATTTAAATTTCGCGGGCTACCCTGGAGCATCCACCTTAACTGCATTATTTTTCTTCACTCCATGATTCAAGTGTAGCTTCGTCTTCTGCCTCCATTGTTCGCGCGCGTTCCGCAGTACAGACACGCCACCCACACGGCGCGCTCTGATATCTTGCATGCTCTTGTAGGTATACAATGTTTAAACCAATAAAGAAATCTTATCTCTTATCTTATCTCTCTAAGCTGTTCGGCGTAAAACCGACAAATGGCGGATCGCGGCGCGCACGAGTTGATATGCTCTGTTCGTGCGCGTAGTGTTCACGGTTAGTGCGCGCAAGGCGTCCACACCATGGGAATTCTGTTAAATTGCAACAAGGTCGACGGCAAATTCTTTCTTTGCGTGTTACATTTCGTAAGTCTGTACCCGCCTGGTTATATTATATAATGTTACCTGTTGGAACAGTGCCTCATGGAGGTTGGGGTCGAACTTCTCACGCAGCGGAGATACTGGAGTCAGCCCGTGTCTGCTGAACACCTGCAAACAAATACATATATATAATAATTAAATGGACTGCTTGCTCCCTTTAACGGGATTAATAATAAAAGTAATGATTGAATCACAAAAACCGCTCTTACTGCTTTGACAAATAACGTTCCAAAATTGTTCTCATAGACGTGCAATAGGGAATATCCATATATTTTCTATTTTTTATTTCGCTAAGGAATGTAACAATACTATAAAAATAATAACAAAAAGTGAAAATAAGACCAAAATCGGCCAAACAACACAAAAGTTATGAGCAATAAAACTTTTGTTTCTATCTCTTTCTAGAACTAGATCAATAGCACTATGGATTTTGTACGTCGATATGAGAATCTATTTTATTATTGTTATCAATTTTACACATTTCTCGATTTTGTCCTTTTTGCTGTTTAGTAATGTTCTTTTTATTAATGGACACAGTATTTATAAATTTTATAAGTTATTAAAAAAAATGCAATGTTATTTATTTTATACAATCCATCATTTTTACTTATTGTTATTGTTTTTTAATGTATTTTTAAAACATTTTATTTTCATTTCTAGTTGATAGTTATGCAAAAATTTTAAGACTTTAAATTTGTTTGTTTGAGTTGTCGAGCGTATGGCACTCGTGGGCTGCAGCTGAAAATCAGCGTCATGTGGTACACCTTGTGTTGCCATCTGGCATTATGCTGAGCTGAGGCCCTTTTGGCATTATTAGTTTTGTTTGTTTATTTATTTTGTGGAATTTTGTAAATGTTTTTAATGCCAAATAAACACAATTTTCTTTCTTTCTGAATGACGTCATGAAAGGTATCAGATCTCTTTATCTAATCAGCAGTTTCAAATGCTTCTAACTTAGTATTTTTTATAGATATTAAAAGAATAATTTCACTTTGCTATTTCTGCCGTTAATACGCTTTGTTTAGAGCAGTGGTTCTCAACCTTTCTTGGACCAGGGACCACTTTGGTGTCTTTATAGTTAGCAGGGGCCATAAGATCCTAGATAAACATGGACACAAACAGGATTATATCTAGGGGGATGAATCTTTAACTCACACAATGCAACAATGGCAAATGAGATGAGAAAACCTTTAAAATTAAGATAGTGAAGGGTACAACAAGAGTGATTGAAGTGAGCTCGAAAAACTTTTACAATCATTCATATAGAAACAGGAATAAGTGTAGATTTTTGCAGAAGTGCTTATGAATCTTGCAAGAGCGTGCGCAGTAAGCTCAAAAAAAAATTGTAGGTAGTGTAGGTACCTCGCCTCTGATAGGTTTTAGGTTGGGTTGAGCTAGCATCTTCTGTGCAAGTTAAAAAGTACTAGTAACATTTAACCTTTCGCGGACCACATTCGAAGCTCCTGCGGACAGCCGGTGGTCCGCGGACCATCGGTTGGGAACCACTGCTAAAATGTATAATTATGTGTATAATTAAATTTATATTAAATTTATAAAATAAATTAATAGTGTATAATTATGCAAATCATGCATAATTATACACTATTGGCAGGACTTGTATGAGTAGGGAATGCAATCTCGAGTCGCCATTGACAACTCGAGAGCTCGCGTACTAACGCTGGGACCGAGATTAGCGATTCGAGATCTCGATAAATAAAGACGCGATCTTGCACGAGATTACAAGATCAAAATTGCATTCCCTAATACGAGTCTACTAAAAGTCTTTGCTTAAATGGATGCAAACAGATAAAGTGACCAATCGGATTGTCAACCAACGACATGAACGATTGTTGGATATCCGTTGACTAATCAGATCAACAGTCACACTCGGTCTGAATGTATTCTGATCAGACTGATCTGAAGGTGTGGCCGTACTGATAGTGGTACCTACACCGCTGCCTAGGCCTTCAGGGATTACACTCTGAATTTTATGGATCTAAACCATCCATAAATTACGTCACACGAATTTCATGATTTTTTTGACCCCCCTCCAGTCTTTGTCACAGCTGGTCACATTTATGAGACCCCCCCCCCCGCCTTAGTGAGACGTCACATATTTTGCAATTTTACAAATGATCAGCAAAAAAGCAGTTCCGAAATTAGTGTTATTTCGATTTCAATTCTTTTTAACCGACTTCCGAAAAGAGGAGGTTATCAAGTCGACTGCATTTTTTTAAAATAAAATTAACATCAAATGAAACATTTCAAAAATTTAACAGAACTTAAAACGATTAATTTTTTTTATTAAAGATCCAGACTTATAAACATTTTGAAATGTGACGTCACGAAATTTAGGACCCCTCCCACCCCCTTGACACACAATGTCACACTTCGTCGACCCCCACCTTCCCCCTTAACGTGTGACGTCATTTATGGATGGCCCCAAAGTAGAACTGATCGTGTAAGTGCTTTGTAAGATCATACCTGTGTGAGCTGTGCCCTGGTCAGTCTGACCCCGTCGTGTAACGAGCGCAGGGCTGCGGAGGCGCCGCCCTCGGTGCCGCCGCCCTCCGACACCTCGCTCTCCGGGACGCTCTCCGCGGCCGCCGATAGTGTGTCTGCTACCTGGAACAAGAAGATATATAAAATGATAAATATTTCTGGACATTCCACACAGAGCCATCTAGTGCCACACTAAGCAACGAGGCTTGTTTCGTGGACACCCGATAGTTGATATACTACATAGATACTTTTTGTTTACGTATAAACATCCATGACTCGGAAACAAATGTCCATGCTCATCACACAAACATTTGCTCCTACCGGGATTCGAACCCTAAGAACGTAAGGCAACCTCACTACCGCTGCGCCATTCGTGCCGTCAAAATATGGACATACATTAGACGAAATTAAACGACGTTTATGGTGTTTGTTGTGGGATACCAGTGGCGTTGTTACCTAGTGGTGTGACCATCGGACTGCCAAGTCATAGGTCTCAAGTTCGTACCCAAGACACGCACCTCAGATTTTTCGGATATTTCTCGACGGCATGTAAAGCCAAGTCAGAGGCCCATGGGCGGCAGAAAAACTCTGACATCAGGTTAGGCACTAACCACACGATAAAGAAAGAAGAAAAGAAGAAAAAAAAATGACCAAATATCAAGGCTATTATAATTATTTCCATGTAAAGTTCGACATTCAAAAGTGGCGTTTAATGTTATTAATTGAATTAAATGGTTTCTCACGTCCAGTAGATCCTTGCAGAAGCTCTGTATGGCGAAGGACTTCGCGTCTTCAATTTGCTTCATCATGCGACGCCTCACGTTCTCGCCGTCTGCTAGCGCGCGCTTGTATTTGTCCTAAAAGTATTTTATGATATGTGTTTAGTACTGTAGAACTTAATACAGGGTCTAAACAGACCTTCACGAAGCCGTCAAGCAAGCATTCTGTACATCAAACTTAGTAACTCTACGCAAAAATTATTGCTGGGAAACGACTTTTTTTTTCGGGGTCAAAAATCACGTTTCACGGTAAAGTTCAATGTTAGGCCGCGTTCCCGTTTGTCGTGACGACAGATAATCGTGTAGTTTTCAGTGTCGTCGCTTGTGTATATAAATGGAGGGGTTCACATATAGGACGACGCTATTACTGTCGTCCAAGACTTTTACCAATTAGAAACCAACGATAAATTAATCGTCACAACATAGTGGGAACGGTGCTGATAGGTGCATTGAATAGTAAGCGGGTTAGGGAGGGATCAATAAAATCTAGTATTTAAAAAATAACTTGTGAAAATAAAGGGGTTTTCTATGATATTATAAATGTGTGGTGTGCTCCAAATAAAAATAATAAGTAAAAGTGAAAATTCGGGCGCCAGGAGTACACACAAAACTATGCCTAGGATAGACTTACCTGCGGGAGCTGGCTTTTAATCTTCAAGCGGGAAGGATCAGAACAAAAAAAATAACGCAATGAAGGGGAGAACAAACCTTTCGGATTCTTTAAGGGTCTGTTTTCACCCTTTATAGTAGACCCACATTTCGTCAGGTCACATATAATAGCGGGACAACAACTGGACAGATGCTGTTGCAGTTGATGCTGTTGATAAATCCCTCAAAACCCTTTATGTAGATAAACTTAAAATATCACTTACGGGATATCTTCTGTGACATTTTAAGTGTAGTTATGAACCGTGATAACTTAAAATGGTCTATACGTAGATGTATTTTGAAAGACTCACTTCAAAATCTTTGGACTGGCTCCTGAGTGTGTTCAAGTCATTGGTGAGAACCTCGATCTGCTTGTGGCACTCCTCCACGCTAGAGGGCAGCTTGCTGTCTTCTTCTGGTTTAGCACTTGTTTTCTCTTCTGCGCTGTATGCACGGATAGTGCTGGTGCTGGAAAGGAATAGGACACATTGGAAAGAGTGTAAAATAAAACTCGTTATCATCAATATCTTCCGTAAGCTGAAGTAAACTCTACAATGGAGTAGATGACACACCAATCAATTTAGAAACTTTTTAAGCTCTGTCAAAACGTGGTTCTCTCATAGATTTTGTACGGCAATTGCAAACTGTTTTGTCACTGTTTAGTCAACTCAATGACTCAACTATTGATTGATTTCAAAGCAACTGAAAATCGAATTTGACAATTAATTGAAAATAAATCGGGTTTTCAGGCCCAAAATAAAGTGTTTTTTAAAGAGATTGGTGTCTTGGAATTATTGTTTTAAGGTGTCATCTACCCTATTTAAGGAGTTTGCTGTTGTATTTTATTCTAGAGCCACTCGTTTAAATTTTATATTTTCTTAAGTTAGCACTTATTTTTGTGAATGCTGGTTAACCAGTAATTGGCTACTGTGTAAGTCCAAGACTGTAAAAACCTATACTTAAGATATATACTGTACACAGAAGCTGTTGGTGAAACTATAAACAGCAGTTTCAGTCTGCAGAATGTTTATATACTTAAAATAAAATTCAGCCAATTAGTACAGACTGTGGAAAGCAGACAACAGAGTAATTGTAATTTTTTTTTTAATGTAATGGTCTGAGTTATGTATGTAAAAGCAGTATATTGTTCTCAATGTGTGCTGAAACTGATTAAAAACTTCTTGTTGGCATTTTTAAATTGTAACAAGGCTCTCAAGACTGTTTTTATGTCATTTTTACCAATAAGAGACAGCCCTGCCATGCCCCAAGAGAAGCCAGGGAGCGGGTCATCTATCAGATATGAATAACGATCCTGATAGTATTGGAGTGGTTGTTATCTCTCAAGATAAGCATACGGCTAGGCTTGTACTTTGAACATAGACTTATTAATGTAATAAGGAGTCTTTGAAAGAGACCATAATCCTGTCAACATCTTTGGATAGTTTTCTCGATTAAGTGATGATATAGGAGGCTTAACATGAAGGATATTTCTTAGACCAGATGAGGTTAACCTGTACAGATAGCTTGCGGACACATTAAAGATGTTTTTAAAAGCTTTACAACTTTATTTAACTTAGTATTACGTCAAAATGCTTTTAGATAGAAGTTGAGTAAATATTACATCAGCCGTAGAATTATAAACATTTGTTGTGAATACTCAACAAAAATAAATGAAATAAACTTCAATATTGCTGTCTACATCAATATTTGACACTTTCTATCTGTATTTTTTCTGAAATTCGAAAATGATTTCTGACTATTATAACCTCAAAATTGATTGCGCAATTTCACCTGTATATACTTGCTCGAAGGCTCCTCAATGATGATCCAGAAACATATTTGGCGAGTCTACCAACGGAATACACATTTAATGAAGCCATTGCAATTAGTTTATGTAAGTATTTTTAACAATTATTAAAATAAATTCCCATAGAAAGAGGTTAGGGTGCAATTCTGAATTCTTTATCTGTCAAGTTATTTTTTAAAATTCCTCTATGACTTACTGACACTGACAATTTATTGTGGAATGTTAACGGAAAACGGGTTTGGATATTTCTCTCCTCAAGAAGTCGATTTTTCATTAAAGCTGACATCTCAAAAATTTGACAGTAAGTATTACTTTTAAACAGTCTAAAGAACACGACGCTAACTTAGTCAAAGATGTAGAAATCTTTAGCAAGCTTTAAACGGTATGTTGTGTTTAAATTCCCAATATCCATTCCAAATGACTCCATTCCTAAACACATTTCTTTATCATGTGTGATCATGTGACATGTATCCAAACAAATACTTCTAAGTCACGTCAAACAATACGTCAATGCGTCAAACTCAAATCCATATTTCGATAATGTCAAAACAGCTGATAACTGTCAAAATTCACAAGCATTTTGTGTCTTCACAAAATCCACAGCCACAGTGCCGCACACAAAAATGATTGCATCATCCACAATTCTCCCGTCCCATGTCTCCATCTCTGTTGACGTCATTAAACGTGTCTCTAGTTCACGATATATTGCCTAGAACTTCAGAGAGAACACAATTTTATTCTCGACTTCAGTGTGTTCTGGACCGCGATCGAGTGCGCGCGTAATTTTCAAACATGGCGAGCCTAGCCGTATTTGATTTCGATCGGACTATCGTCGACGATGATTCGGACGCTACAATAATAAATAGGCTGAGGGAAAAGAAACCTCCTCCGGAGTGGGAGGCTGGCAATCATGATTGGACTCCTTACATGAGCGATGTAAGTTTTTTTTTATCTTTGCTTTATATTATTATTTTTGTTGCTTTTGCATGTGTAGATGTAAAAAAAGTTTAATCGTAGGTAGTCTTTTTTTACGTTTGGAATAGACACAATTTTTATTTTTATTCAGCGGATTTACCGCGCTGAGATCTTTAGAACTTAGTATTAGTAAAAAACTTCGTCATAGGAAGTATGCCCAGCATGTTTAGCATAATTCGGAGGGTTTTGGATTCGGTAAAATCATTACAGGTCCGTTCTACCATCATCATCGGTCAATGTATAGCAGTCCACTGCACGCCATGCCATAGAACATAAACCACGATTCTGATAGAATTTGATTACTTATTTGTAAATAAAAGTTGTACGAAATATCTCTCTCATTTCCTGTTTTACTAATCAGTTCTTGCTGGGTCTACCTTAAAAGTTAATACTAATCGAGGACACAACCTATCTGATTCCTTGTACCTACCGTATATATTATATTTTTCTGCCTCGTTCATTATTTACTTTTTATTTTCATTAGTTAGATAATGTTACATTAGCATAACCTGAGATTCATAGATGACTGCCCTTTTTTTTTTTTTTTGGATGGGAAATCATCAAATGACTTCTCCCGCTCTGAGCGGAGCAGGAGGGAGTGTCAGACTTTTACTGACTAAAACCCATCCATATTCCTTCCTCGCCCTTTGTGTTCCGGGGCCACGGTATCTCTTTCGAATAGTCCCGCAGCCCCGGCAGGCTTCGGTCCTTGCGGACCCCTTCTCTATTGCTGACTCTCTTTGAGGCGCGCGTGGAACACGAACGCGCCGTCGACACGGCCTGTCGTCATGAGACGTACGGACGGCGAGCTAGCCCATAGCTCCCCGTCCACAGGCCCGCGCCTACGGTGGCCGGAAGCCACCACGTGGCCCCCGACGCCCGGGGCGTCTCCCGCGGCGGCCGGGACGTGAGGATCTCTCCCTGTCCTGTTCCGCCACCTCCTTCGCTAGCATGACTGCTTCGCAGAAGGAGGTGACGGCGTCCCATTCCGTCTCGCTCCGGACCATGGCACGAACCAGGGCCGGGAGCGAGAGGTCGCCGCCGCCGATCGCCACCTCGAGGACACGGCGGTGCTCCACCCAAGCGGGGCACACCTCCACAGTGTGCTCCACCGTGTCCTCCGGCCTATCCTCACAGTGATAGCACCCGGGCGTTTCCTCCCGCCCGATTCGGTGCAGGAACTTACCGAAACATCCGTGTTCGGTAAGAACCTGCGTCAGGCGGAAGGTGAAGACGCCGTGGCGTCTCTCCAGCCACTCCTCAAAGAGGGGACTTATCGCCACTATTGTGGCGTGCCCTGCACGGGGTTGCGATAGTCGCTCTCTCCATGTCGCCATGAGATCCCGCCGGAAGTCCGTCCGCTGAGCGACAATTTGCCGCGGCAGCGGAGTTTCCCCCCGGCGTAGCGCCTCCGCGCGCCACTCATGTAGGCGCGCGAGGACTATTGCCTCCAGATCCCATGGCGGCAATCCGGCAAGGAGGTTCGCCGCCTCGCGGGAGATCGTGCGGTAGCCCCGGACCAGCCTTACGGCTACCGCCTTCTGGGGCACGTTCAAGTGGTGGGCGGCACGGCGCTTCAATGAACGTGCCCACACCGGGGCCCCGTTAGATGACTGCCCTGGAGTGCAAATGTGGAGTCGTTCCACAAACGAGGGGACACTTGATATGTCCTGCCTGGCCTTTTGTTTGCACAACACAGGAGCCGATGGACGTTACTGGAAGTGCCAAATTCGACGCCACACGGGCCCTGTGGGTGTTGTTAGATATCGGTAAATCTAAGCTGTAGAGTAGCTTCATTTCGGTGTTAATAGGCGAGACGACAAAAAAAATCTAATTAGTCCGTCACTTAGATTATCACAAAATATTAAACCCGTGTTTTTTCTTTTGTTAAGTACGTAAACCAAAATTGACGAAGATACGACGCTTTTAAAATTCTCAATACGTCACACCATGGTATAATTTTTAGCTATTTCTGACGTCTAGAGCCCCCACTCCCGAGTTTTGATGCGTTTTATCTTTGTCAATATTAATTTACAAAAACAAAAAATATGTGTCCATTAATTTCCAATACTCTAACTGACGGACTAAATAGATTTGCAATTTTTTGATACTTGCGTCATGCTTATTTACTAAATAGTAATCCAAAATAACACCCTAACTTTTAATTCACCGATATTTTCCATCTACCAGCGGACCATTTTGACGCTCTCTGAAATATTGCTCTCACATGAATGATATTGCTGTATTGACATTTTATGCCCGGTTCCTAAACTCCTAAGATAAGGTATCAAATCAATGGCTACTATTGTTTTGGCTCAAGTATTCTAAAACGCATTATGTCAAGATATCGAAGTAATAGCGCTATCGAATAGATAAATAAAACCTCGGCTATAGCTAGTTAGATAGCTCGGCTACTATACATGATATATAAAATTATTCATAGCTTTTAGCATCCACGAATAATGTAGCTTTCTATAAGTGCAAAAAAAATGGACTAGATCAGTAGTTCCGTAGATTACCCCCTACATACAAACCCTCTTATAATATTAGTGTAGACTAGCTTTACTTTGTCACTTACGGGATATCTTCCGTGATTGTTCATTATTTTGAGCTCCCGATATTCCGAGACAGCATAAGTTTAGTTAAAAACCGTGAAAGCTCCGTGAAACACTGTTTGAGACTACGCGTTTACTAAAAATCGAGGAAGCGCTCTATTTTTTCTACGAAGACCGTATGACACCAATGGAAACCGTATTCCTGAATTTCGTCCTCATCATCATTTGAGCTGAATGATGTCCTTGAACCCAAGCCTCACCACCTATATCAATTCACTAGAACACAAATGAGCTCATTGCGCTATTTTGAGCTCGTGACTCTGAAGTAGCAATCTCTTTTGAAAGCAAGCCATCTTTATGAATGGTGCATCATTTGCACTCATCAGACCGTCATTACAGAAGTTTTTTTTCTACAGATCTTTGACACTGCACTATTGGTAATTAGCACATTTGTGTTTTAAACTATTCCCCTGCATTTACACCTAATGTTTAAGTCTTAGAAAACTTAAAATATCTGTATGTATTGTGCATCCAGGTCTCCTCGCTTTTCTGCACCAAAACAAGTCTGTCTTGGGTTGTCGGTTCAGTAGGGCTATTACGTATCTCTGTTGACAGCTCCAAATGATAGTAACTGGGCTCAGTGTCCATCAATTAACTGTCAAAAGGTAAGTTTCGTATTATGTATGACCCTGTTAATCATCGTAAAGTGATATCCACTCAGTGTGATACGTAGTACCAATATTATGACATTCACGGTTGTCATCAAAGTTCGGTGTATGTACAACCGAAGCTTGATAGTCACTGGTTATCAGAAAGATACGTAATAGCCCTGCAGGAAATGCTAGCTTGCAAAAGGTCTCTTTATTTAACTACCATGTTGAACATGGGTGACCTCTACCTCTATTTTGTTCCAAAAGGTTCAAGGTCATATTCATGATATTCAACTTGGATCACATGATCTTCATGACATCTTTCTACATACCCATGATACTCCAGACTCTCCAGACCGAATTTCGGCCATGGCGGAGACTAAGCTTCGACGCGGGAGATATGTGCACGAATGAATTCTTGCCCATTCTTCCCCATAGAGATCTACACTTTGGAATGGGCAACAACAGTGCTTTCACAAGTTATTATGCCGTGTGTCTGTGACTGCAGCTTCGCCTTCTTTGCTTTTCTGACATTCAAAACTGCCTGTTATGGTCTGAGTGAAATGCTTTGATTTTAAGTTTGAGCTTGAAATGCGCAAAAATAGAAGAACTCTCTTCCCTTACTCTCATAGTCCGATGGGATCATGGGACGGCAGACTAACATAATCGGAAAAAGATCAGGCGCAGAACCAACTTTACGTAATTTCCGATGCACGGGTACACCCGTGTACCCACACGTACAGTTTTAACTGTTCCAACTTATGGAAAAGCCATATATGCCTTTTCGCAACTATGTTAGAGTCCGCTTTCATGAAGCGTCTGCCTATCTATTCTGTCTGACCTTCAAAACCCAGTTAGTCCTGAAACAAACTCCAAACTGCTACCGAGAAATTCCTAATCGAAAAACCCAATAGCAGTACTCCAAGCTTAGCAGTCGTTCTCGATACCAACGGGGCTGTCAATTACCCATACAATCTGAGGCGGCTGTCTATCACGAGATGTATGAACGTGGATGAAGCAAAAGAAGTATGTAAGATGCGTCGCTCCCTGGTAAGGGTTCTTACAGACGAATGACACGTTACCAACTGCAGATAAACTGCAGCCGTCGCTAGCGCTTGCAGTTGTGGTGTCGGCGGCTGCCGTCGACGCGCCGGGCGGCAGCCGCCGAAGCGTCGACGACTGCCGCCGACGTTTGCAGTTGCCGCGTAAATGTGTGTCGACGCACCGGTGGCAGCCACCGACGCCACAACTGCAAGCGTCGACGGCAGCCGTTGACAGGTCGCGACGGCTGCAGTTTGTCTGCAGTTGGCAACGTGCCGCTCGTCTGTAAGAACCCGTCGAGGCGACGTTGTGACCCTATTAAGTTTTTGAGCGGAATGCCATTTATTCCTGAAGAAAATGTAGAAGCGGCGCGCTGCTTGTGCGCCCGCGCCAAAGACTACAATAGTAAATATTTTGGACGCCGCGCCGCCTCGACTTTAGTTCGTGTGAGTGACGCGCCTAAATAATAATAATCTTTATTTTTCGGACAACAGTGGTCCATCGCGTTAGTAAGTAATACAATTACTTATTTCTAGTGTTAATAGCTAAAATACAATAGAGAAGACAGAATAAATATCATTGTGAAAAGGACATCCCCAGATTAATGCGCAGTGATTATCCTTCTCACAAAGCTTTTAATAATCGGAGAGTCGATACTCTCCGCCATAGTTTTTAGATCGTAACAGGTGGCGTTCTGTAGTTTGAAAAATGGGAAAGTGAAAGAGTTTATAAGTATGTTTGTATACAGTATCTGAGGCGGGGTTATTTTATTACGATAGTTTTATTTCCAATGTCAATGGGGCGACTCTGACGTCATGTGTAGTAAAACTCCAATTGAGTTGAAACCTTACGTTTCCACAGTGACTAGACTAATTAGTTATTTCAGAAGCTGTTGCGGGCTATTACTAACAGTGTTGTTTAGACAGTAGATAATGTAACTGTCTCGTAAGTAATTGGATCAAAAGATAGTATCATGCCTGTGTTCTCGTCATTGTATTCAGCTCTGCCTAACTCTTCGGGGATTATGGGCGTAGTGTTATGTTAGTTATTCAATGAAGGACTCAACTAGGTGTATTAAAAATTGACGACCCGAATAGCGCAGCGGTAGTGAGGCTGCCTTACGTTCTTAGGGTCCCGGGTTCGAATCCCGGTAGGAGCAAATGTTTGTGTGGTGAGCATGGACATTTGTTTCCGAGTCATGGATGTATATATGTATAATAAGTATGTATTTACAAACAAAAAGTATCTATGTAGTATATCAACTATCTGGTGTCCACGACACAAGCCTCGTTGCTTAGTGTGGCATTAGATGGCGCTGTGTGTTAATGTCCAGCGATACTTAAGTATTTATTTATAATATACCAGTTAGGGTGTAAACAACCTCATCACGAAACCGTCAACCAAGCATTCTGTACATCAAACTAAGTAACTTTACGCAAATTTATTGCTGGGAAATGTGTTTTTTTTGGGGGGAAAAATCATGTTTTGTGGTGGAACTCTATGTAACGCACTCAAAAAATTGTGCTGATGGATGGATTGAATAGTACGGGGGTCATATATTCATATTCTTTATTGCACACAAAATTAAAAAAATATATACACAAAATTCAAATATATGTATGGCTTATGTACAACGACGAGCTTAACCCAGAATTGGGTTTTCTTACAGCAAACCTTAAGTATTTCTGTTGCGAGATTTGCAGAAGAGGATATACCTCGGGTCGTGGAGGTGTTTAAAGTAAAAATCTTACAATAAAAACTTGTATTTAAAAAAAACTTGTCAAAAAGTTTGAACTTTGACCCCCAATATCTCCGTAACTAGAAGGTTTCCAGGTATGGTGTAGAACAAAAAAATGATTGCAATGACGACGAGAACAAGTGCCTTTCGGCTTCGTTAAGAGGTTTTTTACACCCTGTATACTTAGTACCATAATAATAGAAGCTTCCAATGATTGCTTTATCGCTCGTTTCTGTTGCTATCAATCGGGCTCTCATCCAGACTGCTACGTAGACTTTCCTGACGGAAAATCCCCATAAAACTTCTGCTCAACACTGAAATCGATGCCAGAAACCCACATTCAGAAGATAAGCTTACGAAAACTAGTCCAACGAGACAATTAAGGTAATGGAAAGTCGAAATGATGGAAGAATTCTTTAAAAATTGAAATGGCTTTACAGGAAGGCTAAATGAAAACAGAATTTCTGAGCTGAATGCAAATACATAGATAAAACAAAACGGTGATGAAATTATGTTCAAAAAATTACCGAACCGATCAATCCAATTATTATTAAGATTTAATAGTACATTTTGATACAAGTGGAGAAAGTTTGTTATTGCAGTCGAGGCGGAATTAACTCACGAGCCGTAGGCGAGGGTGTTTTTGAGCCGAGAACTGCAATAACAAATGTCCACGTGTATCAAACGACGTTTTTCAATACACTTGAAGAAATTAAATAAAAGAATGAAAAAAAAACAATTACCGCTGACTATAGGCATTGCACCAATTTGTACTAAGTATAGGTATAGTTTTATCTGAGGCAATTGTGCCGCGTGCGAAAATGGCTCCTTTCTGCACGCGGCACAGCACGCGGTGATGGAAAATGAAAACAATCCACGTGTGTGAAATACATGGCATGTTGAACCTAATCGTAGTGCGATAAGAACCCGTTTTCGAATAGTGTATTGAAAAATAATAAATGTTGTCTTATGGTGAATGCTGCGTATACCTATAATAGGCATACATACCAGCACATAATGTTATTTTCATTGTTTCACAATATTTTTTTGTATGTATTGCTGTTGGTGTACCAAATAAATAAATAAATCCAGAGCGTACAAGCTAGGTACTTGTTAATAAACTAATGAAGGTCCCTAGTGGCAATGTTGATTATTATTAGTTCCTCGTTCGTGTTCATCCCATGAGCATTATTCAAGTCCCTTACGGGATTATTTGTTTGAATGATTGTCGTTTTAGTGGTGCGAAGTCTGACAACCACTCTTACTAAGGAGTATTGTATTACCGCTAACTGGGTTGTGGAGGACAGATAGGCAGTAGCTCCATGTAAAATACTGGTATTCAGCTGCATCCGGTTAGACTGGAAGCCGACCCCAACATAGTTATGAAAAATTAAAAAACAAGATTTTATTTAAATGCGATAAAAAGAATAAAACAAACTTTTCCTTTAAAACTACTATTTTACTATCAACTTATAACACAATTTATATGATATGAAAGCTTGTCGTGAAATTTATGTACTCGTATTTACTTGTTTGGTTTTTTTTTTAAATTAAAACAATTAGATCAAGTTCTTTAATTTACTTGATTATCTACACAGGTAAATCTCGCGACAAGCTTTTATAACGTATAAATTGTGTAATGACGTTATAATAAGTTGATAGTAAAAGTTTTAAAGGAAAAGTTTATTTTATTCTTTTTCATCATCATCATCATCAGCCTATAACGTTCCCACTGCTGGGACACACGGCCTCCTCGCTATGAGAGGGAATGGGCTATAATCCACCACGCGGGCCCAGTGCGGATTGGTAGATGTCACATGTCTTCGAATTTTTTGGTTCTAGGACATGCCTGTTTCCTCACGATGTTTTGCTTCACCGTTTTTGAGAGCAGTGGTGATGTAATAAATTAGACAAAGTAATGCGCCTGCTTGGGTTCGAACCCACGACTTACTGTTATGTGGATGGGTGACCACCCTGCATTACATACCGAGTTTCTTCCGCGCCTCGGCAAGCACGTTAAGCCGTTGGTCCCGTCTCTCATTTGTAGATCTTTGACAGTCGTTACAGGTCGTCAGTGGCCCGAAATACCGACAACCAGTCTTACCAAGGGTTCGCTCTTTATAAGATATTGGTGTTCAGCTGCTTCCGGTTAGACTAGAAGCCTCTCACCGACATTTATAATAACACGCCCTTGATCTGTCCACGAAGTAGACACAATAGTTAAACAATGGTGTCTCGAACAAATCGGTCCTTTGACAGATCATGATGGTCGATTGGTTGGTTTGATGGTTGGTTGTGGATGGTGGTTTTGATTGGTTATCTTTAGTAAACTCACATTTCACTAGGTATGTTTAACACCCATTGACAAGAAGCCAGCATATTGCCATAACCCAGCAGAAGTGCAGACTCAGTGGGTGCTACTATAAAAAATCCTGATAGAAAAGCCAATAACCCCACCTGGGAATCGAACCCAGGACCGCTTGCCAGCAGTAGTTCTTCCGACCAACGTTGATGTCGGTATTTCTATCCACTTCTCTGCCAACTCTCTAGGAATCGATACTTGATGATTCTTTATATCGAGAGCCTGTTATTTGTTCTTATCAGCAATCTGTAGCAATAAACTGTTATCTTAAACCATATTTTCCATGTAGCATGTAGTATTTATATGCAAGTTTTATTTTATTTGTTTTGTTATATCATTAGGTTACTCTGCATGCAGGTTAAGCAATGTTAACCTAGTGGTGTGACCGTCGGACTGCCAAGTCATAGGTCTCAAGTTCGGACCCAAGACACGCACCTCTGATTTTTCGGATTCAAATGCGTATTGTATAATTATCACTGGCTTCGGTGAAGGAAAACATCGTGAGGAAACCAGCATGCCTAAGAGATATTTCTTGACGGCATGTAAAGCCAAGTCAGAGGCCCACATTACAGCTGGGATCAACGGCTTAACGTGCTCTCCGAGGCAAGGAGGAAACTCGGTTTGTACTGGATGGTCACCCATCCACAGACCGACCCTGCCAAGCACTGCCTAACCTTGAAATCGACCCGTGCGTTTGTTATTATTTAGTAGCCTTCTTACCTGCCACAGGTAACTTGGCTAAAGAAAGTCAGTTTTATAAATAACCTAAGGGCAAGGTTAGAAGATACCATTCCAAGTATTATTTGCGAATATCCGAAATATTACTTATAGTTGTTGGCAGCGTATCAATTTGACGGCCTTGTACCGTAGCGTGGTTGCCAGTGAAATTGTGACAGTGTAAGGTAGGAGATAAAGCGCTCTATTCTATGATTTTCGATATTGCTGCACATGGATCTTGCTGCAAAATCAGAACTGACTCCGCCATTTTGTTTTGTACAAAAAAAACCGGCCAAGAGCGAGTCGGACTCGCGCACCGAGGGTTCCGTACAAACTTTTTAAAGGACACACTTAACTTTGTTGTCCGATCCCTAGAAACGGCCATTGTTCCAACCGCAAATAATAAGTTTGTAATAGTAAAATCGCTTTTTTTTTTGTCATTAAACTACATATTTACTGTTTTCAGACTTTTCCCTTTACATGTGCTGTAAGACCTTACTTTTTGCCAAATTTCGTGATTCTAGGTCAACGGGAACTACCATATAGGTTTTCGACGCAAAACCTATAGGGTCCTTCCGGTTGACCTAGTATTGACAATTTTGGTTAATACCAAGGTCTTGCAGCACAAATAAAGGGAAAAGTCCGAAAAATAAAAAAAGTTGAAAATTAAGGTAAATTTTGGTACTATTTTTCGCGAAAATCTAAATTTGTCCATATCTTTTTATTGTGTTGACTCAGGACCTTGATTTAATACACCTAATAGGGACTATAGACCTCAGTATATATTTCAACTTGCTAGGTCCACCCGTTCCTAAGAAAATCGGTGGTGACAGACGGACAGACAGACGGACAAGAAAGTGATCTTATAAGGGTTCCGTTTTTTCCTTTTGAGGTACGGAACCCTGAAAACAATATGGCGGCAGGAGGTGACTGCTGAAATGACGAGTAATAGAGAAGTATGGGAGACATGCTGCGCCGAACACAAGTAAATGCGTGTAACGGCAAGCGAATGACGACTGAATAGGCTTGCGTTTGGTCACAACTCGGCTGGTGTGAAGAGACGATGGAGCACGCTTGCCTAGAAGAAACGGATTCACTCGAACTTGGAATAGATCCAGATTATAATAATCGGGAAACAGGGTAGCCCGAATTTAATACATTCCACAAAACGACTGCAATATGTCGCAGGGAAATAAGGATATCAGGGATTTCACGAAATCCCGTTAGATATCGAATATTCTTGTTTATTACGTCTTCTTACTAAAAGTATCTAGTGATATGACAAAATACCAATTTATCGTCAGTGATATATCACTGACGCTAATTTTGTAAAATAAACGACATATATGTCGTTTCACTAAACTAAATACAAACGTAAAATACATACGTCTTACAGTCGCGAGCAATATTTTAATCAACATACAACCTAGCACTGGCCTGCAAATTGCAAGAAACGTAAGAAAATTTGAATTTCGGGGGTTGGTTGGAGCATCCACCTTAAGATACGATATAATTATCAGTCATTTATTAATTGCTTGAAGTTAGAACTGTTAAAAGATAGAATTCTTAGTGTTGCTTTCTTTCTTTGTCGTTCAAATTCTTCTCTATTGTGCCAATTGTACTATAGATACTATAGATTTTATAAAATATCTATTAGTTTATTTTATCTGTATATGTGTATTAGTATCAATATAAGTATATAAATTCTCGTTCGCAAGAATTTAATTTTTTAGACATTTTTTGTACCCTATCACAATGTTTTCCTATTTAACTCAAAGGTTGACTGGTAGAGAATACCTTGTGGCATTAAGTCCGCCTACATGTACATGAAGTTTAAATAAATAAGATACCAGGGTTACAACAGGGCGCTTCTCACGAGGCCTAATGTTCCTTAAACCTCCTTAAAGATCCTGTACCCCCTTGCATCTTAGTGTTATTTTTCCGAGACAAAGTGGTAAAAAACACACTAGAAATATGTCTATTTATCCAATTCTAAATGAAATGTATAATCAGCTAGGTATACTAATGAATTAGCGGAAGGAAAACTCCATTGCGGAAACCAATCACATTATGGAATTGAATTCGTCCGTATGTGGACATGGCGTAGTAACTGACTGACCTTTAATACATAAGTAATATTAATTTGTAGCCAACATAATATCACGCCTGCAATCCGTGAAGGGTTAGCAGAGGTGTACCTAATAGTACATCCGCATTTCGCCAGGTATGTTTAAGTTCCATGTAATAGGGCGAGCCTATTGCCATTCACCGGGCACCTAATATCCAGACTCTGTGGCTGCTACTGAGAAATAAGCGAGACGACAAAAAAATCTAATTAGTCCGTCAGTTAGATTATCAAAAAATATTTGACTCGTGTTTTTTCTTTTGTTACGTAAACCAAAATTGACGAAGATACGACGCTTTTAAAATTCTCAATACGTCACGCCTTGGTATAATTTTTAGCTAGTTCCGACGTCACGAGCCCCTACTCCCGAGTTTTGATGCGTTTTATCTTTGTCAATATTCATTGATTTACAAAAACCAAAAAATACGTGTCCATTAATTTCCAATATTCTAACTGACGGACTAAATAGATTTGCAATTTATTGATACTGTCGTCATGCCTATTCCCGATGTGAAAACTCTCAGTTTTATTTGTTCGTATAGATATACCTAGACGTACGAAAATTGGCATATATTTTTGTCATGTGCTCTTGTTATATATTTAGATCAATAAAAATACATGAAACGCTTTGGGGAACGCGTGGGTATTCCCCAGGGTATGTGCAGTAGGTAAATTGACGTTAATGGATGTCTAAATGTAGAGATCTTAGAAGACATGAGTATGTGAAGACTTGCTTAAGATAACGTCACGACTGTATTCGCGAGAGGGTTACGCAGAGGTGTATAGAGCTTTTTTCTTGGTTTTTTTTTCCGGATGGGAAATCATCAAATGACTCCTCCCGCTCTGGGCGGAGCAGGAGGTAGTGTCAGACTTTTACTGACTAAAACACATCCATGTTCCTTCATCGCCCTTTGTGTTCCGGGGCCCCGGTATCTCTTTCGAATAGTCCCGCAGCCCCGGCAGGCATCGGCTCTTGCAGACCCCTTCCCTAGGGTGTATAGAGCTTGGTAAAACTTTTATGTAAAAAATAAAACCGACTTCAAAAAACAAAAAAAATGAAAAATAACTTTAGTCTCAGAAGTCGGTCACCTTTGTTTAATTGATTTAGTTTTTTTGTCACTTCTGAAGCTAACGTTATTTTTCACTTTGTTTTTTGAAGTCGGTTTTATTTTTGCATAGCAGTTTGATTTTTCACTTTTTAGTGGTTCACATGTGCTTAACTGCTTACCCCTTCACAGAGTACCAGCGTGATGTTATGAACTGGTGTAAATAATAGACAGACATGAGATTTTTCATCAATCCTAGTCCATTTGCTATCATTTATGGAGGAGTTCCGTTGCCTATCTCAGAAGTTCTTCATCAGATCTTCACCAAATTGAAATGGGACTAAGTTCTCCGAGAAAGTACTCTTTCAAAAACTACCCAAATCGCTTCAAGTGTGCCTATAAAATTTGAAGAGTTATCTCTATTTCTCCAGGATCCCATCATCAGATCCTGACTTGATGATCATGGGACCACCTGGGAAGTATACCCTTTCAAACAAAACAAAAATAAAAACCAATTCAGTCCAGCCATCTTCGATTAATCGGGGAAGACACATTAAAAAAAAGGTTCCGACGAATTGAGAACCTCCTCCTTTTTGAAGTCTGTTAAAAAAGAGTAAATGATGTATCATTGTATCTTTCAACAGACAATGGCCCATCTTCAATTTTGCGCCGCATGGCCTGTCACCTGCACACTTGATGACTTCACTTAAAGTACTTACGGGATGATATCCGTGATTTTGTGATTTTGTGTCGGGAGCTCATCGAACAAAAACAAAATCACGGATATCATCCCGTAAGTACTTTAAGTGTAGTGAAAAACCGTGAGAGTCTAAAACAGTACTTGATGACTTGTGACTGCAGTGAGTTTGCGTAGCTGAATTTCGGGCGATAAATAAATAGGTTATCTAGCTTTCTGCCATTGATGCGCAATTTAGGCCTTGAATATGTTGAAAGGGACTACAGGAGCTAAACGCGAGTTTTATAATGCAAAAAAGCATATCATTCACTGCACTAAACAAAACCAGAAAAATATATAAAAAAAAAAGAAATAGTTTTTTTGTAAATCGCAAAAAACCACTAATTGCGCACTATTCGGCCCGCAGTGACTGACGCTTTGTAGTGCAAGCTGATTAGAACTTTATTCTAACAGTATTTCAAACGTAAAACGGAAGTTTGAACCACCACAAATAGAGTTGCTAATTTAGCTCCTGTAGTCGCCTAAGTCCCATAATATATTTTATGATAGAGGGCGAGCCACGTATTAGGCGCAAATCTAGGCTGCTACTGACATCTATCTATTAGGTATCATAAAAACGTTATTGTTGTTTTCCTCGGGAACAGTACTTTTTTTCGGGATGAAAGATACCCTATGTCCGTTTCTGTACACCTGACAACGTTTATACAAAATTTCAGGATTTTCGGTACAGTGGTTTAGGTGTGAAAAGGTACTATCGAGGACACTCCCGCCTGATCACCACTAAGCAAATTTTTCTGGTTAAAGACATTTAATTCTCATAAAGAAATTTACATTTCACTTACATGAGAACAAATTTAAACATTTTAGTATAAACTAATCATTGTCCTTCGACACTCGGACTTACAAATTAACTTGACGTACCTATTTGATTGCAAATTACATATTTTATGTTCGTGGGTACTCCCAAAAATCTCTCACTGTGCCATTATACGTAAACTAGTTTGCTTGGGTGCGCGAGCTGCGCGCAGCTCGCGTGTTTGGAGTTTTTGGGAAGTATAACTTACCCTTATAAAATTTTGAGAATCTATATGCACCCCTAAATGGATTGGGAAATCCGTTAGAATTACCCCTAAAACAGTATGAAAACCCCTACGGACCCCTAATAAAACCTTATTTAAAAACTCAGACCTTTTCCCAAAGTCTGACACTCCCTCCTGCTCCGCCCAGAGCAGGAGAAGTCATTTAATGATTTCCCATCCTAAAAAAAAAAAAAAAGACCTTTTCCCATAAAAAACATTACCCTAAAGTTTGCTGAGTTACGCTTCACCCACTCAACCTTCGTTACGCTACGGAGGTCGGCAGCTCGCTTTGCTCGCCACCTCCCCCCTTCGCTCCACTCGGTCTCGCAGGTTCGCTCCGCTCAGGACCTACCTACCACCGGACAGGTTTCGACGCCTACTATAATATTTGTTCAAACACCTGATAGCTATCTCTAACCGTTATGAAGTTACAGCCCTTTCAATTTTAGGGGAGGTTGGGGAGGGGAGCTTCACCCACTCAACCATCGTTACGCTACGGAGGTCGCCGGCTCGCTTCGCTCGCCACCTCCCCCCTTCGCTCCACTCGGTCTCGCAGGTTCGCTCCACTTACGACCTACCTACCACCGGAAAGCGGAGGGGAGCAAAGGGGAGGTTGGGGAGGGGAGGGTATACAAATTTCAACGCCCCCCAATAATAAAGTATAGTAAAAATCAAAATGCCGCTATGTGTCCTAGTTTCCGAAATACGATGGGAGGAGGGGTGAAAGGGGGGAGAGGGGGGAGTTTTGGAAAATGATTTTAATTAAAAATCAGCCCCTTTATAGAAATCTGAAAAAAAAAATGTTCCAAGTCTCTTAACTTCCGAGATCCGCCTAAAGGGGGGAGAAGGGGGGAAAGGGGGACAACTTTGAAAACTGGTTTTTACTTTTCCGAGCCTCCTCTACACGAATCTGAAAAAAAAAATGTTCCAAGTCTCATGGTTTCCAAGATACGATAGGGAGGGGGGTGAAGGGGGGCGAAAAGGGGAGGTTTGGCACTTTTCCCATAGGTTTTAGAGTTAGTTGTTTACGAATCTGTCAAAAAATACCCACCTCCCCATCCAGCATCTGGGAGAACAATTCTGTCAGTGAGTGAGTCAGTGAGTGGTAATCGAGCTTTATATTATACGTAAATACCCTGCCTTGACATGAAGAGTGCGGTCCCGCTGTCATAATGCAGATACATCAGTCAGTAGTAAAACTTTTGTTGACAGCTATTTTTTTTTTTATTGAATACTTATATTTTCAGAAACATATTTTTTAAGTTTGGTTTTAAAAATATTTATCGAATTCGCACCCTTTATCTCATCGGGTAATTTATTGTAAAGTTGCACTCCCTCATAAACAAGTGATCTTCTACCTCTAGCGGTTCGCACTCGAGGAAGTACGATGTGGTCTTTTCTACGACTGCTACGGTTTTGCAATTGATGTGTTTTGGTGAATGAAATTTGTGTATGTATGGTTTTATTGAGTATTTTTTTACGAGTATGCAAGTGCAGTATACATGAAGTTGTTTGATGTTCAAGAGTTTCGTGTCCTTGTATATTTTAATTGTAGGTGTTAAGTAATCGTAATGAAAAAGCATTTTAATAATTTTGTTTTGTGCAATTTGTAGGTCTTTTAAGTTTGATTTAGGTGCATTGCCCCAGATTTCGATTAAGTACAGTATATGTGGCTTTACTAATGAATTGTATATTGTCTGGCGTACACTATATGGCAGACAGTGTACGATGTTTCGTAGTGAGCCCAATAAAGATGTCATTTTGGATCTGATGTAATCAATTTGAACCTTCCAATTTAGATGGCAGTCTAGTCTTAACCCAAGGTATTTCTCGTAGTGTTTGAGTTCGAGTATTTGATTGTCAATTGTGAGAGGTGGATGAGGTGGTATTTTCTTATTTTTGGATTTAAATATGACGTAACTAGTTTTGGATGCATTGATGGTTAAAAGATTTTGTTGAAACCAGATGGACAGTGAGTTTAGGTCTTCTTGGGCTTGATTTATCATGTCAACCATAGAATCACCAAAATAGAAAAGGCAGGTATCGTCCGCGTATAGCGAAATATGTCCGTGTATTGGAACCTTATGGATGGAATTTATGTATATCAAGAAGAATAGTGGACCTAGCAGTGATCCTTGGGGAACACCAAACGTGATATCATGCGGTTTACTTTGGTATTCGCCAACTTTAACCACCTGGCGCCTGTTATTCAAATAAGATTCGAACATTTTATACTCTACATCTGTTATCTACATAAATATATTTTTGCTTGCACTTACAACATAGAAACGCACTCTAGCCCCGCCCCGTTGACTTTGTATAGAAATAATGAATGAAAAGATACCGATTGGCCGAGCGCACAGACGACACACTCCAACCGAGAGTTATTGTTATTTTGCGCGCCAAAGTTGACGCTTTCCTAATAGGCCTAAACTTAGAGGCGTGGCTCGGCGCCTCCGCCTGATTTAAGTGAATTTTTTTTTTTACTGATCAGGCGGAAACGACCACAACTGTACCTAACAAACAAACTTACTTTCGCATTTATAATATGAAAGTTAGGATTGCAGAACTTTACACCCTGATACTCAAACCTCTAAAGAATGTTTCCTTTGTCCATCTAGGGCTCAAATTCAGGCCTCCAAACTTAGCATTCTTGCTTACGACTTTGCCTTTGCAAAGTCTTTGCAACATCCCTGTCTACCTTGGCATTTTGTAAAAGCGTGATATATGTGTTAATATAGGTACAAAACGTGCCTCATAGCTTGATTTAAATGAAGTGCTAATTGATTGACATTGTAGGTATGTACTATGATTCTTTGTCATATGCATCGTGTGACTTTTACAATTATATTTACTTACATAATATTAGTAGGTATACAATAGATTTGAACATACCACTATATCAGCAAACCCTGAAAGGTTATGTAGACGTGTAACCTATAGTACAAACGCTTTTCGCCATGAGTTACTTTATGTCTAAGTCCCAAATGTAAAATAGAGACGAGCTTCATCATTCTCCTGCCCTTATCCCAATTCATTTGCGGTCGGCGCAGCATGTCTTCTTCTTCCATACTTCTCTATTACTCGTCATCTCATCAGACACCTCCTTTCTAGCCATATCAGAGTTCAGAGTTCATTTATTTGTTTAGTCAGAAACATGAGTATGCACACACAAAGCATGCAAGATGTTAAGTCCAATGCAGAAAGGATCACAGTCATGTTTTACCTTTACGGCGTACAAATATTAAAAAGCGTATTATATAATGAAATGATGTTTATTTTTGCAAGTAGGTTTTTACAAACACTTTTACGCGTAATTTTTTAAAAACTAGATGGGGCCGGTGTTTCGTGCCTGACTACTCTGAGAAGAAACAGCCGAAACAAACTCAGAGGTCATAGTCTCTTTTGAAGTCCAGACATAATCTTGCTCAATTCACATGAGGACTATGCAGATTAGTGTCTGAGATGGTCTTTATATAAGTAATTAACATTTGATCAATTATTTCATTAATTTTAACTCTTAATATTTATAATAAAATAAAATTATTTGAATGTTTTTTCATCATCCTTCACACAGTCCATCCATCGTGTCTTTGGTCTTCCTCTACTCTTATAGCAATCTACATGAATACTCAACATTTTCCTTACTACGTTTTTCTCACTACATTTTCCTCATTCTTCCGCATCACATGTCATGTCCATACCAACTTTACCAGCGTATATTGCCGTCATTCTGGCAAGTATTCAGATTCCGGGTTGCTACTGAGAAATTTCTGATGAAAAACCCCAATAAGACGTAACGCGTGTGAAACTACAATGTCTCATCCCTGGCAGTTTTCCCAGTATACCTAATAGCAAATTATCTGTAAAGAAAGCTGTGCCAAGCTTTTGAAAGCAATTGAATTTATTTTTGATCAAATTAGTTGTTAATTATTATCAATCTTGTTTTTAATTACGCTTAGGAATTTAGTGTGATCATGTGAGAGTACATTATAATGCACTAATTTTGGCTCTGGCGCGCAATTCTGTACATGGCATACCTTTCCTAAACAAATCTACACTAATATTATATAGAGGAAAGGTAGGTCACTGACTACCTGTAACGCCTGTTCTTCTTCTTAGCGTGTCGATGGCAATCTAAATTGTGTCGGCCCAGAACTGAGCGACTAGTTTGGCGCTTTCGGTAGCGTCCATCAGTTCCTGTAGTGAACAAACAACAGGACACGCAGGACACGATATTAACTGCCCCATCGTTTGTGGAACAGCACCACATTTACACTCCAGGGCATATTCATTAATGAATCTCCACCTGAGCAGGTTTTCCTTGCTGCGACCAACCTGGGTTCGGAGTCTATTTAAAGACTTCCAGGTCAGCCATGGCAACTCATGTCCAGGTGGGAGATTTTCACCAGGTGGAACAAATGGGATTGGTAAGGATGCATTGCCTCGCCACAGCTTTAGTTTTTCCGTGAAGCGCTCGCCATTGAGTGGGGTGACACACTTCAGAAAGCTGTTTCGGCTTTTCAGCCTTTGCGACACGAGGGTACTTAGGTGTAAAGGGTGTCGTGTGTCAGAAGCCATTTTGGCTCTTTCGCTAGAGCTTGCCACTGTTCTGCGAACTTCTCGTGGCGCTATTCCTGCCAGTGGGTCAAGCATCTGTACCGGGGTTGGTTTAAGGCAACCAGTGATAATCCGGCACGTTTCGTTCAGAGCTGTATCCACTAACTTTACATGGGCTGGACGGCTCCACACGGGGCACGCAAATTCGCCAGCTGAGAAAGATAGCGCCAGCGCAGTAGTTCGCAAGACATGAGGCGAAGCACCCCACTTAGAAGAGACTAGTCGCCGTAAGAGACAGTTGCGGGTGTGCACCTTCTGCTTGATGTTATTGCAGTTTTTGCTGAAGGTCAATGATCTGTCCAGGGTAACCCCAAGATACTTTGGAAAGTTACTGTGCTCGATAGGCACCCCATCCCAAACAATGTTAAGTCTGCGCCTAGCCTCTCTGTTTCGAAGGTGGAAAATACAAGACTGTGTTTTGCTCGGATTGGGTTTGAGTGAATTAGCGAGGTAGTATGTGGTTAATTCACCGAGAGCATCTGACAAGTGGACCTCGGCCTCCTCAAACGTGGTGGCTTGGGAGGTGAGGGCAAGGTCGTCTGCGTAGAGGAAGCGGGACGTATTCGGGCTTGATGGTTGGTCGTTGGTGTATATATTAAAAAGAAGCGGTGCCAAGACACTACCTTGGGGCAGGCCGTTCCTTTATGCCCTCCAGCGACTTTTATCTGAGAGGAGGTGGACCTGGAAACGGCGGTTGTGGAGAAGTTCCCGGAGTATTCGGACAAACTTCCGGTCGCTGATCAAGGTCTCCACCTTCCACAACAGCCGTTTTAGGTTGACTGTGTCGTAGGCAGCTGAAAGGTCCACGAACACAGCGCCTGTGACCATTCCTTTCTCAAAACCATCTTCAAGGTGTTGAACGAGTTTAAGGGTCTGGTTACTGCAAGACTTGATGGGTCTGAAACCAGCTTGCTCTGGTATTAATTTCGGGTCAATAACGCTCGTAAGTCGGTTCAGCAGCAGTCTCTCGAAAAGCTTGTATGTATGGCACAGAAGAGAGATTGGACGGAAGTTTTTTGGGTCGTCTGTTGCTTTGCCTGGCTTGGGTATTGCTATGACCTTAGACTTTCTCCAGAGACGGGGTACTGAAGCTGATTCCAGACAATTGTTGAATAGTTGCAGCAACCACGACACAGCAACTGGGCCAAGATGTTTTATCTGCTCAACCGAGATGTCGTCCATTCCGGATGCTTTACCACACTTAAGGCCCCTAATCGCTACGACGCTTGTTAAAGATCTACTATTGACAACCGGGAACAACGGCTTAACGTGCTTTCCAAGGCACGGAGTGGGTGGTCAACCATACACGGACTAGTGTCATACGATAGTTTTTCCACGTACATAAATATTCTCCACAGGGTACCTACAGTTTAATCATTGAAACGTTGTACCGATCTTGTCCACCAAACTCCAAAAAAATCAATCCAGACCAGATCTAACACTAGGGTATTACACCCATTTTTTGAACCACTAAAAAAATCACAAAAATTCTATTCAATTGTTAAGTGTACTGAAAATGCATTAAAATTTTGCATTTTCAACTTTTGCGCGTAATTTGACAACAACGCTGGACGCAGTGGACGCCATATTGCTCTGTGGTCATTTGACGTCACTTGGCTATGTAAACAAATGCAGTGATTGGCAGTGATATTTGAGGTTGACAGTTGACACTTATATGTTTACATAGCCTTATGACGTAATAACATGGCGACTACTTTATTGGTGTTATGAAACAGATTAAAAAAGCTGAAACATTTGAATTGAATTTTAAAATTTAGCCGACTGCTTTTTGCCTAAGCTATCTCAATAATATATTTTTTTTTTTTTTCTCAGACAGAGTATAATAAATACCCTATTCCTCTTCCCTTCCAGGTCTTCGAACACGCCTACTCCGCGGGCCTCAGTCAAGACGACATCCTGGATTGCATAGCATCCATGCGACCCATCCCGGGCGTCGAGAAGCTGATCACAACACTAGCGGCCGAGGGATGGGACATAGTGCTGGTCACTGACGCTAACACCGTGTTCGTTACGCACTGGTTAAAGGTGCATGGGTTACTGGTAAGGATATCAACTTTTCATTGGTTTATACTATCTAAGTGGTCCATGTGACTGAAGAGGTTTTCTAGTAAATAATAACACTGGTTTACTTCCAAACACGTTCTAGAATCTCACTCCGGATCTAACCTACAACCACCTCCATAGACAGCTGACAGCTCTTATAGAGGTGTCCATAAACAACTATAATCCCTGTTATAGTTGTGTATAAGAGCTGATGTTCTACATTACAAATCGTACAGTGACCAAGCTCACGAGTCCAAGTGACACAAACCGAGATTCAAATGATTTAACACAGCTGATCCATGCAACCAACCCAGCAGGGCTATTACGTATCTTTCTGATATCCAGTGTCTATCAAGCTTCGGTTGTACACCGAACTTTGATGACAACCGTGAATGTCATAATATTGGTATTACGTATCACACTGAGTGGATATCACTTTACGGTGACTAACAGGGTCATACATAATACGAAACTAACCTTTTGACAGTTAATTTATGGACACTGAGCCCAGTTACTATCATTTCGAGCTGTCAACAGAGATACGTAATAGCCCTACTGGTTAGAACCAGTTATTTCTTCGTGACTGTACTAATATCACATCATCATGAAAATATATTAAAACTATACAACCCGGTATTGACGATAATTATCACACTTGTAGTCATACAAGTACACAAGGATCATTCTGAGAGGAAGTGATTTAGTTCTTTGAAAACAAAATGCTCTAATTGTACTAGTTAGTGCTCTGTTTATCCTTGTTGGGTAATAGCGTGATAGTGCAGTGGTGATTTCATGCTGTTCAAGGTTATATTACCATACTACTTGCACTTTACATAGTTTACAGTCATCATCTGCCTAGAATTTTCCCAACTATGTTGGGGTCGGCTTCCAGTCTAACCGGATGCAGCTGAATACAAGTATTTTACATGGAGCGACTGCCTATCTGACCTCCACAACTCAGTACTGGGTAATACGATACCCCTTGGTAAGACTGGTATGGCAACTTTGTATGGCACGTGACGACTGTCAAAGATCTACAAATGATAACCGGGGCTAACGGCTTGACGTGCTCATGAGGCACGGAGGGGACTCGATATGTAATAAAATAAATAAATATCGCTGGACATTACACTCAGCGCCATCTAGTGCCACACTAAGCAACGAGCCTTGTGTCGTGGACACGAGCTCGTTGATATACTACATAGATTATTTTTGTTTGTAAATACATACTTATTTTATTATACAGATAAACATCCATGACTCGGAAACAAATGTCCATGCTCATCACACAAACATTTGCTCCTACCGGGATTCGAATCCGGGACCCCAAGAACGTAAGGCAGCCTCACTAACGCTGTGCCATTCGGGTCGTCGTAATGGATGGTCACTCATCCGGGGACCGACCTTGGCTAGCACTGCTTAACCTTGAAGTGTGTGTGTGTGTGTGTGTGGCTGTAATTATTTAACCCCGAGCACCTCAGAGTAATTTGATAAAAAGTTGCGTAAAAATTTTCCACGTGCCATACTTAGGTAAATTAATTTGCCGCAAGATTTGAGGACCATACTCATTCCATAAATGCGATTAATTAATTGGATTTAACTCAGATAAGGATTTTCTAATAAGGTTTCGAATTTTGTGGTAATTAGAAGAATAAGTAAGTTTTAAATACTAATTCCTCGTTGATCCAGTGGTTGCAAACGCGACTGCGGAGCATAAGCTACTGGGTTCGTTTCCCGGGTCGTGCAAAATGTTATTGGGGTTTTCCATGGGACTTGAACATAACTGGCGAAATGTGAGTGTACTTTGTATTATACAGGGTGTAAAAAACCTCATAACGAAGTCGAAAGGCACTTGTTTTCGTCGTCATTGCGATCATTTTTTTGTTCTACAGCATGCCTGGGAACCTTCTAGTTACGGAGATATTGGGGGTATTACAAATTTTTATGTAAGATTTTTACTTTAAACACCTCTACGACCCGTACTATTCAATCCATCCATCAGCACAATGTTTTGAGTGCGTTACATGGAGTTCTACCACAAAACATGAGATTCACCCCAAAAATAAAAGTCGTTTCCCAGCAATAATTTTTGCGTAAAGTTACTTAGTTTGATGTACAGAATGCTTGGTTGACGGCTTCGTGATGAGGTGGTTTACACCCTGTATGTATAAGTCACACCTCTGCTTTTAGGGATTACAGCTGTGATTAATATTGGAGTGTCGTCATCATCTACCTAGCCTTTTCTCAACTATGTTGGGGTCGGCTTCCAGTCTAACTAGATGCAGCAGAATACCAGCATTTTACATGGAGCGACTGCCTATCTGACTTCCACAACCCAGTTAGTACTGGGTGATACGATATAATAAGATTGGAGTGTCGTCCCAGTAATTGGGTTTTGAAGGTCAGATAGATAGTTACTCCCAATGATACGTTTTACCGACGTCAGTGTGGCAATGCAAACACAAGCTGATCAGCTTGGGTGACCTCAGTCTGTCCTGTGCGACGCGAACTGACGTGTGTGTTCAGAAAGTGCAATACTTATACTGGGCCAGCTGTAAAAATCAAGAAGGAGGTATTTTTTCATTTGATAGTACTGTTTAGTCTATTTAAAATGGAAAATCATAAATTTTATTTTACTCAAAAATCACTGCCGCGCTGTTGCCGATTTGATACCTACCTACCTACACAGACGAGACAAGTAGTGAGTTGCATATGAGTGACAGAGAGCACGAGATAATGGCGTGCGGTGTTGTCAGTTCAAATGACGCGTTCGAATATCGACATGTTTTTATTTCTTATAATGAGTATGATTTTAAGGAGTAACCAATGGGATTTTACCAATAGAGACGATTGGTAAAATCTCATTGGTAACTCCTTAAAATACTGGTGTCCAGCTGCATCCGGTAAGACTGGAAGCCGGCCTCAACATAGTTGGGAAAAGGATGACAGAAGACAACGAGTTGAGAACGTGTGATAATCTAACTAGTTATTATCTCTTGTTCCAGGATTGCATAACGGAAATAATAACGAACCGGGCCTTCTGGCAAGGCGACCGCCTCTTCATAGAGCCTTGCATGCGCCAGACAACTTGCCCGCGCTGTCCCAGTAACCTGTGCAAGTCGCGCGCGCTAGTCGAGTGGCTCTCTAAACACACCTACAACAAGATCGTGTATTGCGGAGATGGCAGAAATGATTTCTGTCCTGCTACGGTCTTGCCCGCAAATGTAAGTATTGTGATTTTTGGGGATAGTAACTAGCGTTATAATACTGCCTCTTTGAGCATGCGGTCCTGGGTTCGATTCCCGGGTCGGGCAAAGTGTTATTGGGTTTTTCCATTAGGGATCTCTCAGTAGCTGTCACGGAGTCTGGATTTGTGCCCGGTTGATGGCAATAGGCTCGCCCCCTATTACATGGGACTTAAAAACATAACTGGGTGTACTAATTACACCTTTGACTAACTCTTTCGGGGATTCCGCTAAAACTCACGCGGGTGCACGCTCGCGCGTCTGTAGGTATTCAAAATTAGTACCAGCAGCGCTTAAACGCGCGGGCGCGCGAGCCTTTCAAAGGGTATTTTAACAGCGAGCACACCACGCATCCGCGCGATTTTAAGCTGACGGCCTAATAGTACATTGTAATACAAGGGGTAAAATTACCCATTATAATTATATGAGGTAGTTTTACTACCGAGCTTTGGGATTTTAGCGCCGTGTCTGTACTTTCACTTTGAGTGCGAGAAAAATAGTCAATTTAGTCAGACAAACAGACAGATGGACAGACAGACGGACAGACAGACGGACAGACAGACGGACAGACAGATGGACAGACGGACAGACAGACGGACAGAGAGACGGACAGACAGACGGACAGAGAGACGGACGGACAGACGGACAGACAGACGGACAAACAGACGGACGAACAGACGGACAGACAGACGGACAGACAGATGGACAGACGGACAGACAGACGGACAGAGAGACGGACGGACAGATGGACAGACAGACGGACAAACAGACGGACGAACAGACGGACAGACAGACGGACAAACAGACGGACAGACAGATGGACAGGGAGATGGACGGACAGACGGACAGACAGACGGACAGACAGACGGACAAACAGACGGACGAACAGACGGACAGACAGACGAACAAACAGATGGACAGACAGATGGATAGACAAACAGACAGACAGACGGACAGGCAGACAGATGGACAGACAGACGGACAGAAAGACGGACAGACAGATAGACAGACTGACGGACAGACAGACAGACGGACAGACAGACAGACAGATGGACAGACAGACAGACGGACAGACAGACAGACGGACAGACAGACGGACAGACAGACAGATGGACAGACAGACAGACGGACAGACAGATGGACAGCGAAGTCTTAGTAATAAGGTCCCGTTCTTAGCCTTTGGAGTTTGTCTATGTCACATGAAGGAAATTAAAAAACTAATAACTTTTACTCCCTAGAGACTAAAGTGGTCACTTTAGTCCCGCTTCGTAGGGCTATATTGGCGTACTTTTAGAGCATGAGAAGTGAAAAATGTCTTGTTGGTTGTCACCATTTGCTATTGATATTAAGTTCGTTTTCGTTTTTTCCAGTCGATAGTCTTCCCCCGTCGCGGCTACCCCCTGGACGACCTCATAAAGAAGACCCTGGCCTCCCCAACACCCCAAGTGAAAGCCAGGGTAGTTTCCTGGACGGACTGCCACCTCATACTGCATGTGATCTTCCCTGGGAACTCTACTGACCCAGCTACTATAGCTGCGCTACAAATGTGATATTTAGGCTTAAGTTGGTGTAAATTAGTCTCTTCGACGACGAGTTTCTGATTTGAGTATAGGATTGTAGAACTTGTTAACTTCTTCAACGTTTGGCGACCCAATGCTGAGTGTTGATCTATTTTAAATATCTCCACTTTTGGCGGTTTTGTGTCATGGCTGTCATAGTTTCTTCTTAAACTCTTATAAAGATGTTTCCGTCAATGTGCTGTGGTTGCTCAGTAGTTACGATCCTGACGTACGAGTGGCAGGCGCATTACTTTTTGTAATTCATCTCAAAACGGTGAAGGAAAACATCGCGAGGAAACTGGGCATGTCCTAGAACCAAAAATTCGAAGACATGTGACATCTACCAACCTGCACTGGGCAAGAGTGATGGATTATAGCCCACTCATAGAGAGGAGGCTTGTGTCCCAGCAGTGGGAACATTATAGCCTGATCATACTTACGCTTATGCTGCAATGTAATGTAGCACTCTAAATATAAAATTTTCAACTTATGTAGATTTTGACATGTCCTTAACTTAAATGACTTAATTCAGAAGCCGTCAATAGTCTCTTCTCTTTAGTGTTGTTGAAAAATATTGTCGTTACCTCGCGTCCTAAACAAAGCGATCGGTCACCTGAATACACGAGCCCCGCGTTTATATGTCATTCATTTGTTTGGAAAAGCGCCATCTATCGGCGAGAGCATGCGTTCGGGACCGCCGAACAAAATTACGTTTTCGCTTTGGTTAGGACCTTATAGAGTCAGTTTAAGAAATTAAGATGTTATGTAGTGGTGAAAGTCTGTAGTCGATTGAGAATGCGGGGGTAAAATTCTGAAATAAATATTGACGTTTCTCTTAAGAGACATTTTATTTGTAATTCAAAATTCATCAAAAATAGATTTTTGGCAGATTGTGTTAAAGTTGTCTTCTCAAACGGAAGGGATGGTTTTCGCACATAAAATAAATTGTTTGTATGACGTTTTCAAACTGTATGTATAATGCGCACCGTGCGTATGCTGAGTTGGGTTTCCTGTGTTCGACTCCAAGGACGGGCAGTATTTTCCATTAGGAATATCTCAGTAGCAGACCCAAGTGTGGGTTTGTGCCCTGTTGATGGCAGTAAGGTCGCCCCCTATACATGAGATGAGACTTAATCATAACTGGCGCAATGTGGATATAATTACATAAAGGGTGTAAAAAACCTCTTAACGAAGAACCTCCTCCTCGTTAAGGGGTTTTTTACAACCCGTCCCGTTCTCCCCGTCATTACGATCATTTTTTTGTTCTACACCATACCTGGGTACCTTCTAGTTGCGGAGATATTGGGGGTCAAAGTTCCAACTTTTTGACAAGTTTTTTTTTTTAAATACAAGTTTTTATTGTAAGATTTTTACTTTAATTCGATCCACCCATCAGCACAATGTTTAAAGTGCGTTAATTGAGTTCTACCACAAAACATGATTTTTCACCTCAAAAAAAAAAGTCGTTGCTCGGCAATAATTTTTGCGTGAAGTTACTTAGTTTAATGTACAGAATGCTTGGGACGGCTTCGTGATGAGGTGGTTTACACCCTGTATGTACAAATAGGTAAATGGTCTGTCTACAAAAAAGGTAAACACTTTATTAATTATTTTTAGAATTAATTTATTCATAATTAATTTATATTGTTAAGAATTTAAGATGTATTTCGTCCATCTAAACTAAATAAATTGATCTTTGTTTTGAACATTTTTTGTATAATAACACCTTTTACACTCAGGGGAGGTGCTTGTCGCTGATAATAACAGCCACAGGAAACGATTATCTAAGGTTAAGCAACGCTAGCTGAGGTCGGTCTGTAGATAGGTTACCGCTGCTCCGTGCCTCGGAAAGCACGTCATACCGCTCCTGGCTTCCGGCTGATGAGATGTAAAAATGAGCACGTCTTTGACGTAACGGGTAGTTAGAGTTACAAACCCTTATGTCAGGTAACCAGTCTTACCAAAAAGGTTTCGCAGTAACTGGGTTGTGGAGATCAAATAGTATAGCGAGACGACAAAAAAATCGTAATTAGTCCGTCACTTAGATTATCAAAAAATATCTGACCCGTGTTTTTTATTTTGTTACGTAAATACGACGCTTTTAAAATTCTCAATACGTCACGCCATGGTATAATTTTTAGCTAGTTCTGACGTCACGAGCCCCCACTCCCGAGTTTTGATGCGTTTTATCTTTGTCAATATTCATTGATTTACAAAAACGTAAAATACATGTCCATTAATTTCCAATACTCTAACTGACGGACTAAATAGATTTGCATTTTTTTGATACTGTCGTCATGCCTATTAGGCATGCGCTTTGCGTAAAGTGCTGGTATTCAGCCACATGGAAGCTGACCTCAACGTGTTGGGAAAAGGCCACGCATACGATGATCACTCAATGAAAAGTCAAAAAATTATATCTAACATCTTTTATTACGACAAATAACTTATAAAGTTTATAGACAATATTTCTTACTTTTTAATAAAAAGCGCATGCAACGCCATCTAGCGTCTCGTTAAGCAACACATTTTAATAGGTACATTAACCTTAAACCTACGAGAAATCTACCAAGAAGCCATTTTGGTAGAATTTTAGACTTTCCACATAGCAACATCGAGAGGTTATTTTGATATGGCAACATTGGAAATGGCAGTGATTGGTTAGCTTGATGGTAGATTTTCTCTTTTCCTAACATTATTTTGTTAATTTAATACTGATGATAATAATTAGGTCGTAAATGCGTTGATAAGTGTTACCATTTAATTAATTTTCTACCTTAATGGTAGTAAATAAATAGGGAATGCTTTAAATTACAATTTTCTTAAAACTATATAGGAGGTATGATAGTGTGTTGTTGATTGTCGTTCTCCAAGTCAAATGATTATAATTATGAATACAAGTTTAAATTAATTTTAAGCGCTCTATATATTTGAATGTTCAATGATAGCTGACATTTCAAAGTAGATAAATTGATACCTTCTTTAACTACACTAAGCAACACCTTAGTTAGCCTTACCGAGTGCTTATTTTCATGAAATCTAAGAGACACCTAAATGATTGCCTGACGAAGTTGAATTTTTAACTTTCAGTTCAGCGCCAAGAGATGAAAATCCAAAAGCAAAGTTAAGACCTGACATTCTATGGATAAAACGTCACAACAACACTTTAACACAACTCCTTCAATACTTAAAGTTTACTTTACAAGCTGATTCAGCAACATAACTATAAATATTTTATTTATATAAGTATATTTTTTACAAAAAATCTAAAACGAAAAGATATGAGGCTCAAACCTAGAGTTATAGGAACGAATAATAGTTTTATTTTCATTTTCGATCCACTTTTTAAGTAATAAGTCAGATAAAAGTAAGTTGTGGAAGTCAATTAGGCAGTGGCTCAAGGCTAAACAGATGATGATAAAACCTAAATCTCGACTAAGTAATGATATCATAGAAGCACAGCCTTAGACATAAGGCTGGGGTATCTGCTAAATTAGCAACCCTACTTGTGGTGGTTCAAACTTCGTTTGAAACACTGTTAGAATAAAGTTCTAATCAGCTTGCACTACAAAGTGGTTGTTACGTCTGTCGCTGCGGGCCGATTAGTGCGAAATGAGTGGTTTTTATTAAATTGTAGCCTAATAAATCATTAGATCAAAATGCCAATTGTACACTTTGTGAAGAAAAAAGTGAAAAATATTTGTGTGAAAAAAAAATACTAAAGCTTAATGCCGTTTAGGAGTAGTTACGAAATTTCAAAGAAAAAATGACTTCACTTCGAATATTTTTTTCATATAGTAATAATAAAGTTAGAATTATTTCAATTGTACCAATTAAAGTTTAGAGTCTAATAAGCAACATACATTTTTTTTGCACCTTTATATTCACTCATCAAAGAGGAGTTACATGGAGAAAACCTCTCGTTAGCTGGTACCACCCCCTTAAGGCTGTGCATCTTTGACGTCATTACTTAGCCGTCTGGGCTTTATCTTGGACATGTTCCCGTCTCTTTCTTGCACGTGTAGATTGACAGCTGTGCGATAATGACAGAAAAAACACATAGCTTACCAAAGTACATATGTATATGTTAAGTTGCGTTGGTAGTTTTGGGCCTAGATCTGTCTCAGGGAGTTTAAGTAGGTATATATATATATCATTCGTTCCTACTACCCTAAATTGTTTGCTTAAAGCTAACTTACTTAATTAGATAAGTATTTTTATGTCTTAAATGGCAAGATTGTGTTTAGATCAACATGGGTTAATGCCCCAGGCAGAAGTAGCTGGCAAGAAGGTGATAAAAAGGACGTTTTTTAAAACAGCAACAGACGGAGCTATCCTCAATTTCAGTCTTAGTTTTGACATTTCGATCTTCATTATTTTTGTCTAGGCCAGAGAGAAATAATAAAGATGGAAATGTCAAAAAGACAAGTGACATAAGCTATCGAAAAGCTTATGTCAATTCTGTTGAAAGTCCTTGTTTAAATATGGAACGGTTGGAAAGCGAACGTCACTTGTCTAGCCTTGTGTTTCAGATTGACTGTAAAAGACCAATTTCAACATTGCTCGTGTCGCTTCTTTTCGTATATAATTTTACCTGTGATTTGGTTTAACTGTCAAAATTACGGTTATGTTTATTTTCGTCTTGTTATGGTTGATGGGTTTTGGGATTGGGTTGTTGCTGTCAGAGGTAAAATAAATGTGAAAGGACTTGCGATTTCATCTGATTAGATGTCAGAATGAATATTTAAGTATTCACATAGTGTAACAGAATGAAATACAATAGTAAATTATGTGATGTCGCTATAAAATCATAAAATAGAAAGTGTGGACTAGATACCATCTTTTTTTCTCAAGAAAGATGTATATTTAGAAAAAAAGGTAAACTCTTTAAGCAAGTAAATTTGTGTTTCTTTATGACGTTTTTTTTTTTAAATTAGTACGTGGTGTTGTAAGCCTAAATTTTAAATTTCTACTATTTCGATAAATTAAAATTTTCTTAACTAATTTTAAACGCCAATAGATTACAGATTACATAATACTTAGACAACTAGCTTAAATAAATTATTTTATAAAAAATAAACAACATAATTATAAAATAATATTAATAATAAATAGTTTTTAATTACATGAAATGAACACATTGATATCATATTTCTTTTATTGTTGTTAAAATTGCAAAAACAATTTCCTTTTTACATATTGTCATGGATAAAATATTTCATGATTATTATGAAAATATACTATTTTAACGACCATAGTACGTTCAAATTAAAACAATTTAATTATTAAGTTAATAAAATTTTAATAGGTAAACTTTATTTTTTTCAATAAAACTAAAAGCCTCAATTCAATTTAAATAAAATATACCAATCATTTTTAATCTTCAATCTTGAGATTGATAAATCAACCAAGTTGGTTGATAAATCATAATTGTTGAATTAATATTTAAGCGTATTTTGGCTTTACAGCGCAAATTATTTGAGAAGCAATTGTATGCATTTCAATAGACGAAGCAACAAGCATTGTCGATATGTCACATCCACAAAAGTATTGACCGCCCCAAAAGGCTGCGTCCTAACCAAAGCGATCATCACATGAACATGACGCATATTTCTTAGGCGAACCACACTGTCAGAGAGACACCTTTTGATTTTTTTGAACAAATAAGTGAAATTATGAATGACTTTAGTTAGGACCGAGGGGGGAAGCGGCTAGATGCAAAGATGTATGTATTTTTTTTTCTTTATTAGATTACGTGTCGGTTTGTCTTAATAACGAATCCACCTATATGTTATTTATTAAGTATTATTTAGTTTAAATTTAACGACTGTGTAAGCCTATAGATAGATACTACCTAACATACAAAAACGTTATTTATTTACCAAAAAGTAAGCATATTTTAATACGCGAAGAACTGTTTTGGTTTTTTCTACAACCAGTCTTGGTGTCGTTTTACCCAAAAACTTTGTTGGGATGTTCAGAAACTGCTGCTGTATACATCTAGTTAGGATGGAAGTCGATTTAAAATAGTTGGGAAAAGGATAGACAGACGGAAATGGACTGTATTTGATAGATACTCAAACTTTAGTTTACCTTATCATAAATGACAATTCAACGCGTTTGTAATTTCTAGGTAATATTGGATATAAATTGCCTACTTCTACACATTTAGGCCGTTACTACTTCAGTGTATAATTCTTATTTCAAAATGGGGGATAAATTCGTTTCCTTAATATTGAGTTTTCAAGTAAACTGCATTATTTTTTTGATCAAACACTAAGGGCCCTCGCTCAACGTGACTTTTTGCTACGATGCGAACGCAAAATGGCCACGATACGGTCGTGATGCTGTCGTTGGCTGTGCATCTTTGCGCTCATAATCTCGATTCTCTCACACATCAGTGTCGATACAGAAACAGTCGTGCGTTTTCCATAGACTCAGGAGCGTAACTGACGCGCGTTTTTATCTTTTCTGTCGCGCGTTGCAGATGCGACTAACGTAACGTGTAAACACGCTTCTGCATCACCGCTATCCTGATAGCGGTGATGCAGAAGCGTGTTTACAAAACGCGCAACAATCTCCATTCTGCTGCCATAGTCCCAATTTAATTTGGGTCGGCGCAGCAGGTCTTATTCTTCCATACTTTTCTATTGCTCAATATCGATTCAAAAAGAGCTCACGCCGTGAGCAAAGAGCAAGGGGTTTGCACATTATTTAATATTATTTAGAAATCAGTCAGTAGGTATTCGAAGCAGTGACTAATTTTGTTTCAAGAGCATAGTCAAAGAATTATTTAATGTAAATAATACAGTTTACTCAAAAAATATAAAAATGTATACTGCATGAGATATTTATTTGAAATAATTTCAACTTTACAGATGTCACACAAAAGTATTTTCAAATCTATAAAGTTGATTTTAATTTTCTACTAATATTTTTAAATACAAATGCTACTATAAATATATTTGTAGGGTTGTATGAAAATTGTAAAAAAAGCGTTTTTTATTGTCTATTGCCTGGGATGAGCTCGTTAGTTGTTAATTAGTGTTGCCATTAATAGTTATCTTTTTACAAAAGTATTTTGTACTTTTTAACTACGGTAAGACTATAATAAAAAATGTTAGTCGTATGTTATTAACTGTTAGTTTTTCAAATACAATGTTTCTTTAAAATTATTGGAACTGTCTGAAAATCTTTCTGCCATTTAAGTTTACATTTTCAATGTGGCAACACTTTAACTTTTTTTTGGTAATAAAAATAAAGGTGTAGCGGTTGTGGACCCAATTGCGTAGGTACCTAAATGAATTAGGACAAGTTTTAGAATCTATAATTCATAGCACAAATTTTACTGGTGAGGGCAAATTTGAATTAGTGTATAACGGTCGTTCTTTATTTATTATCTCTAAGGTTAGTTATTAAATTCCTTAATAAATGACCTATCATAATTTACTGGTATTCTATGATATTGGGAGATTTTATTTTATTTTCTAAAGGTGTTTTTCTATCATACGCTTATTTTGTAGTGATGTCTTTAATATGACGGTTTTTCATTTCAAACGGATTATTCATGAACTAGGGTCGTTCATGAAATAAGGTCGTTCATGAATTAAGGTCATTCATGAAATAGGGTCATACAGAAATTAGGGTTATTCATGACCTAGGTAAGTTTATGAAGGTAATAAATGACTTGGGGTTGGTTCATGGTCAGTCTTGTTCAGTGGAATGGGGTGTTTCGTGCGCATTTCTTGCCGCATGCGCACTTCCTGACTATTTCGATATCTTTGGTGTACCGTGTGCCGTCGGAGCAAATTAATCTTATCTGAAAATAAAACAGGGAATAATTAAAAGTGTACTACCATGATTTTATGATAGAAAGAGGGAGACAGACCAGGGGCCCTACTCCCCTACTCTCTAACGCTTCGTCCGTATATTCGGATCCATCCGTCTCTCTCGCACACGTCTGCAGGTGAGTGCGAGTGAGAGAGACGGATAGATACGAAAATCCGTATATACGGACGAAACGTTAGAGAGTAGGGTTTCAGGACCAGTTGCAAAGAGATACTTTGGCGCGTGACCCAAAGTAGAACAAATGCCGCCATTTTTTTTTTCAAAACTATTTTTCAAACGAATTTTACTGTTTATCTACATACATTTTTTCTCAGCCAAATGTTCCTTGTGGCACTGCGGAACTAGTTTTAAATTCCATTTTAAGTATCTTAAGGGTCGGTTAAAGTTGTAGACAGTTAATTAAAATGCTTAGGACTTTTAATAACTGAGAGCACTTTTAAACGGCATTCAAGAGCTGTAATTCCTAAAACTTTGTAGCCTATGGGCATCACAGAATTAATACCAGCGCTGCGACAGTTTTTTTAATGTTACAGCACCATACTGAGATAGGGGTCGCTTGGCCAAAAACAACTTTTTTTTCATTTTGTTTCAGTTTTATTGTTTGTCTTGTGCGGTTTCGATGTAACAAAAACGTACTAACACTATTCTATTATTTATCAGATTGCGTTCATCTTTAGTGGTAAAATTCACTATTATTCTCTAAAAATCGCTAACTTTCGATAGCTAATTACTAACGAATAAATTCGGTTGCAATAATGAATGTCGTTATCTGCGTACCTTTCTCTTCTTAGTCTTCCTGGGCGCGCAGCAGTGTCCCTTGGCGCAGCCGCCCCCGCCCCCCGCGCCGCCCCCGCCCCCCGCGCTCCGCGCCACGCAGCGCGCCCCCCGCACCGCGCGCCGCGACCGGCACAGGCCTTCTGTGATTAGTTCACGGGTCGCCTCCTGAAAAAGTCCTCATATTAGTAACTGTAACCACTAAGCTAATTTTTGCTTGTACTTACAACATACAAAACGCTCTCTAGCCCCGCCCCGTTGACTTTGTATAGAAATAATGAATGAAAAGATACCGATCGGCCGAGCGCACTGACGACGCACGCCATTCGAGAGTTATTGTTATTTTGCGCGCCAAAGTTGACGCTTCCCTAATAAGCCTAAACTTTAAGGGGGCGTGGCTCGGCGCCTCCGCATGATTTAAGCAAAAAATTTTTTAACTGATCAGTCGGAAAAGACCACGACTGTACAAACCTTCCTGCAGGCGCCTATGGCGGGGGTCGGCTGTGAGGGCGCGTGCTCCGACGGCTTCTGCTGCTTGTGTGACGGTGCAGCTGGAATAAAGCAATTGATAAATAAATATCGCTGGACATTACTTACACCGCCATCTAGTGCCACACTAAGTAACGAGGCTTGTGTCGTGGACACCAGATAGTTGATATACTACATATATACTTCTTTTTTTGGAAATACATAATTATTATAAATATAAACATCCATGACTCGGAAACAAATGTCCATCGATCATCACACAAACATTTGCCCCTACCGGTATTCGAACTTGGGACCCTAAGAACGTAAGGGAGCCTCACTACCGCTGCGCTATTCGGGTCGGTAATACAAACATTATTTTTAATCTAGATCGACACAACAATTCGCATGCACTCCCTGAATTATTCCTAAGCCTTGATTGTCAAGAAATCTACGTCCTATTCACAATTTACACGATGCGACGATCGCCTAGGTTATACGAGGTTACCAGGGTGCAATTCTTATTTCTTGACAAGCCAAAAGTAATCGTTATTTTGTCCCTACTGTACTATCGTGGACACTCCCGCCTGATCACCACTAAGCTAATTTTTGCTTGCACTCTCAACATATAAACGCTCTCTAGCCCCGCCCCGTTGACTTTGTATAGAAATAATGAATGAAAGACAATACCGATCGGCCGAGCGCACTGACGACGCACGCCAAACGAGAGTTATTAACTGATCAGGCAGAGAAGACCACGACTGTAGATAGTGTTTTGAGGTATTTATTCCGTCCTCATGAACGTACATCATGGAATTATGAAGGTCTCACTAATACTGGCGGAGCAAAAAAAGGAGTTTGATCATGGTTAAATATAATGTACCTGGTGACGCTTGCACGTTGCTGATGGCTTGCTTCCGCTGTGCTATCTTGCTGCCTTGGGTGATCACTGGGGCACCACCTAAGAACAACAAAACTTCGTTTACTCCGAGTTATTGACTTTTTTTAAAAGTGTGGGAATTCCACTTAGTTAACCATGACAGAACAAACTTGAGATATAAGACAATTCTTATACCTTTTTTTTTTTCGGATGGTAAATCATCAAATGACTCCTCCCGCTCTGGGCGGAGCAGGAGGCAGTGTCAGTCTTTTACTGACTAAAACCCATCCATGTTCCTTCATCGCCCTTTGTGTTCCGGGGCCACGGTATCTCTTTCAAATAGTCCCGCAGCCTCGGACAATTCTTATATCTCAGGTTTGTTAAACCGTTGTTGTTTGTTTGTGTTGTTTATGGTGGTGGGCGTTGTTGTTGTTGTTATGTGGCCTTCAATAAGGCTAAAACAGTCATCGTATGCTTAGGCTGAAATAACGTAAATATTAATTGCGATTAAGAGTGCTATTGGCTGATACTCACTGATGGAAGCCCTGAGCTCACACTGAGGGCCTGCGGTGCCCGCCCTGCAGCGGCAGGTGTAGTCTGATGGAGAACCTTCTTCTCTGACGCAGCGGCCTCCTCGGGCGCACGGGTTGGGGACGCAGGGGTCCTGAAAGCAGACGGTGATTAAATGGCTGATTTGAAAATCAAAATGGTTAGAATCTAGCTAGATTTTTGGACGAAACAACTTTTGGAGTTTAAAATTGAAGCATGATGAACGAGTGCTGACTGTTCAATGTGTAATCCCACACACCCTGGGTAGGCAGGTCAGCATGCCGGGCTGCCTACCCAGCCTGCCTATTTTTAACATGGCTTGTGCTGTGTTCTTGTTCCCCCCAACCGTTTATTACCCACCTAATATAATAAAAACTCAAAACTCAAAGCATTTATTTCAATTAGACCATTACGGCACTTTTGAATGTCAAAAATACAAAACAAAGCTACGGTCCCAGTCATAAGGCATAATAACTTGAGAAAGTACTGTAGTTGCCCATTCCCTAGCGTAGATCTCTATGGAGAAGAATGGGCAAGAAACTCCATGGACACTCTTTTAAATCAAAATGTTGTTACAAAATCTTGGTTCATCATCATCATCATCATCATTATTATACCTATTAATGTTCCCACTGCTGGGACACAGGCCTCCTCTCTATGAGAGGGAATGGGCTATAATCCACCACGCGGGCCCAGTGCGGATTGGTAGATGTCACATGTCTTCGAATTTTTGGTTCTAGGACATGCCGGTTTCCTCACGATGTTTTCCTTCACCGTTTTGAGAGCAGCGGTGATGAAATAAATTACACAAAGTAATGCGCCTGCCTGGGTTCGAACCCACGACTTACTGTTCGTAAGTCGGGGCCGCTACCACTGGGCCACCGCTGCTCGCGCTCGAAATCTTGGTTACATCATTAATTTTGTGATTAAACATATATGTGAGAACAATGTAGAAAGACGTGCACATTAGGAGCGTCCAACTAATGGCAACTGAATAAAACGTGTGGAGCCTACAAGCTAATGTTGCCGCTGCAATGCAATGCGAGAGCGAGAGAAGAACAGCTGGCTCCAAAATATTTTGGGACCACCACGACCATATCATTCGTGACAGCGCGGGAAATAACCACTTGAATTTATGGCGAATGAATTCCCCGGAGGAGTTTTTCCACGAGGAGTTTTAATACACTTCTTTACCTGGTTATGTCTGCCTGCATCTTCTTGAACAAAGACAGTAGCCTGCACAGCACTGGTAGGCTCGTCTTCTCCACATCCCGCTGATGTCCTCTGCACCCTGACTGCGTTCACGTAGTCTACTCGCTTGTGGTTGATCCAGGCGGCTTTCAGACATCCTGTAAGGAAAGTGCGCGATAAATGAGATACCTATTCTTTCTATGTCATGACTTTAGCTTTATAGTAGCGATGTAGGAAGACATATTGCTAGTTATTTTATACGACTGATCTTATGCCATTAATTCCGGGGTGATATAAGTTATTTTTGTACACACTTTTTTATCTTTATGTACATAACACACCTGTAATCCCCGAAGATAAATAAATATCGCTGGACATTACACAGCGCCATCTAGTGCCACACTAAGTAACGAGGCTTGTGTCGTGGACACCAGATAGTTGATATACTACATAGATACTTTTTGTTTGCAAATGCATACTTATTATACATATAACATCCATGACTCGGAAACAAATGTCCATGCTCATCACACAAACATTTGCTCCTACCGGGATTCGAACCCGGGACCTTAAGAACGTAAGGCAGCCTCACTACCGCTGCGCCATTAGGGTCGTCAAACCCGGAAGGTTAGGCAGATGATTACCCAACCGGACACAAATCGAGATCCCGTAGCTGATACTGACAAAATTCTTGATGGAGAGATCCAATAACTCTTTTCTCGACCCGAGAATCGAACCCAGAAATTCATGCTCAACAGTTAAGCTTGCGACCACTCGGCCAGCGAGGCATCTTCTATCTTCATAAGCAATTCTGATAGTTAAAGAAACACGAAATAGTAATATGATACTATTTGGATGAGTTTCAAGGTGTAGATAAAAGACCAAAACTAACCTCCTTACGTGTGTCTACAGCGTTCAAGTTTGTTTACATACAGAGTTTTCAATTTATTAAAATACACTTCAGACAAGACGTGGATTCCTTTTCCAAAGCGGTACACGTTGAATAGTCAGCCCTAATATTATGCAATCACATGAGCAATGAACTTATATACTAACTGGAATGAGTACGAACAAAACGCTAAATGCTTTTATGCTATATATAATTTTAACGGAGTCCTCGAATCCCCGAATACAAAAGTCGTCTGGATAGACGGATAGGTTGCAAAATAGATAGTTTGCAACTGGACTGTACAGACATATAATTAAGTTATAGGTAATAAGTTAACATAAAAAGTTAATGTCATTCACTCTTGTGTTGCAGGTCATCATCATTAAATAATAAAATAACAGTAGTCTGTAACTGTCTCAAGAGTTAGTATGATTATTGGACACCCTGTTAGAAAGAGACAACATCCACTCTCGAAGCTTTCTCGCTCGGAACGTTTTTGCGTTGCCCGTCCTCATTCCAGTTAGTAGATAAGTTCATTGGACTTGAGCTATTCTCTTATAGCTCATGCCCATCAAAAGGAAGATGAAAGCTTACCTTTAAAGCTAGTTATGTTTCGTAGATGCCACTTGCTGAAGGCTTCCTTAGCGATGTCCTCCGGCACTCCTCCGAGGTACATCGGACGTTCTAGTCGGAGATACTCCTTGGTACCTGGAAATACAAATAAGTATAAATATTTTACTGACATGATTATACCGTCGCCGACTCGTATTCACACCAGATTATCACACCAGTGTGACAAACAGATTTGTTTTTTCTCGTTTGTCACACCACCGATTTTTCCACACCATTTATTGCTAACTAGTGCTGTCCTATTGATACTACTTCATCATCATCATTTCAGCCAAAAGACGTCCACTGCCGGACATAGGCCTCCCCGCGCGTGTCGCCACATTGACCGGTCCCATGCGACTCGTATCCAGCGGATCCCCCGCAACCTTCACCAGGTCATCGCTCCACCTAGTGGGAGGCCTTCCAACGCAACGTCTTCCAGTTTCGCGGTCGCTATTCCAGAACATCCCGGCCCCATCGGCCATCCGTTCTGCGAACAATGTGCCCTGCCCACTGCCAGTTAAGTTCGGTTTGGTATACTATTTAGTTAAATTAAAAACCTTCAAATTAATTTTTTACTAACGTGATTATATTTCATGAAACCTACGGGCTTAGGTAGTGACCATCAGCTATGGCGGTGATGGAAAGTCAGTAATCAATCAATGAATTGTATTGAAATAAACTACCGTTTAGTTAATGAAAAATAAAAAGAGCCTCGATGGTTTTCAAAGGGTCTGACGTTTGATCGTACAATTTAGGAATTTATTCATAAACTCCGCTTAAACATCTGGCGTACGTAAATTTAAGCAGTAACATAATATCACGCCTTTAAGTCCTGAAGGGTAAGGCAGAGGTGTATCTAATGGTACACCCACATTTTTAGCCAGTTTTTGCAGTATATTTATGTCCCTAAAGATTTATATTCACAGATTTTACAGTCAACCGCGTTATAGCGAGAGTTTGGTTATCATACCAACCTCAATTTTTGACTTCTGGATTTAACCATAAGACGACAACTCACCTTCATTGATGATAGACCTCGCCGGGCCATCGTCCACCTTCAGGGTGAAGTTCTTCTTGATGGCGATCAGCTCCGCCTTGTGGTAGTTACCGTCGGACACCATCTCGAAACTGAGATAATAATAAAACTGTATCATGTACTAGTTTGCAATTTTCTATATTTTAGGAAACTTCGTCTATCTTTGATTGGCTGTATCTTCGTTAATATTGGGTCTGAAAATTTGGTTCACAAACGATTTTTTAGGGAATTTAATGTGCTTCAACTTTGACATGCAATGTGGTACCTACCTACTCAAAATGTTCTTGGTTTTAAAAGCTAGAAAATTTCGAGGTGCTCGTATTTTTTCAGTTTGATGTTATGCACCCTGACAAATGAGCACACGTTTCCGATACATGCTGTATACCAAAAAAACACGTTGATTCGTTGCTCCATTGCTGTGTTGCAGAAAGATAAATAAACAAACACTATCGCAGTAAACATAGGAGAATTAATTAGGTCATAACATACCTATACATCGTAGAAGTGGGATGGTTGCCGATATCGTAACTGATGCGAATCCGTCCGTTGAACAGCTCCACAGCAAGATGCTCGTTCTCCCCGAAGTACATCAACACACCGTGGAGTTGTGTTGTACTAAATACTAGAAGATGAAAGAAAAATAGATAGAATACTCCTTGATATACATACTACAAATTATACTATATTAAGTATAACATGAATGTGGGAATATAAGGTGGGTTAAGTGGCAACACTGATTGAATGAGGTAATGTAAGATGATGGAGTGACAACACGGTATGTCAAGGAAGGATGCGCGGAGAGCATTAATATAAGCACGACGGACGACGAATAACAAAGATGGAAGACGTAAGATTTTTAGAAGATTATATTATTTAAGAAAGTAACGTTTGCTTGCTGTTTCATTTTGGAATCCCACAACACATACTACATTTTGGGGGCTCGTCCGGGATTTCGAAATAAAATAAAACGAAGTGAAGCAAATGTTTCTGCGTAGCGGGTTTGAAAAAACAACCACGATGACGTCGGCAGCAGAACAAATGAAGATGGATGCTGCAACAGGCTCCATGCTTCAAATGAGCGTGGACCTGATACCAAAGTTTAACGGTCAGGACAAAACGTATCCAGTGGCGCGGTGGATACAAGATGTTGAAGATAACGGTGAAATCTGTGGTTGGACACCATTACAACAACTGCTTATGGCAAGAAGATCTCTGTCAGGCACCGCAAAGCTTTGGATTCAAGCTGAACGCCCTCACAAAACATGGGAAGAACTCAAAGCGGCCCTGAGTAAAGAGTTCCCTGACACGGTCGACATCAAAACAATACACGAGCTTATGAGCCAGCGAAAGAAAAGACGTGACGAGAGTTGCATCGACTATATGATGGTCATGAAGGAATTGGGGAAAAGAGGAAAGATACCCGATTACGTGGCCATAAAATACATCGTTGATGGCATAGTCGACCACGAGACCAATAAAATAATTTTATACGGTGTAACTACGTATCCTGATTTTAAAGAGAAGCTTAAAATCTATGAGACTGTGAAAGAAAAGATGAAACTGGAATATTCTAGAAGTTCCTACAGAAACGAAAAACGCGGCGTCACACGTCACGAAAAAACGTTGAAAAGATGCTATAACTGTGGGGACGGCGATCATGTGTCGGATGACTGTCCGCAGAAGGCACAAGGACCAAAGTGCTTTAACTGCAATGAATATGGTCATATTGCACCGAAGTGCCCGCATAAAAAAAACATGGCTGTAGGCGGCCGTAAAGAAGATTCGAATTGGAGTTCACCAAGTTGGCGTAGTTCCAGCATTTCCGGCGAAAGAAAAGACCACAACGGCGCATCGACAAGTGGGAGCAGGAGCGGCGAACGTGTGAGCAAGCAAGCAATGTTCGGCCAATCACCGTCCAACAACGCGGATTATACGTTACACTCACAGAATGACAAGATGACAGATGACGGCAAAGATTTAAAAACTCAAATTCAAAATGAGTATGACAGTTACGATGTAAACAAACAATGGCGACGGGAAAAACCTTTAAAGATCGTAGAATTATGTGGAAAAACGACAAATGCTCTTATTGATTCAGATAGTATAGGTTATATTGGCAGCGAACAACTGAAGAGCCAAGTGGTAACTTTGGTCAAAAATTACCATCCTAATCAAACAAAGGATATTCCCATACAACTGAAGATAGTTCTCAAGGATGATGTTCCAGTTGCTCAAAGACCACGTCGATTTTCATTCGTGGAGCAAGAAGAGGTTGACAGACAGGTAGCGGACTGGTTAAACCAAGGAATCGTTAGGGTAAGCTATTCAGAATACGCTAGTCCGTTGGTCCTGGTACGGAAGAAAGATAGTACCATCCGCATTTGTGTAGATTATAGACGGCTAAATGAAAAGATAGTGAAAGATGAATTCCCATTTCCGTTGATAGTCAATACAATTAAAAATAAGTTGTCTAGTGATCCGGTGCTAAAGATATTTAATCCAAAACTTTACACAGAGTTACACACGGATGCATGCTGTGTTGGTTATGCAGCTATACTTATGCAGCGTAATGTAGACGATCAGCAGCTACACCCTGTCTACTACATGAGCAGAAAGACAACAGATGCAGAGAGCAGGTATACAAGCTATGAGCTTGAAGCATTGGCAGTTATCGAAGGTGTCAAAAAGTTTAGACACTACCTATTCGGTAGGCATTTTAAGATTATAACGGATTGTGGAGCTTTTCAAATGACTTTAAAGAAAAAGGAGCTGGGTATATCAACTAGAGTAGCCAGATGGATTTTGTTTCTTCAGGATTTCGACTTTACTGTAGAACACAGAGAAGGTTCTAGTATGAGACATGTTGATGCACTAAGCCGTAATCCTTATGTAGCAGTTATCAATGAGTTGTTTGACAGCATTAGAAAAGCTCAACAAGCAGATGAAGGTTTGAAAGCTATTACAAGTATTTTGCAGAATGCACCATATGAAGATTATGTGTTGGACAATGGTCTTGTCTATAAAGGAATTGACAAGAAGTTGGTGGTTCCGCGAAGTATGGAAGACGAAATTATCAATAGAGTTCACCAAAATGGGCATTTTTCCAAAAAGAAGATGTTAGAATTGCTTGATAAGGATTATTTTATTAAAAACGTAAGTAAAAAAGTTGAAGATTTTCTATTAACATGTATTCCATGTTTATTAACAAGCAGAAAGGAAGGAAAACAAGAAGAAAATATTAAAAGCTACAATAAAAAGAGAAAGAAAAGTGTTGAATATAATAAAGGAGATAAAGTAGCAATAAGAAGAACACAATTTGGAACAGGGTTGAAAATCCAACCAAAGTATTTTGGCCCATACACAGTTACCAAAGTGAAAGGAAAAGATCGTTATGATGTAGAGAAGTGTGATAGTAGCAGTGAAGGTCCAAATAAGACATCAACTGCGGCCGACAGTATGAAGTTGTGGCCAACATAATATTATGACAGGTTTACTGTGTTATGGTGTAAAGTGTAAGGAATGTTTGCATGATGATGAATGAACAATTTAATGGAGACACGTTTGCAATTAAGTTCTTTGTTTTAAATGTTAGCTGTTTATGTGCTGGTCTAATCTATCTTATTTATTGAAAATAAATATGTACAGGATGTGTTATGTGTTATGTTTTGTAACTAATGATGTTATATTTTTTTTTCTTTTGTTTCTTGTGATGTTAAAGTTTAGTTGTACTACAAATGTTGGTGTATTGTAATAACTTATTTTATTTTAATGTGTTATAACTTTTAAGTTGTCTAAATGGTATGTGTTTGGTTGTTAGAGTAATGAGTGTAAGTAAGCGAGTAATGTGTGTTCAGTGTAGCGAGTAATGAGTGGATGTAAGCAGAGCAATGCATGACTGAGGACAGTCATGAAAGTCAGAATGGCCGAATGTGGGAATATAAGGTGGGTTAAGTGGCAACACTGATTGAATGAGGTAATGTAAGATGATGGAGTGACAACACGGTATGTCAAGGAAGGATGCGCGGAGAGCATTAATATAAGCACGACGGACGACGAATAACAAAGATGGAAGACGTAAGATTTTTAGAAGATTATATTATTTAAGAAAGTAACGTTTGCTTGCTGTTTCATTTTGGAATCCCACAACACATACTACATGAATTTGTGTGGTATAGTAGAACTAAAAAACCTGACTACTGAAAAATAACACTCTAATTAAATTCGGGGTGTGCATGGTAAAATCGACTCCTCCTATTATTGAAGTCGGTTAAAATGTAGGTTATGTTACTCGCGCCATAATAACGAATCGATTTGACACCTTATTCATCAAAATCGGATGAACAGTTTAGGCGCTACGGAGGAACAAACGTTAATACAAACACACATAGACTGCTAAAATCATAACCCTTCCTTTTGGATTTGCCGTAGTCGGGTAAAAAGTAGACATTTTACTTGGTGACTTAATGGGCTGGTTTATTGCTATAAATCTTGATCTGTCAAATGACCAATTTGGTCGAGACACCATTGTTTATCTATTGTGTCTACTTCGTGGACAGATCAAGGGATAAGCCATACCTATTAAAAAACAAAGAAAAAGACGAGTCAAAAGAAGAGTCTTTAGCATGATTATTTTATCTCTTTTTGAAAATGGAAATCATCAAATGACTCCTCCCGCTCTGGGCGGAGCAGGAGGGAGTGTCAGACTTTTACTGACTAAAACCCATCCATGTTCCTTCATCGCCCTTTGTGTTCCGGGGCCACGGTATCTCTTTCGAATAGTCCCGCAGCCCCGGAAGAATGACTTACCTAATGTGACATTGGCCTGAGGTGTTGTCCTCAACGGTTCTAATTCTACCAGAGAATCGTTGTGACTGAATGTCAAGGATGTCAGGTACTCGCAGAGACGACCTGTAAACAAACCATCACGCCTGTAATCTCCGAATGGTTAGACAGAAGTGTAGGTACCTAATAACTACACACCGCCAGTTATGTTTAAGTCTTTTGTGATGGGGGTGAGCCTATATAGGGTGTAAACAGACACGAAGCTGTCAACCAAGCAAGCAAAAATTTTTGCTGGGATATGCCTCTTTTTTTGGGGTGAATAATCACGTTTTTGTGGTAGAACTCAATGTAACGCACTTAAAACATTGTGCTGATGGATGGATTGAATAGTACGGTACGTTAAGGTGTTTAAAATATAAATCTTTTATTAAAAAATAAATTAAAAAAAAAACTTGTTTAAAAGTTGGAACTTTGAACCTCGATATATCCGTAACTAGAAGGTTCCCAGGTATAGTCTAGAACAAACAACTTAATGATTGCAATGACGGGGAAAACAAGTGCCTTTCGGCTTCGTTTTTACCCATTATATCGTCATCAACCGGGCACAAATTCAGACTCCGTGACTGCTACTGAGAAAAACCTGCAAGTAAAACCCAATAACATAATTATGGAATGTATAGCCGCAGGCAAAAGTTGTTACCGATTGACTAACGTCTGAAACCCATGTAAAAAGAATATTTAAAGTTCACAGAGAATTCGTTAATAAAGTATTAGATATACCTGAGTATCCAGGCGCACATTTGCAGAGGTAATCGTTGGCCGTGCTGAGTAGAGGTCGCTCCATAATTATGTCGTCCTGTAAGACACACAATTCAGTTAAATAAATAGTTTGTTTGCTTTTAAGTGGTGTAATTGAATAGGTTTTTGTTCAAAAAAAATATAACGAGCGATATCACGTTTTTTTTAATAGTAGGTAAGTATTTATTTTAGCTCGAGCTGTGGGCCAAAATAACCAGGATGTGGAGCCCCGACACAGCCAGAAGGCGACGCGGAAGATCTCGCAGGAGATGGCGGGACGAGCTTCTTTCATTCACAACGCATCGATTCGATTTTCTATTCGGAAAGTCGTATGTCTATCTCACTCGATTTCGTAATGTCAAAAAAAAGATAGACATACGTTTTTCCGAATCGAAGCGTTGTGAATAAGGGGCCTGGATAAAACCAACGACCAGTGGTCCACATTGGCCCTGGATCGAAGAATTTGGAAGTCATCAGAGAGGCCTTTGCCAAGCAGTGGGATGACACAGGCTAACAGTAACAGTAAATCTCGGTAGGCCTAGACGAAGGTGGCGGGATGTACTGGACCCTTTCAATATTAATGACTCCTTAAAACCTTTAAATGATGGAAGTGAGAAGCGTGTAGGGACTCCTTGTGACCACGACCGCAAGAACGACCCTCAAACAACAACAACTCTGTAAATCGCTGCTGTTTCCACTGAAACACGACTTCTTGACGTTTACGTGTATTGTCTAGAACTCGTCAGTCACCTGTAAAGGCCTGGGTTGCGGCAGATAGCACACTCCGTGCACGCAGTCGTGGTGCGCACACGGCGACGTGCCGAGCGCGGCGTGCGGCGCCGCCTCGCAGTAGCGCCCCGCGTACCCCGCGCCGCACGCGCAGCGGTACTCGTCCAGACCGTCCACGCACGTGGCGCCGTTCTGCGGAAAAAAAATACACTATGTTAAAGGATTCTCCTTGATTGTTTTTATTACGGTCGTTGAGGTGAATCTCAGCACAGGCTTATGCACAAAATGTGTATGCAAATATAGTTACACTCTTTGTCCTTTTTGACGGTGGTGGACGACAATTCGACACGGCCGGGGAGAAATCATTTATTTATTAATATAGGTTCACCAACAGCTTCTGTGTACAGCATTTAGGTATACATAGGTTTTACAGTCTTGGACTTACACAGTCGCCAATTACAGGTTAACCAGCATTCACAAAAATAAGTTAACACTTATTTTTGTGAATGCTGGTTAACCTATGAGAAAAAAAATAAAAAATAAAATGAGTTGCTATAGATATGAAATACAATAGTAGACCGTAGGGTCTCTAAGACCGGGGCTGCGGGACTATTCGAAAGAGATACCGTGGCCCCGGAACACAAAGGGCGATGAAGGAACACGGATGGGTTTTAGTCAGTAAAAGTCTGACACTCCCTCCTGCTCCGCCCAGAGCGGGAGGAGTCATTTGATGATTTACCATCAGAAAAAAAAAAGTTCTCTAAGAGATTACTTAGCTTACGAAACATAATACAAAGAAAAATAAAAACATTTTACAAACTAATTATAATAATCATGCGCAGGTGGTCAAATCAATCAAATCAAATCAAAATCCTGTACTTTTTTACATTAATCGATAAGGGCAATCATATGGATTAAAACTCTATAACAAACATGATAAATTAAATGAAGGGAAAATCATGAAATCTAAAGAACAGTTATAAATTCAATGGGATAAATTCAATAAGATAAAGCACTTTTATTCATGGTTTTCTTTTAATTTAATTTTAGTCGAATTTTAAGCGAATTTTAAGTTTAAGCGAATTTTCGAAAATAAGTAAATGCCGATTTGTTTCTTTTCAAAAACAAAGGAATGTTTTCTTTGAGTACAATTTGCTATCTCCAGTATTTAGAGTACTTTCCCTCCAGGTGGGATTGAAATATTCCACCCTATATACCTGACACATGTGGTTGATGCAGTCATCAGCATTGACAGTGCAGTTCTGTCCGGAGTAACCCTTGGGACAGGCACAGGTGTAGTGGCTGTGGTGGTCGGTGCAGACGGCCCCGTTTTCGCATGGGTTGAACTCCTTGGTGCAGTAGGGGATCTTCTTCTCGCAGAATTCGCCTGGAATGGAGAAAAAAGTGTTAATTATATAGCTATAACTGCCCCAACGAGTGGTTATACTTTAGGGCAGTCTACTTTCCCGGGGCTGCGGGACTATTCGAAAGAGATACCGTGGCCCCGGAACACAAAGGGCGATGAAGGAACATGGATGGGTTTTAGTCAGTAAAAGTCTGACACTCCCTCCTGCTCCGCCCAGAGCGGGAGGAGTCATTTAATGATTTCCCATCCGAAAAAACAAGGGCAGTCTACTTTGCTGCCTTCCAAGTTGGGTCATAATAATATCATTAGGATTGCTCCAAAGGAAGGCTCTGATCCAAATGCAAAAATTATTTCACTAGTTTAAAGCTACATCATTGCGCGCTGAAATTAATAGAGTTTTGACTATGCTCATTGTGTATGTGTGGTTTTCCTGTAGTTCAACAAATTGGGAAAGTCAGATAAGCAGTCATCAGGAGCAGCATCCAGTTTGACTGGAAACCGACCCCTTTATAGTTGGGAAAACACAGGCAGAAGATGAGCCGAAGAAATAATTCTTACCCATGAAACCAGGCGCGCATTTACAAGAGTACCCCTCCAGGTGATCCACACACGTGGCGTTGTTCTGACATTTGTTGGCGACACAGTCGTCGATGTTCACCTCGCAGCGAGCGCCCGTGTAACCGGCTTGGCAGGAGCAACTAGAATGGTGAAGACATGGTTTAGTTTAGGGATCCTATATGTTACTGATCGTTATCGGGTGATACCAACGAATCGTTTCTTTTGGTAATTTTATCGAGCGTTTCGTTTACTCAGTTCCAATGACGAATGACGATGGAGCAGCCCTACCAGATAAGACTAATGTGGATGCGGCCGACGAACCAAGAAGACGTCTTGCAATATATTGCGATGGATAAATAAAATAAAAATAATAAATATCGCTGGACATTAACACACAGCGCCATCTAGAGCCACACTAAGCAACAAGGCTTGTGTCGTGGACACCGGATAGTTGATATACTACATAGATACTTTTTGTTTGTAAATACATACTTATTATACATATAAACATCCATAACTCGGAAACAAATGTCCATGCTCTCTCTCACACAAACATTTGCTCCAACCGGGATTCGAACACGGGACCCTAAGAACGTAAGGCAGCCGTTCGCAGTCATTCGGGTCGTCAAATGAGCTTGTTTAATAAGATAATTAATCAATAATTTGACAATAGGTACTGTTTTTACAAATTATTTATAATAAACCTATGTCGTCACATAACGAGTGGTTGTCGTGAAATCTCGTAGTTGGGATATTATTACTCAATTTTTGATCCACCAACAAAAAGATCAAAAATAGACCTTTACACGAAAGACTATTATCCAATTGCGACTCTAAAGATTTCACCCCAGTTTACACCATTACCTAATCGAAAATATCTTTAGCGCCACGATCCGATCCCTCAAATTCATCTCTAGCTAAGTCCTTCTGCATCCCCGGCCACCTTGGCGCGGGGCTGTGGACGGTGAGCTATGGGCTAGCTCGCTGTCCGTCCGTCTCATGACGACAGGCCGTGTCGACGGCGCAGGAGTGTTCCACGCGCGCCTCAAAGAGAGTCAGCAACAGGAAGGGGAAGCAAGGGCCGAAGCCTGCCGGGGCTGTGGGACGGAGAGAAAGAGATACCGTGGCCCCGGAACACAAAGGGCGATGAAGGAACATGGATGGGTTTTAGTCAGTAAAAGTCTGACACTCCCTCCTGCTCCGCCCAGAGCGGGAGGAGTCATTTGATGATTTCCCAGGCGAAAAAAAAAAAAGTCCTTCTGCATATTGATCCCTAAACTTGACCATCAGCTAATCCCTCTTTGATCCCCAAAATGGAGCCCATAATAAAGCAGTACTGACTGGAACCTCCCCTCCTCCAGCACCCGACACAGTCCGTGCGCGCACGGGCTGCCGTAGCACGCGTCGATGTGGTGCTGGCACGAGTCGCCGTGGTACCCGCGCGCGCACACGCACTCGTGTCCGCCCGCGCCGCGAGCGCGACACGAGCCGCCGTTACGACACGGGTTGCTGTAGCAGCTGTCGCATTTTGAAATGATTTCTGCTGGTGGTTTGCCTGGAAAGGAGAAAAAGATTGGTTTGATTTTGAGCTCAAGATAGGGAAAAAAACTATAGAATCCAGTCTGCATATTGCACCTTATCCAAAAGACTTCCCAAGTTTGCTCGGAGCACCTGTTTAGCATTTTTCCATCTATTTTGGAGTCGGTTTCCAGTCGAACCGGATGTAACTGAATTCCAGTATTTAACATAATAATATGACCTCCTTTGAATGGTTTTGGGTCAGCATTTGAAATGCGGTGATAAAATAAAACGAAATTTAACCTAACCATGAAAAATTGAATTTGCAAGGGAGCTCTGAACCACCTTACTTCATTGGAAAAGTTGTGTTTTATCTGTGGTGGCGAAGGTTCTCAGGTCCTAGACATGTTGTTATCGCTTTGAGAGTATTTTGTATATCAACGGCAACTTTCAAAAGATTTCACATTAGTTGTCGGTAGCTTAAATCGATCCAATAGAGTTTTAGTTTCAGTTAATAGTGTTTTTAATAATCATCTTTATCGCTTACAGACCGGCACTTTGTTATCGCCGTTACTATACGGCGAGTAGAGTAGAGAGAGTAGAGTAAGAGTTCCAAACGTCGAAATCCGAAGACGTACGAAGGTCTTCGATATTGGAAATCGAGTTATGGAACTCAAATGGAGTTGTGCAGGACACCTAGCAAGGCGCGGTGATGGCAGGTGGGGTAAAGCTGTGACCGAGTGGTGTCCAAAGAGAAGTGTTGGTCGTCCGGCGGCGAGATGGGCAGACGATATTGTTGCCATTGCGGGGATATCCTGGATGAGGTTGGCACAGGAGCGTGGAGCTTGGCACAAACAAAGAGAGGCCTATACCCAGCAATGGGTGAAGTCGGGCTGTGGATGATGATGATGAAGTCTACATACCTTTACAAACGAAAGCGCTGGACTGCGTGCTCAGTATCAGCTTGTCCGTCATGGCGGCCGGTTCGGAACAGCGCGCTATGCCCGGCTCCACGTACTCTCCCGCGCTCTTCACCCATTCCGACAGCCAGCGAGCGTTGCAGTCGCAGTACAGCGGGTTCGAACCCAACGCACTGGGAACAGAAGATTTTCAGACGTAAGATGACGAGTGTTAAGTTCAAATTGCAGAGGGAATGGGAATGAAATTATAATAAACAGTAATCATTAACAATAGAGTTGGTATGAGCCCGCACCACTGAAAATGAAAGAAAACATCTACAGCATACAATTTTCAATCGATTTTCAGATGTAAGACGTAGGGTAACAATGAAGGGGTTAATGCAAAGGGCAATGGATACCAAGAACCAGTAATGTTACAATCAATACAGAGAAGTAATACAAAAAGGATAAGATTGAATTTCGATGGCAATGAGCAAACAGGGGAAAAACGACGAAAAGATGATTGCAGAATAGACGATTCATGGGTCATTCTAATGAAGATAACGACTGAAATGAAACTTACACGTGAGATATAGATTCTAGGTCCCTGAAGACACCATCAGCTAGCATCGAGATGTTGTTGCCATGAAGTGACAGCACCCTCAGTTGAGTCAAGCCTTTGAGAGCATCACGCTGCAAAGAGAAAGCAATCAATAAAGTAATTACGGAATTGTTATCTTTTAAAGTTTCTCATTCATCATCATTCTTCTGCCTTATCCCAATATATTAGTGGTCGGCGCAGCATGTCTTCTTCTTCCATACTTCTCTATTACTCGTCATCTCAGCAGTCACCTCCTTTCTAGCCATATCATCCTTCACACAGTCCATCCATCGTTTCTTTTTCTTTTTCTTCCTCTACTCTTCTAGCAATCTACATTCACACTCAGCATTTTCCGCATACCGAAGTACATAATAACAACGAGAAATATAACCCAAGGCATGGTCTACCCGTCTTCTTTTCAAAGGCGTGAAAATAAACAGACAATGAAAGTTCCTCTCACATTTATAAATGGAAGTCGACATAATCAGTTAGGTGAGTTTTTGAACTTCGTACACAAATACAATCTTAGAAATAATTAATATCTTCTAAATTTACATACCTGTACACATCTCAGCTTGTTATAGCTGACGATGAGCGTGGACAGTTTGGTGAGCCCTTCGAACGTGTTGTTGGTGATAACGCTTATCATGTTGTTGGACAGGTCCAGGCGAGTCAGCTGCGTGAGGTGGCGGATGTGTTCCGGCAGGATGGATGTGATCTCGTTTGATTCTAGGTAGCTGGAACAAAGGTAAATTCATTGAAGATTGGTTTAGTGTTAAAACTTTGTAGAAAAAAGTGGAGGATGAAGATAGAATTTCTATCCGTGAATATGAAGAGAATTTTCTGTGGTAGTCTATTGTCGAGTCGCATTTGAGTAAAAGAGTGATGAATATAAATGTTGATGGATGGAGAGGGAGAGGAAGACCAAGGAAACGATGGATGGATTGTGTGAGGAGTGATATGAAGGAAAAAGGAGTAAATGATAGCGTGACGGTTGACAGAGGAGAATGGGAGAAAAAAACGTGTTGAGCCGACCTCGAGTAACATGAGACAAGAGCAGGATCGTAATGATTAGTCTATCTTTAAATCAAAAAGTTCGCAGACATACTGACAATTACCAACCCGCACCGGGCCCTCGTGCTTGATTTTGACGCAGTCCCTCTTACAGGGGGGAGACCTATGTTTCCCAATGAGAATTTTCCCAATCCAGGGATCGAACCTAATAGTCTACGCGCAGAACTACCAGGTAGTCAGTAGCTGATCCAACCGTATTCAATTAGTCTGCACTCAAACTGCCCCAGTTTGAGTGCAGACTAAAAATGCAGTAAATTGACAGTACAGAGTTCAAAATCACTTAACGCTTCTTTCATATCACTTTTCAACTGCAATAAGAGTGTCTGAGGATTATACTTACAGCTCAGTAGTCTGTTTGGGTATGTTCAGCGGCACGGTGGTCAGCGACGCGCGAGCGCAACGCACCACGGTCCCGGCGCACGCGCACTGCGAGGGACAGTAGTCTGAGGACAGGCAGCCTTTGTCTTCAGCTGGGGAGTGAAAAGGAAGACGTTCAATTCGAGAGCTGAAGAGCTTGGTGTATACAATGTCTAGTTTTATTCTGGAATCATAACATAACGTCACGCCTTGTAATCCCATAAGGGTTAGGCAGACGTGTACCCTGAACACCCACATTTCTTCAGTTATGCCATGTGGGAACAGATTGATAGCGAGAATAGTCAGTAGTCTCAATGTATACCAGGACTGATGTTTTGTAATAGTCTATAGGTATGTAAAAGTAACTCACGAGTACACTTGAAGTCGGAAACCTCCAGGTGATGCAGGTTAGCGTCTCTCAGCGCGGCCGGGGACCTGCAGGTGGCGGAGGGGGAGAGGCGGCGGCTGCGCAGCCAGCTCGGCAGCCAGGAGATGTGGCACGTGCAGTCCAGCGGGTTGGATTCTAAGTTCCTGTGGGGGTAGGAGAGAAGATATGACCATTCATTACATACCAAGAGTGTAAATGTGGTGCTGTTCCACAAACGATGGGGCACTTAATATCGTGTCCTGCGTGTCCTGTTGTTTGTTCACTACAGGAACTGATGGACGCTACCGAAAGCGCCAAACTAGTCGCTCAGTTCGAAATTCTGGGCCGCTAAGAAGAAGACATACCAAGACCGCTCCGTGTTTCAGAAAGCGCGTTAAGCCGTTGAACCCGGTTCTCATTTGCAAATCGTTACAGGTTGTCAGGTACTATCGAGGACACTCCCGCCTGATCACCACTAAGCTAATTTTTGCTTGCACTTGCAACATAGAAACGCTCTCTCGCCCCGCCCCGTTGACTTTGTATAGAAATAATGAATGAAAAGATACCGATCGACCGAGCGCACTGACGACGCACGCCAAACAAGAGCTTTTGTTATTTTGCGCGCCAAAGTTGACGCTTTCCTAATAGGCCTAAACTTTAAGGAGGCGTGGCTCGGCGCCTACGCATGATATAAGCAATTTTTTTTTAACTGATCAGGCGGAAAAGAACACGACTGTACATTCTTACAGAGAGGTATCGTGTTACCCTGTAGTTTGTGGAGGCTAGAGGCAGTCGCTTCATGTAACTGGTATTTAGCTGCATCAGGTTAGTCTGAAAGCCAACCTCAATATAGAACAAGGCTAGACGACTTTGTCTGACACACATCCTATGGATCCAGCTTTAAAAGATCCATTTCGAAATAGATAGAGAAAATTACCCTTCCTTTTGGCTTCGCTGTAGTCGGATAATAAGGTACTATCGAGGACACTCCCGCCTGATCACCACTAAGCTTATTTTTGCTTGCACTTACAACATAGAAACGCTCTTTAGCCCCGCCGTAGAAATAACGAATGAAAAGATACCAATCGGCCGAGCGCACTGACGACGCACGCCAAACGAGAGTTATTGTTATTTTGCGCGCCAAAGTTGACGCTTTCCTAATAAGCCTAAACTTTAAGGGGCCGTGGCTCGACGCCTCCGCATGATTTAAGCGAAAAAAAAATTAACTGATCAGGTGGAAAAGACCACGACTGTACTTACAAAGTCGACAGCATGGTGAGATGGTCAAAGGCTCCTGGAGTGATGCACCTGATCTTGTTGTCTGTTAGCGACCTGAAATCAGAAGAATCAAAATAATATTGCATCATCATCATCATCATCATCAGCCTATTAATGTGCCCACTGCTGGGACACAGGCCTCCTCTCTATGAGAGGGAATGGGCTATAATCTACCACGCGGGCCCAGTGCGGATTGGTAGATGTCACATGTCTTCGAATTTTTTGGTTCTAGGACATGCCGGTTTCCTCACGATGTTTTCCTTCACCGTTTTGAGAGCAGTGGTGATGAAATAAATTACATAAAGTAATGCGCCTGCCTAGGTTCGAACCCATGACTTACTGTTTGTAAGTCGGGGCCACCACCACTGGGCCACCGCTGCTCTCCAAAACCAAACTCCTGGAACGTACTGAAAAAGTTCTACTACGAAAAGCCGGTCCAGGTGACTCTGTACAGCAGTTACGTTTGCGACCTAAGCTAACGTGCAAGATTATGCACAAACTTCACGAAAACACTCACAGTATGCCCAGACTGTGTAGCCCGAAGAACATCTTGTCAGTGACCGTCTGTATCAGGTTACCGTCCAGCAGTAACTCCTGGATGTTGGCTGCACCATCAAATGCGTTGTCCTCTATTAGCGTTATACCTGAAAGACGAATACGATATTTCATTCGTGCTGCGGCCATTCATATTTTAGTAGTAACTAATTATAAAATTTGGGTTTCAGCTTTAGCCAAGACCACTCGAGTCGATCTTTAAGTGGAGTACCTTGATTAGTCCGTGGATAAATCCATTCAGATCAGATCTTTGACAGTCGTTACAGGTAGTCAGTGGCCCGAAAGTCTGACAACCAGTCTTACCGAGGGGTACTGTATTACCCAGCACTAACTGGGTTGTGGAGGTCATATAGGCAGTCGCTCCATGTAAAATACAGGTATTCAGCTGCTCAGTTGCATCCGGTTAGTCTGGAAGCCGATCCCAACAAAGTTGGGAAAAGGCTAGTCGGATTATGCTAAGACAAACCACCAATGCTCCCTGTTTATAACTCACCGTTATTTCTGAGGTCCAGCTTTGTCAGGTCTGGGAGACGTCCGAACAGCCCATCTGATTTAATCTGACCCAAACTGTTGTCTGACATCAACCTGTAAACAATGTAATAATGTTTGAGGGAATTTTGTAATAAGATGAAGATTAAGTAGAATTTTCAGAACAGGAAATCATTATAAAGTGTCTAAGGGATCTTATGTCCAACCAAATAAGCGGACTCGAAAAATCTGAGGTTTTCTTCAATTTGATACGGCACAGAGCTGCTCTAGTACAAGCCACGTTGACTGCTCTCGCGCCGTACTCGCAGCGCTATATGACGTACGGCTATCTAATATAAGCTGTCACTTACAGCGCATCAGTATTGACAGGCAAGTCCCTTGGCACCTCAGTAAGAGCTGCTCTAGTACAAGCCACGCTGACTGCTCTCGCAAAGTACTCGCAGTGCTATATGACGTACGGCTATCTAGTATAAGCTGTCACATACAGCGCATCAGTATTGACAGGCAAGTCCCTCGGCACCTCAGTAAGAGCTGCTCTAGTACAAGCCACGCTGACTGCTCTCGCACCGTACTCGCAGTGCTATATGACGTACGGCTATCTAGTATAAGCTGTCACATACAGCGCATCAGTATTGACAGGCAAGTCCCTCGGCACCTCAGTAAGAACTGCTCTAGTACAAGCCACGCTGACTGCTCTCGCACCGTACTCGCAGTGCTATATGACGTACGGCTATCTAATATAAGCTGTCACTTACAGCGCATCAGTATTGACAGGCAAGTCCCTTGGCACCTCAGTAAGAGCTGCTCTAGTACAAGCCACGCTGACTGCTCTCGCACCGTACTCGCAGTGCTATATGACGTACGGCTATCTAATATAAGCTGTCACTTACAGCGCATCAGTATTGACAGGCAAGTCCCTTGGCACCTCAGTAAGAGCTGCTCTAGTACAAGCCACGCTGACTGCTCTCGCGCCGTACTTGCAGTGCTATATGACGTACGGCTATCTAATATAAGCTGTCACTTACAGCGCATCAGTATTGACAGGCAAGTCCCTCGGCACCTCAGTAAGAGCTGCTCTAGTACAAGCCACGCTGACTGCTCTCGCACCGTACTCGCAGTGCTATATGACGTACGGCTATCTAATATAAGCTGTCACTTACAGCGCATCAGTATTGACAGGCAAGTCCCTTGGCACCTCAGTAAGAGCTGCTCTAGTACAAGCCACGCTGACTGCTCTCGCGCCGTACTTGCAGTGCTATATGACGTACGGCTATCTAATATAAGCTGTCACTTACAGCGCATCAGTATTGACAGGCAAGTCCCTCGGCACCTCAGTAAGAGCTGCTCTAGTACAAGCCACGCTGACTGCTCTCGCGCCGTACTTGCAGTGCTATATGACGTACGGCTATCTAATATAAGCTGTCACTTACAGCGCATCAGTATTGACAGGCAAGTCCCTCGGCACCTCAGTAAGAGCTGCTCTAGTACAAGCCACGCTGACTGCTCTCACACCGTACTCGCAGTGCTATATGACGTACGGCTATCTAATATAAGCTGTCACTTACAGCGCATCAGTATTGACAGGCAAGTCCCTCGGCACCTCAGTAAGAGCTGCTCTAGTACAAGCCACGCTGACTGCTCTCGCGCCGTACTCGCATGCGCAGGCGGCTGGACAGGCGGCCGCTGAACCGCAGGCGTTCGCGGATTCTTCTCCAGCTGGAATTAATGAGAAATAAAATGAATTAGTACGTAATTCGCCGTATTCGTCGTAAGAATGAATGAGATGTATTTGACTATAATTTTATTTTATGTGATTTTTTATTTTTATTTTTTTATTCTCTATTTTATCTTTTTATTTTATTTTACAAATATTTAATTAAAAACTATTTATTGAATGCTACTTGCTGTATAATGTTATAAATTGTTGTGCCCGACAGGGTTCATGTGAACTTTATTTTAATTATAAGATCTTATAGAACACATGTGATATGCAATAAAGAATTGAATTAATTTGAATTGAATTCATACAAAGCTATCTTATGGAAGGAGACAGCAAGATGCAAAGCATAACATAACATCACGTCTGTTATCTCTGAAGGATTAGGCAGCGGTGTACCTAATAGTAGACCCACTTTTCACCAGTTATGTTTAAGTTCCATGTAATAGGGGGCAAGCCTATTGCCATCAACCGGGCACAAATCCAGACTCTGTGGACTGAGAATTTCCTGAAGGGAAAATCCAATTACACTTTGCCCGACCAGGAAATCAAACCCAGGTCCTCATGTTGCTAGCTTGCAACCCACTCGATAAACGAGATTACGACTAGATTTTAGACAATAACTGATTTTTATCTGTTATATACCAGTTCCACCATAGTTGAGTAAGGCTAAGCTATTAACAATAATAATAATTATTCATTTATTTTTAGGTTAATAACACACATTTACGACCCCAATAGCGCAGCGGTAGTGAGGCTGCCTTACGTTCTTAGGGTCCCGGGTTCGAATCCCGGTTGAAGCAAATGTTTGTGTGATGAACATGGACATTTGTTTCCGAGTCATGGATGTTTATATGTATAATAAGTTTGGTGTGTTTTGATGTGTTTGTATGTATTTACAAACAAAAAGTACATATGTAGTATATCAACTATCTGGTGTCCACGACACAAGCTTCGTTGCTTAGTGTGGCACTAGATGGCGCTGTGTGTTAATGTCCAGCGATATTTATTATTATTATTATTTACATTAAAAACCAATAAGATCAAAAAAAAAAAAGAACTGCTACTCACGTTTGCACTTAAAGTTCTCCTCCCTCAAGGCGTCGATTCTCTTCCTGCTCATCCGCTTGGGGGAGTCGCACTTCGCTCCCGACGTCTCGATGGGGTTCTTGCGAAGGTAGGCAGCCAGCCAGCGCAGGGAGCAGTCGCAGGCGAAAGGATTGCGCCCTAAGTGTCTGGGGGATACGGTTTAATTTTGTTAGTTATAAAATTGGAAGTCTCATACAACACGAACGAACGATATTGTTGTAATCAAGTCACCAAATGTCCAAATAATACCCACTGTATCTAATCAATCTATGTTTATTTAACAATTAAATGCAAGTTATCTGTATTACTGTGAAAGTGTGCGAGTGTTTGTGAACGAGGAAGACTGATCTGCCGTGATACAGTTTTCACTAGTACGGAGGTCAGTGTGAATCAAGATCAAAAAACCGTATATCCTACACAGGTATTTATAATACGTAATTATAACTGTATATTATCAGACACAAATCACAGGATTGTTGCGATTTGTATGTTACGGTTGTTCTTTTATTGGTCAATAAACTTTTAAACTCTAAACAGCTTGGCATTTATCTTACATACGTTCACGTAAATAATAGAAATCTCCAGATAATTATTTCTCTCTCGCTTTTTCTCTTTCCTCTGTTCTCCCTCAGCAACGCCCTAAGCCGAGGCTCGACCCCATAAGGGGTGCCCTTAGCATGTAGTCGCTTAGTTTATGTGTTTGTTTGGCTGGAGGCCTTAAGGTCATAGCCCACATAAACGACTCCGCTCCCACCTTATGAATATAATTCAAATATGGGCTTTATGTATTACTCTTTAGATATACTTTACATTGGCAACCGAGCAGTCTGACGGCGGTAACCGCGCTGACAGTGAGCTGTCTGCTAATTTATGTTTATTTATTTATTTAATTAAATAGAACGGCCGAAGCCAATTACATGTTGCCAATGTAAAGTATTTCTAAAGAGCAATACATAAAGCCCATATTCGAATTATATTATTTTTGCCGGGTGGGAGCGGAGTCGTTTATGTGGGCTAAGACCTTTACACTGAAGGCAGGATAGTCCGGTTAAGCAGAAGACATTAAGGTGGATTGGAAAATTTGAATTTCGCGGGCTACCCTGACGCTTTCACCTTAAAAAAAGGCGATTTCCAAAATGTATTAATTTGAATAAATACTTACAATGTCTGTATTCCAGTCAAAGCATCAAAGGTCCCATTCGGTAAGGATCTAATATTGTTGTCATACAAGGACCTGAAAAATCAAGATAATTTCATAAAGTATATGCTGTCAAATGGTTGTGGTTCTTTTTTATTTTCGAATTTATTTATTTTATTTTAGGAAATCTTACAGACTAATAACATTATAGTAACAAGAATATATAACTAAATTGCTAATAACAAGCCTCCACAGATAGATACAAAAAAAATATTAGTTCCTTATTACAAAATAATCTAACACTACAGCATTGTCAAATTATTGATTAATTTAAAAAAAGTTGGCTAATTTTATTTAATTGTTAAGTAATACTTACAATAATTTCAGATTTTGCAAATCACGGAACGTATCTTTTCTCACGCAGGTAATTTCATTCGAGTTCAACAATCTGTAACATTTGACACAAGTAATTAACTATCCGACTCCCAGGAGCTCGTGAGTTCGTGACTATACAGGGTGTTAAAGTAGTCGCGTGCCATAGCTTAGGGGCGAGTTCAGTATCGATAAAGGAAAACGTAAAAAATAAATCCAAAAAAAAAACAAAAAAAAAACTTGCTAGATCAACCTAATTTAGTAGGTATCTACTAAATTAGGCTTAATTTTAATTCTAAACGATTGCTATTTTAAGTTAGTAGGTACCTACTAAATTAGGTTGAACTTGCAATTTTAATTTTTTTGTTTGATTTATTTTTTATTTTTTACGGGTTCCTTTATCGATACTGAACTCGCCCCTAAGCTATGGCACGCGACTACTTTAACACCCTGTATAATAACAGCCGCTCGGGTCGATCTTCAGGTTAAGCCGCACTTCCCTAGGTTGGTTCGTGGATGGGTGACCACCTATTACATACCAAGTTTCCTCCGTGCCTCGGAAAGCACGTTAAGCCGTTGGTCCCGGCTGTCAATTGTAAATGTTTAACAGTCGTTAAGTAGTCTGTGGCCCCAAAGTCTGACAACCAGTCTTACCAAGGGGTATCGTATTATCCAGAACTAACTGGGTTGTGTAGGTCAGATAGGCAGTCGCTCCATGTGAAATACTGGAATTCATCTGCATCTAGTTAGACTGGAAGCCGATCCCAACATAGTTAGGAAAAGGCTAGGCAGGTGATGAATTCACTGTCGAAACGAGGTCAGTTTGCGACGGATATGGACTCAAAGGTCTTTCTGCCTACCACGTAAATTACTGTTTAAAATATTAGCAAATGTCAATCATACTTACAATAGCTGTAGCGATGCTAGTCCATGGAATATTCCTGATGGTAAGTCCTTGATTTTGTTACCGTATAGTACTCTGAATGGGACAATAGATTGATGCTCATTAAATTAATATAAATCAAACATTTGGTAGTGAATGTGGTATTAAAAGACTGTACCGTGATCCGAAGTCTAATACATAATAAGAATAAGAATAATTTATTTAAAAAGTAGATAATACAAAAGTGTACATTTAAGTGCAGTAGTGTTATTTCTTAAACTATTTTATAATTAGTGCTTAGAAGTAAACTATCACTACAAAATATTTAACAGTCACAAGTAACGAAAATGTCGAGTTCAAATGTTAGGTAGCGACCTGCCTGATCTAGGTTTATTTAAACCTGTGTTTCAGGCCATCACTTTACATTACATAAATTAATTAGGACAGTAAAAGTTTTAAATGAAATAAATCTATTAACAACTATAACACAAATCAAATTGGTACAAAAAAATTAAAACTAACCTAAGTAAATATGTACAATTAGATACGGGGGGATGACATAATCAAACTAGGACTTCTAGAAGTTTTTCTGTGTCCGTGTAATTAAGTATCGCTAAATAATCTGATATTACAAAACTACATTGCCTATAATTTAGACTATAGAAGTTTAGTTTCTTGTTGAGTCTATTATACAGAAAAGGTCCTAAAAATACATAAAAACGACTAGCAAAAGCATGTCTAGTTTGAGGCTTTGTGCAAACCAGGTCCTTCCTTCTCCTATCGGAAGGAACTGCATCATAGGGAAGGGTAGAGTGCTGCTGTAGTATAATGTGAAGAATAAATAATTGCCGTACTGTGAGCACATTACATGCTTTGTAGAGCAGCTGTGTCGGAAATCTATACGGACGAAAGGTAGCAACCTTTAGAATTGCTCTTTGAGCACGTTCTAGAGGGAGAAGAATCGAACTTCCCGCGCCACCCCAGGACGCTATGCAATAGGTTATAATAGACTGACACAACGCCAAATAAACCTGTTTTATTAATTTGTAATCGGCTACATTACGTAAATACTTAAAAACATATATTAGTTTGCGCACTCTAGTACATAGTAACTCGATATGTTTACGGAAATTTAGATTGGAGTCAATTGTGACACCAAGATATTTCAAATGGTCAGCTTTTTCTAAAGTAGGGCAAGAACATGCAGTGTCATCGTACGTGCTACAGGTATGCGCGTAAATTATTAGGTTAGTAAGCGGTATGTTAATAATGAGATAAGCCATCGCTTCCGCTTCCGTTTTTCTGTCTCTTTTCCTCCTTTTACGCATATATCGTCGTCCCTTTCGCTCATCCCACCACCACAGGCAGCGACTTCTCGTCGAGAAGTTAGTTTATTTCACCCGGCATTGACGTTGTTGTTTTCGCTTCAAACGGACGTGCACTGGTGAGCTGCTAGATTCATTTATATTGAGAGTTTTAATTCAAAAACTCAATTTTTAAATGCTTGGAAATTAATTTTGATAATTATTTCCAAATCAAATTTTCTGTTCATTGTAACATTTTTATTTATTATCTGTGTTGAATGTTCAATACATCACTAAAGTTTTAGGGTGCAGTTGATTTTATTTTAACGTCTACCGTCTCGAACTAGATAACTATTTTATTACAGTTCGAACATTTTATGAAGATCGTATAATTTGTACTGTGCAATTACGTATTGTTTAGAAATATTGTGTACCCTATAGAACAGGATTTTGGTAAGTGTTTTTCGTATATAACAGTGCACATAATTATCTGTTATTGATTATTTTTCTTCCATTGTGTCGGTGCGTAGTGCACCGACACAAATATTTAAATTAACGGTGTGACCGTTCGATAATTTTTTGTCATGTCTCTTTGATAAATTTATCTTCGTTTATTTTAAATTAGATTGAATGTTGGTGTTCCAAATTTAAATTCCTTGTCATGTAGATGCATAACTTGATTTTACCTGCGTATTATGCGTAATTTATAACTTTAGTTAATGCTTTGCTTTTAGTTTAAATATACCGACTGCGTATGAAATATGAGTGACATAGAAATCAATAATGAGGATCCAAGAGATCAAGCAGCAAATGCAGAAAATGTTTCTAATACTAATGGCAATAAGCGACGTGCTAAACGTAGACGCTCAGTATCATCTTCTGATAGCAGTGATTCGAGTAGCAGTTCCGATACGAGTTCATCATCTGCAAGACGTTCACGCCGTCACCGACGCAAACGACGTAGGCATCGTTCGCATAACAATGACAAATTAAATAAGCTTTTAGCAGAGGTTAGTGAGCTTAAATCAAAATTTACTCATGAACATAGCCAATTTTTTTCTGAAGGTGATCAAGTGTACAATAATGATTTTATCGATGATAATATTAGTAGAAATTTATATTCCGAGACTAACTCTGACTTAAATGAAAATGAATTAAAATTTTCTCTATCAATTGGAACCAAGTTAAAAGACCCTGATGTGTTGAAAACGCCGCCATTGTACCTAGAGCTTTTAAAAAATATTCAACGGTTTGATGATGTCGAGTGGCAAAACGTGAGATATGCAGAAGTTCAGAAAAATTACCGTCATACCCCCGGGTTTACAGAATTAGAGGCAAATGAGGAAATAAAACGTTACGACACGTCTCGCACGACTACAAATGCTGATAAAGCTTTTGCGTCTATTAGTTATGGGTTAATAAAACAAAAGGATCATCTTGAGAAGGAGCTACGCGGTTTTCTATCTTGGGCAAAGGCTACGCCTGACCTGAACTATGATGCAATTCATAAAAAGATTGAGGAAATTTTTGTTGCGGGTGAGTTTTCAAAGATTTCTAATGATGCTCTTCAGTTGGTCTGCGGCCACAGAGCTGAGATTATTCAACATAGAAGGGAAGCAGTCTTGGCCTCGGTTAAAGATTCTTTACATAAAAGCATATTGCGCAAGATACCCCCTTCATGTAGTAATCTTTTTAACGCGGAGAAGTTCACGTCCACCTTGGAAAAAATGGGAGATTCTCGAAAAGTATTTTGGCCTCGATTTAAAGACCGCGCTCCTGCTACGCAGACCGGTCCAAACACTACGGGTCCAACCGCTGGTACATCTAGCAGATACAATAATCAGTCTGCTTACACGGCGAGCAACGCTCAGCCCTCTCATATTAAGCCGCGTGGTGCTTTTAGCTCTAATAAATCCTTTCGAGGTAGAGGTGGAGTGTCAAGCAATAGAAGGGGCGACCAACGGCCAACAGGGAACAAAAACTCGCGAGCTAGACAAAACTCTCCCTCATCCCACCGGGATAGGAGAGGAAATAGGAAATACTGACTCACCGAGTCTTTTCCGTGCCGGCCAGCTGAGGCATTACCGAGAAAGATGGGAGGAAATGGGTGCGCCCACTTATGTACTCAAGATAATTTCAGGTTACCGTATCCCATTTTCGAAACGACCTCCGCTTCATTTGCCCGAAATATACACCAGTCGGCAGGCCACACGCGAAACCACAGAAATGACAGCAGTGATAGAAAAGATGAAGACAGAAGGCGTGCTAGTTCCTGTTCCAGTATCCCAGAGTTTTCTATCCCGTATGTTTCTCCTTCCGAAAACAGACGGAACTATGAGACCGATATTCGATCTAAAATCGTTAAATCGTTTCGTCCTAACATCACCATTCAGACTGATAAATGTCCAAAAAATTCCAGCTTTTATTCAGTCAAACGATTGGCTGGCGAAGATAGATATTTCACAAGCGTATTTTCATCTTCCAACCAAGAAAACGCACAGGCGATTCCTACGCTTGTTGTATCGCCAGGAATTACTAGAGATGACTTGCCTGCCTTTCGGGCTAAGCTCAGCTCCAAAAACATTTGCCTCCGTGACCAATTGGGTGGCCCAGATACTCCGCCAAAAAGGAATCAGGGTGCTGGTATATTTAGACGATTTCTTGCTTGCAAACACCAACTCCTTTATTCTCAGGGAGCACATAAATATTGCTCTACATATGCTGCAATATCTAGGCTGGAAAGTAAACTACAAAAAATCCTTGCTCACGCCAAGAAAAAACCTAGAATACCTGGGTATTGTGTGGGATCCGTGGTCAAATCGCAAGTTTCTCCCGAAATCAAAATGCCTCAAAATACGAACGGCAATTTTAAAATTATTGGAAAGTCGTATGATAAAGCTCGTAGATCTTCAAAGTCTCGTAGGCATGTTGAATTTTGCGAGTTTCGTGATCCCTCGGGGCAGGCTCATTTATCGCCACCTTCAAAAGCTGACAATCCACAATCACAGTCCGCTAGTGACTCTCAACGAGGAGTCGAATTTAGATCTAATATGGTGGCTCGATCATCTAGAAGAGTACTCCCAGATATGCGTTCTCCAACCCACGCTGTATATGGTAACAGATGCCTCGGCTATAGCTTGGGGCGCTCGGGTACACAACATGAAGTTTTCAGGAGATTGGCTTCCTGCGGAAAAAGACATGCACTCGAATGTGAAGGAACTTCTCGTCATTTACAAAGTTTTGGAAGAGCACGGTCTGAGCCTCCAATCAACCGCCATACACTTGCAATGCGACAACAAAACGGCTGTTTCTTACTTGCGCCACGAAGGGGGGACAAAGTCACAAGATCTACTGGATTTGACGTACAAGATTTTCCAACTATTGGACTTGTATCACATAGATTTAACAGCATTCCATATTCCTGGTCTATACAACGCCGAAGCCGATCGGCTCTCTCGCTATCGCCCAGCACCAGAGTGGCACCTTTTACCCCAAGCCACTACTCTAATATTTACCAAATGGGGTACCCCGATCATAGACTTGTTTGCGACTCGATTCACTCGCGTGGTATCCAGGTATTGCACTCTAGATTACAACGACCCTGGAGCGGAATTTCACGACGCCCTGTCACAAACCTGGGACTATTCACTCGCATGGGTCTTCCCCCCACCGTTTCTAATACCAAAGGTCCTGCAACATCTAAATTTTTGTCGGGGAATATACCTCATAGTAGCACCACGATGGGAGAAAGTCTTTTGGCGTCCAGATCTACGGAGCCGGGCAATAGGACCTCCCTGGACAATTCACAACCTTCACCGTGTTCTGGTAGATGTATCTACGGGTTACCCTCCTCAGAACGTACAAGAGATGGAGCTGGAGGTTTGGAGATGTGGGGCTGGGGCAACCAGCTAAAAGATTGGACACCTCAACAAAGAGACCTCCTTTTTAAGAGTTGGCGTCCTTCTACAATTAAGACTTACAAACCCGCATGGTCTAGGTGGATAAAGTGGTCAGAGCAGAACAATGTATCTAAATACAAACCTACGGGTTCAGAGCTAGCGAGATTTTTAGCTGATTTATTCTACAATGAAAATCTTTCTTACAATACAATCCTACTCCATAAGTCGGTAGTTTCTACTCTTTGCGATCCAGAACAGTCAGACAGTCTTAGTAACCATCCCTTTGTAAGGCGGATATTGAAGTCGATCGCTTTATCGAAACCAACTCCAACTAAAGCCCCGGTGTGGGACGTTGATATAGTTTTTAATTATTTGTCTAAGATAGATCCTAATATAAACAGCCTTTACCAAATATCCAGAAATGCTGCCGCTATTTTACTACTCTATTCTGGAAGAAAGGTGCACGATCTAACCCTTCTTAGAATTAATCCTGAAAACTGTTTTATCCATAGCGATTACGTTATCTTATGGCCAATTTTCGGATCTAAGACTGATTCGGCCAATTATCGTCAGTCTGGTTGGAGGCTTAATGTTAACATTAAAAGCAGAAGTTTGGATCCAGTTCATTGGATTAACAGGTTAATTAAGGTTGGTCGAAACAGAAGGGAATCTGCTGACTGTACAAACCTGTTTATAACTACATGCGGTCCGCCAAAATCTGCCTCCAGATGTGTGATTTCTGGTTGGATTAAAAAATTGTTAAAGGACGCGGGAGTAGAAGCATCAGCTGGTAGCTTTAGAGCTGCAGTGGCCTCTAAAAGTTGGATCGAGAATACACCGCTAGAAGACATTCTTTCCAGGGGAAACTGGAGATCACATAAAACTTTTAAAAAGTTCTACTGCCGACAAATAGTACAATCAGGTGGAGACATTAATCAGACTGTAATGCCGATTTTTCAAGCCGTATAATTATAATACGATTCATATGATTCCCATACAATAATGTATTAGTATTTAAGAGAATAAGATTTAATTAATCTGTTAAATGAATATTAAAAATTTATGTTGTGTTGAAATTGAAATAAAACTTCATTTATTTAATATACCTAAGTTTTTATTTTATGTTAATCCATTGAATATAATGTTTTACCTATTGTTAGTAATACATTCATCTGATACAGACTTTATCTTCATGCATAGTCACATTGACGCTATCCACCACCACCAGGCGATAACAAACATCTCTCATTATGTATTAGACTTCGGATCACGGTACAGTCTTTTAATGAAGACGTTTTACCTGAAAATAAAACGTTTATTAAAATACTTACCTGATCCGAAGTCTAATACTTTTAAATTCTGCCTGGTGATAATGCAAAAACAACAACTTTAATGCCGGGTGAAATAAACTAACTTCTCGACGAGAAGTCGCTGCCTGTGGTGGTGGGATGAGCGAAAGGGACGACGATATATGCGTAAAAGGAGGAAAAGAGACAGAAAAACGGAAGAGGAAGCGATGGCTTATCTCATTATGTATTAGACTTCGGATCAGGTAAGTATTTTAATAAACGTTTTATTTTCAGGTAAAACGTCTTCATTTGATTTACTTCGAATAAAGGCACCAGTTCAAGTTATACTACGCAGGCGTATAGTTCGGTTCAAACTTTATGTCCGCTCGGAAGTTAGCTGCGAGTGACGGTCTGCGCAGGTATAACGGTTCAAACTTTATGGCGCTCGGAACATCAACGCAAACCACAATTTTAGGTATCAGCGGGGCGCAGAGGACGCATCGTCTTTACTGTATAGTGCGCAGACCGTCACTCGCAGCTAACATCCGAGCCGCCATAAAGTTTGAACCGAACTATACTTAGCTTCACTTTGTTTAAAGAATGTTGACATATTCCTACTACTACATTGTACTGAGTAAACAAACATTACGTTGAATGTGTGACAATGGCTGAACTTTTCAAAGAACGTCTTTGTTTTGTATAGTTTGTTTTTGAAACGGATACTACTGCTAAGGATATGTGTTTTATAAACACATGTCTTTTGACAAGGGGGCAGCGGCGTAGTTCAGTGAACAACTCACATAACTTCACGCATGTAAACCCCCAGGCGCATAGGCATAGATACACCCAACTTTCAAAACGTATGGTTAAGTCTTACGTCCCATGTGATGGGGCGAGCCTATCGTTAATAACCAAGCACAAATTCAGACTCCATGGCTGCTACTGAGAAATTTGCCCGACCAGGGAAACGAAATCAAGAGGTTATCCTCAGCAATAGTGCTTACGACCACTTTACTAAAGAATGAACAAAAGCCAAGTAACTGAGTTATTGACCAGAATTTGTAGACAGGCTCGTTCGTACATCAATCTCCTGACGACGAACTAAAACTCATAGCATTTATTTCAATTAGACCATTACAGGCGCTTTTGAATGTGAAAAAAACAAAAAAAAAGCGAAGCTACAGTCACAGTCACAAGGCATAATAACTTGAGAAAGTACAGTAGTTGCCCATTGGAAAGTGTAGATTTCTATACAGAAGAATGGGCAAGAAATTCCATGGACATTCTTTTAAATCAAAATGACAAAAGCGACATGACTAGTTATTGTTTTTTTTTTTTTTACAAAATGGGCCTGCTGTGTCCAGTCACCCAAAGGGCAATGTAGAGGGCTATGCTCGGAGTTTCCTTGCGCGATTGAATCAGAAATGAAGACATCCGCAAGAGAACCAAGGTTACCGACGTACCCCGAAGAATTGCCAAACTTAAGTGGCAGTGCGCAGGTCATATTGCTCGCAGAACAGAAGGCCGATGGGGCCGAAAAGTTCTGGAGTGGCGACCGCGAACCGGAAGACGTTGCGTTGGAAGGCCTCCAACTAGGTGGACCGATGATCTGGGGAAGGTTGCGGGAGTCCGCTGGATGCGAGTCGCATGGGACCGGTCAATGTGGCGACACTTGAAGGAGGCCTATGTCCAACAGTGAACGTCTTTCGGCTGAAATGATGATGATGATGATGGGCCTGCTCTTGCCCTCAATCACGCCTGATGAAAAGCGATGGATGAGGTATATGACGGAACGAGCGTAGAAGATGCATGTTCACTCTTGCTTTGAAGGCAGTTTACCGTCTAAAATGTATTCCTATCACAGTCGAGTCCTTCCTCTGTTATTTTATCTTTACCCCAACAATCTTTTGTCAACAGTAAAGATCACTGAACATAAAGAATACGAAACGAGAGGTAAATTATCTGTCAAGGGGCTGTAGGTGGAACAACTTGATGCAAATATGAAATACTCACAAAGAAGTAAGATGCACCAATCCGCTGAAGGCATCGGCTGCCAACTTGGTGATCTTGTTGTTCGACAGGTCGATCCTTGCGACTCTCTTTACTGAGGAGAAGGCGCCTGCGCCCACTTCGGTTATCTCGTTCTGTTCTAGGCGACTGGAAAGAGAAAGATATAAAATGGCTGAGTATTCTAGTCCCACAGTAGCTTGTTTTGAAAACGGACTTGTGTTTTACACACCCATTGCATGAATAAATAAATATAAATATCGCTGGACTTTACACACAGCGCCATCTCGCGCCACACTAAGCAACGAGGCTTGTGTCGTGGACGCCGATAGTTGATATTGTAACGAGGCTTTTTAGCTCGTCACATGGATGCATATAGTTATCATGGACGCCCTTGGCATCTCAGCAGAGGTCACCAAGATGAGCATGTTTTGACTCCTCGGGTTTAGTTTATTCGACGGAATTTAGTATGGTTTGTGGTACTTATTTTAGATTTTCAAAAGTGCAATAATGACAGGCCATAAAATAACAATTATTCTATCTTAGTTTTACACCTCTAGTTAGAACCATATCTGTTAATTTTAGAAAGGAATTTTCTTGTGTTTTTCTCCCAACCAGCAGCCTTCGGGTAATAAAATAGATCTGTAACTTTAATGGTCGATTTTTATTGATACCTTCCCGCTTGAAGATTAAAAGCCAGCTCCCGCAGGTAAGTCTATCCTAGGCATAGTTTTATCATTACAATATATGTTATACATAGATACTTTTTTTTTATAAATACATACTTCTTATACATATAACATCCATAACATTTGCTCCTACCGGGATTCGATCCCGGGACCCAACGAACGTAAGGCAGCCTCACTACCGCTGCGCCATTCGGGTCGACAAAGACTGACTTGAATATTCTTCTGGTACAATCGTATTCAGCTTATGCTGGATGCATAAGTATAATGGGTATAAAAAGCACACTACATTAAACACTTTACTGCCGAAGAATACTAAGCCGAAGGCACTTATTCTCCCCGTCAGTGCGATTATCATTTTTTATTTAGACTATACCTGGAAACCGTAAAAATCTATTTTTTTTTAAATATAATTATGTTAATGTTTACTTATATACGTTGCTTTGAGTTTTTCTAAAAATCCCCAGATTTTTCACCCCAAAAAAAAATCGTTTCTCAGCAATAATTTTTGCGTAGAGTTACTTAGTTTGATGTACAGAATGCTTAGTTGACAACTTCGTGAAGGGTCTGTTTACACCTTGTATAATCAGTCTATTCCCACTGTTGGGACAAAGGTTTTTTCTCTGTGAGACTGAGTACTGAGTGAGAAATTATTCGTTCTGAGTTTCCCCACGATGTTTTTCTTCTTCACCGTATACATCACACTTGTAAGGTTTTTCACCAGTATGTATTCAACGCATCGAGTATCTTTAAAGTAGGTATAGTGCCTGAATAGGTTCAAACCCACATAGTCATAACCTTGGGTCTACGAAAGCGATAAATACTATCTTACCACTTGTCTATCGCTGCTCACAAACGCAACAACATCAACTCTACTTGGTGTGCCACATTGAAACATTGAGTCTCGCACTAGACGTTTTGTAGTGAGGGTAATACTTACATTTCAGTAGCTCTGTGAGGAATGGTGGCCGGTAGGGCAGATAGCACCTTATCCCGGTACACCACGGTCCCCTCAGGGTCCACCGAGCATTCTACTTCATAGGCAGATGGATATGGTTAACAGTTCAGCAGTACTTACATCTCCGTAGCTCTGTGAGGAATGGTGGCTGGTAGCTCAGACAGCAGCTTCTCCCGGCAGTCCACGGTACCCTCAGGGGTGCAGCGGCAAGGAGGGGGGCAGCGGGGCTCCGCAGAGCATTCTACTGTCGTTGTGGTGGTTGGACCTGGAGAGATGATGAGAGATACACGAGTTAAAATGAAGATTCAGAATGAATTTAGGAACCCACCTATTTGCCGTTGGATAACGAAAGGAAACGTGTTCACAAGTGCTAAAAATATATACCGAAAGAGAAATTACTTTGTTCGTCTTGTTTGCAGTCCAGGGGCCCTACTCTCTAGCGCTTCGTCCGTATATTCAGATCTATCCGTCTCTCTTGCGCACGTCTGCAGATGAGTGCGAGTGAGAGAGACGGATAGATCCCGAACATACGGAAGAAGTGTTAGAGAGTAGGGTCTCTGGTTTCTTCACGATGTTATCTTTCCTGGCTGCCCCGTTGGTCTAATGATCGCAAGTGCGACTACAGAGCATGAGGTCCTGGGTTCGATGCCCAGATGGTACCAAGTGTTATCGTTTTTTCACCATCACCACCAGTAGCAGAAACGGAATCGAAATTTGTGCCCGATTGCTAGCAATAGGCTCGCCCTCTATTACATGGGAACTTCGGGGATTTTTACCTGGCTGGGGAGGGTATTGTTATCTTTTAAGTTTAAGCGCACTTCTTATGCGAGAGAGCAGCTGTTGGAGTCGCGCCGCAACGTCAACTTTAAGGCGTTCGTGGTGCGAATGCCAACGTGTTATCTTCACCTCGTCTTGGAGGTGGACTTTTGGCCGCAGGGAGTGGTGTTCCGTCGCTTCCACACGCACGGTGACATAGTGCACAAGTGAAGTGATACTAACGTAGTTTTAAAGTCCTTTATATTAACACATTTTGTATTTTATCACATGTATGTTAGTCTATAAGGTATGTCTATATGTAGGTAGTCTATATGTCTATGGGCCAAAGTTGCCTGGAAATAAATGAATGTTGTTGTTGTTATGATTAGAATGGAGGTTTATGAAGGCTACTTACCGCTGCAAATCAGCTCATGTGTTTCCAGTTCCGTCAGTAGTGCTCCTCTTAATGCAGCTGGTGCTTGGCATCTGAAAATAAAGTCTTGTTGACGTTTTCCAAAAAGGGTCATGCCTGTGCTGTTTATAATATTTCCAATGCCCCGTATCTATAAACTAGTCAAAGTGATTGCTTGAGTAAAAGTAATTACTTAAGATACAATTTTTACTCTGTAGATTAATAATTGCTTGAAGTTAGAACCGTCAAAGTTTGAATTCCTAGCTTTGATTTCTTTGACGGTTCTTCCTTCGTTCAAATTGTTGTCTATTGTAAAAAATGCTTGCTTATGTAATTACTATAAGTCTATACAAGTGTTAGACCATTCAACCAATAACACAATTAATAATTTCGAGTAAGCAGACAAATTACTAGTTAGAATCGGCTACCAGAAAACAAGGATCATGTTCTCCTTCTCCAATATTCGTGGATACCTTCACAAAACACAATCTGATTATACCTGGCGCCAACTCCAAGGATACCCGCCGCTCGCACAGTAGTCGACAGCCTCGCGACCCGACAGTCGCACACGACGGGGTTGTCGGTCAATCGCAGCGTGTTTAGTCTGCTGATCGCAGCTGGCTCCAGAGAGAGATACGTCAGGTTATTGTTGTTTAGTGTCCTGAAATATTAACAAAATTTAGTGAAGGTAACGTACATGAATAATATAAGTGCCACTTAAATTTCGAGTGACGTTTCAGTATTCGGGGGTAATGGCCGAATACTGAAACGTCACTCAAAATTTAAGTAGCACTTATATTTAACAGATTCTCAAAATTGACGTATAACCATACGAAATTTAAAGTTTAGGAGCTGCTCAAATGTTAAGCAGCCCTTAAATTTTGAGTGAAGTTTCAGTATTCGGGGGTAAGTCTCATAAACTATTATCCTTTCCATGCCTTTATATCCTTGAGTTAGCAATATTTGTAATAACAAATCGATGTCTATTTGCAACTTTAATAGAAAATAGAAAACGAAGTACAGCTATGAGATCTCAATACCAGAATCTGTTATGCACGGGCGTATATAAAACGAGCCTAGTGAAAAAAAATGTGATTTGTATGGCTCCTGCAATCTTTAATAAAATACCTGAGCAAATCAAAAGCAAAGCAACGGTAGTTGCAAAAATTAAAAAACGTTTCACAGAATTACTTGTAGAAAGGATTTCTTAAATGATATTTTTTTGTAATATATCCTTAATATCCTCTGTTATGTATTACATTTGCATGCTATATTAAGGCAGAATGTACATAGATCCTATCATTTTTAATTTAACAACTTATTTCTAATTACCTACATTCTAAGCAAATAAAGATTCTATTTATTTGGGATAAGCCTGCCAGAAAGCCAGAATCAACAGTGGCGACCACCAGAAAAGCGCCGGGACAATGAAGCTCCACGAAGTCCCAGAGAAACTATTTAACTGTCTTGGGTCCGCAACGAAATTAATCAGAAAAGTATAGCGGAGGAGTAGGAAAAACTGCAACCACTTCCCTCCATATCAGCAGGAGACAGAAAAAAAACCGGCCAAGAGCGAGTCAGACTCGCGGACTGAGGGTTCCGTACAAATTTTTAAAAGGACAAACTTAACTTTACTGTTCGATCCCTAGAAACGGCTATTGATCCAACCGCAAATAATAAGTTTGTAATAGTAAAATCGCTTCTTTTTGTTATTAAACTACATATTTACGGTTTTCAGACTTTTCCCTTTACATGTGCTGTAAGACCTTGCTTTTTGCCAAATTTTGTGATTCTAGGTCAATGGGAACTACTATATAGGTTTTCGACCCAGAACTACAGAAACACAGAACCTATAAGGTACTTCCGGTTGACCTAGAATTTTGGTTAAAAGCAAGGTCTTACAGCACAAGTAAAGGGAAAAGTCCGAAAAATAAAAAAAGATGAAAATTTAGGTAATTTTTGGTAATACTTACAAGTTTTCGCGAAAATCTAAATTGGCCCATATCTTTTTATTGTGTTGACCCAGGACCTTAATTTTACAACACCTAATAGGGACTATAGACCTCGGTATATGGTATAAATTTCAACTGGCTAGGTCCACCCGTTCCTGAGAAAATCGTTGGTGACACACGGACAGACGGACAGACAGACGGACTGATGGACAAGAAAGTGATCTTATAAGGGTTCTGTTTTTTCTTTTTAAGGTACGGAACCCTAAAAACAAAGCCAATAGGCTGCACAAAGGGACGTTTGCAACTGGGATAAGCCCATTATCAAGCACACATTGTCGACGAGGGTTAGTGGGAATGTACGAAAGTTTCTTTAAAATTACTCACAAAACACTCAAATCCGTGAGAAAACAGTAGTCTTACAATAAAAGTAAGGCCGTCAATTGACCTGAACTGACCTAAAGAATATTGATCCGACCTCCGTCTTTTATGAAGTCTTATTGAATCGAAATTCGACCCAATTACAGGTTCACGAAGAATTAATCATTGTTTGATCAAGTCTTTTATTTGATTACTTTCAACGAAAAGGAATTTGAGGTCGGAAAAGGTTTTGATTGTTAAGAAAACAACCACCTTTTTGAATTCTTAATCTTTTATGGTTTTTGTTACCGTCTACTTCTCTTCAGGATGTTATTTTTTGAATGAAAAAGCTTTTATGAAATACCTTACTCTGAAAAAACCGCATAATTATAGCTAGGTACAGTCGTGGTCTTTTCCGCCTGATCAGTTAATTTTTTTTTCGCTTAGATCATACGGAGGCGCCGAGCCACTCCACCTTAAACTTTAGGCCTATTAGGAAAGCGTCAACTTTGGCGCGCAAAATAACAATAACTCTCGTTTGGCATGTCTCGCCGATCGGTATTTTTTCATTAATTATTTATATATAAAATCTACGGGGCGGAGATAAAGAGCGTTTCTATGTTTTAAGTGCAAGCAAAAATTAGCTTAGTGGTGATCAGGCGGGAGTGTCCTCGATAGTACCAAACCATTATTTAATTTGTGTTCACTTAAAATTATATAGAGACGTTGCTTGTTTCTGATTGGCTGAAACAACGTGTCTTCCGATTCTCTAGCAAACGGCATCAAATTGACTTACGTGGTGTTTGAACTTCAACGACGAATCGCATTGAGCCCGCTGTTGGTTAATTTGCAAGGTTAGGGTAAACACCGAAAGTCGAAAATCCCTCAACAACCGTCGCAACGTTTTTGCTGTCCCTCAACATTTCTCCATACACCAAAGGCACTGCTAACATTAGCACAAAGACAATATATTAAAAAGCTACTTACAGTACTTCCAAACTCTTCAAGTTCTCCAGCGCCTTCTCATCAATACATTTGAGGTGGTTTCCGTCCAGGTGCAAACTCTTCAATGCTGTTAATCCTCTGAAGGTTCTTCGGCTGATCGCCGTCAGTTCATTGCGACTTAGATCCCTAGAATAGACGATAAGTGTTAGATAGGATAAAGACAATCTGTCGTCTTTTGTTTTTTTTTCGGTGGAGGAGTATCTTGCGTTTAGATAGTCTTAGTTCCTTGGTTTAATTGAATACAGGATAAGTTTCGGGTGACAAATAATACGAAATAAGACTCGATTGTTTTTTTTAGTTAAGTTATGTTCTGTAAATAAAAAGTTAAGTAAATTAATCTGTTGTCAAATATCTCTTTTGAGAAATATTTTCGCTAGATCATTTTGACTTTGGACATCAAAATAATTATTATTTAGACTAAAAAAGTTGTGGGCACTAAGGAGTTTATACGGTTTTAAATTAAGTATTTATGTACAATATTAGCTGAGTTTAAAGCGTTAGGTTTCTATTAATATTATTAGTTTCAGGACCCAATAAAAACGAATTATTTATTTACTGTTAATAGTGATTAATGCGATCCGTTAAATTTAAATTTTAACTGTTGTTATTTTGTAACATAGAGTGCTTTTATTGTTTAAATATAAAGTCAATTTGCCGTCATAGTTTTCTATAACTCTTAAACAGAGTGTAAACGGACCTTACGTCAAGCTAAGTAGCTCTACGCAAAAAATATTGCTGGGAAACTTTTTTTTGGGGTGAAAAGTCACGTTTTACAATAGGGTTCAATATAACGCACTCAAAACATTTAAGAGGTATTTAAAATTAAGTCATAACATTAAAAACTTAAAATACTTGTGAAAAATCTGGTACTTTGACCCCTAAAATCTCCGTAACTAGGAGGTTACCAGATATGAAAAAATATCGCAATGACGGGGAGAATAAGTGCCTTTCGGCTTCGTTAAAGTTACTTTTATACCCATTATATACTTGCGATTAAGTAATAAGCCATGTCAAAATCGCTTTATTTTGGTGTGTAATTATAGTAGTATCTGATCAGTTTTGTCTTGGGGTAGTAAGTAATGTTAGGTACTTAAATAGCCCTTTTTTTTTTTTTTTTTTTTTTTTAGGATGGGAAATCATCAAATGACTTCTCCCGCTCTGGGCTGAGCAGGAGGGAGTGTCAGACTTTTACTGACTAAAACCCATCCATGTTCCTTCATCGCCCTTTGTGTTCCGGGGCCACGGTATCTCTTTCGAATAGTCCCGCAGCCCCGGCAGGCTTCGGCCCTTGCGGACCCCTTCCTTATTGCTGACTCTCTTTGAGGCGCGCGTGGAACACGAACGCGCCGTCGACACGGCCTGTCGTCATGAGACGGACGGACGGCGAGCTAGCCCATAGCTCCCCGTCCACAGGCCCGCGCCTACGGTGGCCGGAAGCCACCACGTGGCCCCCGACGCCCGGGGCGTCTCCCGCGGCGGCCGGGACGTGAGGATCTCTCCCTGTCCTGTTCCGCCACCTCCTTCGCTAGCATGACTGCTTCGCAGAAGGAGGTGACGGCGTCCCATTCCGTCTCGCTCCGGACCATGGCACGAACCAGGGCCGGAAGCGAGAGGTCGCCGCCGCCAATCGCCACCTCGAGGACACGGCGGTGCTCCACCCAAGCAGGGCACACCTCCACCGTGTGCTCCACCGTGTCCTCCGGTCGATCCTCACAATGGAAACACCCGGGCGTCTCCTCCCGCCCGATTCGGTGCAGGAACTTACCGAAACATCCGTGTCCGGTAAGAACCTGCGTCAGGCGGAAGGTGAGGACGCCGTGGCGTCTCTCCAGCCACTCCTCAAAGAGGGGACTTACCGCCACTATCGTGGCGTGCCCTACTTAAATAGCCCTGATATTCGGTCCAACAGCATATCTACACTAATATTATAAAGAGGAAAGATTTGTATTTTTGTGTATGTTTGTAATGAATTAACTCTAAAACTACTGCGCCGATTTCAAAAAAAAAAAAAAAAAAAAAAAAAAAAAAAATTCTTTCTTCAAAAGCCACGTCTTTACTGAGTAACATGAGCTATATTTTATCCCCGTACTCCCACGGGAACGGGAACTACGCGGGTGAAACCGCGTGACGTCCGCTAGTATTATATTTTAGGTCCTCGGAATTCCAGATGCAGAACTCTTTGGATACACCAAATGACCAAAACATGATACACAGTTTGGCCAGGAACACCATATTTCTATAGGTAATGTCTTGGTGGTGTCCCGAGATTCCTTATTTTGCTAGATTTTGTGAATTTTAAGTGTTAATAATCTATTCTTCTATACTTAATAAATAAAGAGGGAAAATTTGTTTGTGAGTTTGTATGTAGAGGTTAATCTTCGGAACTACTGATCCGATTCCGATAATTCTTTCACAAACGGGAAGCTGCATTATTTCCGAATGTTATAGGCTATATTTAAAACGTTCCCTTGAGTACATTCCGTACATAACGCGAGCGAAGCCGCGAAGCAAAAGCTATTATATTATGTTTCCATTCCTCCCAAAAAAAAATTCGTGAAAATCTCAAAAAATTCTTGATTAAGGTTAATTTATTAAAATATTGATTAATATTAGCAGTCGTACAGGTACTGCAGGCTCCCTCCCGTTAACAGCTTGAAGCCATAGCGTTAGGGGTGTAAACAGTTATAGCAGTGTAAAGCGTCTCTCACGCCATCTTCGTTAAATATTAAACTTTAACGTGCAACCCTAGGTGTGGGGGAATAATGTGGAATTGCCACGTTTGAAGACATAAATTTTCTATCGTTAAACAATTTTGAAAAGGTCTAAAGTTGAGGTCAATTTAGACTTCGAAATATGGACGTAAGACGGTTCATCATTATTTGGTTTTGTTTTAAAATACTGATTGTGATTGTGTTCTTTCATATCGATGGTATGACTGTACTGTGCCAATATCAAGGTATATATTTACATATCCATAGTACAACCTGACCTCGCTTTGTATTAAATTAGCTTCCATAAATGAGAGATCAGCTTAATTTTTTTGCTTAGCTTGGTGGTTCTTCGTGAGTGCTGGTTGAACCGATCCTCCAGGGCAAAATAAGGGTAGCCGGGTAGTCAGTTTGTCATGACGTCAAGTATTTTCTCAAAATAACTCGTAAAAACCTCATGAATAAAGGTCCCAACCGTAGAACAAAACTACTTCAACGAAAATAAACAAAATGAAGAAAGAAAGAAAAACGTTTTATTTTGGAACACATCACGCAAGTTCTCGTGAGTAAAGTCATACCCAACAAGCTATAAACCAGTTTTGTTGTATTACGTACTTTATTTCCAGTTAGCTTAAATCCATAATCCTAAAACTGACTTTGAAAACGAAAACTCAAAATTCGCTCCGTGAAATTTCACATTAGACGATTCTAAAGACAGTTTTTTTCTAAAAAGAACTTTACTAAAGCCGAACTAAAGTTCAAAATACCAAACCAACCAAATCCAACAAAGTATTTTCGTTTCTTAACGACTTTATCCATCTCCAAATAAAGTTCAAAATCCAAGAACCAGATCAATTTTCTTCGGGACTTGAGAAAAACCTCGTTTCATAATAAGACGGAATAGGTTTATCCTCTGTAATCCAACGTTTAGAAGCAGGGATGGGCAGAACTGTTCGCTATCTGTTTCAACTGAATTATTGATGGGGCTCTCCAATTGGCTCTGCTCACGACAGCAAGGAGCAAGATTTTTGGGTGAGTTACTAAAATGGAGGAGTTTTCTTTTGTTGATTGTCTCAAGCCCCGAAAGTCTGGCTGCCATGTCTTGCTAGAGGGAACGTACACCAGCACATAATTAGGCATTGGAGTGGCATACAAAATACTGATATTCGGCTGTTTATACTCAGCTTTTTCATATTTATTTTATTGACATACATTTCTTTGAATTTATATTGACATTTTTATTTTAACAACATACATATATTTTTAATTTACGACTATGTGGAATGTATTGTTATTTTTTTTTCCTGAATAAATTTAACACATTACGTAACATACAGGGTGTAAACAACCTCATCGCGAAGCCATCAACCAAGCATTCTGTACATCAAACTTAGTAACTTTACGCAAAAATTATTGCTGGTAAACGACTTTTTTTTTGGGGTGCAAAATCATGTTTTGTGTTAGAACTCAATGTAACGCACTCAAAACATTGTGCTGATGGATGGATTGAATAGTACGGGGGTCGTGGAGGTGTTTAAACACCTAATAATCTTACATTAAATATTTGTATAGAAGAAGTTGTCAAAAAGTTGGAACTTTGACCCCCAATATCTCCGTAACTAGAAGGTTCCCAGGTATGGTGTAGAACAAAAAAATTATTGCAATGACGGGGAAAACAAGTGCCTTTCCGCTTCGTTAAGATGTTTTTTACACCCTGTATTTAATTTTGTGTTATGTTTATTATTGTTATAACCCACTGTTCGACGAAGAATTAATAAATCAGCTAATATTCAGTTATTCTGTACGGCAATACTAGAATTTTAATTTCTGATTTGATTATCTGGTTTGTTCTAATAGGGCGACCGTGTACCTGATCACCACAATCCAGTTTATACGGTTTTAGAATTTCCACTACTGTACTGAAAAAATCTAATTAGTCCGTCAGTTAGATTATCAAAAAATATTTTACCTGTATTTCTTTTTTTGTTACGTAAACCAAAATAAAGTGCTTTTAAAATTCTCAGTAGGCTAATTCACGTAACTAAAGAAGTGCTGTTGCAGTGCAGTTGCAGTTAAGTTTCGATCAAAACAACGCTTTTCGTATTCTCTACCGCTGTCAGACACGCTCGCGTCAAGTTCGCGTCACGCGAGCGCAATAACGGCATTCTACTGTTGCGCGTCTTTAGTGCGTGCTTCGGAACGCAACATGATCGGTATTCTACTAAAGTACTAAGTAAGAAAAAGCACTAAAATCTGTACTGGGGTATTATTTTAATATTTTAATAACGTCATATTCATTGAAATGTAATCGATTCTATTCGATTATTTAGTGAGTAATATTTTTTCACTCAAATGGCCACACCATAAGTCAGTTTGGTTGTCGTACAGTTGACGTGCAGTTTACGCGCAGCTTACGCGCAGTTCAAAGATTACAAGAATACCGTTTATCACTCGAACTTGAACTTGACTGCAACTGCACTACAACTTCATCGGCGCATCATAAAATTACGTGAATTAGCCCTCAGTACGCCACGTCGCCCATGCTATAATTTTTAGTACGTTCTGACGTCACGAGCCCCCACTCCCGAATTTTGATGCGTTTTATCTTTTTCAATATTCATTGATTTGCAATTTATTGATGGTGGAAACTAGCCTATTGGTTTTTAAACGCCCTAAACCGTTATAAATTGTAGAATATTATTCATTTTTTTTTTAAATTTCTTCCATACATCTCTATTACTCGTTTCTCAGTAGACACGTCATCCTCTCTAGCGACATTTTTCTGATACTACAATGATGCTGCTAAATACCAGTACTTTACATGGAGCGACTGCCTATCTGACCTCCACAACCCAGATAGTAGAGGGCTCTTTAGTCAACTGATCCCGCTCATTTGGATCCCGCGGGATCAGTTTACTAATTATTATTTTTCTGTCACCCCTTGGTAAGACTGGAAGCTACTTTCAGGCCACTGACTACTTGTCACGGCTATGTCTATTTATAGTAGAACAAAGTAGCAACAGCATTTTAATAAGTTCACTACAGATTTCATTGAATAAACTCAGAAATCGGGGTCAAGATGTGTATAATAAAATATAGCAAAAACGGTGAAGAAAATTACGTTTATCCGAATCTATTTGAGCGAAAAGATTGGCTCAATATTAGCAAAGGACGCCGTTGAATCTAAATATTTATAAATCTGGAGAAAAGGGTCTTCGGGCTGAAAAAGGTTAGCACATTTATATAAGTACTCGTATCTATACAAATATTAAGTGTCTGTGTGTTATATCAAAATAACAGTTTTTGCACACATCACTGACATTACACATGGAATCCCCGCAGCCTTTTTTTTTTCCGGATGGGAAATCATCAAATGACTCCTCCCGCTCTGGGCGGAGCAGGAGGGAGTGTCAGACTTTTACTGACTAAAACCCATCCATGTTCCTTCATCGCCCTTTGTGTTCCGGGGCCACGGTATCTCTTTCGAACAGTCCCGCAGCCCCGGTAGGCTTCAGCCCTTGCGGACCCCTTCCTATCCCCGCAGCCTAAGGTTTCGGCAGAGGTGTGTGTGTTACTATAGACATACCCATATCGCCAATAGGCTAGTTTACACCATCAATAAACTGCAAATCTATTTAGTCCGTCTTTAAAGAGTTGTGGAAAATAATGGACACGTATTTTTAGTTTTTGTAGATCAATGAATATTGAAAAAGATAAAACGCATCAAAACTCGGGAGTGGGGGCTTGTGACGTCACAACGCACTAAATATTATAGCACGGCGTGACGTATTGAAATTTTAAAAGCGTTGTATCTTCGTCAATTTTGGTTTACGTAACAAAAGAGAAAACACGGGTCAAATATTTTTTGATAATCTAAGTGACGGACTAATTAGATTTTTCCAGGACACAAGCCTATTAGTTCAAGTCCCATGCCATGTAATAGAAGGCGAGCCTATTGCCATGTACTGAGCGGAACCCCAAAGTTATACATATTCTTTATTGCACACAAAATTAAAAAATATACACACAAAATTCAAATATATAGCTTATGTACAACGGCGAGCTTAACCCAGAATTGGGTTAACTTACAGCAAACCTCCTACAGAATCCAATCCAAGATCTCATCCTCATGTACAGTCGCGCATGCAAGTTAAAAGTCGTCATCATCGTCATTCTCCTGTCCTTATCTCAATTCATTAGTAATCGGCGCAGCATGTCTTCTTCCATACTTCTCTATTACTCGTCATCTCAGCAGTCACCTCCTTTCTAGCCATATCATCCTTCACACAGTTCAAAGTAACGAGTAGTAAATATCAGTAACCTTTTAGTAAAATATAAGAACCCGTTAAAGCACAATGCCAGTCGCAGCAAAACTTTGTAAAAGTCTCGAGAGCTCATTAAGCAGTTCTTGGTTCCGGTTGGCAATATGGCGGCGGCGTTATTTCCGGTGGTGCTCAGTTGACGTCTGAGTGCCATCCGGGGCGGACGTGTTCTACTTTGTGGTAATATTGCTGGTTTATTGAATTTGTTCTCTAAGTATTTTTTGGTTTTAATCAATTTTATGATCTATTGTATTGTTCCGCTCGACAGAACGAGTTAGGTACTTCTGTGCACGGTGGTCGTGGGTTCGATTCCCAGGTAAATATTGGTAAAGAGGTGAAATTGTTATTGGTTTGTTTTTAGGTTGTTATCTGTGCCAACCTTTGTCTGGAAATTCAAAAATCTTAAATACACTCGAGAGCAATGAATCCGGGTCACTTAAAGAATCCTAAAAGTCTCGGAAACTAAAAATGCTAGGTTAATGCAATAAATTATATTTAATAGACAATGTAATACTCCTTAAATGAAGGTATTAAAACTTCTTAGTTATTGTATAGTTATATCATAAAAAAATCAAATTTGAAAAAGGGCCACTTTCGAAGATGGAACTACGAAATTACAGCATTTGGTTTTGCTTTTGTTTGTAATCTGTCATTTATGTGGGTACATAAACCATGTTGATAGTGCTCTATATTCATTATTCAAGCTGAAATTATGTCGCTTACGCCTGAAGAATGCACCAGAATACTTACAATGCTGGAAACCGGCCGGAGTCAGCGCGATACAGCCAGGACTGTCGGTGTGTCGCTGTCAACAGTACAAAGAGTTCTCCGACGTTACGAAGAAACTGGTTCTAACCTACGCAGACCAGGAACGGGCAGAACCAGGTGTACCACAGCACGAGAAGACCGATACTTGGTGAACACCATGCTTCGAAATCGCTTTCTCACAGGAACTGAACTCACAAATCAGTTTCGACGCCTCGGAGGAAGTAACCCAAGTGCATGGACAGTAAGACGTCGGCTTGCTGAATCTAACTTAAAACCCCTTAGACCTGCAAACGGCCCTAAACTGGAGCGTGGGCATCGTATTTCAAGACTAAGATATGCCCAGAGCCACGTAAATTGGAGTATTGAAGATTGGTCAAAAGTTATGTTCTCCGACGAATCAAAATTTATGCTCTACAAGCATGATGGAAGACACAGAGTGTATCGAAGACCAGGGGAAAGATTCGAGCAAGCATGCATCGAAGAAAAAGTAGCCTACGGTGGTGGGTCTGTACTTGTGTGGGCCGGAATTTCTTCTGAAAGTCGCACAGAGCTGGTGATCATAGAAAACGGCTCTTTAACTAGCGTAAGATATGTGGAAGAAATCCTCAATGATCACGTTGGTCCATTTATGGTCAATTTAGGTGAGGATGCTCTATTTATGCATGACAATGCCCGACCTCATACAGGTAGGATTGTGAATGACTACCTTCAAGAGATGAACATTACTCGTATGGAGTGGCCAGCGCGCAGCCCGGATATCAACCCGATCGAGCATGCTTGGGACGAGCTAGGCAGATGCGTAAAACAACGAAACCCTCCCCCAATCACGCTTCGTGAGCTCAAAATTGCTCTCACAGAGGAATGGGAGAATATTCCCCAAAATCGTATAAGGAACTTGGTGTACAGCATGCCAAACCGCGTAAACGCAGTAATGGAAGCACGAGGAGGCAATACGAAGTATTAAAATTCAAGAAAATCGTAATAAAGTTCAAAAATTTCATGTTTCCTATTTTTGTTTTAAGGAGAGATCAGCAGTTTTTTTCTTTATGTAATTTTGTGTTAATAAAATGTATGGTGACTCATATTTTTTTTACTTTCATTTAAGGAGTATTACATTGTCTATTAAATACAATTTATTGCATTAACCTATCATTTTTAGTTTCCGAGATTTTTAACATTCTTTAAGTGACCCGGATTCATTGCTCTCGAGTATATTTATCTTAAAATAAAAATAATATAATGGGCAATTATAAAACGTAAGATTTGTGTGGACCGGTTCCAAATTGACTCTCTGGACGCTTGACGGAGGAAATCGCCGCTGAAGGTGGTGTGACGATCTCCTCTTGGTTGCGGGGCCAAAATGGCCAGATATCCCACGAGATAGAGAGGTTTGTTAGGAGAAATGGGAGGCCTTTGCCTAGCAGTGGGAGTAGGACACATCTAAAGAAAAAATGTGTAAGTATAAAAACCTAAGTATCCTATGAGGTGATGTATATCTCTGCCCACCTCTTATATGCAAACACGCAACGCCTTCAAAGCACCACTGACATACATTAAAGACCCTTACTCATGAAGGAAGCTCGAAATAATTAGTTTAAGTAATTATAACATCAAAGACGTTCCTAACGGAAGTGCCTCCATCTTGTGCAGCCGCGGAATGGAGGCCGGAAGTCGAGAATAGATCCTTAATTTGCGGGTAACTTGGTTTTGGATGTATCTAATGTTTATAATTACATTATACATTATATTTTATGCGTCCATATACTTAAAGCAGTGCCTAAAAACTCTTGTTTTTTAGGCTTCTTCTGAACAATTATTATCTAAGTATTTTGGCCTGGGACTTTGTATGAACTGATGTAGCTGTGGGGCTGGCGAATTGAGGAAGAGTACTCGTGGTGAATAAAAAATATATAATAACTTCGACTAACAGACGGCGAGGAACACACCGAGGGTGCAGTTACTGGAGTCGCGCCGCACCAACAACTTCAAGGCGTTCGTGGTGCGAATACCGAATTGTTATCTGCCCATGGTGATGGAGGAAGACTTTTGGCCGCAGGACGTGGTGTTCCGTCGCTTCCGCGGACAAGTTCCACTAGACAGTCAACACAAGTGAAGTGTGACTAAGTGAAGTGCTACAAACATAGTTTTTAAGTCTTATTTATTAACACAAGTGTTGTATTTACTTTATATATGTTCGGTTATAAGGTATTAATGGGCCATTGTGGCCTGAAATAAATTGATGTTGTTGTTGTTGTTGCAAGACTAAAAAATATTTAAAAAAAAATATTGGGGATACCAACGGACTTAAACTTGCCTATTAATGCCTATTAGGTCAACCTCTTCCTTATTCTTCAGGGAAAACACCCGTGATGTTTTATAATATTTCATCCGCAATGTACGATTCAAACTCGAATAAAACTTTTGTAAGCCATAGAAATAACTCGTTTGCCCGAACTTGTACCTCCATTCATAAGCGTAGAAAATCAATCTTTATTTCATAAAATGAATCCTTACAATAATCCCTAAAGTGAGCACCAAGCTTGAGTCAGCCATTTTGAAATAAAAACGCGCGGGAAAATTGCAAATGGCGGCTGCCAGCTTTTGTTGAAACTTGAAAGTAGCGAGTACCAGAGTACTCAAGTTTCTCTTTGTGTTGCTAGGCGGAGTAAAAGAAACGTATTTAGGTGTAGTCGTAAAATGTACGCAGTGGTTTTGATGTTCTAGGTTTTATTAGGTTAAGTATTTAAAGAATTTTTGAAAAAGAATTAGGGTTCCTTGTATAAAAATGAAAACCCATTAGCATGCATAATCAGCCTATGATGTTCCAACTGCTGGGAAGGCGTCCTCTCTATGAGAGGGAATGGGCTATAATCCACCACGCGGCCCCGCACGCTCTTTTCCTTCATGGTTTGGCCACCGTTTCTCGTATAAACCCATTAAACGTTAACAAAATCTGATTCAAATAGGAAAGTAGTATTTTGATAACTAGCTTATGTCAGCTTTTTTTTTTTTTTCGAAATGGCATCTCGCAGTTCAACCTGAGAGGTTGTCGTCTGCTTAACCGGACTTTCCTGTGGGTGCCTTAAGTGTAAGGCCTCCAGCCAGGGCAAAAAAACTTACAAACTAAGCGACTACACGCTAAGGGCACCCCCTGCGGGGTACGGGCCTCGGCTTAGGGCGTCGCTGGGAGAGGACAGCAAGGGGACAGGCTGGATCGGAGTGGAGCTTATGTCAGCGGCTTCGCCCGTGTAAAGTTTGATAATTGTCCCACGGGATCGTACTACCGGGATAAAAAGTATCCTATGTGTTAATCCAGGTTATAAACTATCTGTGTGCTAAATTTCATTCAAATCCGTTTACTAGTTTTTGCGTGAAAGAGTAACATAATCTATAAATCCATCCACACGTCCATACTCACAAACTTTCGTATTTATTATATTAGTAGGATATTTTCTTGCAGAGAAAGGTTGCGTGCTTTGCTAGTGTAAAAATCAATAGATATATTCCTATAAAAAATACCCGTACCTATCCAATTATGCCAAGTAAAGTGTCCCCGCACGAAAAGTGTCATTTTCCCTTCGCGTCCCCTAAAACACGGTTCCCATGGGCTTTCCCATGACATACAGAAAAGAGGCATATCTTTACAATATAAAATTTATAGGGGCATTTAATTTTCTTTGAGAAAAGGGACAAGAAGGGTGTTTACCCGACTTTGGAAGGCAAATAGGGTGCTGTGTTTTACATAATAGAAACACAGTTTATAAAACATTTGTTTGTTGTGTAACTTAGACGTAGATTAGAGGGCTCCGTCCCATCTCGTAACTTTCCCATTTCAACAACTAAATAAAATAGCATCACAAATGTCCCATTTCGTAACTATTTTGATCTTCATACATAGAATCCCATTTCGTAACTGAGTCTAGCCTAGTGGAAATCGCTTTCATAACGGAATGTATTTCCACAACCACTTTATGGGATTACGCATTCTTTCCATTTTGACATATGGATCCCAAACTTGGTCTTTGACAGACATTCAAAAGTCCAAGCTCAAGGTTTGCCAACGTGCAATGGAGCCTGGCGCGCAGCATCCTAGGCGTCAAAATTACCGACCATGTACGCAATACCATACTGCGCTCCAATACACAAATCACTGACGTTGCTCAAAAAGCCGCTAAGCTAAAGTGGGACTGGGCTAGCCATGTCCGCCGTATGCCCGACGAGCTGTGGGCCAAAATAACCACGATGTGGAGCCCTGACACAGCCAGAAGGCGACGCGGTATATATGTATAGACCTCGCAGGAGATGGCGGGACGAGCTGTCATCTCTCAGTTGCCAGGGCTTATTTGAATGAATTATTTTGTTTTTGAATTGTATTTTTTTTTCGTTTGTTTTTACTATGGACACTTTAACGTGCACATCTTGCTACATTGTTCTCACATAATATACCATCTCAACATGAATGATGTAACCAAGATTTTGTAACAATATTTTGATTTAAAAGAGTGTCCATGGAGTTTCTTGCCCGTTCTTCTCCATAGAGATCTACGCTAGGGAATGGGCAACTACAGTACTTTCACAGTTTTTATGTCTTGTGACTGGGACTGTAGCTACATTTAATTTTCATCTTTGTTTCGACAATTCAAAAGTGCCTGTAACTGGCCTACTTGAAATAAATGCTTTGATATTGATTTTGATTTTGCTGGACAAAACCAACGACCAGTGGTCCACATATACTCTATTAGAAAAATGAGGATCCCATAAATTAAATGTCTGGTGGGCCCAACAGTTTTTTATAAATAGTCTTAAATCGCGGATAACTTTAAAAGCGCGATTCAGAATTTCGATGTTAGTTCTTCATTTGTGTCACAGATGGCGCTGTAGTACTTTTTGTACTGTAGTGTCTCTACAGACTTTTTGACCATCCATATCCTGGCTATTATTTTTACCCATGAAAGAAAGAAAAAAAAGAAAATCGAGTTGCAGACATCCCTTTAAATAAAATCCGGCATTCTTTTTCTTCCCCGAGACCCGTATAATATAATTTAAGTAAGTGCCCTATAATATTGTATTGACAAACTTTAGGGTGAAATTCACGGTGTAAGAGGGAGAAACACATGTGTTGGACAAGTATAACAATAGCAACCTTTCGAAATTTGCATACAGGGTTTTTTTTGTATTTTCTTGTTAGAATTCTGATCGCTGCCGACAGGTAGTCGCTCCATGGAATATACAGGGTGTAAACGAACCCTTCACGAAGCTGTCATCCAAGCATTCTGTACATCAAACTAAATAACTCTACGCAAAAATTATTGCTGGGAAACGACTTTTTTTTTGGGGTGAAAAATAACGTTTTATGGTAGAAGTCAATGTAACGCACTTAAAACATTGTGCTGATGGATGGATTGAATAGTACGGGGGTCGTGGAGGTGTTTAAACTAAAGTTAAAACATTAAACACGATCATATTAAAATAATAAACTTGTGGAAATGTTGGAACTTTGACCCCCAATATCTCCGTAACTAGAAGGTTCCCAGGTATGGTGTAGAACAAAAAAATTATCGCAATGACGGGGAAAACAAGCGCCTTTCGGCTTCGTTAAGGGTATTTTTGCACCCCTTATCTAAAACGGGATTTCGGTCCATAACAAAAGCAGAGCCACGAGCAAAACCCAGTAGCAAATATTTCAAGAAAATCAGAATTTACTACAATTTCTCGACGTCTTTTTTATGGTGTAATCAGAGACACAATTTTGCCAAAATGTCATGGTGTCTATGGTTCTGTAAAAGCGTTCCTGTGTTTCGCTATGGTATAAAAACAAATTGCCATGGGGTGGGGGGAGGGAGTCAAATATCAATGACTTTTTCAGGGAACATTTAGCATCCTGTTGATAAAATAAAGTTTCGAATTCCACGACAAAGTAATCTTCATGTTTTTCTATTTTCTTATAGAAAATCCCTTAAGAACCCCCACAAACACCATGCATGCTAAACTTGTGAAAATCTTAGGACTTTGACCTCCAGTATCTCCGTAACTAGAAGGTTCCCAAGTGCGATGCAGTAGAAAAACTAATTTGCGGGTAAAACAGCTTCAGGCTGGGTCTTTTTACATCTATTATACAGGGTGTAAACAACCTCATCACGAAGCCGTCAACCAAGCATTCTGTACATCAAACTAAGTAACTTTACGTAAAAATTATTGCTGGGAAACGACTTTTTTTTTGGGGGTGAAAAATCACGTTTTGTGGTAGAACTCAATGTAACGCACTCAAAACATTGTGCTGATGGATGGATTGAATAGTACGGGAGACGTGGAGGTGTTTAAAGTAAAAATCTTACATTGAAAATTTGTCAAAAAGTTGGAACTTTGACCCCCAATATCTCCGTAACTAGAAGGTTTCCAGGTATGCTGTAGAACAAAAAAATGATCGCAATGACGGGGAGAACAAGTACCTTTTGGCTTCGCTAAGAGGTTTTTTACACCCGTTAGACTTTGAGTACCTAAATATATTAAAACGACTTACCTACATCTACGGATACAATACATATAAGATAAACAATCATGGGAAACTTGATGTCATTGCTGTGACAATAATGTAGTTCCCAGGGGAGAATAAACCATTTACCTGTAATTGTCTATCAAGTCACAGCAGTACATTTGAACGGTAAATAAAATGTTTTGTCAACTATCGAGTAAAAGCGCTTGACAATATAACATAACATCACACCTGGAATCCCGGAAGGGTTAGGCAAAGGTGTACATACCTAATAGTACACCCAAATGTTGCCAGTTATATTTAAGTTACATGTAAGGGGGGGCGAGCCTATTACCATCCACCGGACGCAAATCCAGTCTCCAGACTGAGAAATTCCCGATGAAAAAACCCAATGACGCTTTGATCGACCCGGGAATCGAACCAAGGACCTCATGCTCAATAGCCGTGCGATCACTGGACCCACGAGACAGGCTTGAGAACTCTGATATTAATACATACAACACAAGTCACATCCTGGCTGTATTTTCTGAAGTAGGAGCTGTATCTGTATAGTGACATCACTAACATCTGCAGTCGAGCCTGTTAGCATCAACAGGGCACATATTCAAAAAAATTCAAAATCTAAAAAAAATATTTGCTAATAATTATGGGTATTTACGTAAAGTTGTTAAAAATAGAAAATAGTTCAACCATACAGGGTGTAAGCCACCTCATCGCGAAGCCGTCAACCAAGCATTCTGTACATCAAAATAGGTAACTTTATGCAAAGATTATTGCTGGGAAACGACTTTTTTTTTGGGGGTGAAAAATCACGTTTTGTGATAGAACTCAAAGTAACGCACTCAAAACATTGTGCTGATGAATGGATTGAATAATACGGGGGTCGTGGAGGTGTTTAATTTAAAGTAAAAATCTTACATTAAAAACTTCTATTAAAAAAAAAGTTGCCAAAAAGTTGGAATTTTGACCCCCAATATCTCCGTAACTAGAAGGTTCCCAGGTATGGTGTAGAACAAAAAAATGATCGCAATGACGAGGAGAACAAGTGCCTTTCGGCTTTGTTAAGAGGTTTTTTACACCCTTTATTATGCCTTCAGGCATGCAAATCTCAAGCTTTGACTGTATCCCAACATTATTATTTGTTATACAATTCATTGCAAAATATCCGAACATATCTCGGGACTGCCACTGGCTCCGTAATTTGGATAAACCCGCAGTGCAGTGGCGCAGTGGCTGAGGGATTGGCTGCTGTGCTGCGTATCACGGGTTCGATTACCGAACGGAAGAATGTAAACTTGTCTACGAATTTTATATTCGTTTGTGTTGATCACGTGATTTAACGTTGAGATGATGTCATTCTACTAGCGTTAACGATTGTAGGTTATCAACTTGGCTAAGACTGCAGGTTTGAAGGACATACGTTCTTTGGTTCAAATGATGTTCTGAATACGTCATAACCATTTTAGCTCCGGTGTGATTCCACCCTGTATCTCTGTACTTGCACATTGTTCAAGATGAGTGTACGTTTCTCCTCAAAGTGACACATGAGTCCAAAAGCCCTTTGATCAGACAAATCAAGACGATATTACAGGCCAAAGGGATCCCACCTTTCCTCTCTTCCTAATGAAGATTTATGTACACAAAGTGGGTCCTAGGGTCCGACAGACCCATGTACTTATCCTAGAAGGGACATGATCACAAGTAGAGCAATAGATAATGAAAAAATTTGATAATAATATCCGTTGGCACAGTCACACTCATATAAATCATTTGCTGTCAGGACGGTAAGAAACGTGCGCCGGCGCTCGGTAGTGAGGGAACACTGGGTTATCGTTATCGATAAACGCTGATAGTCCAATTCGACAACAAGAGGACTTACAGTATTGATTTATTATGGCAGCGTGGTTTTTAATCTGTTTTGTTCACAATGGTTTCTCTTCTCTCTCTTTTCCAACAAAAACTGCCACACAAACATCACTCAAATGAAATGACCTTTCAGTTTATTCCATTTAACTACTTTACACACAAATAAAAATAAATACATAACTACTATTCATACACCACACGCTACCATTTTCCAACAAAACAAAATAACATACAAAAGCCAGCCAAATCCGATTTACTTCATTACAACTAAGCGCACTTACAAAGACCGAACGTGCTCCGACATAGCTCAACGAAATCATTCATTCCATTCATTCTTTAGTTCTATCGATATAAAAGTGTCGAGCTAATCCCTTCACTAGTGCTGCGGGCACGCTCATTGAGATGGTTATTGTTGAAATGTATGAGAGATAGGAATGCATCCGGCTTTACTTGTAGTGTAGTTAAAGGTTGGAGTGATGAGATTTGGTACTGTTAGTAAGATTGTATACCGTGTTCACCGAAAAGATAACAGTCTGATTATCTAAAAACAGCTGTTTAAAACACATTTTCATGTTCACCAAAGCAAATCAACCGATTTAACACGTTAATCAACTGTATTCTCTAACTGAGTTGGGAGAGGTTGTTTAAGTTAATCAACTGTATTCTCTGAGTTGGGAGAGGTTGTTTAAGTTAATCAACTGTATTCTCTAACTGAGTTGGGAGAGGTTGTTTAAAGTCCCGGTTGGTAGTTAATCGGTGTATTTTGACGTTTGCAAATTGCAAATATAACAAAATTTAAGGTTACATCCAGATATTATTGTGAGAATTTAAAGTGGATGCTCCAGGGTAGCCCGCAAAATTAAAATTTTCTTACGTTTTTTGCAATTTGCAGGCCAGAGTCAGGTTGTATGTTTATTAAAATATGATTCGCGGATGTAGCACGTATGTAGTTACAGAATTATAATCATTAAAATCATCGTACATGTATTTGATTTTGATTTGATTATAAAACTCGCGTTTAGCTCCTGTAGTCCCCTTAAGCAGGTGTGTACCTAATAGTGCATCTATTCGAAAGTTATGAAAGGGGGCGAACGTGTAGAGGAAGGCCACAGACACGATGGATGGACTGTGTGAAGGATGATATGGCTAGAAACGAGGTGCCTGATGAGATAACGAGTAATAAAAATTATAAGATAAAAAGTTTTATTGTTTTTCATACAATTGTTCTACAGCACAAAATTGAGGCAGCCCCTTTAAGTTACAGGGACACTTGTGTTGGGGTTACCTCGCAACTTCCCATGGGCCACAGTTTACAATGTTGAGACATTATTAAAAAAAATGAAAAGAAAGGTTCAAGAATGTTACAAAATTATTGTAGCAAGTTCAGGTATGTGTAGTGTTTGTGGGTGTGTGAGTGTGTGTGTGTGTGTGTGTGGTGTGAGTGTGTGTGTGCGTGTGTGTGTGTGGAAGGTGGATATGTGGGGTGTGGGTGTGAGAAAGTGTGTGTTAATGATTGATCGGTTTATGTTGCAGTAATAGTTCTCTATTACTTAATATTAATTGTAGTATGGAAGAAGAAGACATGCTGCGCCGACCCCAAATAAATTGAGATAAGGACTGCGAAATGCGGAGGATGTAATAGGGTGCGAGCCTACTATCATCAACCGGGCACGAAACCAGACACCGTGGCTGCTACTGAGAAATTCCTGAAGAAAAAGCTCGATAACACTTTTTCTGACTCGGGAATCGAACACAAAACCTCATGCAATGCTTTATTTATGCTTTTTTATCATTTAAAAGCATGATAAAAAAAAACTGTATCTCTCTCCTTAAGCTTAAATTTTATCAGGTATTTTAATTTTAGTTCATCGCGCTTGTTTCTTGACAATAATATTTAAAAAAAAATGTATATATTTATATACTCAAGTGTATATATATTTATATAGGTATATGTGTATATTTATTGTATATATGTAAATGGTAAACCACAGGCTACCTGCAGTATTGTCTCTCCTTCCCTCTTAAATCCATCAAAAAGTTGTCTTTAATAGATCGCTTTTAGCGATAAGACCGCCCATTGTGTCACCCCTTGTAAAATGTTTTACATTTGTAACTGTAATTTTTATGATGTACTATCTCAACGAACGAAATCTTACCACCAATACGGCTCTTTTTGTTTGCAGCATCCGTCCGCTAGTGATGCGCTAAACTTTCTCTTCCTTTGTCCTTTTTTTGTTTTTATTACTTTAGTAAAAAAAAAATGACCAAACAATAGAATAGTTTTTTTTTAAAACAAAGGGTAACGTAAAAAAGGGTCGCATATTTTTCGGCGTTTTACTACTATTGGTCCGCACACTCTTTGTGCGGACCAATAGAAGTCCTTCTTCTTCTTCGTGTCGATGATTCGTTAAGGGTGGTAAACAGATGTGGACATCGTGTGCACGGGATTTTATTTTGAACATGAGCAGATTTCGTTCGTTGTCATAGTACATAATAAAGAGTATTCTATTTTATCCTATGCACAGCAGACGGCTTGTGATCGCTACTAGACCGACGAGGCAGTCATTATTATACGAAAAGATAATGGTGTCGATTCTGTTGTGCACAAACTAAACTTAATTTAGGCTATTGCTATCTTTTTCTCTCTAATAAATAAATATCGCTGGACATTACACACAGCGCCATCTAGTGCCACACTAAGCAACGAGGCTTGTGTCGTGGACACCAGATGGTTGATGTACTACATAGATACTTTTTGTTTGTAAATACATACTTATTATACATATGAACATCCATGACTCGGAAACAAATGCCAATGCTCATCACACAAACATTTGCTCCTACCAGGATTCGAACCCGGGACCCTAAGAACGTAAGGCAGCCTCACTACCGGTGCGCCATTCGGGTCGCCAATAAAACGAGAAAGAGCCGGACGTAATTTAGAGCAGGCAAATTAAATTGGAACTAATATTTCCATACAAATGAAGGGTGCACGTAAAAACATGTCGACTAAAAACACGGTGAAGCGCAAGGCATAAACTAGTTTGACATCTCTAACTTAGTTCATAGCTATAGCCGTCCTTTTCTCGCACTGCCTTTTAGTAAAAGATAGCAATAGCCTAAATTAAGTTTAGTTTGTGCACAACAGAATCGACACCATTATGACATGTGTTTTTTTAATACTACAACACTTGTTTTGGTTGTCATGCCTCTGTGAACGTAGAGGTTAGTTGGATGTGTCCCTCGTCATAATAGGTATGCATAGTGTTTTTAATGAAAATGTTTTGATTATGTTATACTAGATTATGAACGCGGCTCCGCCCTCGTGGAGTTCAACAATCGTCCCTCCGTATCATGCTGCCGGGATAAAAAGTATCATATGTGTTAATCAAGGTTATATAGCTAAGCTATCTGTATACTAAATTTCATCCAAATCCTGTAAGTAGTTTTTGCGTGAAAGAGTTCCAAACATCCATCCATCTGTCCTCACAAACGTTCGCATTTATAATATTAGTAAGAAGTGAGGCGGAGCTGTGAACTGCAGCCGTCGCCACCTGTCGACGGCAGCCGTCGACAGGTGGCGACGGCTGCAGTTTATCTGCAGTTGGCAACGTGCCGCTCGTCTGTAAGAACCCTATGGAGATAGCCATCGGCGCGGGAGATTTTATAGTGCAGGCGTGTGCGCAGGCACGAGTGCTCTCTCTGTTCCTTTACTCTCATAGTCCTCAGGGACGGCAATCCGACACAACCGGAGAGATCAGGCGCAGGACCAACGCCGAGGCACGGGGGTATCATACCGCCAACTTCCAAACTCCGGGCTACTACTAAGAAATTTCTAATGGAAAAACCCAATAGCACTTTTTGCGATCCGGGAATCGAACCAAAGACCCCACGCTCAGCGGTCGTGCTTGCAACCACGAGCCTAACGGGACAGTTACGTTATACAGTATAAAGGGTGTAAAAAACCTCTTAACGAAGCCGAAAGGCACTTGTTCTCCCCGTCATCGCGATCATTTTTTTGTTCAACACCATACCTGGGAACCTTCTAGTTACGGAGATATTGGGGGTCAAAGTTCCAACTTTTTGACAAGTATTTCTTTTAAATACAAGTTTATATTGCAAGATTTTTTTAAACACCTCCACGACCCCCGTACTATTCAATCCACCCATCAGCACAATGTTTGGAGTGCGTTACATTGAGTTCTACCACAAAACATGATTTTTCACCCAAAAAAAAAAGTCGTTTCCCAGCAATAATTTTTGCGTAAAGTTCTTTAGTTTGATGTACAGAATACTTGGTTGACGGCTTCGTGATGAGGTTGTTTACACCCTGTATCTACAAGAATCTAATCTCCATGAAAACTAATAACACTTTTAAAAGAAAAAAACGTTTTCAACCGACCAATCCAGAACCGATACAGCAAATACGATACCTTTACCAATAACCTGTACTTTTATTACTTAAATATAATGTCTGATAAGTTTCCGAGGAAGCCATTTTCTTGTCGCCCCGGGGACGGCCGGGGGGGGGGGGAGGTGTGAGGAAACCTTATAATCCACGCATGGCTGACTCAAAGACGTCTTTGTGTTGCTCGTAGTTGCGGACACGATTATTTGGCAATCTTGGTAGTTTTCGACCATTTTGTTACTTGAAAATATGTTTTTGTAAGTGACAATTTAGTTGAAGGGGTTTATTCGATTGAGTGTTTACTGAATGTTATTTATTGTATTGGTGATAGAATATCTCCGAAATTAAGTAAGTTCTATTGGTGAAGACAGGTTAATGAGAACTTAACATCACGCGCCTGTATAATCCTTGAGTCCTGCCCTTGTGTTTGATTTGGTCGTACATAACATATCAGACATAGAATACGGCTAAGTCAGTAAAGCCAAAAGACTTTTCTTTTAGCTAATTTAACAAATGTGAAGCTGGTAAACGGAATCAAAGGATAAACCACAAAATAAACGCATTTAAATAAAAAGCTGGGTCTGTAACCTCGGCTGCCAGTGTACGATGCATCTTTTATCCTTCCCACGCTCCACTAGCTAACTGAAGGCGCTTTCAAAGTTGCTCTTTTCAAAAGAAATGAATAAAAAGATACGCCGGTTATCCTTTTATTTTATCGTTTGTGAGATGTGGAACAGTAGGTAAGGACGAAATGTAGTTTGTTAACTGATATGTTACATCGCGCCTGGGATAACGCTTAAAACTCAAACTCAAAGCATTTATTTCAATTAGACCATTACAGCACTTTTAAATGTCAAAAATACAAAAAAAAAACAAAGCTACAGTCCCAGTCACAAGGCATAATAACTTGAGAAAGTACTGTAGTTGCCCATTCCCTAGAGTAGATCTCTATGGAGAAGAACGGGCAAGAAACTCCATGAACACTCTTTTAAATCAAAATGTTGTTACAAAATGTTGGTTACATCATTAATTTTGTGATTAAACATATATGTGAGAACAATGTAGAAAGACGTGCACATTAAGAGCGTCCAGAGTAAAAGATTAGATAGAGCTTTCTGTGTTTGTATGATACTGGGATAAGGCACATCAGTAACAAGCAGCAAGGAAGCCCATAGGGAATATGCATGAAATACAAAACTCTTTTTAATTATGAAAAACGCCTTGTATTGGCGCATAAAAACATTGTGGTACACTTGTTTAAGTTTCTAATACATCACTTATTTTACAATTTCCTGTTTTATGTAACATGTTTTTGGTGAAACGGAACGCACTGTCAAAACACACCGTCCTCGATAATGTCGGTATTGACGTCAAAGTTCATTGTGTCAAAAAAACATTTTTATTTGAAAAGTGCTAAAAGTTTCACAAAAAAAATATTATAAATTGTTTTTGCAATTTTTGCTTGAATGAAGCACATACAATTGGTAAAATTATTTTATTAAGGCCAAAAAAATAGACATTAACGAGGCAGATTGTGGATAATGACGTCACATCATGGCCGCGACAGCTACGGACGTTTGAACTGTCGTAGAAAATTGCAGGAGTTTAATATTATTTTTGTGCGACAAGCTGTAGTTGAACTTAACTTTTAATACTTTTCTTGGGTTTATAGTACTGTATTTTATTGATTTAAGTGAAGAAAAAATTACGTGCATATACCCTACTGCCTCAACCGACGGCACCGTTGGCGCAGTGGCTGAGCGACTGGCAACTGTACTGCGTGTTGCGGGTTAGATCCCCGCATTTGCACGGCCTACAGATAGTTGTTACGGATCTGGCTGGTTGTGTATGTGAGTTTAAATGTTTGTTTCACGATACAGGAGAAATTCCTGGTGTGGGGCAACTTTTATACTGAAAAAAAAACAAAAATGTTTTTGTCTTTTTATATTGTTTAGGGTTCGATTCCAGATTAGTGTAATTACTTTCTTGAGTTTTTCCACCAGGATTTTTACAGTAGAAGCCCGTAGTCTAGATTTGTGCCTAGTTAATGGCGATTGGGTCACCTCCATAATTGATCCTTCCAAATAAAAGACTGGCAAATGCGGATATGTTCTGCTTACCCCTTCAAAGTTAATGAGGCGTGTTGCTACCTGCGTTTCATCGCCAAATAATATAACTTCGTCAGCACCATAATCTACTTTTAATGAATTAATGCTAGCTCATGTTCAAGGACCACGTCAGGCATTAATGTCACTATGTAAGCCACCGGAAGTAGATGCTGACACCGGAAGCCGCCATCTTGGACCGGATGTGCAGGTTAGATAGATTATTATTGTTTATCCTATTTTGATATTATGTCATTTTTGGTTTGGTTTGCACGCCTTTATGGGCGTCAAGGTTTGTATAGAGATTATATTTGAAAAGCATAGATTTTTTACATGTCGCCAGTTTTTTAATCCCTTGCAATGCCTAGGGGCCTTTGCTATAAACCGGGCGCACCCTATGCTACTACTGAGAAATCCCTGGAAAAACCCAATAACACGTTGTCCGAGCCTTTTTTTTTTCGGATGAATCATCAAATAACTCCTCCCGCTCTATAGGCGGACAAGGAGGGAGTGTCAGACTTTTACTGACTAAAACCCATCCATGTTCCTTCATCGCCCTTTGTGTTCCGGGGCCACGCCGCGCGCCGCCACGGTATATCTTTCGAACAGTCCCGCAGCCCCGGCAGGCATCGGCCCTTGCGGACCCCTTCCTTTTTGCTGACTCTCTTTTAGGGGCGCGTGGAACACGAACGCGCCGTCGACACGGCCTTTTGTCATGAGACGGACGGACGGCGAGCTAGACTTTGCCCGACCCTGGAATCGAACCCAAAACCTCATGCTAAGCAGAAATGCTTGTGGTGATATTTCAATATTACATCACTTAGGGGCCATCCTTTTATTACGCGGAGTTTTAATTTTAATTATCGTGGCACGTAAAATACGTGTTTGCCACACTATCCCTCCCCCTATCTGTATTTTATTGACATTTTGTTTTTGATTATTATCTTATGGACATGATTGTACATTTAGATTAATATTCTAATGACCGAAATAAGAATGAATGAGATGTATTTGACTATAATTTTATTTTATGCGATTTTTTTTTTGTTTATTCTCTATTTTATCTTTTTATTTCATTTTATCCTTTGACATTATTTGCTTATTTGAATGAACTTACAAATTTTTAATTAAAAATGACTTATTGAATGCTACTTGATGTATAATGTTATAAATTGTTGTGCCCGACAGGGTCCATGTGAACTTTATTTTAATTATAAGATCTTATAAAACACATGTGATATGCAATAAAGAATTGAATTGAGTTTGAATATCGTGATTTTTTTCTGACCCCCTCCCCCCCAGTTTGAACTTCACGTGATTAAAGGACGACCCCCCTTATGTTTCGGTTGTCATGCCTCTGTGACCGTAGAGGTTACTCAGACTCGGATGTGACATAATAGATTTGCACTATGCATAGTTCTTTAATGAGAATGTTTTGATTATGTTATGTACTAGTGGGTAACAGGGCCAAGGTTTTAGTTACCTGAATTTCATACACTATATAAGATAAAAATATAGAAATACTTGCTTTTTCCCGCGGCTTCACTCGTGTTAATTTACAATTTGACAATCAATTCGGGTTGTACTCTGCTTGTAATAATTCAAAGTCAAAATCAAATCGTTTATTGCTAAATCCATAATGTACACTTACAGGTGGTAAATAAAAACATAGAAACAATTATGGACCCTGTCGGGCACAGCAAATTTAGTAAAATATGTAGAGAGGAAGACCGCTTTTTAACTTTTCAGTTATTTCATTTTCACATGATCATGATTTATTATTTTTAACCTTATAATTTCAATTCCTCACAAACAACCTACATTGTGTTTGAAATAAAAATAACAACAATAAAAATTTAAAAATAACACATTCATCATACGATTAACACAAAAATATTAAAAACATAGTCATTATTTCAAATCAAATTCAAAAATAGCATCACAATAAAAATTAAAAAGTACAGTAGAATTAAACAATGTCAACTTACATAATATGGCAAAAATAAATAGTTCGATGTCAGCTTAATATAAATAATAGATATAGAATATATAATTAAGATGTATTGTGTGTATAAGTATGTTTTATGAAAAAATATATTAGTCGTCTTGCTAATAAAATTAAATTATTCGTAATTATATATAATTATTGAATTTATCCGTCAGATATTCGTGGACTGTATAATAGCTTTTTTTAATTAAGTATTGCTTTAATTTATTTAAAAATATACTGGTTTTACTTTGATTTCTTAAGTCTTCTGGTAGTTTGTTGTATATTTTTATTGACATGGAATAGGGGCTGGATGAGTGTGATTTAAGGCGGGAAGGGGGCAAATTTAATCTGTTTTTATGGCGCAATGAATAATTTGTTTGTATGTCTCCCCGTGTGCTGTAAGCATCTGGATATTTGCGGACTAGTTTACATAGTTCCAATAGGTATATATATACTAACTAAGGTAAGTATCTTGTGTTTCTGGCAGTAAGGCTTGCAACTATCTGTTGGTTCTATATTAGTTATAATTTGTACTAGCTTTTTTTGGAGGGTAAATAAGGACGGAGCGTCTGTGCTATTTCCCCATAAGATGATGCCGTAGTTGAACCAAGTGGGCATAAGCGTAGTATGTGGCTAGTGCGGTTTGTAGATCAGTTGTTTTTTTAATTTCGCGGAGAGCATACGAAAACTTTGAAATTTTTGATTTCACTGTCCGTATATGTGTTTTCCAGTTTATATGTGTGTCTATTGTTAGGCCTAGGAGAGTGAAATTATTAACTGTTTCTATTTTTTGTTGGTTGAAGGTAAAGTCTATATTTATTTGTTTTTTTTTGCCAAGAGTGAAACGCTATTAATTTGGTCTTGGTAAAATTTATTTCGAGGTTATGGTCGCTCATCCATTTTATAACTTTCCCAAGAATAGTTGTAAGTTGTTTATTTAAATTATCAATTGTTTGGCATGAGGTCAGGATCGAGATATCATCTGCAAAAAGTAAACATGGCCCGTCTATGGTTTTGGGGAGGTCATTAATATATATGAGGAAAAGGAGGCAGCCAATAACACTTCCCTGGGGAATCGATGCATGTATTGATTTAACACCAGATCTTAAAAGAGCTGTACTTCATTTGTTTTTTTTTATTGTAATATTCAATCTCAACAAATTGCTCTCGATCTTTTAAAAATGAAGAAGAATAATTCAATCAATGATTCAGTCAATGATCTTGTTCAATCAATGATCTTGTAATAATTCAAAAAAATCAATCATGATTCGAAAGACACGTGGCGCCATCTATTATCATAAGAACGTTATTGTTGTTTTCCTCAGGAACAGTACTTTTTTCGGGATGAAAGGTACCCTATGTCCGTTTCTGTACACCTGACAACGTATATGCAAAATTTCAGAATGATCGGTTCAGTGGTTTAGGCGGGAAAAGGTTACAAACAAACAAAATTTCGTCTTTTGTCAATGATCACTACAACTAAAATACTTAAAAACGCGCTCACAGATGTCATTGAATGTAATAAACCATTTTAACGAATAATGGACAACAAGTTCTTATTCAGTAAATATGCTGTCAAATCTACGTTGTCGGCCATGACAGTTGAAGGTAAATAAAACAGAGTAGGGTTTCAGGAAACTGTATTGGGTATATAATATTGGGATTATACTTATATATTTATCCGTAATATTGATTTTGGCGTAAGGTAAAATTCAGTGTAGAGGTACGTTACATCTATCCCAAAAATAACAAAAAAAAAAATGAAGTACAAAAGTAGTTAAAAAAATTATTAAATCGACATGGTGCAACACCTTGGGCAAAATGGTGTTTTTTTACGAAAAAAAACATTCCTCTTTTTCTCGTCGAGGATTTGCTTAGAAAAGTACGCCTAATTCTTCAATAGAATGAAATAATGTTAAAAATTAACACTCTTTGGGTAAAACTCTTTGGTATTACAAACAGAAAGTTAAAATATCCGATTTTTTCGCAAATAGTAAGATAGTACCTATTTTTTTTGGGGAATAGTACATTTTGATACAAGTGGAGAAAGTTTGTTATTGCACCCGAGGCGGAATTAACTCCCGAGCCGTAGGCGAGGGTGTTTTTGAGCCGAGAACTGCAATAACAAATGTCCACGTGTATCAAACGACGTTTTACAATACACTTTAGAAGAAATTAAATAAAATAAACGAAAAATATTTTTTCATCCCCCCATCTCGGAAAGAGTATTTTTGCTCTTCGATATCTGAGTGCAAAAGTCGTTTTTATCCTCTAGAGGATAAAGTAAATTGAATTTAGAACATCGTGTGCACTAAGTTTGTGAATTCAAAACATCATTAAACCTATTTACTTCTACCTCCATGGTGCCGAATTTATCATAGGTACAACCTTTTTTAATTTGTTAAAAACTCAGACTCGGAACCTTCTTGGTGTACTTTTATAATTAGCTTTGCGCGCGCCATTTTCTTGACAGGACAATTGTTAAAACCTTAGGTTAAAAACAAGTGAAAAACGTAAAATAAGTGGTTTTGGCGACCAAGAAGTTTATTTGACGCCAACAGAATTGACTGAAACTGTTAATAATGCGCAAATGAGCTTTCTCCCTCAACAATCACGCGAGAAGGATTTGAAACAGTACGATATTAAAAAAATTGAAAAAAAATAGGTAGAAAATGCCCAAGGCATTAAGTCCGCCTTTGTACAGTTTTTACTTGTGCATAAAGTTTTAATAAATAAATAAATAAATATTACACTCAACTTAACTAACTGTAGCAACGTTACTTTAAATTTTTCTTAATTGTACCTAAGTATTATTTGTTATAATTTAAAGATTATTCTGTAATACTTACCTACCATAATGTAGTAGTTAACACCTAAACTGAAATAAAAGTATCTTGTGATTGTAAATGTTTTTTTTTTGCATTTAGTAATTTCCTCGCTGAGGTGGGATGAAAAGTTACGTGTTGCACTCGAGTGCAAAGATTTTTCACCTCGTGCTCTTTTGATTCCCTCGCTAACGCTCAGGATTCTAATTTTTGAATCACTCGCTGCGCTCGTGACTCAATTTTAGAATCCTTCGCTTGCTCGGTTATCAAAATTGAGCACGCGGTTAAAAAGCAACTTTGCACTCTTGTATAACAAATAACTATTGTCATGAATTATTAGGAAACTATGATTTTCTTTTCTTTTTTTCCGCGCTTTGCTTTCACCAGGTTGAAGGAGAAGCAAAGGTATGAGCCGTTAAACAGCCTAATATAAAAAAATAGTTTTTTTTTGTATTTTTGAATTTAGAACACAAATAATTGTTAATTTGTTTAAAAAAGTGAAGTTAAATGATCATGTTTATCTATTTATAAACACAATTTTAATATTCAAAAAATATTTACGCCGTAAAGACGCATTATTACTTTGCCGAAATAAAAAAACCATTAACCTCCGACTATAGGCATTGAACCAATTTGGACTAAGTATAGGTATAGTTATCTGTGGCAATTTTCATTCCCGCACACGTGTTGGAAAATGAAAAAAATCGCACGCTTGTGAAATACATTGCATGTTGAACCTAATCATAGTGCGTTATGAACCAGTTTTCGAGGAAGTGTATTGAAAAAACAGTTATGTAGGTCAAACTTTTTTTTTTTGATAATGTTATATTTTTTTAATAATAATTTAATGTTTATAGTAATTTTATTTCTGTACAATATAAGCTTACTACGGGGGTGGGTTAGCCCTACAGGTTGGGGTCACATCGTAGCGAAGCTATAAGAACTAGCAAATATTTATGACAACGGGATTATTTTTGGAATAATATGGTTTTTATCATGGAAAACCATAGATTTATAAAAGTTGCGTCTATTTCTTCAATAAAATAGAAACAAAACATTTATGAGTTGTGTATTTTTTCATAAAAAACTGTTAGACTAACGAAAATATTAGGAATGGTGTTGTTTTTGTTTTTTTAAATGTTCACAAATCCGATTATTTTTTGTGTTAATGTCACATTTTTCATCATTTGAATGATTAATTATTTCAAGATAATTATTTCTGTACAATATAAGCTTATGTTACGGGGGTGGGTTAGCCCTATCGGGTTGGGGTCACACCGTAGCGAAGCTATGAGATGGGGTAAGCGAATACTGTTAGGCCATGGGGGTTTTTATGACGATTTATAACGTTTTTATGGGAAAATTTCTATCGTCGACTAGAGCAATTTTGATTAGTTTTTTTTTGCTGTAATAGCGTTCAGCTATCAATTTCAATACTTTCACTTGTAAAAGGTGACGTGGGTGAAAGGTCATATGAAGGGCCTAAATTGAGGAATATATTTGCTGACCTGGTTGTTATATCATTTTCCTTGTGTAAAGCCTATGATAAATTAATTTCTTGAATTCCTGAGAGTTGTGAAAGCTAGATTTATTGATACTTCTGGTATAAATAGTTCAGTTACTTCCTATGAGTCTCGAAATAGATATTCTAGAGGCGTTAATGTTACAAGTTTGGCCTCAAAATAGACCTAAACATAGAATGGGACATTGGAGAACAAATTCTAGATTTTGCCCAAACGAAAATTTTCCCATAAAATCACAAAAAAACGTCATAAAAACGTACAAAAACAGTTTCATTTGTTTTTCTTGTTGTTACTAGCAGCGCTGGGTGGAAAATTAAACGAAATCATAATGAAGGTATATAGACACTCAAGAACCCGGTTTTAGGCACAAGCTGATGGTTGGGGAGATGGTTGCTGGGACGTTAGGAGGTATGGTGAAGTCAAAATATTCCTATACGGTAGAACACAATACGTTGGTCTTGTATCCTAGTCTTCCTAAGAACCTAAGAACCCACCCATGTTGTGATTGGTCCCCAAAACACAAAGTAACACTTCTATCGTAAAAATATCGTAAAATAAAAATTTCTATCGTTTCTATTCATCGGCATCGTTCAAAGATGCAGAAAGATGATTTAGGTAAATAGTTTTTTTTTTAAATATTTTTTAGCATTGTTTGTGCTGTGCTTACAAAATGGTAAAAATTTTGTAAGCACATCATTCTGCGACAAAAAGATATTTTTTTTTTCTTTCTATTTCAATCATCGTTCAAGCGTTTAGCGACTTTTCGTGCAAATAGACCTTTCATTTGACTGGAAACTTGAGGCAAAACGGACGCGTTTTGCCTTAAGTTTCCTATTGATGCGCCTGTGCATTTAAGAGGAATTATTCTACAATCTACACCTTACACCCTTATCAAATGCTATCTAACACGGTAGGGTTAAGTTTGGATAAGCTAGTGAGCTTACACGGAACTTTTCGATATAACTGTTACTTTTTTCGGTTCAACATTTATTTAAGGCTACAGGAGCTAAATTAGCAACTCTATTTGTGGTGGCTCAAACTTCGTTTGAAATACTGCTAGATTAAAGTCCTAATCAGCTTGCACTACAAAGTGGTTGTTACGTCAGTCACTGCGGGCCGAATAGTGCGAAAAGATTTTAGCGATTTACATAAAAGCTATTGATTGGACTAAAAAAATAAAACACTATCATGCTAATATGTTGCTTGTAGAATTATTTGCCAAAAAATCAGAATGTTTGCATGTATTTTAGAATGGTTTTTACTCGTTAAAAGAAATTGTTAGAGATAATTTTGTGATTTTTTTGGTCGAGTAAAATTTGTTGTATTATGTTTTCAAAACACTATCATACTAGCATATATCCTGAAGAATATCATATATTTTTCTGGTTTTGTTTATTGCAGTGAATCATATGCTTTTTTGCATTTTAAAACTCGCGTTTAGCTCCTGTAGTCGCCTTAAAGAGCTCTCCTAGTCTGAGCAGTTTTATTACTTGACTATATTACTTTTTGAGGTTTTCTGTCACAGAAACTAAAATAAAAAAATAGAAGTTACTTAAAATTGTGTTTCGTTAAGACCTTAGGTTTTGGTGACATGAATTGTTTACTATATTTTGTTGCTTTGAATTGTAGACAAAATCTTGGAATAATGGTTGTAGACAATAAAATAGATCCTTGTCCGTGACCATCTTTTTGGGGCTGACTAAAAAAAAAATAATTAATTATTCTACTTAACTTCGTTAAAATAATAACAACCAAAACAAGCTCGAGGAAGTAGAGGAAAATTCTTAAAGTATCATTTGATTGGAGTGACGTAAAGTAGACTCCATGTATTTTTGAAGAAAACGAGGGTCAGTCACTAGAAAAAATTCTCGGCTTTTTCTCTACTGGCTTTGTCAGCCAGTTTACTATGTCTGCTGGATTTTTTCCAGGATTTGCGTTACTGCGATCTAACTGAACGCAATACTTTTATTTATGCATTCATTTTGAGTCGCCATTTCACCTCATAAAATTTTAATATTATAAGTAAGTATACTTAGTAGTTTTTAAATTGGAGTCGCACATTTTTCTGTTCGATGTAACTTTGTAATGAGGTGTTGAACACACACTTTTTAATGGTTTGAGAATTGAAAACTTATATTGTTGCTGCAATTGTATGATAAAGAAAGTGTTCTGAAATGATGACGCTTTTAGTTTTCTACACTAAAAAGTCTTTTAACTATAATAAATCCAGATCATTTTGACCAGAGACTTTTTGAATGATAATAATTTAATACCAAAGAAGATTTAAAGTATTGTAATTTAATGCAAACTAATTATCTAATTTAATTCCAATCTGTTAATAATTTTTTAATATATAAAGCTCATAACTACGCATGCATGCATGTTTTTCTATAAATATTTGTATGTCAAAATTGACAAACCATAGCGCGCTATCTAGTTCTTAAGATCCATCTAAAATGTTAATACCTATGGTTCACAAATAAATTGATTTGATTTGATTTGATTTGATCATTATGCTTCATTTTATAATTTTTCAACCGCAATCCTATCTATCTTACAAAAATCTCCCCTAATTTTGACTTCACCAACAACCCAAACGCCCAACACCACCCAGGGGGTAAGTGAACACCAACAACCTCGGGACCAACAGGGGACCACACCATTGACCGCTAGGGGCCAACTACTCACAATCGCTGCAGGTGCCTTAGTCTCAAAAATAGCCCCTCTGGCAAGTGGCCCAGGCGATTATTGTTGAGTCTCCTGGAAGGAAATGTTTATATAGTCCTGCGTTTCTTATCCTTGATAAACAGTTATTTGTATCTTTGCTTGGTCAATCAGAAAAAAAAACATTTTATTTGTCGTTGAATCAGAGATTATTTAGGCCTATACCACCACATCTTAAAGCCGTATTGATTTAATCTTACTTCAATGTAGGAAAGAGATGGCGTTATTCGTTCTATCTCTTTCTCATACTGAAACAAAGTTTATAATAATGCTACTCTAAGAGGTGATGGTAGACCCCCTGAATTAGATAAATAAAATCAAAGCTACTTAAGTTAAGAAATGCGTTAAAATAGTAAATCGTGGAAAAAAGGATAAGAAACGCTAAGACGACGCTGCAAAGTCATTGCATACGGAACAAACGCAATCAGCTATTCCAATTGGTAGTTTTAAAATTGGAGTCGCATATTTTTCTGTACGACGTAACTTTGTAATGAGGCTTCGAACTCAGAGTTTTAAATAGTTTTAGAATTGAAAACTGCTGCACTTTTGTGATGAAATAAAAATAAAGTTGTCTGTAAAGGCTTTGCTGTCAGTTTTTTTTTAAACAAGATTTTTTCATGAAAAGCTTTTCCTAGAAAATATGCTCCCCAATTTTGCATATACTTAAATTTTGCGCGCATTCAGTACTGCAGAACTCTAAAACCATTAAAATATCTGCATGTAATTAAAGTTAAATTAATGAAAATATTATGTAAATGTACTTACAGTCGTTCTAACGCGTTCAGTTCTAGGAAGGCATCCCGCTCGATCGTGTGGATTAAGTTTTCTGATAATTGTCTGAAAGAGAAAAGAGATGAAAATGTATATCTAATAAATCAGTTATGTTATCTTTGAAAACGAAAAAGTTGTTACTTACAATGTTTTCAAATCCTTTAGGCTTTGGAAGTCGCTCTGAAACACGATTGTGATGTTGTTGCCTTGTAGATCTCTGCAACAAGAGAATAATACAATATTAAAAAAAAAAATCAGGCTTCTGACTTTGAATTTATATATAAGAACAGAATAAAAGAATAGGGACCTGTTTCACCACACACGACTAAGTTCCCGTTAACTTAATTGGCAGGTCATTTTTCATACAAATTCTGTTCCAATTTGAATTTATTCGGTAAATAGAGTGGCTTCGTTTAGAACTTTTTCGAGTTATAAATAATGAGGAACATTGTTTCTGCTATTCAATCATAGTGATCGGGAGCTATAATTTTTTACGACCCGAATGGCGCAGTGGTAGTGAGGCTGCCTTACGTTTTTAGGGTTCCGGGTTCGAATCCCGGTAGGAGCAAATGTTTGTGTGATGAGCATGGATATTTGTTTCCGAGTCGTGGATGTTATATGTATAATAAGTATGTATTTACGAACAAAAAAAAATATCTATGAAGTATATCAACTATCTGGTGTCCACGACACAAGCCTCGTTGCTTAGTGTGGCGCTAGATGGCGCTGTGTGTAATGTCCAGCGATATTTATTTGTATTCAATTTTTCGTAAACAAGCCTTGTGCCAGTAGGATTTCACAAGGTTAGAAGACAAAATTGGAGTTTTTAGCAAAAAAAAAAAACAGTGCATACTACGGGGTTGTCCATCATCAAAAATTACTAACTTTTATTCCTTATTTAACTTCTTTAGACAAGTTCGTCTTAAGTGAACACTTTTTTGTAACTCTTGTACAAAATTTAAGCAGATCTCTAAACCCAGTGATATAGTCAATGTCAAATACACACACTAACACACACACACACTCACACTAACTACTTCTTCTTAACTTTTTTGTTTTTTTTAACAAAAAGTATCAATTATCTGGTGTTCACGACTCAAGTCTTGTTGCTTAGTGTGGCACTAGATGGCGCTGTGTATAATGTCCAGCGATATTTATTTTGATATTTTTATTAAGTAGATGCTGATTGCCCCACCATCTAATCAAACCTTGATCCCTACAACACACAACTACATGTCCTACCAACACACCACTGTGTCATAGAACACATCAACGCAGTCACAACGAAGACTCCATTACAGCCTCTTATGGCATCAATAAAAACAGTTTATTTCCTCACTTTAAAGACGTTTATACTAGTTGTAAATGTTAGTGTTTTACGACTAAATCGTAGAGAAAATGACTCTATGGTGGTATAGGATTTTGACCCTACGAGTCCTTTAAAGGCACAGTCCAGAAGGTCTAAAGAAAGTGATATCTTATTGACGACTAAGCTGTTGCCCGGGACCTTCCTCCTCGTTACTGATACTGTTACTGTTAGCCTGCGTCATCCCACTGCTTTGCAAATGCCTCCAGGTCCATGTCTTCCAGTTTTTTCTATCCACGGCTAATGCGGGCCACTGGTCGTTGGTTTTATCCAGCTCGTCCCGCCATCTTCTACGAGGTCTGCCGCGACGCCTTCTGGCTGTGTCAGGGCTCCAGAAAGTGGCTATTTTGCCCCACAGCTCATTGAGCATACGGCAGACGTGGCCAGTCCAGTCCCACTTCAGCTTAGCGGCTTTTTGATCAACGTCAGTGATTTGTGTTTTGGAGCGCAGTGTGGTGTTGCGTACACGGCGGGTTAGTTTGACGTCTAGAATGCTGCGCTCCATTGCACGTTGGCAGACCTTGAGTTTGGACTTTTGATTATTTGTCAAAGACTAAGTCAAAACCTCCTCGTTAATTATAATAAAATATTACTTCCCTATTTGAATCGAATTTTGTTAACAATTTCAAGGAAACCCTATCTTTTTTCTACAATAAAAGTTACTCCTTATAAGATCAGCTATCTGCCAGTAAAAGTCTTGTAAAAATCGGTCCAGCCGTTTCGGAGATTACTTGGAACTTGAACATACCGAGTTACCGACAGACAGACAAAAATGAAAAAAGTATTAGTACCACATACTTTCATATGCATTCAGTAAAAAGCTTTTTACAATGTTTGAGCAGCTTTCAATTTTATCTTTTTTTTTTCAATTTATTTGTATAAAGGGTGTAAAACACCTTTTTACGAAGCCGAAAGGCACTTGTTCTCCTTATCATTGCGATCATTTTTTTGTTCAACACCATACCTGGGAATTTTCTAGTTACGGTGATATTGGGGGTCAAAGTACCAACTTATTGACAGCTTTTTTTAAATACAAGTTTGTTAATGTAAAATTTTTACTTTAAACAGCTCCACGACCCCCGTACTATTCAATCCATCCATTAGCACAATGTTTTGAGTGCGTTACATTGAGTTCTACTAGAAAACATGATTTTTCACCCCAAATAAAAAAGTAGTTTCCCAGCAATAATGTTTGCGTAAAGTTACTTAGTTTGATGTACAGAATGCTTGGTTGACGGCTTCGTGATGAGGTGGTTTACACCCTGTAGATATACAATCCATCCAACTATTCTTGGACCTTCCTGTCCCTCTCTATTCATCCCTTTTTGAGTCACATGCTTTTCATCCCTCTACGTCACACAAGACCATTACCAGATTTCAAACTTCTTCAAATATATTCATTCGTTATTTTCTCCATTCTTGTCACTCGACACAACCATCTCAACATTCACATCTCAACTGCAAGCAATCCTTTCCAAGTAATAATCCAAATCACTAACATTAATCTGAAACATCGATAAAAATTAAAACCGACATCATTACATCACTATTCCGAGCGCTGTTTGTAAATCTAGCAATTATACTCATAGCAACCAATTATCGTCTGTTCCCGATCGGCCGATAATCGATACGATTGCCGCAATCGCTTTCGACGTGAGAATCGAAGTGATTCGATTAGTAATAATCGTTATTTTAATTTTTATTGGCTTGGGAATCGACTAATTTAATTTTGTTGGACAACACTATGTTTTGTTTATGATTGTTGGTTGTAAATGTTATGGTTTTATTGAGTTTTATTTAGTTATTTTTAATCTGTTGTCTGTGTTAGCATAACATCACGCTTTTCTAATAAGCGGGTTAGCCAGAGTTGTACTTAACAGTGCACCCACATTTCGCTAGTTATGTTTTAATCCCATGTAATAGAGAGCGCAGACCTATTGCCATCAACCGGGCCCAAATCCAGACTCCGTGGCTGCTACTGAGAAATTCCTGATGGAAAAACCCAATAACGCTTTGCCCGACCTGGGAATCGAACCTAGGACCTCATGTCATGATAGGGATAGACACCCATTTTTGAAAAGTGTTTCAACTAGATTCTATAGTGCTAATGAACCACTAAAAAATTCACAAAAAAATTATTCAATCGTTAAGTGCCATAAAAATGCATTTAAAATTTAGCATTTTCAAATTTCGCGCGTAATTTGACGAAAATGCTGGACGCATAGTGCTCTGTGGTCATGACGTCAGTTGGCTACGTAAACATATGCAGTGATATTTGAAGTTGACAGTTGACACTTCTATGTTTACATAGCCTTATGACGTAATAACATGGCGACTACTATAATGGTGTTATGAAACAGATTAAAAAAGCTAAAACCTTTGAATTGAATTTTGAAATTTAGTTTGCTATTTTAAGAACTAAAACTAACGTTTTCCGACTGCTTTTTGCCTAAGCTATCTCAATAATATATTTTTAGATTTTTTCTCATATAGAGTAAAATACCCTATTATGATGTGGTATAATATAGACTCTCTGACACACGCTATACATATACTTAAAGGACATTTTTGACATTTTTGCACGTGACATTTTGTATTATTTTAAAAATTATTTTCTAATTTTATTTTGTTTATACTTTATTTAAATTTAGACGTAGTAAAGTTACACTTTTGACATTTATATATGTTTTCTTTGTTTTTATTTTTGTCAACATCAATTAATACTATAAGCATTCCATTAATATATTTAAAGGTTATCAATTATAATGTCAATGACCTCTATGAATATTTGTACGCCTTCAGGCATAACATAGCGCGCTTGTAATCTTTTATAACAACTATTCATTGTACCTACCTGTGTTAACAAATTTAATACCGCTGGACATTAACACACTGCGCCATCTAGTGCCACACTAAGCAACGAGGCTTGTGTCGTGGACACCAGATAGTCGATATACTACATAGATACTTTTTGTTTGTAAATACATACTTATTATACATATAAACATCTATGACTCGGAAACAAATGTCCATGCTCATCACACAAACATTTGCTCCAACCGGGATTCGAACCCGGGACCCTTAGAACGTAAGCCAGCCTCACTACCGCTGCGCCATTCGGGTCGTCTCAATGATTAAATCACTTAAGACTTATGACGAAAACAACTAGGCACCAACTTACACAGTAAAGTTACCTCTTAGAATTGGCAGTATTACCTCATATAATATAGGTGACTATGGCACCCCGTGGTCGCGCAGAAATGCCACTTTAATGGCACTAAGTGGCACTAAACGGGCGCACTTCACTAATGCTTTAAGTGCTTCAAGTTACAGAGGAAGGGTGGTTAATGTACCTTTGGTTCTGAATATGGGAATGTGTGGTTTGTGGCCAAAGTGTAAAGGTATGGTAATTACTACTAGGTGTAAACGGACGTGTCACGAAGCCGTCAACCAAGCATTCTGTTCAATTAAATAACTCTACCGCAAAAATTTTGCTGGGAAAATCCTGTTTTTTTGGCGTGAAAAATCACGTTTTACGATAGGACTAAATGTAACGCACTTAAAAGTCAAAACATTGTGCTGATGGATGCATTGAGTAGTTCCTGGGTCATGGAGGTACTATCGTGGACACTCCCGCCTGATCACCACTAAGCTAACTTTTGCTTGCACTCGCAACATAGAAACGCTCTCTAGCCCCGCCCCGTTGACTTTGTATAGAAATAATGAATGAAAGACAATACCGATCGGCCGAGCGCACTGACGACGCACGCCAAACGAGAGTTATTGTTATTTTGCGCGACAAATTGACGCTTTCCTAATAGGCCTACACTTTAAGGGGGCGTGGATCGGAGCCTCCGCATGATTTATGCGAAAAAAAAATTAACTGATCAGGCGGAAAAGACCACGACTATACTTATCTAAAGTATTTGAAGATATTAAAAGAAAAAAAAAACGTGGTAAAAGTCTAAAAGGCTCTGCCTAATTCTTCGGAGATTGTAGGCGTGATATTATGTTATGACATTAAAATAAACGTTTTCTTATTTTAAAACAATGATTACACAATAGCTCGCATTATGGAAAACAGAAGCTGGACGGACAGACAGTTTGTTATTATTCTTACAAAATTATATTCAAATAAACTGCTTTGATCTATTTAACCAACTGGGCATCAAAAGACAGGTGTTGTGTTTATAAAATCATATTTCATGAGAAAATAAATCTTATTATCATAAATTATATACATAAATGTAATTGTTTCAAAACCTAAATGTGAGATTTTCCATTCTTGTAAAAATAACAATGATTTCAGCTTGTGTAAGTGTTACCATCATTTTAAAGACCATAAGAGTCCTAGCACATGGCTATTTTAAATGCGCAGACGACGCGCGTTTAAGGAACGCGCGTTTTCTGCGCCGTAAGTGCCGATTTTTGCGTTTTTATTGATTCAAACGCGTGTAAAACGCGATACAAACGTCGAAACTCGTTTAAAACGCGTACCAACTGACGAGGAGCCTCTGACCAAAACGCGGAAGCTGCGAGCGACTACAGCGCGTCTGTATCGCTGTATCTGCGCGTATACGCGCAGTAGACGCGTGTTTTACGATCGCCCCGTGTGCTTAGGTTACAAGGTTGCATTCTAATCTCGTTTGAAGCGCGTATACGCGCGTCATCTGCGCGTCGTCTGTGCGTTTAAAATACGCCGTGTGCTTCGGCCCTAATGTACCTTATTTTACGCAAATAAAGAATATAAGTAATAATCTATGTATTTATCTATCACTGCACAGTAAAATCTGCTCATAACATACAGAGAATGAGAATTGAACTTATCACAGTATCACAGAGCTCGTGGCTAAATATTATATTATTTGACGACCCGAATGGCGCAGCGGTAGTGAGGCTGCCTTACGTTCTTAGGGTCCCGGGTTCGAATCCCGGTTGGAGCAAATGTTTGTGTGATGAGCATGGACATTTGTTTCCGAGTCATGAATGTTTTTAAGTATAATAAGTATGTATTTACAAACAAAAAGTATCTTTAGAGTATATCAACTATCTGGTGACCACGACACAAGCCTCGTTGCTTAGTGTGGCACTAGATGGCGCTGTGTGATAATGTCCAGTGATATTTATTATTATTATTAACAGCCGCTCGGGTCGATCGTTAGGTTAAGCCGCGCTTGCCTAGGTTGGTCTGTGGATGGGTGACCACCCAGTACATACTGAGTTTCCTCCGTGCCTCGTAAAGCACGTAAAGCCGTTGGTCCCTACTGTCATTAGTAGATCTTTGACAGTCGTTCGTGGACAGCCAGTCCTTACCAAGGGGGATCGTATTACCTAGTACTAACTGGGTTGTGGAGGTCAGATAGGTAGTCGCTACATGTAAAGTACTGGTATTCAGCTACATCTGGTTAGACTGGAAGCCGACCACAACATAGTTGTGAAAAGGCAGATGATGTAGTTTTTGTACGTCACTCAACTACCTAAGTACTCGGGAACTCAGATGAATGTTAAGGGTGTAAAACACCTCTTAACGAAGCCGAAAGGCACTTGTTCTCCTCGTCATTGCGATCTTTTTTTTTGTTCTACACTATACCTGGGAACCTTCTAGTTACTGAGATATTGGGGGGTCAAAGTTCCAACTTTTGGCCAACTTTTTTTTAAATACAAGTTTTTAAGGTGGATGCTCCAGGGTAGTCAGGTTGTATGTTGATTAAAATATGATTCGCGGCTGTAACACGTATGAAGTTATAGAATTATAATCATTAAAATCATAAATACAACCCTCCAAGCGCATAAAGGTGCAGGAATGACTTTGACCTTGAAAAAGTGATTCCTGCACCTTTATGAGCTACCCTGTAGCATCCACCTTAATGTAAGATTTTTACTTTAAACACCTCCACGACCCCCGTACTATTCAATCCATCCATCAGCACAATGTTTTGAGTGCGTTACATGGAGTTCTACGACAATACATGATTTTTCAACCCAAAAAAAAAAAGTCGTTTCCCAGCAATAATTTTTGCGTAAAGTTACTTAATTTGATGTACAGAATGCTTGGTTGACGGCTTCGTGATGAGGTTGTTTACACCCAGTATTATGTACTGTGTCTTTTACAGTAACTTTCACAAAGAAAGTACAACAATGTTGCAACAATAAAACCGCACAAAACGGTTCTAAAATAAACTGCATTGCGTAAGCAATTACTCCTCGTTCGGGAGTTATGTGCTGGTAGAGGGGTGGGCAGAAGTCTCAGTGCGAACAAAATAGGAAATTATTTTCCCTGTGTGTTTTATAAACAGGATGAGTAAATGTTGAATAGCTAAAAAAGGTTCTGGGAAAGATTTATAGCTACTTATTAAAAAAAACTGGCGGAAATATTATGATGAAGCAAAGCAAGTTTATGTCAATACAGATTATTATTTGAGGACATTACCAGTTGACAGCGTCGAGGACGAGTTTTTTGACGCCATTTTTCAAGTTTTTAGTTTAGTGTATTTTTTAATAGATTTGTAAATTGTAAATACTGAATTAAAGTTTCTTGCAAAATAAAAAAATACAGATTATTGAGACAATCATTTCCATCTGTTCTTGTAGGTACTTAAATTAGTAGGAGGTTATTTATTCAGCGTGTAGCTTATTTTTTTCCGCCTTTTATTTGTTACCCACTTACAAAAAAAAACATAAATACATATTAGATTTGTTCTTCGTTCGTTCTGAAGTCTTGTCCCACATTCCAAAAAAATCTTAGTTTGTCCCACATCCCTATTAAAGTTATGTTTCGTCCCAAATTACAAATACTATAACTATCAGAAACCATTTCATACTAAAACGTTATTCGGTTGTTGCCTCTGGTTTTCAATGTTTATTTTTGCAATCCATAAAAGTAAAACTTCTGCACCCCATGTATGTATACCGCCACCATATAATAATGATGAATGCCTCTCATAAACTTTGCACTAAACGGATGAAATATGTGCCGCGATGTTGAAACATTTCGCTGGAGCCATACGAAAGGACTGACTACACACATAACATCGCGCCTGTACTCCCTGGGGGGGTACGCAGAGGTGTACCTTATAGCACACCTACATTTCGCACGTAAGAATAAACAGTATGACTTAACACGTTGCCTTTTTTTTTTCGAAATGGCATCTCGCAGTTCAACCAGAGAGGTTGTCGTCTGCTTAACCGGACTTTCCTGTGGGTGCCTTAAGTGTAAGGCCTCCAGCCAGGGCAAAAAACTCACAAACTAAGCGAAAGGGCACCCCCTGCGGGTTACGGGCCTCGGCTTAGGGCGTCGCTGGGAGAGGACAGCAAGGGGACAGGCTGGATCGGAGTGGATTAACACGATGCCTGTATTCCAGAAAGATTAAGTAGAGGCCAATAGTCATGACGACAGTATCAAAAAATTGCAAATCTATTTAGTCCGTCAGTTAGAGTATTGGAACTTAATGGACACGTATTTTTTGGTTTTGTAAATCAATGAATATTGAACGCATCAAAACTCGGGAGTGGGGGCTCGTGACGTCAGAACTAGCTAAAAATTCTACCAAGGCGTGACGTATTGAGAATTTTAAAAGCGTCATATCTTCGTCAATTGTGGTTTACGTAACAAAAGAAAAAACGCGGGTCAAATATTCTTTTTTGTCGTTTCGCCTATTGTAGGACACCCACGTTTGGGATCATGTTTAACTAGTCGAGAACCGACGAGAGAATCGAACCCATGACCTTCTGCATGCTGAGCAGTTACGCTTTTGACCTCTAGGGCGACGCATGCAGGCGTTGTGTGGTATGGTATCCGCCTATGACGCTCCCACTGGTGGGACACCGCCCTTCACTCTGTGAGACTAAGTAGGCCGTAATTGTCCACTCGTGCCCAGTATAAATTCGCATTGCCAGGGCAAAAAAAATCGCATCTTGGATGTGAGACTTGCGTTTCCCGCAAGCATCGTTATAGCAACCGATTTTTTTCATTGTTATTTTAGCGATCGAAAGTTAACGATAATGTCGTTATCAATGTCGACACTTTTGAACCCGTTGTCGCTAGCATAAAAGACAGACCCTCTAACTTCCGGGATATGACGACTTTACAAGATAAAATATAAATCTCAAAATCATCCATAATCTTTTTGTTTATTCAAAGTACCATAAATAAACTCATAAGTGTGGTCCATAGACAAGGCATAGATTAAATAGACCATCTGTGTATGTTCAAAAGAGGATTAAGTCTATATACCATAGATTATAGAACGTATAAAAAAGATTTTGAAGCGTGTCGTGGCATACATTTAACGTGTTTGGAAAAGATGATTTTAAATTCTAAATTATTTGATTTTCGTGTTGGTATTATAATATTTTGTGTTAGCTTTGACAAGCGGTTTTGTTGGTTATAAATTATGATTTTTCGTGTGAAGTTAAACTATGCAATTTTTCAGAAAACTTACAAAACATCACGCCTATATCTATCTATCTATACCTAATAGTACACCTATATTTCGCCAGTTATGTTTAAGTCTCTTGTGATAGAAAGCGAGCCTATTGCCAATGCCATCAACCGGGCACAAATCCAGACTTCGTGCTGCTACTGAGTGTCATCCTGAACTTCGACACGGTCTCAATTTCGAATAACAATTGTTCGACTACTCATTACTTCGACAGAACATACTTCTACAACGCACCTTCGAAGAACACTACTTCGACAGATCCCTTCTTCGATATGCACTTGTTCGGCGGATTCCAATTTCGACGGAACATTCCTTTTCTTTCTTCTTCTCTTTCTTCATTCTTCTTTCACCTTTAGAAAGCCACGTCTTTACTGAGTAACGTACTCCCACGGGAACGGCAACTACGCGGGTGAAACCGCGTGACGTCGGCTAGTATTAAATAAAACTAGTTTGTTTATGGCTTCTTACAGCTGTGTGTTCTTGTGCTTACACCTTTTTTTTTTTTTTTTTTTTAGGATGGGAAATCATTAAATGACTCCTCCCGCTCTGGGCGGAGCAGGAGGGAGTGTCAGACTTTTACTGACTAAAACCCATCCATGTTCCTTCATCGCCCTTTGTGTTCCAGGGCCACGGTATCTCTTTCGAATAGTCCCGCAGCTTGTGCTTACACCTTAGATTACTATTATAAGTCTATACGTGAGGACTTGAAATTGGCTTTGTGGTGACTATGGTTTCTTTTTTTTCTGCTTTTATTAGCTGTAAGTCCTCCATGTACTAAATAGATAAATAATTGCGGTGAAAAACAAAAACTCGCTCCAATAAAACTCCATCTATCTTTCACGGCAGCTTTACACAACTATTCCTTTTACTTTCGAAGTCGAAGTCGGGGTGGAAGTCGAAGCCTGAAGCAAACGACTTTAGTTTAAACACAGTTTTAATTAAACTCAGTATTTGCATTGATTAATACCCGTCTGCAGCGGTACAGGTGAGCGGAAAAGTGATTTCGGTTGGGTTAAGTTTGTGAGGGTGGATGGATGTGACTAGATATTTGTTACTTTTTAACGCAAAAACGACTGAACGGATTTGGATGAAATTTGGCATACAAATAGTTTATAATCTGGATTTGTAAAAATGATACTTTTTTTATCCTCGTTTGCCGAGTGGTCGCCAGCGCAAGTTTAACGTCCTGGGTTCGTTTCCCGGGTCGGGTAGTGTTATTGGGTTTTTCCATTATGAATTTCTCAGTAGCAGTCACTGAGTCAGAATGTGTGCCCGATTGACGACAATAGGCTCGCCCCCTATTACATGGGACCTAAAAATAACGGGCAAAAAGTGTGTACTATACTATTTATAACAGGTTCATATCTACCTTATCATACGTGGAGAACACACGTGTTGCTATGAAATTTGTCTCACTAATATGTGACATAAGTTAAAAAAAGATATCAAGACCCTGAAATGATCACTCGCTTACTCATACTTTAATAAATTGATTAAGTTGGATGCTCTAGGGTAGCCCGCGAAATTCAAATTTTCTTAAGTTATTTGCAATTTGCAGGCCAGTGTCAGGTTGTATGTTGATTAAAAAATGATTCGCGGCTGTAAGAACGTATGTAGTTATAGAATTATAATCATTAAAATCATCAATACCACCCTCTAAGTTCATGTAACTGTCAAGAATGACTATTTCATGAAGAAAAAGTCATTCTTGACAGTTACGTGAACTGAATATGAATGTTTGATGATTTAATTGATTATAATTCTGTAACTACATACGTGTTACAGCCGCGAATCATATTTTAATCAACATACAAAACAACATTGCAGAAAACGTTAGAAAATTTGAATTTCGCGGGCTACCCTGGAGCATCCACCTTAATAACTTATTATGTTTCATAATTGAACTAAGGAATGACTTCCCATTCCTCTGTTCATTCACTCACGTTCCATTCGTTCGCCAGTTTATTTCAGTTAACTTTAATATCAAGTTACTGTTATTGATACAAGTTAAATCGGTTACTGAGTGGTAACTTTATACGTTACTGATTGACTTTCTAATTTTGTTAACTGGGCATTCTTTTTCAGTTAGTTAATGTAACTGTTGATTATGGCAGTTGGTTCAGATTTTTGTTTGAAAATTTTTAAGTAAAATTACACTTTGCCGAGTTAAAAAAATAAACTAACAATTTAGACTAAGTTTAAGTACTTACAGTTATCAGTAAAAAAAAAAACACTAGTGCGAAAAACATTGCATGTTGTGTAAGTAGAATTTGCACGATAGGTACCGAAAAATGTCACAAATTTATTATCTATAATATAAAAATGAATCGCAAAAAGTGTTGGTAAGCGCATAACTCAACAACGCCTGGACCAATTTGGCCAATTCTTTTTTTTAAATGTTCGTTGAAGTTCAAAGATGGTTTTTACGGCGAGAAAAAATCGAATAATTGCCGGAAAAACCCTAAAAACGGCCCTTTTCTTTTTCCCATACAAACGTTTTCTAACCAAAACGAGCTTTATTGCTATTGTATAAAGTTCATATTGAATTGCAAGCAGTCACTGTTGTATAAACAATGTAGGTATGTTCCTAACGTCAAAGAGTCAATTTTGCACTTTATTACCTCTGTACAAAGGTGACGGTTCTGTTCAGGTGAATTTTTTGCCCCGACTATAAAATATGTAGGAACAAAAAAATGACACATTACAAATCATTTTGACAGGCTATATTTGGCAGTACGAAGTCTGCCGGGTCAGCTAGTTTCATGATAACTACAGCTACTACTAGTTAGTTATTATAGTTTACTTTGCAAATTCGTGGTTTAAACGCCCCGACTATTAATTCATCTATCTCGAGATGAATCACATCCCTTACATTTAACAAACAAAACCATAACCCTTCATGGCTTTGCCACAGTCGCGTAAAAATAATCCGCAATTTCACCTCCGTCACACCGCGAGTCGCGACTGTACCGCCTTCTAGCTAGCGATCAAGTGAAACTATTCGCGAACGAACCAAGTTATACTACTTCAAATAATTACGGAGTTCTAGAACTATTCACAACTATTTCTCATTTGTTTCCGTGAGTCTTCGAGTCGAGAGTGAATAGTTGGAGTGCACGCAGCATGGTAGTTTACTAGGCGAGACAACAAAAAAAAATCTAATTAGTCCGTCAGTTAGATTACCAAAAAATATTTGACCCGTGTTTTTTCTTTTGTTACGTAAACTAAAATTGACGAAGATATGACGCTTTTAAAATTCTCAATACGTCACGCCGTGGTATAATTTTTAGCTAGTTCTGACGTCACGAGCCCCCACTCCCGAGTTTTGATGCGTTTTATCTTTTGTCAATATTCATTGATTTACAAAAACAAAAAATACGTGTCCATTAATTTCCAATAATCTAACTGACGGACTAAATAGATGCGCAATTTTTTGATACTGTCGTCATGCCTATTGATTGACACTGTCAGGAGTATACTGTTTTAAGTAATTTGTTACGCTGTCTATAGATATTGTATTGAAAAAGACAAAAACGGCAACTTCTTCTTCTTTAGTTAGTACCTTCGTTAGTACCTGACTTGGTATCTAAGTTTTTATCCCGCCCATGGGCCTCTGACGTGGCGTTACATGCCGATGTCGTCGAGAAATATCTCTCAGGCATGCTGGTTTCCTCACGATGTCTTCCTTCACCGAAGCAAGTGGTAATTATATAATACGCACATGAATCTAACAAAACGGAAACTTAAAATGTATAAACAAGACGTTGTTTAGTTTTCAACTATTATGTGTAAGTAAATTAATTAATATCTCTCATCATCATTCATTATTTGTCGTCGACGCGTCGGCGCAGCATGTCTTCTTCTTCCATACTTCTCTATTACTCGTCATCTCAGCAGTCACCTCCTTTCTAGCCATATCATCCTTCACACAGTCCATCCATCGTTTATTTGGTCTTCTTAGACCTATATCTGCTAGAATACGTTTAGGTTTACCATTAACTTTTGAATACTTTTGAATCCAATAGATTGAAACTCAGGTGCAAATATCTCCTTTTTGTAAAATTATTTTCAGACCAGTTTTCTTGAAAATTTAACCCAAAATTCTGCTCAAATTTTCCACAGCATTCTAACTACTAAATCAAAAGGACAGTTTTCAATAAGGTTGATCAATTATCCGCATAGCAGTGGCTGGCTTCCTGCCAAGCCCGCAGTGGACGCAGCGCTATAGGGAATTAAATGTGCAATCTAGGGGAAGAAAATTAAATAGCAGTATTTATTAGGTGTCTGCTAACGTAAACGTTGCCGTTCCGCACCCGCGGGTGTCGAGAAAGAAAACTAAGAATGAAAAATAGTGACAGGAAAATCAAAAAGGTTTCACATCTTATAGTTTTGGTGCTACTGCAAGATAGTATACTTTTTATTGTCTGCTCTAGTAGTAAAAGTTTAGTGTGAATCCTGGGGGCCCATAGGGCCGCTTTTATAGAATCATAGTGATCATAATATTTATTGCGTCTGTCGCAGACGCAGTTAGTATTATGAATGCTAAACTTTACCAATAGGCATGACGACAGTATCAAAAAATTGCAAATCTATTTAGTCCGTCAGTTAGAGTATTGGAAATTAATGGACACGTATTTTTTGTTTTTGTAAATCAATGAATATTGACAAAGATAAAACGCATCAAAACTCGGGAGTGGGGGCTCGTGACGTCAGAACTAGCTAAAAATTATACCATGGCATGACGTATTGAGAATTTTAAAAGTGTCGTATCTTCGTCAATTTTTGTTTACGTAACAAAAGAAAAAACACGGGTCAAATATTTTTTGATAATCTAAGTGACGGACTAATTAGATTTTTTTGTCGTCTCGCCTATTGTAACACTTATTACGATTCTGTTAAACCGGCCGTGGATTCAATTTCCGTGGCCGGTCAAATGATGTTTTTTTTTCAATAGAAATTTGGCATGGCAGTTATCATTAGGTCCTTCCTTATTATTTGGGACTTAATGGAGATGTTTTTGTCATAACTAGAGTTCTACGGATACCATTTTTGTAAGAGTAGGCGTAGCAAGAGTTATTTAGCGTTGGACATCTATATCAGTCATCAGTATCAGTCGAAAGATGACCAGTACCACAGAATTCCCTCAAAAATTGTCATGGAAAGGCAAACTATAGTGGATAGTTCAAAACCACATAACCACTGGGTACAATTTTATTCCCAAACCTAAAGTAAATACTACATTATGGACGTTCCCTGCTCACCCCATGGCTGTTAATAACAATTATCATTCGGAAACGTTTCGCCAAATACTGTATTATTGCGCACTTTGTCAAAAGAGGGACGGTAGGGGACGATAAGAAGGTTTTCTAATAGGTAATCATGGAAAAGATGTCTTTTCTTTTCAATTTAAAAATGCTATGTAGCTTCTTGTCATTGATTTATTATTATTACTGCTTGAGAGCGGAATCTGGATAAAATCTGTTCAAATACAGAACAGTATTTTAAATTTCAGTCATTGCACAAAAGTGTATCAAAAAACTTCATCTTTTTGTTTGGATGTTGTACGTTATATGCCAGTGGGGCGGCGCTGCAGTTGATTTTATGCAGAATGGTCAGGTGCATAATATTATTTGCATCCGGCGTACGTGTATGAACATGGAATCTCCCAAATTATTAGCCGTTAGAACTTGTAAACAACTACATATTTAAGTTTATGTGTTTTTTTAACACTTGAGCTGCAATTGCAATTAAAATAAACATAGTCTAAAAAGACGCGATATGCTAATTTTAGCTAAAATATGCATGGTCTTTAAAAAACAGCCGTAATTTGCTCTAGGTAAACATCGTGAGGAAACCAGCAAGCCTGGGAGATATTTCATGACGGCATGCAAAGCCAAGTCAAAAACTCTGACACCAGGCTAGGTACTAACCACACGATAAGGAAGGATCCGGTCTCTAATAATCACACATACACAAACAGCCCGACGAAGAGCAACTATGCGGTATTGCGAGCATTTACTTCGACCACAAGCCACTATATCAAATCCATCCGTTTCAAAAGCGCCCGCGGGCAAAGCCAATTACTTCTAAACCACAATAATTTGAGCACAATTCACAGTTAAAGGGACTCTTCTCAAGGATATGGAGGAACTGATCATCTGCCTTACCTTTTCACAGCTATGTTGTGGTCGGCTTCAAGTCTAACCGGATGCAGCTGAATACCAGTATTTTACATGGAGCGACTGCCTATCTGACCTCCACAACCCAGTTAGTTACTCGGTAATACGATACCCATCGGTAAGACTGATTGTCAGGGTTTTGGGCCACTGACTACCTGTAACGACTGTCTAACGGCAATTTTCAATAACTTACTAACAGGTATCGGTAGGTTGGTATCTTTGTTTGACATTTAGTTTAACGACCGATAGAAACAAAACGTTAAAGCTTTCTTTGATTTTTCTATGAATAAAGTGACAGGTAGGTGACGCGGATAGGACTAACTTTGTTTATAGAAACACCGATAGCTACGAGAGTAGGCATAACTGACAGTTATCCGTAAGTAAGTTATAGAAAACCGCTTTTAGTCTACAATTGACAGCCGGTTCAACAGCTTACGTGCTTTTCGAAGCATGAAAGAAACTCAGTATGTAAAGAGTGGTAACCGATCCACGAACCGACCTCGACCAGCGTTGCTAAATCTTAAAGGTAAGTGCGGCTGTCATTATTTAGCCACAAGCCCCTTACAGCCAAGTGGTTCTAAACCACAATAATTTAAGTACAATGCTCAGTTTAAGGGAGTTTTCTTGTGGATGTAATATAGAGGAGCTATCGAGCGGAAACGTTCATTGGGAGACGAGGACACGATGCCGCTGGCTAGAGGGTAGGGTGCCCATAGAGTAGGATAAGTCCGGAAATACCAATAATGACAGAAATAAATAAATAATTATTCACAGTAAACGTGACGCTCTAACAAATGAAGTAAGTACCGAAAACATAAAAAGAACAAGTTTTGGGGAAAATTGGGATTTAATGAGATGCATCGTCAATACAAGCTTAACGAAATCATTTCTGTTGCAATTTTCGGACTGGTGGTTATATGATCCAAGTAAATTATTAACTTTTTTGATCACAAACGTATTTTACAATTTTTGTAACTACTTTGCTAAAATATTTGTAACTTATTTGCAGCAACACAGCGTAGGTAAGTAATAACTCTAGTATTGATTTGCAGATTGCAGATACAATATTAAGGGTGTAAAAAACCTCTTAACGAAGCCGAAAGGCACTTTTTCTCCCCGTCATTGCGATCATTTTTTTTTGTTCTACACCATACCTGGGAACCTTCTAGTTACGGAGATATTGGGGGTCAAAGTTACAACTTTTTGACAAGTTTTTTTTTAACACAAGTTTTTAATGTAAAATTTTTACTTTAAACACCTCCACGACTCTCGTTCTATTCAATCCATGCATCAGCACAATGTTTTGAGTTCGTTACATAGAGTTTTACCACTACACATATTGATTTTTCACCCCAAAAAAAAAGTCGTTTCCCAGCAATAATTTTTGCGTAAAGTTACTTAGTTTGATGTACAGAATGCTTGCTTGACGGCTTCGTGATGAGGTGGTTTACACCCTGTATTCTATTGCAACTCATTCCTTTAGTTGAACACAAACGTTTCTAACTTGAAAGACTGAAGCTGCTTTAATCATTAAAAATATTAATTATTTTTAATGTACCACTTATTTCTCATGCAGAAAAATAAGAAATGATTTTAATGACACAGAAGAATTCGTAAAAAAGAAATAGAAGCTTCAATTAGAAGGTGATAAAAGAAAGAGATTTGTGGAAAGATATTTTCAAGAAATCTTTTGAAGACAGTCCGTCTCGCACGCTCGAACATGGTCCCCCTACTCGCCCGCGGCTCCCTACTTTCATAAAACGCTTGGAAGGAATCCTGCAAATGATCCTCATTGAACTTCTCAATGTACAGTCATCAGCAAGAATATGTGTTTACATTCTGAGCTAGATTTAAAAGCAGTTTCATGTGTCAAGTTTCAGTTCCGTGTCAGAAAAGTCACTAAAATAAAGACTAAATAATACAGTATCAATAATATTGAAATATTCTCAATTCATACTAATATTGTAATCAAGTACCTGAGCTCAACTCGTGTGAAAATAGACAAAACGATTCCAGATGTGAGACCTAGCTAGATCGATCCTTCGCCCCCGTAAACCCCTATAATGCAACTTTCATCGAAATAGTTAGAGCAAAATGAAAATCAAAGCATTTATTTCAAGTAAGCCATTTACAGGCACTTTTGAACTGTCGAAACAAAGATGAAAATTAAATGTAGCTACAGTCCCAGTCACAAGACATAAAAACTGTGAAAGTACTGTAGTTGCTCATTCCCTAGCGTAGATCTCTATGGACACGAACGGGCAAGAAACTCCATGGACACTCTTGTAAATCAGAATATTGTTACAAAATCTTGGTTACATCATTCATGTTGAGATGGTATATTATGTGAGAACAATGTAGCAAGATGTGCACGTTAAAAGTGTCCACAGTAAAACAAAACAAAAAAAAACAATTCAAAAACTAAAATAATTCATTCAAATAAGCCATGGCAACTAAGAGATGACCAGTCACAACTGACAGCGCTCGTTCACGGACATGACATATAGATTAGCACCATTCAACTCAACCATTTTGAAGGGAACTAAATGATCCGACACCTGCGCCACCATCAGCGAGACATTTGAGTAAGTATGACATACTCTCAACCGCCAGGGCACATTCAAGTCAAGAAAAGACGTAGGTTTCTAGAGAATGATAGCTTTCTAGTACATAGTACTCAAACAATATGGGCTATGAGATTATATAATACTAAAGAGATTGAATCTATACAATGCAAAGATAGTTGTACAATCTTCAGCAGCAATCTTCAGCAGCACCATTTAAGCTGCAGGCCTAGCCAAGTTACAAACGTACGGCAACATTCGTATCGATTCTCTTTCTACAATCGTAAACGTTAAGTCACGTGGTCAAAACAAACGAATAGAAACTTCGTAGACAAGTTTTCATCGATCAAGATGATAGAATGAAATGTATTCGTTTCTACAATCGTGATCGCTACATCCCATATAAATCGTAGCAAACTTACAGTTTTGATTGAACTTAAAAGTTTCTATTCGTTTGTTTTGACCACGTGACTTAACGTTGAAATGATGTCATTCCCATACATTTGGTTAGTTTTCTATGCGTTAACGATTGTAGATTGTCAACTTGGCTAAGCCTACTACTACATTTAGAGTGTTCAATTTAAATATTTTTAATTTTTTGTGAAAATTTGATGAACTAAAATATGATGAATTTTTAAAAGTCATAGAACAAAAGTTGTTGATTATGAATTATGATGTTAGTAACACAGTCCTGAGAGGTTGACGGTGTTTTACAAATCACCCTGTATAATTATAACTATAAATTGTATACACATAATAATAATAATTTATAGCTAAAGATCGATGGAATTTCTAGTAACGTTCCAAGGGAAGTCTACCTCTGATATGCCACAATATTTTAGAATAAAATCTTTAAACAATTTCTCCAAGTGTGCTCTTCTTCTTGCGTGTGACTGTACACATTCTACACAACACTGTATATCACAGTGAGGTAAGCAGTAAGCTGAGACGGCAGCGCTTGCTTTGATTTGAGAGAGAATTTTGTTGTTCTTTTTTTGTTTTTTTCGTATATATATTTTTATACCATACCTACTCTAAAAAGCTTATTTTATTCACGCAAAACAGTGAATAAAAAGGCCTTTAATTTTTTGTTTTGTTTTGTTTTTATTCACTATTTTGGTGTTTGAATTTGGAACACAAAAATATATCCGGTCTCTATTTCAATGCTTACACAAACTCCTTGCGCTAAGATTCGAAATTCAAAACTCTTTGGTGCAAATAAATTCTCGAGATTTGATTGGTCGATATTTGCGACAAGGAGTTTGGCATTAGATTAATAAATATTGTTTCACAAGTTGACCACCCTAATAATAATAATAAGAAAATTACGCTTAATTTCAGTCATTGCTCTAATTTTAATGTCCATTTCAATTAATGTAACAATTCTTATTTCTTGATTAAATTTCTATTTTCGCTTAAATTATGTCTTTTCTCGTAGTCATGATAAAAAGTATAGTATGCAACTCCTGGATAAAGTACGAATTTATATCGAAGGCCATGAATCACTCGCGTCGTTCAGTATTCTAACAGTCGAATCACTCGCTGCGATCGTGATTCAATCATTAGAATCCTTCACTTGCTCGTGACTCATCTACGGCCCTCGCTTTAAATCCGTCCTTTATTCACCAGTTGCATTATATACTATTGTTTTTTTATATATTTTTATATTTTTTCGTAATAAGTATTGTTGACTGCCTCGTTGGTCTAGTAGTAGCAAGCGTGACTGCTGAGCGTGAGGTACTGAGTTCGATTCCCGGGTCGGGCAAATTGAAATTAGGTTTTTCCATCAGGAAATTCCCAGTAACAGTCACGGAGTCTGGATCTGTGCCCGATTGATGGCAATAGGCTCACCTCAAAAGGGTGTAAAAAACCTCTTAACGAAGCCGAAAGGCACTTGTTCTCCTCGTCATTGCGATCATTTTTTTGTTTTACACCATACCTGGGAACCTTCTAGTTACGGAGATATTGGGGGTCGAAGTTACAACTTTTCGACAACTTCTTTTTTTTTAGATACAAGTTTTTAATGTAAAATTTTTACTTTAAACACCTCCACGACCCCCGTACTATTCAATCCATCATCAGCACAATGTTTTGAGTGCGTCACATTGAGTTCTACCACAAAACAAGATTTTTTACCCCAAAATAAAAAGTCGTTTCCCAGCAACAATTTTTGCGTAAAGTTACTTGGTTTGATGTACAGAATGCTTGGTTGACGGCATCGTGATGAGGTGGTTTACACCCTGTATACATGGGACTAAACTGGCCAAATGTAGTACGTGTACTGTAACCCTTTGGGAATTGTTATGTATTTGTTTACTTTGCATAAAACAAAAAGAAATAAACAAAAATTACGCCAAAAAGCCTTTTTTTACATTACTTTGCATATGCACAGACAGAACCGGAAATGTAAATTTTTCCTTTTTATTACAACAGGAAGTTGCGTCGGTGGTGCCCTCTCTATGTCCTTTGTGCAATTTAGGGAAAACGCTTTCTAAATATATGAATATGTATTTTCTTTTATTTGGAAAGAACAAAGTCGAAAGAAACTGTCGCTTTGTTTGAAAAGGGGTAGATAAAAGCACTACCAGCCGGTTTATTTACTTATACTTAACTAGTTGATGCCAGCGGCTTCGCCCGCCCGCAATTATAAACTAAAAACCTTCCTCTTGAATCACTCATCTATTAAAAAAACCCGCATCAAAATCCGTTGCGCAGTTTTAAAGATTTAAGCATACATAGGGATATAGGGACAGAGAAAGCGACTTTGTTTTATACTATGTAGCGATACACGACATAAAATCACGCGTTACCTTCAAGGAGTTAGGTAGTGGTTACGTAGACTACACTCTCATTTCCACAGTTATTTTAAGTCCCAAGTAATAGGGGTGGGCCTATTGCCATAAACCAGGCTCAAACAGACTCTGTGACTGCTACTGAGAAATTCCTAATGGAAAAATCCAATGACAATTTGCCCAACCCCGGTATCGAACTTAGGACCTCATGGTCAGCAGCAGTCACTTCCTACCTTTCAATAATAGACGAGACGACAAAAAAAATCTAATTAGTCCGTCACTTAGATTATCAAAAAATATTTGACCCGTGTTTTTTCTTTTGTTACGTAAACCAAAATTGACGAAGATATGACGCTTTTAAAATTCTCAATACGTCACGCCTTGGTATAATTTTCCCAACTCCCGAGTTTTGATGCGTTTTAACTTTGTTAATATTCATTGATTTACAAAAACAAAAAATACGTGTCCATTAATTTCCAATACTCTAACTGACGGACTAAATAGTTTTGCAATTATTTGATACTGTCGTCATGCCTATTCTTCAACACCTCAACAGTTAAAATCAATAACTACTACATATTTGTATACCAAAAAGAACATAATTTATAGAGCTGCGCACACATGAAGACATATTGTCGGCACGTGCTGTTCCGACCAATATGATGCTAATATGAACCCGCCCTTAGGTACAGGCGGGCAGAGCGGTGCTTCGGAGTATTGTGGTTTGAAAAGTGCAAACTGCAAGAAGGTAGTTGAATTATTGTTTAAGTAAGTTAAAATTGTATATGTATTTAATGCTGGCTTTTGCTCGCGGCTTTGCGCTCGTAATAGTCAAACAAACCAAGTTACGATTCCAAAATTTTCACGTTTTTAATGTTGAAACTTTAAATACCTCCTGCATGTACTATAGGGATGATGACTGACTATAAAAAATATGATTCTGTTAATTCAGTCAGTTAGATTATCAAAAAATATTGGATACGTGTTTTTTGTTTAATCAAATTAATAAAAACATACGAAGATAAAACGTGGCAAAGATCATGAGTGGGGGCGTGTGACGTCACATTTGAGTAAAACATGTACTCATATGTCGTCACATTTGAGTACATGTTTAACACGAGTTTTCGACGCACTGTATGCCTTCATTTTTTACTTACGTGAAAAAAGAAAACATATGTGTCCAATATTTTTGCAAATCTATCTGACGGACTAATTCGTTTTTTTTGTCATCTACCCTATTCAATGCATTCATCAGCACAAATTTTTGAGTGCATTACATTCTGGCACTGGCAAATTATCCACATAAAAACATGTTGTCTAATACAAAGAGAAGATAGACATTTAAAAAATAGAGAATTTCTTTCAGATAGACTGTATTTCAACAGGTTTTAAGGTTATAAGTAAATGTTTCGCCAGTGGGAGCGCAGAGTGAGTAGTCCAATTTTTATTTTCTATTTGTAGTAAACAAAACAAAACCTACCTTATCTTTCCACAATCACATAAAACACAAACGAAAAGAAAAAACAAAGTTCAATAAACACTTGTCTACGCGACCGTCCTATCTCCCCTACCAACGAATAGTTTGTAGAATTATGAATCGGTAGAGAAGAAAATTCTTCTCTTATTATTCTGAATGGAAATGAATAAAAATAAATCCTGCACGCTTGATCTAAATCTATCTGGCGGATAAAAGAGAAAAATATTCAGACAGCTTTTGTTATCATAAAAATCTGCATTTGAAATTGTCTATTGTAGAATCGAGAATGATATCTGATTCTTTTATGGGTGTTTTATTTAAGTGTTACTTGATTTTAAGATGCTGTTAAATATTATGGTCTTTCAGGTGTAGTTAAGTGGTCGGAATATACGACTTAGCTTGAGGTTCTCAGTTTGATACTTAGGTTGGGCAAAGTGCTATTGAGATTTTACACCAGAAAAGTCTCATTTGTGGCCTAATTTCGTAGCCGTTTGATGGCAATAGGCTCGTCCCCTATTATATGGGACTTACCTTTTCGGGGATTACAGGCGTGTTGTAATGTTAAATAAAACGTCCACCTCTAAATTGTCAACACTCTACAATAATTCCCGAGTTTCATTCCCCAAGGAAAATATTGGAAGGTTTTTCTATAATATTAGGGTATATTACAATGAGGTTTCTCACCCCCATAAATGCTATGGGGTGTTTATTGGTAATTTAGATAGTTTTCATGGTTTTTGGTATTATATCAATATTTGGGAGCTACTTTCCTTTAGCGATACAATTTTGCCGGCTTCGCAGATAAAAATTCTTGGTATGTTGTGTTGTGTTTATGTATAAATATCGTATCGTAAAGTTGTGGTCGTATTAAAAGATGTGCAATGATTATCAAACTGAACCGATTTTTCCAGCAACTGTTATCGTATTTTTTTTTTATGGCAAAATGTGCCTGCTTTTGACCTCGATCACGCCTGATGCAAAGCGATGGATGAGGTCTATGACGGAACGAGCGTGCCCAGAAGATGCCTGTTCACTCTTGCTTTGAAGGCAGACGGGTTAAATGTGGGTGGAAACGCAGATGCCAGCAGAGAGTTGTAATTGAAAAAAATGGCCACACCTTTTTAAAATGTGCTGTAGATAGAATGAAAGTGTCATAGAAAAACTGTAATCCCATTTCTCAGTGATGTCTTAAAGCAAAATGACATGATTGATAAGTTTGACACGTCTTTTACCGAAACTAACAGTCAGTGGAGTGCCTAGGGGTCAAAAATACCGCAAGTTATGGCAACTGCCTGTCTGTATGAAGAGACATGGACACGTTAAAATTATGGCGAGTTATGGGCAAGCCCTTTACGGTTTGTATGAGGGTACCGCCACTGAACAGTTGGTTATTGCAAGTCGCTTTGATCGTCTATCAAAAAAAAAAACATTTGAATGCTTTTGGCTCGGGGTGGCAGGACATCATACAATATTTTCTCAAGTCGTTGAAGTACGTCGGTAGACTTACATGGTTGGTTGTGTGCTTTAAAATAAACACTACGCGTAGTGATACTCTAATGATCGTCTGGCGTCAATCCTATCGACAACCTGCCTAATCTTTTTGAGCTTCAATTTCGTATCGTTCGTGCCAACAAACGAGAGAAAATAAGTAAGTACGTATGCAGCTTCTTTAGATTATGTCATAAGTTATTTACCACACATACCAATTTTATAGTGATTGGTCATTTATCTGGTGTTTGGTTCATCTTCTCCTTGTTTATCGTGTGGTTAGTGCCTAACCTGGTGTCAGAGTTTTTATGCCACCCATAGGCCTCTGACTTGGCTTGACATGCCGTCGAGAAATATCTTTCAGGCATGCTGGTTTCCTCGCGATGGTTAATCTGTCGTTCGGCAAGAATGATGCTCTATGACAATTTCATCATTTGGTCATTCTGTCACTTAGCCTGCCATTTGGTAATAGGCGAGACGACAAAAAAAAAACCAATTAGTCCGTCAGTTAGATTATCAAAAAATATTTGACCTGTGTTTTTTCTTTTGTTACGTAAACCAAAATTGACGAAGATAAGACGCTTTTAAAATTCTCAATACGTCACGCCTAGGTATAATTTATAGCTAGTTCTGACGTCACGAGTTTTGATGCGTTTTATCTTTGTCAATATTCATTGATTTACAAAAACAAAAAATACGTGTCCATTAATTTCCAATACTCTAACTGACGGACTAAATAGATTTGCAATTTTTTGATACTGTCGTCATGCCTATTGTGTCTTTTGCGGGTCTTTCGTCATTCGGCAATGCTGTCATAAGGTAATTTTGGCATCCTTCTTTCTATACCTATCGTGTGGCTAGTGTCAAACTTAGTGCCAGTGTTTTTATGCCGCTCATGGGCCTCTGACTTGATTTTGGGCGTATATACACGTAGAACGCTGGTTGTTAGCAGGTCGGCGCCGATAATTGCAGCATCGCTATTTCGTGTTACCCCATTAATAACGTGACTAATTATATACAGGGTGTAAACCACCTCATCACGAAGCCGTCAACCAAGCATTCTGTACATCAACGACTTTTTTTTTTCGGTGAATAATCATGTTTTGTGGTAGAACTCAATGTAACGCACTCAAAACATTGTGCTGATGGATGGATTGAATAGTACGGGGGTCGTGGAGGTGTTTAAAGTAAAAATCTTACATTAAAAACTTGTATAAAAAAAAAAAACTTGTCAAAAAGTTGGAACTTTGACCCCCAATATCTCTGTAACTAGAAGGATCCCAGGTATGGTGTAGAACAAAAAAATGATCGCAATGACGGGAAGAACAAGAGCCTTTCGGCTTCGTTAAGAGGTGTTTTACACCCTATATGTATATCATCTGGGAGTCTTAGCGACTAGGTTTAGTGTCGTGGGCTCTCTAACTATAAGCGGCGACAATTTCTGACAGCCACCGTTCTACGTGTATACGCACTTAGGTATCCTATAATTTGATAGGTAATCCAAAAAATCCCCAATAAAGTGCCTAGGTATACTCACAGTCTTAGCGAGTCAGTCGGCAGCCTCTTGGGCACATGGAGCAGGCCCCTGTGAGCGCAGTCAGCGGCCGCAGCCCGGCACGAGCACGCCCAAGGGCAGGCGGCGCGCGACAGTGTCGCTGCGGCCAGCACCGCGCCGCACACCAGCAGTACGCGGAGATAGGCAGACATCGCGGCTAGCGTGCGCCGGGAGAGCGGTGGGACGCGTATGGTGGTTACGTCATTTCAGTGGCCTGGAAAGATGGACGAATTTGTTAGTTACATGGTGATTTTTATTAGAAAGAAAGAAAGACAAAATCTTTATTTATCGCAGGGACATGACGTGCATACGAATTGAACACAGACTAGTTACTTAGTTACATTATTTACACACTGACTCTATATCTATAATAGAAATAAAAATATTTACATGGTTGATTATAATCAACCACCATTATTATGAGGCCGAGGGAGGCCGACGGTGAGCTATGGGCTAGCTCGCCGTCCGTCCGTTTCATGACGACAGGCCGTGTCGACGGCGCGTTCGTGTTCCACGCGCGCCTCAAGGAGAGTCAGCAATAGGGAAGGGGTCCGCAAGAGCCGAAGCCTGCCGGGGCTGTGGGATTGTTCGAAAGAGATACCGTGGCCCCGGAACAGAAAGGGCAAATGCGAATTCGCTCTTTTATTTTAATTTGTTTCGGCTTTAAATGCGGTGCTGAGGAGCTCGTGGCTAAATACTAACAGCCACTCGGGTCGAGCTTCAGGTTAAGCCGTGCTTGCCTAGGTTGGTTCGTGGATGGGTGACCACCCTTACATACCGAGTTTCCTCAGTGCCTCGGAAAGCGCGTTAAGCTGTTGGTACCGGCTGTCATTTGTAGATCTTTGACAGTCATTACAGGTAGTCAGTGGCCCAAAAAGTCTGACACCCAGCAGTCTTACCAAGGTGTTTCGTATTACCCAGTACTAACTGGGTTGTGGAGGTCAGATAGGCAGTCGCTCCATGTAAAATACTGGTATTCAGCTGCATCCGGTTAGACTTGAAGCCGACCACAACATAGCTGTGAAAAGGTAAGGCAGATGATCAGTTCCTCCATATCCTTGAGAAGAGTCCCTTTAACTGTGAATTGTGCTCAAATTATTGTAGTTTAGAAGAAATTGGCTTTGCCCGCGGGCGCTTTTGAAACGGATGGATTTGATATAGTGGCTTGTGGTCGAAGTAAATGGTCTGCAATACCGCATAGTTGCTTTTGGTCGGGCTGTTTGTGTATGTGTGATTAGAAGAGGCCAGATCCTTCTTTATCGTGTGGTTAAGCCTGCTGGTTTCCTCACGATGTTTATCTAGAGCAAATTACGGCTGTTTTTTAAAGACCATGCATATTTTAGCTAAAATTAGCATAACGCGTATTTTTATACTATGTTTATTTTAAGTAACTGGAAGCCTACCATAACATAGTTGGGAAAAGGCTAGGCAGATGATTCTGCTTTAGATTTGGTATTATGTATGAACGTTAGAAAAGCAAGTTTGACTTCGTGACTTCGTAGAACATGTTTTAAAAATTGATTTTGCAATTCAAATGCTAATCCAACGTTTCGGCGAACTGGAGCTTATCCCATAAGCTCATAAAACCCCAACAATACAAAAAGACACACCTAAAATCCCTCCACACCAAAACAATCATTCACAATCAATACACTTTAAAACTTCAAGCAATTACTGTGACCAATAACTTGAATGTACCGCCGGGGTATCGAACTCATAAATTTAATTCCGATGCCATACAATTGAACCGCCCGACCTCGGTTCATTTGACTTCATGCTTACTTTTAAAGTGGTAGGCAGGAGTCTTAGGTTTATTTGTAATAATCTAGAGTACCTTATGCTCTAATAACTTTTTATAAAGCCGGTCAGTCGATTTAAAAGTTATCTGGTGAGCACATTTTTAGTCATTAGTACCATTTTAGTACAATAGATGTCGCTGCATCTTACATTTGAAGTTTAGTTCTTGTTGAACACTTTAAATTCATATATGTTTTGATAGAATTAACTGATTACGATGAAACAAAAAACTAAATAATACCTCAAGATACGCACAATTTTTATAAATAAAAGTTATCTACATTGGTTTCGTACTTTTTACGTGATGCTCGGTAACAGACAAACAGACAAAAAATCCAAAAATGCTGGAAATGAGTTCTGTTTGTTATCCTTTCACACCCTGGCATTTTTTTTTCGAAATACTTGTGATATACAAAAACGATTTTTCTACAGATTTATTATATGTATAAAAGACGAGATTATTAATCACATGAGTTTCAAGCGCAATTACTGAGCATAAGGTCCGACGGTTCGATTCTCATATTGGACAAAGTTGCTATTGGGTTTTTCTATGTGGAATTTCTTAGTACCAATTTGGAGTTCGGATATTTTTTTTGTATTATTTTTCATTATTTGTTTTTTATATTACAATCTAGCCTAATAAGGCTAAAAAGCAATTTTATTCTAACTTAATTTGCTAAAAGTAAAATTATATCTAAGAGCACGTCCATTGCGTTTACTTAGCGTCTATTAAGGCGAAGTCACTTTGTTCTTGTGGCCATATAAATAGCTAGGTACTATATGACACTCGCGGTAAAGAGTTTGAGTTAGTGTAGTGTAATATAATTGTGAATTTACCGCGAGTTCGGATAAAATGAAAAAAATATTTTTTTTATAAATTTTTATTAAGTTTGCCCGGTTGATCGCAATAGGCTCAACTCCTATTACGAAACTGGTGTTAAATGGGTGTTGTACTAGGTACTTTGCGTTAACCTCCGAAGATCGATCGACAGTTAGGCTACGTTAGCCACGGTCGGTCACGGGATGGGTGGCCGTCTATTAAAAATGGAGTATCGAGAAAGAGAATCCCTTCTGTGTCTCAAAAGTCTCAGAGCCTTGGAGCGCGGACTCGGCTTGAACTTCAGGTACAGCCGCGCCTGCTCAGGTTGATCCGTGGATGGGTGGCACCCATTACATACCGATTTTCCTCCGTGCCTCGGAAAACTCTTTAAGCTGTTGGTGCCGGCTGTCATTTGTAGATCGTTGAAGGTTGTTACAGGTAGTCAGTGGCCCGAAAGTCTGATAACCAGTCTCACCCAGGGGTATCGGGTTTGTCTCCACCGATCACGCTATCAGATCACGTTAGCCACGGATCACGGCGAGTTGTATCCACTGATACCGTTATCCGATTTTCTCGTTATCGTGTTACCCACTGATCACGATATCCGTGGCTACATGAAAAAAAAATAACTTCTGTTCTCTGTACACCGTGATCTGTTTCGGTTTTGTTTTTTTTTTCATGTCGCCACGGATATCGTGATCAGTGGATACAACTCGCCGTGATCTGATACTGTGATCAGTGGAGACAGACCCGGGGTATCGTATTACCCAGTACTTACTAGGCAGTGGAGGTCAGATAGGCAGTCGCTCCATGTAAAACACTGGTATTCAGCTGCATCCGGTTAGACTGGAAGCCGACCCCAACAGAGTTGGGAAAAGGCGGGCAGATGATCATTAACACCACCGTTGTGAGAATATGCAAAAGGGGTAATTCTCACCCCTTCACAAAACATTACCAGCATTAAAGACTACAAAAGGCATAAAGTACCAGTAGTTTCACACTTAACCGACCCGGCAATCGAACCCGCTCTCTCAATCACACAATCCAGCTATTGTCTTAAAAAGACGTGTAGTGTGAACTATTATTTATTTTGAATAGGACTAACCCTTTTTAAAGTTGTTAAATCGGAAAGCAGTCAAAGAAATACTTGTGTTTTGAAAGAGCATTTAAATTCAGTCATGTGACAAATTGAGGAGAGCGTTCGTTCTCGTTTAGGGGCCATCCATAAGTACGTCACACGTTAAGGGGGAGGAGGGGGTCGGCAAACTGTGACATTGTGTGACAAGGGGTGGGAGGGGTCCTAAATTTCGTGACGTCATATCTAAGTAACACACACGAAAGAAGTATTAACGAAAAACTTAAAATTATTTCCAACTTTATCTGTATGGTATGAACATGTAGAAATTGCAAAATACTTGACAAACTTGACATTCTGTAACTGTTAGCCTGCGTCATCCCACTGCTGGGCAAAGGCCCCTCGCCACGACTTCCAGATGTTTCGATCCAGGGTTAATGTGAGTCATTAATGGTGACATTCATGTGACGTAATTTGCGGATGGCCGCTATTCGATCACTAATAAAATACGTTACTGTTAGAGTGAGTAGACCGAATATCTGACAACCAGTCTTACCAAGGGGTACCGTAAATTAGACTTTAAGCCGACCCTGACATAGTTGCTAAAAGCGTGGTTGCGAGATTTTGCTTACTAATTTAGTACATTCGTTTGCAGGGCAACTTACATAAAGGGTGTAAAACACCTCTTAACGAAGCCGAAAGGCACTTGTTCTCATCATCATTGCGATCATTTTTTTGTTCTACACCATACCTGGGAACCTTCTAGTTACGGAGATATTGGGGGTCAAAGTTACAACTTATTGACAACTTTTTTTTAAATATAAGTTTTTAATTAAAGATTTTTACTTTAAATACCTCCACGACCCCCGTACTATTCAATCCATCCATCAGCACAATGTTTTGAGTGCGTTACATTGAGTTCTACCACAAAACATGATTTTTCACCCAAAAAAATAATAATTTAATAATCAAAAATCCAATAATTTTTGCGTAAAGTTACTTAGTTTGATGTACAGAATGCTTGGTTGATGGCTTCGTGATGAGGTGGTTTACACTCTCTATTGTCTTCCTTTTACTGAGTAACACAATACCTGTTGGTAAGACTGGTTGGCAAACTTTCAGGCCACTGACTACCTGTAACGACTGTCAAAGATCTACAAATGACAGCCGGGACCAACGGCTTAACGCGCTTTTCGAAGCCCAGAGGAAACTATGTGTGAAATGGATAGTAGCTCATCCACAGACCGACCGTGGCACGTGTGCTTAACCTAGAAAACCAACCCGTGCGGTGGATATTATTTACTAACGAGCCCTAATAAAGATTGAAGATCTGAAAATTTGTTTGATAAAATCTTGAAATATTACTTATCTAGAGCGAAATTATTGAACTCATCACCTTCCCGCCCTTGCCTCATGTTACTTGGGGTCGACGCAACACGTTTTTTTCTTCCATTCTCCTCTGTCAACCGTCACGCTATCATTTACTCCTTTATCTTTCATATCACTCCTCACACAATTCATCCATCGTGTACGGTTTACGTACTATCGAGGACACTCCCGCCTGATCACCACTAAGCTTATTTTTGCTTGCGCTTACAACATAGAAACGCTCTTTAGCCCCGCCGTAGAAATAACGAATGAAAAGATACCAATCGGCCGAGCGCACTGACGACGCACGCCAAACGAGAGTTATTGTTATTTTGCGCGCCAAAGTTGACGCTTTATTAATAGGCCTAAACTTTAAGGGGGCGTGGCTCGACGCCTCCGCATGATTTAAGCAAAAAAAAAATTTACTGATCAGGCGGAAAAGACCACGACTGTACATACCGTCAGGCTGCAAACGCAGCAACCTACTTTTCTTTTTCGTATTTAAAACCATGTTTAATATAATTTTAAGTTAGTAGACAAATTACATACTTACGCGAACACCGCGGATTAGCATCCAACCTACTCTTACTTTGTTGTGATCGGTATATACTCTAATAAACTTTTAGTGTTACCAAATCTGTGTGTGTTTACGTCAACTCACCTAACTCCAAGTACTTACGGTACTTGCCACTTCTTACATAAACTGCAAGTGTAAGGTGCCGACTACTACGGGATCTTACACATTGTTTCCGTGGTCTTCCTCTCCCTCTCCATCCGTCAACATTTATATTCATCACTCTTTTAGTTACATGCGATTCGTCCCTCCTCATCACATGTCCATACAACGACAGTCGATTCCCTTTCAACTTTTCTGTAACTGGCGAAATTACTGAACTATAAAAAGAAAAACATTATCCCCGACACCTTCTACTCTGCTCACACCCGTAAACTTAAAAGCTTTGCACTAAATATGCGTCTGATACTCTTTAATGATGCCCAGCGCCCATCATACAAGTCGTAATGATAAAAACGCTGAGTTCTCAAGATATGATGGTAGGGTTGCCACGAAAAATATTATTTATAAGAAATAAAAAAATACTGCCTCTTGACTGGTCGCAAACACACACATACGTAGTGCTGAGTATGTGGTTTTGAGTTCGATTACCAGGTCGGGCAAATAGGCGAGACGACAAAAAAATCTAATTAGTCCGTCACTTAGATTATCAAAAAATATTTGACCCGTGTTTTTTCTTTTGTTACGTAAACCATGATTGACGAAGATATGACGCTTTTAAAATTCTCAATACGTCACGCCATGGTATAATTTTTAGCTAGTTCTGACGTTACGAGCCCCCTCTCCCTAGTTTTGATGCGTTTTATCTTTGTCAATATTCACAGATTTACAAGAAACCAAAAATACGTGTCCATTAATTTCCAATACTCTAACTGACGGATTAAATAGATTTGCAATTTTTTGATGCTGTCGTCATGCCTATTGTTATTAGGTTTTTCGATTAGGAATTTCACATCAGCAGCCTGGAGTCTAGATTCGTGGCCAGTTGATGGCAATAGGCTCGCCCTCTATTCAAAATCAAAATCAAAATATTTTATTTCACATAAGCCTAGATGGGCACTTATAAAACGTCGAATAAGGTGCACGGTTCGCGTTGGTCGTCCATGGAGAAGAACCGGCAAGAAACTCCATGGTTACTCTTTTCAAATCATTTGGTATTACAATATTAAGTATTTGTTACAGCATTAGTACTTAAGTATGGGGGGACAGCGTAGGCCCGACAATAGGTCGTTGCTTACTATACAAAAAAACGTAAAACAGACTTCACAAAGGTTAACAAGCATCTGGGAATCTACAAAGCCTACAATGTTCACTCACTCACAAATAATAGGTAAAAAAAAGAATCTATACAAAGGTAGGAAAATGTTGTATTTTTTTTTTTTTGTAAATAAGTAATAAAAAAAAAACAAATTAAACAAGTGACACAAATTACAAATTACATGGGACTTAAACATAACTGGCGAAATGTGGGTGTACTATTAGGTATACCCCTGCCTTTCCCTTCGGAGATTACAGGCGTGGTGTTATGATGACGGATCTGCTACTAACTCAAAAGCAATCTTCATCACCTTGTTAAAAAAAAAAAAAATGTGTTTATTATCTTAAATCTGTACAGTTAAGTTGCCGGGGCTTCCCAGAAAGTAATCCGAAGATACTTGTGATGGGATAAACCTCGCTCTCCCTCGAATTAATTAACAATTGTTTATCTGTGCTAATTAGGTATTAGTTACACGTTTTAAAAAAAGAGAAAACAATAAAAAGAAAAATGAATAAAAGAAAAAATGAGAATCGTGTTTATGGCAGTGTGTTTAGTATAAATGTGTGTTTATATGTGTTCATGAGTGCGTGGATGTATATTTTGTGTGTATTTGTGGGTGTGTAAGAGTGGGTGCGTGTGTGAGTGGGCGTGTGTATGTGTGAATGAGTGTGGAAGTGTGTTGGAGTGTGTGTGTGTGTGTGTCAGTATGCATGACGCTCAACCCAGAGTCGCCAAAATGTCTTCAACGGCATCATAATTAAGTGTGAAGAGCCATTCAGTTAATGTCTTCTTACACTCGTACAGCTGCATAGGGTAAATGTTAAGTAAGCGATTTACTTTATTATAGACGCCTGGAGCTTGAGTTACATTTTGACGACTAGCAAAAATTGAACGTTATTAAGAAAAGTGTATTTTAAAAGAACAATTTCTCCTTATTGCCAACCCTAGAGAGTCGTGCACTTAATATTATCATTGCTCTCTCTAATGGAGGCTGCCTGTAATGCACATGGGAGCTAATATTATACTACGTGTGACCTCTGGCATCGGCTGCTTTTATGTGCTCTAGTTTATGCAGATTGCAAGCCGAAATATCGCTTGGAGACCAGAAGAATACAATGGGTGCCGTAAGCCTTTTAATCTGCATTTTACCTCAATTTACCGTAGATGATTTAAGGCGACTATAGGAGCTAAATTAGCAACTCTATTTGTGGTGGTTTTAGCATTTATTAGCCCGCACAGGACAAAACACATAAAATAAAATGGTGAAATTATCAACTAATAAAAATTAAACACAGAGAAAAAAAAAAGAAAACGAAATTGGTCCTGTACAAGGCCAAAAGGCCCCTATCTCAGCATGGTGCTGTAACATTAAAAAAACGTCACAGCGCTGGTATTCTGATTGAGCCCAAAGTGAGAGTGATGCCACAGTCAGCTACGGAAAAGATTTAAAAAAATAAATATTTATTTTTACTTATTTTTCATCTCTCACTCCACCTCTACCTAACCCTTCGGAGCTTACAGGTGTGATGTTACGAATTTGTGATATCTTCGTGTCGTTTTCATTACTCAGTATTAAGACTTAAGAAAGTATGGTACGTATGATATTTAATTGAAGATAATTACAAAATGGTTCGTAACAAAGATGTCTGCCACTTGAAGACTTCAAACTCTTCAATCGATTTGTGCTAAACTCGTCCCAATTATATCCGGCTGATCGGATGGCTGGCTAATCGGCCCCGTTTAAGATAATCGTCTTCCGGCGAGTCCGGCGATTATTCGGTTAAAAATAAACGTTTAATCGGATCACATAGGTGTGGAACTTCATGGCCAATTTGTAGAAATAAATTGTGTGAAATCTATGCGCATTCTTGGCAAAATTAACTACAGAATAACTTCTTTTAGAAATAAATAAAAGTTTCTAGGACTGTTTTTAGGTGGCACAGGACAATTAAATCTGAATCTTGTTACAATTAGGTATATAAAGGGTTTAAATAGACCCTTAACGTAGTCGAAAGGCACTTGTTCTCCCCGTCATTGCGATATTTTTTTGTTCAACACCATACCTGGGAACCTACTAGTTACCGAGATATTGGAGGTGAACGTTCTAACATTTTCACATTTTTTTTTATTTCAAATATTAGTTTTTAGGGTCATAACTTTACTTTAAATACTTCCTTAACCCATTTACTATTAAATGCGTCCATCAGCACAATGTTTTGAGTGCGTTACATTGATTTCACCCCAAAAAAAGTCGTTTCCCAGCAATAATGGGGTGTAATCATATTTTAAGGTAGAACTTAATGAAACGCACTCAAAACATTGTGCTGATGGATGGATTGAATAGTACGGGGGTCGTGGAGGTGTTTAAAGTAAAAATCTTACATTAAAAACTTGTTTATAAAAAAACTTGTCAAAAAGTTGGAACTTTGGCCCCCAATATCTCCGTAACTAGAAGGTTCCCAGGTATGGTGTAGAACAAAAAAATGATCGCAATGACGGGGAGAACAAGTACCTTTCGGCTTCGTTAAGAGGTTTTTTACACCCTTTAGGTACCTATATTCACGAGTACGAATATTACCGACTAAACCTGATTTACATTACACGGCTTAAATATGAATAGCATGGCAAGTGGCTCATCAATTAAAGTCGTCGACTGTACATACATAGATGTTCTTTTATAATAAGATTCGACGACTAAGGAACGACTTACAACTTTTGAGCCGTGGCTGCTACTACGCTACTTCTTTACTCACTGCACAGACTGTCATTACTCAAACATAATATATCTGTCTAATAATGCAGTAAGCTATAAATCAATCGCAGCATAGTTCCCACTGAGTAGTTACTAACTTGTGAAGTTGTGAGTCATACAGCACAGCTAAAAGCAGCCAACGATCGATAGATTGAGCGTGAACCGAACTTATTGAACTATTGCTAACAGACTATTCTATTTCTAATAAATTACATAGGACTGTAAGAGAATAAGACTTCGATTTAACTTTTTTAGAAATAAACTGAGGAAACAGCAGGCCTAGCCAAGTTACAAACGATTCGTATCGATTCTCTTTCTACAATCGTAAACGTTAAGTCACGTGGTCAAAACAAACGAATATAAACTTTCGTAGACAAGTTTACATCGATCAAGATGATAGAATGAAATGTATTCGTTTCTACAATCGTGATCCCTACATCCCATATAAATCGTAGCCAACTTACAGTTTTGACTAAACTTTAAAATTTCCATTCGTTTGTCAGACCACGTGACTTAGCGTTGATAGATGTCATTCCCATACATTTGGTTAGTTTTCTATGCGTTAACGATTGTAGATTGTCAACTTGGCTAAGCCTACAGCTATCATCAAATCATCCTTCTCCTGCCCTTATCTCAATTCATCTGAGGTCGGTACAGCATGTCTTCTTCTTCCATATTTCTTTATTTTTCGCCATCTCATCAGACACTTTCTAGCCATATCATCCTTCACACAGTCCATCCATCGTTTCTTTGGTCTTCCTCTAGTCTTATACCCATCCACATTCATACTTTTGACGACCCGAATGGCGCAGCGGTAGTGAGGCTGCATTACGTTCTTAGGGCCCTGGTTTCGAATCCCGGTAGGAGCAAAAGTTTGTGTGATGAGCATGGACATTTGTTTCCGAGTCATGGATGTTTATATGTATAATAAGTATGTATTTACAAACAAAAATGTATCTATGTAGTATATCAACTATCTGGTGTCCACGACACAAGCCTCGTTGCTTAGTGTGGCACTAGATGGCGCTGTGTGTAATGTCCAGCGATATTTATTTATACTCAGAACTTTCCTCACGACATGTACCTCATACCTCCGCATCACATGTCCATACCACGACAACCGATTACCCCACAACTTTTCAGTCACCGGCGCCACTTTCAGACTTTAAAATCCGATTCAAATATGGAAGTTAGAAAATAAAATACGTTTAAGTAACATTATCTTAAAACACAAGATGCGGCCTGATAAGCCTTCTCACAACTGCAGATGCAGGTCTCTTCAATCATACTTAGGAATCTGTTGCTACTTCCCTAAATTACTATCCAAATCGTTATATTTTTTACAATGATTTCACACGGACGGGCAACAGCTACTAAATATAATTTCTATTACAAGAAACTCCCAAATTGAACAAGTGCCCATTCAATTTCGCCGAAACTCCAACCGACTTTAACAACTCATAAATCTTTTTTTTTTCACCTTTAATTAAAAAGGCTGAATGGCCGACTACCTCAGGCGGCTTATAAAAAAACACACACACAATTGAAACGTCAAAACGCTATTGTCATAGTTTGACACCTCGAATAATAGTGTTGTGTTAGGTTGTTGAATTAAATAGAATGGGTTCCGTGGTTATATTTATATTTTTATGTTCACGCCTTTTAAGGATACGCCAAGAGCAGTGGTCAAAGATTTTTTGTGTTTTTAATTTTGGAGTAAAGTTGTTTTGTAGGGCTTATAGATCTAAAAACGTTTTTCTTTTAAACGTACTTATTATTAACACTGATTGAAATAATTAGCGTTTACTTGTTAGGTTTAAAATAAGAATGTTTTTAAAATATTCGGTAAATAGTCATTCTAGGTTTTAAATTCAAATTCAGGTTCTGTCCTGAATTTAATTTAAAATCAAATTTCAGATAAGTACTTTAAAAACTCCACCCCTCAGTTTTCATCGCAGATTAAAATAACGAGAAAAGGCATTAATTATCGCATTTAAAATAACGTAGAAAGCGTTCAGAAACGCCTAGAATTAATTCACCTTGACAGCTCTGTAATTACAAGTGCCGTACCTACATACAAATGTTTGAAGCCCCTGTTCTACCGTTAGCGATTAGCGAGAAGCGAGCAGAGGACCAAATGGTAACCACCCGGACTTACAGGTTGTAGGTCCAGGGTTCGAACCCAGGGAGGCGCGTTACTTTGTGTAATTTATTTTATCACCACTGCCCTCAAAACGGTGAAGGAAAACATCGTGAAGGAACAGGCATGCTCTAGAACCAAAAAATCAAAGACATGTGACATCTACCAACGCGCACTGGGCCTGCGTGGTGGATGATAGCCAATTCCAAGAACAGGGTGTAAATCACTTCATCCCCCATAGATAAGGGAGGATCCTACGACCAGACGGGTGTTGTGTCTGGTGGGCCACTAGGCCCGACAGTTGTTCTTGTTGGTTCTTGTATAATATAGTCTTAAGTTGCGGATGAAGTTGATTGCGCGATTTAAGATTTTGACGTTTTTCGCTATTAGTTCATCATCTTTGTCATAGATGGCACTGTAGTACTTTTTGTTATAAGTTGCTATAGTATTATTAATTGTAGTGCCGCTACAATAGGCGAGACGACAAAAAAAATCTAATTAGTCCGTCAGTTAGATTATCAAAAAATATTTGAGCCGTGTTTTTTCTTTTGTTCCGTAAACCATAATTGACTAAGATATGACGCTTTTAAAATTCTCAATACGTCACGCCTAGGTATATTTTTTAGCTAGTTCTGACGTCACGAGCTCCCACTCCCGAGTTTTGATGCGTTTTATCTTTGGTCAATATTCATTGATTTATAAAAACAAAAAATACATGTCCATTAATTTCCAATACTCTAACTGACGGACTAAATAGATTTGCAATTTTTTGATACTGTCGTCATGCCTATGCTATGGGTAGAGCTAGCAACTAAGAACTAATGTTTTATTTGTCAGAGTTTACAGGGTGCGAACAGTCAACTATACATGTATCTCTTTTACTCTTAGGGACCTACAATCTATTGTACGTTTCTTGAGTGAGACAATCGACAATCGCTAGTCGCTTTCTCGCCGGCTAAGGGACAGACGCCTTAGGGGTGCTCCTCGTACGGAACTCTAAATGAGCTCAGCGGGTACCTGTCAAAAACGTGATGTTTTAATTAAATTCCAAAGGATTTCTGTCTGTTTGTCTGTGAGTTTGTTTGTAGATATACAATGTTGAATAGAAACTGGGTGAGTATGGTGAAAGCTACTGTTTTCTTTAGTTGTGTTAAATAAAGGTTCGCAGAAGATTCTGCACTTGACTTTTTTGAATGTGAACAGAGCAAAGTGAAAAGTGTCTCAATTAGATTCTATAGTACTAATGAACTACTAAAAAATTCACAACATTTTATTCAATCGTTAAGTGCCATAAAAATGCATTTTCAAATTTCGCGCGTAATTTGACGAAAACGCTGGACGCAGTGGAAGCCATATTGCTCTGTGGTCATGACGTCAGTTGGCTGTGTAAACAAAAAGTAAACGCTGATAGTTTGACAGTTGACACTTCTAAGTTTACATAGCCGTATGACGAAATAACATGGCGACTACTATTTGGTGTTATGAAACAGATTAAAAAAGCTTAAACTTTTGAATTGAATTTTAAAATTTAGTTTGCTATTTTATGAACTAAAACTAACGTTTTCCGACTGCTTTTTGCCTAAGCTATCTCAATAATATATTTTTAGATTTTTTCTCATATATGTAGAGTAAAATACCCTATACCCTACCAGAAGAAAATAAGATTAACAGATATACCGCAATCTTTCTTTATCGTGTGGTTAGTGCCTAAAAATGGTGACAGAGTTTTCATGCCGCCGATATGATAGCAAGGCCTCACTAAAACTGCCGGGGCTGTGGGACTGTTCGAAAGAGATACCGTGGCCCCGGAACACAAAGGGCGATGAAGGAACATGGATGGGTTTTAGTCAGTAAAAGTCTGACACTCCCTCCTGCTCCGCCCAGAGCGGGAGGAGTCATTTGATGATCTCCCATCCAAAAAAAAAAAAGCCGTCACTAAAAGCTATGCCAATCTCCTACCCAATCGTCTTCGGATCACATTAGTCTACCATATCCTGCGCCAAACGCCACTACAAACATAAATCCATGCTCCCGCAGGACAGGCAGTGGCCACAGTACGCGAATTGACACACAATTGCGAGGGGGGAGTAAGTAAGATGGACGGACAACACGCGACTCCGGGGTACAGTCGTGGAGAGTAGTGTTCGATAGTTCTGGAGAACGTGAAGACTTAAATGGGACTTAGGTACAGTCGTGGTCTTTTCCGACTGATCAGTTAATTTTTTTTCGCTTAAATCATGCGGAGGCGCCGAGCCACGCCCCCTTAATGTTTAGGCCTATTATGAAACGGTCAATTTGGCGTGTATAATAACAATAACTCTTGTTTGGCGTGCGTCGTCAGTGCGCTCGGCCGATCGGTATTGTCTTTCATTCATTATTTCTATACAAAGTCAACGGGGCGGTGCTAGAGAGCGTTTCAATGTTGCGAGTGCAAGCAAAAATTAGCTTAGTGGTGATCAGGCGGGAGTGTCCACAACAGTACATTAAAATTGATTAGTATGTGTAATTATTGTTGAGCAAATGTTGTGTTGTGTGTTGTGTAGTTTATATTTGTGTTAATATTTCGTCTTGTATGCATGTAAGTATATATTCATATATTGTATGTTTAAATTTAAATTCTTTATTTGCTTTAAGTTTTTATGTATTCTATTTTCTCATCTTGTACACACTATGTCTACATCTCTTTTTATCTGCTCTCCTTTCGCAGGTATGCTGGAAGAGATTTCTTTATAAATAAGCACTAGCGGCCCGTCCCGGCTTCGCACGGGTTTGGTAATTATTTTTTTTTGTTTTATTGTTAATCCTTTAGTCCACCAAATAGATGAATATAATCTGCCGACATATGTACCTATTCATATTTTTTTAGTAATAATAACAGACAAATAATTAGCTGAATTATACGGTATTTCGTTCACTACAAAATAAATTTAATTAATTTTATAGCGTCAACAACACGTGGTAATTATGCTGTTAAAATGTAGCTTATATGACACGTTCGTAGATTTACCATAGCAGCGCCATCTATTGATTACTTACTCAAGCCAGTCGAAAGGTATCGACATCTGTTAGAATCATTTGGAGTTAACAGATAATTGTGACTGTCAAATAATAACAGACAAATAATTAGCAATAAATTAAAATTGCGACTATAATTTGAGATTTAAACTATCCTATCTCTCAAGTTGGATCGAACTGCACATGGTGTGCGAATTTTATTATAATCGGTTAAGTGGTTTAGGAGTCCATCGAGGACAAACATTGTGACACGAGATTTATATATATTAAGATAACCTTATTTGTATCTATTATTCTATTTCTTTTTTATTTTCTGTATGTAGTGTGTACATAAACCGTTAAATAAATAAACATACGTAAATACAAACATACATACATGGACTTCTGAAATCATAACCCTTCCTTCGCTGTAGTCGAGTAACAAAAGTAGTGTTACTTAAGGCTGGGGTATCTGATAAATTAGCAAGTCTATTTGTGGTGGTTCAAACTTCGTTTGAAATACTGTTAGAATACAGTTCTAATCAGCTTGCAATACAAAGTGGTTGTTACGTCAGTCACTGCGGACCGAATAGTGCGAAATGAGTATTAATCATTAGATCAAAATGCAAATTGTACACTTTGTGAAAAAAAAGTGACAAATATTTGTGTGATAAAAAAATACTAAAACTTAATGCCCTTTAGGAGTAGTTACGAAATTTCAAAGAAAACATGCTCCACTTTGAATATTTTTTTCATACAGTAATAATAAAGTTAGAATTATTTCAATTGTACCAATTAAAGTTTAGAGTCTAATAAGCAACATATTTTTTTTTGCACATTTATATTCACTCATCAAAGAGGAGTTACATGGAGAAAACCTATCGTTAGCAGATACCACCCCCTTAACGCTTTCTTTCCTCATGCTACTTTTTATCGTATACCTAACATTTTTGTAACTGACTAGCAGACAACAGAGTCAACAGACATTTGAAACTTGCGAAACTGAACGGAAGGCATTGTCTGTTGCTAGAGAGCGTTGAAACTCAATCCCTGAACGCGCCACACAGGTGTTCAAGTTACATAACAGGAAAAAATCTTTTCTACAGTGAAAATTAAATAACATAACATCACGCCTGTAATTCTCGAAAGGTATGGTAGAAGTGTACCTCTATAGTACACCCACGTTTCGCCATTTCTGTTTAAGTAATAGGGGCGAGCCTATTACCATCAACCGTGCACTCTCTCCTGAAGGTTGCGGGGATCCGCCGCATGCGAGTGGCACGGGACTGGTCAATGTGGCGACACTTGGGGAGGCCTATCGGTCTATGTCCAGCAGTGGACGTCTTTCGGTTGAAATTATGATGATGAGCTCCTCCCAATTAAAGAAGCTAGTATTTTCTAACTAATAAAAACTGAAAAGAACGAGACGAAGAAAGTCGGGACCCATATTGGATGTAATGATTTTAGTCTAGATTATGTAATAGTTCTCGACTGTTGCAGTCAGTATGTCCTGTTTCCTGAACTTGTTTTTTTGAGCAGCTCCTAAACTTTAAATTTCGTATGGCCAAACGTCACTTTTGAGTATCTGTTAAATATAAGTGCTACTAAAATTTTGAGTGACGTTTCAGTATTCGGGGGTTAGTTATACCATTTTAAAATTATCATGATGAGCCCTTTGTCTAGCCGATATACATATACTTTTGAAAAACATAACCCTCTTTGGCGCAGTCGGGTAAAAAGGAAGGGTAGATGTCATTCTCCAGTAAATGCAACCGCTTTTCTCCCTGCCCGTACAGCTAAATCAATTGAATGCAGGGACATAGATTCAATGAACCTAATTGTGCGCATGCTGGGACAGTAATTATATTATGTGACGATGTATAATTAGTTTGTTGCTGTAGTCCAGTTGTAACTGGTGTGTGAGGAGATGGGTTCGATTCTTGTGTGAGGCAAATGAGCTTAAGGTTCGATTAAATGTAGTCTTTTCTAGTAGGGACAACAGCGGTAGATATTGATTGAAAAAAGGAGATTAAATAAAAAAAAAACAATAGTACTTTTCACTTCTCATGCTCTAAAAGTACGCCAATATAGCCCTACGAAGCGGGAGTAACGTGACCACTTTAGTCCATAGGGAGTAAAAAGTAATTCGTTTTTTAATTTCCTTCATGTGACATAGACAAACTCAAACAGCCAGTTAATATACTACTTTTATCTGTGGAGTGTGGACCATCTTCATTGCGAAAATGTTGAGAGTTTTAGTTCCATGGTTTTTCCGCAAGGAAGGTGGCGCCATGCGTTTTAAATTCTTAATCTGTGACTGGTTTAGAAGAAAAAACTGACCGCCAAAATTTCTGAAATTTTGTCGAGTGTAAATTTGTTCGATTTTATATAAATTTATTAGGAATATCCACACAGTGAAGACATGTGACAGTGAAGAGTTTGACGTCGAGCAAAGAGCAAAAGACATAATAGATAATCTTTTGCCGCCAAAAACGCGGAAGATTTACCTAAAAACTTACGAAAGTTCTATGGACTGGAGGAATAATTAATGTTTTTGTACTAAATTGACTATTTTTCTCGCACTCAAAGTGAAAAGTACAGTTTGCACCTCGAGACTAAGCGCCAACTTAATATACCCTCGGTTTCATTGACTCCCTCGCATGCTCGCAAGCTCGGGAGTCAAGCCACCTCTGGTATATTATGGCTTCGTTTAGTCCCTCGTTATAAAATATACTATTACGGGCCTGTTTCACCACCTAGTCAAGTGTTATTGAGGTTTTTCATCAGAAATTTCTCAGTAGCAGCCAGAGACTCTGGATTTGAGCCCGGTTGATGGCAATAAAAAAAAAAAAAAACTATTTATTTCAGATTTTCGGAATCCATAGAATGTTAGTACAGTAAGAAAAACTTAAACAATTACTAAAACCATTATTTCATCATACATGTCACCCATTATTTCATCAGTGTTGGACGTATCGCGTGTCCAACCTATCCGCTATAACAGCTAGGATGCAGTTGGTGCTGGCGCGCAGCCTGCAGAGCGCCGCAGCGTATCGCTTGCGGAGCACGGCGTGAAAGCCGTCTACGTGCGCGTCCGCGAACATACCCGACGCACTGCACCAGCGCGGCAGCCCTAACATCGCCCTGCGGGCCTACCATGACGTCTTAAAGCAGGATCGTTTCAATTGCGTTCCAGTGTGGGAAAGAGATGGCGCTAGACGTCCTTTAAAGCTCCGTTTCTTACCCACACTGGAACGCGATTAAAACGATCCTGCTTTAAGACGTCATGGTAGGCCACTTGAGGGCTTCGATCAAGACTGTACTATTATTGATCGAAGCTTGAGGGCTAATTCACGTAATTTTATGACGCGCCGATGACGTTGTAGTGCAGTTGCACTCAAGTTCAAGTTCGAGTGATAAACGGTATTCTTGTAATCTTTAAACTGCAAGTCAACTGTACGATAACCAAACTGACTTATGGTGTGGCCATTTGAGAGAAAAAATATTACTCACTAAATAATTGAATACAATCGATTACATTTCAATGAATATGACGTTATTAAAATATTAAAATAATACCCCAGTACAGATTTTAGTGCTTTTTCTTACTTAGTACTTTAGTAGAATACCGATCATGTAACAGCAGAATGCCGTTATTGCGCTCGAATGACGCGAACTTGACGCGAGCGTGTCTGACAGCGGCAGAGAATACGAAAACGCGTTGTTTTGTTCGAAACTTAACTGCTACTGCGCTGCAACAGCACTTCTTTACTTACGTGAATTAGCCTACTGAACGCGTTGTTGTGCTGAACGATCGTTGCGTATAATGAGCCCACAGGCTGCACGTGTATACCGATGTGCAGTGCGCTCTAAAGAGTGAATAAGCTTGCCCCCATGGGACTTAAACATAACATAGGCTACTTTTATTGCAAGACAAGACAAGACAAAAAAAAAAAAAAAAAAACCAAATCCGATTTACAATAATTTCACGGAGACGCAGGCCGCTGGGCACTCCACTGCTCACCCACTCTTTCACATTACGTACATTTCATAACTCTCATATAACTCGACAGCCACACATACGCTCATATCCCCTGCACTACGTTCGACGGCAATGCATCACGTTCACGACTGTCACTTATCTCCGAGATGCTGTGATACCCGTTGATAAATCGACTCACTAACAACACGGAGGATGCCATTGATAAAATAGATTTAAAAATGATGTACGGAGATGTTTTGGATGAGCTCGTGGCTAAATAATAACAGCCGTTCGGGTTGAATTTTAGGTTAAGGATAAGCTAAATTAGCAACTCTAATTGTGGTAGTTCAAACTTTGTTTGAAATATGTTAGAATAAAGTTCTAATCAGCTTGCACTACAAAGTGGTTGTAACGTCAGTCACTGCGGGCCGAATACTGCGAAATGAGTGGTTTAGTGCGACTTACATAAAATCTATTGATTGGACTAAAAAAATAAAACACTATTCATGCTAATATGCTGCTTGTAGAATAATTTGCCAAAAAATCTGAATGATCGTATATATTTTAGTATGGTTTTTACTAGTTAAAAGAAATTTTTAGAGATAAGTTCGTGATTTTTTTCTATCGAGTAAAATTAGTTGTATTATATTTTCAAAACACTATCATAATAGCATATATCCTGAAGAATATCATATATTTTTCTGGTTTTGCTTATTGCAGTGAATCATATGCTTTTTTGCATTATAAAACTCGCGCACTGTAGTCCTGTATCGTCACCGTTATTCGCAATTCTAATCGTACCCAATGTTTCGCGCACTTTCATTTGATAAGCGTTTGCAATTCGTACTTTCACTGATTAAGATATAGGCAAGCGCGATGGAAAGTGCAAGCAGTCTTCCTGGGGTGGTATTAGGACCTCAAGAAGCCTCAAAACATCAAATCGATAGTAAGTCGAAACTCAACTTCACGTCCAACACTCGAGTGTTTGTGTTATCTATGGTCCAACGCAACGCAAGCGCATCTCTACGAGTCGTCTAAGAACTTTTGAAAATGGCTACGCCGCTGCTTTCTAACTAACTGGAAATAAATATACATTCGGTGTCTTAAGTGTTGTGTCCCCTTTAAAAAGGGCTGCAATAGTGCGTGGAAACCTGAACTGGTGGATCTAGCTGTGGGAATCAAGGTAAGGCTGCTCTGAACTGTCTTAATCTTGTCAGTGTCTAGTGCTCCCGCAAACGCATGGTGGTTCATTTTGAATTTCCATCCCTTATGTTATCCGAGAACTCATCCTTCTCGTAACAAGTCCCCTTAATGAAATCATTCACATTGTAACAAAACGTATCCGGAGTGAAGGCCGTCAGTTGAACCATATTTTTTTCCTCCTGTCTTCATTCTTGTCATGTATATGTGTGTGTAGGTGTTACATTATAAAGTCGATCGTCCACCTGGTGCGTAGGATGGCCAATGAGGTTCGCATCGTTAACTGCGCTGTTCGTTTGTTTGGTAACGACATATCTGTGCAGTTGATTATTATCATCATCTGTTGAGCTTTTTTCAACTGTAATTGGGGTAGGCTTCTAGTCCAACTGGATGCACCAGAATTATAAAGGGTGTAAAACACCTCTTAACAAAGCTGAAAGGTACTTGTTCTCCTCGTCATTACGATCATTTTTTGTTTCTACACCATACCTGGGAACCTTCTAGTTACGGAGATATTGGAGATCAAAGTTCCAACTTTTTGACAACTGTTTTTTTTTAATACAAGTTTTTAATGTAAGATTTTAGTTTATATATAGGCATGACGACCGTATCAAAAAATTGCAAATCTATTTAGTCCGTCAGTTAGAGTATTGGAAATTATTCTATTATTATTATTCGTATTTTTTGTTTTTGTAAATCAATGAATATTGACAAAAGATAAAACGCATCAAAACTCGGGAGTGGGGGCTCGTGACGTCAGAACTGGCTAAAAATTATACCTAGACGTGACGTATTGAGAATTTTAAAAGCGTCATATCTTCGTCAATTTTGGTTTACGTAACAAAAGAAAAAACACGGGTCAAATATTTTTTGATAATCTAAGTGACGGACTAATTAATTTTTTTTTGTCGTCTCGCCTATTAGTTTGGGTTGAGCTTGCATCTTCTATATAAGTTAAAAAGTACGATTTAAAATTATACAACGTGTAACATAATTAACGCACATCCTGAAATTACTTTGTTCAGAATCGTTTACTGAATCGATTTCTATAATTTTTAATATAGGTAATTTATTATCCCAAAAATAATTAAAGCTACGTAATTTATAGCCACACTACCCCTGTATAGTCCAAGCGAACTGAAATGGACCGTAACTCAAGGCAATAAGACTTTTAAAAATGCAGTTTTATTTGTATTAATACAAATTCCGCCATTCAATACAAAATAAAGAAAAATGAACCTTATTTCAAGTAAGTTAAAGTCGTTACAAATACAGTTAGGTAAACTTGGCGATTCAACCGCACGCACACATTAAACAGGCACTCGTTAAAGGACACAATAGATAAACCAACAAAATGTAAAATATGTGAGTTCCCTTTCTCGTGCAAATTAAAAACCTGGGATAGAGCGAGATAGCCACCATGACACCGGGTTGCGCCGGCGCCTACCATCAAAGCTAACTTAAATAAATGTAAACAATTTTAGTCACGCCCGGCCTTCCGTTCCGTACAGTGTATGCAAATAGTTCGCGCGCGATGTCAATAATTGACCCAAAATGTTCAGTGAAATGGTGACTAATGGTGGACTGTGGCACGTTGCAGTGTGGTGATAATGTGGTTCTAGCTGGCAGAACATTCAAGTCAACCAAAGGTATGGTACTGGAGTAGACCGCAGGGTAGGACTATGTTAGCTGCTACTTCGTGGCCATGGAACGTTCCGTCCGAACACAGCCATCGACAGGGGAGCCGATTCTCGTACACGTACTCGTTTTCAAAACGAAATATGGGATTAATTCGATGAGGATCCCCAATCAGCTGATTTGACGACTTTTTTTGTGGGGACGTATTAAATCGTTAGTTTATTTTAGTGCGATATCTAAGTCTAAGAATAAGTGCCGAGGATCTAAAAAATAGGATAGTGAACGCTTTTGATAAAAAATGACGAAGTGCTTTCTAAATTAAAACATCAATTAAGAAAACAGGCATTAAAATGTATTGAACTTTTCTATTGAAGTTGAGTCGAGCGACGACGTTAACAGCTGTCTCGAACGCGAGCGAATACCTACTAGGCTAGCAAGACTCACACAGTCGCATACGTAGTAATGAGACCTACGTATGCGACTGTGTGCGTTCGTTGATTTGTACTGTGACTACAACATTCTTCCGGAATTAGGAAAACTAATTTATTAAATAATCATTGTCTAGACATGTTTAATTAAAAATTCAGTGCATGTATTATGATTATAACATAATAAACTAATTGGGGTGTCTGAGGGTGTGCGTTAATTATGTTACATGTTGTATATAAGTAATTATGTAGCATTTTAAACTTCGGCAGACCCATATTCCAGGCTCCTGTGGACCACCGGTGGTCTGCAGACCATAGGTTGGGAACCACTGGTCTAGACTAATGCTACGTTTGTATGTAGGGTGTAATCTCCGTAACGTAAGTGGATCATTCCACTTCAAAAAAAAATTCACTGATAGAAAGACACATTATCCGTGGGTGCTATAGGCTATAAATTATATTTATATCTATTAACCGAGCTATCACAATTTTTGCGGACGAGGTTGCGGTCGAAATGCTAGTCTTTATACAAAGCGAAGCTTGCATTTACGCAGCTTAGCCGCAGTCTGTTATGGAGCGCCTCCTTTACACACATTATCTTGTGAATGACTTGACATGTTTGAACAGGCTGTCTTCACTGCACTGACACGATGATAAGGCTTCTTGTAACGTGAAGGGATCAGCAGGAATGTCTTGTATTGGTGGGTTATACTTAATTGTATGTTGCATGTTTTATGACTGCTTGATTGATGGAGAACGCACGGTCTTAGAGATTGACGAAAGAACATGATATTTGGAGTATTATATTACTTATATTCCTGAGGAGAATCACGAATAGCAACACAGTGTAGTATGAAAGGACGAAGAAATTAAACCCTTATTGTTGGGGTAAGCAGGATTAAATTTTAGACAGTTAGTAAAGTAGCGAAACAGAGGACTGAGCATTCAAAAGTTCGGTCAGATGGGTAGATGCTTCATGTAAAATACTGGTATTCAGCTATACCTGTTTAGACTGTAAATTGACCCCAACGTAGTTGGGAAAAAGTAGGTGGATGATAAAAGGCGAGACGACAAAAAAAAAACTAATTAGTCCGTCAGTTAGATTATCAAAAAATATTTGACCTGTGTTTTTTCTTTTGTTACGTAAACCAAAATTGACGAAGATATGACGCTTTCATAATTCTCAATACGTCACGCCTTGGAATAATTTTTAGCTAGTTCTGACGTCACGGAGTTTTGATGCGTTTTGTCTTTTGTCAATATTAATTGATTTACAAAAACAAAAAATACGTGTCCCTTAATTTCTAATACTCTAACTGACGGACTAAATAGATTTGCAATTTTTTGATACTGTCGTCATGCCTATTGATGGATAGGTTTGCGTAGCCTTTTCCGTACTGTGTTAGAGTCTGCTTCCAGTCTAACCCGATGCATCCAAATACCTGTATTTTACATGGAGCGACTGCCTATCTGACCTCCACAACTCAGTTAGTACTGGGTAATACGATATCCCTTAGTAAGACTGATAATCAGACTTTCGAGCCAAGATCTACAAATGACAGCCAGGACTAACGTTTAACGTGATTTTCGAGGCACGGAGGAAACTCGGTATGTAATGGGTGGTCACCCACCCACGGACTAACCTAAGCAAACGCGGCTTTACCTGAAGATCGACCCGAGCGGCTGTTATTATTTGTGTACTAAGCTTTTTACCTCTGTCAAAACCTAGTCCATAAATTAAAACATAAGCCCGCTAATTAGTGATTCAGTTCAGCAGCTGCTCTGTGACCGACTCGTTATCAGTTAAAGCTATCAGTGACAGGAGTTAACCCAGTTTTGTGGAGTATTTAGTAACGTAAACATGAGCTTAGATTAATTAGAGGATATCCTTGATTAGTGTTGGGTGTTTAGTAGATATTTGGGTCGTGTTCAAAGACTGCTATTTAGATTCGGCTATTCTAAATTCTTAAATTTTATTAAAATACCTATCGCAGCGATATTTTCGTATAGAATTAAAGAAAGAAAGTAAGAAAAAGCATTTATTAGTCCGCACAGGACAAAACACATAAAATAAAATGGTGAAATTATCAACCAATAAAAATTAAACATAAAAAAAAAGAAAATTAAAAATAAAAAGTAAACGAAATTGGAATTAGGTACGTTGAATCACGCGATTCTCTCGCTCGTGGAGACGACCCAAAAGAGAGTGTATAGAAAAACGTGGCAAGGACGATAACGTCGTCGCGATTCTCTCGCTCGTGGAGACGGCCCAAAAGAGAGTATAAAGAAAAACGTGGCAAGGACGATAACATCGCCGCGATTCTCTCGCTCGTGGAGACGGCCCAAAAGAGAGTATATAGAAAAACGTGGCAAGGACGATAACATCGCCGCGATTCTCTCGCTCGTGGAGACGGCCCAAAAGAGAGTATATAGAAAAACGTGGCAAGGACGATAACATCGCCGCGATTCTCTCGCTCGTGGAGACGGCCCAAAAGAGAGTATATAGAAAAACGTGGCAAGGACGATAACATCGCCGCGATTCTCTCGCTCGTGGAGACGGCCCAAAAGAGAGTATATAGAAAAACGTGGCAAGGACGATAACATCGCCGCGATTCTCTCGCTCGTGGAGGCGGCCCCTAAGTATGCGTTTTATTCTTCTTTTGGCATTAAACGTATTATATGTAACTTTGTTAAATAAATTGGTTACCGTAAATGGTCACGACAATCGTGGCAGAGTGGCGTGTTTTAGGAGCTCAGATGTGCAGCTGTTACATGGCTCCTTTATATAGTTGAAGTCCCACGGACCCGAGCAAAGTGCTATGCTTCCACATTTATTGTGCTAGCTGCCAGTCTGTGTGATTAGCTGCCGGCTTCTCCGTTTGCCGATCATTATAATCTGGATCTCTTCAAAGTTCGACTGAATCTGTTTCTTCTAGGCAAGCGTGCTCCACTGTAAGCCGTATCTTCGCTTCATATCAGGCGAATGGGGGCTATCGCGCATGAATTCCCCGCTAGAGGCGTTCGTGTAGAGTAGGGTCTTCCGAAATGGCAGATGTCATACAGTGTTCGCGTGTTGCGTCCTTTTTTATCACGTATTTTTACTAATATTCACGATTGTGGTCTAGATTGATCTTATTTGTTAGTATTTGGAGGTAGAAAGATTTTTAAATGTTTCATGCTTGCTAATTTTAGGCAGAATATTGTAAATATGTATCTGAAGTTTACACTATGTTGTTATACGTAATAAAATAAACTTTTTATGTAGTTATTGGTACTTGAAATTATAAAATAGAAATATTGACAGGACCCTACTCGCCAGAGGCGCCATCTGGTGAGCTCAAAAACGATAGCCCCCATTGCGGCGAAACGCAAGCCAAATAAAAAAAAATGTTGGTCTCTTTTAACACTTCAACAAGGACACGCTGGTCAGAAGATCTATTAAGGGTTCTTACACACGAGCGGCACGTTGCCGGTGGCGACGGCTGCAGTTTATCTGCCGTTGGCAACGTGCCGCTCCTCTGTAAGAACCCTAAGAGATCAGATAATAAATAAATGGACTAAGTCCGCCACACTATTCCAAACCATTACAATTCTTGAAAGCCAGAAAGCGTTAGTAGCGACCACCAATTACACGAGGCAATATGGCTCGACAAGTCCTGGAGAAACGATTCAAGTAACTTGGATCCCTCAACAAACATAACATCATAACATAACAAGCCGTAGAGTTAGGCACCTCTTAACGAAGCCGAAAGACACTTGTTCTCCCCGTCATTGCGATCATTGTTTTGTTCTACACCATACCTGGGAACCTTCTAGTTACGGAGATATTGGGGGATCAAAGTTCCAACTTTTTGACTACTTGTATTTTTAAATACAAGTTTTTAATGTAAGATTTTTACTTTAAACACCTCCACGACCGACCCCCGTACTATTCAATCCATCCATCAGCACAATGTTTTGAGTGCGTTACATTGAGTTCTACCACAAAACATGATTTTTCACCCCAATAAAAAAAGTCGTTCCCCAGCAAAAATATTTGCGTAAAGTTACTTAGTTTGATGTACAGAATGCTTGGTTGTCGGCTTCACCCTGTATTTATTATTACAGGTTAGCACAACATAACTGATTTTCCTAATACCCACATAACATACAATAAGTATAACATGGCCTCGCTATGTGTAGAATTCCCGAGCAATGAGAGATCTTCTATTTCGTATAGCTTGAATGGCAATGAATGGTCATCGTACGTACACTCACATTTCGCCATGTTTAAGTCCCATGTAATAGGGGGCGAGCCTATTGCCATCAACCGGGCACAGTTCCAGACTCCGTGGCTGCTACTGAGAAATTCCTGATGGAATCAAATCAAATCAAATCATTTATTTGCGTCAATATGGGTAGGTACATGAGGTGAAACATACAACAGAAGCTCTTATGCCAAAAAACGAAAAAACGCAATAACAATTTGCCCGACCCGGGAATCGAACCTAGAACCTCATGCTCAGCAGTCACGCTTGCAACCACTAGACCAACGAGGTAGCCCGCAACAAAACTAAACAGACCAGAAGGTATGATAGTAGTTCGAAGCGGCGATCTCAAAGCGACGATCGGCGGCGGCGACCTCTCGCTCCCGGCCCTGGTTCAATCCATGGTCTGGAGCGAGACGGAATGGGACGCCATCACTTCCTTCTGCAAAGCAGTCATGCTAGCGAAGGAGGTGGCGGAACGGGAGAGGGAGAGATCCACACGTCCCGGCCGCCGCGGGAGTCGCACCGGGCGCGGCCCTCGTAGGCGCGGGCCTGTGGACGGTGAGCTATGGGCTAGCTCGCCGTCCGTCCGTCTCATGACGACAGGCCGTGTCGACGGCGCGTTCGTGTTCCACGCGCGCCTCAAAGAGAGTCAGCAATAGGGAAGGGGTCCGCAAGGACCGAAGCCTGCCGGGGCTGCGGGACTATTCGAAAGAGATACCGTGGCCCTGGAACACAAAGGGCGATGAAGGAACATGGATGGGTTTACTCAGTAAAAGTCTGACACTCTGATTTCACATCTAAAATAAAAATTTATGATGGTTGTATTTATGTACTTCCCCGCAGGAATTCTAACCATTCGTTGTTACGTTCCTTTGTAAGGTAAATTCTCAGAAACTGATGTAGCGATTTCAATGTAACTTTTTATTTATGCGAGTCGTCACGATTGAATCTTGAGTTAAAATTGTTTTATTTGTAATCTTTTGAAGATGTTCTGTAGGGCTATTACGTATCTCTGTTGACGATTCGAAATGATAGTAACTGGGCTCAGTGTTCATCAATTAACTGTCAAAAGGTTAGTTTCGTATAATGTATGACCCTGTTAGTCACCGTAAAGTGATATCCACTCAGTGTGATACGTAATACCAATATTATGACATTCACGGTTGTCATCAAAGTTCGGTATACAACCGAAGCTTGATAGTCACTGGATATCAGAAAGATACGTAATAGCCCTGCTGAACGGAATGAGTTTTCTTTGTTATTATTATATTTCATCAAAATCTCATGAACACACTCCAACTTGCGATTTCTGCCTGCCTTTTTCCCACTACATTGGGATCGGCTTCCAGTCTAACCGGATGCGGCTGAATACCAGTATTTTACATGTAGCGACTGCCTATCTGACCTCCACAGTGCAGTTAGTACTGGGTAATACGGTGCCCCTTGGTAAGAATGGCTGTCGGACTTTCGGGCCAATGACTGCCTGGAACGACTGTCAAACATCTACAAAAATGAAATGACAGTCGGGATCAAAATCAAAAACAAAGCATTTATTTTAAGTAGACCAGTTACAGGCACTTTTGAATTGTCGAAACAAAGATGATAATTAAATGTAGCTACAGTCCCAGTCACAAGGCATAAAAACTGTGAAAGTACTGTAGTTGCCCATTCCCTAGCGTAGATCTCTATGGAGAAGAACGGGCAAGAAACTCCATGGACACTCTTTTCAAATCAAATCAATTTATTTGTGAACCATAGGTATTAACATTTTGGATGGATCTTAAGAACTAAATAGCGCGCTATGGTTTGTCAATTTTGACATACAAATATTTATAGAAAAACATGCATGCATGCGTAGTTATGAGCTTTATATAATAAAAAATTATTAACAGATTGGAATTAAATTAGATAGTTAGTTTACATTAAATTACAATACTTTAAATCTTCTTTGGTATTAAATTATTATCATTCAAAAAGTCTTCAATTTTGTAGTAACATTTGTCAATTAGTAATAATGTGAGAGCTTTTTTAAATTTTACTAGAGGCATATTTTTGATATTGTCAGGTATTTTATTGTAGATTTTTGGTGCAATGCCAAAAAAACTCTTTTGCATTAAAGATGACTTGCATTTTATATTACACAACTGTGACAAATATTGAGCACGTATTGGCATTCTTTTTATGTCAGACATTTTTCCGAACAAGTGGGGGTTGCTTTTTATAAATACTGCAGATTCTAAAATATACAATGCTGGTAGTGTTAGTATTTTCATCGATTTGAAGGATGGTACACAGCTATCAGTAGTCTTTAATCCACACATAGATCTTATACAGCGTTTCTGCATCTTAAATATAAGTTCCCTGTCAGTTGATTGTCCCCAAAAAATAATTCTGTACCGTAGCACTGAAGCCACTAGTCCATGATAAGCTGTCAGTAACGTGCTAATATTTACTTTTTTAGATAGTTGATAGAGTGCGTATGCAGATTTACTCAGTCTGTTACATAGGTGTTCTATTTGTGGTTTCCATGTTAATTTATTGTCTACCATTATACCTAAGAACTTAGCAGTATTTACTGTTTCTATTTTGTAATTTTTATAAGCCAAATTTATAGTGGGATTTGCCCGACGTTGATGGAATTGCATGATTTTAGTTTTATCTAAATTTATTACTAAATTGTTACAATTAAGCCAATCTATTATTTTTGCCAGTGAATCATTAATCTCGTTTTCATAATTATTGGGATTTGTGCATTCTATTATAGCTGTGCTATCATCGGCAAAGAGAACCATTTTTTGTTGTGTTATCTTTGGGAGGTCGTTAATATATATCAAGAAAAGTAACGGTCCAAGCACGCTACCCTGGGGTACGCTATACCTTAGGAGTCTTTGTTTCGATAAGAATAAGAAAGTGGTTTCTATTTTAGTTTTAGGACATAATCTAGTAATTTCAGTACACTGGTATCTATTGCTTAGGTATGATTCTATGAGATTGAGGATATTACCTTTTATACCATAAGCATGTAATTTCTGTATAAGTAGTTTATGATCCACGTAGTCAAAGGCTTTACTCATGTCAGTGAAGATAGCACAAACAGGATTTTTATTATCAACACATGACATGACAGTGGAAAGTAAATCATATAGAGCCATTTTTATTCCACATTTCTTTCGAAATCCTTTTTGTTCCACACAAAATAAATTATATTTCTCAAAATAAGTGTAAAGCGAATTATAAATAACTTTCTCAAAAATTTTAGAAAATAAAGGAATCTTAGCGATCGGTCTATAGTTTTTTGCATCAGTTTTGTCATTTTGTTTAAATAATGGCTTAATTATTACTTTTTTTAGGCTATTTGGGAAAATACCATCATATATACAAACATTGACAATATGTGCCAATGGAGGCGATATGATCTCTTTCACGTATTTTATTACTTTGGTAGACACACCATCATAACCAACAGTATTCGTATTTTTTAAGTCATCGATAATTCTACTTATGTCAGATGCTGAAACGGGAGTCATAAACAACGATTGTGATGTCAAATTTTGAAACTTAGAATTAGGTGGATATTTGTCAGTTTGAAGGTTATTTTCAATTATGTCAATAAAATAGTTATTTAATTCGTTAGCAATGTCGTTAGGGCCAGAAAATGATAAATTGTCTCTATTTATACACATTATTTGTTCTTGCGGCAAACATGTTTTTGAATTATTAATAATTTTCCAGGCAGCTTTGGATTTATTTTGGGACGTATTAATATAATGGTTATTTTGAGCTTTCTGGGTTAGTTTTATGATTTTTCTATAGAGGGTGGAGTATTTTTTTAGCACTAGTTTATTATGCGATGTCGGGTTGTGTCTATACCCCCAAAGTAACTTCTTTTGTTTTTGACTGCATAATTTTATCCCACGGGAAATCCATTTAGTTTTATTATTACTTTTAAATCAGAATATTTTTACAAAACCTTGGTTACATCATTCATGTTGAGATGGTACATTATGTGAGAACAATGTAGCAAGATGTGCACGTTAAAAGTGTCCATAGTAAAAACAAAACAAACAAAACAAAAATAAAATAATTAATACAAATAAGCCGTGGCAACCAAGAGCTGACCAGTCCCAACTGACAGCGCCCGCTCACGAACAATACGCATGTATCAGCACCATTCAACTCAACCATTTTGAAGGGAACTAAATGATTCGACTTACACGTCAGTGAGACATTTGAGTGAGCATGACATATTCTTAACCGCCAGGGCACATTCAAGTCAAGAAAAGACGTAGGTTTCCAGCGACTGATAGCATTCTAGTACATAGCACTCACACAATATGGGATATACGTTTATATAATACCAAAAATATTGAATTTACACCAACGGGCTTTCCGATGTATAAAGGAAACTCAGCATGCAACGGAAGGTCACCGTCATCTAACTAGTACCTTGCTTATAAACGTAAACACTCACCCCAACATTCAAACTATTTGTAGTATTACAAAAATCTCACTTATCATTCGAACACTACACCTCTCTCTTTCCCTCAAACCGATTAAAACCAACGAGTGAGCGAGACAGGCATACAGTTCAGGAATGCAATGAATGCCAGTAAATCACTTAACGGCTAGGGATGCGCTTTTGTCGATGAATTTAGTGTTGTTACAATTAATGTTTCCTTTGTTATAAATTGTCGATATTTATAGAATGTGTGTAGTTTGGAGTCGTATGTATGACGGAATTAGGTGTTATGTTTTTAAATTAATTGTTTTTTGTTTATGTAGAATAAATGTGGTATTTAGGATGTTTTTAGAAAAATAAAAATGCCCGTTTACACGAATGCTAGTAAACAATATTAATTCCTAAATATTATAGGCGAGACGACAAAAAAAATCTAATTAGTCCGTCAGTTAGATTATCAAAAAATATTTGACCCGTGTTTTTCTTTTGTTACGTAAACCAAAATTGACGAAGATACGACGCTTTTAAAATTCTCAATACGTCACGCCTAGGTATAATTTTTAGCTAGTTCTGACGTCACGAGCCCCTACTCCCGAGTTTTGATGCGTTTTATCTTTTGTCAATATTCATTGATTTACAAAAACAAAAAATACGTGTCCATAAATTTCCAATACTCTAACTGACGGACTAAATAGATTTGCAAATTTTTGATACTGTCGTCATGCCTATTGTACTGTAGGAATTTCAAACAATGTTAATTTCCCAATGCAATGTTGGACTGCCTCATTGGACTAGTGGTCGTAAGTGCGACTGCTGAGTTTGAGGTACCGAGTTCGGTTCCCGGGTCGGGCAAAGTGTTATTGGTTTTTCTAAAGTTACTCAGTCTCCTCGCCTCCCAAAGTTTGGGGTCTGCTTCCAGTCTAACCGGATGCAGCTGCATACCAGTATTGAACATGGAGCGACTGCCTATCTGACCTCCACAACCCAGTTAATACTAGGTTACATTGGTAAGACTGGTTGTCTGAATTTCGGCCACTGACTACCTGTAACGATTGTCAAAGATCTACAAATGACAGGCGGGACCAACGGCTTAACGTGCTTTCTGAGGCACGGAGGTCACTCGGTATGTAATGATGGTGATCCATCTAGAGAGCAACCTTGGTAAGCACAGCTTAACCTTTTTCATTTATTTCGGATTGGAAATCATCAAATGACTCCTCCCGCTCTGGGCGGAGCAGGAGGGAGTGTCAGACTTTTACTGACTAAAACCCATCCATGTTCCTACATCGCCCTTTGTGTTCCGCGGCCACGGTATCTCTTTCGAACAGTCATGCAGCCCCGGCAGGCTTCGGTCCTTGCGGACCCCTTCCTTATTGCTGACTCTCTTTGAGGCGCGCGTGGAACACGAACGCGCCGTCGACACGGCCTGTCGTCATGACACGGACGGACGGCGAGCTAGCCCATAGCTCACCGTCCACAGGCCCGCGGAGCAGCTTAACCTTGAAGATCAATCCTTGCGGTTGTTATTATTTAGCCACTAGCATCTCTCACTCATAACACCACGCCTGTAATCCCCCAATGGGTTGGGCAGAGGTGTACACCCACATTTCGACAGTTATGTTTAACTGTTTTGCCATGGGTACAATTCCAGACTCCGTGGCTGCTACTGAGAAATCCTCCTCCTCTTCTAATCTCATCATCATCAGCAGAGTTGAGGATTAAATAAATAAAATAAAAATAAGTTTATTGTCACAAAAAACTGTTTAAACAATACTAATACATTCCACATAGGTACATTGAATTTTAGGAAAAGGTTGTACTAATAGTTAAAAACCCTGCCTCCTAAACTAGGGGGACCCTGTGACCTAGCAGTCAGTGTTCTACTGTAGCTTCGTGTACAAAATAAACCTTTGTGTGATAATAAACCTATAATGACCTGGTTTAACTATACCTATACTATGAATGTGGCTGTGTGAGTGGGATGTGGTGTGGTGAAGTGTGGAGGGGTGTGGTGTGTTGTGGTGTGGTGTGGCGTGACGTGGTGTGGTGTGGTGTGGTGTGGCGTGACGTGGTGTGGTGTGGTATGGTGTGGTGTGGTGTGGTGTGGTGTGGTGTGGTGTGGCGTGACGTGGTGTGGTGTATGAGAGGGGAAGTGTTTAGTCGTTTACGGTATGTTCGTGTGATGTCTGTATTCGTTTTATACGATTAAAAGTATAATACTGAGTTTAGTATTAAAGGTATCGACCTACCTATATCTAACGTATCGTATGTTTTTACTGACGATCTTATGACTAAAAAATTCAGGGTGTAAGCAACCTCATCACGAAGTCGTCAACCAAGCATTCTGTACATCAAACTAAGTAACTCTAAGCAAAAATTATTGCTGAAAAACGACTTTTTTTTTGGGGTGAAAAATTATGTTTTACGGTAAAACTCAATGTAACGCACTCAAAACACTGTGCTGGTGGATGGATTGAATAGTACGGGGGTCGTGGAGGTGTTTAAAGTGAAGTTCCTACATTAAAAATATGTAATAAAAAATTAAACTTGTCAAAAAGTCGGAACTTTGACCCCCAATATCTCCGTAACTAGAAGGTTCCGGTACGGTTTAGAACAAAAAAAAAATATCGCAATGTGCCTTTCGACTTCGTTGAGAGTATTTTTACTTTCTTTATTACATCACTATTCACAATGCATCGTATGTGCTTAATGGTTGTGACTAACGAACTGTTGATACTATCTGCGGAGGCTGCAGGGGCGCGCAACATTTTGGGGACAAGTTTGGTGATATATTCTCATTCACTTGTAATAGGCATGACGACAGTCTCAAAAAATTGCAAATCTATTTGGTCCGCCAGTTAGAGTATTGGAAATTAATGAACACGTATTTTTTGTTTTTGTAAATCAATGAATATTGACAAAAATAAAACGCATCAAAACTCGGGAGTGGGGGCTTGTGACGTCACAACGCACTAAATATTATAGCACGGCGTGACGAATTGAGAATTTTAAAAGCGTCGTATTTTCGTCAATTTTGGTTTACGTTTTACGTTGTTACTTTGGTAAGCGCACAAGAAAATATGTGGTACCGTCGTTAGTGAATGAGCTACCCCCACACCTGATATCGCATCTTAGATCTAAAAACCAGCTTAAAAATGTTCTTAAAAAACATTACCTCTCATTGTGTCCATAGCTAATTTTGTATTTATGGACAATAGCATTTTGTTTCATATGTGTAAAATGTGTTTCTTTTTGTTTTATATTATCCCCTTTTTTATTTATATTATGTTACTTTATAATAAAAATCGAAATTTGTTATAATGATATTGTGAAACGAGAACAACTGCCGACAAACTGTTTTGCAGTTTGGCAGACTTTTTATATGTTATTGATATACAGATTTTGAATAAATAAAAAAAAAAAAAAAAAACGTAACAAAAGAAAAAACACGGGTCAAATATTTTTTCATAATCTAAGTGACGGACTAATTAGATTTTTTTTTTGCCGTCTCGCCTATTGGGAACGTGGACGAGGCAAAAGAAAGATGTTTGGATCGTAGCTGGACTAGCTGGTGGCGTTTTGATTGTGGTTGCGGTATCCACTTTGAGCAAATTACGTGAGTTTATTTATAAAGGGTGTAAAAAGACCTTTAACGAAGCCGAAAGGCACTTATTTTCCTCGTCACTGCGATATTTGTTTTGTTCTACACCATACCAGCCAAAGCCAGTCTGCAGACGTATGTAGTTACATCATCAATACAACCCTCTAAGCGCATAACGGTGCAGGAATGACTTTGACCTTGAAAAAGTAATTCCTGCATTTTTATGAGCTTGGAGGGTTGTGTTGATGCTTTTGATGATAATAATTCTATAACTACATACGGCTTACAGTCGCGAGCAATATTTTAATCAACATACAATCTAGCACTGTCCTGCGAATTGCAAAAAACGTAAGAAAATTTGAATTTCGCGGCTTACAAAAAAATCGACGTATAAAAAAGCATTTTCTGTATTAAACACGTTGCCCACCCCTGCCTGTAACTTGATCTAGAGATGTTATCTCAACAGTCACGGCTAGTTAGTTTATTATTACGACCTCTTGCCTTATAGGGACCGGCAGAATTCTAGGCATACACGGAATAACTGAGTTTTTATAAGTTAAGTACCGAGACTAAGGCCCGCTCAGTGCCCCCTGTTACATGGGACGTAACTGGCGAAGAAGGATAAGCTGCACTTGTCTAGGTAGAACTGTGGATAAGCGACCATCCCATTGCATACCGATCTTCCTGCGTGCCTCGGAAACCACGTTAAGGCGCCTCTCCGAGCAAATGACCTTGAGCGAGCAGCTTTTTGGAGCCTACTCCTCTCTATCCAAAATAAAAACGAACTAATAAAACATACCTTAAATTTCTACATATTCTTGACTCCAACATTTTTTTTTTAAGTAGACTATTGATTTGTTTCTTATACTAATGGATAGGCAATTTAATAATGAACATAATGGTCGTTTTTTTATTCCAGAAGATTCGCGAATTTTTGATTTTATAAAGAATATAAACCACTAATTTCGCATTATTCGGCCCGCAGTGACTGACGTAACAACCACTTTGTAGTGCAAGCTGATTAGAACTTTATTCTAACAGTTATTTCAAACGAAGTTTGAACCACCACAAATAGAGTTGCTAATTTTGCTCGGGGCCTTAAGTAGTTGGTCCCGGTTTGTTGTCTTCTGAAAGCTCTTTCAATTCTCTACAACGTGCAACGTGAGCAACTCACTTTCGATCAAATCCCTCTACAACAGTACTTCAACCCTATGCTTGGAAACAAAATCCGCTAAAATGGTATGTAGTATGTATGTAGTCAGAAATGCGTCAAAAGATTTTCGTTGTTTAGGTACGGCTTTATTAAAAAAAAAAATGGTTTAGCGGGTTTCGAAATTACACGCCTCTATGACAACCAGTCTTACCAAGGGGTATCGTATTATCTAGTACTAACTGGGTTGTGGAGGTCAGATAGGCAGTCGCTCCATGTAAAATATTGGTATTCAGCTGCATCCGGTTAAATTGGAAGCTGACTCCAACATAGTTGGGAAAAGGTCAGTCGATGACAATGTTCAACTCTAAGAGCCCTAGCACGCGCCGTATTTTAAACGCGCAGACGAGGCGCGTTTCAGGAACGTGCGTTTTCTGCGCCGTAGATGCCGATTTTTGCGTTTTTATAGATTCAAACGCGCGTGTGAAGCGCAAACTCGTTTGAGGCGCATACAAAGGGTCAACTGACGAGGAGTCTCTGACCAAAACGCGGAAGCTACGAGCAACTACAGCGCTTCTTTATCGCTGTATCTGCGCGTAAACGCGCAGTAGACGGGTTTTTCACGATCGCCCCGTGTGCTTAGGTTACCAGGTTGCGTTCAAATCTCGTTTGAAGCGCGTATTCGCGCGTCTTTGCCCGTCGTCTGCGCGTTTAAAATACGCCGTGTGCTTAGGCCCTAAGGTTTATCGAAAATATCAGTCATGTCTCAGCTCCATAGTGTCAAACAAATCATTCTACAAAATTAACACTGCATTGTATAAGATTAAATAAATCATAATAGTCTAATGTTTAAACTATTCATGATATCTTGAGACCTTAGTATGTATGTACTCCTGCGTTCAGTGAGGGTCGAGCAAATTTCAACCTTATTACTTAGATCATAAATTTGAAAAGTGGCAGACTATATGCACTCGGTAGTATGTAGGTAGGTACCTATGTATTCACTATGCACGTGAGAATAAGGCCATCCACACTAAAATAGGATATTACTGTTAAATACTGCAACACCTCTCCTGCTCTGCCTGACTGCCTCGTTGACCTTGCGGCCGGTCTATTGGGTTTTTCATCAGGAACTTCTCAGTAACAGCCACGGAGTCTGGATTTGCGGGATCCCGGTTTATTGCAATAGGCTCGCTTTCTGTTACATGGGACTTACCAAAACATAACTGGCTACATGTGAGTGTACTATTAGGTACACCTCTGCCTAACCCTTCCGGAATTACAGGCGTGATGTTATGTTTTAACAAAAACTGGTGCAAATATAAAAACTTTATTGGTAGTTGTGTGTTTGAGCCGTTTGGGGCTATGGGGTCCGAGTGCCTACTTAGTATTTCGGGACATCACCAATGGCCGATTCGTTTGAATTGGGCCTATTTCTTGGCAAAGATTCAGCATTGCCATCCAACGTGGCAATGCTGCCAGATTACTGGGCACTTTCCTCGTTGACAGCGATGCGGCCGAATTATCTTTTCTGCTTTTTTTATGTAAAATGATTATACATTTTTTATTATTATTTTAGGACATGTAGTTATATGTCAAGAGCTCACGAGAGAAGACCAGATATCACACCAGTTGCCAAATGTGAAGTCGTCAGCAGCTACATATATTTGGGCTCTACTATCACCGATTGCAGGGGCTGTGACACCGAGATTAGACGACGTTGCGCCATAACTTGATCGGCTGCACAAAAGTTGGTCAAAATCTGGAGAGACCGCCGAATAACTAAAATTACCAAAAATTCGTCTTACGAACACCTTGGTTTCCCCGATCTTCCTCTATGGAGCGGAGACATGGACATTGCGTATGCAGGACCGACGCAAGATTGACGCTATTGAGATGTGGTGTTGGAGGCGCATGCTAAGGATTTCCTGGACCGCTCATCGGACTAACTTGTCAATACGCAAAGAACTCAACATTAAACAAAGACTGTCGTCGCTTGTGCAATTAAGAATCCTCAGATTCTTTGGACACGTTACCCGCAGCAATGATTCCATTCCATGGAGCGTTTGGTAATTCAGGGTAGAGTCGAAGGCACGAGACCACGTGGTTGATCACCAACCCGATGGACAGACTCCATTAAATCTGTCACCAAGATCCCCCTGGCAGAATGTGCTCGCCATGCGGCCAATAGAGACCGCAGTTGTGGGCGACCCCTCATGACCACGACCACTCTGTCAAGAGTGAACAACTAAGCGTTCTTACAGAAGAGCGGCACGTTGTCAACGGCAGATGAACTGCTGCCGTCGACGCTTGCAGTTGTGGCGTCGGCGGCTGCAGCCGGCGCGTCGACGGCAGCCGTCGACACACATTTACGCAGCATGCCACAACAGCAAGCGTCGCGATCCGTCGACGGCAGTTGTCGGCGCTTCGGCGGCTGCCGCCCGGTGCTTCGACTGCAGCCGTCGTCAGGTGTCGACGGCTGCAGTTTATCTGCCGTTGGCAACGTGCCGCTCGTCTGTAAGAACCCTAAGATGAGAAGTTATAATTATGTAGTTAGTTAGGTGACTGCTGAGATGACGAGTAATATGAAGCTTGAGAAGTATGGAAGAAAAAGACATGCTGCAGCGCGGATCCCAAATAAGTTGGGATAATGAACTCAACTCTTTCCACAAGGATTGGCGTATACAGCATTGGATAGGAATAAGTGGAAGGAGAGAAGGGAGGCCTTTGCCCTGCAGTGGGATACAAATGGCTGATAATATTAATATTAAAAAGGACAAGAGAATGTTGATGATTCTGATGAGTAGTTAGCAAACCATGTGTTTATTTGTTGTAAGTAATTTGTAATAATTTGAACAGTTGTAATGTAACTGTTCAAATAAAAATTTGCCGGCGAAAATTCATAGACGTGGTGTAAAAAAATTTCGAATCCTTTAATAATTTGATTATTTATTTTGAAATTTATTTATTTATTCTGAATCGTTTGAGTATTTTTACTTTTGACTTGTTAATTTAATCTATATAGTTTAATTCAATAATGTTTTTGAAATTTAAATGTAATTCTGATATTTCATTAATTTATGTGTTTGTATTTGGTCTTTCTATTTTTGTTCTATAGGGATCTCGAACCTGAAATAAATGTTTTATTTTTTATATTGAAAACTGCTCAAGGACGTGATTCTGTTAGACATAAATAATCTTTACCGCGTCTGTGTTCAAGCGTCCATTTTGGATGCTACAAACATGTCGGTATGTCTGTGTCATTGTGTGACTAAAATCGATCATGTGCAAGACGCATAAACGGACTAATGACACCTGCATTGTGTTCTTCGTTAACAGTTTCTGGGGTTCCGTCGTAGCTTCAGAAAATTCCTTTCGTTGTTAGGTTCGTTTTATCAAAGTGTTGTTAATTACACAATGACTGAATGTGATATGTCCTCAAAACTAGCTTTTTATTTTATAAATTACTATTATCAAATAAAAGGCTAGTTTTGAGGACATTGAAAAAGCTAATAGGATGTCATTATGAAATTTTGCTTATTATTTCTTTTTTTTTATTTGCATCAGACACAACGATCCATAACTTAGTTAATAAACACACTCAAAATAATGTTATTTGGAATTCAAATAATCAGAGACAAATACACACCACACGCTACTATTAACATAATAATTAACTAGACAAAATCAAATTTAAATTAGTACAATCTTTTTTTTTGTCAAATAAAATATAAAATGTCAAAAATAAATTGAAATAAGTTGATTTCAATACATAATCAAACCATTATTTTAAAATACAATTTCGTTAAAATTCAATACTAAAAAAATAATAAATCACTATAAATTATAAACTATTTTAAATTTTGTGATGATTTTATATTTTGTCCCAGGTCCAATATACGGGTGCATGTAAGGCCATTTTGTATTGGCTCTTCAACGCACAACTCAGCAATACATTAGTCAAAAACAACCTTAAATGAGTGATTGAATCAAATCGGGATTTGTATGTAATACACATTTTTTGTAATGTTGCAATCAAAGTCAAGGTGTCGGGAAACACCTGGATATGGGACACACAGAACCGGGAAGTATGGCAGAAGAATACTATACCCAGCAGTGGGTGATTCCGGACTGATTTGATGATGATAGTGACGAATGTACACCAGCGGAGGAGCAGCGGTGGCCCAGTGGTGGCGGCCCCGACTTACGAACAGTAAGTCGTGGGTTCGAACCCAGACAGGTGCATTACTTTGTGTCATTTATTTCATCACCACTGCTCTCAAAACGGTGAAGGAAAACATCGTGAGGAAACCGGCATGTCCTAGAACCAAAAAATTCGAAGACATGTGACATGTACCAACCTGCACTGGGCCCGCGTGGTGGATTATAGCCCATTCCCTCTCATTGAGAGGAGGCCGTGTCCCAGCAGTGGGAACATTATAGGCTGATGATGATGATAATGAAAGATGAATGTTACAATGGTGCATAAGTAGTAACTAAGGAATTCAGTTTACGGAACCCAATTTTAAAACAAAATACACACTTGACACCCTTCTTAAATACCACATGGATTATGAAATTGGAAACGTACAAAAAAGGGTCATTTAGGGACATGGCCCGATGGGTCTGTGGCTTCAAAAATGTTAAGTTACAACCGCCACAGATTATATCGAGTGTCGTCTCATCTATCATCGGCGCCTGCGCAGGTCAAAGGGACCTCAGGTAATATTAACCTTCCTTTAGTTTTAATATCGAGGGGAAATTGTGTTTTTGGTATTTAAATTATTAATAAACTAAATATTATTGTGTTATCTTTAAAAATCATCTTGATTACTGTTTTTTTTTTTTAATTTTATTGTAACAGGTGACGTTCTGTGGTTCTGCTTCGTTGGTCGCGCAAAGTGTTATTCGGTTTTTCCATTAGTAATTTCTCAGTAATAGCCACGGGAGGCTGGATTTATGCCCGGCTGATGGCAATAGGCTCGCCCTATTACATGGGACTTAAACATAGCTGGCCTTATGTGGGTGTACTATTAAGTTGTCACTGAGCCACAGCTGTACGGCCAGCTGTATCATGAGCGCGGTTTGAGGGGACTACAGGAGCTAAACGCGAGTTTTATAATGCAAAAAATCATATGATTCACTGTAATAAACAAAACCAGATATATGATATTCTTCAGGATATATGCTAGTATGATAGTGTTTTGAAAACATAATACAACTAATTTTATTCTATAGAAAAAAATCACGAACTTATCTCTAAAAAATTCTTTTAACGAGTAAAAACCATACTAAAATACATGCGATCATTCTGATTATATTATTATACATTCTTAGGCAAATAATTCTACAAGCAACGTATTAGCATGATAGTGTTTTATTTTTGTAGTCCAATCAATAGATTTTTTGTAACTCGCAAAAAACCACTCATTTCGCACTATTCGGCCCGCAGTGACTGACGTAACAACCACTTTGTAGTGCAAGCTGATTAGAACTTTATTCTAACAGTATTTCAAAGAGTTGCTAATTTAGCTCCTGTAGTCGCTTTAACCTAAAATTCAACCCGAACTGTTACTATTTAGCCACGAGCTCATCCAAAACATCTCCGTACATCATTTTTAAATCTATTTTATCAATGGCTACTCATCATCATCATGGCACTTCACTAACAACACGGAGGATCCGTGTTGTTAGTGAAGTGCAAGCTGATTAGAACTTTATTCTAACAGTGTTTTAAACGAAGTTTGAACCACTACAAATAGAGTTGCTAATTTAGCTCCTATAGTCGCCTTAAAAGAAAACTAAACGATTGCAATTGTATTGGAAAGTTTTCTCATTTGTCCAGGATGTTGAGACTGCGTGAACCTCATGAAAGTTATTTCATGTAAAATTCACAACAAATATCAGTCCATTATCAATGAATTCATAAACATTTGTAACATCATTAAAACATACGGTTTGATTTATAAATGTAGGTAAATCTTATGAATAATTTATGTCATTTTTCTAATGAGGTTATTTGATTGGCATGTTAAGTAATATAAATGCATGAAATATGATTTCTTTAGGTATACTGAACTCGATAGTCATTTAATGACACAACGCAAGAACGTAAGAATTGAAAATGATGTTAATGATGAAAAAGGGCAGCAAAAACAATAACAAATAGAGTAGCTACTTGTATAACAATATACATAGTTGTAAGAAGGCGTTATGACGATGGCTGCAGGACTATTCGAAAGAGATACCGTGGCCCCGGAACACAAAGGGCGATGAAGGAACATGGATGGGTTTTAGTCAGTAAAAGTCTGACACTCCCTCCTGCTGCGCCCAGAGCGGGAGGAGTTATAGGATGATTTCCCATCCTAAAAAAAAACAAGGCGTTATGACGATTTAAATAGCTATAAAATATTTGTTACAGCTATTTTGCACCGCCATGAGACTACATTTCACCGCATTTGAGCACAATTCACAGATTAAGGGACTTTTCTGAAGGATATGGAGGAGCTCATTATCTGCCCAACCTTTTCCCCACTGTCGGCATCCGGTAAGACTGGAGCTGAATATATTACATGGAGCAACTGCCTATCTGACCTCTACAACCGAGTTAGTATTGGTTAATACGATATCCCTTGGTAAGATCGTTTGTCAGACTTTCCGGCCACTGACTACCTGTAACGACTGTCAAAGATCTGCAAATGACAGCCGGGACCAACTGGTTAACATACTTTACGAGGCACTGAGGAAACTCGGTATGTAATGATGAACAGACAGACTGACTTTTACCAACATGAGGTTAAAAACAGAGGTTCTTCACCTTGAAAATAATACGAATTTGTTGCCATTCAAGATACACCCTGCAATGATAACCAATCCAAAATTCAACCTCACCAACATATGACATAACATCAATCGATACAGTACCCACATCAACATTCTCCTGCCCATATCTCAATTTATTTGCGGTCGGCGCAGCATGTCTTCTTCTTCCATACTTCTCTATTACTCGTCATCTCAGCAGTCACCTCCTTTCTTGCCATATCATCCTTCACACAGTCCATCCATCGTTTCTTTGGTCTTCCTCTACTATTAAAGCCATCTATCTACTTTCATACTCAACTCAACATACTCAACTCAAAGCATTTATTTCAATTACACCATTACGACACTTTTGAATGTCAAAAATACAAAAAAAGCAAAGCTGCAGTCACAGACACAAGGCATAATAACTTGAGAAAGTACTGTGGTTGCCCATTCCCTAGCGTAGATCTCTATGGAGAAGAACGGGCAAGAAACACGACGGACAGGACACTCTTTTAAATCAAAATTTTGTTACAAAATCTTGGTTTCATCTTTCATATTGAGATTATGCATATATGTGAGAACGATGTAGAAAGACGTGCACATTAAGAGCGTCCAGAGTGAAAAATAAAATCAACAATTTAATTTAATTTAATCATAGAGTACCTACATGATCTCCCATACTATAAGTACCATGGAGTCCTCAGTCCCTTGATCCAATATAAGGTCCCAGGAGAGCCCATTGTATTGTATTCACCCCAACGAGCCGTGATGACTCAATTATTAAATTTTATTAAAATGGGGGCATTGACCTCTCAATTGAGGACGGTTAGGTACCCGGCTATGTATGGAGAACGTACGTAACGTAATATCACGCTTGTAATCTTCGGAAGTTAGCCAGAGGTGTAGGGTACCCAGAACAGAAAAAAAAAACAAAAAAGCTTCTGCTAGAAATAAGTACAAACATGAACTAAATGTAAGTACCTCAATGTAGATTGCCAACTTTTAGGAGAAATGTTTATTTAAATGCTATTCAGGTGTACAAGTTACCTAACTCGTCTAAGGAACTTCCTGTCCCCATGTTCAAGAAAAAGCTGACAAATTGGTTATTAGATAATTGTTTTTATGACATTAGCGAATATATGGAATATTGTAACAATCCAAGATGACTTGTACTTAATTTGGACATTCGTTTTAAATCTATAATTATAATAATCATATTAATTCATGCTGGACTTATTGTATCACAAATCTTGACATCTATTGTACTTAGTTATAAGAATGACATTTAATTATTTAATACTAGCTGATGCCCGTGGCTTCGCCCGCCCGCAAATTATATACTAAAACCTTTCTCTTGAATCACTCTATCTATTAAAAAAACCCGCATCAAAATCCGTTGCGTAGTTTTGAAGATATAAGCTTACATAGGGATATAGGGACAGAGAAAGTGTCTTTGTTTTATACTATGTAGTGATTTGTACACCACATAGTGTGGTAGAGTGTATAAAAGTTCTTTCTTTATCGTGTGGTTAGTGCCTAACCTGGTGTCAGAGTTTTTAAGCCGGCCATGGGCCTCTGACTTGGCTCAACATGCCGTCGAGAAATATCTCTCAGGCATGCTCGTTTCCTCACGATGTTTTTCCTTCACCGAAGCAAGTGATAATTATACAATACGCACATGAATCCGAAAATTCAGAGGTGCGTGCCTTGGGTTCGAACTCCAGACCTATGACTTGGCAGTCCGACGGTCACACCGCTAGGCTATCACTGCTTTTGTTAATGTTGCTCGAAATATAAAATATAAAAGCTAATGTTGCTCGAAATAAATGTATTTTATTTTTATGTCTTAAAACTAAAAAAAAAATATTATCATCATACTATGTAAAACTACATTCTTACAAATAAATAAATTCTAATTCTAATTCTAACAGAATTTCTCCAGTTATGTCTTACTCCCACGTAACGGGCGAGCCTATTGCCATTATAGTACCTGTCTTACAGTTTATTTCTTGGAAGCAAACATTGCATGAAAGCTGAAAAGTATGAGTTTTTCTATCAATATGTTAAGTTCATTATCTTACTTAATATATTTAATCCTACTAATATTATATATGCGAAAGTTCGTGAGGATTTGGATGAAATGGCACCTAGATAGTTTATAACCGGGGCCCAAGTCTGCTATTTGTATAAATTCGTCATTCCAACACGATCCCATTGTCATTTTGCTAAAATTTCATAATCTGCTAAATTCATAATGGTCGATCATTGGTCGGTCAATGGTCTCGTAATAGAATTGTGTTATAATGACATTGTCGTATTGCCATTATTGTAAAACCCGCCAGATTTCATTTATATATATTTTACATAATTATTATTTATTAGTGTTATAAGCAATCTGAAGTAGTAAGAAGTTCGTAAATAGCACCAGTCATTCATTTGTCATTATGTACGAGATTACCATTCTATGCCATTTCTTTCAATGGAGTGTCAGTGGTTGACCATTGGAAAGTCATAATGACGCCATCATATTAGTCATTATGTACGAGGTCACCATTATATGCCATTTCTTTCAATGCAGTGTCAGTGGTTGGCCATTGGAAAGTCATAATGACGCCATCATATTAGTAGATTACCAAACATGTCAATATCAACAATTATGAAATCAATGACACACCATTTTGACACTATTGTAATAGCAGACTTGAGGCCCTGGATTAATCTGTATCTGTAAGTAATAATACTGGCGTTTGCTAGTTTTTAATTATTTTTTTAGATAAAACACACAGGTAAAAAAAAAACATAACTACGCTAGTTTAGTACGTACGTAGTTATGAATTTTAATAAAGACAACAAAAAATATTTGAATATTTAATTACTTAAAAAACAAAATTATGAATAGTGTTGAATAATAAAACCGGAGTGGCACCGGGGCGCGCGCTTAGCAAATTGCAGCCACGGTTTTATGAGCCCCAGCAAAAAAGATTAGGGTAAGCAGGGGTGACCATAAAAATACCCTTTCAATCATATTAAAGGAGACAGTTCCGTTTTTTATTTGTTTTAGGAGATGTTTTTTTTTTCGTAGTTTTTATGGGTTTGTAATTAGTTTTTAACCGTATGGCTATTAAGATAAAAAACGACCACACATGTCGTATTTTTTTGTAAAGCTTGCCACACTAATAGCTTCTACCGTAGGTTACAAATTTTATAATTATTACTAAAAGACGTTGATCGAATCTGAACTTGTTAAAGTCAACACCCATTAAAAAGCTTTAAAAAGGAACTTATTTCAAAAACGACATTTCAGTTACCAATGCTAACGAAAAAACTGTGAACTACTTTTGTTTTATACCCCAGATACTCCAGAAAGCCAATCTTTAATAAACCGGCTAAGTAAGTGTCGGGCCACGCGCAGTGTAGGGTTCCGTAGTAGCCCGTTATATTTTAGATTTTGTTTTCAATGCAAGTCTTTACCCGTTATAAACAAACAACTACTTCATCTTAGTCACTTTATAGGATTTATTCTAAGGATTTTGTATTTGGTACAAAATTATCCAACACCCAAGTTCAATGACTATTACTGCTAAACTAATAAAGTTATCTTAACCGCTATAGTTTTCATTTAATGTTCATGAATTACACTATCATCACGAATTTTTCCAGATTTTTCAAGCCAGCAGTTTAGCTTTTAGAGGGCGAGGGGGGGGGGACGCCCTACTGGAACAAAAAATTGCACTTTAAAGTTTAATATTTCGTAAATGGAGCATTTAAACCGAAATGTAGTATTAGCAACCCCTAAGTCATATTAAAAGACCAACAGTACTCCACACGATGGGGTAGACGACGAAAAAAAAATCATCCCCACTTAAAATGTAGGGGAGCTACCTTAAAAAAAATATTTTACCACTTTGTCGGCGTTATTGATATACGCATCTCTACAAAATTACAGCTTTCTAGTACTAATGGTCTTTTAGCAAAACTTCGGACAGACAGACAGACCGACAGACGGACATGGCGAAACTATAAGGGTTCCGACTACGGAACCCTAAAAACGTAAAAAACTAGATGTCCTAACATCCCAGTGATATATATAATAATCAATGTTGATGACGATGATGGGAAAATTATCAAAAAAATAATACTTAATCAAAAAAATTAAAACACCTGACTGCATAAAAAAGAGCTAATAAATTTAAATAAAAACTGAAAAGATAAAACAAGGTCAAGAAACAGGACATATTGACTGCAACCGTCGGGACCTAGGGGAGTCTAGATTATAGAATGGGTTCCGACTGTGACATACTCTCGAAAAACATAACCCTCCTTCTGGCGCAGTCGGGTAAAAATGTATGTTTATTTGAAGTATTATTGGCAGATTTAAATTGAAATCAGAATGCGAACGTTCTAAAAAATACATGAATAGCCTCTACAAAGTCTTGCCCGGTTTTCTCCCTAAACCATGGTCACTCTACATGACGTGTGCGTTCATTCACAATAGGGGATGGTCAGGGGATCAGAGAGGGATGACCATTGGCGTTTTTACTTTTAGTAGTAGTTTTGCATAATCCTTCATTGGCATAGTGGTGACCTTTTTGTAAGACCGTCCCCGTTTTATTTGTATTTAGTCTTATTTGACAGGAGTTTTTCGAGCTTTAGAAAGTAGGTATTATGTATAATTTAAAACTAGCATTTGGCGATTAGCGATGCTAATATGCACGATATAAATATAATTTATAGCACACTAGCTGATGCCCGCGGCTTCGTCCGTCCGCAAATTATATACTAAAACCGTAATTCCTCTTGAGTCACTCTATCTATTAAAAAAAACCGCATCAAAATCCGTTGCGTAGTTTTAAAGATTTAAGCATACATAGGGATATAGGGACAGAGAAAGCGACTTTGTTTTATACTATGTAGTGATAACATCCAAGAATAATGTATATTTCTATCAGCGAAGAAAAATTTAAAATTTGATATTTAGTTTCGGAAATAACACCCTATACATATACTAACTTACAAACAAAAACCTCTTTATAATTATTATAGTATAGATTTATGTTGGGCGAGTAGTCGTAAGTACATCTGCTGAGGTCTTATGTTCCATCGATTGGGTGAACTGTTTTAAGTGTTTCTGTAAACGTTTCAGTAGCGGATTTATGGCATCCGGATTTGCGCACTGTGCATATGGAAGCGTTAATTTACATACAGTACTTTTAAAATGTGACCTTCGGAACCATTCAATACGATAACAAGCAAAAAAACGCTTAAATAAACATTTAGGTTTATTTATCAACATAGACACGCGTATACACTCAATCGGTTGGGGGAACTGGTTTGAAATTCAGTTGCAAGAAAAGAGTCTTATTACCTTGTGGAACGCAAATAAATGAATATGAAGTTTTAAACAGAATTCGCGTAATGTAACTGAGGTTTAAGGGGACTACAGGAGCTAAACGCGAGTTTTATAATGCAAAAAAGCATGTGATTCACTGCAATAATAAAAAAAAAAAAAAATATATATATATGATATTCTTTAGGTTTTACGCTAGTATGATAGTGTTTTGAAAACATAATACAACTGATTTTACTCGATAAAAAAATTACGAACTCATCTCTAAAAAAAATCTTTTAACGAGTAAAAACCATACTCAAATACATGCGATTATTCTGATTTTTTGGCAAATAATTCTACAAGCAACATATTAGCATGATAGTGTTTTATTTTTTTAGTCCAATCAATAGATTTTTTGTAAATCGCAAAAAAACACTCATTTCGCACTATTCGGCCCGCAGTGACTGACGTAACAACCACAGTATTTCATACGAAGTTTGAACCACCACAAATAGAGATGATATAGACTTGTTCTCCCTGTCATTGCGATATTTTTTTGTTCTAGTCAAGACCTTTCTTGTTACGGAGATATTGGGGGTCAAAGTACCAACATTTTGACAAGTTTTTTTATAAAAATACAAGTTTTTATTGTAAGATTTTTACTTTAAACACCTCCACCTCAACGTACTATTCAATCCATCCATCAGCACAATGTTTTGTTATATTAAGTTCTACCACAAAACATAATTTTTCACCACAAAAAAAATGTTGTTTCCCAGCAATAATTTTTGCGTAAAGTTACTTGGTTTGATGTACAGAGTGCTTGGTTGACGACTTCGTGATGAGGTTGTTTACACCCTGTATTTTAGTCATAAGATCGTCAGTAAAAACATACGATACGTTAGATATAGGTAGGTCGATACCATTATTACTAAACTCAGTATTATACTTTTAATCCTCATCTCTGCTGACCCCACAGACCAAGCTACCGAACACAACCCCCTACATACCGTCACACACCCTTTGCCGAACATATTTGCATTAGATCTTAATTGATGGGGTCGAAACTACCCCACGGGGTTTGAAATTACCCCGTGGCGTAGTTATCACCCCTGTAATTGAGTTATGTTATACATGTGGAACCCGACCTTTGGTAAGATATGGGTATGATATCAGACCGTTGATAACCTGATATTATATTGGCCTGAAATGTTACTGTCCCATCGCATATCTTTGTCCAAAGATGCTCTTCCAAGACAAGAGCTCAGATAGGCAGTCGCTCCATGGTAAAATATTGGTATTCAGTTGCTTTCGGTTAGACTGGAAGCCAGGACCTATGTTGTCAGAAAAAAGCTAGGCAGGTGTGCATAATAGGCGAGACGACAAAAAAAATCTAATTAGTCCGTCAGTTAGATTATCAAAAAATATTTAAACCGTGTTTTTTCTTTTGTTACGTAAACCAAAATTGACGAAGATATGACGCTTTTAAAATTCTCAATACGTCACGCCTAGGTATAATTTTTAGCTAGTTCTGACGTCACGAGCCCCCACTCCCGAGTTTTGATGCGTTTTATTTTTGTCAATATTCATTGATTTACAAAACAAAAAGTACGTGTCCACTAATTTCCAATACTCGTCGTCATGCCTATTAGCTGAATTTGGAAGTCCCACTTAATAAAAGGCGATATTATGTGGCCTGTGAAATTCAAATTCAGAGTAATTCACCAACTCGTCCCACATTCCCACGGCCCATTTGGGACGAGTTGATGAAAATTAAAATAAATAATATTTTCATTCCGCAACTCGTCCCACGTTTCTTTTTGTGTGGAACTTTAAACTTTACCAACGTTAGGTACAGCTAATAAGACAAGATTATAACAATATTTTTCGAAGAATTTTTAAATCAAACAAATTGATAAGTTACCTTAGAAAAAGTACTGACTCTCCTACTATTGAGAAAAGGTCTTGTTTTACGCTAACTTCGAAGCGAACTCAAGACCACAGACGCCCTGCAGAAGCGCTTTGCGACTACTACACCAAGGAAATAATTCAGTAAGTACCCATATCATAGAGTTCTCTAGGGAACTAACAAGCAGTTACCTAACGCTAAGCATAGCGCTGTAGTGATAATTTGATTAGTACTAATTTGCATGATCAATTATTGGCTTTAGCAGCTTTGTTTAATCCTACTGTTTGTCTTATAGCTGATGTTCTCATTACGATTGGCAGTTTCTTTTGAAACACTGTTTTAAACTTTCACGGTTTATAACTAAACTTACACAGTCACTTAAATCAAATCAAAATCATTTATTGCGTAAATAAGGTACGGGAGGATCTTAAAGATAAAATTGTTATTTCTCTTATATCGGCGTGCAAATTTTACATAATATACATAATAATTTGAATCATGCATGCAGTTTGTAAATTGATTCAATTGTAATTGTATTAAATAAAAAAAATAAAAAATAAATTAGTATTTATAATTATAATTCAGGATTTACAATTTGTAATCTAGGAACTCAAGTACACTATAAAAGCATTTATCTATTAAGGAATATCTTTCGTGATATTAAACTTTTGTGAGCTACCGATATTTCGACGCTGTTGCAAGCCCCATCGCGGGATGACTGAACTGGAAGTTCAGTCATCGACCCGTCCCAAATATTAATGCCAGTGTGAAGTCACCCTGCAGGGTTGGTCCCACCTCTTGTTTTGCCCATCTAGCTCAGCCACCTGCACCTTCTAGGATTTGAACGTAGTAAACGAAAGAGCTGTGCACGTGCAGGTGGCTATAATCTGGTCTGGTATTATTTGAGTCTATCAACGCGCATAGGAGACGGAACCAAAAGCGCTTTCCAGACTCCAGCAGGGCTATTACGTATCTTTCTGATATCCAGTGACTACCAAGCTTCGGTTGTATACCGAACTTTGATGACAACCGTGAATGTCATAATACTGGTATTACGTATCACACTGAGTGGATATCACTTTTCGGTGACTAACAGGGTCATACATAATACGAAATTAACCTTTTGACAGTTAATTGATGGACACTGAGCCCAGTTGCTATCATTTTGAGCTGTCAACAGAGATACGTAATAGCCCTACAGTTAAGAATAAAATAATCGGGTAGGGCTGTGTCGGTGAGAGATCCACACGTCCCGGCCGCCGCCGGAGACGCCCCGGGCGTCGGAGGCCACGTGGTGGCTTCCGGCCACCGTAGGCGCGGGCCTGTGGACGGGGAGCTATGGGCTAGTTCGCCGTCCGTACGTCTCATGATGACAGGCCGTGTCGACGGCGCGTTCGTGTTCCACGCGCGCCTCAAAGAGAGTCAGCAATAGGGAAGGGGCCCACAAGGACCGAAGCCTGCCGGGGCTGCGGGACTATTCGAAAGAGATACCGTGGCCCCGGAACACAAAGGGCGAGGAAGGAACATGGATGGGTTTTAGTCAGTAAAAGTCTGACACTCCCTCCTGCTCCGCCCAGAGCGGGCGAGTTATTTGATGATTTTCCATCCTAAAAAAAAAAAAAAAAAAGGGCTTTGTCGGTGCACACAGCCGTTGGTTTTAACTTGAAACGACTATATCACATATCAATCAATATGTCGGCCCTATCTCGGTTTTATTTAATATTTTACAGTTGTTGGTTGTTTTTATTTAATTTTTACACTTAATGGTTTTTTTTTACTACAAATATCGTCCAACTCACATTTATTATTATTTAAATCTATTGGACTAAATGATTTCTGTAATTACACGAAAGAATCACCGCGCTATCACGTGTGAGTCGCGAGTTATATTGAATAGAAACCAGTGAGAGCGCCGGTTCCCGTTATTCTATCCCCGCCGCCCCGCCCGGCCCGATGCAAACTCAAGCTCTTAGCAGCGAGCTGACTTTAAACGCTAAATAATGATTAAATTCATGTTTCTACGATGAATAGTTTTGTAGTTATTAATGTCAGACGATATAACCCAATTCGTTACTGACATGGTACCCCGTGTATTATACCGATTTTAAAGACGTTTCACGTCAAAACATAAAAACCCTCTGATCTAAAAAACACAAAAATAGATTTCCAGATTAAGTACACTACTACGTCACCAAAGTCTGTGAAGTTTCTCTAACTAATTCAAAGCAAAGTTGCACAAGCATCTACTGCAGTGATTAAACTACACTTCCCTTTTAATTCCTGGGTCCGTAACAGCTGGTCACACAACTACTCCCCTCTGCGCTAGAAGAGCGCGTTAAGCCGTCAATATAAGAATACCTATCTATGTCAGTCATTAAGGGTTGTCAAACCCAAAATAAAGCCAATTGGTAAAATTCTTCTTGATATATATTTTCTTTATAAAGGGTGTAAAACACCTCTTAACGAAGCCGAAAGGCACTTGTTCTCCTCGTCATTGCGATCATTTTTTGTTCTACACCATACCTAGGAACATTCTAGTTACGGAGATATTGGGCGTCACAGTTCCAACTTTTTGGCAACTTTTTTTAAAAATACAAGTTTTTAATGTAAGATTTTTGCTTTAAACACCTCCACGCCCCCGTATTATTCAATCCACCCATCAGCACAATGTTTTGAGTGCGTTTCATTGAGTTCTAACACAAAATATGATTTTTCACCCCAAAAAAAAAGTCGTTTCCCAGCAATAATTTTTGTGTAAAGTTACTTAGTTTGATGTACAGAATGCTTGGTTGACGGCTTCGTGATGAGGTGGTTTGCACCCTGTATTCATAAGAGTAGAGGAAGACCAAAGAAACGATGGATGGACTGTGTGAAGGATGATATGGCTAGAAAGGAGGTGTCTGATGATATGACGAGTAATAGAGAAGTGTGGAAGAAGAAGACATGCTTCGCAGACCCCAAATGAATTGGGATAAGGGCAGGGGACTGATGAATTGATGATGATGGTAAAACTCTTCTTTAATCGATAAATTGTTCGTCTGGTTCTGGCTGTTTACATCTCACCTGTCAAATATTGTTAGGCTAACTATTTTCCGGCTTTGCTCGAATTAAGTTGCTTATATTATCATACAAAGAAAATATCGTACGTGGCATAGAACCAAAACTCCAAAGTCATTCGAAAAACACAGTTCCGCACTGGGTCCTGGTGGATTCCTTCTCATAGAGAGGAGGCCTGTGACCCAGCAGTAGGTACATAATGGGTGTGAAATTACCGTTAACGAAGCCGAAAGGCACTTGCTCCCATGTCATTGTGATATTTCCAAATTATCATCATCCCATTTACCAAAGTTCCAACTTCTCCAAAGAGAAAACTATATAATGTTATAACTTTACTTTAAATAGGTACCTTCACGACCCGTTTACTATTGAATGCATCTATCAGCACAATGTTTTAAGTCCGTTACATTGAGTTTTACCTTAGAACGTGATTATTCACCCCAAAAAAAAGCCAGTCGTTCCCCAGCAATCATTTTTGCGTAGAGTTACTTATTAATTATAAATTATTGATGTACAGAATGCTTGGTTGACGGCTTCGTAAAGGTTTCAATATACCTTGTATTTTGATTGTGATAATGCTCTAAATACTTGGCCAATCTACATTGCCACTGGCCGTAATGGCGGAAAAACAGGAGCGCTGTTAAAAATACCAGTTTCATCTGAATGAAATCATCTATTTCCAAGACAATCCCGATGACAAACAGGCAGCCACCAAAATGATTCCATCACATTTCAATTTCCCTTTAAGCCGGAACACTAAAGATAATCAATGAAAGAATTTCTCAATCAACGCGGACTTTTAAAATTAATGCCAAAATAAACAACCGTCTGTTTTCGTTTCCGTCTGTCTGTCAAGTTTACGTTTTAGGTTAGGACTGAGAGGAGGTAAAAATGGAGGGCGCAGAATCAAAGATGGCGGTTGTGCGATGTTAGACAGTGCAATTTAGCGATTCAGTCCAGCGCGAATGTAATGAGTGAACGTAATGTAGCTAGTCGAACGATTGTTTGAAGTACAATACTATCCTGTATAATTATGATGTTATTTTGGCGATAAACTAAATTAGAATCACCCATAAAATTGAATAAACACTAACATTTCTACTAATACTAAGTGTCAGTAGTGCCAGTTAAGATCGCAATAGCGGTCATTGACCCACCTACTTTTATTAGAGTTCTTAACTTTGAAATCCAAAAGTAAGCCTGTTCAAGTCTTGAATCGTCACCTATCGTGATCTTCAACATTTTTTCTAATGAAAAACGATACATGGCTCATTTGTTTTGGTTCGTACGAAGAGATATAAGGGAGAGGGCAATGTCCGCTATTGCGATCTTAACTGGTAGCAACTATATAGTAAGTAGTCTAGTTATATTATGTAACAGACAAATATCATTCAGTAACGTAAATTAAACATACCAAACTCAAATTATTAATGATAGCGTTTATTTTAGGTCCACTTTGGTTGGTTAAACTCTTTACTTCGCCACTTTACAAAAAGTGGTAAGTATGTTGTAACCTAAGAATTTATTTAAATGTCTTACGAATTTTTTATACTCTATCAATCTCTCCATCTACGCCGATCTATAGACTTAAGGAAAGTGTTCGATCCTTGTCTAGTTTAAGGTAGTTTTAAGCTCCATTAATTTTATGCCTTCTACCCTCACTTCTAATCTGGCCCCTTATTCCCAAACGCTTCGATTCGATTTTCTATTCGGAAAGTCGTATGTCTAACTTTTTTTGACATTACGAAATCGAGCGAGATAGACATACGACTTTCCGAATCGAAAATCGAATCGAAGCGTTGTGAATAGCTATGCTGGTGAGGTGACAGAGATGAGCAGCCATCTTAGCGCTGCATGGAGTCGACGTTCGACTACCGAAAGGGAAGCAGGTTCGCGTTGCCGTGCACGCCGATGTGTCGATTACCACATTGTAAAACCTGACTTTTCGTCTACTATTGTGACATAGTGCCTTCTGGTCCTATCAGAACAATCCTAGACAATAATTTGTCCTACGATTCGGATCCCGAAAGACTTTCTAGAAGCCCATAGTGACGTCACATCCAACCACGCAGCAGCAAGCTGCATCAGCCTGCTTGATCCAAGCCAGGACAAGGGTGAAGCAAAAGGTTAGTGGAGTCAAATTGCCTGTTCTAGTCAAGGATCTGAATCTCAGCCAGTTTACACCATATTTATTAATTATTAAGTATCTCTAAAACCCTCAAAAGTTCTCATACAGTCCACTACTCAAAACTAAGGCCCTCGTGCCACAGAATATGTCAATGAATACTCCATTCCTTACTACTCTGTGTCTTAAATTTGTCTTTGAAATCTCAAAAGGTGTTTTCCATCAACAGCGGAAAGTTTATTTTACTTATTTTTAGCAGTGTTTTTCCTTTGCGAGCCTAAATGGAAATCTTTGATTGGTTTATAAATAACAGAGAACAGAGGGTATTTAACCATATTGCTTGCGGAACCATTTATAACTATTGAAATTTTACACCCACTACATTTGATAATGATCATTTACAAAAATGTTTTATACTATATGAACAGGGGAAGTTGATCCAAATTGGCTTACTTACTTATTGATACACATTTGTTAGGATCAGCAGATTCGATTTGACAGTATTTGTTGAATGCTTGTGCTGATTTGAAATGTGGGTATAGCATCCCTAAGGTGCTATATAGAAGACAATGTATACTCGTACGCGACCGACGGTGCGCGACCGACCGTCATGCGACAGTAATTCAAGCCAGCCAGAATTCTTGTCGCGCTGATGGTCGGTCGCGTACGGTCGGTCGTGACGTCAGCGAGAACAAAATACGGCTGTCGGTCGCCGCTGACGCCAGCGTCGCATTATGGTGCTATATAGAACACAATGTATATGCGCACGCGACCGACGGTGCGCGACCGACCGTCAGCGTGACAGTAATTCAAGCCAGCCTGCTTTCTTGTCGGTCGCGTACGGTCGGTCGTGACGTCAGCGAGAACAAAATACGGCTGTCGGTCGCCGCTGACGTCAGCGTCGCAGTATGGTGCTATATAGAACACAATGTATACTCGTACGCGATCGACCGTCAGCGCGACAAGAATTCAGGCTGGCCAAATCTTGAAAATTGAAATATAAAATTAAGGAGGATCTCCCTTTTAAATAAAGTCATCATTTACCTTTTGCAGAAGCGGTTAAAAACCCAACATTATTATTAAGTAGTAAAACCCTTGATTCATGAGAGTTGCAGAGAAATTCACACACATACGAACATACGCTTACAATGAGCTGACAACACGACATGCAGTTTAGGAGACGTGTGGGCGCGAACGGATAAACACGTTTTGTTAAGGCGATGCTACTGACATAGCTTGACGTTTTTGGATGTGAGATTGTGAGTGAGAGTTGTGATGAGTTATTTTATTTGAGCTTAATTCTATTTAAGTGTAATTATAATGTAATTTGAATATATATATTTTAATTTAATAATAATTTTAATATTACAATGCATGAAAAATTATAAATTAGTAGATTCTTTAATTATTTTGACATTATAATTATACTCTGACATTACTTTAATTTGAATTTATGACAGTAGTTATTTATTCAATTGAATTTATAGTGTATTGTTTTATTATTTTGTATTGTTTTTAATTGTTTAATTTATAGTGTATTGTTTTTATTATTTTTAAGGTATTGTTTTTGAATTTATGACATTTAATTTGATTTATGAAATTGTGTTACTATAATTATGAATTTTGCATGCCTAAATTGGTACAATACAGTGGACTGCGCATTCACTTGACATCTGGAAATGTATAAAATGTACTGTGTTGAGCAATAAATATTTGAATTTGAATTTAGATTATCTGTAAATGCACCGAGGTATTATTGCTTATTGCTTTTGTAGCGGCACTAATGCACTATACAAAGTACTATAGCAATATTAATACAAAAAGTACTACAGCGCCATCTAAGGCACAAATGAAGAACTGGCATCAACATCCTAAACCATACAGTTCAAGTTACCCGCGACTTAAGACTATACAGGGTGTAAACAACCTCATCACGAAGCCGTCAACCAAGCATTCTGCAGTACATCAAACTAAGTAACTTTACGCAAAAATTATTGCTGGGAAACGACTTTTTTTTGCGGTAAAAAATCATTTTTTGTTTTAGAACTCAATGTAACGCACTCAAAACAATGTGCTGATGGATGGATTGAATAGTACGGGGCTCGCGGAGGTGTTACACTAATCACTAGTATTAAAAAAAAAAAGTTGTCAAAAAGTTAAAACATTGACCCCCAATATCTCTGTAACTAGAAGGTTCCCAGGCATGGTGTCGAACAAAAAAGTGCAATGGCGAGGAGAACAAGTGCCTTTCGGCTTCGTTAAGGGGTGTTTCACACCCTTTATAGAAAAACTCGACAAGTTGTCGGGCAGTGGCCCACCAGACACAACACCCGTCTGGTCGGAGGACCCTCCCTTCTCTATGGGGGATGAAGAGCTGCACACCCTGTTCTTCATGACCCTATACTGGCATCCGGTTTTTTTCGTGGTACGAGTTTTCGACGCACTGTATCGTCTTCATTTTTTGTTTACGTGAAAAAAAAAAATGTGTTCAATACTTTTTGGAAATCTACCTGACGGGCTTTATAATTTTTGTCATCTACCCTATTGCCCGTACATATCTCGAAAAAAGGGCTAATGAATGGTAAAATATTACACGAATTCCAAAGGTAAGCGCTGCTCCTTAACGAAAAATGTAAGGTAACAAAGTTGTGAATAAATGTCTCAATTCCAGTCTCATTGAGCTCTTTATGATCATATGCGTACTCTTACCTAAGCGTTGCCGAAAGAGGTTGTGTGTTTTACCAATAAGAGCCAAATTTTTTGTCAACGATATGTGTAAAGCTTCCTGTGTTTTTTTATGGGAGTCTTTACCAGAGCACTTAAACTGAAAAGTAATAAAGCGGTCTTCCTCTCTATATATTTTACTAAATTTGCTGTGCCCGACAGGGTCCATAATTGTTTCTATGTTTTTATTCACCACCTAAGTGTACATTATGGATTTAGCAATAAACGATTTGACTTTGACCTATTTTCTAGTATCAGCAAGAACTTGATGCGAATAGCTCATGGCGTGATTTAAATTGTCGCCCCGCACTTGCACCGCACCCTGCATCGCACCTTCGCTTTGCTGTGGCGGTACCTCCAATACTCCAGTGTTCCCGCGACCACGGCTGGTGCAATCAGGTCGGAAAATACCCGTTTCCATAATTAGGTTTTATAATGTGTTCTGATGGTGAACGTTTAAAAAAGACAATAAATTAACGAGTCGGCAAGGTGGTAGCGCAATTGCCAGCCCAGGATTTGATTTATCGTCATTTTTGAAGGTCATTACTAAATACAGTCGCTTTGTAATCGTTTTGTTTTCCTACAACAGGATTAACGTTACATTTTGATTTTTCCGTCCTCGTTATCGCTGATTTAAAATCAGTGTGTGATCATGGCGCTTGCAACAGCGCCGAAATATCGGGAACTCAAAAAAAACTAGTAAACAAACTTAGTTAAGATCACGTTTTTAGTGTTAATGATAAGGCAATAATATTGTCTTAGAAGCAGTTTGAGCTATAATCAAAGAGTAAGCATACTGAAGCTAAGTTATACAGAATTGAAAATTATTTTTCTAACTGCTAATTATGTATTAAAACCTGTAATTTGTCAGTCATATTTAATTGTATTGTGGCCACAAATAGACAGGCTGCGAAATTCCTGGTAGAAAAGCTCAATTAGGTACACAATTTACACATTGGTACCTTTTTTTGTTTTTTTCGGATGGGAAATCATCAAATGACTCCTCCCGCTCTGGGCGGAGCAGGAGGGAGTGTCAGACTTTTACTGACTAAAACCCATCCATGTTCCTTCATCGCCCTTTGTGTTCCGGGGCCACGGTGACTCTTTCGAACAGTCCCGCAGCCCCGGCAGGCATCGGCCCTTGCGGATCCCTTCCCTTTTGCTGACTCTCCTTGAGGCGCGCGTGGAACACGAACGCGCCGTCGACACGGCCTGTCGTCATGAGACGCACGGACGGCGAGCTAGCCCATAGCTCCCCGTCCACAGGCCCGGGCCTACGGTGGCCGCGCCCTGTGCGTCTCCCGCGGCGGTCGGGACGTGAGGATCTCTCCTTCTCACGTTCCGTTACCTCCTTCGCTAGCATGACTGCTTCGCAGAAGGAGGTGACGGCGTCCCATTCCGTCTCGCTCCGGACCATGGATTGAACCAGGGCCGGAAGCGAGAGGTCGCCGCCGCCGATCGCACACATTTGTACCTGAGCATAGAACCCCAAACCTCACGCTTAGCAGTCGGGCTTATAACCACTACACCAACAAGATAATCAAACGAAGTGTTATATAAAGTTACTAGCGACCTGTCCCGGCTTCGGACGGGTGCAATTTAGATATAAACCTTCCTCTTGAATCACTCTATCTATTCTTGAAAACTGCATTAAAATCGGTTGCGTAGTTTAAAAGATCTCAGCGTACAGACAGCGGGAGCGACTTTGTTTTATACTATGTAAAGATTATCGATAACGGATCGCAAGATATTGGAATAAGATCTTTATAAATGACTAAATATTTAATTAAAATCTAGGCGTGGCCGTGTATCAAATAGTTTTCTTGTGAAATAATACAAATCATATAAACACAATTTATTTGACGTAAAAAATAAAAGATGCGTTGTAAATATTCTTTTGATTGGCTTGCAAGACATCGTTGGCCTGATTAACAGTTCGGGTTCGATTCTCGCGTCAGGCAGTGTGACTGATTTTTATTGCAATATATTTTGATTGCTGCATCGTATGACTAATTGTTACATTCTTGGGGATTGACCCTGCATCCTAACTAAAACGATCATCGCGCGAACATGCGAGACGGTCACATTAATTTTTTTTTACGAAATAGGCCTACGTTTGGCAACTCGCCTGGGTAGAGCACACTTGCCAAGAAAAAACCGATTTACTTGAACCTTAAAAAGAAGAAGAAGAAAAATTTACTAATTAGACTCACACAGGAGAAGAAAAATGTTTGAAGTAAAAATAAAACAAAAATATCGAAGCCGAAAAACACTTGTTCTCCCCGTCATTACGATATTTTTTTTTTGTTCTTGACCATCCCTGGGAACCTTCTAGTTGCGGAGATATTGAGGGTCAAAGTTCCTACTTTTTCACAATTTTTTTTTTCAATGTCAAATGTTTACTTTTAATACCTTCCTAACTCGTTTAGTAGTAAATGCGTCCATCAACACAATGTTTTGAGTGCGTTACATTGAGTTTTACCGTAAAACGTGATATTTCACCCAAAAAAAAAAACACACACACACAACAAACAGGGTGTAAACCACCTCATCACGAAGCCGTCAACCAAGCATTCTAACTCCAACTAAGTTTTAACTTTAGGCAAAAATTATTGCTGGGAAACGACATTTTTTTTTGGGGAGAAAAATCATGTTTTGTGGTAGAACTCAATGTAACGCACTCGAAACTTTGTGCTGATGGATGAATAGTACGGGGGTCGTGGAGGTGTTTAAAGTAAAAATCTAACATTAAAAACTTGTATGTAAATTGCCAAAAAGTTGAAACATTGACCCCCAATATCTCCGTTACTAGAAGGTTCCCAGGTATGGTGTAGAACAAAAAAATGATCGCAATGACGTGACGGGGAGAACAAGTGCCTTTCCGCTTCGTTAAGATGTGTTTTACACCCTTTATAATTATAATATCTGCTACTCGTGAAAGTTATTTTAATTAAATAATGATATCTGCCCATACCAGAAATAAGTGGTCGTAATAATATGCGTATAATTAATTGATGAGTTCAATTAATTAGTAAGTAATGTGTGCATGAAGCGAAGCTTATCATTGGGACATTCGTTTTAATTAAGGTTTTGTTCAAACGCGCGATTTTGCTAGTGAATTGTGATTTAATTGGCAAAAATGGAAATCAGAAACATTATATCACCATGGGGAGATGGAAGGGTTAGGCAGAGGAGTCACGGCGGCCATTTTAGCAGAGATTGGTCATCGGCGCTGGAGATATGATAGTGCTCAAGTATGTGATGCGGAGGCGCATTATACAGCCAACACGATGCGTCCTCTGCGCCCCGCTGATCCTTAAAATGGTGTTCTGTGCAGCTTTGCGTTAGATGTTCCGAGCACCCATAAAGTTTGAACCGTTATACCTGCGCTGAATGTCACTAGCAGCTAACTTCCGAGCCGCCATAAAGTTTGAACAAAATTAGACAAGTCAGGTCGCAATAGTCGCAGAGTCGCTCGTCTGTCCGCCGTCTAACATCGCGACCTGCTGTTAATAGGTCACACATTGTCGTGAGAAATGTAAACAGGAGTCGAATAATTATCACAATGATTTAGTGTTTACAATATCGATGTAACTGTAGTACTGGAGCGCTGTCTCCTTGATTTAGATGCAAGAAGTTTCTTGGGGAAGAGTTTGGGTGTTAATTGTAAACGTAGTTTTGTAAGAGTAAATTCAAGGTGTAAACATAAGCATAAATAGGCTGTTATAGGCTCTCTGTGAGACGGCGCCAGTCAGAGAGGAGGACTCCCTCGCTGACGCGATTCCTCGTAGGAGAACAGGGTGGCGAAGGGGGCACCAGGGCGACCTGATGGCGCTCTAGGAGGTGCCAGCGTACGGTAGATCGGGGAGTCTATCGTCGTCGCATTGCACAGCCCTCATGAGTTGGTGGCGATGTCTCAGGTGAGCCCAGACATCGCCAAAGGAGTTTGATGCCCGGAGGCGGGCTGCGTTGGATGGGTCGCAAACATCAATCAATCAATCATCAATTCTCGCCTCAAAGTGCTGATGGCGCTCCTGCGGCACTTCTTCAAGTTATAGTAGACGGTTGCAGCGACGATCAGAACGACAGCGACGATCAAAAAGGTTTGAATGATGTGGTTTGTTTGATGATGCTCCAACGTGGTATTTACGGAAGCTTCGCCGTTGGCATTTTGTGCGACGACCACCTCTTCTTTTGAGTATGACTTGCCCATATTAATTTATTTCTTCAAAAAATCTTGCATAGCTTATTTCTTCTTTAAATCTTTTAAGTCGGCCGGTGTGGCAGGGTCGCCATGCAGAGTGTGGTCTTCCTTATGAGGTAGGTAGGAGACGATAGTGTTAATAAGTCAAAGACATGTTGACTGCTTGATGGCGATTTATTGAATGTTCTTAAAAGTACAATTATTTGCTTACAAGTAAAATGCTTACTCGGCCAAACGTTACGATTGCGCGGGTGAATGACGCAGATATGAAGTGATTTGCTGAGTAAGGTTTTTACATACTTCAATGCTTAGCATTTCTCGTGGCTCATCCACCAAGGTGACAGCAGGCTCATGGCGGTGTTTTGTTTAGTGGGTGCTAGCCCCACATAACCAAGCGTCTCCCCGGTCGGTGCTGTATGCGTGTCAGGCATTTTTGGTTGCTGGTTAACAAGAGATTTAAGATACACAAGCTGAGGCTAAAGCTTCCAGAAACAGGGTGTAAGGACCTAAGTCAATAAAAGAAAAACTGAATAATTTCCATGTAGAATGATCAAGCAGTCTTTGGGTAATGGTCTATGAAACTAGGCCGACGTCTTTCATTAAGACGGTGCGCACATAACAGCCCATTAGTTGTTTAATCGACCAACAGACTATGCTTTATACACCCTAGCTGTTAACAATGCTCTCGAAATACCCATTGGTCCTTCTATAGGTATTTTGTTGTGATCTCGTTAAATCATACGTCCCGTGGAGATTCGCAGAAACTACAGATCACCACCTACTAAGATCCCTAAATCATATTAATTTTGCTTCGTCCTCGTTCATATCTGGTCATACATGCGCGCCCCAGTTGTGTGTACAAGGTGATGAACATCACCAATAAAGTCACTGTATACTGTGTATATCCTTCTAGGACGTCCTTTCCTAGCATTGCCGCTCACATCTACCTAGTGCCTGCCTTGTACCTATTTTTCACCATTACCTTTTGTTTGTCGCTATTAACTCATCCTCTTAACATGGTATAAACTAACTGTATTTATCATCACTTTATAATATATAACCTCATCTTTTTTGTCATAAAACAACCATACATTACATACCACAAAATAAATTGTATCGATAAAACCATCTATCGACATGTGTCACATCACTAAGGTGTCAATATTGACAGTATTCACTGTCATGTCATTTGTAAACAGTGAAGCGACTCGTCGATGTACGAGCGTATTATATTGTCTTTGATTTTGATGGAGCAGTTCACACGGTTCTTTGATTTAGAGAGAAAAGAGATCGATCATTGGTTACTCGTATTTGGAGTAATACAAAATATGGTTAGCACCAGGACAGCAAGCGAAATTCAAATTTTCTTACGTTTTTTTCTTTTTGCGGGTCAGTGTCAAGTCGTATGTTGATTGAAACATCATTAGCGACCGTAACACGGTATGTCTTTACAGAATTAAAATTATCAATACAACCCTCTCTCGTTAATTTAATTCCTATCAATAACTATTTAAAAAAAATACAATTCAACAGAGTTTTAAAGGAACACTGCGACAACATACACGCGAGTTGCCGCAAAGCTTGGCAACCAGTCTTACCAAGGGGTATCGCATTATCTAGTACTAACTGGTTTATGGTGGTTAGTAGACGGGCAGTCACTCCATATAAAAACTGGTATTCAGCTGCAACCGGTAGAACTGGAACCCAACCCCACCAAAGTCGGGAAAAGCCAGATGGATAATGGTCCGAAGTCATCCCTTAGGAACGTATCTACAACTAGGATAAAAACTATCCTTCATCCTTATCCAGGTCATGATCTATCTGTGAACCAAATTTTACAGAAATCCGTGCTATCGTGAAATGTGAACTTTCGAATTTACAATATTATCATGGATAAGACCCTTCCTACCCATTCTCGTAATGTCTTCAAGGTTGAAAGTACTTCTTAAAGCTATACATATCCAGTAGTCTATTCAACTTAACGTCAACTAGACTTGACGACAGCGTATCGATTTCGTCCGGCGACTCGACTGAATAGATTTTTTATTCATGTGTTCAAATTAATTGGGTTTGAGGCCACGTTTCCAAGTAAAATAGGCCTTTGTCAATGATTCTATGTATTGATCTATTTACGAAGCTGTAAGGAGAAATCTATTTCTAATGGAAAAGAGCTTTTGTTTCTTCTTTATGAAGATGGAATGTGGATTGATCGCCACGGTTGCTTATCCCATGATCTGTCCACGAAGTAGACACAATAGTTAAACAATGGCATCTCGACCAAATCGGTCATTCGACAGATCATGATTTATGGCGTGTTGGTGCTGGTGATCAGACGCTTTAAATGCGGATGTGTGTGTGCGTGGGGTTGTCCTAGCACACCTCTAGCTCCTAGAAGAAAGGCATGCATAGAAGGAAGACATGTGTCTCCCGGTAAACATAATCCATAGCTTTATATCTTGAAAACATTCATAAGCTCCATAACGTAAAAAACGGATTGATAGAACGGTCGTAGTGAAAACGATTGAGGTAGTGTGTACGGGTTAAGGTGCTATTTCGAAGACGACTGCAACCGCAGAAAAAGTAGACCCCAGCGTCACCACAGATTTTTTTGTGAGCTGTTTGAAAACCGTAGGTTAGATTAGGAAGGCTGAAGCGCAAACCCTTCGACATGTGCATTCTACCCATTCTGACCAACCTACGGTGCTCAAACTTAGTCCCTGACCGAGTCGCAAAACTCTAAACTCAAAGTTTCTAAAGGGCGATGGAACGTAGCGTATTGAGTATTAAGCTCAGCGACAGATTTCGCAATACCACAACAACTGGAATTGTTGATGTGGGTATTAAGACTGCTGGGTTGAAAAGTGATTGGACAGGCCATGTCTGTAGAATGCATCAGAATCGATGCGCCACAGTCGTCACGCAGTGAGTGCAGAAGACGGGCGTCGTCGCCGAGGGAGGCCGAGGAGGAAAACGCTGGCGACCTAGAGGCGTTTGTGAGAGATTGGCCAAACTATACTGCACAGAGAGAAGAGTCCCAGAGAGAAGGCCTTAACCCATCAGTGGGACATTAAAGGTGAAAAAAATGTGTATCGAAATCAGTGGAGCTGCTCCAGTTTGCGGTGTCGATAACCTTCGGTAGAGCTTATAAAATCGGTTTGAACAAACCTACTAGAACTTCAAATATATTTTCACAACCTAAACTAAAATTTAATTACAGTCGTAATCCAGAATCTTCATTCATTTACTGACAGCATTACGGTAAACGTCACACAGTGGAACAATCTTCATCAGTTATTAGCTTTCTACACTTCAGGGCCCGAATTGTGATGTTCGACGCACTCTAGTGGACGATCGATACGTCAATATTTGTAGTGCTAGTGTTGGGACACCGGGTATCGATAGAAAAAACTTTTTTTTGTTTTTCAACCGTCGGACTCAGTTGTAGACATTTATATTACTATTTTTTATAAATTGATGCTATAGGTATATTGCTGACTTATCACTTGCTGGAGTTCAGATACATTTATGGATAATTTTATATTGGTATTGTCTAACGATCATTTTGTAGAGAACAGATGGCTGTAACTTGCTCTTTGTAAATAATATTCAGCCGCATCTGATTACACTTAAAGAAGCCGACAAGCCGGCCGTGGTTGAAAATGCATTTTTGACAAAATATTAAGTTGAAGTATTTTTGCTTTATTGTAATAAAACTACAAGAGCAAAAGTGTATTTTTTTTAAAAGATTTAAATGTAGGTACCCTTCCCATATTCTTCAGCCAGTATATTTCAAACATTGTTTTATTTAGACTACATAAGTAAGTATAATCGAAACAGAATATCATCCAATTTAGCTGAAACTTTTCCGTATAGTACACAACACGATACTAATATCCTAGTTGACCCATCAATTTATCCCGAAGCTCTCGAGCTAGAAGAGACCAATTGTAATTAAAAACACTTAACACCGACCACACGCGGTTAAAAACTTGCTGTATCGCCACGGATATCTATGACTGCTACAGATGTGCCTTGAGACTTGGAGAACTATTTAATTAGAAATTAGGTCTGCCTTGTCCAGTATGAGAATTTTGTTTGTGGCGGCCATCTGTGTATAACGTCATTTACGAAATTCTCATCTTCTTCAAATCCATGTTGCGTACTTTCAAAAGCACTTGTTTTTGCATTTCAGTCAGGTTTTTAATTTTTTTTACAATTGCTTCTTATTATTGCAGCTTTTCAGCTATCGCCGTAATAACCTGGTTGTCGCTTTATTGAATTTTGATTACTTGTGATCTCTTTAGTGACTCTGAGAATAAGAGACATCGACGTAAGAATCATCAAAATCGGCTTACACGTTTGATGTCTAGAGTGCGACAAAGGAACAAACATACACATATAGGCTGATAAACTCATTACTCTCCTCAGTCGGGTAAAAAAAAAGTTGCAAAGAAACAATATTCGTTATTTTGTTTAACATGTAGAAAAGAGATGTTATGTTTATCCCGTTGAGTATCTGGTAACAGCTAAAAAGCAGAAAATAATTATTTTTATTGCGTTTATATAGCTTTGATATAAAATAGGATTCACTCAAAAATAGGCTATTCCACTACGTCTATGAAAAAAACGAAATTCCATAAAAAAGTACGAAAAACCCATCGACACCCAGCACATCACTATTAACTCGAAGAGCCAATAAGCGTTCGTGTCACTCGCATTAACACGACACGACAGTTCCACACTAAACTCCCTTCTTTTTTAATTTTATTTTGTCAACTGACAACACTGAACACTAATGACTATACCACGACTGACATTTTGAGTCCATTTTTTTACCAAAATGGTGGACGAACGAGAATTTGAAAAAAGAATACGAACTTTTTTTGGTGTACTTCGTTGGTCTAATGGTTGCGAACGCAAAGCTGGGCGCATGATATCTTGTCGGGCAAAGTGACAGACAGGAGAACTTTGCCACCATAAGTCTTAACCAATGATGTTATAAAATTATAACGAACTGCTTATAGCTATTAAAGACTGTTTCAGTGGTCTTGGTGTCTTAAAGCTACTACTGAGCGCGAGGTCTTGGCCCCTGGGTGTGATTCGTGATTCACAGTAAGAAAAATATATTCTTGGTGTTTTCCAGTAGGAATTTTCACTGTGTAGTCTGGTTTTGTATCCGATAATAGCAGTATTAAGTCTATGTGGATCTCAAAGGAGACAATTTTTTTTGTTTGGAGATTAGGCCACCCACATAAATTGTAGCGTTTAATAATGAAACGTACATTGATTTCTTTTCTAAAATATCTAGATTACAGTGGTTTTATTAGCTAAGCCTTGTCTAACCGGAATAAATGCGAAAACTGCAAAAACACTTTACGTAAATCAAAATAAACAGAAAGAGTAAATGTCAAAATAATGAAGTTGCCTGTCAACCACAAAAAAGGCGGATTTACAACGCTCCGTGACACGTTGATTGTTTAATAAATCATCTACGCGATGTTAGCGTAAACATTTAAAAATAGCATTAAAATGTTCGCAGTTTAATATTTCTTTCTATATTCTATTTTGTTTTAATTAAAGCAGATATGATTACCACTGGGTACCGTACTTTTTTTTGTTAACGGAAAAAAACGTCCCTATTCACGTAAGTATTTTTTGTCAAATGACATTGACCACAACAGGAATGATTTGACTCGCAAAAAAAAATATCATAATATAACTTTTTATTTTGATTTTAAGATTCCGGTTGCGTTTCTATGTAATCTTTCGTTTGTTACTATGATATAACGGTTACTTATTTTTGGTGTAATATGAATAATTAACGCAACGTCCAAGTGGGCCTAAAAAAAATTGTCTGCTTTAGATCCAAGAAGATTTAGATTCTACAGCGTGACTGACATATATGTTGCAGTCCTGTGTCTACCCCTGCAATGAATACAGGCGTGTTATTATGTAAATGTGAAAGTTCGTGAAGTTGTTTCAATGTTTGTTTATAATTTTGACACTCAGACTATCTACTGCTTGTCACGGTTTCCCGCTTGGTTATGGCGCGATGCGACTGCGCAGGCATAATCGAGCGTGTGTGGCAGATCGCATGTACAGCTCTCAGTTCTTTCCCATTTCCTATTACAAGTAATAAACCCACTAAAGCAAGCACTCGTCACGTGTTGCCGGTAATACCATGCTTGCAAACGCGCCAAGCGACAGGCTTGTTACGTGTACTCTGTAGAAATTGGTTTTGCCTGAAGGTTTAGCACACACATTTAAAACTGTCATGCATATAGCCTATTGTCTATGGGCGAATTTATACACGGACACAACCTAGTACCTTAAACACACGAGTGAGTTCACAGGCTGCAACAGCTAGTTTTGCCTAAAGAAAACAAATCTAGTTCAGTATTCAACACACCATGTATATTAAAAGACTGTGAACTAACATACAAATCGTTTGTTTAGTATAAAAACGAGATAAAAAACCATTTTACTGTCATTCTGTTGCGTCTGAGTGAGCCTCATTTAAATATTTTAATTAAATATCTGTTTTATGATGTACCTTGTTAGTAATATATACAATCGTGGTCTTTTCCGCCTGATCAGTTAATTTTTTTTTCGCTTAAATCATTCGGAGGCGCCGAGCCACGCCCAAGAGCATTTCTATGTTGCGAGTGCAATCAAAAATGAGCTTAGTGGTGATCAGGCAGGAGTGTCCTCGATAGTACTTTTACTCTTAGATTTGAGGGAAAGGGAGGGGCTTGTGTCTAAGCTGCTTGGATCGTTCGCTCAACGTTAAGCTGCTGACGCAGTCGGTCCTGAGATGGGTGCCCGTGCCTAGGAAAATCAAGTAATTTATGCAAAGTGGTTTGAAAATCAGCTCATATTGATCGTCGTTAAAAATGAGAACGAGCGAGTCGCGGGCACAGCTAGTCATAGTCTACTTATACTTAGCCTTTCCCCAACTTTTTTGGGGTCGGCTTCCAGTCTAACCGGATGAAGCTGAATACCACTTTTTTACATGGAGTGACTGCACATCTGACTTCCACAAATAGAATAGAATAGTATAATATATTAAAAAAAAAAGTAGGTATTACAAAACTGTACATTTGGGTGTAGTAGTGTTATTTAAGACAATTGTATAATTAGTGCTTATGAATAAACTATAACTAAAATATTTATAACAGTTGCAAGTCACGATAATGTCGAATTCAAATGTTAGGTAGCGACCTGCCTGATCTAGGTTTATTTAAACCTGTGTTTCAGGCCATCACTTTACATTGCATAATTTAATTAGGGAAGTAAAAGTTTTAAAATGACATAAATCTATTAACAACTATAACAAAAATCAAATTGGTACAAAAACATTAAAACTAATTTAAGAAACAGCAATCAAACTAGGACATCTAGAAGTTTTTCTGTGTCCGTGTAGTTAAGTATCGCTCTAAAATCCGAATTACTAAACCACATTTCCTATAACTTAGACTATAGAAGTTTAGTTTCTTGTTGAGTCTATTATACAGAAAAGATCCAAAAAACACATAAAATCGACTAGCAAAAGCATGTCTAGTTTGAGGCTTTGTGCAAACCAGGTCCTTCAACTCAAACAAATAAGTTAGTAAGTACTGGGTAATGCGAAACCCCCAAGTAATGGTTGTCAGACTTTCGGGTTGATCGTTTCAATATTGTGGAGATCAGATAGACTTGATGTAAAATGCCGCCGGTATTCAGTTACATTCGGTCAGACCGGAAGCCGACCTCAACATATTTGGGAAAAGGCAGGCAGATTGTTATGAAATTAATTTAAGGCGACTACAGGAGCTAAACGCGAGTTTTATTATGCAAAAAAGCATATGATTCACTGCAATAAACAAAACTAGAAAAATATATGATATTCTTCAGGATATATGCTAATATGATAGTGTTTTGAAAACTTAATACAACTCATTTTACTCGATAAAAAAAATCACGAACTTATCTCTAAAAATTTCTTTTAACGAGTAAAAACCATACTAAAATACATGCGACCATTCTGATTTTTTGGAAAATAATTCTACAAGCTACATATTAGCATGATAGTGTTTCATTTTTTTAGTCCAAACAATAGATTTTTTGTTTGTCGCAAAAAAACCACTCATTTCACACTATTCGGCCCGCAGTGACTGGCGTAACCACCACTTTGTAGTGCAAGCTGATTAGAACTTTATTCTAACAGTGTTTCAAACGAAGTTTAAACCACCACAAATAGAGTTGCTAATTTAGCTCCTGTAGTCGTCATAATGTAATTTTCTGATTTTTTTTAAATATTTGGTAACTTACAACTTATTATTCTCAATTATGCTTCATAGACATTATAATAAATGAAATTAATTAAATAGTTCCGATAATTGAATCCACCAAGAAGACCATTAAAGATTATATTTCTATTAGAAGTTCCGCCCATACCATAAATAATAAAAGTTGTGATAATATTCAAACTAACAAGCGGTCATAAACACAAATTCAATTAAAATATTTAAATCTGTCGGCCAATTGACGCTTGTATAATGATTTTCTAATGTTTTTTCTTAATTAATATTTTTGACATAAATTAGATGATTATTAATATTCTGTGTAATGGGATAATTACTTAAGCCCTTGGTTGTCTCCCTGCTAGGCTTGCCCAACTGATGAGTGCATAATTAAGGGGACTACAGGAGCTAAACGCGAGTTTTATAATGCAAAAAAGCATATGTTTAACTGCAATAAACAAAACTAGAAAAATATATGATATTCTTCAGGATATACTTATGCTAGTATGATAGTGTTTTGAAAACATAATACAACTAATGTTACTCGATAAAAAAAAATCACGAACTTATCTCTAAAAAAATCTCTTAACGATTTAAAACCATACTCAAATAAATACATAGACAACATATTAGCATGATAGTGTTTTATTTTTTTAGTCCAATCAATAGTTTTTTTTATAAATCGCAAAAACCACAAATTTCGCACTATTCGGCCCGCAGTGACTGACGTAACAACCACTTTGTAGTGCAAGCTGATTAGAACTTTCTAACAGTATTTCAAACGAAGTTTGAACCACCACAAATAGAGTTGCTAATTTAGCTCCTGTAGTCGCCTTAAGGTGTAAACGGACAACAAGTTATCAAGAGTATACGGAACCCTCGCGCCTCAGTGCGCTAGTCCAGCTCGCACTTGGCCGGTTTTTTTTCAATAAATAGGCTATTCTTTATCTTATTTTCTTTTCTTTTTCAATACAGATGATCTTATCATTACTATTTCCTCATCTATTGCTGTGAGAGACAGGTCAATCTGATAGACAAAGTGATTTATATGAGCAAATTCATCTTAGCGGACAAACAAACTCGCTGTTAGTTGATAGTAGCTAATTATACGGAGAGGGGCATAGGGAGGGGATGATGCCATAAGAATAGATGGGGTCAAATGTATCGATAGTTTGGCCAATGTGTTACAGTATGCGTAAATAATCTGTAAAAACGTATCGTTCTAATTACTTGTGCTAAATAACTTCATGTTAACGAATGAACGCCCGAAAGACATTACAAACGATATTACTTACCATCTGGGGTGCCGCAGGGTTCACACTTGGGGCCTCTTTTTTTCTTAGTTTTCATAAACGATTTGGGTTGCAAAATTAATTCGAAATATAAATTTTTTGCTGATGACTTAAAAATATATCGAACTGTATACAACGAATCCGATGTTATGCAGCTTCAGCTAGATTTATTTAACGTACAAAAATTGGTGCATACAAAATAAAATGTCATTAAATCAAAACAAATGTTACATTATCAAATTCAGCAGAAAAAGGAAAACGTGTGAATATTATTACTCGATTAATAACAGCCCGCTCCAAGAAGTTGATACTATTAGGGACCTCGGTGTTTTAGTGGATAGTAGTTTGAGTTTTAGGAGTCATTATGACCAAATTATTAGTCAGGCATCTAAATTGTCGGGTTTCATCGTCAGGGAAATGAAAATTTTTAAAGAACCAGTTCTGACTATTTCCATCTACAACAGCGTTATTCGAAGTATTCTGGAGTATTGCAGTACGGTGTGGAACCCGTTTTATCAAGTGCACTCTGATCGTATTGAACGTATTCAAAAAAGGTTCTTATACCACTTAAGTTTCTCGGATAACAAATGTCGTAGTCTGAACTCGTACAACTCTAGGCTGAGTCACTATAAAATTAAACCTTTGAGCGCACGAAGGAAATCTCTGGATTTCATGTTTCTGTTTAAACTAATAAACGGCATAATTGATTCTCCTGAGCTTTTAGAAAGAGTGACATTTAGTATCCCACGTAGTAGCAGCCGCTTAATTAACCGAAGGACTTTCGTCCTGCCCCATAGTCGAACTAATATTGGTAATTTTTCACCCATTTACCGCGTGCTCTCTCTAGCGAACTCCATTCGTAGTGAAATAGATGTCTTTGCTGGTTCTGTAGCCTCAGTTAGGGCTAAACTTAGTCTTAATTGTATAATATCTTACTGTTTTTTTGTTTTTACATATATTTCTTATGTCTAATTTTCTCTCCTAAAACTTTTTCATAATTGTTGGAAAAGTTCACAATTTTATTTATTTGTTTTACATACATATAATATGCATGCTAGATTCACATCTAGTAGATGTCAATCAGAAATTCTGTGTTGTAACTTTTTTGTTGCTTCTGTGATTGTACATCAGTTTTGTGAATTAAATAAAAAAATAAAAAAAGAACAACACTGACTACCCCCTTCTTGTTATTTTTTAAGTTGGCTAAGTGTTGATAAGGCGTAATACAAAACACGCAGTAACAAAAAATATACCCATTCTCATTTCTACCTTACTAACTTATATTTTAATCCCAAGCTTCTAGACCGCTATGCATGAAATCAATAAACAGCACGAAGTTAGCAGAAACCAACGACAACTTATAATTTTATCGATATTACAACGCTTCCATCCGTGTCGCATCCCTACGATCGAGTAGCAACACTGCACCGACCCGATAGCGTGTTCAAATAGTGATGTGCATACAATCTGCATAATTACGACTCGATAGACATGGTGGGTGCGTCTGCCTTGTTGTAGGTTCGAGTCCAATGTTGGCACTAAAATTCAATTAAACGTAAAACGTATGGTGGTTTTAACGTAACTGGCGAAAATGTGGATACATTTTTGTCTAGGTCTTAGACGATGACAGGCGTGTGAGTTGTGATATTTGTGTAGGTATATCACGACCCGAATGGCGAATAGTGAGGCTGCCTTACGTTCTTAAGGTCGGGTTCGAATCCCGGTAGGAGCAAATGTTTGTGTGATGAGTATGGACATTTGTATCCGAGTCATGGATGAGCCGAGTATGTATTTACAAACAAAAAGTATCTACGTAGTATATCAACTATCTGATGTCCACAACACAAGCCTTGTTGCTTAGTGTGGCACTAGATGGCGCTGTGTGGAATGTCCAGCGATATATTTTATTTATTTATTTATTTATTATGGACATGTGATTCGGAGGAATAAGGGTATGTAAGGATAGTTTGTGAAAGTATGTGGCTACATGGGCAGGGGAGGACCAATTAAATTATGGATGGATTGTGTGAAAGAAGGGTCTACAAAATTCATTAATACATTTATTCACTGACAGCTCAGAGCAAATAAAAAACAAAGCAATAAATTACACAAAGTAACGCGCCTGCCTGGGTTCGAACCCACGACTTACTGTTCGTAAGTCGGAGCCGCCACCACTGGGCCGCTGCTCCAGTTTAATTGTAGTTTGCTGTAAATGTGTGCGTGTGAGCGTGTACGCACAGAGCGGAGCTTAGTTTTGAGCTGGCTTCACTTCATTGTTCGCAGCGCTATGTCTTGGTTTTTTAATTTGATCTGAGATTGACAAACAAAACATCCTAAACCACTGGATCTAGAGCTTGAAATAATGCAGATAACCAAGATGTCACCAAGATTTTGTAACAATATTTTGATTTAAAAGAGTGTCCATGGAGTTTCTTGCCCATTCTTCTCCATAGAGATCTACGTTTTGGAATGGGCAATTACAGTACTTTGACAAGTTATTATGCCTTGAGTTTGTGTCTGTAGCTTTGCGTTCTTTGTTTTTCTGACATTCAAAAGTGTCTGTAATGGTTTAATTGAAATAAATGCTTTTTTTTGTTTATTTACAATTTAAAAATTATTATCTACATTTTTTTTATTCTTTGAGATTGAGTTGGAGAATACTCTCTTATTAAGAAAAAGTGGGGACAGGGAAGGATTAAAAATCATACAAAATTGGGGCTATTGTAAACGGCCTCTTTACGAAGCCGTCAACCAAGCATTCTGTACATCAAACTAAGTAACTCTACGCAAAAATTATTGCTGGGAAACGACTTTTTTTTTTTGGGGTGGAAAATCACGATTTACGGTAAAACTCAATGTAACGCACTCAAAACATTGTACTGATGAATGGATTTAATAGTACGGGGGTCGTGGATGAAAATGTGATAAAAATCTTGCATTAAAAATATGTATTAAAAAAAAAAAACTTGTGAAAAAGTTGGAACTTTGACCTCCAATATCTCCGTAACTAGAATGTTCCCAGGTATGGTCTAGAACAAAAAAAAATATCGAAATGACGGGGAGAACAAGTGCCTTTCGACTTCGGGGTCTATTTACAACCTTTATGGAAGTTTGTAACATTTTTAGCATGATGTTATCGGCGAATAGACTAGAGCTATTTTAGAACATTTTCTATACATAGATACCGGTTCTCAAGATGATATTTATGTATATTACATCCCACAGCACATCAGTACAATTTGTAAAGCAAAACCCTCATTCTCTGAGGAAATTGCTTTCGATCGCGTACCAGAGAGTTTTCCTGTCTAGACGTAAAATATTTGACGCTGCGAATAAGATTTATAAAGTATTTTATATTGAAATTTGAAATTGGAACGATAGGACATAAATCACAACAAAATTCAATGATTGTAAGATAACACCACGCCTGTAGTTTATGAAGAGTTAGACAGAGATCAACTTACTAGTTTTAGTATATAGAGATTTCGCCAAATTATACAAATAAATAAAATTGAATGAATAATAATAGTAATGTACACTGGTCAGCAAAACAATGTATCACACTTTTAAAATTGCAATAACTTTTTAAGTACACTAGATATACATTCGAAACAAAAAGAACTCGAAAAAGAGTTTAATTTTGTTCACAAAAACTTCAAAGAAAGCTGATAAAAATTAAAAAAAAAACGTTTTTTATTTGTGTATCTTTAACTTCTATTGTTTTAAAAAAATGGAATTTTAAAAGTGTAGTGTTTAGTTTTGCAGGCCAGTGTATATGGGCCAAAAGTCTGACCGCCGGTCTTACCAAAGGAGGAGGAGGAGATTTGTATTACCTAGTTCTAACTGGGTTGTGGAGGTCAGACAGGCACTCCATTTTTTTTTTTTTTAGATATGACCACTCGCAGTTGCAACTCTCTAAGGTTGCTTGACTGCTTAACCGGACTTTCCTGTGGTGGCCAAAAATTACTTTAAGGCCCCCAGCCAGGGCTGCAGGCAGCTCCATTTACAATACTGGTATTTAGCTGCATCCGGTAAGACTGGAAGCCGACCTCAATGCTGAGAAAAAGCTACATAAATAATGATGGTACAATTACATGGTAATTTCATATCTTTCTGGCTAACTCAAACACGTCATATTTTGATCCGTGGGAATGTAAATATTGATTGATAAACTTGACTTGAATAAATCAAATATTGGCTGCTTATCTCCGGTAAATAGATGTCAAGATAATTTGAGCTTTGGAAGGTTATAGATAAAGTGGATTTAACTAGAATTTGAAGATAGCCTGTAACCTTATGTTAAGGAATAATGCCTCATCATCATTATCCAGAGCAGCGGTGGCCCAGTGGTGGCGGCCCCGACTTACGAACAGTAAGTCGTGCTTTCGAACCCAGACAGGCGCATTACTTTGTGTAATTTATTTCATCACGCTGCTATCAAAATGGTGAAGGAAAACATCGTGAGAAAACCGGCATGTCCTTGAACCAAAAAATACCAGTCAGCACTGGGCCCGCGTGGTGGATTATAGCCCATTCCCCCTATAGAGTGGAGGCCTGTGTCCCAGCAGTGGGAACATTAATAGGCTGATGATGATGATGATCATTATCCTGCCCTTATTCCAATTTAGTTGCAGTCGTCTTCTTTTTCCATACTTCCCTATTACTCGTCACCTCATCAGACACCTCCTCTCTTGCCATATCATCCTTCACACAGTCCATCCATCGTTTCTTTGGACTACCTCTACTCTTATAGCTACGCCTATTTTTAACGATCAACTTTGCAGAGTACCATAATATTTACGGTCATTTTCAATAACTTACAGGTATAAGTTGCTATCTGTCTGTTTGACATTTAGGTTACGGACAGTTAGAAACAAAACGTCACAGAAAAGCTTTCTTTGATTTTTCTATGAATCAAGCGACAGGTAGGTGACGCGGATAGGATATTTCAAGCTAACTTTGTTTATAGAAACACCGATAGCTACGAGACGTGGTATATTAACTGACAGTTATACGTAAGTAAATTATAGAATACGGGACTTATACATTAATTTGTGTGTGCCGGTGATAACGGGCTTCGGATAGGTAAAGAGAGGCTGCCTTACGTTCTTAGGGTCCCGGGTTCGAATTCCGGTAGGAGCAAATGTTTGTGTGATGAGCATGGACATTTGTTTCCGAGTCATGGATGTTTATATGTATAATAAGTATGTGTTTACAAACAAAAAGTATCTATGTATACGTAGTATATCAACTATCTGGTGTCCACGACACAAGCCTCGTTGCTAAGTGTGGCACTAGATGGCGCTGTGTGTAATGTCCACGATATTTTGTTTGTTTTATTTAAAGAATCAAATCAAAAGTATTTTAATTTATCAGTACCTACCTACTTTTGTATGTCAAAAATAACTTGAGGTAGTCCACCCAATCGCCCGTCTACCTTGTTGGTCAAGTGGTTGCAAGCGCAACTGCTGAGCATAGGTCGCCCAGTTCGATTCCCAGGTTGGGCAAAGTGTTATTGGGTTTTTCCATCAGGAATTTCTCAGTAGGAGCTGTGGAGTCTGGATTTGTGCCCGGTTGATGGTAATAGGTTGGCCCCAAATGAAATGAGACTTAAAAATAACCGGCGTAATGTGGATATACAGTGGGCTTCACCCGGGTTCGAACGTAGATGCTTTCAGGGGGGTACCACATCGTGAAGTTACTGACTGTACAGACTGTACTATAAGGTTCACCTCTGTCTCATCCTTCGAGTTTAACCAGCGTGAGGTTATGATACCGTCTCTGCTTTCCCCTTAAGGGGACTACTGGTGCTAAACGCGAGTGTTATAATGCAAAAAAGCATATGATTCACTGCAATAAACAAAACTAGAAAAATATATGATATTCTTCAGGATATATGCTAGTATGATAGTGTTTTGAAAACATAATACAACTAATTTTACTCGATAAAAAAAAATCACGAACTTATCTCTAATAATTTCTTTTAACGAGTAAAAACCATACTAAAATACATGCGATCATTCTGATTTTTTGGCAAATTATTCTACAAGCAACATATTAGCATCATAGTGTTTTATTTTTTTAGTTCAATCAATAGATTTTTTGTAAATTGCAAAAAAACACTCATTTCGCACTATTTGGCTCGCAGTGACTGACGTAACAACCACTTTGTAGTGCAAGCTGATTAGAACTTTATATTTCAAACAAAGTTTGAACCACCACAAATAGAGTTGCTAATTTAGCTCCTGTAGTCGCCTTAAAGGAATAATAGCGTGATATGCCACAACAAGAGATTAAAAAGTGCCAGCGGAAACAATTAGTAAAATGTTTGCGTAATCATTCTTAGTAAATAAATTGATAGGGTGACACACCCAGTTAGTGTCCGAGACAATTTTAAATTAATGCTTTATTTATTGCATGTAATTTTTTCGTAATGTAGAAATATGACCTTGGTTCGCTTATGCTATTGATCTTTGATTATTAATTTAAAGTTCGAATTTTGGCAAAAAGCGAATGAAGGGTTGTCCAATTACCCAGTAATTTGGTTGTGGAAGTCAGATAAGCAGTCGCTCCATATAAAATACTTCTGCAAAATTCAGCTGCAAAGGCTGAGCAGATTATGATGAAAAAGCTTTTTATGTTACAATACCTTCTTGATGTCACCATACTCCACAGGACCAATTTTAGTTTAATTTAGATAATTATGTATGTCTTATTTTTAAGCTTTTTTCATGTGTAAGTACTTTTTTAAACAACTTTGTTTTATTGTTAATAATTAGTCGTTTTGTTTTGTTCTGAGCGAAACAAATAAATACTTTTTCTGTCATTCTTATTTATATAAACTAAGGTTACCCAAAAAATGGTCACACTGGTAGTGACGTCACAAATCCAAGTGGAAGCGATAGATACAAATGTCAATAAGAGTGAGTGAGACAAAAATATTCGAATGCCATTGTTGACGAAAGTAATAATTTTTTGACGCATTCCGGCGAATTTAACGATGTACTATCGAGGACACTCCCGCCTGATCACCACTAAGCTAATTTTTGCTTGCACTTAAAACATAGAAACGCTCTCTGTCCCCTTCCCGTTTACTTTATATATATAAATAATTAATGAAAAAATACCGATCGGCGACACATGCCAAACGAGAGTTATTGTTATTTTGCGCGCCAAAGTTGACGCTTTCCTAATTAGGCCTAAAGTTTAAGGTGGAGTGGCTCGGCGCCTCTGCATAATTTAAGCGAAAAAAAAATTAACTGATCAGGCGGAAAAGACCACGACTGTACCTAAATCCTTGCTTTATTATTACTGTATTGCGTTGTTACAAAGTACTCTTCGGGTCAAATTAATTATGTTGTAAAAGAGACCAAGCGCGATTCAGTTGCAGTGTAATAACGTTTTATGTTTTTATGCAGCTCAGTAAAGTTCAGGTTTTTTCCGGCACTCGAACCGTTATACAGGATAATATTTGAAAATAACTTGCTTGACTTATGGTAGATGCTCCAGGGTAGCCCGCGAAATTCAAATTTTCTTACGTTTTTTGCAATTTGCAGGTCAATGTCAGGTTGTATGTTGATTAAAATATGATTCGCGGCTGTAACACGTATGTAGTTACAGAATTATAATCATCAAAATCATCAACACAACCCTCAAAGCGCATTAAGGTGCAGGAATGAATTTGACCTTGAAAAAGTCATTGTCAAGTGAATTTCGCGGGCTACCCTGGAGCATTCACCTTAACCTAAGGAGGTTAAGCCGAGCTTTCTTAGGTTAGTCTGTGGATAGGTGACCAACTATTACATACCGAATCAGCTATGCCTCGGAAAGCACGTTAAGCCGTTGGTCCCGGCTGTCATTTGTAGATCTTTGACAGTCATTACAGGTAGGTAGTCAGTGGCCCAAAAGTCTGATAACCAGTCTTACCAAGGGATATCGTATTACCCAGTACTAACTGGGTTGTGGAGGTCAGATAGGCAGTCGCTCCATGTAAAATACTGGTATTCAGCAGCACCCCAACGTTTGTTTGTTCTTAGACAGATGATGACGAATTGAAAATAAATTGCAGACTTACACAATCTTCAAACGATACGTATATTGTTGCTTACTTTTGATTCTGGAGAGTTCGTTCTATAGTTGGTGCCAGTTAAGATCGCAAAAGAGGTCATTGACCCACCTACAGTTAAAGTTCTTAACTTTTGGATTTGGATTGGATTTCAAATCCAAAAATAAGCCTGTTTATGTCTTGAATCGTCATCTATCGTGATCTTCGACATTTTTTCTAATGAAAAACGATGCATGGTTAATTTGTTTTGTTTCGTCGGAAGAGATATTAGGGAAAGGGCAATGACCGCTATTGCGATCTTAACTGGCACCAACTTTGGAACATCCTCCTCCCGAACTAAAATACCTTCTGCTAGGCTGCTACTGAGAAAAATCCAATAGCACTTTGCCTGACCTGGGAATCGATCCTAGGACCTCATGGAAGCAGTCACTTCCTTCTAAAAAGTCTTTATTCAAATCAAGTTTTAACTTAAGTTGTCAGAAAGATATTTTTAAATCCATGGGAACACCCAAAATGTGTACTTACTTAAACTCGAAAGTCCTGTACGTCTGGGGTCGAACCGCAAATATTAAAGAGCACATATTTGTCTAGATTGTAAAATTTGCTATTTCACACTAGCGTGTGAATTGAAGGAAAAGATTTGTCTTTGAATGTCAATATTATTTCTATTTAATGTTTGGAGAACCACCAAGATATGTTGGCATGCAGTTACATGGTCAATATTGGAAATATCCTTTTCAGCACACTTGCTCATAAAATGGCTCTAATTTCACCGCAATTAGGCACATAATGACACCTGTAATCGAACTGCGACTTGCTTTGTTCTTAAAAAAGTTTCGATACAAAAAAGATCGTGTTCAATCGCACAAATAAATTAATGTACCTATTGCTTGCTCATTTCATGCAACTTCGTATTTAAATAGATAATTTCAACTTGTACCTTTTTTAATAAATAAAACTTTCACTCAAATATAACTTTTGTTTTCTCTGTAATAAAGAAAACTTTGAATTCCCCATTTTGTACGTGGCTAAAACGCTATCCGCGAAAAGCAAAAAAAAAAGAAACCTCATTCTTTTAGTCTATGCCCGATCGCCATTGTTAGATGCATAGGAAAACTGATTAATATTTGCCCGCCATTGCGAAAATTTTTTCACAACTCGTTTTCACTGTTGAAAATGATTTCTTTGTATTATTTTCTTCATAAGTGTGTTGAAAAACGTCGTATGATACACGTGTGTATTGATGATTACCGTCCTCGGCTCACCTAACAGCTCGGGTCTCAATGGCGCCACTGCGGTAATCACCAACATTACACACTTGTACCATAATGTACTATTATTTCTTTTCTCATTTTTACTTTCATGTTTGTTTTATTTTTATAAGTATATAATACTATTTCTTGAATTCTGAAGGTGTTCATATAAAAATAACTTGCGTTGCTCTGTATACAAAGATTTTTATTGTTTAACAACGAAACGAAACTATACACATACATTATATTATAAACCAATTAGATACCAAAACATACCTGTAAACAAAGAAACGACATTTAAAGTCTATCTATAAAATATATCTTGGCTGCCACGGTTCGTTCATTTTAATTACTTTTTTTTTTTTAAATTTTTGATTTATTATTTTACTCTGGACGCTCTTAATGTGCACGTCTTTCTACATCGTTCTCACATATATGTATAATCTCAACATGAATGATGTAACCAAGATTTTGTAACAATATTTTGATTTAAAAGAGTGTCCATGGAGTTTCTTGCCCGTTCTTCTCCATAGAGATCTACGTTAGGGAACGGGCAACTACAGTACTTTCTCAAGTTATTATGCCTTGTGACTGTGACTGTAGCTTTGCTTTTATTGTATTTTCGACTTTCAAAAGTGCCGTAATGGTCTAATTGAAATAAATGATTTGAGTTTGAGGATCACTCTGTCCTTCACAATTCTTTATCTCACAAAGATATTAATTCATTTTAGAAAACACATTTTTACAGAAATGTCAAATGTCAAAATCTCTCCCTTTTAACCATAAACTAAACATAAAATAGCTTACAAACTCAAAATGAAAGCAATACAAAGTATTGTCTTTACATGTATGGGAATTAGCTCATAGCATTTAATCAGAGACTGCCTTGTTGGTCCAGTGGTTGCGATCGCGGCTGCTGGGTATGAGGTCCTGGGTTCGATTCCCGGGTCGGGCAAATTGTTATTGGGTTGTTCCATCAAGAATTTCTCAGTAGCAGCCACGGAGTCTGGATTTATGCCAGGTTGATGGCAATAGGCTCCCCTTTTACATGGGATTTAAACATAACTGGCGAATTGGGGGTGCATATTAGGTACACCTCTGCCTAGCCCTTTAGGGTTTACAGGCGTGCAACCTCATCTTATTTCGTCAGTTATGTTTTTGGTTTTTACTTTTTATTTATCAACGAGACTAGTTACATATTGATGAGAGTTGAGTGACCTCCCTTATCACGATTCTCAGATAGTTATCAGACTGGGACGAAATAAAAACAAAAGATAATGAGATTCTTTATCACTTGTCAAAAAAGATATAAGTACCTACTACAACACTACAATGCAATTCTTATCATATCGGTTAACGATTACCTTCCGCATTGGTTAAAAGAGAAAGAATTTAGTTTTGTTTTCTGCTCTTCATAACTATGGAGGTAGCAAAAATCACAGGTAAAAGCATCTCGCAGCGTCCGTCCGTCTCATGAGGACAGAGGGGTAATTCACGTAATTTTATGACGCGCCGATGAAGTTGTAGTGCAGTTGCAGTCAAGTTCGAGTGATAAACGGTTTTCTTGTAATCTTTGAACCGCGCGTAAGCTGCGCGTCAACTGTACGACAACCAAACTCTACGAAACTTACTTATGGTGACGCCATGTGAGAAAAAAAATATTACTCACTAAATAATCTAATAGAATCGATTACATTTCAATGAATATGACGTTATTAAAATAATACCCCAGTACAGATTTTAGCAGCAGTACAGCTTTTTCTTACTTAGTAGAATACCGATCATGTTGCGTTCCGATGCACGCACCAAAGACGCGCAACAGTAGAATGCCGTTATTGCGCTCGCGTGACGCGAACTTGACGCGAGCGTGTCTGACAGCGGTAGAGAATACGAAAAGCGTTGTTTTGATCGAAACTTAACTGCAACTGCACTGCAACAGCACTTCTTTAGTTACGTGAATTAGCCTACAGGCCGTGTCGCCGGCGCGTTCCTGTTCCACCGGGGCAAAAAACTTGTAAACTAAGCGACAGCGCGCTAAGAGCACCCCCAGTGGGGTACGAGCCTAGGCTTAGGGCGACGCGGGGGGTGGGGGGGGGGGGCAACAAGGGGACAGACTGGATCTGAGTGAGATTATTATTTAGAGGCAGATTTAAAACTACTAGCTCAGCCATGGTTGATAAAAATAATGTTTCTTTTTTTTTATAGGGTTTATTTGATTTAAATCGGATTTTTTTTATTTGTTTTTAAAATTTGATCTTTTTTTTTTTGGAAGTCAGCTATTAATTAAATAAAGACATAACATACTGTATATATTTTCTTAAAATCTTAAAAAAAAAAACACACTATCATTCTATTGAACAAGAAAATTAATTGGTTTAGATTTTTCAAAAGGAATACTAATTTGGCTAAGCGGCCAAAAAAATAAATAAGAATTAGATTAATCCATTTCTTATTTTGCTGTGCACCAAATTGAATGCCGAAAATATTCTTTCGACCCCAGCAGAAGAAGCAACTGTACATAGCAGTTGCTTGATTATATCCAATTCTTCTTCTTTAGTTATACATTTTTTTATAATTATTACGTATTGCTATACGCACCAATCAGTAGGGGTAGTTTTCTGTATGACTTGTGAAAGACTCCGTGAAAGGCTCATCTTTTGCATTTAAACAAAAAATGCTACTCATCAAACTAATTCCAGTCTATCCTTCATTTTCTTGCAAAAATTGCAAGAAAATTGCCACATTCCTACTTCTGGTGAAACAAGGACGCTGGCTGCCAGTATTACTTACCTGACCATTCTCAAGAATAATACCAATAAGTAGGGCCTTCTAGGGCCTCCTAGAGCGAACCCTCCCAGCCTTCCCACCCACATCCGCCATGAAAATACCTTTAGTTAGTCGCCTTTAGTACCGGGTTATACAATACCCCTTGGTAAGACTGGTGGTTGTCAGACTTTTGAGCCACTGGTTACCTGTACAACAACTGTCGAAGATCTACAAAAATGACAGCCGGATGGATGATTATACTATAGGAGTATTCAAAGTACACGCAACCAGCCGCTTTGAAAGACAAAATTTAGAAAACCAGTAATTCGTAACTTAATCCCCCGGTATCATCAATTTTAATAAGCCTCTGACCGCAAACTTGGGACAGATAAATTGAAGCTGGTTACTTCAGAATCCGCAACAAAATTAATTAAAAGCCGAATTAGAGGGAGTACGAAACATAATTGCTTCCTCTTTTCTTGAATGCGGAAGATTACCGCCAAGCAATAAGATAAGATGGTAAATTGAAGAATATAATTATTATCACGTAAAACTTACATTTCTATTCATATTCATATTCAGCTATAATAAAGGGTGTAAAACACCTTTTCACGAAGCCCAAAGGCACTTGTTCTCCTCGTCATTGCGATCATTTTTGTTCTACACCATACCTGGGAACCTTCTAGTTACGGAGATATTGTGGTCAAAGTTCTATCTTTTTGAATTTTTTTTTTTAAATACAAGTTTTTAATGTAATATTTTTACTTTTCACCTCCACGACCCGCGTACTATTCAATCCATCCATCAGCACAATGTTTTGAGTGCGTTACATTGAGTTCAACCAGAAAACATAACTTTTCACCCCAAAAAAAAGTCGTTTCCCAGCAATAATTTTTGCGTAATGTTACTTAGTTTGATGTACAGAATGCTTGGTTGACGGCTTCGTGATGAGGTGGCTTACACCCTGTATACAGCAACAACAGTGATGACCTAGTGATGTGGCTGTCGGAATGTCAAGACATAGTTCTCAAGAGCGAACCCAAGACACGCAGACGCAACAAAAAGTATCTGGATGTAATATATCAACTATCTGGTGTCCACGACACAAGTCTCGTTGCTTAGTGTGGCACTAGATGGCGCTGTGTGTAATGTCCAGTGATATTTATTTATTTTTCAGATTAATATGCGTATTGTATAATTTATCACATGCGTCGGTGAAGGAAAACATTGTGAGGAAACCCAACCAGCATGCCTGAGAGATATTTCTCGACGGCATGTAAAGCCAAGTCAGAATCCCATGGGCGGCATAAAAACTCTGACACCGGGTTAGGCACTCACTCACTAACCGCACGATAACGAAAAAAGATATAATATTCCACTGCTGGGACACAGGTTTCCTGGTTTATGAGTGGGAATGGGCTATAGTCCACCACGCGGGCCCAGTGCGGGTTGGTAGATGTCACATGTCTTCGAATTTTTGGTTCTAGGACATGCCGTTTCCTCACGATGTTTTCTTTCACCGTTTTAAGAGCTGTGGTGATGAAATGAATTCCCAGTCTTGTTCGGGTTGGTCTATGTTACGTGTTCTTTTTACTTGAATCGTGACACATACAATCGATTTTTTACAGTAACATACAAAGTAAGTAATATCATGCCTGCATTCCCCGTAGGGTAGGCGCACCCATTATTCGCCAGTTATTAATCGCGTATAAAATCTAGACTCGACTTTTATAAATTCGGTTTTCATTTGTTTTTTTGTTCGGTAAAACTGATGTGTTTTTAAGAACGTTAGTGTTTATGCGAGTCTTTCGGTATATTATGGTTTTTTTGAGTGTTATGATACAAAATTATAATACAAGTTCAAATTAGATGGCGCACTCCACGCACGTGATGGGTATCGATAACATGGAACTCCTGATGGACTCTTCCGAAAGTACCAAACTCTGTGCCAAATTTTGAACTGACTTAATTTGAATTGTCATAGACATGCTAAGAAGTAGGAGATGGGTATCGATCGATTGACATGACAGTGATAGCCTAGTGATGTGACCGTCGGACTGCCAAGTTATAGGTCTCGAGTTCGAACCCAAGGCACGCACCTCTGAATTTTCGGATTCATGTGCGTATTGTATAATTATCACTTGCTTCGGTGAAGGAAAAACATCGTGAGGAAACCAGCATGCCTGAGAGATATTTCTCGACTGCATGTTAAGCCAAGTCAGAGGCCCATGGGCGGTATAAAAACTCTGACACCAGGTTAGGCACTAACCACACGATAAAGAAAGAAAGATCGATCGATTAAACAACAAAGTAAAGGATTAGGTTTTCAATTCATTAAAGAGTGTAATTATCAGCTGTTAGTCATTCAAGCAAGACGATTCATTGACCATCAGGCCACCATTAACTAACTGGAGTCGATTCACTCTCTAAAAATATCTTTGCTCTGACTACTAGGTGACTCTTGTTGGTTTAATTTACTTTACTTGCCACTGATTTCCGATACCTACTAAAGATATTTTGCAATTTTTGTGTTTTTGTTTGATTGACGGTTGTTTTTTTTTTTGCAAAAAAAAACAACCGTCAAACCGTTTTTTATTTTGTAATTTTTTAGTTGCGTTGTAACTTGTAGTCATCATCAAATGGAATAAGAATCATAGAAAAACCAGTGAAGATACAAAAGAAAAAGATACGCATAACCTCCGGGGTTTTTAGAGGTCGGTTAAAAATGTTGACTTTATCAGCTAATCTTCATACTCATTGACAGAAACTGGTTACTATTACCGAGTTACATCTGGTCTGTCGACCTGTCACTACAACTTATTGTCAGTTGTTAATGTAGCAAAGAAAAAAAATTGATAGGTAGTTATTTTTTTGTTCTGAACTAACGAACCGGAAAGTACGCAGGATTTTTTTAGAGTGTTGAGTTTGGAGTTCAAATTACTAACGTTACTTGGCAAAACACCGAGAGAGTTGGATAGAAACGGGGGAGCCCCTTGCCTAGGAGTGGGACCGAATAGGTTAACGAAAAAAACTAATATTCCTAAAAGAGCCCCCTTAAAATTCTTCATATGATCGCAGACGCAGTTGCTGTTGGTGAACCTATATTAATTAATAAATAAATATTATGAAATTAATTATGAATTGTCACTTCGGACCATTTTACAAATTGTAGCGTAATTATTATTATTATTTCGTTTATTTATTCTATAACATATTTTTAAATTTTTAAATATTCCTAATATAAAACAATATAAATAAAAACATTTAAAAATATAAAAATAGTAGCCCACCAGCGCTGGGAACAGGGTCCGAGCTGCAGGTGGTCAGGGCTCTTGAGAGAGGAACCTCCTAACAATACGTGCCGTGTCCAGGAGTACTGCTTTCTGAATCAAGCCCTTGATCCAGCTGCCAAGCGAGAGCCTCCTAAGATGTTGGTCGAGGCTCTTGGCTATTAAGCCATTGGCCGACACGACTATCGGCACAATGACTGCTGTACTCACGTCCCACATGTCAACAACCTCGCGAGCCAGATCTAGATATTTAAATTGTTTATCTTTTTCTGCTTTCACGAGGTTCTCGTCATGCGGGACCGTTATATCAACAATCATTGTGCGACGCTCCAATCGATCTATCACCACAATGTCAGGCCTATTGGCAACAACAGTCCTGTCAGTGATGATAGGTCGATCCCAATACAACGTGATATTACCATTATCGAGAACTGGGTCGGGCGCATACTTATAGTATGGCACTTCTGATTCCACAAGGTTGTACTTCAAAGCAAGTTGCTGGTGGATAATCCTGGCAACAAGGTTGTGTCTATGCAAGTACTCTCCGTTAGCCAGACTAGAACACCCAGAAATAATGTGTCGGATCGATTCTCCCGGACGGTGGCATGCCCGACATATGTCAACCGTGCCATCTTTCACAATGTATTTCCGGTAGTTATTCGTCATCATAACTTCGTCCATTATTGCACAGACAAAACCTTCGGTTTCTCCGAAGAGGTCACCAAAGCGCAGCCAGGATACGGACGCTAAGAAGTCTACATCCGGGCCATGTAGGGCCCGGTAAAAGCGTCCGTGAAGCTCCTTGCCCTGCCATTCCTCCTTGCAGTCATTAGTGTCTAATACTTTAGGCTTGCGCCAGTTCTCGTTAGCCAGGAAGAGCGGGGTGAGGCCCTTGTCCACTGAGACCACATCTCGGTGCATCTCCCCGTCAGCTTCTAGGAAGTATTCCCTGAGACTGCATACCTCACGGTTGTGTAGGGTCTTAGCATTTAAGAAGCCACGACCCCCGCACTTCCGCGGGATATACAGTCTCATCACCGACGACCGTGGGTGATGCATTCGATTTGCAGTCAACAGTGTGCGTACCCTCCTATCCAGGGCATCAAGTTCCGTCTGAGTCCATTTGAGTATGCCGAAGGAATACATCAAAACCGGCATGACCCAACCGTTGAAGGCGCGCACCCTGTTTCCGCCTGACAAAAGACTGCCTAGCACCTTATTCAGGCGGCCAAAGAAGCGCTCCCTCAACGATTGCTTCATGTCAGTCACGTTGATGCCTAACGCTTCTGACATACCCAAATACTTGTAGGTTTCTGTTGAGGAGAGGGATCTAAGGTGTATGGAATCCGAGAGTTGAGTTCCCACGGATTCCATAATCTCTCCTCGCTTTACATGCATGACTGCACATTTGTCCACACCAAATTCCATCCTGATGGCGCTACTGAAAGTTTCTGTTACCTTCAGTAGCTTCATCAGTTGCAAATTGTTGGGGGCAAAGAGTTTCAGATCATCCATGTAAAGAAGGTGAGATATGACCTGACCATCTTTCCTCAACAGATAGCCTAGACCTAAACGCTCCAGCAGTGTGCTGAGAGGGTTCAAGGCTAGACAAAACCACAATGGACTCAGACTATCACCCTGGAAAATACCACGCTCGATCCTTATCGGTTCGCTGTTCCCTTGGATCTGTCGACATCCTGGATAGCGAAGAACCGTTCTCCAGTGCCCCATACATGACATCAGGAAGGTACGTAGAGTTGCATCTACTTTGTACAACTCCAGCACCCTCATGAGCCATGTATGAGGCACGGAATCATAGGCCTTCTTATAATCTATCCAACATGTAGACAGATTCTTTCGGGAGCGGCGAACCTGTTGGCTAATGGCCATATCAATGAGGAGCAGCAATATCATTATTATTATTATTATTATATATTATGAATAATAATAATATTTTCGAATAGCGCAGCGGTAGTGTGGCTGCCTGACGTTCTTAGGGTTCGAATCTCGGTTGGAGCAAATGTTTGTGTGATGAGCATGGACATTTATTTCCGAGTCATGGATGTTTCTATGTATAATAAGTATGTATTTACAAACAACAAGTATATATTTAGTATATCAAGTATCTGGTGGCTTAGTGTGGCACTAGATGGTGCTGTGTGTTAATGTCCAGCGATATTTATTAATTTTATTTATTATTCTATTATGAGGAATTATAAGAAAGAAAAGCGAGTGAGGAAGGACTAAGATGAGTAGCTGAAAATGAGCTATGGATGACATGTGGGAATTCTAAGGGTCAACAGCAATTCGCCCTATTTTGCGGTCTTCGAAAAAACCATCATTGGGGTATATCCATCTTCTTTTCTAATAATAATTTTACTGCAAGTTCTAACTTTCCAAGCAAGTGAATTATAAAAGTATCTGCCTGGGAGAGCCTACATGGAGATGCAATTGACGGTTATTTCAGTCTTTCATCATTCTGATTGAAAAAATATGCCATGCCATGCAAATTGCCTTGTTTAAGAAAACCTCATAATGTGGCAAAAAAAATAGCCAGCCAGCAAGATGGTAGTGGGAACTACTCGTTGTGGTTTTAAAAAAAATCTTATTTGATAAAACTGCCACTTACATTATATCCTGCATTGAAACCTCTTTTTCCCGCCGACCACCCAGCCATTAACATCGCCGTTGCCAGATATTCTCGTGTTGTTCAAAAATATGTTAAGAATAAAAACAAAAGCCAAACTCCATTCGAATCAATTCAGCTTTCCTTTGTTTTAAAGCTAGCGCAATTCGCAGCTGTGTTTAAGTATTTTTTAGGGAGTCGAAACGGTTTCTGAAGAAAAAAACAGCCTTAAAGTTAAGCTTTTGAAAGGTTTAAAGAGTATATAAATTCCTTGTGTATTTTTTCGGAGGATTAACTGCGGTTCAGCTGATTTCGGAAATGTGGCCTTAGTCAAATGGAAGACAATCTTTGTTAAGATAAATTGGCTTTTTAAGATAGATTAGATTTAAGTCTTGGATCATCTTCATTATCATCATCAGCCTACAAGCAGTCGACTGCTGGACATAGGCCTCCTCAATCGCACGCCACTTAACTCGATTCTCAGCAACTCTCATCCAGTTGCTATCAGCCACCCTGCAAAGATTGTCGCTCCACTGAGCTTTAGGGAGTCTCACCTCACGTTTGCCGTTTCACGGTCTCCACTCAAGAACACGTCTACGCCAACGTTCATCGGTTCTACGGCTATATGACCGGTCTATTGCTACTTCAGCTTACTTATTCTTGTCGACAACTCTGGTTCGACATGTCTTGGAAACAATCAAGTAAAATAGAGGACTCCGGTCTCCGGACTCCGTGCAAATGCGGTTCTCCCAACCAGACTATGTTAGACCAGGGCCCATCACTTGCTAAAATATCCAATGTATTCCTAAACTGCACATTAGGGGACTTAAAAATGCTACAGACGCCGCAATTAACGTGGTCACCTATATACTAGGTTCAAGAAGTTCTATATTCGATAACATCGAAGAAAAAGATGTAAAAATAATATTCGGCATTTTGGAATATAAAATTTGATTTCCCAAAAAGTTTCTGTGATCTCATAAAAAATAAGATTCAAGCGCGAATATTGAGACTACAGGCGACTTTTTTTTTGTTTTTCCCAGTCTATCTCCAGATCTCCAGACTGTTTTCTACAAATATTTGATAACACAGACGACAGAATTATTGTTCTCCGAGGACACTATATCTACCCAGGTCCCAGACGTTCCGTTTAAGATAATGATATGAATACGTTTTTGGAATGAATCCAAAAACAGGAGAATTGATATATTCTGTTATTAATAATGTAGAGTTCGGCAAGATTGAAGTGTTCTGAAGTGCATTATTATTGGCAGAGTGACTTGTATTTTGTTTGTGATTGTTATGAGCATGATTCAATATCTTCTATTAACATCTACTTCAGTAAAGGGAGGAGGTTCTCAAGTTGGTGTATTTTTTGAATTAAAAACTTCTTTAGACGCGTTGAGCAGTTTTGGATGAACAAAAATCATGGAACTCGCGTCATCATTCATTTGTGCTCGCTAAATCTTGAAAACGGCTGGGCCGATTTAGCTAATTTTGGTTTTTAAATGTTTTTCGTAGTCCAGGGAAGGTTTAAAAGGTGAGAAAAAAAAACAACACTTCTTGACAAACCAAAAATAATTCAAAAATAATAATGTAATAGCTTGACTATACAATTAACAAGTTACTTAGTTTTCACTTCTATCGGCAGTCCCCAAAGACTGCCGCATGTTTTTTTTTTTGCAAATTTTTTTTTGTGCTTATTACGGTTTTTCTCTAGTGCAAATAAACAGTACCTATGGCTTCGTATTGTGAGCCTTTTAATTTCAAAAGTACAACAAAATTAAATTAAATTACTTACGGGATCTGGGAATCAAGCCAGTTGTTTATGATCCAGAGAACGTTGCGTTATTAAAGAATATCGCTTTTTGCCTTCGGGTAGGTTTTTTTGTGATATTTAAAAAAATATAGTACCTACCTATTGCTTTCTTTAATTTCCAATTAATTTCAAATGAGACGTTCACTTGCTAATATCTAAAAAATACTAAACGAAATTGTGGATTTGCAGTATAAATACCATTATAAGTACCTAATAAGTTTATAACTAAATAACTGCTCACAAAAACGGTTATTATTCACAACATCACATAACATTCTTGGAGTTTATACACAACAAAAAATATCAAAAACACGAGTAAAACCGCGATAAAAGCTCATATAGCAAGTTATTTGAGTACTACGTGATCATCAAATTAGTAAAAGGGGTACCAACAAGTCGTGTGAGTACTGGAATGGCTCAAATACATGAAAACAGAAACACGAAGGAATTTGACACCAAACCTTCGACGAACGCAAAACCAAAACATGTTTTTCTTAGTAACTAAGAAACTAATTGTATTAAAACTATTTAATTCATGTAATGCTTTTCGAAAACTTGTTTATAATCAACAAAATAAATAAATTCCATAACCATTCAGAATCAAGATACGAAAATCTCAAAAACAATTACGGACACAACCATCAACTGTGCCTTTCACCCTAATAAAAAGCTGTTTTAAAAACTTACCTTTTTAAGAGAAAATGGCCAAAAAAAACACACTAAAATACACAAAACACAGAGGAGTACACGGCAAATTGATATAGTACACAAAAGTACACAGTTATAATACACAACACTCGCGTCGTTCTCGAACCGAGGGTTTACGAAGACTGAATCTGAGCGAGCGAGCGTGGTTCGTCGGTGTTGCCGCTTTTGAAATCAAAAGCTCCCGAGAAAAGCACTGGCTTTATCCTACTACGGAAATGTGGGGTAATGGTTCTTGTTACTTTGGTGTGTGACTGTCAGAATTTCGCATATGGGTTCGATTCTCGAGTTGCAATGTTGGTGTATTTGTTAAGGCTTGAAATTAGTTGGAGTTGAATGTGTGTTTTTTTTTAATAGGAGTTGTTAATAAAACTCCTGAAATTTATAACGAAATACGTTTTTCTTGCTACCTTTTATTTGCATTGTAAAATGAACTCTGGATTCATACAAAAAAAAAAAAATACCACGCAACCTAAATAGAAAATGTGAGACGGGTAAAACTTGTACCTATCTTATCTTACACGCTTATCTTATATTACTCTGACACACTCACCTAGAATAATACCTTTAGAAAATCACATAAAAAAGGATATTTTTATCGTATTAAATCCAAATAATGCAATTATTTAATTCTATCCACGGGCCCAAAAACAGTCTCCCCTCAATCTACCCCAATAGGCGAGATAACAAAAAAAAACTAATTAGTCCGTCACTTAGATTATCAAAAAATATTTGACCCATGTTTTTTCTTTTGTTACGTAAACCAAAATTGACGAAGATACGACGCTTTTAAAAATCTCAATACGTCACGCCATGGTATAATTTTTAGCTAGTTCTGACGTCACGAGCCTCCACTCCCGAGTTTTGATGCGTTTTATCTTTGTGAATATTCATTGATTTACAAAAACAAAAAATACGTGTCCATTAATTTCCAATACTCTAACTGACGGACTAAATAGATTTGCCATTTTTTGATACTGTCGTCATGCCTATTACCCACAACTCAGGGAGAATTTCCCCCCTCACAACACTCTCCTTACTACCTGTATCACACACACATAGACAAAGCTTTCACACGCCTCGTATACACACACAAGGGCGTCACACACACACCCAGAGATAGAAAGAGACAGCATGATGTAAGTGTGTGAGGTAAGACAGAGATGCAAGTACAGGATTTGTAGTGTATGAAGTAGAAGGGTGAGTAGAGTTCCTAGGTTTTTGGTGTTTGATGTTTTTCGTTGAGTGGCTCGTGGCGGTGGCTAAGTGTGGGAATTGCTGAGGTCAGTTTTAGGATGGGTGTCCGTTTTGAGGGTTCCGTATCGAAGGGTAACCAACGGGACCCTATTACTAAGCATCCGCTGTCCGCCCGTCTGACTGTCTGTCAGCGGGCTGTATCTCATAATCCGTATTAAGTAGATATTTAAAGATTGACTGGTAGAGAATGCCTTGTGGCAATAAGTCCGCCTATGTACCACTCTTGTACATGAAGTTTAAATAAATAAATATTTGAAATTTTCACAGAATGTGTATTTCTGTTGTCGCTCTATCAACAAATAATAAAAACAAATAAAAGATGAAAGGGGGCTCTCCAACTACGATGTTACGGAACCCTTCAAGTGCGAGTTCGACTCGCACTTGGCCGGTTTTTAACATTCTTTCGAAGAGTCGGGTAAACTTGACAGGACGCCTGAATTCTCGTAACGGGTAGGTAAAGATATTTCGGTACACATTTCGAATGACATTAAATCTGCTTGAGATTCAGATAAAGGACAATCTTCATGAGCATCTGTCTGCCTTTACCCAAGTATGTTGGTGTCGGCTTCAAGCCTCACCGGATGCACCTGAATACTAGTATGTTACATGGAGCGACTGCCTATCTGACCTCCACAACCCAGTTAGTACCGGGTAATACGATACCCCTAGGTAAGACTGGTTGTCAGTCAGCCTTTCAGGCCACTGACTACCTGTAACGACTGTCACAGATCTATAAATGACAGCCGGGACCAACGGCTTGACGAAAGGAGGGTCGACCTTATGGATATTTTTATAATTATTATTTATTGGGAAATTGACACAGCAAAACGTTCACCATTCTCCTCATTGACTCCGTGGATCCATTATACCTACAGGGTGTCCGGCAAGGAATGGATAACTTTGAAATGACCCATGGCGACGTTCGACGACCCGAATGGCGCAGCGGTAGTGAGGCTGCCTTACGTTATTAGGGCCCCGGGTTCGAATCCCGGTAGGGGCAAATGTTTGTATGATGAGCATGGACATTTGTTTCCGAGTCATGGATGTTTATAAGACGTATAATAAGTATGTATTTACAAACAAAAAGTATCTATGTAGTATATCATCTATCTGGTGTCCACGACACAAGCCTCGTTGCTTAGTGTGGTACTAGATGGCGCTGTGTGTAATGTCCAGTGATATTTATTATTATCATTTATTATGGCCAGAATTCAGAAAAAAATACGAAATATATCTATATTATAAAAAAATTTCATCCGTAGGTGTAGGGCCTGCGTAAGAATGAAGGGCTATATTACATGTTTTTGCTTTAGTAATTTTTTCTCCTTGTCTACATTAATAGCAATAATTCAAGCAGGCATTCTATTTAAGGCAGATACAATTATGAATTGTACCATTATCAAATCTAATTGAAATCGACATTATTTTAAAATTATTGGTCACATATGTATGCATACATTTTTTTTTTCCAACTTGTTTAAACTTTGTTTAAAAATTAATTCATACTAATTTTCCGAAATAAATGAACTTGCTTACAGGTACTACTTATGAAATATTTTTTGTTTTTTTTTTTCTAAATGGCCTTAAAAGTTCTACTAGAAGCCATTTCAAGGTTATCCATTAATTACCGGACACCCTGTATAATATACTTGTCGATTCAAATAAAGGTAAAGTAATTTTCAAGCATTTTTGAATGTTGGTGTTTTCTTCCAGCATTAAAAAATGCAGGGTGCGCTGTTTATGCGCGTAATCATCATTCTCCTGCCCTTTTTTTTTCGGATGTGAAATCATCAAATGACTCCTCCCGCTCTGGGCGGAGCAGGAGGGAGTGTCAGACTTTTACTGACTAAAACCCATCCATGTTCCTTCATCGCCCTTTGTGTTCCGGGGCCACGGTATCTCTTGCGAACAGTCCCGCAGCCCCGGCAGGCATCGGCCCTTGCTTTTTGCTGACTCTCTTTGAGGCGCGCGTGGAACACGAACGCGCTGTCGACACGGCCTGTCGTGATGAGACGGACGGACGGCGAGCTAGCAACTTTCTCCTGCCCATATCCCAATTAATTTGTGGTTGGCGCAGCATGACTTCTTCCTCCATACTTTTTCTATTACTCGTCATCTCATCAGACACCTCCTTTCTTGAAATATCATGCTTTCCTCTACTCTTAAACCCATCCACATTCATACTCAGAACTTTCCTCACGACATTGTCCTCATTCCTCCGCATCACATGTCCGTACCACGACAACCGATTCCCACACAACTGTTCAGTCACTGGCGCCACTTTCAGACTTCCTCTCAAGTACTCAATTCTTATTTTATCCAAATACTTTTTTTTATGTTCAAACAAAGCTGCAGCCTAGTCATAACAAATTGCTCCTCATTCAGCCACTACCATAAATGCAGTGTGGAAACACATCAGTGTCACACGCAGAGAGCATTATTCAGATTTTCATACAATGCCACCTGAAAACAAACTACGTTGGTGGATCACATTGATATACAGGGTGGAATGATACCGACGCACAAGCGGCTACCACTTATTCATGACTTACAGCATTATGAACACCCCAACAGAATATTTTTATCGGTAATTTAAAAAAAAACAGCTTTTTCTTCTTCTTGGCGTGTCGATAAACTCAAATAATACCCGACCAGTAGGACTTTTAAGTATCTCTGTTGACAGCTCGAAATGACATTAACTGGGCTCAGTGTCCATCAATTAACGGTCAAAAGGTTAGTTTCGTATTATGTATGACCCTGTTAGTCACCGTAAAGTGATATCCACTCAGTGTGATACGTAATACCAATATTATGACATAAAATCAACCCGCATTGTCAAGTCAACCCGCGATCATGGCGCTTGCAACAGCGTCGAATATCGGGAGCTCAAAAATAAACAATAATCACGGAAGATATATGTATGTGACATTTTATGTATAGTTATGAACCGTGAAAGCTTAAAACAGTGTTTGAATATTATGACATTCACGGTTGCCATTAAAATTCGGTGTACAACCGAAGCTTGATAGTCACTGTATATCAGAAAGATACGTAATAGCCCGGCTGTATGTAGCCACTTGCACACTGCACAGCTCTGTCGTTGGCTTCGTTTAAATCTTGGAAGGTGCAGGTGGCTGTGCAGGATGGGTAAGAAAGTAGGTGGGGCATATCCTGCAGAGGGGCTCCACACTGACATTGTCTTTGGACGGGTCGATAATACCCCATTTGGCTTGATTACTTCTACAGCGGCCATTTATTTAATCATTGGATGAAAATTCAAAAATAAATACGTTAAAACAACTCACATTTGTTTCCGTTATTTCTATTAATTGTATGCCTAAATACTATTATTATGCTAATATTCATTATGCATAATAACATGCCAACTAATATAATTATAATTACAAAATTAACTAGATAATTATGTCAACATCGACGGTATGCCAAAAAAATATATGGCAAAGTATTATTATGGCAAAATAAATTATGGCAAAATAGTTATGCCAAATACTTAAAGTACTTACGGGATGATATCCGTGATTTTCGCGGGAATACACCCGCGATCATGATGCTTGCAACAGCGTCGAAATATCGGGAGCTCATAGAACCTATAGAAAATCACGGATATCATCCCGTAAGTACTTTAAGTGTAGTAAAAAACCGTGAAAGTCTAAAACAGTTATGCCAAAGTATATCAGGAAAAATAACATTATGCAAAAAGAAGGGATCCCCGTGATTTCCAATTTCCAGCGTCTAGCAGAGTCTAGCTGACTAATCCTTTCACCACAATGACTCAAACTCAAACAATCAGCTGTTTCCGATTAAAGTCAAAATGTATGGAATTTCTGTGTGAGGGGTTAATCGTTTGTGCGTTGGTATTCCTTCTACCCTGTATTAAATCTGAAAAGCCGTGAAGCAGCATTGAGTCATAATGCGTACAAATGCGGATAGCGTTCTCAATAAATGAAAGTGGGATCTAAGTATCCCATGACATATTTATATGACTTTATGATCGATTTCTTGGTACTCATCTAATTTTCAGTTTATTATTCCTGACATGCACTTTGTTATAATAATTAATGTAATTGGACTTTTTTTGTTTTATTTTTTTTATTACTTATTTAATTTGACATGCTTGTATTGTATCCATTGACATACTTAATATCGTAAGGTCCCTGTGACATTTGATGTAATATTATGATTTTTTTCTATTTTATTGTGATTGGTGTGATTTTATTTGATTATAAATGATTTGACATTAATTTATAAAATGGAACTATAATAATACTCTAATTGTTATTTAAAATTATATTAATTGATTATGATTTGCATGCCCAAGTGACGGCAGAATATGGAGAACTAACTTCTATGACAACATCTATGTACCAATTTGTATACCCATGTTTGCAAAGAAATAAATGCTTTGATTTGAAAAACAACTGCTGTATCTCCGGTCTTGCGTAGTAAGGTTTGATTCCTAAGAGCCTAGACAAGTGGCACGGTACCTGCTAGACCTGTCATGATCCGTGCATAAGTACATTTATTATACTTTTCGCCTCGTCCACTTTCATACATCAAAGGTCCTAGCAGGGGGTTACGTCGAATTAAAAATTCTCGTTACACATACATAATTTATGAACATTCAATTCTACACAGTTCTCGTAAGGCGACTGCAGGAGCTAAATAAGCAACTCTATTTGTGGTGGTTCAAACTTCGTTTGTAATGTTGTTAGAAAGAAGTTCTAATCAGCTTGCACTACAAAGTGGTTTTTACGTCAGTCACTGCGGGCTGAATAGTGCAAAATGAGTGGTTTTTTGCGATTTACAAAAAATCTATTGATTGGACTAAAAAAATAAAACACTATCATGCTAATATGTTGCTTGTAGAATTATTTGCCAAAAAATCAGAATGATCGCATGTATTTGAGTATCGTTTTTACTCGTTCAACGAAATTTTTAGAGAAAAGTTGATCGAGTAAAATTAGTTGTATTATGTTTTCAAAACACTATCATACTAGCATATATCCTGAAGAATATCATATATTTTTCTGGTTTTGTTTATTGCAGTAAATCATATGCTTTTTTGCATTATAAAACTCTTCGTTTAGCTCATGTAGTCCCCTTATAAGGCTAGAAAGTACTTACTTGTGTTTATGTACCTAGAGTTTATTATCAAAACAAATACACTACGCTTGCATTTTCCACATATTAATTTCAATTTTCGCCGTGCATGCGAAAAATATCGCGTTTATAGCCTTTATTTATTCGACGGCTATAAATTTTATCAAAATGGCGGCCATCTGTCAAAAGTCGTTTGCACTCCCGTCCGTATTTACCAGGGGAAAATGAAAAACTGGGATTTTTATTATGTGTACTAGTTATTGCCTTTGGTTTTACTTGTATCCTGAGTAAAAAAATCCTATTTAACTTTTTTTGGAAGTAAAGTTGCCCCTCACTAGGAATTTCTGCTGTATCGGGGTGCGTTTACAAACATTTAAACTCACATGTACACAAAAAGCCAGACTCGTAACAACTATCTATAGGCCATATTGTTTTTTATTAGTGATCGATGGCCATATTAAATATTATGTTCCGTGCGGAATTCGAACCAGCAATCAATCGCGCAGCCACTGCGTCAACCGTGCCGTCAAAGACTTGCATTTCCGTATTGGTTTTTTAGGTCACTAATTCATGTAAGCTGAATTAGAACTACTAAAATTCCTTTCATGCCACGAAGTTGAAACTTTACATGTTGGATCAGTTTTGATGGCAATGCAGTGTAAATGATGAGCATGACTTGATGATACATCCAGGATAGGCTCCAGATATGAAAGTTTGTCAACGGTCAACAATATCGTCATCTACCAAGCCTTTTCCCAAACTATGTTGGGGTCGGCTTCCAGTCTAACGAGATGTAGTGACTGCCTATCTCACCTCCACAACCCAGTACTGGGTAATACCCTTGGTAAGACTGGTTTTCAGACTTTCGGGCATCTGACTACTCGTAACGGCTTAACATGTTTTCCGAGGCACGTAGGAAACTCGGTATGTAATGGGTGGTCATCGATCCACGAGCCAACCTAAGCAAGAGCGGCTTAACCTGAAGATTGACCCCAGCGGCTGTTATTAATTTTGCCACGAGCTCTGCTGTATACCTATAAACTAATTGTTGAAACGCGCAGTTCATTTGAATTATTTGCAACCAGCGCCATCTCGTTTCGCTCTATCATAAAAAGAACAACTCATTTAAACTCCGTAAACTAGTTCTACTTCCAACCGATAGGTGGCAGTGTTCAAAGTTTTGATGCTAGTGAACACTACTGCGTGCATTGCGTTTAAATGTCGTTGGCAAAGGGGCGGTGTTGGTAAATGTGTAATGTCCTTGATAGATGGCGTTGTCCTATTTCACGCTTGTTTCATAATCGAGTTGTTGAGATTTTTTGCGAGAGAATGATTCCCTTTGGGTAAAAGCACATTTTTTAAATGTACCTAACAAAGGTTAGAAGCACGTGAGACACATCAGAATAAAAAAATATGAAATGGCGTGGTGGGTCCGACCGACTCCCAACTTTTATTTAATTTATAATTATGCTTTTTTTTTTTTGGTCATAACATAATTGTATATTCGTTTCTTAATTCAGTCGGGCTATTTAGTTTTTTCAATTCATGATATTTCTCCAATGAATAAAAATCTTTAGGTTTCTACTTGGCGGTTCAAAATTATATAATGATAGTTAGCAGCTCCGCAGCAGCCACGCTGTTTCGGACAACTTTTATTTTTCAACACGATTTTGTCGTTGTAGTCATGAATCAATAGATCTCATTTTATCCTTTTCGTTTCCTTTATGGGGACCGCATAAAATTAGGGTTCCCTACCTCAAAAGAAAAAAACGGAACCCTTATAAGATCACTTTCTTGTCCGTCTGTCTGTCCGTCTTTCACCACCGACTTTCTCTCGAACGGGTGGACCGAGCAAGTTGAAATTTCTACCAGATACTGAGGTCTATAATCCCTATTAGGTGTATAAAAATCAAGGTCCTGGGTCAACATGATAAAAAGATATGGGCAAATTTATTTTCGCGAATACTTGTAAGTACCAAAATTTAGCTTAATTTTCAACTTTTTTTTTATTTTTCGGACTTTACCCTTTACTTGTGTTATAAGACCTTGCTTTTAACCAAAATTGACAATTCTAAGTCAACCGGAAGTACCATATAGGTTTTAGAACAAAAAAGAAAACGATTTTACTATTACAAACTTATTATTTGCGGGTACAATAGCCGTTTCTAGGGATCGAACAGCAAAGTTAAGTTTGTCCTTTAAAAGGTTTGTACGGAACCCTCGGTGCGCGCGTCCGACTCGCTCTCGTCCGGTTTTTTTTCTACTTTTTTTTTGTTTCGGCAAAAATAATACGTGACACACTCTGTGAAAATGTCTTGTTTTAGTTTTTGCTGGATAGTTTTTAATTTATGGTTTGTCCTGTACAAGTGTGGGTCCAATAAACGTTTTTCTTTCTTTCTAATAACGTTCAATAGATACAGATCTGTGACTGACGCATAAACCGTGGTGTAAACAGCAGAGTCTTCTAGCCGTTTTCAATAACTTACTTAAGTATAACTGTTAGTTTATACGCCTACGTCTCGAAGCTATCGGTGTTTCTATAAACAAAGTTACCTTGGAATATCCTATCCGCGTCACCTACCTGTCGCTTGATTTATAGAAAAATCAAAGAAAGCTTTTCTGTGACGTTTTGTTTCTAACGGTCCGTAAGCCAAATGTCAAACAGACAGAGATAGCAACCTTCCGGGGCTGCGGGACTATTCGAAAGAGATACCGTGGCCCCGGAACACAAAGGGCGATGAAGGAACATGGATGGGTTTTAGTCAGTAAAAGTCTGACACTCCCTCCTGCTCCGCCCAGAGCGGGAGGAGTCATTTGATGATAACAAGTACGAAAAAAAAGCCAAATGTCAAACAGACAGAGATAGCAACCTTCCATTACCTGTTAGTAAGTTATTGAAAATAGCCGTAAAACAATGAAAGGTCCAAATTACAAACACAGTCATACAGTAGTCATTGCTTAAGAATATTAGTATTCATTTCACTTTTGTGTGGGAATTCTTATGTTGATGTAACAAAACAGTTAGTATAACTCTCAGACAAGCGTCGGACACATGACCAAAAAGTTTTTAAATTAACATTTGAATAAATTTGATAATATACTCAACAGTGCTACAATTTATTCAGTTATGGATGCAGTGGGACAATATTTCTTTATTTTAATAACGGTATGTATTATTTAAAAAGCCAGTGCATTTGAAATGTCTGCGTGTGTGTTTGTGCGACTGACTGCGACTGTCTTGATTCGATTCCCGGTTTTTCATTAGAAATTTCTCAGTTACATGTAAAGCCAAGTAATTCAGAGGCTCATGGGTGGCATAGAGAGTCAGCAACAATGAAGGGGTCCGCAAGGGCCGATGCCTGCCGGGGCTGCAGGACTATTCGAAAGAGATACCGTGGCCCCGGAACACAAAGGGCGATGAAGGAACATGGATGGGTTTTAGTCAGTAAAAGTCTGACTCTCTCTTCTGCTCCGCCCAGAGTGGGAGGAGTCATTTGATGATTTCCCATCCGGAAAAAAAATGGGTGGCTTACAAAATCTAACACCAGGTTAGGCAATATCTACACGATAAAGAAGAATGAGAGTGAGAAGGAGGAGTGCATCGGTTCTCGTGCACTCACTTTGTGCACTAATCTACTTCGTACCTAGATCTATATTGAGATTGGCCACTGTGACATTGTTTGTATCTGTGTAATTTGTGAGTACAGTCGTGGTCTTTTCCGCCTGATCAGTTAATTTTTTTTTCACTTAAATCATACGAAGGCGCCAAGCCACGCCCCCTTAAAGTTTAGGCCTATTAGGAAAGCGTCAACTTTGGCGCGCAAAATAACAATAACTCTCGTTTGGCGTGCGTCGTCAGTGCGCTCGGCCGATCGGTATCTTTTCATTCATTATTTCTATACAAAGTCAACGGGGCGGGCCGAGAGAGCGTTTCTATGTTGTAAGTGCAAGCAAAAATTAGCTTTAGTGGTGATCAGGCGGGAGTGTCCTCGATAGTACCTAGAGGAGCTTGTGGCTTAATAATAACAGACTCACGGGTCAATCTTAAAGGTCAACGTGTGCTTGCAGAGGTCAGTTGGTGACTGTATGAACATCCATAATTATCATATCGAGTTTCTTCCATACCTAGCTAAGCGCTTTATTATTATTAATTTATTAATCAGACTTCGACCAAAAAATTCGAAGACATGTGACATCTACCAATCCGCACTGAGGCCGCGTGGTGGATTATAGCCCATTCCCTCTCATAGAGAGGAGGCCTGTGTCCCAGCAGTGGGAACATTAATAGGCTGATGATGATGATGAATCAGACTTCAAGGAGGTCAACTGTGTTAGTTACAATATAACTTAGCCTATGTTGGTACTTAATAACTAGAACTGATCGGGTGCGATTAGTTAGCGCCCACACTAGCGGGATGTCTTCCCGAGCTGCTATAGATTGCAGGTTAGTGTTGGGACTGCCACGCAGAATGCCGACTAGCGAGGCAGATTCCTTACGCCACAAGTGCCACAGCCAGTTTTTTTTTTTCCCGGCTGTCATTTGCAGATCATTGACAGTCGTTACGGATAGTCAGAAGCTTGGAAGTCTGACAACCAGTCTTCCAGTCAGCATGGGGTAGATAGTAGTCGTACTACCCAGTTAAAATACTGGAATTCAGCTTCATCTGGTAAGACTGGAAACTGACCCATCATCAAAGGGAAAAGGCGGGCAAAAGATGATTTGTGTGTAATGTAAATCCAATAATCTTTCGTCTTTTATCTACACAGGTATACTCAAACCTAATAGAATTGGAAGCAGTAACAGTGAGCACATTCTTGTGCCCCAGGAACAAGATTTCTCCACGTCAACGTCAACCCAGATCATCTTCTTCATTTCTTCAAGACGATGGCACCGGTCAAGCCAGTTGGAAGATCCGGAGTCCTCGGACTTTGGATCTGATATACGATCTACTTGGTCCCAGTAGACCGCAAAAACAGTTGGATCTGCTCAGTGACTCGCAGGAACAGACCCAAGACGATAGAGATGACTGTGAAAGACAAGGTTTTGGCAAAAAGGATCTTAGCTCCGGTAAGTACCTTCATGGACAATTTTATTTCATCATCAGCCACTGCTGGACATAGGTCTCTTCAATCGTACGCCACTTAACTCGATTCTTGGCAAAACTAATTCAGTTACTACCAGATACCCTGCGAAGATCGCCGCTGTACCGAGCCTGAGGGCGTACCACCTTACGCTTGCCGATTCGCGGTCTCCACTCAAGAACACATCTACCACAATCGGTTTTACGGCAAATTTAACACATTTAACCCGCCTGCTTTCAAAGCAAGAGTGAACAGGCATCTTCTGGGCACGCTCGTTCCATCATAGAGCTCATCCATCGCTTTCCATCAGGCGTGATCGAGGTCTTCAGCTTACTTATTCTGTGAGCTATGTCGAAAACCCTGGTTCTCTATTGGATCATCTCGTTCTGAATGCGATCACTCAAAGAGACTCCAAGCATAGCCCGCTCCATAGCTTGCTGAGCGACCTTCATTTTATGGATCGCCCGTACCGTGATAATTTACCCTGCTATAAACCCTGTGAAATTTATTTAAAAACTAATATTTACTTCTGCAGTCCAGAAGAAGATGGGGGGATGAGCTAGACTCTTTCGCAAAGGATTGGCCTACAATCGCACTAGATCGCGAAATGTGTAAGGAGGGACGGCCTTTGCCCTGCAGTGGGACAATATGGGGATATAATATATAATAATAATATATACTTAAGCAATAAACACATCGCAAAGCATCTCAGACACAATCTGCATGGTCAAGGACTTGACCAAGATTTTGTATGAACTCTAAAAGAGGCTGTGGCTACTGATTTTGTTGCGGTTTTTCTTCTCAAAGTTGTCGTTTTTATACAAAGAGTGAAATTTGCCTATATCTTTTTATCGTGTTGACTCAGGACCTTGACTTTTATACACGGAATATGGACTATAGATTTCAGTATCTGGTATAAATTTAAATTTGCTAGGTCCACCCGTTCCTGAGAAAATCGGTGGTGACAGACGGACAAGAATATGATCTTAAAAGGGTTCCGTTTTTTTCCTTTTGAGGTACGGAACCCTAAAAATGACGTGTAAAAACCAATTAACAGAAGAAACTTAATTTATCAATTGTGTTTTACATTTTCAGTAACACAAAACGGTCGAACGAAGAACTTCGAGAGAGAGGATCGAAAATACACTGTATACAACCATCCACCATACAGTCCTGGGCCTAATATACCTCCATACACATCGCAACGACCTCTGAATCCTACAGGACCACAAAATAATTTGGAAGGTAACTATGAGCCAAGTTGACTGTAAAACCAAATAATTCTAAAAGAGACCAGCCCCCGTATTCACAAACGCTACGATTCTATTTGGATTCGACAAGTCGTATGTCTATCTTTTTTTGGCATTACGAAATCGAGCGAGACAGACATACGACTTTCCGAATTAAAATCGAATCGAAGCGTTTGTGAATACGGGTGCAGGCATGATCTAGAATAACTATACTATAAATAGACTTACCCTTTCTTTTGGCTTCGGCCGGAGTCGGGTAATAATCGCAATGACGGAGAAAACATGTGCTTCACTGCATTATGTTGGGGTCGGCTTCCGGCTGCAGCTGTATACCAGTATTTTACAGGGAGCGACTGCCTATCTGACCTCCACAACCCAGATAGTACTGGGTAATACGATACCCCCAATTATTGACAACCAAAAGTAGTGTTGTACTGTTGTTTTACATTACCAAATCTTTTTTTTTGCAGGCAACATTAGGCCTGTTTGGGAGTACATTTTAGAGCCTCCTCAGGTGGACTACAGAGCTGACTTCATTGGTGGTCCCCTTGCATATATAGTAGGGTTTTCATCTGTAAGACCCTCTACAGAAGACCCCCCTACAGAAGGACCCCTTACAGAAGAACCCTTTTCAGAAGCCCCCGCACTGAAAGAACCGGGTGTCCCAATTCAATTCCCCGAAAATAATTCAAGTAACACCACTCGCCCAAAGAAATCTCAACAAGGAAAGCCTACTAGTATTTTTAGATCATTTTTTGATTTGTTGTTAAATTAAAATTATTTTTTTATTAATAATGAAATTTGTTATTATTTTATTTAATAAAAGCCCTCTTGGCCGTTTTCTGAGTCGGTGGCACTTCTAGGGAAGCATTATTTATCTCCGTTAACTCTCACAATTCATTTGACATACAAATAAATAAAATTGAAGAGTCTGTTTCTAATGTCGAAATAACAAGTTTTTACTGAACATAAAAGTATATACGGTACATATAACAAGAACACATTTTTATGACATTTTTGCCTGTCTGTCTGTCTTTTTGTTCCAGATAATATCTAAAACGGGTGGGCCGATTTTGACGGGACTTTTACTGGCATATAGGCAATGTTATAAATAAGCAGTAACAATAAAAAAAGTATTAGGGTTCAGTGCAAAAAAAAATAAAACTTGAAATTGTTGTGGGAAGTAATATTTTTATGATAATTTCAATGGCACATTAAAGGTGCAAGTTGGCAGCGGGCGACACGAAGCCGCCGCAGACGGCGTGTCGTCGCTTCATGACGCCGCGACTAGTCGCCGCCTCAAGTCGCTGCAGTCATGATTTCATTTCATTGTCAGCGACACTACTGATCTGCGGTCGGGCGACACTTACGTCTGCCGCTAGACGATGCGTCGCTAGCTTCATGTCGCTTGCTTCTTTGGCAATTTCATAGAAATACATAGAAAACAGTAGTGTCGCTACGACACGTCGTCTGCGGCGGCTTCGTGTCGCCTGCTGCCAACTTGCACCTTTAGTTTAAAAGTAAGTTATTACAGTCTCGCTAGCTTCACATGTGGCTGCGCTCGTGTGGAGGTCGAAGTGTTTCCTAGCGAATATACTACTGGCATAAAATGTATCCTCACTCAGGTCATGCATAACAGTTGTCTCATCGAAACTCGTTTAGATAAAGGCGTGAAAAGATAAAAAGCAAACAGACATATGGACGTTAATAAATAATAATTATGTGGGTGATGAGAATTTATTTTAAAACTAGCTGTAGCCCGCTTCGTCCGCGTTAAATTATTTAAAAAAATATTGCTTCCCTGTTTAATCGGATTTTGTTAACAATTTCAACCCTTTTTTTGGCACTGAACCCTAAACCTTTTCCTAAATTAAAAGTGGTTCAAGTAACTCCTTTTAACATTAGCTATCTGCCAGTAAAAGTCCCGTCTAAATCGGTCCAGCCGTTTAGGAGATTAGCCGGAACAAACAGACAGACAGACCAAAAGACAGTTTTATTTTTAAAAGACTTTATATTTATGTACTTTATATGCAATCAGTAAAAAAGCTGTTATTTTAAAATTAAAATCAGACACTTCAATTTTATTTATTTGTATAGATATTTGAAATGTGACTGCTGACATTTGTACCATCCACTAATTTACATATTGCGTCAATATGATTAATAGTTTCGATATTTTGTAATTTATAAGCCAGTCAAAAAATATCGCATTATTTAATCATTTATGCAACGTTCTAAAAATACTGAGTCATGTTTTTTCACAATTAACCGATCACAGTTTAACTTGCATCACAAATCACAACAAGCCTGAACGTATCTCCGTCTGCTGAGCAAGTTCTGGATTCAATTTCCAGTTCGACCAAAGTGTTATTGGGTTTTTCGACGGCCACAAAGTCTGCCTATAGGCTCACCTTCCATTACTGTTAGCCTGTGTCATCCCACCCGCCCTTCCCCATTTCCAAGTATTTCAGCTGAGGAAAAGAAGTGGCGGAGCGCCACTCCCCAGCAACACAATAGCTGATGATGAGCAGCATTACCTACAGACGCACATGCAGGCAAATATATTATTACTGCCAATAAGGCCAAATAAAATATAAACAAATAACGCATTATTAATAAGCTGGCAACACTAAACGTCAACATACGTCTTGGTATTTCGTTCCAAATTTCGTTTACAAATAATTATTTTACGCAGTTTTTAAATAGCCTGGAACCCTTTTACAATATTAGATAACTTAATTTTTACCATACCAAAATAAAATGAAGCTTATTAATAAGCATAAACAAAGAAGAAAAAACCTTTGAAAAAACTGATCAATAATGACGTATGTCAAAACAAGCAACGAAATCAAGCACAAATAAATCAAGACAATGTTGACCAGAGCCGCTGCTCAACGCGCACGCCTTTCGCCTCCGGACCCGTCGCTCAGCTCCGTCTCGCCGCAGCCGGAATCCAGCCCCATCGTGAGTGCTGTGACACCGGCCGTGGCAGTAGCGTCGAGCTCGAGCGACGAGTATTTCTCTCCGCCCTCGACGCCACCACCTGCTCGTCGAAGGGGCGGACGGCTTAGGACCCCGAGGCCCACTGGCTTCTGATAGGGTCCCAGCTCCCGGCGGGAGTGTGCAGCGCATGCGATGGACGCAATCGAACAACGAAAACGTCATGCGCGCATACTATGGGGCTACAGAGGGGGAGAAACAACCTGACCGCGTACCGTGCTAGGATGCTCTCTCTGTTTCAGGTGCTTGAGCCAGCTGTCAACGTGTCGGCACAACGACTGTCGGATCAGGTGCGACTCATCCAGCGTAATCGTATGTTGGATGACACCGTACTTGATCGCTTGCGGACTGAAATGCAGAGTAGCCATGTCATTGCCACGCCGCCGTCGCAGGCTGTGGTTCTACCACAGCCTACCACGATACCAAATCGCGATGACGACGTGAGTAGTGACATGGTTACTAATGTAAGTACCCAGTGCAGTGAGGATATGAGGAATGCTTTGGAAGGTGCGATTCGGGAATATCGGTTCATGACACCCGAACTTAGACCACACATACCTCGTTTGCCCATGCATAACAAAAATAGGATGCTGGTGGCTGTTCTGGATTCGCAGTTGTCAAACTATTTTGATAACTGCGAAGACCTCACCGATGTTCACTCAGTCCTGTATTGTGCGGCTGTAGCGGCATGTCGTGTAGCTCATGTCGAATTTTCTGATGACAGAGATACACGGCCAAAACCAGCCGTACCAGCTTGGCAGTACAGGATTGAACGACGTATTGGTGGGGCCAGAGCACTCATCGGCAAACTGATCTGCTTCAGGGAGGGCAATACTCGGCCAAGAGTGATGCGTTTTGTGAGGCAAGCGTTCTCGGGGACTGATATTAGTCCTCGAGACTACATGTCTCGTGTCACAGAGCGCATCGACTTCCTGAAGCAGAAAGTGTATGCATGGGCAAGCCGTATTCGTAGGTATAAGCGACGGGTGGATCGATACACTCAGAATCGCACATTCCGAAGAGATGAAAGGTGGGTTTATAGGTCTTGGGAGCGACCGGACCAAGATGTGGCTGACACGCACCTGCCGGATGATGATGCAATGTGTTCGTTCTGGCGCAGCATCTGGTCGGTGCCTGTCCGCCATGCTGAGGGTGAATGGACTCGGGTGATTGAGCGAGCGTGCGATCCAGTACCAGAAATGGAGGCGATTACCATTAGCCCGGAGGACGTAGCTCGTGCAGTCCGTCCGTTGCCTAACTGGAAATCTCCAGGGCCGGATGGGCTGCACAACGTCTGGATAAATGGCTCACAAGGTCGCACGCACGCCTGGCGACCCTATTCCAGTCAGCCTTAGAGTCAGGGTCACTGCCAGAGTTTCTGACAACAGGTATAACCCACCTGCTCCATAAATCGGGTAGTACTGCGGAACCCAAAAATTATAGACCGATCACCTGTCTCCCGACAGTCTATAAACTTCTTACATCCATTTTGAGAACTAAAATTAGCAAACACATAGATGACAATTCTATCATGTCCGCTTCTCAAAATGGATGTAGGAACGGGTCCCGTGGTACTAAGGAGCTACTCCTCATTGATATGGCCATTAGCCAACAGGTTCGCCGTACCCGAAAGGATCTGTCGACATGTTGGATAGACTATAAGAAGGCCTATGACTCGGTGCCACATACATGGCTCATGAGGGTGCTAGAGTTGTATAAAGTTGATGCAACTCTGCGCACCTTCCTGATGGCGTGTATGGGGCAATGGAGGACAGTCCTTCGCTATCCAGGATGTCGGCAAATCCAGAGGAATAGCGAGCCGATAAGGATAGAGCGAGGTATATTTCAGGGCGATAGTTTGAGTCCACTTTGGTTCTGCTTGGCCTTGAATCCTCTTAGCACACTGCTGGAGGATTCAGGTCTAGGCTATCGGTTGCGGAAAGATGGTCAGGTTATATCTCACCTCCTTTACATGGATGACCTAAAACTCTTTGCCCCCAACGACTTGCGACTGATGGAGTTACTGAAGGTAACTGAAACTTTCAGTAGCGCCATCAGGATGGAATTTAGTGTGGACAAATGTGCGATCATGCATGTAAAGCGAGGGGAGATTGTGGAATCTGTGGGAACCCAGCTCTCGGATTCCATAACACTTAGATCCCTCTCAGCAACCGAAACCTATAAGTATTTGGGTATGTCGGAAGCGCTGGGCATCAATGTTGCTGACATGAAGCAATCGTTGAAGGAGCGCTTCTTTGCCCGCCTGAAAAAAGTATTTAATAGTCTTTTATCAGGTGGAAATAAGGTGCGTGCCTTCAACGGTTGGGTCATGCCGGTTTTGATGTACTCTTTCGGCATACTCAAATGGACTCAAACAGAACTAGACGCCTTGGATACGAAGGTCCGTAAATTGTTGACGGCATATCGAATGCATCACCCACGTTCTTCGGTTATGAGACTGTATATCCCGCGGAAGTGTGGAGGTCGAGGCTTTTTAAATGCCAAGACTCTCTACAATCGCGAGATATGCAGCCTCAGGGAATATTTCCTAGGAGCCAATGTGGGAATGCATCGAGATGTGGTCGCGATGGACAAGGGCCTCACCCCGCTCTCCTTGGCTAAAGAGAACTGGCGCAAACCTCCAGTGCTTGACACTAACGACCGTAGGGAAGTATGGCAGAGTAAGGAGCTTCACGGACGCTTTTTCCGGGCCCTGCATGGGCCCGATGTAGACCTATCAGCGTCCGTAGCCTGGCTACGTTTCGGGGACCTATTCGGAGAAACGGAAGGTTTTGTCTGTGCAATAATGGATGAAGTTATGATGACGAATAACTACCGGAGATTTATTGTGAAGGATGGCACGGTTGACATATGTCGGGCATGCCACCGTCCAGGCGAATCAATCCGTCACATTATCTCTGGGTGTTCTCGTCTAGCTAACGGAGAATACTTGCATAGGCACAACCTTGTAGCCAGGATTATCCATCAGCAACTTGCTCTAAAATACAACCTTGTGGAATCGGAAGTGCCTTACTATAGGTATGTGCCCGACCCAGTTCTCGATAATGGCAGTATCACTTTGTACTGGGATCAATCCATCATCACTGACAGGACTATTGTAGCCTGATACTGATATTGGGCCTGATATAGTGGTGGTGGATCGTTCAGAGCGGCGCGCAATGATTGTTGACATAACGGTCCCGCATGATGGGAACCTCGTGAAAGCCGAGTAAGATAAACAAACCAAGTATCTTGACTTGGCTCGCGAGGTTGTCGACATGTGGGAAGTGGATTCAGCGATCATTGTGCCGATAGTCGTATCAGCCCATGGCTTAATTGCCAAGAGCCTCGATCAATACCTGAGGAGGCTCTCGTTAGGCAGCTGGATCAAGGGCTTGATTCAGAAAGCGGTCGTCCTAGACACGGCTCGTATTGTTAGGAGGTTCCTCTCTCTGGAGCCCTGACCGCCGGTAGCTTGGACCCTGCTCCCGATACCGGTGGGCTACAATTTTTTATATTTTTAAATGTTTTTATATTTTTTTTTGTAAAGATTATTTAAATTGTAATTAATTTGTTAAAAAATAAATAAAGGAGATAATAATAATAATAAAAATTACTCGACCTAACAGAATCCATCTACATCATACTGCAAAAAGCTGCAATTCTAAATACGTGCAGAATTGTTAGAAAATTCATGCAGATAGACGGAAACGAAATAGTACCTCTTCACAACACATAAACATTCACAAAATTACACACCACACGCTACATTTACTTTGGTTTCGGCCCGTAAATGTAGCTGAAAGCCAGTCTAAGGACTGAGAAGAAAAACACTTTCCGATAATAATAATAATTTTATTATCAGAAAATACACATTTATAAGTTTCACAAAAAAAAAACACAAAAACAAATAAAAATGAGCATTTCCAACGAAAGTGAGTCGTTGGTGTCTGTGCTAACTCTGTGTCTGTACTATGTATTATCAAATTACAACATTTTTTCTTATCACATCTTTTGCGTCTGCCCAGCTCTTTTCCCAACTATGTTGGGGTCGGCTTCCAGTCTAACCGGATGCAGCAGTATTTTACATGGAGCGACTGCCTATCTGACCTCCATAACCCAGTTAGCACTGGGTAATACGATACCCCTTGGTAAGGCTGGTTGTCAGACTTTCCTAAGTCGGGCAGTGTTATTGAATTTATCCACCACGAATAGGGTAGATGACAAAAACAATCAAATTAGTCCGTCAGATAGATTTTCAAAAAATATTCGTGCTAAAAATTTTTCTTTTTTCACGTAAACAAAAAAATAAAGACGATACAGTGCGTCGAAAACTCGTGTGACGCCACATTTGAGAACATTTTTTACTCAAATGTGACGTCACAAGCTCCCACTCATGGTCTTTGGCACGTTTTATCTTCGTCATTTTTTATTAATTTGATAAAACAAAAAACACATATCCAATATTTTCCGATAATCTCACTGACGGACTAAACAGAATCATATTTTTTTTTGTCAGAAATCACCCCTATTCCTATGCCCGTTCTCTGGATTTGTTTGGGACTTAAACATCACTGGCGAAATGTGGGTGTACTATTAGGTACCATCTCAACGGACGAAATCTCACCACCAATACGGCTCTTTTTGTTTGCAGCATCCGGCCGCTATTGAAGCGCTAAACTTTCTCTTCCTTTGTCCTTCTTTTTTGTTTTATTCCTATTAGTCAAAAAAAGTGGTCAAACAATAGAATAGAATTTTTGTAAAACAAAGGATAACGTAAAAAAGGGTCGCATATTTTTTATCGTTTTACTACTATTGGTCCGCACACAATTTGTGCGGACCAATAGAAGTTCTTCTTTTTCTTCGTGTCGATGATTCGTTAAGGGTGAACAGATGTGGATATTGTGTGCACGGGATTTTATTTTAAATATGAACAGATTTCGTTCGAGCCCATGGTACATTTCTGGCTAATACTTCGGGGGTTACCGGCGTGATGTATGTAATTTTGTTGACATGGAACACAAACTGTCTTATCCCATGATCTGTCCACGAAGCAGACACAATAGTTAAACAATGGCGTCTCGACCAAATCGGTCATTGTTCATGATTTATGAAGAGTTAGTTTAAATAAAAAACAATTTTCGTACAAATATGTATTAATAATAAAAGATATGGAAAGAACGAAAATACATTTATTTGGCACGTGCCACATGTGCTCACAGTATAAAAAAAAACCAGCGAAGTGCGAGTCGGACTCGCGCACGATGGGTTCCGTACCACTATCTATACAACACAAGACAAAACGGTAAAAATAAACACGCTTGTTGTACAGGATATTTACCCTTAAAATTATTAAATTTTATTTTATTCAGTTTTTAGTATTTGTTGCTAAAACGGCAACAGATATACATCATCTGTGAAAATTTAAACTGTCTAGCGCTAACGGTTCATGAGATACAGCCTGGTGACAGACAGACGGACGGACAGCGGAGTCTTAGTTAAGAAAAAAAAAACCTTAAAAACTAACAGTCGTATAACAATGGCAATACGTTTTGTTCAGTAAATTATAACAAGCGACTTTTTTTCGCACGGTTAATTTATTACAAGAATAATATTGTGGTGACATTGTAAGAAATCGAGATCTCTGATCTAATTTAATGATTAAATATTAGGTGCAAACGGACCCTTAACGAAGCCGTCAACCAAGCATTTTGTTATTGCTGGGAAACGATTTTATTTATATTGGGGTGAAAAATCATGTTTTACGATAGGACTAAATGTAATGCACTCAAAATGCTGATGGATGCATTGAATAGTTTACAAGTCATGGAGGTGTTTAAAGTAAGCTAAAACGTTAAAAACTTGGAACTCAATGGTGTCGGTTCTGTTGTGCACAAACTAAACTTAATTTAGGCTATTGCTATCTTTTTCTCTCTTATAAAACGAGAAAGAGACGGACGTAATTTAGAGCTGTCAAATTTAATTGGAACTAATATTTCCATGAAGGGTGCACGTAAAAACATGTCGACCAAAAACACGGTGAAACGCAAGGCATAACTAGTTTGACATCTCTAACTTAGTACATAGCTATAGCCGTCCTTTTCTCGCACTGCCTTTTAGCAAAAGATAGCAATAGCCTAAATTAAGCTTAGTTTGTGCACAACAGAATCGACACCAATATCTCTGTTACTAGGAGCATCCTAGGAATCACAATGACGGGGAGAATCAGTACCTTTTGGCTTCGTTAAGGGTATTTTTACGTCCATTATATCGTATTTAACATACCGTACTGCATACCTGAGTACTTCGAAGTAAAAAAGACGGTGAATCGATCAAGAACAAAGTCCTTAGAGCGGAAAAACAGACACAAAAAAACGTCTTTTGAAACGCGTGAGCATTTTTCATTATAACACTTGCATCAAAATGTGCTACCAGATACTTTTATTTTACTTAAATTAGACTCAGTGCGCACTTTTGACCTTCAACTAAAAATGCAAGTGCAGTGCAGTTTAATTCCACGCCATTATGGAACCAATTTTAAAATGAGCCAAACAAAATGGCGACTGTAGTTCCAGTTTGGCCACTCACGCGTCAAAAGAATGACTTGAGCCGCCATTTTCAATAACGTATTTTTTAATGGCACGGGTAGCATACATATAATATTGTATGATTAGAGAGGCTTTTGTCAATAAACTACTGATGACGGTGATGACTAGTTAGGCCATACGATGCTCTCAATCCAGGGCACATAGTTGAGGACCCTGGTGTAGATGCCTGGTTCTCCCACGAAGCCACAGGCTCTGCCGAAGGAAGTCACTCCTACTACGTTGTACATGCAAGAGATCCTTGTGTTCTTGATCTGGATGGGACCACCGCTGTCGCCCTGGAGATAGAGAATGATAATGTCATAAGATGACGTGATAAGTTTTAAAACAAACTATACGACGATGTCGACCCGAATGGCGCAGCGGTAGTGAGACTGCCTTACGTTCTTAGGGTCCCGGACTCGAATCCCGGTACGAGCAAATGTTTGTGTGATGAGATGGACATTTGTTTCCGAGTCATGGATGTTTATAATATATGTATAATAAGTATGTATTTACAAACAAAAAGTATGTATGTAGTATATCAACTGTGGACACCAGTCCACGACACAAGCCTCGTTGCTAAGTGTGGCACTAGATGGTATATTCATGTGTTTTGGCTCTTGTGATACAGGAACTCCTAGTACAAGAGTCAGGGTTACACTAATCACTTGTCCATTAATATTTTTTTAAAGAAAGTCGTTGGATTTGAACCGAAAAAAATTAAAAACGAAATGGCCTCGACATTCAGCAAAGATCGAAAGATTAGCTAACATGGAGTTTGAAGGTACTTCACCAGCAAAACGAATGATGCACGTTAAGTGTGTTACAGCTTGCTAGGTTATACAGTTGTAGTTCATTACCTGGCAAGTATCTTTGGAAACTACTTTGTCTCCATAGCATGTCTGAGACTGTGCATCGAACCCTTGCTTCATAAGACGAACTGGCTGGTACTTCTGCATACATTCCGGTGTTGAGAACTTATGAAGGACCACCTGAAAAAGAAAAAGGAAAATAAATCATAAATTAATGTGTCGGTTTATGACACAGAGGGTCTTTAGAAAGTGACTTTCTATCAGCGTCAACTCATCATCGGCTCAGCCTTTTCCCAACTATGTTGGGGTCGGCTTCCAGTCTTACTGGATGCACCTGAATACCAGTATTTTACACCAAGCGACTACCTATCTGACCTTCACTACCCAGTTAGTACTGGGTAATACAATACCCCTTGGTAAGACTGGTTGTCAGACTTTCGGGCATTCGGGTCATTGATTACCAGTAAGGACTGTCAAAGATGTCCAAATGACAGCCGGGACCGCCGGGCTTAACGTGCTTTCCGAGGCACGGAGGAAACTTGGTATGTAATAGGTGGTCACCCATCAACGGACCAATCTAGGCAGGCGCGGCTTAACCTGAAGATCGACCGGAGCGGCTGTTATTATATAGCTACATGCTCCTTTACCAGCGTCAATTATTTATCTACACTAATATTATAAAGAGGAAAGATTTGTGTTCTTGTGTATGTATGTTTGTTTGTAATTAATAAACTCAAAAACTTCTTGACCGATTTCAAAAATTATTTCGCCATTAGAAAGCCACGTCTTTACTGAGTAACATAGGCTATATTTTATCCCTGTACTCCCATGGGAACGGGAACTACGCGGGAGAAACCGCGTGACGTCCGCTAGTAAATTATTCTTCTCAAAAATGAGTACACTGTTACATTATAATTTGTACATTGCAAACTTAAGTCTGAGCGCCTCATCACTTACAGAAAAGTACAGCATGCGCTAACTACATTATACGCATACAGTTAAAAAATTAATTAAACAAGAAAAAATACATATTTTGTAAAAATAAAAATGATTAAAAAATAAATTGATTACACATAATTACTTCAATTAAAATAAATAACATACTATATGGAAAAGTCAAAATAAAATTGCGTCTGACTCACAAATGTCACCCTAACCCACCAACACCACCCCTATTTAAATAAAATGAGAGCAGCGGTGGCCCAGTGGTGGCAGCCCCGACTTACGAAGAGTAAGTGGTGGGTTCGAACCCAGGCAGGCGCATGACTTTGTGTAATTTATTTCATCACCACTGCTCTCAAAAACGGTGAAGGAAAACATCGTGAGGAAACCAGCATGTCCTAGAACCAAAATTCGAAGACATGTGACATCTACCAATCACTGGGCCCGCGTGGTGGATTATAGCCCATTCCCTCTCATACAAAGGCCTGTGTCCCAGCAGTGGGAACATTAATTGGCTGATGATGATGATGTACTCTTAAATTTCTGCGGTTTCATTCAGCGGTAAAAAAAAATCTGGCAACCATGATCTGCCCAGCCTCTTCCCATCTAACCGGATGCAGCTGAACACCAGTATTTTACATGGAGCGACTGCCTATCTGACCTCCTCAACCCAGTAACTGAGTAAAACAAGAACCTTCAGACAGACTGGTTTTAGAGGATTAGAAAGGTATTAGAAAGTTTGGACCACCCACCTTCTGCAGGGTTTCGGAAACAGCTCCACTATACTGGGTAAGACCCCATCCAGTGGCTTGGACCTTCTCTTCATTGATAGGGTCTCCAGCAGGTAGACACGCTGGTACTACGAACTCGTTTAGCGCAATCCTGAAACGTAATAAACAGACAATATGATTCAAATTCCCTGATGAAGTGGTTGCATAGCATAATCAGCTTTTACTTTTTGAGATGACGAGTAATACAGGGTGTAAACCACCTCATCACGAAACCGTCAACCAAGCATTCTGTACATCAAACTAAGTAACTTTACGCAAAAAATATTGCTAGGAAACGATTTTTTTGTTTGGGGTGAAAAATCATGTTTCGTGGTAACGCAATCAAAACATTGTGCTGATGGATGGATTGAATAGTACGGAGGTCGTGGAGGTGTTTAAAGTAAAAATCTTTCATTAAAAACTTGTTTAAAAAAAAACTTGTCAAAAAAATGGAACTTTGACCCCCAATATCTCCGTAAATAGAAGGTTCGCAGGTATGGTGTAGAACAAAAAAATGATCGCAATGATGGGGAAAACAAGTGCCTTTCGGCTTCGTTCGATCCAACGACTAGGGAAGAGTTGAAAAAGAAACTCCCTCATTCACTTAAGCTCGGCGCAGCATGTCTACTTTTTCCACACTTCTGTATTCCTCGTCATCTCATCAGACACCTCCTTTCTTGCTATATCATCCTTTACAAACTCCATCAATCGTTTCTTTGGTCAAACTACACATCTACACATAGAGATTTAATTTAATTGTTGGTAAAATTTGTCTGTACTTACGTTTTCTCAGTTTCAATTAAGGCGATGTCATTATATTTAGCAGGGGGATTGTACCCTGGATGTTTGATGATGTTCTTCACTTTATAGATCTTGGATCTGTCTGCTACATCACTTCGCCTTAATGCTCCGACTAGGACGTATGTTATAGGGCCGCTGGAAATAGAGAAGATTGTCATAAAAGAGAAGAAGGCCGTACAGAAGTGAAAAGGTCTTTTAAATTTTGCTAGAAAAGATTTTGATGTAAGGTGGAAAATTAAGCCAGTAGGTAACTAGGTGTTTCAAGTAGGTCCAGCTGCTAAAATTATCCTCCGGCACTGCCGTATAGTACTAGCTGCCAGTACTAGTTTCAAGAGTCGCAATCGCAATAATTTTGCTTGTAAAAGTAACGCAGAGCATATTGTTGGATCGTTAGTATTAATAGCATGTTGAGATTTTAGATTGTGAATGTTTTAGACGCAGTTATCTACAAAAAACGACGAAGACTCGAAATGAGCCTGGTAATGGTATAAACTTATGTGGGATTCTTCGTCTTCTCGAATCGATAACTCAGATTTTGTCCGACCAGTACGTCACAACCTTTACAGCTCTATCGTTTGCCTCATTTAAGTCTTTTAGGGCTATTAAGTATCTCTGTTGACAGCTCGAAATGAAAGTAACTGGGCTCAGTGTCCATCAATTAACTGTCAAAAGGTTAGTTTCGTATTATGTATGACCCTGTTAGTCACCGTAAAGTGATATCCACTCAGTGTGATACGTAATACCAATATTATGACATTCAGGGTTGTCTCGGTGTACAACCGAAGCTTGATAGTCACTGGATATCAGAAAGATACGTAATAGCCGAATCGAGTGAGAGAGTACGAATCAGAAATGAAGACATCCGCAAGAGAACCAAGGTTACCGACGTAGCCCGAAGAATTGCCAAACTTAAGTGGCAGTGGGCAGGGCACATTGCGCGCAGAACGGATGGCCGATGGGGCCGAAAAGTTCTGGAGTGGCGACCGCGAACCGGAAGACGTTCCGTTGGAAGGCCTCCCACTAGGTGGACGGATGACCTGGTGAAGGTTGCGGGAATCAGCTGGATGCAAGTCGCACGGGATCAGTCAATGTGGCGACACTTGGGGGAGGCCTATGTCTAGCAGTGGACGACTTTCGGCTGAAATGATGACGTAATAGCCCTGCTGTTGTGCAATTACTTGTTCACGACGGGCGGGAGAGAAGGTGTCGCATATCGTGTGCGGGGGCTCCACATTCGCATTGGAGATGGGTCGATTATACCCCGTCTAGCCAAATTGTATTGGCAGCGGATGTAACAATAGACAAAAATAAAAGGGGTTAAACTCACAGGTCCCTGCTAGCGATGCAGTGCCCTGCAGTAAGCACATATCGGTCGCTGATCAGAGCGCCACCACAGAGGAACTGTACATCCTCGATGTTTGCTCCATAGCCTACCATGACCTGGAAATGTCACAAAATTAATATTTATTTATTTACTAAGGACTTATAACAGTTACATGAACTCAAACTCAAAACTCAAATCATTTATTTCAATTAGACCATTACGGCACTTTTGAATGTCGAAAATACAAAAAAAGCAAAGCTACAGTCACAGTCACAAGGCATAATAACTTGAGAAAGTACTGTAGTTGCCCATTCCCTAACGTAGATCTCTATGGAGAAGAACGGGTAAGAAACTCCATGGACACTCTTTTAAATCAAAATATTGTTACAAAATCTTGGTTACATCATTCATGTTGAGATTATACGTATATACTACAGAAAATACAAAAAAAAAAACCTTATAAACTAAAGATCACAAACATGTAACCCACACGAATATCCACGTCTTAACAAAAGAATAACAGACTGTGGTAGATAGAACTATATTCATTAAAATCATCAAACATTCATATTCAGTTCATGTAACTGACAAGAATTACTTTTTCATCATTAAATAGTCATTCTTAACAGTTACGTGAACTTAGAGGGGTATTGATGATTTTAATGATTATAATCCTGTAACTACGTACGTCTTACAGCCGCGAATCATATTTTAATCAACATACAACCTGACACTGGCCTGCAAATTGCAAAAAACGTAAGAAAATTTGAATTTCGCGGGCTACCCTGGAGCATCCACCTTAAGATAAAGAAAGTGTTTCTATCCCTCACCATATGAGGGAACTCATACTGCGCAGCATCAGTTCCTCCGATGATGAGCTCGTCAGCGTTGTGGTGACACTTGTTGCTCCTACTGAGCTCGCCGGTCAGTGCTACCCCCTTCTCGCAAGGGTATACGTACTTCTCTTGGTATTCGATGCATTCTAGAAAGATTAAATAAAAATATTGTAACGGAAATATTCTTCGAAGCAAAATACAGGGGTGTAAAGAACAGCGACATTATGCTACGACTAAAAAGCATCGTCCCGTTTTTACCCGACTACGATGAAGCCGAAAACGAGGTTATGTTAGGTTAAAGTGATGTCAATGGTCAAAATAAAAATCCAAATATTTTATTTCACATAGGCCTAGATGGGCACTTATAAAACGTCGAAAAAGGTGCACGGTTCGCGTTGTTCGTTTCCATAGAGAAGAACCGGCAAGAAACTACATGGTTACTCTTTTCAATACATTTGGTATTACAATATTATTTTGTTACAGCATTAGTACATATAAGTCAACACGTTAAGCCATTGGTCCCGGCTGTCATTTGTAGATCTTTGACAGTCGTTACCGGTAGTCAGTGGCCCGAATGTCTGACAACCAGCCTTACCAAGGGGTATCGTATTACCCTGTACTAACTGGGTTGTGGTGGCTGGCATGTTAAATACTGGTATTCAGCTGCATCCGGTTAGACTGGAAGTCGACCCCAACATAGTTTGGAAAAGGCTAGGCAGATGATGAGTGATGTCAATGGTGAGTTTAGATTTAGGCATGCTTCTTGCTGGGAAGACGCATAAACTGAAGGCTGAGACTAACAAAGACTAACAAGCAGACAAACTACATTGATTTATGGTTCTTACTCACGTTTTATTGCGGGTTTATCCAACTAACTTAGGGTTGACCTTGCTTTAAAACTAATTGCTATGACTAAGAGCGCTATTAAGCTATTACGAAGAATACTAATTTAGTCAATTTCGTGAGAATTAGCCTCGGTTAGAAGTATACATAAATATTCAATTAGCAGCTTTTTTTATACCTTTGGGGTTTTTTGAGTTGGCTTTACGACAACAATATTTACCTAACATAACTTCAGGACTGTAATACCCGAAGCGTTGGACAGAGGTGTATCTGATACCTACACCCACGTTTCGCTAGTAATAAGTCAACCGGGCACACATTCACACATCTTGCTACATTGTTCTCACATAATGACGACCCGAATAGCGCAGCGGTAGTGTGGCTGCCTTACGTTCTTAGGGTCCCGGATTCGAATCCTGGTAGGAGCAAATGTTCGTGTGATGAGCAAGGACATTTGCTTCCGAGTCATGGATGTTTATATGTATAATAATAAATATGTATTTACAAACAAAAGGTATATATGTAGTATATCAACTATCTGGTGTCCACGACACAAGGCTCGTTGCTTAGTGTGGCACTAGATGGCGCTGTGTGTAATGTCCAGCGATATTTATTTATTCATAATATATCATCTCAACATGAATGATGTAACCAAGATTTTGTAACAATATTCTGATTTAAAAGAATGTCCATGGAGTTTCTTGCCCGATCTTCTCCATAGAGATTACGCTAGGGAATGGGCAACTACAGTACTTTCACAGTTTTTATGTCTTGTGACTGGGACTGTAGCTACATTTAACGTTTTGTTTCGACAATTCAAAAGTGCCTGTAACTGGCCTACTTGAAATAAATGCTTTTATTTTGATGATTTTGATTTTGACAAATCAAGACTGCTCCAGACCGTGGCTGATAGACTTGTCTTTCATTCACCCTCTCAACAAGACCCACCCATCCAAGCATTCTTCTAAATTTTCGTCTCTACATCTTGTTTTTAAACTTGGCTTTTATATAGATTATATAGATATGCTTTTATGTTTTTAAACTTGGCTTTAATTAGATAAAGTGTACTATAGCATAGATGAGTTTCTAACAGAGAAAAATAGGTTTGGTGATTAATTTGAATAATAATGATATTTTATTTATTGAATGATAATTGTAATGAAAATGGTAATTTAGTAATTTAATGATAATTTTAATGAAAACGATAATAATTCACTAACTGATCTTTAGGTTGAATGATAATTGTAATAATAATAATATAATCGATCTGGTCTTTAAAATGTAAGTACATACATATATGTTTCATAAATCAATCAATCAATCAATAAATCAATCGTTTATTTTGTGAAACATAGGAATGGTTACAGATAGTATAAAAAATAATGTAAATGTTTGCATGCCGAATGGTAAAATATGTCTGGAGCTTTGATAGTATGTCATAAAAACTATTGTGTATTACCCATATTTGCAAAATAAAATTCTATTCTATTCTACTTACTGTCCAAAGCTTTCTGTCCAGTCTTTTTAACGGTCAGTGACTCGGGTATAGATTCGCATTGGCCATTCGGTTGTTCCACATTTTCGTAATCGTATACCGGCGGTATGTACTCCGTGGTACTGGCCTGTGATGGTCTGAAATAATGAGAATAGGCATGATGACTGACTAAAAAAATATAATTATGTTTAGTCCGTCAGTTAGATCATCGAAAAATATTGGATACGTGTTTTTTGTTTTATCAAATTAATTAAAATTGACGAAGAGGAAACGTGTCAAAGATCATGAGTTTGTGACGTCACATTTGAGTAAAAAAATGTTCTCAAATGTGACGTCACACGAGTTTTCAACGCACTGTATCGTCTTCATTATTTGTTTGGTTGAAAAAAAAATGTGTTCAATATTTTTTGGAAATCTATCTGACGGACTAATTAGATTTTTTTTGTCATCCACCCTATTATTATGCCAAAGAGATAAAAACAGTAAAAACTTCGTGAGACACACGATTTCCTCAAAAGACAATGTGTCAGATGAAAGATGTGCTTTGTGGAGGAGCAGACACCCACCCCTCCTCTACATTAATCCAGCAGAACATCTTCCTCCTGGAGAGGTACTGGAGTGGCCATCTGGAAATCTCTTAACCGTTTGCTGGCCAAGGTTGGTCACTGTAGAAATAATCTGGCCAAATCATATCATCGATCCGTCCTAAATCCGGAGCGGTAGTAAGGCTGTCTTACGTTCTTAGGGTCCAGGGTTCGAATCCCGGTAGGAGCAGTTTTTGTGTTATGAGCATGCAATGGACATTTGTTTCCGAGTCATGGATGCTTATATATGTATGTTAAGTATGTATTGACAAAACAAAAACTATCTATGTACTATATCAACTAACTAATGTCCACGACACATGCCTCGTTGTTTAGTGTGGCACTAGATGGCGCTGTGTGTAATGTGCAGCGATATTTATTTATTTATTTTATATGCCCAACCAGGATTGCATCACCTGCAACATCCAGGATTAAATTAAGCCTATACATACTGGTCGGGTATTGTTTGAGTCCACCGACACACAAAGAAGAAAAATCAAAGAGATTAGAAGAATGGACTCGTGGCTAAATATTAGTAGGCGCACGGCTCAATCGAAGACCGCTTGCCGAGATCGGGGATTTTTTCTTCTTTAATCCTACTCAATCCATGTGTGTGTACCACGTGTGTTCCATGTGTGCAAATTTGACCGTGTAAGACTTATTTAACTGACTATAATATTATTAATTGACTTCACTTTAATTTCTGTTTTGTTTTATTGACATGGTTTTGATTGTATTAATATTTTAATTTATGTAATAATTTGCATGCCGTAAGGTAGACTGCAGCCGATCTCATTATTTATGTACAACATCGTATACCTGTACCTACATTCAAAGCAAATAAATATCTGATTCTGAAACCATGGTATGTTTTATGCCACCCATGGGCCTCTGACCAGGCTTTACATGCCGTCGAGAGATATCTTTCAAGCATGCTAGTTTAGTTGCCTCACAATATTTTCCTTCATCGAAGCAAGTAATAATTATACAATACGCAGATGAATCAGAAAAATTAAAGGTGCGTGTCTTGGGTTTAAACTCGAGATCTATGACTTGGCAGTCCGACGGTCACACCACGCGGGTATCATAGCTACTTGCTCGCTGTAGAGACCAGTAGGCTAATTCACGTAACTAAAGAAGTGCTGTTGCAACGCAGTTGTAGTTAAGTTTCGATCAAAACAACTCTTTTCGTATTCTCTACCGCTGTCAGACGCGCTCGCGTCAAGTTCGCGTCACGCGTGCGCAATAACGGCATTCTACTGTTGCGCGTCTTTAGTGCGTGCTTCGGAACGCAACATGATCGGTATTCTACTAAGTAAGAAAAAGCACTAAAATCTGTACTGGGGTATTATTTTAATATTTTAATAACGTCATATTCATTGAAATGTAATCGATTCTATTCGATTATTTAGTGAGTAATATTTTTTCTCTCAAATGGCCACACCATAAGTCAGTTTGGTTGTCATACAGTTGACGTGCAGTTTACGCGCAGCTTACGCGCAGTTTTAAGATTACAAGAATACCGTTTATCACTCGAACTTGAACTTGACTGCAACTGCACTACAACTTCATCGGCGCGTCATTAAATTACGTGAATTAGCCCTCTGTTAGGCAATCGCTTCATGTATTCGTTTACATTGGGAATCAGACTCCAACATATTTATTTATTTATATTTCATGTACAATAGCGTACAATAGGTACATAGGCGGACTTAATACCACAAGGAATTCTCAACCAGTCAACCTTTGGGCCAAATAGGACAGCATTGTGATAGAGTATAATAAAAATAAAGAAGAAAAATACCATTTTGTAAATTAAAACACATAAATGGGTACCTACATACTAATACATATATATATATATATACATAGTTAACATATATATAACATTATAACATTATACATAGTTTACATATATATATAACATAGTTGGCAAAGGCTATGAAAGACTGAACCTGAGTGAACTGACCTTTTGGTGGTGGTAGCCACGGGATTTCCAGCAGTATTGCCGTCCAAGCAGCATACTATAGGATCTGTGTTGTCAAACGAGCATATCTGGAAAAATTAAAAAAAAAAGAAAAGTAGTAGTAGATAAGCTTCAAAGCCAGTCCTGGCGGTATACCATCTTCCTGCCCTTGTACCATTCTACTTGGGGTCTGCGCAACACGTTTTCTTCTTCCATTCTCCTCTGTCAGACGTCACGGCATCATTTACTCCTTTCATATCATTCCTCACACAAACCATCAATCTTTTTTTAAAATGCTACAAAAAAATGATACTGCGTTGATGTCTTTTTGAAGTCCCTCCTTTTTGAAGACAATTTTTTTTTTTTAGTTAGCCCGTTGTGTCCCACTCCTGAGCAAAGGCCTCCCCCCATGCCTTCGACTTCTCGCGATGGTGTGCTTCTTCTCGCCAATTCGCCAGGAAGCCATCCAAGACGTCCCGCCATCTTCTCCTCTTCTAAAGACGGTAAAAAAAAAAATCGCTCCCAGAAGTATTACACAGGGTAACTATAACATTTCTTGTTTATTTTTGTCTTTCTATCTGTCGGTCTGGCTGTCTGTTTGTTCCAGTTAATCTCCGAACTAACGGGCAGGTAGCTGATGTTATAAGGAGTAACTTAAGCTACTTTAAAAAAAAAAAGAGATTAGGGTTGTCATCAACTTGTTAAAAAAATCTGATTCAAATATGGAATCTTCAAGCGGGCGAAGGTTGCGGGACATAGTTAGTATGTAATGCTAATAATGCAACACGCTTCTCCCTGGGTTCGAACCCACAATCTATAGCTCGTAAGTTGGGATCGTTACCACTGAAAACACTGCTAGCAAACATGTTATTAACACTGGAACATTCCTAATTACAAAACCAGTATTCTATATTTGTGTTGTGTACGCGAGCGTCGATTTATTAGTCAAAAATACAGTTATTCTATAGCATTATATTATTTTTATATTTATTATTTTTTGCAATAAGCACAACCAGTTTCATCCAACATTCATAGATATAAATAAATTATTAAAATATATTATTTGAAAGAGGAGGGAGGGAGGGAGGTATTATTTGGAGAGCAGCGGTGGCCCAGTGGTGGCCCCGACTTACGAACAGTAAGTCGTGGGTTCGAACCCAGGCAGGCGCATTACTTTGTGTAAGTTATTTCATCACCGCTGCTCTCAAAACGGTGAAGGAAAACATCGTGAGGAAACCGGCATGTCCTAGAACCAAAAAATTCGAAGACATGTGACATCTACCAATCCGCACCGGGCCCGCGTGGTAGATTATAGCCCATTCCCTCTCATAGAGAGGAGGCCTGTGTCCCAGCAGTGGGAACATTAATAGGCTGATGATGATGATGATGATGATGATGATGATTATTTGAAACGAATGACGTGACGTGTGTGTGGCAAAAGGCTCGCCCCCTGTTACACGGGACTTAAACATAAGTGGCAAAATCTACCCACATTTCGCCACTTATGTTTAAGTTCCGTGTACTGTTAGGTACACCTCTGCTGTAACCTTCAGGATTATAAGCGTGATAAATAAGGTTGTCAATCCGTGATCATGGCGCTTGCAACAGCATTGAAATATCGGGAGCTCAAAACAAATAATAATCACGGGAGATATCCCGTATGTGACAATGTAAGTTTAGTTTTAAACAGTGAAAGATTAAAACAGTGTTCATTTAGCGTGATGTCATTTTTTATTATTTAGGTGTATAGTATTGAAAGTATTGAATTGAAAGTGAAAACTGTTTTGTTTTTTAATTAGACGTATTTGCGTTACGTTTTCACCGCGCGCTCGTACCGCAGATGTATGAACGTGGAGGATGCAAAAGGCGAATATAATAAGTTTTCTTTTGTACATTTAAGTTCCTGGTGAGTCTCAGGGGATATAAAAGTAGTCGGTCTTGGGAGACACATCGGTATTCGGAGACCCACCGGTGGGTCTGCTTGGTGGGTCCTTGAAGACGAACTGGTTTGAATTTGTGATTACCTGTGGATTTATCCTACGTCTTAGATCATCAATGGCTGCCTGGCATCGGTTTAAGTTTCTGCAAACGCCGTTTGAGCCGCCTTTTATGCATCTTTCACCTAGAAAAGAAGATAATACAGTATAATCATTACGCCGTAGGTAATCTAGAGTAGGTTGGCCGAGGTCTTTGACCTAAAAAAATAATTAAATCCTTGTTATTTATCTTGTTTAAATATCGATAGTCATTGTTTTAGAATTTAAATGATACTAGCTTTTGTCCGTGACTTCGCTCGCGTTAATTTAGAATTTGACCATTAATTCGGGTTGTACTCTGCTTGTAATAATACCGGGTGTAAACCAACTCATCACGAAGCCGTCAACCAAGCATTCTGTACATCAAACTAAGTAACTTTACGCAAAAATTATTGCTGGGAAAAGACTTTTTTTTTGGGGTGAAAAAATCATGTTTTGTGGCAGAACTCAATGCGACGCACGCAAAACATTGTGCTGATGGATGGATTGAATAGTACAGGGGTCGTGCAGATGTTTAAAGTAAAAATCTTACATTAAAAACTTGTATTTAAAAAAGAAGTAGTGGAACTTTGACCCCCAATATCTCCGTAACTAGAAGGTTCCCAGGTAAGGTGTATGGGTAGAATAAGTGCCTTTCGGCTTCGTTAAGAGGTGTTTTACACCCTTTATAATTAAATTATAGTTCGAAAGACACGTGGCGCTATTATTATCATAAGAACGTTATTGTTGTTTTCCTCGAGAACAGAACTTTTTTCGGAATTAAAGGTATCCTATGTTCGTCTCTGTACACCTGACAACGTATATGCAAAATTTCAGGATGTTCCGTTCAGTGGTTTAGGTGAAAAAGGTGCCAAACAATCAAATTTGCTTTTGCATTTATAATATTAGTATTGAAGTATGATTAAGTACATCAAATAAAACACGTAACGTCATCTATTGTCATTATGTGTTAATAATTGAATGTCTCTAGTTGGTTAATTACTTGACTTCTAAAAAAGGACGTGGTTAGACTGGTTATGTATTCGGCCAGCAGCTTTTCTTTTTTGTTATGTATGTACTATCGAGGACACTCCCGCCTGATCACCACTAAGCTAATTTTTGCTTGCACTCTCAACATAGAAACACTCTCTAGCCCCGCCCTTTTGACTTTGTATAGAAATAACAAAAGAAGAAAAGATATCAATCGGCCGAGCGCTCTGACGATGGATGCCAAACGAGAGTTATTGTTATTTTGCGCGCCAAAGTTGACGCTTTCCTAGTAGGCCTAAACTTTAAGGGGGCGTGGCTCGGCACCTCCGCATGATTTAAGCGAAAAAAAAAACTGATCAGGCGGAAAAGACCACGACTGTACACAGGACCAACGCAAGAGATGAATTGATACATGCTCAATGATTAAAATGGAAGTGGGCCGGCCATGTGGCGCTCCTTAGAGACCAGAGATGGACCAAAAGGGTGACCGCATGGGCAGGTCCTCAAGGCAAAAGAAAAAGAGGTAGACCTGTAGATAGATGGGACGATGGGCTCAAAAAAAAAGCCCGCCCCAACTGGATTCAAGTAGCCCAATCCAGAGAGGACTGGCTATCTCTGGTGGAGGCCTTTACCTGCAGAGGAGTTCTAGCAGACAACTAAACATTTATGTAAAATCTAAACTAACAACTAAATTTAAGAACTAAACCTTATTAAAAAAAAAATTGTCATATTGAAATAAAAAGCACAAATTCAAGTTAAATTTAAACTAACACCTTACACCTTAAATTAAGAAACTTAAGTACTAACAAAAATACAAAAAATAAAATAGAATCTAAGTTATATTCTCATGTGTTTTGCTAGAAGTAAAAGGATTTTTTATATACACCGATGTCTCAGTGATTACTGGTCCGATGTGCGATTTAAGTGAATCTTTTCATTTAGTAGAGCTTTGCTTCGGTACTATAAGAGTTATCCTCTATAATATGCATTTTAAAATGATGTGCTAATAATTTCTTCTTCTAGTTACAATGTAAAATTGATACTTGACAAGGATTTCTTTGAGATACCACAACTAAAAAGGGTAATTAAAACTTTTTTGCAAAAAAAAATAAAAATAACCGACTTCTTAGAACAAAAAAAAAAACAAAATTTAGAAAATAATTTTTACTTTCAGAAGACGGTGGCAAAAAAGTCAATGAAACTTTCGAAAGTAAAGTTATTTTCCACTTTTAGTGTATTTCTTTAACTATGTTGGATTCAGAATACAGTTATGTTGCGTCTATGTCAGACTTAGAAACGTGTTTTACTACACTGTGCCCTGGAGCTTCGCCAGCTTTATTTACCTAATTGATAGTTTGCTGTAATTTTCCTCAAACAATCATAACAACAACACAATATAAATAAATGTAATGTTGTATTCAAAGACGAACATTTTTGTCTTCAATCATAATTATAGTGATGCCAAAAAACTCGAAAATAATAAATAAAAAAACCGGCCAAGTGCGAGTCGGACTCGCGCATGAAGGGTTCCGTTCCGTAGTAACCCCTTCAAATTTTAAATTATTTTTATTATTTGTTGTTAAGCGGCAACCGACTTATGAGGGCTATCACATTCAAGAAAAAATATACACGTTTATTTAAAGCACTCCCTAGAGAAATAATCAAACTTCATCATCATCATCATCATGGGGGTTTAGGTTTCCGCACTTAGTCCCTAAAGTGGACCATTGTGCGTCAGCCATGGTGGCCGTTACTCCAACCAGCCCACCTCCCTCCAGAAGCAGATCAAACTTCCCGGTCTTCTCAGGGCATCGGCAAGGGATCTTGGTGTTCCAAGAGTCCCCTCGCGAATCTTGGTAACGCCGGTGCACTCAAGGAGCACAATCAAACTTTCTCGGGAATACTTTCTTTTTAATTTTGTGGCCACATCTAAACCATAATCTCACATCTAAACTGAGATTTTTCAACAAGAAAAACCGTAATAGCTCTCTTAAACACAATTAAATGATTATAATTTCTTTTGGTACGGAACCATTAGTGCGTGAGTCCGATTCTCATAGTTGTGTCTAAGTTGAACCACATGAGATGTTTCAAAACAACGAGGAAAACTAGCTTTCCTGAGAGATATTTTATGTAAAGCCAAGTCAGAGGCCCATGGGCGGCATAAAGACTCTGACACCAGGTTAGACACTAACCACACGATTCATACGAAGAAGAAGTTAAACCACAGAATACACTATGTTTACCTCTGTGCTATTATAAAATAATAAAACGTTTTTCCTATTGACGTCGTTGTATATATGTAGGTACTTACGTTTAATTTTATTTTTGTAATTTTATTATAAAGAGTTCTAGGTTTAGTATGTATATGAGAATATTTATTTTCACCTTAAAATAATAATCTTATATAAACTATAACTCTAAATAATAATAAAAATATGTACAAGTAATAACCTGTAACCGTTACAGGGCGTCAAAAAATTCGTCCACATCGCTGTCAACAGGAAAAGTGCCCAGAAGGCTGGCAGCATTGCCACGTTGGATGGCAATGCTGATTCTTTGGCCAAAAAATAGGCCCGCCCTCTGGTCACGTGAAGAGTCGACCAACCGCTTGGCGATTTCTCGAAATACTAGGTGGGCACTCGGACCCCATGGCCCTAGTGTTTCAACCCCAAACGGCTCAAACACATAATTACCCATTAAATTATTGTATTTGCGCCGTTTGAGGTTTTCAGCACCTGCAGCAGCCGCCCCAGCGCAGCCCACTGTGCTAGGAAGATGGGATGGCGCAAGGGTGTCGACGCAAGTTGCGTCCCACACCAAAGGCCTACCCAACTTCCATGGCATTATGGTCATACCATCTGGTCTCTTCCCATCGACGCGTGCCAAGCCAGTGGGTTCTAATACAGCTGGCACCCCGGCGGTGGCAAGAGCACGACGGATGAGATCATTAATGCTAGCGTGCCGCGCTATCCGACCTGCACTCTTACTGCAGGAAAGGCCATGGTGTCCGAGGCAGTCGACTGCTTCACCACATTGACAGCGATGTGGAGCCCCACAAGGAGTATGTATATTAAATAATAAAATAAATAAAATCCATTTATTTCAGGCAAGACAGAATATTCATTTTTTTTTTAATTATACCATATAGGATTTTTTAAATGAACGCAATTAATTAAATACCCTATAATTACGACATTTTCACAATTTGACCATCAAATCTCTAAATACAATACTATAGGTTCTATTTTAAATGCACTTATTTTATTAATTTCATAGTTTGCTGTGTAGACTCAAGATTTTTTTATGGTATATTCTAAACCAAAAATGTGTTGTGCACGCCATAAATGACAAAACATGTCATGACAACAGATCTACCTGTTATTTTAAGGAAATTTTATTCTCACGACTGTAAGACGTTTAGAGTTACAGAATTATAATCATCACTTTATTCTACAGACTGACTCCTTTTTTTGTATTTTGTATTTGACTCCTATTTACTTACGATTAAATAGGAATAAAAACATGATACCTTTGACTTCAGAAATACTAGGTTTATTTATCGATTAAGAACATTAACCCTTTGACTTTATGGCGGTTATCGGAGGGGAGACTGATATTATTGTAATTATATTATATGTAAACACGACGACCGAACATGCTGTGCATAACCAAATTAAGCTGATCCGTCATTGTACGGGGAGCTCATACAAAGGGAGGTCAGTTCATAATGTCAAAATCAAAATATTTATAAATAAAAATAAATAAATAGCGCTTAACATTACACACAGCGCTATCTAGCGCCATACTGACCAACGAGGCTTGTGTCGTGGACACCAGATAGTTGATATACTACATAGATACTTTTTGTTTGTAAATACATACTTATTAAACATATAAACATCCATGACTCGGAAACAAAATGTCCATGCCCGTCACACAAACATTTGCTCCTACCGGGATTCGAACCCGAGACCCAACGAACGTAAGGCAGCCTCACTACCGCTGCGCCATTCGGGTCGTATTTGATTTCACAAAGGCCTTCATGGACACTTCTAAATATCGACAAAAACGTGCACGGTTCGCGTTGGTAGTTTCCATGGAGAAGAACCGGCAAGAAACTCCATGGTTACTCTTTTCAAATCATTTGATATTACAATATTATCATTTTACAGCATTAGTACATAAGTATGGGGGGACAGCGTAGGCCCGACAGTAGGTCGTTGCTTACTATATAAAAAACGTAAAACAAGATAAATATTTAACAAAAGTTAACAAGCATCTAGGAATCTACAAAGCAATGTTCACACATTCGCAAATAAGAAGTAAAAAAAATTGGAAATATAATATAATATAATATAAAAATAAAATGTTTATTTGGCTTGATATGCTTATTATTATTCATTTATTTTCAGATAAACATCCATAAAAAAATATTAGTAACACTGAAATACTTATGAGAAACTAATGTTAGTAATGCAAGACATGAGACATTTAAAAAAAAACCTCGTGCGCGTGTTTACTTGACCGTGTGTAGTCGTATCCTTAGTGTGTCGCCGTGTGTACCTACAGAAACATATTCTATAATGCAACAGACAAGCTTGCGTGTATGAATATCAACATCTGCCTAGCCTTTTCCCAAGTACGTTGTAGTCGGCTTCCCGTCTAACCGGACGCAGCTGAATACCAGTATTTTACATGGAGCGACTGCCTATCTGACCTCCACAACCCAGTTAGTACTGGGTAATACGATACCCCTTGGTAAGACTGGTTGTCAGACTTTTTGGGCCACTACCTGTAACGACTGTCAAAGGTCTACAAATGACAGCCGGGACCAACAGCTTAACGTGCTTTCCGAGGCGCGGAGGAAACTCGGTATGTAATTGGTGCTCACCCATCCACGGACTAACCTAGGTAAGCACGGCTTCACCTAAAGATCGACCCGAGCGGCTGTTATTATTTAGCCACGAGCTCTTTCTTGTTGTTTTTTAATTCGGTTAAAATTTATGTTAATTGTGTCGGATGGGTTTTTCCAACGACAATTTCTCAGTAATCATAGGTGATTCAGTTTACAAAAACTAATGACCCAATCAATTTTAACTTAGGTATACGAAACACGCGGTACGGTATGGTACAGAAATTTACGTTTCTAACTTTAAAAATGACGAATCTCCATACAAACAATCATCATCTGCCTATAGCCTTTTCCAAACTATGTTGAGGTCGGCTTCCTGTCTAACCGGATGCAGCTGAATACCAGTATTTTACATGGAACGACTGTCTATTTGACCACCATAACCCAGTTAGTACTGTACAATGTGTGTGTACCTTCTACCCTTTGTAAGTACTATCGAGGACACTCCCGCCTGATCACCACTAAGCTTATTTTTGCTCGCACTTACAACATAGAAACGCTACAGACCGGCCGAGGGCACTGACGACGCACGCCAAACGAGAGTTATTGTTATTTTGCCAAATTGACGCTTTCCTAATAGGCCTAAACTTTAGGGAGGCGTGGCTCGGCGCCTCCGCATGATTTAAGCGAAAAAAAATTAAGTGATGAGGCGGAAAAGACTGAAGAAAAGGTACGACTGTACCTTAAAAACTTTTATTTAGAAACAGTTTTTTTCAAACTGCAGTTTCTAACTTCATAAATAATGAACTTCCATAAAATCTTTCAACTTCATAGGGAAAGAATTTTGTGGGTTAACCTTTGCCAAAAAACTTTTTGCAAAATAAAAATAACCGCCTTCCAAAAGAAAAAACCGGCCAAGTGCGCAAATGCAAAATGCAAATGTCATCGCTGTGCAGGTGGCTGGCTGCATACTGGTCTAACAAAATTTGAGTCTCATCGACACTTAAAAAGAAGAATTGTTATTTTAGCGCGATTACGACAAACACTATTGACATTTGAGTGAATTCGCAAAAATACTGTTGATTATTTTACGTTATATTGTAGATTAGAATAGGCTAAATGTTGTTTTTTATTATTAGTTCGAGTTTTTTGTGTTCATAGTTTTATATTGTAAATAAGTATATTTAATTTGAGACCGAGCTATCGAATTAGGAACATTCCTGTAACGATAGTTGTAAGGGAGATTTTAATAAATAAATAAATAAATAAACGAGTAGTGTTCACGTTAAAAAGATAGGCACTACACTTCAGCCCTGTGAGAGACGAATAGCCAGACGTGTCGTGAACGAATAAATAAAATAATAATGATACGAATCGACATTTATTTATTGATCAACGTCAATTCGATGACTTTGTAACTAAGTAACAGTACTTTGGTACCTGAGTCTGAGCTAGTTTCAAAATGAATAAAAAAACCGGTCAAGAGCGAGTTGGGCTTGCGCACCGAGTGTTCCGCTTAAACTTGTTGGTATTTTGTAAAACACTACATATTTACGGTTTTCAGATTTTTTTTCCTTTACATGTGCTGTAAGAGATTGCTTCTCGCCCAATTTCATTATTCTAGGTGAACGGGAAGTACGTAAAATATTAAGAGAAAGAAAGCAATTAAGAAAAGGCATTTATTAGCCCGCACAGGGCAAAAACACACAGAAAAAATGGTTAAATTAACAGTACAACAAATACAATAATTTAATTGGTAATTATGTGTTTGAGCCGTTTGAGGTTGAAACACTAGGGCCATGGGGTCCGAGTGCCCACCTAGTATTTCGAGAAATCGCCAAGCGGTTGGTCGACTCTTCACGTGACCAGAGGGCGGGCCTATTTTTTGGCCAAAGAATCAGCATTGCCATCCAACGTGGCAATGCTGCCAGCCTTCTGGGCACTTTTCCTGTTGACAGCGATGTGGACGAATTTTTTGACGCCCTGTAACGGTTACAGGTTGTTACTTGTACATATTTTTATTATTATTTAGAGTTATAGTTTATTTAAAAGTAGTGAAATTATTTAAATAAATACAGTACAACTAAATTGTTTAAAAAGTAAACATAAAACCGGCCAAGTGCGAGTTAGAGTTACCATTATCTATACAACACAAGACCAAATGGTAGAAAAAATATTCTGTTTTCAGTATTTGTTGTTAAAACGGCAACAAAAATACGCACGGTGCTCTCACGGTTCATGAGATACAGCCTGGTGACAGACAGACAGACGGACAGCGAAGTCTTAGTAATACGTAATAAAACGTTTTTACCCTTTGGGTACGGAACCTTAAAAAAGCGAACAAAATTGGCCCTGTACGAGGCCAAAATGCTATCTCAGCATGGTGATTTTTCACGATTGGTCACAGCGCAGGTATTCTGTTACAGCCCAAAGCGATGCCACGGTTAAATACGAATAAAAAATTTTAAAAAAAAGTGTACAACGAATAAACAAATATAAATATGTGAAGTATATAATATATGAATTTTAAAAGAATAAAATAATAAAAAATTACATCTACTACACCCCACGTAACACACAGTTCGTCTATCTATGACATGAGTGTCACTGGCAACTGTGACGAACGGAGACGCGGGCACAGACATATTTGTTTGATGGAACAGTATGTCAGCGAAGAAAAATCAAAACAATATAGGTAATATAACATATTGTTTATAATGCGACATAATCAATATTGTAATCATAATCATAACAGAGGGGCTGTCAACAGATTTAAACAATAAAAATATGCGCCACAAACGGTCATATCATCTTAGATCGCGTTGATTTACAAATTTGTTTTTCATGTGCTCCAAGGAGTAGCTAACATGAGTACCTATTTGATATTAATTTCAGCTTAAGACGCCTCCCCGACCAAAATTAGCAACTCTATTTGTGGTGGTTCAAACTTCGTTTGAAAAACTGCTAGAATAAAGTTCTAATCAGCTTGCACTACAAAGTGATTGTTACGTCAATCACTGCGCCCGAATAGTGCGAAATGAGTGGTTTTTATTCTATAAAAAATCATTTATTCGTCTTTGAAAAAAAAACGACCATTATGTTCATTATTAAATTGCCTATCTAGTTTATGTCGCAAATCAAAATAATGGATACTTTACGAGGAGTAGGATGTTATAAATCATTATTTCTCATTTCTGTGGTTTCGTTGTGAGGGGATTTATTAAACAATAAAACTTAAAAAAAACGACAATTTTGGAGTCAAGAATATGTAGAAATTTAATGTATTTTTTATTAGTTAGTTTTTCTTTTGGATAAAGAGGAGTAGGCTCTAAAAAACTGCTCGCTCAAGGACATTTGCTCGGAGAAGCGCCTTAATAACTCCACGCGTTCCTGAGAAAAAAATTCTGACAGACAGACCGAAAGAAAGCGATCCTATAGGGTTCCGTTTTTGCCGACTGAGGTACGGAACCCTAAAATCACTAAAATCTAAAAATTGGTGTAGGTACAGTCGTGGTCTTTTCCGCCTGATCAGTTAAATTTTTTTTCGCTTAAATCATACGGAGGCGCCGAGCCACTCCACCTTAAACTTTAGGCCTATTAGGAAAGCGTCAACTTTGGCGCGCAAAATAACAATAACTCTCGTTTGGCAGGTGTCGCCGATCGGTATTTTTCCATTAATTATTTATATATAAAGTCAACGGGGCGGGAATAGAGAGCGTTTCTATGTTTTAAGTGCAAGCAAAAATTAGCTTAGTGGTGATCAGGCGGGAGTGTCCTCGATAGTACGTACATTAAAAAAAATATCCAAAATCACCTCCTTTTTTAGAACTTGGTTAACAGTTTCTCATTCTAGACCCATGCGTTGTTCGTTATTGATTATTAGAAACTTTGGTTTTCCTCATGAGCAAAAGGTTTTTTTTTTTAAAGGAGTACACAAATGATAGCGTGACAGGTGACAGGGGCACCGACCCTAATTAACATAGGTTAAGGACAGAAAGATGATAGGTAACAGCAAGATGTCTTTAATAGGCATGACGACAATATCAAAAAATTGCAAATCTATTTAGTCCGTCAGTTAGAGTATTGGAAATTAATGGACACGTATTTTTTGTTTTTGTAAATCAATGTATATTGACAAAAGATAAAACGCATCAAAAACTCGGGAGTGGGGGCTCGTGACGTCAGAACTAGTTAAAAATTATACCTAGGCGTGACGTATTGAGAATTTTAAAAGCGTCATAACTTCGTCAGTTTTGGTTTGCGTATGAAAAGAAAAAACACGGGTCAAATATTTTTTGATAATCTAACTGACGGACTAATTAGATTTTTTTTGTCGTCTCACCTATTCTAAGGTAACACAACCAAGGGGTTGTATTCGGTTGTGTGAGGTTGCTATCCAATCCTAACTTCCTAATATGATTTTCCCGCCTAAACCACTGAACCGATCATCCCGAAATTTTGCATATACGTTATCAGGTGCACAGAAACGGACATAGGGTACCTTTCATCCCGAAAAAAAGGACTGTTCCCAAAGAAAACAACAATAACGTTCTTATGCTAATAGATGGCGCCACGTGTCTTTCGAATCATGACTGAATTATATTATTATAGGAACTTTAGTAGTGTGATAAGAGTTTAACTGTCAAAAACTAATTAACGCTAGCGAGGCCGCGGGAAAAAGTGACATAATTCACAATATGCATAATTATGTTAACAATAACCAGTTCACGGCCAATACCCTCACAAAAACAAAACAAAACAAAATTGACATACCTTCAAACTGTGCTTCACTGACTAAAACGTACACAAACAAGATTAAAATTTTAAAAAACATGTTTTTTTATGTTTAATAACACATTTACACTTGAATTGTTTTTGTTGGAAACAAAGATTTAAGGTAAATTACTGTTAATTTATAGTAAAATAGATTGATATACGTCCGCTTGAAGCCACAAACAGACCGCGACTAGAGGAAAATATAAACAATAATTTATACGATGGATGGATGTAAAGATGTGTTTAGACAGGCAGCGTGGGTTTTTTTTTCCTTATAATTCAATCTTGTAGCATTTTTCGTTGAATTACGAATCCGATTACAAAATTAATTTAATGATGGCTGAGAGCATAAAGTATGGATAAAACCAGCCAAGAGCGACTCAGACTCGCGCATGATGGGTTCCGTACCATCGTAGTAGGGGAGACCAATTTATTTTTTAATTTATTGTTATAGCGGCAACAGAAATTACTGGCTATCATCGACACCATTTTGGTAAGACTGATTGTCAGATTTCGAGAATCTGACTAGCCGCAACAAACGACAGCCGGGACCAACAGTTTAACGAGCTGAACAGCTGATCTGAATGGACCGAAAAAACCAGTATCCATACAAATAAATAAAACCTCCTCCTTTTTTTGAAGTCGGTTTAAAAATACATGTATCTGTAATTTTAAAATAATAGCTTTTTACTGAATGCATGAAAGTATATACGGTCTGTCTGTCTGTTTGTTCCGGCTTATCTCCGAAACGGCGATTTTGACGGGACCGTTACTGGCAGAAAGCTGATGTTATAAAGTAAGGTAAATTAGGCTAATATCATTTTGGAAAAAGAGTTAGGGTTCCGTGCCAAAAAATAAAAACCCTTCAAAATTGTTATCAAAATCCGATTAAAAAAGGAAGTAACATTTTTAATATAATTTCACGCGCACGTCGCGAAGGTTGTGGACAACAGCTTAGCATCAGTTATTTCATAAAAAAAACTTGTAAAAAAAAATCTCGAGTGTAAACTCGCCCTTACATCTGAGAAAAAAAAACACGTTTTTTTACAAGTCTTGACGCATCTTATCTCCGTGCCACTCTGACTCACAAGGTATAACAGTATAAATAATAGCTAAATTAAAACAATCGTTAAGTCTGATGACTTTCAAAATTAACATATATACCAATGACAATGTGGGAAATCCCCAAACTTGTTTACATTCCTTATTTCCTCTTCTGATAACGTATTTACCAATACGTTAATAGAAGAGGATAAGACCGACTATACAAAAATGAACAGGGTGCCTAAAATGATCACAGACGCAGATAATTGTCTTTATGATTCTGCTACGGCCATTTTAGGCCCCCTGTTCTTCTCGAGGTGAAAATCAGTCGGCTAGTCAGCCAGCATAGCTATTCACAACGCTTCGATTCGATTTTCGATTCGGAAAGTCGTATGTCTATCTCGCTCGATTTCGTAATGTCAAAAAATGGTAGACATACAACTTTCCGAATCGAAAATCGAATCGAAGCGTTGTGAATAAGGGACCAGATGGGACTGGTCATCTATTAGCTGCCACGGTTCATTCATTTTAATGACTTTATTTTTAAATTGTTGATTTAATCTTTTACTCTGGACGCTCTTAATGTGCACGTCTTTCTACATTGTTCTCACATATATGTATAATCTCAACATGAATGATGTAACCAAGATTTTGTAACAATATTTTGATTTAAAAGAGTGTCCATGGAGTTTCTTGCCCGATCTTCTCCATAGAGATCTACGCTAGGGAATGGGCAACTACAGTACTTTCTCAAGTTATGCCTTGTGACTGGGACTGTAGCTTTGCTTTATTTTGTATTTTTGACATTCTATAGTGCCGTAATGGTCTAATTGAAATAAATGCTTTGAGTTTGAGTTTGGGATGGTTATACTGTCCTCCTGCCGTTATCCCAATTTATTTAGGGTCGGCGCAGCATCATTATCATCATCAGCCTATTAATGTTCCCAATGCTGGGACACGGGCCTCCTCTCTAAGAGAGGGAATGGGCTATAATACACCACGCGGGCCCAGTGCGGATTGGTAGATGTCACATGTCTTCGAATTTTTGGTTCTAGGACATGCTGGTTTCCTCACGATGTTTTCCTTCACCGTTTTGAGAGCAACGGTGATGAAATAAATTACACAAAGTAATGCACCTGCCTGGGTTCGAACCCCCGACTTACTGTTCGTAAGTCGGGGTCGCCACCACTGGGCCACCGCTGCTCTTCATTGTCAGCAGCATGTCTTCTTTTTCCATACTTCTCTACCACTCGTCATCTCAGCAGATACCTCCTTTATTGCCATATCATCCTTAACACGGTCCATCCGACAGTACCGAGGTTGACTGTCCGGTGCATAAATACTTTATTCACCTCGTGTCGTAAGGTGCCAATTCGTACGGCATGACCCGAGACAACCTCGGACTAATCGAGAATAATATTGGCTGATTTTACCGCTACGAGTAATATCTTTACAAATAAATAAAATAAGAATGGTCATTTGTGACCCAGACCCGACACGAAAGAGACATATCTCAGTTTTTTTTTGTTATTTATTATTTAGTAGATAAATAAAAACAAAAGTACTGACTGACTGACTGATTCATCAATGCCCAGCTCAAACCCTTGGACCTAGAAAGCTGAAATTTTGCACAGAGGTTCCCTTTATAATGTAGACAAGGAATAAGGAAGGATTTTTCTAAATTCAACCCTTAAAGGAGTTAAATAGGAGATGAAAGTTTGTATGGAAAATCGTCAGTTTTAAAGTTAGGATCTTCAAATTTTGTGTTTAGGCTGACAATTGAAAATTTAATTTATACGTGCCTCAGCGTTTTTAATAATTCCATCCCCAAAGGGTTAAAAAAGGCGATGAAGTTGTGTATGGAAAGTCCTTAATTTTCGAAGTAAAAATCACAAAATATACCTATTATTTAAGCGTATGGTTGAAAGCTAACGCAACGGTGTTGTTAGAATTTAAATCCTTAGCCTTACTTACTTAGCCTTAGCTTTTTTCCTTAATTTTTGTTAGGGATGCAAAGGGTTTTTTTTGTTTTTTTTTTTTTTAATTTAAAATCATTTATAATGAAAAATTACGTTATCACGTAATATTATCGTCCGTAAACCGACTCCACCGACAACAATTTTTTTTGGTACATATTTGAGTCGTGTAACGTAAATGTCGTAAAATGTATTCAAGTAAACTTAATATAAGTTCAATGTGTACCGTTTCTAACTTTTCATAGAATGACGCGATTGCGATGAAACAAAAACTAAATGTTCCTCCTTTTTTTTGTGTGTATGTCATCTCACAGTTCAGTCTAGAGAGCCTTGAATTTAAGGCCTCCGCCCAGGGATATAATACTACAAACTATCAATCAATCAATCAATCGTTTATTTTGTGAAACATAGGTATGGTTACAGATAGTATATCGTCTTAAATGTGTGCACTATGTTTTGCCAATATTTGGCGTACAAAATGGCGGACGAAACTAACATAAAACAAGCATAAACAAGCAATTACAATTAAGGTGGCATGTCAATATTATTACATTAAAGAAAAACAATAATTCAATTTAAAATACATAATTATGTCGGTTAGGTAAACATGTCATTACAGTTTTAGATAAATACACACATTCCATAATTAGTCAATAAATACATTCAAAAGTGTTTAATTTGGAAGTCGGAATCGTCATACCTCTGTTTATCAGTAGTAAATTCAGTGATGGAGTAATAACATCTATCTAAAAGGAGTTTAAAAAAAGACCTCTTAAAGGATCCCAGACACTCTTTATTTCGAATAGCTGCTGGTATACTATTAAATATTTTTGCCGCCATGCCTAGCACACTTTTGCCAAAGACTAACCAACTAAGCGACCACGTACTAAGGGCACTCCCTGTGGGGTACGAACCTCGGCTTAGGGCGTTGCTGGGGGGAGGGGAGCAGCAAGGGGACTGACTGGATCTGAGTTAGATTATTTAGAGGCTGATTTATCACTACTGGCTCAGCATCGCTTGTTGGCTCGAGCAAGGGTCCGGGGGTTGAACGGGGACGTCGCGCCGGACCTCGTCGGCGAGGTCGGAATGTTGCCGGTTTGTATCTGTATGGTCTACGAACGGTACTGGTGTCTTAAGACGACTACAGGAGCTAAATTAGCAACTCTATTTGTGATAGTTAAAATGATACCATCAGACATTTTATTGTAACAAATGTTAAAAAAATAATCTACTTTGGTCATTGATATGTAAAAAACCCAAAATGCACATTCTCGAACAAAACTAACACTCGAAACTGTCACCAAACACTCACCACTACAACCCACTACTACATAAATAGTACTATAAACATATTTTTTTGCAAATTCAACCTTGTGCGCATTGTATAAAGTTTTTTTTACAAAGCAATGCACAAAAAGCAATTAAATTTTACGTTAAGCGAGCGACGTGAGACTAATTGAATGAAAATAGATGCACAATTACTAATTGTGCCTGTATTTTATGTGGACGATTTTCAGACGCCGAGTGTGTCTCTTGGGTTTTTTATAAATCAATGACTTTGGTACAGTCTTTTCACCGTCTATAAAATCCCAGTGACATTTACCATCATTGTAATTATTTATTGAAATAATTGATTACACAAATATTATCATCAACACGGAAAACCAGATATTTACTAAGTTTACTTTTTGTTACAAGTTCCCGATATTCAACTGTGTAAAAACAGAAAAAGTGCCGAAAAAAATATCGGGAGTGAGTTTCGTCTGTCGGGATCGGGAACAGAATCGTGTTGCGAGTGATGTTGATAGTGGTTATGAGCGCAAAAAAAACGAATAAGAAAGAGGGTAGACTGATAATAAGGACACAGTTATGCAAACTAGAACCAACCCACAAAACTGGTGAAAATGAGTTATTTGTACCAACAGAATCTACGAATCAACTTTCATATACTCAAAAAAGAACCAAGCTGCTTGAGACAACTTTTACTCATAATAATGAAAACCGCCAAAGATACCAACCATAGATATAGTCACTTTTTAAAAGTTAAACAGACCCATGTCGCATAGTACCAGTAGATGTTCAGCATTTTCAATATGCAAAATAGAACCAAGCCGCGTGGTTCTCGTTAAAAAATAAACGGACAAATTAAAAAAAAAACAGTAATTTTGCATTAAGGAACCGTCAGGTTCTTGATCAAAACAGATACTAAAATGTATCAAAAATCCAAATAATCTAGTTGGTATCGTCATCAATACCAACCTTAACGTTGTGAAGTTGTTTAGCTCAAATAACTTACCTATTTTTTTCTACACACTTTAGAAACAAAAATCGAATTAACTCAAAAGTCCCTTTTAGTGGGTTAGTTCTAGTTTGCATAACTATGCCCGATTTGTTTGCTCATAAACACCCACCCGCAATAACTTCATTTTAACCGTGATCACGGTACTTGCAACAACGTCGAAATATAATACTAAATCATTATTTTAGTGATAAAAATATAAAAGGTTTAAGTTCATTGTATGTTGTATGAAACGCATTCAATATAATATTTCTACGTTGTCATTTTAGTGTGACCTTCTGAGTAATCGAATAAAGTAAGTATTCTTTAAATAAATATTTAGTGCATATCCAGTGTTTGCATTGAGACTGAAAACTGATATCCAATGAAAGATTTTTAAATCGTGTGTTGCTTGTTTTCTGTGTTTTAAATCAGTGTTTGCCGCTTGGGCAACCTAGGGTACGTCGGGAACCGAAACGGAATGTTATGGGAGTGTTTGAAAATAAAACCTTTTAACTCTTGAACTAAAAGTTATTTCTGTCTGGCAAAATTACGTATCGTTCCTTTTAAAACACCGACCATTTCAAGGTATGATAACAAATAGTAATCATTCACTCAAAGATCGAAAAAATTAACTTCAAACTGGCAGTTTTTTGTAGGCGTTGCGTTTGATCAGGTACCTACATACAGTTTATATCGTATTTTTAGTGTTTTTACATTAAAATATTATTATTTGTGTGTTTAGTAAGCAGTGGTAGCCTAGTATAGTTGGTGCCAGTTAAGATCGCAAAAGCGGTCATTGACCCCACCTACATTTATTAAAGTCTTTAACTTTGAAATCCAAAAATAAGCCTGTTCAAGTCTTGAACCGTCATCTATCGTGATCTTCAACATTTTTTCTAATGAAAAACGATACACGGTTCATTTGTTTTGTTTCGTAGGAAGATATATTAGGGAAAGGGCAATGACCGCTTTTGCGATCTTAACTGGCACCAACTATAATAGAGGAGCTTTTGGTTAAATAATAATAGATCTTCAGGTTAAGCCGCGCTAGCCTAGGTTGGTCCTTGGATGGGTGAGCACTGACCACCCTTTACATACCGAGTTACCTTGTTAAGCCGTTGGCCCAAATATCTAACTACCAATCTTACAAAGGAGTATCGATTACCTAATATTTACTGGGTTGTGGTGGTCAGATAGGCAGTCGCTCCATGTAAAATACTAGTATTCAGCTGAATCCAGTTAGACATGTGCCTATTGTATTCTTAGAACATCGTGAGGAAACCAGCATGTAGCAGAGATATTTCTCGACGGTATGTAAAGCCAAGTCAGAGACACCAGATTAGGCACTAATCACACAATAAAGAAGAAATTCGTTAGGATAAACCGGTGTCAAAAAGTTGAAGTGGTAAAGTGTCGTGAAGACCGGGATTCGGTCATGGTCCACCTCCTAGTTCACCTGGGTGGACCACGGGCTGGTTTTCTTGCCGGTAGATCACCTAAACGATGTGGAATATGCAAATAGATAGCCTTCAGAAATTCACATAATTTTATTTGAATACCCACTATTTTGATGTCTGAACATTTTTTTCCCGCAGGTTCAACAGACAAGCAGTTTGGAAGCAAAGAATCATATCTCCAACAACAAAATGCTCAAAAACAATCTTTATAGATATGGAAATGAAAACGGTAGAGTTCCTGCCCATCTCAATTTTGCAAAAGAAGTTTACGATAACATGGTTAAAAATAAAGATGTTACAGCTTTGGTAAGTTTTGATTTTCATAAAGATTTTTTATTGTACGAACCGCCAGATTGATGATGATTGATTGATAGATACCTAATCTGAATCTATTCAAAGTTCGAGTGAAGGTTTCTTCAGGCAAGCGTACGGCGGTTCCGGGGCTGCGGGACTGTTCGAAAGAGATACCGTGGCCCCGGAACACAAAGGGCGATGAAGGAACATGAGTGGGTTTTAGTCAGTAAAAGTCTGACACTCCCTCCTGCTCCGCCCAGAGCGGGAGGAGTCATTTGATGATTTCCCATCCGTAAAAAAATAAAAAATTTCAAGCGTGCGGTTAGTGTACAGTCGTGGTCTTTTCCGCCTGATCAGTTAAAATTTTTTTCGCTTAAATCATGCGGAGGCGCCGAGCCACTCCATCTTAAACTTTAGGCATTAGGAATTAGGAAAGCGTCAACTTTGGCGTGCAAAATAACAATAACTCTCGTTTGTCATGTGTCGCCGATCGGTATTTTTTAAATTAATTATTTATTATACAGTCAACGGGGCGGGGATAGAGAGCGTTTCTATGTTTTAAGTGCAAGCAAAAATTAGCTTAGTGGTGATCAGGCGGGAGTGTCGGGTCAAGTCAGGTCAACGGGTCAAAAATTGTTTATTTTGTCGATTCTATCATATAAAACAACTAAATTTAAGGCTAAAAGTGTCTTGGTGCTTTTTGTCTCCGACTAACCGTTTGTCGTAAAAACGATGTCGAAAGGATTCCGTTCACTCCGACCACAAGTTAGGTTAGCTTAGAACTGTGACCTACCTAGAAATTGGTCGCAGTAAAAACAAAAATTTAAAGGACAATCTTAACTTTGCTGTCCGAACTTTTCCCTTTACATTTGCTGTAAGACTGCTTCTCGCCAAATTTCGGGATTCTAGGTCAACGGGAACTACCATATAGGTTTTCGACCCAAAACCTGTAGGGTACTTCCGGTTGACCTACAATTGTCAATTTTGGTTAAAAGCAAGGTCTTACAGCACAAGTAAAGGGAAAAGTAAAAGTAAAAATACAAGTTTTCGCGAAAATCTAAATTTGCCCATATCCTTTTATCGTGTTGACTCAGGACTTCGATTTTTATACACCTAATAGGGACTATATGCTTCAGTATATGGTATAAATTTCAACTCGCTAGTTCCATCCGTTCCTGAGAAAATCGGTGGTGACAGACGGACAGAGACGGACAGACGGACAAGAAAGTGATCTTATAAGGGTTCCGTTTTTTTCTTCTGAAGTACGGAACCCTAATAGTGCATCGTTTGGTTTCCACTGACCTAAAAATTAGCTTTGTTCAACCAGATTAGTAAATAATCAGATTCAATCAATCCTCGTACTGACTCAAACCACATCGGTGTTCCCTCGCACACTTGCGTCGGGGGGCAGTCAGTTTCAGAATGCGCGAGTGTCGACTGAAGTTACGTCCGGCCGTATGGCAACCTAACCGAATTTCAGTTGAACCTAAATGAATTAATTAATTTAATTTTCCTACAAAACTGCAATACCTACACGATCAAGGTGTATAAACAGCAGATTTTTTAAAAACCACCGATGTTTTATGTTAAAATGATGTACTGAACTCAAGCATGTTTGAAGGGCGTAGATACAGACATTAGTTTGTTAAGGTCATACAACATCGTTTTATCAACATTGGTCGGTAAAAAACCCCGAGATATTTGTATCTTAGCGTTTTCTTTACAACATGCTAGGTTCAACTGCAACTATGTATAAAATCATCCCGAAGTTACATTGAGCTAAAATTTTGTATAAGTACATGTTTAGTTTGGATCACAATAAAGTCAAAATCAAATCGTTTATTGCTAAATCCATAATGTACACTTACAGGTGGTAAATAAAAACATAGAAACAATTATGGACCCCGTCGGGCACAGCAAATTTAGTAAAATATGTAGAGAGGAAGACCGCTGTATTACTTTTCAGTTTGAAATGTTTCTTAGCAATGTTTATTATGGTATACCATGGCGCTGTAGTGCATCGGGAATGTTCGCGGAGGCTCGCACAGATGGCTTCCACGCTATCATGCGAAAGAAAGCGGTTTCCTTACTGCAGCGCCTGCATGGTGATGACAACAGCATTTTGAAAATGATTGCGGCTAGACCGGACTGCCCCTTCCAGAGACATAGGTGGGGACAGTCATAGGTCTAAATAAATAATTAAGTCGTCAACACTAACAATACTAACTTAATTACTTAAGCACTATTGTTACTAACACTAAAATACTAACAAAGCTATGGACTGTAGTCTGAAAATAAAGATTAATTTATTTATTTATTTATTATATTTCCATTTATTTACTCACTCTATTAATATTTTATTATATATTATTATCAATCTATTCTTTTCTTATACATTTAATTGTATTATAAAATTGCTTACATTTGTTTAGTTGCTTGAAAACTGGTCATTATTTTTAACCTTATAAGTTCAATTTCAATTCCTCACGAACAACTTACATTGTGTTTGAAATAAAAATAACAACAATAAAAATTTAAAAAGAACACATTCATCATAAAATTAACACATAAATATTAACAACATAATCATTATTTCACAATGCATGGTTAGCTAAGTGATGTCATTCTAAATCTAAAATGGCGGATTCCCAAAGATGGCGGACTAGTTATTTTTATGCATTCCCATGAAATGGGTATCAAGTGAAAGGATTTGCTGAGAAAATTACGAAAAAGCGTGTATTTTAGTTTTTTTTTGGCGCGCCCTCGATTATATGGGACTTAAACATAATTGGCGAAATGTGGGTGTACTATTAGGTATACCTCTGCCGAAACCTTCAGGGACTACAGGCGGGAGGTTATGATGAATATTTTTTATTAAATATTTTTGCCTAAAAATCTAGTCTTATATTGTGCAACGCCTCGTAAGTCTGGTTTAGTAATCGAAAGCACTACTGCTGACCCTAAGGACCTGGTTTCAATTCTCGAGTCAAGCAAAGTTAATAGAATAATTTTACCAATTGTATGTGCTTTATTCAAGTAAAAATTGCAATGACAATAACAATAAAATTTTAGTGAAACCTTTAGCACTTTTAAAAAAAAGTGTTGTTTTGACACAATGAATTTTGACGTCAATACCGGCGTTATCGAAGACGGTGTGTTTTGACAGTGCGTTCCGTTTCACTAAAAACACTTACATAAAACAGTAAATTGTAAAATAAGTGATGTATTAGAAACTTAAACAAGTGTACCACAATGTTTTTATGCGCCAATACAAGGCATTTTTCATAAATAAAAAGAGTTTTGTTTTTCATGCATATTCCCTTGCGCCCAGTTGATGGCAATAGGCGTGCCCCATATTGCATGGGACTTGAATGTATTATCAAGTTTATTATTTACTATTAGCATACATCTCTGCCTAACCTTTCAGAGAGGACAAGTGTGACGTCAATTTCCTTTTTCAGATAAACGCTGACACCGAGGAACAAAGATCATACGGAGAGCTAGCTCAAATGACGGCTGACATAGCTCTCTCACTCACTCGTATGGGTGTGAGAAAGGGAGAGGTAATCTGCATCTGCAGTGAGAAGATTTTTGAGTACCTACCTACTGTCATGGGGATCATGTGTGCAGGGGCTTCTTTTGCACCATCAGACCCAACTTATGGAAGCTGTAAGTCTAATCTTCCTACCTCTCCTCACAAACTTCACTTGCACACATCACCTACTCACTTCACCTGCACACTTCACTGGACACTTTACTTCACTCCCATTCATCCTTTACTTTACACCTTACCTAATTTTAATTTGTTTGCGTTAATTAAGTTTGTCTGCCTTTTTCCCTTCTGCAATAATCATTATTATGTCAATGTATTCAAATTAGCTATTATATGTAAATTACAAAATTAATTCGAGGTGAGAGCCTGGGGCTCCGTCACACAGGGTATCCTAGTATGGACGCCAGTCTCTCACAAAGGAACATATATTATGCATTTTGTTAACACTTCATTGATACAATTATATTTAAGATAACTATGTGAACCTTTGTGAAGAGAAAAAATAAAGACATTGTATTGTATTGTAAGTGGTTTTGATCCAAAGATTTAAACTGTTAAATAGATGTACACACAGCGACACATCGAGCTATACATTTCCAGTATAACATGGCCTCGGCTTTGTATAAAAGGTGTAAAAAAACCTCTTAACGAAGCCGAAAGGCACTTGTTCTCCCCGTCATTGCGATCATTTTTTTGTTATACATCATACCTGGGAACCTTCTAGTTACGGAGATATTGGGGGCCAAAGTTTTAACTTTTTGAAAAAAAATCAGCTGTCCGGGGTACAAAATGTTCGCATAACTCGTCAAAATGTATGGAACAGCTGATTTTTTTTCGCGATTCAGGGTTTGGTCCCATAGTAAAAGTAATAATGATGAGTACAATGACCCCTTAAGAGATTTCGTGTACGAATAGATACACCTTATAGATGTAGATTGTCAAATGATCTGCGAATGAGAGCTGACTGCTGCTCAAGAATAAAATCGTTTTTCGTTAGCCATAATACTTAAAAATATATATATTTTTTTGTTAACTCTTTGAAGTCCTTTGGTAACTTATTACATATTATATTTCGCAGCTTCATTCGACGCGATTTTCTTCTTTTACATGTTGTAGCCGAGTCCTAGGCATTGGCTTCACACAGATTTTCAGATAAAATAAGTAAAAAAATAAAAACCTTATGGCAATACTGGGGTAATTTTCCACATTCAACTCGCTCGGCGGTAGGTACTTCATTCTGTGTTCTGTGTGCAAAGGCTTCGCACAAGAAAAAACTTGCTCATAATGGATTGGAAAAGAAGATACAATTCGGAGGAAACGCGGATCATAATAAGCGTCGCAGAGTGAATACAGTTAGACGGCGTATCATTTCTTCATCATCGTCGGATGACGAATTAACCGAACGTAAGTTTTATAATACTACCTTCCTAGTTCGGTACCTACTTTTATTGTTAATTTTGTTTCAATTGAGTGATGCGAGAAACCAGCGGGGTTCCCTCTGTCACGTTGATTTGATACAAGTTGACATATAAAAAATGTGATGCGATTCAACCAGCGGGGTTGTTTTCTGTCACGCTTATTTTTGCGCACAATTCAGCGGGAATTGTGTCTGCTTCGGTACCTACTTTTATCGTTAATTTTGTTTCAATTGAGTGATGCGAGAAACCAGCGGGGTTCCCTCTGTCACGTTGATTTGATACAAGTTGACATATAAAAATGTGATGCGATTCAACCAGCGGGGTTGTTTTCTGTCACGCTTATTTTTGCGCACAATTCAGCGGGAATTGTGTCTACTTATACTCACCTATTACTACCTATATCTACCTACATTATTGTCTTACATACAACATGATGTTATATTGTAATGCGAACAACCAGCGGGGTTGCATCCGTTACGCTTGATTGCGCATAGTCCAGCGGGGACTATGCCTACCCTCATTTTAAAATTAAATGATCGTAGTTTTGCTTCGCAAATATCTACTTATTCTGATGTCGGACAATGGTATGACACCAAAGTCTAGCCCGGAAGAAATCTTAGTAGGCGATCCTTTATGTCCTGACACAAAAGAGACTGAATCTTTAGACGATGAAATCCTCGCCTTATTAGGCGATGCTCTTAAGAGCAAAACCGGTCTCGGAATCAATTCACAAAGACATTGCAGCCAGGTGGCACGAATTTTTATAAAAGGATTACCGAATGAAACAAAAGACAAACTATTGAAGGTTTACCTAGTACCGTCTAATTGCGAAATGATACTAGCACCAAAACTGAACGCTGAAACCAAAACTGCTATAGCTGAAAATCTTGTAAAAGGAGATAATATTACACTGGAGACAAAACAAAACCAGATAGGTTCGGCACTAGCCGCACTATCGCAGGCCGTAAATAGCATATTAGAAAAAGATTTTTCGACGTAAAAACTGCTCAAACCTATCAGTGATGCATGTCGCATCCTATGCGACAGTCATTATAATGAAACGAAAACACGAAGACTTTTTATAATTTCGTCAATAAATAGTGATATGAAAGAAACTGTTCGAGATCAATACTTATACGGAGAAAATATTTCTGATACACTGAAATTGGCAAAAACCATCAAGAAATCCGGCACCGACTTGAAATCAACAAAAGCCGCTGCTCCCTTCAGAAATCCAAAATTTAATAAAAGTAATCTCTTGAAAAATAAAGGTCAAGGTCAGTCAAACTGGAAACCCCTGCAACGAAAACCAGCGGGCAAAGCCGATGCAGGGGTATCACGCGCAGCTTAGTACCAGTACCAGCCCCGCATGAGGAACAGCTTTCAACAGCGGGAAGCAGGAGGTCGATCGTCGCCGCCACCGACACGTCATCGCCAACAACGGAAGCACCAGTAGAGGTACGTTTTGCAGGTCGTCTACAACATTTTTTACGACAGTGGCACGAGATCACTGATGACCCTATCATCTTATCTTTGATTCAAGGATACTAAATTTCTTTCTCATCAGAACCTATTGATGATGTTAAACCTAGTTTTCATACTAGAGCACACAAGGAACTTCTTGATTTTGATGCTGAAATAAACTCACTTTTAAAAATAAGTGCCATATCAAGATGTACGCCCCACGATCAACAATCGACATGAAAGAAGCATATTTTTAATTCCGGTACATAATCTTTACAAAAAATATCTAAGATTTATGTATAATGGTACATTATTTAATTTCAACTGTCGTCCATTTGGTTTAAGTACATGTCCTTACGTTTTCACAAAAAATTTGAAACCTGTGGTGGAATATTTAAGATCCAGAGATATGATTTGGGTTGCATAGGGAGCTCTTTTCAAGAATGCGAAAATAATGTAAAATTGACTATGAATCTGCTAGAAAAACTAGGCTTTATTATAAATCATGTTGCCTTATTCCAAAACAAAGGTGTAAATATCTTGGTTTTGTGTTTGATTCCGCCAATATGTGTTTAGAATTGCCGGATAATAAGAAATCAAAAATTAGAGAACAATTAAAGTTTCTTCGAAAAAATAAAACTTGTAGACTTAGAGAATTTGCACGTCTGATTGGTCTGTTAGTGTCTTCGGCTCCTGCCGTTCAATATGCATGGGATTACACTAACCAACTTGAACGCCATAAGTACCTAAGTTTATTGGATAATCCTGGCTATAACAATATAATCGATATACCCCACACAGTAATATATGATTGTGATGATGGTGGTTACTAAGTCTAGATATTAAAACACAGCCTATAACACTTATATAATTTAAATTAGATTTTTTTTTTCTGATGCATCAATGAGTGGCTGGGGCGGTTTTTGCAACAACAATAAAGCTCATGGTTTTTGGACACGAAATCAAACCACGCAACATATCAATGAACTAGAATTAAAGGCCAGTTTCTTAGCACTAAAAGTGTTTGCGAAACATTAACAAAATTGTAAAGTGTTATTACGCATTGATAATGTCACTGCCATTTCATGTATTAATAGGATGGGTTCTGTACAATACCCACATTTAAATCAAATTACCCGAGAAATACGGGATGGTGTGAGGAACATAATATAGTAATATTTGCGTCATATATTAATACCAAAGCTAACATTGAAGCAGATAGTTTATCACGAAAACAGTTTACAGTTACAGAATGGGAACTGTGTGAAACGGCTTTCAAATTTTGGTCAACCCAAAATCGATTTTTTTGCAAGTCGTAATACTAAATGTCCTGTATATATTTCTTGGAAAAGCGACCCGGATGCTTACGCGGTAAATGCATTTACAATTTCTTGGAATAGAATGTGATTTTACGCTTTTCCCCCCTTTGCGTTAATTCTTAAGATGTTACAGAAAATAATAAATGATAGATCTGAAGGGATAGTGGTTGTACCCAACTGGCCAACACAACCTTGGTTTCCCATTTTTAAAAGACTTATGGTTTTAGAACCTTTATATTTCGAACCAAATATTAACCTATTAAAATCTCCTTTCCGATTATCACGCAGTCTCCATCAAACGCTTACATTAATTACCGCCAAATTGTCAGGAAAGCACTACAGCTAAGATTTTTTTTCACAAAATTCAATCGATATAATGTTATCATCGTTATCTGAAAATACATACAAGCAGTATGATAGCACTATTAAATTGTGGGTTAATTACTGTAATAATATAAGAATGATTATTTGATTGGATCGGTTTCAGTAATTATTGATTTATTAACAGAATGTTACAAAAATGGTGCGAAATACGGCACCATAAATTCACATAAATCTGCATTACACTTTCTATTTCCAAAAACAATGACATAAAGCGATTTATGAAAGGTATATTTAGGTTGAGACCGCCCGCTCCTAGATACAGTGTTACTTGGGATCCAAATGTGGTTTTGGAATATTTAGGTCAAAAATGGCCCAACGATCGGCTTAATTTAGAAAAGTTATCTAAAAAGACATGTTACGTTGCTGGCACTAGTAACTGCCCATCGGGTTCAAACATTCTCACTCAAAGATGTAAATAATATAAAAATTCTAAGCACTAACATAATCATAACAGTACCCGATCTTATTAAAACATCACGAGTTAACTCTTTACAACCTCTATTAAAACTACCCTTCTATAACGAAAACAGAATATTAACTTCTATAACATGAAATATGCCCTGGTAGATCCTTATAAGAATATTTAAATAAAACAAAATTGTTGCGTTACAGAAATAATAATTTATTCATTTCATATAGAAAACCATATAATAAAGTAACCTCACAAACACTTAGCAGTTGGATCAAAAGTACACTTTCCCTCAGTGGAGTTGACACGTCAGTTTTCAGTGCTCATAGCACCCGTCATTCTTCCACCTCTTCCGCTAAACAAGTCGGTGTCAGTCTGGACGTAATCCGCAAAACTGCTGGATGGTCAGAGTCATCCAAAGTTTTTGCTAAGTTCTATAATAAGGAGTTAGTTCATGATCCTAAACAATTTGCAAATATGATTTTGTCAAATGCATTAACAACCAATTTGGAACATGATTATTTTGTTTTCAATGAATAATTTTTGATTTTAGCTACCATTTATCTAGTTTCATTTTACTGATGCTCTGAACATCCTACAACATGTAAAAGAAGAAAATCGCGTCGAATGAAGCTGCGAAATATAATTAATGATCAAACGAACTTACCCTTACGTGAAGTTCGATCATTATTATATGAGCAGCTTCATTCGACGCGATAATAAGAACCCACCCTTTTGCCCCAACCCTAAAAATGAAACGAAAAAGATAGATCCTGATATAAAAATATATCTAGTCCATAATCTACTAATCTATGGTTGTATAGTATGTAGGTAGATATTGAGGTATATACCTACCTACATAAGTAATGCTTTAAACAAGAATGAAGTACCTACCGCCGAGCGAGTTGAATGTGGAAAATTACCCCAGTATTGCCATAAGGTTTTTATTTTTTTACTTATTTTATCTGAAAATCTGTGTGAAGCCAATGCCTAGGACTCGGCTACAACATGTAAAAGAAGAAAATCGCGTCGAATGAAGCTGCTCATATAATAATGATCGAACTTCACGTAAGGGTAAGTTCGTTTGATCATTAATTAGTCCACACATGTCATATTAAAAGAGTTCTTTTTTAATAGAGAAGTTCTTGACGCTCTAGGCAGGACTATTCTATCTAGATCTCTTACTTTTAGAGGGAAACGGCTTCAGCCTTTTTAAACAAGTCAAAGTGCTGTCGAACAAATTAAGCGCATTCTAAAATGTACATACTGTGGGTAATGTAAGAAGCTTTAATTTTTGGAATAGGGGTTTACGGGATTCCCATGGTCCTTCTTCAACCTTTGGGCACCAAGCTTTTGGCGGTTTTGTATCATGACTATCTAATTTCTTTCAGTATGATCTGGACAAACTACAACAGATTCTCAGATTTTTATCAGGTCTAACTAAATTATTCCATGTTGTCTCTATCCGCAGTCCCTCTGCTCCACCGCATCAAGATAGTTCGACCAAGAATCATGTTTTGTTCTCTATCCGCTTACGAAGCTCACAAAGCGACCTTCGAGGAAGTCGGGAGCATCCAACACTACATTCTATACGGGAACGAGACAAGAGATGGTGCTGTTCTCTTCAAGGAGTTCCTAACTGAGACTGTAAGAATAGAGGACTTCGAAGCAGTTCCTGTCAATGGATGGGAGGACGTGGCTTTTGTAGTCTACTCCTCAGGAACTACTGGTCTACCGAAAGGTATTCCTGTAACACATTTGGCGTTTTTGCTGAATGCTCAGAATATTTTTGCGGATGAGTGAGTATGTATATTCGTATACCAATCTTTTATTGCCAGTTACACCTGACTGTCAATGTGTCTATGGTGGACCGACAGCTTTGAAACATAGCTTGAACATACTAGATGTGGAACAAGAACCGGTTGTTCTGACGCAACTTGAGAGAAAGCCAATGTCTGTCACACTGGACACCATCATTTCTGCTGAACGTCTCCTACTACATAGAACTCGTCCAGTCCTGTGTTCCCTGCAACCAGAGGGTAAGCACGGCTTTCATGAGGTCATCGGTCAACCTTGCGCAGCAGAACCTTTACCATATCCCGCACCCAATTTGATTCATCCTTCAGTATTTGTATGAAGCTGTCCGTGTCCAAAGCCACAATAGGGAATATGCAAGAAATACAAAATTCTTTAGATTTATTAAAAATGCCTTGAATTGGCGCTTAAACACTTTGTGGTACTACACTTGTTGTTTCTAAAACTTTTTTTCGTGGAACGCACTCTCAAAACGCGTCGTCCTCGATAACGCCGGTAGTGACGTCAAAGTCTGTGTCTATGTCTTTTCTTGGGTTTATAACACTGTATTTTATTGATTTAAGTAACAAAAAAATACATGCATATTCCCTAATGGTCTGCACTGGATCGACTGAACATTAACTTGGTTTTTTTCTTGACCCAGAACAATGTTTTCTCTTTCAGTTACACAGGCGAACCGATCTACAACTCCAGAGAGTTCTACTACTCATACGGTCTGATGTACGCACTAGCTTGTCTGAGGGTCAGTGTTACGATAGTGTACAATCCCAGCGGTGGCGAAAAGGCGATGTTGGAGGCTGTTCAGAAATATAAGGTACAGGAATCTTCATCATTATCTTCCTGCCGTTGACAGATTCTATTTGGGGCCGGTTGTATCACGTGAGATACAGCTTGGTGACAGACAGACGGACAGTGGAGTCTTGCTCAACACGTTTTCTTCTTCCATTCCATTCAGACGTCACGGCATCATTTACTCCTTTCTCCTTCATATCGTTCTTCACACTATCCATCCGACGATTCGACCGATCGATCCGATTCGATTCGATTCCGACGATTTCTTTGGTCTTCCTCTCCCTTTTCATCCATCATAATTCATGTTCATCACACTTTTAGTCACATGCCTTTCATCCCTCCTAATTACATGTCCATACCAAGATAAACGACTTCCTCTGATATACTCATTTCTTACTATATCCATTCTTGTCACTCCACAATCCGCTACATGCAATTATTTTTCATCCATCTTCTTCAGAGCCCAGCATTCTGAGCGTACTTACATTCTTTTGATATTGTTTTGAGTAAGTGATGGAACTGGCCAGATTTTTTTGTCCCATGCCAGCGACTAATGTCTCTTTAGGCATGCGTTTCTTGATGCCACTACCATCCGTACAGTTTAAACCAGTGGACAAGAATGCTGTTAGCGGCAAATAAATATAGAGGCATAGCTTTCCCTAGTCTAGTATATAGTGCCTAGTGGCTTGCTCTTGACCTTTGTCTCATCTAAGGGATGGATGTGGTCTGTAACGAACGTACCCAGAAGATGCTTTTTCACTTCCGCTTCAAAGGAGGTGGGGTCTTGATTAAAGAGAATACAGTTGCTGGCAGATATTTCCATACTTTAGAGAAGAACTGCAGAGTGCTAGGATATCAACTAAATGCATATGCCCCTGCAGTACGTCTGGTAGTACGGAGGTGGTGGAAGACTGATTACACTCAAGTCGAAACAATCTCTTCTAAGATTTATTTCTTCTCGTTTTAGATAAAAGTCCTGCAACTAGCACCAATGATCATCACTGAGCTGATCAAGTCGGCCATCTTGGACAGTTATGACGTCAGCACGGTGGAGTACATCGTGTCCTCCAGTACATACATCCGGGAGGAGGCTGTGAACGCTATTAAACAGAGGTGAGATAAATCTTTCATCTGTTGAAGTCCATTTCTGGCCAGCGGTCTCTACTAATATGCGCTGAAATAGCTTGAGGATAAATCGTGAGGAAACGCATGTCCTAGAACCGAGAATTCAAAGTCACGCGACAGCTAAGTTCAGGTGCGTAGTCCTCGTAGTATCCCTGTATGACCAAACTAATGAACATGAACGAAGCGAGAGAATCGTAGATAGCAAATAAATTATCATCATAGAAGAAAAATGTTCTGATAAAAAGTCTATTCTCTTCTTCCAGGATACCAAACTTAAAATCAATTACCCAGATCTACGGAATGTCTGAAGCTGGCAGCATCTGCAACGAGCAGGGATGTGCCAAGGGACCTAGACCTGGAAGTTCTGGCATGCCTTGCCTCGGATTTGTAATTAAAGTAAGTTTTTCTTTACTTCTATCTTGTTCTATGTCACATTTTGGCCTCAAGACCAAATCAAGAATGGACGACAGCTCCGTCCTTTAGCTAAAATGGTCTTCAACATTTTCAGTCCAAAAGGCAGGTTAGCTATGTGCTAAAGACCGCAGTACTTTTTGAGACAAGCCCGCTACTATTGTACTCAACCACTGCTACTCTGGAAATCCAGTATCATCACTAGCAACCAACAGAAACGCGCGCCGAGGCACGACGAAGTCTCGGTGAAACAATTAAACTGTCCCAGATCTCGCAAAGAAATTAATCAGAAACGAATAATGGAGGAATCGGAAAATTATAATTTACACTTCCGTCCATATCAAACTCAAGAGCCAGAATAGAACAACGCCAATGGGCAAATAGGGATGTTTTCAACTGGGATTAGCTAATTTGCATAGAATTATTATAGCATTTATTTATCAATCAAAAAAGATGCCGTAAGTGGTCTATTATAAGTATTTAGGTGGAGTGGTTCTTGCCTTATTGTTAACGTTATTTTATTGTCCAGGTGGTCGACTTGCAGACCAGGGAACCTTTGGGGCCTAACCAGCGAGGAGAGATCTGTTTCAAAGGTCCCAGTGTCATGAAAGGTAGGTCATCATCTTCCTGTCTTGGTTTAATGTTACTCGTGGTCAGCACAACACATCAGCGGCGGCGACCTCTCGCCCAGTTTCAATCATGGTCCGGAGCAAGACGGAATGGCAAGCCGTCACCTCCTACTGCGAAGCGAAGCAGTCATGCTAGCGAAGAAGGTGGCGGGACGTGAGAGGGAGAGAACCTCACGTCCCAACCACCGCGGGAAACGCACCGGGGCCACCGTAGGCGCGGGCCTGTTGACGGCGAGCAATGGGCTAGCTCGCCTTCCGTGGCCGTGTCGATGGCGCGTTCGTGTTCCACGCGTGCCTCAAAGAGACTCAGCAAAAAGAAGGGGTCCGCAAGCGCCGACGCCTGCCGGGGCTGCGGGACTGTTCGAAAGAGATACCGTAGCCCCGGAACACAAAGGGCAATGAAGGAACATGGATGGGTTTAGTCAGTAAAATTCTGACACTCCCTTCCGCTCCGCCCAGAACGGGAGATTTCAGAGAGTCATTTGATGATTTCCCATCAGAAAAAAAAGGTTCAATGCAACACCTTTTTTCGCTTCCTTCTGGCATCCTCCCATGTGGACTGTCACGCTATCATACACTCCCTTTTCTTTCACATTATCCTCACACAAAACTTCCATCTTTAATACAAATAAATAAATCTTTTTCATCTTTCTCTGCCTCACCATCCACCAACATTTATATTCAGTACTGTAGGGTTGGTGTTGGTGAAATAGAAGCCCCATAGACTGGGTGATATTTTTATTGGAAACTTGATTACAATTCTTACAGTCATCATCATTTCAGCCGAAAGTCGTCCACTGCTGGACATAGGCCTCATTGTTACAGTACGTCACTGTAATTTATATCATGTAGCAACCCAAGAGGGGGGATGACTGTGGGATATCGCCTCTCAGACCTCCCCTAGCTCCTAAACCTCTTGCTAGTGAAAGACAATGGGGAATTTTCCAGTGCTTTTATGAACGAACTAGATGGCGCTGAGCAACCTTGGGAATAATAAAAGGCTCGTTCTTATGTCCACCAAGCCTTAACTGAAGTTCGGAGAAACCTAAGCTCGACTCGACGCTCCAGGAGCTTAGACGTAACGCAAAAACATTTAGAAGAACAACAGCAAAAACCATACAAAAACTTTTAGTTCAGTTCAGTGATGTAAAAGAACAGTGGACTTTTTAGGTTAAAATTTTTGATAGAAAAAAGGGTCTTTACAGTTCTTACTTTATATACAATAATTAATTATAAATAAATTTTACCATACAATGAGTTTGACATGTGTCTAGGAGAGTTTTTTTTTGCCCTGCTAAAAGATGTTACCATTGACCTATGATTTATTACGTGGTAATTTTTTTTTTCATTTTGGATTTTACTAGAACGCCGATTAAAAAAATATTCCACAAGCTGATCAGCGCCATCTATTGATATATACTGAAGCGTTGTGACAAACGTCAGTGGAATTCCCCATTAGTTCGAAGACTGCTCTGCTTTTAGCGGTTTTGGGTTACATAGATGTAGTGCAGATAACTCCCGGGGTGGCGCTGGTTCAGATTGTACACACATGAAGAGTGTAGATGGCGTCACTTGTCTATATGAGTTGCTGTATTCTGTGTTACTGATACGCTCATCATAGTGCTTTGGATAAGTAAAACTAGATGGCGCTGCATGTTTGTTGCAGTACTCTTTAGTCATATGCGTATAGCAGCTAGGTTTTCTGAAAAATGCTGCTTCTTTACGCGGGTGCATTTATTTCTTTTATCCATCCTCGTCATTCCATATTATCATAATTGTTCTCGTTTCTGATTAATGCAATGTTTTTTTTTTTAATTTTTTATTTATTTATTAATACCACCTTAATCTATCATTACAGGGATTACCCTAATGCGACAGCTAAGAACTTAAACTAAACCTACACCTTGCAACCAAATTAGAAAACGATTAAACTAAAACATTATTAAAGAAAATGATTAAATAAAAAAGATTAAACTAAAACATTAAAAAAGATAAAACATTAATAAAATATTACATTATAAACACAAAAACATAGCATAACATAAACGTAGTACAAAAATAAAGTTAAAATAGATATTATTTCGCCTGTAACATAATATAAATAGTAATACCCTTGCGAATTCACTAAAACAACATGTAAACACATCAATCTGGATTTGTAGATCGTTGATGGTACGGATAGCTCTGGTAAGGGGTGCCTTGGCAAGTAGATTAGTTCTAGCTGTAGGTACCAGTAGCAGTGGCGGGCTGCGCCGCCGCCACACGTAGCGGTCCAGCACACACAGACTCAAGCACTGCAATACTCCCGGGTGACTCTCCATTCCACGAAGCACCTTCACCAAGTATAGGCATGCCATGGAGCTGGCGATCGGCGGCGGCGACCTCTCGCTTCCGGCCCTGGTCCAAGCCATGGTCCGGAGCGAGACGGAATGGGACACCGTCACCTCCTTCTGCGAAGCAGTTATGCTAGCGAAGGAGGTGGCGGAACGGGACAGAGAGAGATCCACACGTCCTGGCCGCCGCGGGAGACGCCCCGGGCGTCGGGGGCCACGTGGTGACTTCCGGCCAAGGTAGGCGCGGGCCTGTGGACGGGAAGCTATGGGCTAGCTCGCCGTACGTCCGTCTCATGACGACAGGCCGTGTCGACGGCGCGTTCGTGTTCCACGCGCGCCTCAAAGAGAGTCAGCAATAATGAAGGGGGCAAGGGCCGAAGCCTGCCGGGGCTGCGGGACTATTCGAAAGAGATACCGTGGCCCCGGAACACAAAGGGCGATGAAGGAACATGAATGGGTTTTAGTCAGTAAAAGTCTGACATTCCCTCCTGCTCCGCCCAGAGCGGGAGGAGTCATTTGATGATTTCCCATCCGAGAAAAAAAAAAGGCCCCAATTGTTGCCACATGTCCCGGTCCCTTGCGACTCGCATCCAGCGGACTCCCGCAACCTTCACCAGGTCATCGGTCCACCTAGTGGGAGGTCTTCCAACGCAACGTCTTCCGATTCGCGGTCGCCACTCCACAACTTTTCGGCCCCATCGGCCATCCGTCTTGCCTGTCTAATACGATTTTATTATTTTCAGCCTACTTACACAACGTGAGCCCCGACTGTAAGGACGAGGAAGGGTTCTTGAAGACTGGAGACGTGGGTTACTATGATGAAGACGGATACTTCTACATCGTCAGTAGGATCAAGGAGCTCATCAAGTTTAATGATATTTCTGTGAGTCCGTTTATCTTCAATGGTGATTTATTTTCCACGAGAAAAGTTAAAAGGCATTTAGATTTTTTCCTGGGATGCTAAATATAAACGTCACTTCATGATTCTAGACCACCCAGAATTTATGCTGGCTGAAGACGAATTTTCAGGAGAATGTTAAACATAAAAAAAGAAAAAAAAACGTTGTGCTCTTCTATCTTAATGTAATGTCCTGTTAAGTACTGTGTACATAAACAAAAAAAAAATACCATATCATCACGCCTGTACTCCCCAAAGGCGTAGGCAGAGTACCTACACCCACATTTTATATTTACATGTTATGTTTTAAGTTCTATGTTTGGGCGAGCCTATTGCTATCAAAAGGGCACAAATCCAGACTCCAGGAAATCCCAATAACACTTTAACCGACCGGGAATCGAACTCAGGACCTCATTGCTCACCAGTCGCGCTTGCGACAACTCGACCAACGCGGCAGTCTGGTTATTGTATTATAGTTTTTCTTAAAAACATCCTATGAAGCGGCCATTTTGCTATGTACTATCGAGGACACTCCCGCCTGTTCACGACTAAGCTAATTTTTGCTTGCACTTACAAGATAGAAACGCTCTCTAGCCCCGCCCCGTTGACTTTGTATCAAAATAATGAATGAAAAGATACCGATCGGCCGAGCGCACTGACGACGCACGCCAAACGAGAGTTATTGTTAAGTTGACGCTTTACTAATAGGCCTAAACCTTAAGGGGGCGTGGTTCAGCGCTTTCGCATGATTTAAGCGAAAAAAAAAAAACTGATCAGGCGGAAAAGACCTCGACTGTACCATGTACGACTGTGGAGGTTGTTTAAACGCGCGTGTGAACGTCACGTCGCACGTCACGTCACGCTACGGTGTGACCCGGCCTTTAATGTTACTTCATTTCAACTCCAGGTAGCTCCAGCGGAATTCGAAGCGTTGCTTCTACAGCACCCTTCGGTCCGCGAAGCAGGGGTGGTGGGTAAGCCGCACCCGAAGCACGGAGAAGTTCCTGTGGCTTTCATAGTGCTGCAACCCGGCTGTACTGCGACTGAAGAGGAACTAATCGAGCATGTGAACAGTCGGGTGGGTCTGACTAAATAAATTACAGAGCGAATTGTTCAGTGGTGTCGCGTTGCGGAGGAATTACTAAAGGCTGCTTTACGCTGGGGCAACACTGTGCAGCATTCCGGCATGCCACAAGGCCGCATGCTACAATAATTTAAAGTGTTGCACATTGTGGCCAGAATCGTGCGGCATGGCAACAGCTTGCGTCATGCTGCTAAAGTTACTTCATCAGCCATGTTCTACGGTGTCTTGTCCCCTCGATCAATCAAGTTGGTAGACCAAAACACTATTATAAAATTTTATAACACATTTGCTCGTAAAGGGTCTTTACGATTCATACTTCACATCTCTACATTACACTCTACATACATCCTCTCATATCTTTACATTCAATATCGTAATGTATCTCATTACGTACTTGTGCTGTAAAGTAAAATGCACGGTTTATACTTTTTTAAATCTTATCAAAGAGTTTTTATGTCAGAAAAGTGGTTAACATTTAATGAATAAAATTAACTTTGGGAGATGAAATATAATAAATAAACATTTTATTCTTTAATTTAATTAATTTTGACAACAAATTACAACCAATTAATTATCTGTAACAAAAACACAAAAATATTAATTTACTTTATTAGTAATACTGGCTGTTTTTTGTAACTTTGCCTTAAAAAAAAGCGCTGATGCGCGCGTCTTGCTAATTTGTGAACAAGTAAAAATTATTCCGCGCGCTTTTTCTTTTCGCTGTATTGTTTTTATTTGTTTTATTTATTTCCTCGCAAATATGTTATAAAACGTCGTATGACATACGTGCGCTTTGATAATAACAGCCTCTTTCTTTTTTATCGCCCTCGCCTACGGCTAGGGCTAATAATATCGCCTCGGCTGTAATTTTCAACTTACCGCACTTATATCATAATGTACTATTACAGCACGATGCTTTGAAAATTATCTAGGCACGAAGTTGCCTCGGCGTAAAATAGGCTGCCGCATACCGCAATTGGCGCATTTGTTGGTTATTTGTAGCATAGCACAAGATGACGCACGCCACAATATGTAGCATGCAGCAATGCCGCACTGTGTTGCCCCGGGTAAAGCAGCCTTTACTGATATTCGTGAGGAAAGTTTTCAGTATTTAGCTATAACAGTAGAGGAAGCATGGTTGAGAGATATTTCTTAACGGCATGTAAAGCCGAGTCAGCGTGGGTTATGCGATACCCTTGCTAAGACTGGTTGTCAGACTTTTCGGGCCACTGACTACCTGTAACGACTGTCAAAGATCTGTAAATGACAGCCGGGACCAACGGCTTTAGCTCATAGCCCACATAAATGACTCCGCTCCCACCCGGCAAAAATAATATACAATGGCCTGCAAAATAAGTATCACACTTTTAAAGTTGCAATAACTTTTTAAGTACACAAGATATACTTTCGAAACAAAAAGGACTCGAAAAATAGTTTAGTTTTGTCTAAAGTTTCAAAGAAAGCTGATAAAAATTGCTTTATAACGTTTTTTTATTTTAAATCTCTAACTTCTATAGTTTAGGAAAAATTTAAATTTTAAAAGTGTAGTAGTACTTATTTTTGCAGGTCAGTCAAAATCAAAATCAAAATCAATCAAAATCAAAACATTTATTTCAAGTAGGCCAGTTACAGGCACTTTTGAATTGTCCAAACAAAGATGAAAATTAAATGTAGCTACAGTCCCAGTCACAAGGCATAAAAACTGTGAAAGTACTGTAGTTGCCCATTCCCTAGCGTAGATCTCTATGGAGAAGAACGGGCAAGAAACTCCATGGACACTCTTTTAAATCAGAATATTGTTACAAAATCTTGGTTACATCATTCATGTTGAGATGGTATATTATATGAGAACAATGTAGCAAGATGTGCACGTTAAAAGTGTTCACAGTAAAATAAAACAGAAAAAAAAAACAATTCAAAAACTAAAATAATTCATTAAAATAAGCCATGGCAACTGAGAGATGACCAGTCACAACTGACAGCGCCCGTTCACGGACATGACGCATAGATCAGCACCATTCAACTCAACCATTTTGAAGGGAACTAAATGATCCGACACATGCGCCACCATCAGCGAGACTTTTGAGTGAGCATGACATATTCTCAACCGCCAGGGCACATTCAAGTCAAGAAAAGACGTAGCATTCTAGTACATAGCACTCACACAATATGGGCAATGCGATTATATAATACTAAAGAGATTGAATCTATACAATGCAAAGATAGTTGTACAATCTTCAGCAGCTCCAACAATACAATTAGTGCTATCCATTTATGTGCCCCTGTCCTTGTGGAGCAGGACCGGCATTGAGCCAAGCATTTTTATCAGCGATATAATCGTCCAATTTGTAATATGCTTGCTTACTCAATGTGCGTTTAATGCATGTTTTAAATTTTGTTTCATTCAGTTCAAGAATGCTTTGTGGAATTTTATTATAGCATTTCAAACAGTACCCCATGAAAGAAGAGTCTACTTTAGCGACTCTGAAGCCTGGCTGAACTAATTGGTCCCTATTTCTAGTACTGTAATTGTGTCTGTCACCTCTTTTACCAAAATGATGTAGATTTTTCCTCACGTACATTATGTTTTCGTAGATGTATTGACAATGTACCGTCATGATGTTAATTTCCTTAAACAGTTCCCTCAGAGAATCGCGCCTACGAAGATTGTATATGGCTCTGATGGCTCTTTTTTGCAGAATAAATATAGATTCAATGTCTGCAGCCCGTCCCCATAATAAAATGCCATAAGACATTATACTATGAAAGTAACTAAAATCGACCAATCTAGCAGTATCTACATCAGTAAATTGACGGATTTTTCTAATAGCATATGCTGCTGAACTTAGCCGCCCCGCCAGAGATGTTAAATGAGAACCCCATTGAAGCCTTGAATCAAGCGTAATCCCCAGGAAAACCGTTTTATCTACGAATTCAAGTTTCTCTTTATTCAATACTATATCACAATCGCTACTTTTGACATTCGTTAAAGCAAATCTTATGCATTTCGTTTTTTTTTTCATTGAGTACCAAATTGTTTGCTGTGAACCAATTATGGACTTGAAGTAGGGCATTATTCACGTCGTCTAGATTTCGGGCTCGTCTATTTATCTTAAAAATTAGGGAAGTGTCATCGGCAAATAACACCATATTTTGAGGTTGGTTTTTCAGTAAATACGGTAGATCATTTATATATACTAAGAAGAGGAAAGGACCCAATATTGAGCCTTGCGGAACCCCCATTTTGACTTTTAAACCCTGTGAATTAACACCATTTATTTGAACATATTGTTGTCTATCACTCAAATAAGATTTTACCAAACAAAGTGCAAGTTTACCTAGTCCGTAATGCTCAAGTTTCAAAAGTAATGTGTCGTGATTTACACAATCAAATGCTTTGGAGAGGTCACAAAATATTCCTACAGCGTCTTGGGACTCTTCCCACGCCGCAAATATGTGCTTTAATAAAGTTACACCAGCGTCAGTTGTACAACGTCCCTTAGTGAAACCATACTGTTGATCGTGTAAGATTCTGTTGGTGTTAAAATGATGGAGTATTTGATTAAGCATTACCTTTTCGAACACCTTGCTAAAAACTGGCAACACGGATACAGGCCTATAATTATTAGTATCTTTACTATCCCCGGATTTGAAAAGAGGTATGACTTTACTGTATTTCATTAAATCAGGGAAAACTCCTTGGTCTACGCACAAATTAAAAATTAAAGCTAAGTAAGGAGCTATAGTCTCAAGTATGGATGTACAAACTTTGATAGACATTCCCCATAGATCTTCGGTCAGTTTGATTTTTATTTGCCGGAAAGCTTTAATAACTATCATAGGGTTTATGTGTTCAAATTTAAATTCAGCCTGGCATCCAGACACATTCGCCTTTAATAAATCAATTGAGACTTCAGGAGAGGAATTAAGAGCCTCCGTAGTTTTTAACGGTATATCGGTAAAGAAATTAACAAATTCTTGAGCTACTTCCTGATTAGAGCTTTTAGGACCACATGCTGTATTTAATGTATAGCTAGTATTCCGTATTTTCTTCCTGTTAGTCACGCTATTTATGACTTTCCAAACTGTCGTTATTTTATTTTCTGCTGTTTTGATCTTGTTGCTAATGTGCAGGGCTTCGGCAACCTTGCATGTATTTCTAAAAATTTTTGAATACTTAGCAACATATTTGTTAAAAGTTTCAGTGTTTATATAAGGCTTAAGGCCATAAAGCTCAAATAGTGTTTCCCTACTTTTTCTGATACCTCTAGTTGCCCAATCACTAAATATAAATTTAGGGCAAATACTTTTTGTCTTCTTTTCAAAAGTTTTGTTGAATTCAGTGTGAACTATTGAAAAGAAATTATCATAAAATTGATTTATATTAATATCATCATGGCTAAATACATATATATAATATATTTTAATATAGTTACATAATATAGTTTAATTCAAATATGGGCTTTATGTATTGCTATTTAGATATACTTTACATTGGCCAAATAAATTAACAGACAGCTCGCTGTCAGCGGGGTTACCGCCGTCAGACTGCTCGGTTGCCAAAGTAAAGTATGTCTAAAGAGCAATACATAAAGCCCATATTTGAATTATATTGTTTTTGCCCGGTGAGAACGGAGTCGTTTATGTGGGCTATGTGCTGCTTTTCCGAGGCACGGAAAAAACTTGATATTGGGTGCAGATCACTCATCCACAGACTAACCTAGGCAAGCACGGCTTAACCTAAAGATCGACACGAGCGGCTGTTAGTATTTAGCCACGAGCTCCTCAATATTTTCTCCTTTTTCAACCGACTTCCATAAAGAGGAGGTTCTCAATTCGACTGTATTTTTTTTTGTGTTTGTTACCTCAGAACTTTCGACTGGGTGAACTGATTTTGATGATTCTTTTTTTATTTGAAAGCTGGTGCTTCCCGTGTGGTTCCATGTAAATTTGGTGAACATCTGATCCTGATCTTCGGAGATATACAATTATAATAGGAACTCTTAAAAAATAGACGGCAAATCTGCCGAGATTGCTGCAATCGCTTGGATGTTTATTGTTTACACAACATCATGACGTAACATCACACCTGTGTGCTCTGAGGGAGTAAACAGATGTGTACAATACACCAAGTTAGGTATGTTAAGTTAACGCGTTCGTGCTCCACGAGCGCGTTAACGCGAGCAAGGTTCGATGCCTGCCGGGGCTGCGGGACTGTTCGAAAGAGATACCGTGTCCCCGGAACACAAAGGGCAATAAAGGAACATGGATGGGTTTTCGTCAGTAAAAGTCTGACACTCCGTTCCGCTCCGCCCAGAGCAGGGGGGTCATTTGATGAAATCCCATCCGAAAAAAATGGTAAGTATGTTAAGTACCATTTATTGGGGATAAGGCTATTACCATGACATGTATTGTTAACAATGTAAAATAAATTACTGACAATTTTTTTTTTTTTTTTTGATGTAGGTTTTATTTTTTCCTACCTCTTTGGCAAATACAGGCTTGATGTTAGATATTCGTCTCCTTTCAGGTGACCTACAGGATGCGTCTGGCAGGCGTTCGCTTCATAGACCAACTGCCCAGAGGAGCTGGAGACAAACTGGACCGGAAAGATTTGCTGCAAAGGTGCCTTGATGAAGATGTCAACTGATGGCAATGTACGGAGACTGGTTAATTTTAGCTCTCAAAGGTGTTTGGTGCCATTTACTGTGGCCATTTTTCTATGAACTCTCGGCTTAAGACCGACAGAATTGCATTATATTTTAAAAGAGAATAAAAAGTCAAACCACAGTTTTTTTTTTAACACGAAACCCCTACCTCTCATTTTAAATGTTAGCAACGGGTATATAAGACTGCATATAACAGGGAAATGGCAGGGCTAGAATTGAGGGAACTAAGACCCCGCCATCCCACCCAGTCGTCATTTGACGACTCGAATGGCGCAGCGGTAGTGAGGCTGCCTTACGTTCGTTGGGTCCCGGGTTCGAATCCCGGTAGGAGCAAATGTTTGTGTGATGAGCATGGACATTTGCTAAGTATATCAACTATCTGGCGTCCACGACACAAGCCTCGTTGCTTAGTGTGGCGCTAGATGGCGCTGGGTGTAATGTCCAGCGATATATATATATATTTTTTTATCCCTTGAACTTATGCTAGCCTAGTACTTTTTGGTGAGTTATCAATGTATTATTTCAAATACGGATCACCGGATGAATAATAGTTATTTATCCAACATGTGAGGAAAGTTCGTTTTTCCTATGAGTTTTGATTTTGAGTCTTGAGCGAGCGAAGGATTGAAAAATAGAATCACGAGCGCAGCGAGTGATTATAAATTTCAATCCTGAGTAAGCGAAAGACTCAACAAAACGAATAGCAAATGAACTTTGCTCACATGTTGCATACAAAACTTTTCACCACTCCCAGCAAGAAAGTATTCAGTCATCATAGGTAAATAAATTAAATAGTCACAAAGCAAATCAAAATAATTCTTTTTAAAATATCTTTAAAACTTAACATAAAAAGATCAGGCAAAGTTAGTTTCTGAACGGGATCATTACTTTCCTCACTGTTCAAACAGTGAGGAAAAACCAATTTTCCTCACTGTTCTTGTAGAGGAAAGACACTTCTTTCGTGCGGGAGTGGTGAAAAATAACTTTATTAATTAAAAAGCCGTATTTCGTTTTTAATGTGACTGTACTCTGTGACAGCTTTGTCGAAGTGAAACATAAGACAGTGCATCAAAATGAAGAAAAATCACGAGTCGACGTAAAGGAACTCGACGCAGTGGGAATGATTCCCTATAACTACTAAAGTTTATTTTTGTGATGTCCTGAAAACGGCCTCAGCTACCAGCGATCGGGGCTACAGTAACAGTAGATAATATAGCGTTACTGGATAGCGTGACTGTTAAACATGAGGTCGTGGGTTCGATTCCCATATCCTTGTAAAGTGTTATTTTGTTTTCCTATCAGGAAACAGAGGACCAGCCACGGGCTTTGGATCTGTGTTCGGTTGATGGCAATAGGTTCGCCCCCCTATTTACATGAAACTTAAACGAAACTAACTAATTATCGTAACTAGCGAAATGTGGGTGTACTATTTATTAGGTACTGTCGAGGACACTCCCGCCTAATCACCACTAAGCTAATTTTTGCTTGCACTTACAACATAGAAACGCTCTCTAGCCCCGCCCCGTTGACTTTGTATAGAAATAATGAATGCAAAGGTACCGATCGGCCGAGCGCACTGACGATGCACGCCAAACGAGAGTTATTGTTATTTTGCGCGCCAAATTGACGCTTTCCTAATAGGCCTAAACTTTAAGGGAGCGTGGCTTGGAGAGCGCTTGGAGAGCGCGGCTCCACATGATTTAAGCGAATTTTTTTTTAACTGACCACGCCTGTATATCTCTGCCTTAACCTTCGGAAATTACAGGCGTGATGCTATGATGATGATTAATGCAAAATATAAGGAAAATGTTTGGTTTTTAATATAAAATAAAAAGTCTTCAACTGTGTAATAAAATTATAAACTGTAATCAATGAAAACCAGTATTTATAAAAAGCAGTAATATAACCAGTTTTTTGCGAGGTACAGTCGTGGTCTTTTCCGCCTGATCAGTTAAAAAAATTCGCTTAAATCATGCGGAGGCGCCTAGCCACGCCCCCTTAAAGTTTAAGCCTTTTAGGAAAGCGTCAATTTGGCTCGCAAAATAACAATAACTCTCGTTTGGCTTGCGTCGTCAGTGCGCTCGGCCGATCGGTGTTGTCTTTCATTCATTATTTCTATACAAAGACAACGGGGTGGGGCTAGAGAGCGTTTCTATGTTGCGAGTGCAAGCAAAAATTAACTTAGTGGTGATCAGGCGGGATTGTCCACGATAGTACCTACGTAACGTGTTTTTCTTGGTGTGCATGCGAAATCATAATTTTTCCTTCCTTCCTCTCCCCATTATCATATAAAAACGCTTTAATTTCAAACCCATTTGATAAAGAATCTTGTAGTTGTTTTTTAGGGTTCCGTAGGTACCCAAAGGATAAAAACGGGACCCTATTACTAAGACTGTCTGTCTGTCTGTCTCCAGGGCCGGCAGTCTCGACAGAGATAACGACAAAATCGAACTTTTGATTGCTGCTGGCCTAGCCAAGTTACAAACGATTCGTATCGATTCTCTTTCTACAATCGTAAACGTTAAGTCACGTGGTCAAAACAAACGAATATAAACTTTCGTAGACAAGTTTACATCGATCAAGATGATAGAATGAAAAGTATTCGTTTCTACAATCGTGATCCCTACACATCCCATATAAATCGTAGCCAACTTACAGTTTTGACTAAACTTTAAAATTTCCATTCATTTGTTTTGACCACGTGACTTAACGATGATAGATGTCATTCCCATACATTTGGTTAGTTTTCTATAGCGTTAACGATTGTAGAATGTCAACTTGGCTAAGCCTACTGATTACAAACGAATAAACTCGGTTGCAATAATGATTCTTGCGAGAATCGCATTTTGGATGTAGAGACTTGCGTTTCTCGCAAGCATCGTTATTGCAACTGTTTTTTTTTTCGTTGTTATTTAAAAAAAAAAGGGTTTAGGGTTCCGTACTTAATAGTTCCCGTGATCGCTACACCTGCTTCATTTTGTAAAAGCTGGAACTTTCTCTGTGGGAGTCCCATACTATAAAACCAACCAACAACCAGTAGTCCGCATTAGCCTTGGATCGAAACAACTGGAAGGAATGAGAAGATAGGGTTACCAGGGGGATTAGGGTTGGGAATTTGAAAAGTCCTGACAAAAAGCCGGACAATTAGATAAAAGTCCGGACTTTTAGGTCACAAAATACACTGGCCTACAAAAATAAGTATCACACTTTTAAAATTGCAATAACTTTTTAAGTACACAAAATATACTTTCGAAACAAAAAGGACTCGAAAAAGAAGTTTAATTTTGTATAAAAAAAAACTTCATAGTCTGTAACGTAAATTGCTATGAAACGTTTTTTAAATCTCTAACTTCTATAGTTTAGAAAAAAATGAAATTTTAAAAGTGTAGTACGTAGTTTTGCAGGCCAGTTTAGAAACATTACCCACTTAGTACAACCTTAATTAAAAATATGAGTTGCGAAGAATTCTACAAGAAAACTTTGAATGAACAGGAGTTGCTCAGTAAAGTATCTGGCGCTGAAAAATATAAACATTAATATACTTACCGAAAACTAACCTTATGTTTGATTATTTTACGTAAAACTGTTTTTGTTTTGATTGAAGGAAATATTTTATCTTTGAACTGGTTGTTTGCAGGTTTCGCAATAGAAGATTTATTATTAAGTTGATTGTTTGTTGATTATAGACTGATTTGATATTAGCTTACATAAATATGTAGTTTTATTAATGATTAAACGAACTTACCTGTACGTGAAGTTCTATCATAATTATATGAAGACTTCGTATGAAGGTATTAGTAACGTGAGATTAATATATGAACACTATGTAGTAGGCATAATAATGTCTTCACCCGTTGCACTATAGTTTAAAGTAAGAGGAAAATAATGGCCACACGATTAGGGTGTGGCAACATTATTCTTTATTCCGCCCATTTCTATCGCTCTGTTGTGTGCTCGCCTGCGCTGCGTTCGTCATTTAGTTTAGAGATAATGTAATAGCTAGATATTTCCGTAGTTTGGGATACCTCGGGAGGGTGGGGTTACTAATACCTTCATACGAAGTCTTCATATAATTATGATAGAACTTCACGTACAGGTAAGTTCGTTTAATCATTAATTATATTCATCCTTCGTATTCGGTATTAGTAACGTGAGATTAATATATGAACACTATGTAGATGTTGAGAGTGTTTCTAGGAAATATCGTTAAATAAAAACATGATTTAAATCACGTTGTTTTATTCAACACAATTATAAATGGTGCACTGTACTAAATACTCATAAGTAGGAAGGTACAGTAGATTAACTGAACTAATCAAGTTTAATTGGATATTTATACACTTTTAACAATGTTCAACAACATTTATTGTCTACTGAATTAGAAATATTTTGACTTTGAGAACTTAACATTGATCTGGCTAGGACCATATTATCTTCATTATTCAATATTGGTCTATTGTAGAATTTAGCAAAGGTAGTGGAATTGCCACTCCATCCAGCAGTTTGTCGAATGACATCAAGGCTGACTCCCAGTTTGTATGCCATAGAAGTTGAGGCATGGCGCGTACTATGGGATGAAAAAATGGAGACATAAATCCCACTATCTTTTAATGTTGACTTAATCCAGCGACTAAGGGTTTGTGAACAAACGCAGTTATAAGGTTTACGAAAACTTATGAAAAGATTATTCGATTTCCGAAGATTTTTAGTTCTATCTATGTAAGTTGTTAATGTTTTTGCGGGGCATATTTCAGGATGTTCGCTAAATAACGGTAAATGTAAGGACGGTTGTTTAACACCCACTTTAGAAGTTTTGATATGTTCCGGTATTTTAACAATAGCGTTATCAACTGTAACGATTTGATCTACGTGAATTTTGGACAGAGTTTGTACTCTATGTGCTGTTACAAGTGCCAAAAGAGTTATACATTTTCTTGACAATTCTTCTAAGGATAAGTTTTCGTTTAAGAACATCAGTGATAGGTGGTTCAAGACTACGCTTGCATCCCACGTGGTGTTATACTTTGGCTGTGGCGGCCTTAACTTATATACACCCTTACAGAAACGTGACAGTCTATCATCCTCCGATATTGATCCGATGATGAGGGAAATTGCCGATCTGTGACTGTTAATTGTCCCGAACTGGCCACCATCATTATATATTTGCGTCAAAAAATCTATAATCATGGGAACTGATGGTTAGTACATATCTATGGAGTTTAAGTTGCAAAATAAATACCAGCGTTTGATGCAAACATCGTATTGTTTCCAAGTGTTATCCGAAAGCGACGCCAGCATGATGTCTAAGGCGGATTCTGGGACACAGCGTCGTATGAGTGCCGTCCTGACAACACTCCGGCAACCAGGGTAAGGTGTGGTTGAATGTTCATATGAGTGTGAGGTTGGTTGCTGGAATAAGGAATGAACACGTCATCAGAATTTAGTTTGACAATGTCTGAGGTAAGTTGGCGAGTAAATAGTGGGTACCATGGTTGTGTGGGCCAATCAGGTACAACCATGATACCCTCTGCTTTATCCAATATTATTTTTCTTATGACTTTGAGTATAATGGCCACAGGGGGAAAGGCATAAAAAAATAAATTTGACCAATCGAAAGTAAAGGCATCTGATGCAAAGGTATCAGGATCTCTATGCCATGAGGCATATACCTCATATTTTTTATTAAGGCCAGAGGCAAATAAGTCAATTTGAGGGGCAGTGAATTTGTCTATTAATTTCTGAAACCCTGTGTCAGACAACTCCCATTCGACGTCTGGATGGGTTCGTCGGGATTCCTTGTCAGCGACCACATTGTCCGATGATTTTATGTAGGAAGCTACTATGAATATTTTGCGAGTCATACACCACTGCCAAATATCTTTAGTTATTTTTGTTAAGTGAGGGTATCGGATACCACCCATACGATTAATATAGCATATCGCGGTTGTGTTGTCAATTCGTAATAATATTTGACAATTGTAAAATTCTTTGGCGAATATTTTTAGGGCAAAAAAAAGGCTGCTAATAGTTCCAGTTGGTTAATATGCAATAGTGTTTTACTATCAGACCAACGACCGTTAGCCGTTTCATCATTACAGGCAGCTCCCCATCCCGTTATTGAGGCGTCAGAAAAAATCTCAAGTTCATAATTGTCATTCCTAATCCTATGTACGGAATGATCGATAGTACCTAACCACCAATTTAAGTCCGGTAATAAATGATGTGGTAAGGTCATATATTTTTCGTAGTCACCGTCATTTCCAAGGTTGAGAAAGTTACAGCGTTCAAGCTCTTTAGTATGTAACCTTCCCTATTCTATAGCAGGACAAGCCGATATCAATAACCCTATGAGCTGTGCTAATTTTCTAATTTTACATCGTTTTATGTTCTTGATGTTTATCAATTCCAATTTTATTCGAGTTCTTTTTTCTCGAGGTAGACTTAATTCCCACTTGTGGGTGTCAATTACATATCCTAGATATTTACAAGATTTTGAGGGTATAATGAAACTCTTTTCGTCGTTTACGATGAACCCTAGTGACTTTAATAACGATTCCGTAAATTCAACATTCTGTTTGCAGTCATCGTATGAACTACCTGTTAGAAATATGTCATCTAGATATATAGACGAAATAAAACCGCGTGACCGTAATAATTTCATTATCGGTTTCATTAATTTGGTAAAGATGAATGGCGCGGTGCAAATTCCAAATGGAAGAACGTTGAACTGAAATATCTTCTCATCCACTATGAACCGTAAGAATTTACGTGAATCTGGATGAATGTTGATCAAAAAATACGCATCCTTGGGGTCGAGCGTAGCAACTTAGCAATCTTAAGAGATTAGTTTCAAGCATGTTCTTATATCCTCTAATTTAAAATGTTGCGTATTTATATGTTTGTTTAAGCTTTTTAGGTTTAGTATAAACCGCATTTTACCATTAGGTTTTGGTACTAAAAATACACGAGACACGTATTGATCTGAGGAGGGTTTGCATTCCGAAATAGCTCCTATATTCAGAAGATTAGCTATTGTTTCTTCTAAAAACATGCTGTCTGATTCTGAAAGGTTATTTGAGCTAGGCGGGTACGATTGACAAATAGGATTATTAAATCTTATTTTGTACCCACTGACCCAAGACAAAATAGTACTGTCCTGTGTCATTAAAGACCATTGTTTGTAAAAGTGGGTAAGTCTACCCGCATAGCGTACCGGATCTATCGACGTCGCGACTGTCTGGGCCGATGAGAGTAGTTGCGCGATGAGGTCCCCCGATGCGGTGCTGTAGGCGGCTGATGGCATGGCGGTGGACCCGATGCTTGCCTGCGGTTCGAAGTCCCCGCCTTCCAGTTTAAATTCTTGCTCGATGTTGATGGAAAAGGAACGGTGTTAGTCGCAGGTTGCCGGTTTGTCGGTTTTTTCGGAATATCAACTTTCAAGTCTGTGCTAGACTTAGATACAGCCTTCGCTGCCCTAAGAGTTTCCGGGAGATCTTGACCAAAAAGAAAATTGTCAATTTTTGTTGTTGTCAGCAATAGCAGTATGTTGGACGTCGCATAGGATTCTACCTACGTCCATGAGATCTTTTACGAGGTCGTGGTTCTTTTCCGGGAGGAAGAGTTGGTTGGAAATGATCTTTCCCAAACAAGAAATACCCGCTGATATTTGTTTTTGTTTCAGTTCTATAGCTTTGTCTCTCTTATTAGCTTGTTCGTTAATCGCAGCTTTAATTTCGGGATTTAGCTGGGGAGCATCCGTGTATTTGCAGTTTGCGGGTACTAGGTACTTATTTAGAAGGTATTTTCGTGCCTCTTTGTTAAACCTGTGGTTGCCATGTGTTCGAATCTATTCGCAACTGGCTGTGATTCGTCGACTATATGTACGACGTCTTCTGTGGTTGCTTCCTGCGCTGCAACGAGGAATGCAAAGTTTAGTCATTGTAAAATGCGGCGATGTAGTCCCAGAGACTACTCAGATGCATAATGACTGACTAGGCAAGAGAGCCGATATTATTTAAATGCGGCGAGATAGCCCCAAAGACTACTCAGGTGCATAAAAAAGTATAATGCGTTGATATAGTCCCAAAAACTATACAGATGCATTTTTTTTTTTTTTTTTCAAATGAGGGTAGACACATAATGAAAAAATTGTGATAAAATTCTTGTAAATTAACCAAGTATCCAAGATTATCTTGCAGTAGGTACTTACTGTTTCTATTATCGCCTGGTAGGCTTCCACATCTTGATGAACATGTTGCCGAGCTTGATGATGACGTCTGGCTAGAAGATGATGACACACTTAAACGTCGTCGTTGTTTCGCTGTACGCGATTTCTTAACTTCTTTTTCTAATTTACGCATTTTATTGTAAATGAAATCTAACTTATCTTTGTTATTTCTCTTCGGCATGATTGCGAAGGAGTTTTTTAGTTTTGGTGCGATACGAGTGGTTGAGCACTAAAACGCGAATGACGAACGCAGCGCAGGCGAGCACACAACAGAGCGATAGAAATGGGCGGAATAAAGAATAATGTTGCCACACCCTAATCGTGTGGCCATTATTTTCCTCTTACTTTAAACTATAGTGCAACGGGTGAAGACATTATTATGCCTACTACATAGTGTTCATATATTAATCTCACGTTACTAATACCGAATACGAAGGATGAATATAATAACTCATATTCCATCTTTTTAATAAAAAACCGGACAAAGTTCGGACAAGAGTCTAAAAGTCCGGACATGTCCGGACTAATCCGGAAAGATGATAACCCTTTGGGGAGAGGTCTTTGCCCAGTAGTGGGATGACACAGGCTAACAGTATCTACTGATACTGTTAGGTTACCTTACTATAAGTAAAAACAATTAGATATTATTTTACTCTCCTATATACTCTTATCTCGTAAAGTTTTTTGTGTTTTTTTTGGGAGTCTGTAATCTTTTTGCGCAGAAATGTTTGTATTTTACCCTTTTAACCGACTTCAAAAAGGAGGAGTTTCTCAATTCGTCGGAACCTTTTTTTTATTTTTTATGTTTTATTTATTTATTTATTTAACAATTTATGTACACACTGAATATAAAAAAGTAGAGAGGAACAGAAAATAATACAAAGGTGAAGAAGATGATGGAGAAAAAGGTGTTTTAGTTGAGATATCCAACAAAAAATTTTGTTATATACAAATTTTACTTTGTAACTAGAAGTTATTTTGATATTATCACCATGTCATCAGATACATGGTGTAAACAGACTCTTCTCGAAGCCGTCAACCAGGCATTCTGTACATCAAACTAACTAACTCTACGCAAAAAATTTTGCTAGGAAATGACTTTTTTTTTGGGGTGATTAATCTGACTTTTCGGTAGGACTCAATGTAACGCACTCAAAACATTGTGTTGATGGATGGATTGAATAGTACGGCGGTCGTGAAGGTTTTTAAAGTAAAAAACTTACATAAAAGATTTAAAAAAAAAATGTGAAAAAGTTGGAACTTTGACCCCCAATATCTCCGTAACTAGAAGGTTACCAGGTATGGTGTAGAACAAAAAAATGATCGCATGACGGGGAAAACGAGTGCCTTTCGGCTTCGTTAGGAGTTTTTTTTACACCCTTTATACAAGGTGGTTTTGCATCCTAGTCAAAATTAAGGAGTTTGTCACAAAAGACATTAACAATCAATTTAAATTACGATACCCGGTCAATAATTAATAAAGCTGCTATTTTAAATTGTTTAAATTTGACAGTATTTCAGAATAACATGAAAGTAATAGAAGAATCACCCAACGCGCGACATGTCTCTGTGTGCGTTTATTTGTGTGTGTGAAGGCGCAGTTAGGAGATTAGAGACGGTCTGCGTTTTAATACGGGTTGTTAACACAAACCGATTTCCGTAAATCCGTAAAATTATTGCATACCCATTTTATTATTGAATCGGGTCAAGAATCATTTGCATAGATACCTCCTTGAATTTGACCAGGATGCAAAGCGACATCTTGTGTACGAAAAAGAAAAAATACGTATTTCTAGCTGATGCCCGCGGTTTCACCCGCCCGCAAATTATATACTAAAACCTTCCTCTTGAATCACTCTATCTATTGAAAAACCCGCATCAAAATCCGTTGCGTAGTTTTAAAGATATAAGCATACATAGGCACAGACGCTGCGGGCGACTTTGTTTTATAATAAAAAAAATAATAAAAAAAATTAAAAAACCCGACTGCTTAAAAATAACTAATAACTTTAAATAAAAACTGAAAAGAAAAAAACAAGTTCAGGAAACAGGACAAATTGACTGCAACAGTCGGGACCCATATTGGATTTGGATGTTGATGATTTTAGTCTAGATTATTTAATGGGTCCCGACTGTTGCAGTCAATTTGTCCTGTTTCCTGAACTTGTTTTTTTCATTTCAGTTTTTATTTAAAGTTTATTAGTTATTTTTAAGCAGTCGGGTTTTTTAATTTTTCTAATTATTTTTTTTATTTTACACTTTTTAGTTACTTAGCAAAAAAAAAAGCAAAAAAGCTTAAAATCCTCATGATGAGCCCTTTATCGAGCCATTCAGGCTGCAGAGCTTTCCAAACATTTTAATTCGGCGCCAAAAATCCACCATTTTGTTTTATTTTTATTTTTATATACCCAGTGTCACTCTCACAGTAAATACGAATCTAACGACACCTCTCAAGCTAAAACCCATCGAGCCGTTCAAGCTGCAGAGCGTGCTTCATTTGAATTTGCCACCAAAAATCCGCCATTTTGTTTATTTTTTAATTTGATATACTCAGTGTCACTCTCACAGTAAATACGAATCTAACGACACCTCTCAAGCTAAAATCCATCGACCCGTTCAAGCTGCAGAGCGTGCCAAACAATTATACACACATACATACTCTCGAAAAACATAACCCTCCTTCTGGCGCAGTCGGGTAATAAGTAGTTTTTTTTTATGTATCCTCCTACTTAGCAATCTGTTTGTTCCAAACAGTAATCTAATATGCTGTCAGATTTTCACCAGTATGTGTCTTCAGCGGAGTCCCAGGTGGTGCGATGCTCATTTTTTGTCTGCGAATCTATTCGCTAGTTCTGGAATACTATTTCTCTTGAGGCGAGAGAATCTTAGACTGCCCTCTCCCTGCAGTTCGGCAGCTAATTTGTTTATATGTTGGTCCAATCTGGCTTGATAATTGTTGCTGTTTGACTCAATCTGTTCCTTAACAGTTCGCAAATTAAAATCTAGGTTCACATATTTATTGCTTATGTGTGGTGGTATGTTGAATATGGCTCTCATTGTTTTGCTTTGAAACCTTTCAAGTATTTCGATATTACTTTGGCTGGCTGTACCCCAGAGTTGAATACCGTAAGTCCATACAGGCTTTAATATAGTTTTGTAGATAGCCTCTGGACGCTCTTAATGTGCACGTCTTTCTACATCGTTCTCACATATATGTATAATCTCAACATGAATTATGTAACCAAGATTTTGTTACAATATTTTGATTTAAAAGAGTGTCCATGGAGTTTCTTGCCCGTTCTTCTCCATAGAGATCAACGTTAGGGAATGGGCAACTACATTACTTTCTCAAGTTATGATGCCTTGTAACTGTAGCTTTGCTTTTTTTTGTATTTTCAACATTCAAAAGTGCCGTCATGGTCTAATTGAAATAAATGATTTGAGTTTGAGTTTGAGTTTGAGCTATTTTATTGGCAATGGTGAACGGTGACTTACGACCGATAAGCCAGTATATGCTACGGAGTTTGCTGTCAAGCTGTTTCCTTTTAGTCCATATGTGTTTGCGCCAGGTAAGTCGACGGTCGAGATGTATACCTTAGTATTTAGCGTCTTCTGATTGTGGGATTTCTGTATTATAAAGTTTCACAGGTGGACAGGTTTTCCTTCTAAGTGTGAACGTTACTTGAACCAACTTACCTGTATTGGCTTTCTTATGCCACTGCTGGAACCGTGCTTCGATGAGAGTCAAATGTGATTGGAGCATTTCGGATGCGGAATCAAGATTCTCAGTGATAATATGTAGTGATAGTGAAGACATCTCTTAAACTACCATAGTAGAGTTAATAAAATATATGGGACCATCACGCGAGTTTTCTATAGGTACCGAATTAAAAAAACGCGAAAATCGGACCAATAATCTGAGAGAAATCGGTGAACATGCATAAAAAAATGCAGTGGAACACATAACCTCCTCCTTTAGAGTTCGGTTAAAAACGAGAAGAATGCACCTACATTGCATAAATTATATACAGCTTTTTAATGCATTATTATTTTCCTCGTACGGAACCAACAATGTGCTACAGTTTTGCACTTCTTTTTATGTTTAAATCTTTTCCTTGTTAAATAGGAATGTCTAGTTTTTTTCCTGTTTTCTTTTGAGACGCAAATCTCTCATCACTGACGTACTATCGAGGACACTCCCGCCTGATCATCACTAAGCTTATTTTTGCTTGCACTTAAAACATAGAAACGCTCTCTATCCCCGCCCCGTTGACTTTATAATAAATAATTAATGCAAAAAAATACCGATCGGCCGGATACATGCCAAACGAGAGTAATTGTTATTTTGCGCGCCAAAGTTGACGCTTTCCTAATAGGCCTAAAGTTTAAGGTGGAGTGTCTCGGCGCCTCCGCATGATTTAAGCGAAAAAACTTTTAACTGATCAGGCGGAAAAGACCACGACTGTACATATGTTATGTACAGTTAGCTTACGTCATTCAGAACAACAGATTTGCTATAGCATAACCCAGATGTTCCCACTGTTGGGACAGGCCTCATCTTTGTGTCAGGGAGCCAGCCGTACACATTGTCAAGTCTTAGAATTTTCAGTTGTCGGACAAGGTGGTTTCCTCACGATGTTTTTCCTCACCGTTTTGAGAGCAGTGGTGATGAGATACTTCACACAAAGTAAAGTGCCTAACCCTCATCGAACCCTTGAGCTGTTTTAGCTAGATGTAATTATAATTTTAAGGTTTATTATGTTTTGATACAGTGCGTACACATTGATCACACACCATTTATTTTAGTTGTCAGTCTACATATCATGATCTGTCAAAGGACCGATTTGTTCAGGATAACTCAATGGATATGTCACAGTTAAAACTGTTAATCAGTCAAAACTATTTTTGACCTGTCAAAACTACTTTTACTAGTCAAAATATTTTAACATTACCTAACATTTACTTAGAAATTTATTATGTTGTTAGGTTTTTTTTGTGACCCTTTGAGAAACCACATGTAATTCTAGGACTCTAGGTAATTGCAACTGAGGCGGTCTTTTTTTTTTTTTTTAGGATGGGAAATCATCAAATGACTTCTCCCGCTCTGGGCGGAGCAGGAGGAAGTGTCAGACTTTTACTGACTAAAATCCATCCATGTTCCTTCCTCGCCCTTTGTGTTCCGGGGCCACGGTATCTCTTTCGAATAGTCCCGCAGCCCCGGAACTGAGGCAGTCTAAAACAACATATTTTTTACACAGAAAACGCAATTTAACTTCATAAGGGTTTTGACTGACACCTGTCAAAAGTGGTTTTGATTATTTTACCCCCAATACTGAATAGTCACTCAAAATTTAAGGGCTACTTAACATTTGAGCAGCTCCTAAACTTTAAATTTTGTATGGCCAAACGTCACATTTGGAGTATCTGATAAATATAAGTGCAACTTAAATTTTGAGTGACGGTTCAGTATTCAAGGGTAAGAGTTTTGACTGTAACATAATATATACAGGGTGAATTTTTCAAGTGGGCGTGGATGGCCGAAATTATGAGGAATAGCGAATGAGAATAGCGCGAAAAATGCTCAAAGGAGTCTCATGCCCGATTTTGATAGCAAGAATAGAATCCGTTGATTTTGGAAAGAAAAACACATACTGTAAGCATAATATTACACTATTCGATAGCGTGGCTATTAAGAATCAACGTCTGGGAAGTAATAATATACGGCAAACTTAAGGAAAATGTTAAATAAAAAAAAAACTGATTCATATTCTAAATTAATGCCCTTGATGGCGCCCGCAGCGCAGTCATCTTCTATAATTTAAGTTTTTTATCAACTCTTCACGGTTAAAGGCCACCAAAGATTGAAATGTTGGCTTTGCTCCATCGGCCATCTCCGTGTTTAGCCAGATGTTCTACCCAACTCCACTTGAGGCGTAGTGCCCGGTCGACGATGACGTCGTAGATTTTCGTCCGACGACGGACCTCGTTGTTACGCACTCGACCTAGAAGGGTCACGCCGAGCATGGCTCGCTCCGAGGCCCTTTTTGCTACTAGTACTCGATGGATACCCTCTTTTGTAATCGTCCATGTCTCGGCACCGTAGGATGTAATTGGCAGGACAGGGACATTGGTTGAAAATTCGGGTGTTAAGGCAGTCTAGGATATATTTTAGATCAAAAAGTATGTTGTACCAATTGGGCAGCATTTTGTACAAGCTGTAATTCTCCTAGACACTTCCTTGTTGGAATTATGCTCCTTGTCAAAAGATTGAACAAGTCTCAGACGCTCGTTTTCAACCATAACAGCTGATCAGATGAGACAGAGTCGTCCTGAATGCCTGACATCACCATTGGGTTTGGATGGTTGTTTGGGGGGCTGGGACCGGTCAGAAACCATAAAGTCGTCCACCCGTCTGGTATTTCCAAAAACAGGTCAAGAGCGAGTCGGACTCGCTCACCGAGGGTTCCGTACAATTTTTTTAAAGGACAGACTTAACTTTGCTGTTCGATCTCTAGAAACGGCTCTTGCTCCAACCGCGAATAATAAGTTTCTAATAGTAAAATCGCTTTTTTTTTGTTATTAAACTACATTTTTACGGTTTTCAGACTTTTCCCTTTACATGTGCTGTAAGACCTTACTTTTTGCCAAATTTCGATGTCAACGGGAACTACCATATAGGTTTTCGACCTAAAATTCGGTTTCGGATCACCTAGAATTGTCAATTTTAAGCAATTTTAAAAGTAAGGTCTTACAGCACAAGTAAAGGGAAAAGTCTGAAAAATATAAAAAGATGAAAATTAAGGTACATTTTAGTTCGTGTTCCACGCGCGCCTCAAAGAGAGTCAGCAATAGGGAAGGGGTCCGCAAGGACCGAAGCCTGCCGGGGCTGCGGGACTATTCGAAAGAGATACCGTGGCCCCGGAACACAAAGGGCGAGGAAGGAACATGGATGGGTTTTAGTCAGTAAAAGTCTGACACTCCCTCCTGCTCCGCCCAGAGCGGGAGAAGTCATCGATACGCTCTGTGACGCGGGCCAAGTAATCTCGAAAACTAACATCAGTTCCCGAGAACGCCCGCCTCACAAAACGCTTCACTCTAGGGCGAGTATTGCCCTCCCTGAAGCAGATTAACTTGCCGATGAGTGCCCTAGCCTCACCGATACGCCGCTCAATCCTGCACTGCCAAGCTGGAGCAGCTAATTTTGGTCGTGTAGCTCTGTCGTTGTTGGGAAATTTGACGCGAGCTACACGACATGCCGCCACAGCTCCACAGTACAATATTGAGTGAGTATCGGCGAGGTCTTTGCTGCTGTCAAAGCAATTTGACAGCTGCGAATCTAGAGCACACATCAGCGCCTTGTTTTTATTGTGCATAGGCAAACGAGGCAAACGTGGTCTAAGTTCAGGCGGTGCGGAACGATACTCCCGGAACGCACTCTCCAAAGCGCTCCTCAATTGTGCGTGTCATTGGGTACTCACGGATATAACTTCGTCACCATCCTCTTCACCATCGTAGTTGGATCGCGGTGGCGCACTGGGAATATTTTGTAGCTGCATTGCGATCATTGGCGAAGCAGGCGTAGTTACGCCTGCTTCCTTGGTTCCTTGGTTGGTTACTCCGTGATTCGGAGCGTAGTCGATCAAGTACGGTGTCATCCAACATATGGTTACGCTGGATGACCCGCACCTGATCCGACAGTCGTTGTGCCTCTACGCTGACAGCCGGCTCTAGTACCTGAAACAGAGAGAGCATCCGACCACGGTACGCAGTCAAGTTGCTTCCCCCCTCAGTAGCCCCATAATATGCGCGCATCACATTTTCATTAATGGACTGAGTCCATCGCATGCGCGACACATTTCCACCGGCAGCGGGGACCCTGCTCGGGGCCTGTTGGCCTCGAGGTCCCAAGCCCGCTGGTGGCCGTCCTCTTCCTTGTCGTCGTCCTCTTGGTGGTGGTGGTGGTGTCGACGGCGGGGAGAAAAACTCGTCGCTCGAGCTCGACGCAACTGCAGCGACCGGTGACACGGTGCTCACGGGTGTGGCGCATCCCGGCGGCTGCGAGGCGGAGCTGGGCGACGAGCCCGGAGATGGTGGGTGTGCCTCTTTTTGTAGTTTGGCCCGGTGCCTTGTCAACATAGGTGACATTTCGAAGTGGTTTTAACAAGTTCCATAGGGTCCATTTTTATGAAATTCCAGTTGTCCAGTATATTTGAGGTTTTTTTTTTTTTCTTTATCATTGTATAATGTTATTTTTTGGTTTAAATTGTTATAGAGTAAATTAAAATTCGGAACGGGAAAAATGTATGTCTTGTCAGTTTGACACTCGCCATATATTTTTATTATTGTTATTATATTATATTCTGGTTTAAATTTCAACTTGCTAGGTCTACCCGTTCCTACGAAAATCGGTGGTGACAGACGGACAGAGACGGACAGACGGACAAGAAAGTGATCTTATAAGGGTTCCGTTTTGCGTATTGAGGAACGGAACCTTAAGAACAACAACAATGCAAGAAAAAAGAAACATGAAACGAGTCAGATTTTGAATAATATGAGGAAATTATAATCCGGTTTTCATGTCATTTACCTAACTAATAGTAGGATATTGTGACTTGGGAAAAAACATATATGACAATAATTATTGATCTATAAATTATGTCACAATTTTATCCTTTGTTAATCACAGCTGGTCAGCCTTAGGTGACGGTCGCGTCCAAAAAGGTTTTACTTTAAGTTCGATATACGAAAATAATACATTTTAGTGAAGAATTTGTGTTTTAAAATCAACATGATTTTTAAGGTTCCTATTTTGTTATTTGTAAGTGCTGTGTTTTGTCAAAACTTGTCTGAAGGTTAGTTTTCTTTTGTTTATTTTTCTGCAGGCTTAGCCAGGTTGACAATCGTTAACGCTAGTAGAATGACATCATCTCTACGTTAAATCACGTGATCAACACAAACGAATAGAAGGTTTCTACAATGTTGATCGCTATACTCTTTAGTAGGAACGCTCACCATAGACTAAAGTATCGTTTTTTTTTCTACAGACATTAGAGAACGAGCGATCGACTCAGTCGTGTCAACTTGGCTACCAATTTAGCGCTTTCTAGAATCGCTTAAGAGAATCGATATGAAACGTTTGTAACATCGCTAGGCCTGCTGGTATCAATAACTTTAATAATACATTCAAGTTGAGTTTAGAATGTTTTCTATTGATAATATCACGCCTGTAATAGGTGAGACGACAAAAAAAAAAAATATTAGTCCGTCACTTAGATTTTCAAAAAATATTTGACCCGTGTTTTTTCTTTTGTTACGTAAACCAAAACTGACTAAGATACGACGCTTTTAAAATTCTCAATACGTCCGAACCGAACGGTACTTTTTTATATCTTAGCAAAGAGTTTTTATGACAGAAAAGTGGTCAACATTTTATGAATAAAATTAACTTTGGGAGATGAAATTTAATAAATAAACATGTAATTCTTTAATTTAATTATTTTGACAATAAATTACAACCAATAAATTACAAATTAATCTGTAACAAAAACACAAAAATATTAATTTACTTTAGTAGTAATACTGGTTGTTTTTTGTGTCTTTGCCCTAAAAAAAAGCGCTGATGCGCGTGCATCGCTAATTTGTGAACAAGTAAAAATTATTCCGCGCGCTTTTTCTTTTCGCTGTATTGTTTTTTTCATTTCCTTGCAAGTATGTTATTTAACGTCGTATGACATACGTGCGCTTTGATAATTACAGCCTCTGCTTTCTTTTAGCCCTCGCCTACGGCTCGGGCTAGCAATATCGCCTCGGCTGTAATTTTCAACTTACCGCACTTATATCATAATGTACTATTACCATTTCATGAAGAAGCCGTGTGTTGCCCATTTTGAGAAATGATTTCTTATCATTGATCTGCCCAAACCGCATCATGATGTGCCCAATAGACAGTGAAACATTTAATGAAATGCGCCCATTTCATAAAATTCACAAGCATTTCATGAAATGAGCAAATCTACGAGAAGGCCACGACAGATACATTAATAGCCGTCGAAAAAGCAAAGTCAGATCTATTCTTAAAATATCAGAAGCAGGCACGGATCGGGCCTGTGGACGGGGAGCTATGGGCTAGCTCGCCGTCCGTCCGTCTCATGACGACAGGCCGTGTTGACGGCGCGTTCGTGTTCCACGCGCGCCTCAAAGAGAGTCAGCAAAGGGAAGGACCCCTTCCAAGGCAAGGGCCGAAGCCTGCCGGGGCTGCGGGACTATTCGAAAGAGATACCGTGGCCCCGGAACACAAAGGGCGATGAAGGAACATGGATGGGTTTTAGTCAGTAAAAGTCTGTCACTCCCTCCTGCTCCGCCCAGAGCGGGAGGAGTCATTTGATGATTTCCCATCCGAAAAAAAAAAAAAAACAGCCACGGATTTTGGGCTTTTGTCCAGTTGATGGCAATAGGCTCGCCTTCTATTACCATGTACTATTACGTACACCTCTGCCTAACCCTTCCGGGATAACAGGCGTGATGTTATGTTTTATGTTATGTAAGGGTAGTATAGGCGAGACGACAAAAAAAACTAATAGTCCGTCACTTAGATTATAAAAAAATATTTGACCCGTGTTTTTTCTTTTGTTACGTAAACCAAAATTGACGAAGATACGACGCTTTTAAAATTCTCAATACGTCACGCCATGGTATAATTTTTAACTAGTTCGACGTCACGAGCCCCCACTCCCGAGTTTTGATGCCTTTTATCTTTGTAAAAATTCATTGATTTACAAAAACAAAAAATACGTGTCCAATAATTTCCAATACTCTAACTGACGGACTAAATAGATTTGCAATTTTTTGATATTGTCGTCATGCCTATTTGGCAGTGGCGTTCTGTGTTTCTCAGACTACCGCCTTGGGGAGAAGACATGAGCTAATGTATGTATTGTGTTACAGGTGATCGATGCTACAAAGATGGCGTTGAAGGTGTATGCCTTAATTTGGGACAATGCAGAACTGCTCTGGTGGAAATTAGCCGGAACGAACGACCTCAGGTAATGTTCCACTTATAATTTTTACGCTATCTCGACTGTAAAGCTCTGGAACGCGATACCTTTTGGCATTAAGAAAGCTGAAAGCAAATTCACTTTTAAAGAAAAGTTTGTAACTACTATTTAAATCGCTCTTTATTTGAAGTCTAGTCATAATAATTATTATTAGGTTTCTCGTTATTTTCTTTTTAATTTTTGGCATTTTATAAAATATCTATTAGTTTATTTTATATGTATATGTGTATTAGTATCAATATAAGTATATAAATTCTCATTTACAAGAACTTAGTTTTTTAGACATTTTTTGTACCCTATCTCTATGTTTTCCTATTTAACCCAAAGGTTGACTGGTAGAGAATGCCTTGTGGCATTAAGTCCGCCTATGTACATGTACATGAAGTTTAAATAAATAAATAAATTATATTTAGACCCGGAGGTCTACTTTCTAAGTATGAAACCCTTAGTTTCAGCCCAAGTTATGGCTTTTTTTATTATAAGCTTATATTCAACTTGCCTGACTGTTATTATCCAACCGATTGAGCTGAAATTTAGCACAATTCTTTGGTTTAGGTGACAATTTATTTTTATGATAGACAATACTCAATCAAGTCAGCAGGCTTAGCCAAATTGACAAGCTACAATCGTTAATGCTAGTAAAAAACTAATCAAATGTATGGGAATGACATCATCTCAACGTTAAATCACGTGGTCAACTCAAACGAATAGAAAATTCGTGGAGAAGTTTACATCGTTCAAAATGATAGAATAGAATGTTTTCGTTTCTACAATGTTAATCGCTATACTCTTTGGTAAGAATGCTCACCATAGACTAAAGTATAGGTTTTTTCTTAGACATTAGAGAACGAGCGATCCACTCACAATTTAGCGCTTTCTACAATCGCTTACGGAGGAGTTTACGATTGTAGAAAGAGAATCGATATGAAACGTTTGTAACTTGGCTAGGCCTGTAGGATCGTCTCTTCAGGAAATAACTCTTCGATGGTTAATAGCGCGGACATGAAACTTTGTATACACGTTTATATTTGATGGATAGACATGATTTCTATCATGAACTCATCCTACAGCCAAGATCATCTTCTCACGAGGGAACTCTTGAACGGTTAATAGCGCAGACACGAAACTTTGAAATCAGACCAGAAACCAAACCAGCCTTCACCGGTCGCAATTAGGTTGTCTCTGGTCCGGCCTCGGCGACGACGCCCGCCTTCTGGCAACTTTGGCCCATTGGTCATGCATTCTACAGACCTGGCCCGTCCAATTCCACTTCAAACTAGCAGTCTTATTGCCTACGCCAGCAATTCCAGTTTTTGGGCGTGTTGTGGTATTGCGAATGCTGTTTGAATAGCGAGGAACAGCTAGTATTTCTTAAATATACAGAGATGGCAACGGTAACGAACCAAACTTTTTGAACATTAGTCGACATGAGTCATTAGATTCCAGAAGTCCACATAATATATTATTGCTCTGATGCACTTTTTTGAGCAATGAATGCGTTCGGTGCTAACCCCACATTACAAGACCATAACGCAGTAGGAGTTATACAAATGAACCGTGGCAGCTAAGAGATGACCAGTCCCAACTGACAGCGCCCGTTCACGAACATGACGCATGTATCGGCGCCATTCAACTCAACCATATTGAAGGTAACTAAATGACCCGACACACCCGCCACCATCAGCGAGACATTTGAGTGAGCATGACATTCTGTCAGTCACCAAGGCATATTCAAGTCAATGAAAGATAACTAAATGTAAATGGTAGCTGAACAGTGCAAAGTACTCACACATGTGCTATGCAATTATATAATACTAAGAGCTGGAATCAATACAATGCAAGAATATTTTACAATCTTCTGCAGCTTCCACAATGCATTAACATGGGAATTAAGTAGTTTGCCCCTATGGTTGTGGAGCAGGACCAGCATATAGCCAAGCATTTTTATCATCAATGTAATCCCCCAACTTATAATATGCTTGCCTACATAAAGTGCGTTTTATACAAGATTTAAAGTGCGTCTCATTCAGTTGTAAAACGTGGGGAGGTATTTTATTGTAACATTTTGTTCCTTCTTAGCCTTTTGTGTTCCAGGGCCGCGGTATCTCTTTCGAACAGTCCCACAAAGATTACCCTGTAACACTTGGTAGTAGTATTGGTTGATATCAGTGAATGAATTTTAGAAATCATAAGAATAACCATTTTGGAGATTACATCCTACATCCAAAAGATCTCTTCTTCTCTCTTCTGTATTTGAAGGCACTTTGCCCTCGGCGGCGACCTCACGCTTCCGGCCCTGGTTCAATCCATGGTCCGGAGCGAGACGGAATGGGATGCCGTCACCTTCCTCTGCAAAGCAGTCATGCTAGCGAAGGAGGTGGCGGAACGTGAGAGAGAGAGGACCTCACGTCCCGGCCGCCGTGGGAGACGCACCGGGCGCGGCCACCGTAGGCGGAGGCCTGTGGACGGTGAGCTATGGGCTAGCTCGCCATCCGTCCGTCTCATGACGATAGGCCGTGTCGACAGCGCGTTCGGGTTCCACGCGCGCGTCAAAGAGAGTCAGCAAAAAGGAAGGGGTCTGCAAGGGCCGATGCCTGCCCAGGCTGCGGGACTGTTCGAAAGAGATACCGTGGCCCCGGAACACAAAGGGCTAAGAAGGAACATGGATGGGTTTTAGTCAGTAAAAGTCGTCAGACTTTTACTGACTCTCTCCTGCTCCGCCCAGAGCGGGAGGAGTCATTTGATGATTGCCCATCCGAAAAAAAGGGTCTTGGTCTTGGGTTCAATATCCGGGTTGGGAAATTGTGTTATTGAATTTTTCCATTAGCAATTTCCCAATCTCGCAGTCTGAATTTGTGCCCGGTTGTTGGCAATAGGTGTGCTCCCTATTACAAGAGACTTGAACATAACTGGCAAAATGTGCGTGTACTGTTAGGTGTATTTCTGTCAAACACTTCGGGCATTACAAGGCTTATGTTATTAATAATTATCATTTAGAACGTCAAGTTATTGATTTAATTAATGAATAATTTCTCGATTTCCTGTTGACGTCGTTGTGGACACTAAACAACAGATTTCCTTTGTTACAACTACATTGATTTTCCTTTTCTGTTTATGCATGCAGTTATAATTATATATGTTAAAGTCTATTAAGGATAGAAACATTTTGTATTTGATTCGAGGCACGTAGGCATTTGAGGTAGTCGGTTAAAAATGTATAATTCTTTAATGCGTTACATTTTGAGGTATAATTAATTAATTAATTTTTATTTTATTATAATAATAAAAAAAATCTCGCTGGTCACTACACACAGCGCCATCTTGTGCCACACTAAGCAACGAGGCTTGTGTCGTGGACACCAAATAGTTGCTATACTACATGGACTATACTTTTTTGTTTGTAAATACATACTTGTTATACCTAAAAACATCCATGACTTGGAAACAAATGTCAATGCTCATCACACAAACATTTGTTCCTATAATTACCTACCTATAATTATACAATACGCACATGAATCCGAAAAATGAGAGGTGAATGTTACGGTAATTTAAAAAAAAACTGCAGGCCTAGCCAAGTTACAAACGATTCGTATCGATTCTCTTTCTACAATCGTAAACGTTAAGTCACGTGGTCAAAACAAACGAATAGAAACTTCGTAGACAAGTTTACATCGATCAAGATGATAGAATGAAATGTATTCGTTTCTACAATCGTGATCCCTACATCCCATATAAATCGTAGCCAACTTACAGTTTTGACTAAACTTTAAAGTTTCCATTCGTTTGTTTTGACCACGTGACTTATCGTTGCTAAATGTCATTCCCATACATTTGGATAGTTTTCTACTAGCGTTAACGATTGTAGATTGTCAACTTGGCTAAGCCTACAGTTGTTCCAAACATTTACACATTGCAGCGTTGTAGGAATCCGCTGTTTTTAGGGTTCCATAGCCAAATGGCAAAAAACGGAACCCTAATGCATTCGTCATGTCTGTCTGTCTGTCCGTCCGTATGTCACAGCCACTTTTTTCCAAAACTACAAGAACTATGCTGTTGAAACTGGGTAAGTAGATGTATTCTGTGAACCGCATTAAGAATTTCACACGAACAGAAAAAACAAAACAATAAATTTTGGGGGTTCCCCATACTTAGAACTGAAACTCAAATTTTTTTTTTCATCAAACCCATTCGTGTGGGGTATTTATGGATAGGTCTTTAAAAATGATATTGACTTTTCTAATAATTTTTTTTCTAAAATGAATAGTTTGCGCGAGAGACACTTCCAAAGTGGTAAAATGTGTGTCCCCCCCTGTAATTTCTAAAATAAGAGAATGATAAAACAAAAAAAAATATATGATGTACATTACCATGTACCGTCATAAATCGTAAACCGCAATTTACCTTTCATTTTACTTACCAATAACTTAATAAAAAAAAAAAAACACTAGTATTAAAACATCGATCAAAGAAGTATTGTATTTACAAACAAAAAGTATCTATGTAGTATATCAACTATCTGGTGTGCACGACACAAGCCTCGTTGCTTAGTGTGGCACTAGATGGCGCTGTATGTAATGTCCAGCGATATTTATTTATTTATTATTTTATGCTAGTAATTAATATGATTTGTTTTGTTTTTCGACAGATATGCTCGTTCGTTGAGGCTAATAACAATGTCCCAATCGTCTGCTGTGTGGATAGAACGCCTAACAGGTAAGCTCACAACAAACTATCGGGCGTAGATACAGCCTTAACGAAGCCGAGAGGCACTAACGCTTGTTCTCCCAGTCATTGCAATAATTTGGATCGTTCTGGTACCTGGGAACCTTCTAGTTACGGAGATATTGAAAGACAAAGGTGCAATATTTTCACACGTTTTTTTAAACTCATCGTCTGCCTAGCCTTTTCCCAACTATGTTGGGGTCGGCTTCCAGTCTAACCGGATGCAACTGAATACTAGTATTTTGCCGGGACATGGGAGGCATGAAGGAAAGTTTGTATGTGATGATGGTCAGTTATCTTCGAACCGACCTAGGGAAGCACTGCTTTACTTTGGAGATCGACCGGTGTTATCAGTCATGGGCTCGGAGGTGGATTTCAAAATTCTTGAAATTTTTCGGTTTTTAGAAAATTTTGCCGCGATGTCTCTCACACCACCAATATTTTGCTGCGATGTCTCTCACACCACCAATATTTTGCCGCGATGTCTCTCACACCACCAATATTTTGCTGCGATGTCTCTCACACCGCCAATATTTTGCCGCGATGTCTCTCACACCACCAATATTTTGCAGCGATGTCTCTCACACCACCAATATTTTGCTGCGATGTCTCTCACACCGCCAATATTTTGCCGCGATGTCTCTCACACCACCAATATTTTGCCGCGACGTCTCTCACACCGCCAATATTTTGCCGCGATGTCTCTCACACCACCAATATTTTGCCGCGATGTCTCTCACACCGCCAATATTTTGCCACGATGTCTCTCACACCACCAATATTTTGCCGCGATGTCTCTCACACTGCCAATATTTTGCCGCGATGTCTCTCACATCGCCAATATTTTCTGCTTTCAGACCACCGCTAGTAGTACCCTCACTACCATCTAATAACGAGGATAAATGTGAACCGATACCTGCACATATAACACCTTCGAAGACTGGAAAGAAGGCTTTTGACAGTAAGTATCGTTTTCTCATCATTTGCCTAGCCTTTTCCCCAAATATGTCGGGTTCGGCTCCCAGTCTAACAGGATACAGCTGAATACCAGTTTTTTTACATCCAGCAACTGCCTATCTGACCTCCACAACCTAGTCAGTACTGGACAATACGATACCCCTTGGTAAGACTGGTTGTCAGAGTTTCGGGCCAGTGACTACCAGTAACGACTGTCCAAGATTTACAATTGATAGCTGAGACCAACGGGAGGCAGGGAGGAAATTCGGTATGCAGGGGTCCACGGAGCTACTTAACTAGAAGATCGATCTGAGCGACTGATATCACGAGCTCCTAGATAGTTGTAGAGTAGACGATGTAATTATGGCAATGTATAATGTATGTTTGATGTATGGTTGTGGCGATGGATGGCGTGTCCATAGCTTAGCCCCAATCTGACCGATGAGGTCCAGATATTTCGAAGGACAAAACGACATTGAGTCACATTTGAGTACATTTTTTACCAAAATGTGACTGTCACAAGCTCCCAGTCATGATCTTTGTCACACGTTTTATCTTTGGCAATTTTTATTAAAAACATAATGGCGGATTTTTTGTGCCAAATTCAAATTATTGGCAGGCTCTGCAGCCTGAACGGCTCGATGGATTTTAGCTTGAGAGGTGTCGTTAGATCCGTATTTACTGTGAGAGTGACACAAGGTATTATCAAAATTATAAGATAAAAAATGGCGGATTATTGGCGCCAAATTCAAATGTTTGGCACGCTCTGCAACTTGAACGGCTAGAGAAAGGGCTCATCATGAGGATTTTAAAATGGTATATCTAAGTAACCAAAAAGTGAAAAATAAAATAAATAAAATTAGAAAATAAAAAAACCCGACTGCGTAAAAAATAACTAATAACTTTAAATAAAAACTGAAAAGAAAAAACAAGAACAAATAATAAATTCTAATACGGAATCTAACGATACCACGTACATCGAAATCGGGTTAGGCGTTTAGAAGTTATGGTGGAATAAAGAAACTCACAAACATACATACATACATCCATTATACATGAACCCTGAAAACATAACATTCCTTTTTTTGGGCAGTCGTGTAAAAACCCGACTGCGTGAAAAATAACTAATAACTTTAAATAAAAACTGTAAAGAAAAAAAAAGTTTCAGGATACTGGACATATTGACTGCAACAGTCCATTATGGGTCTATAATCTAACTGACAGACTAAACAGAATCATATTTTTTTTAGTCAGGAATCACCACTATTCCCTATTAGGTAGGTATATTCTATATATGTGTGTGACCACCCTGTCCATTTCTTTTCAGAATGCATTGACTATCAACAGAAGTACGTATACCCCTGTGAGCGTGGAACTGCTCTCACTGGGGCCTATAGCCGACAAAACAACTGCCACCACAAGACTGATTCACTGATCATCGGAGGCACTGACGCAAACCAGTACGAGTTCCCTCATATGGTAAAGTGGAACGACGAAGGTGGTGACGAATAGTTTAAAAAAAAAAATGTTGCTCCACACTAGTAATTTTTTCCGTATCGTGGGTGCGTTTACAGCTGCATCTGATTATATTAGACTGAAGGCTTACCCACTTTGGTTGTGAAACTACTGATTATTTCCTGATTGAAAATCCCAAGAACACTGCCCAAGTCGTCATAATCTGCCTAGCCTCTTCCCAACTGTGTTGGGTCTGCTTCTAGTCTTACCGGATTCAGCTGAATACCAGTTTTTTACATGGAGTGACTGCCTATCTCCACAATCCAGCTAGTCAGGGTAATACGATACCCTTTGGTAAGACTGGCTGTCAAACTTTCAAGCCACTGACTACCTGTGTCGACTGTCATAGATCTACAAATGACAGCCGGGACCAACGCTTAATGCGCTTGATGTGCTTTCCGAGGCAAGGAGGAAACTCGCTATGACATCCATGGATCAACCTAGGCAAGCACAGCTTAACCTAACGGTCGACCCGAGCAGCTGTTCTTATTAAGGCGACTACAGGAGCTAAATTAGCAACTCTATTTGTGATGGTTCAAACTTCGTTTGAAAAACTGTTAGAATAAAGTTCTAATCAGCTTGCACTACAAAGTGGTTGTTACATCAGTCACTGCGGGCCGAATAGTGTGAAATGAGTGGTTTCGATCGATTTACAAAAAATCTGTTGATTGGACTAAAAAAATAAAACACTATGATGCTAATATTGTAGAATTATTATAATATTACATAATAGCTTGTAGAATTATTTGGCAAAAAATCAGAATGATCGCATGTATTTTAGTACGGTTTTTACTCGTTAAAAGAAATTTTTAGAGATAAGTTTGTGATTTTTTTTTATCGAGTAAAATAATTGTATTACGTTTTCAAAACACTATCATACCAACATATATCCTGAAGAATATCATATATTTTTCTGGTTTTGCTTATTGCAGTGAATCATATACTTTCAGGCATTATAAAACTCCCGTTTAGCTCCAGTAGTCGCCTTAAGCCACGAGCTCCTCTGAAGTCCAACTCTGTCCAAGTATTATTATCATAATTTTTCAGGTACTGCTTGGTTATGGAGACTTAAACACAATCGAATGGGGCTGTGGTGGTTCAATCGTCAGCGAGCGATTCATTCTAACTGCGGGGCATTGCACTTATTGGAAACAAAAGTGAGTACTCTAGTTTGATTAGTTGCTAAAAAAGTGATGAATTTAATGTTGATGAATGGAGAGAGAGAGAGAGAGAGGAAGACCAAAGAAAAGTTATTCGTTTCAAACCTATGCTATCAAAACACTAAAGTAGAACATCGTGAAGAAACCAGCATGTCTCATAAACAAAAATTCGAAGACATGTGGCATATTACGGTTGGAGGGGCGCCACGGCGCGAAAACAGAAAAAAATAGCCAAAAAAGTATTATTTTCGCAAATCGTTTATTTTGTCGATTCTATCATATAAAACACCTAAATATAAGGCTAAAAGTGTCTTGGTGCTTTTTGTCTCCGACTAACCGTTTGTCGTAAAAACGATGTCGAAGGGATCTATAAGTTAGGTTAGGTTAGAACTGTGACCACCTACGCGCGAGCCGAGCGAGTGCTTCGCGCTTTACCTCGATTTTGGTCGCGAAATTTTTATAAGTCTTTTTTTCATAGTACCCCTAAAACGACCCACTGACCCATATTACATCTATCAACCCGCACTGGGACTGTATGGTCTCTAGCATGCTATAGCCCATTCCCTCTCATATAGAGGAGGCGTGTGTCCCAGCAGTGGCTTATAGGCTGAATATGCTTAATATGCAGCTGAACGATGACAATATTCACATTTCATTTTGACAGTGACCCCGTGACACATGTCGCCATTGGTGTGTTAAGTCGAACGGACGCAAAGGACCCGTCTAAGATCTACAAGGTGAAGAACATCCACAAACACCCGCAGTACCAGTCTCCTTCTTCCTACAATGACATCGCATTAATTGAGACCGAAAGAGTGTAAGTACAAACTTCTACCGCTTGGCACACACACGCACCAGAAGAGTGTCAACATACGGCAAGCCCCTCTCGTCCGTTACTAAATTTCCAGGAGATTTATGTCAATTTAACTATTGTGTGTACTAATTAGTCGCTTAAAGGTTTATGGCAAGCAGACGACTGTCTGTCAGAAACCATTAAATTGTGAACAGTAGGTCGATTCTGTTAAATTCAAACGACAACTCGCATTTCATATCGCTATTCACTCTCACTTCGCACAAGGTTCAAAGTGACCTTGATTTTGCATTCTATCTGTAAGCATCAAATAGTACTTGCGAAGTGAAGTGAGCTCCGAAGCGACCAATGTTAGTTCGTACGTCATCTCATACTTTATCTGTCAAAATCACCCTGTTAATTTAGTTTAAGGTGGATGCTCCAGGGTAGACCGTGAAATTCAAATTTTCTTTAATTTTTTGCAATTTGCAGATCAGTGTCAGGTTGTATGTTGATTAAAATATGATTTGCGGCTGTAACACGAATGTAGTTACAGAATTATAATCATCAAAATTATCAATACAACCTTCCAAGCGCATAAAGGTGCAGGAATGAATTTGACCTTGAAAAAGTCATTCCTGCACCTTTATGTGCTTGAAGGGTCGTATCGGGTCGGACCGATCTAGGCAAGCAGGCTAAACTTAGAAGATCGACCCGAATTATTTAAGTTTCATCAACCTTTCTCGCAGTCAGAGAATTGTTGATAAAATATGTGAATTTAAGAAAAAAAAGCGATCATTATGAGAAAATAAATATTAAATGTTTAAATTTTATGTTTATTTTCTAGTCTAAATTTTAGACCATCCCAAAAGGTGATCATCTAGCCAAGTTAAAAAGGTAGGATAAATCGCAGCCGCACTGTCAAGGCTGATCGGTCATTGCGATTGGACATCGACGCTAAGGTTCGCTAACAGTGTACACACACATTTGCAGTATACAGGCATGGATAATATTAAGTTACGTTTCCAGGATCGAGCTCAACCAGTTCACTGTGCCAGCGTGTCTGCACACCGGAGACTTCGTGAACGACACGCGAGTCTTAGCCACCGGGTGGGGGAACACACAGGGCGACGGGAGGCACTACAGTGAAATTCTTCAAAGGGTACGTATCATACTCGTATGTGATACCCTGGTAGGTATCTAAAGGGTGCAAATAAACCCTTAACGAAGCCGAAAGGCACTTGTTCTCCCCGACATTGCGATCAAAAATAACTCGTGAAAAACTTGGAACTTTGACCCCCAATATCTCCGTAACTAGAAGGTTCCCAGGTATGGTGTAGAACAAAAAAAATATTGCAATGACGGAGATAACAATTGCCTTTCAGCTTCGTTTAACACCCTTTAGATAAACCTCAATGTCTTCTTTTCATGTTTATAAAAGCTTGTTTTTTTTTGACGTTAAAAAAGTGCTAACTAATAACCTGTAATAAATACTTTTGATGTAAAGGTTCAATTAACACCATGAGATTCTTCTCCGCAGGTCGTCATATCTAAATTTTCAACCACAGAATGTTCTAGAACATACAAGCCTAGTCGCTATATGAAGAAAGGTTACAACGAACTGACTCAGTCTTGCTATGGAGACAGGGATGAACGTCAATTGTACCAGAATAAATTTAATCTGGAGCATAAAGATACCTGCAAGGTAAGACAATCTCTTCCTTTACAGTATTCATCTTTCATATTTTTCTCCAGTTAGGTTTATAAGTCCCATGTAATAGGGGGCGAGCCTATTGCCATCAACCGTGCACTTGCCTCTGTGGCTGCTACTTACAAATTTCTGATGGAAAACCCACCACTAGAATAAGGGCAGGAGAAAGATGAATAAAAAAATATCTTTTCAGGGAGACAGCGGTGGCCCCATCCAGATTAAAGACCAGAAGATACACTGCATGTACACGATCGTTGGCCTGGTATCTGTTGGGAAGCCCAAATGTGGACAGAAACCAGCCATCTACACCAGAGTGGCTCATTTTCTGCCATGGATCGAGGATACAGTGTGGCCTAATTGAAATGGAATTGATTATTGTACTAACGAGAGAGATTATTACAAGAAGTTATTTTTATGTATTTTATTTTTCAATACACTTCCTCGAAAACGGATTCTTATTGCACTACGATTAGGTTCAACATGCAATGTATTTCACACACGTGGATCTTTTTCATTTTCCATCACCGCGTGCTGTACCGCATGCAGGCAGGAGCACGCGGCACAGCACGCGGATGTTGGAAAATTGCCACAGATAAAACTATATCTATACTTAGTACAAATTGGTGCAATGCCTATAGTCGACGGTGATTGTTTTTTTTTGTTATTTTATTTTATTTCTTCAAAAGTGTATTGAAAAACGTCGTTTGATACACGTGGACATTTGTTATTGCAGTTCTCGGCACAAAAATACCCTCGCCTACGGCTCGGGTGTTAATTTCGCCTCGAATGCAATAACAAACTTTCTCCACTTGTATCAAAATGTACTATTGTACCGTACCCTATCACTATGTTTTCCTATTTAACTCAAAGGTTGACTGGTAGAGAATGCCTTGTGGCATTAAGTCTGCCTATGTACCGCCTAGGTACCACTATAATTGTGCATGAAGTTTAAATAAATAAAATAATTTTAAAGATGAAAAATTAAGTTAACTAATTTAGTTCATTTTAATTGTCCTATTATGTAATGTTGATTCAACATCATCAACACAGATAAATACATTTTTGCTAAAGAAACATCATTTATCATTTATTCACCGGGAATTTCTTAGTAGCCGTTCTATAAATCTAGATTCGGGTCCTGTTGATGGCATTATGCTCGCCTCCATATTACATGGGAGTAAAACAAAACTTGCGATGTATGAGGGTAATGATTCATACATACATACAGACCTGTCAAAATCATAACCCAATGTTTTTGAATGGGAAATTCTTTATGGGAAATTCTTTATCGGTTTTTTGTTGAAGAGTATATCGAACTCTACTACTACCATACATGTTCCGGGGGCCCGGGAGATACAAGTACATTCGCGTGCACCTCCGAGTGGTATCATCGAGTGGCCCCATCACCAAGTACGGCCTATCCAGTGACTGCACGCAGGAACCACTGAGCGCCACTTCTAAGCCTGGCTGGTCGGTCGATGTCTAAGTTTCGCCGCCCGCAGGCAGCTGCTTATGGTTGCCGGAGATCATTAACTGCCCTTCGACGCCCCGCTTCTCTTCTGCTTTTACTTCGCCATATTCTGGGTAAAAAATACCTGTTTTCATACAGTACAATGATGGAACTTGCATGCATGCCTTACCAGCAGAGGCGCAAGAAAATTTGGAATGGTGGAAGCAAAACTACCAAGCCTCGACACCGATTCACATTGCACCTCCAAGTCATTTCTTTACAACAGACTTGGGCGGTCGGTCACAGTCAGGACCTTGAAGCGAGCAGGAGACCTGATTGCATTGCAATCAAAAATAAATGCTGGCAATTTTAAAAGTCTTACAAGGTCATTGTCAGCTCCTGCGACGCTCCACAGTGCTGGTACAGTGCGACAACAAGACTGTGGTAGCTTACCTGTGCAACCAATGGGGTACAATATCAAAACCCCTGATAAATATTACAAAGAAGGTTTTCGAGGTACTGAACCAACACAGTATCGTTCTAAAAGTTTTACACTTACCAGAGAAATTCAACATTCTGGCCGATCGTCTTTCTTGGGGTCGCGCTGCCGTAGAATGGCACTTAGTATCTCGATGCACCGAAACAATCTTTCGGAGATTCGGAATCCCGGACCTTTTTGCCTCGGAAACGGCTCACGTCGTTGCCAATCATGTTTCGCTGGACTTGAACGACAAAAAGGCCATTCATCAAGATGCGTTTTCGATCGAATGGAACTACCACCTAGCGTGGGTGTTCCCACCACCTTGTCTGGTTCCAAGAGTACTAGCACACCTCAATCGAGCGACCGGAATTTTCCTTTTGGTGGTTCCTCGGTGAGACTGAGTTTTCTGGAAAGGAGACCTGAAGACACAAGCACCCCCAGTGCAGTGGCAGTCCTCTCTTCACTATTCGGAACCTGGACCATTATTTAGTGAACACAGCTACCGGCCTTCCATCTCCCAGATTCCAAGATATAACTTTAGAGGTATGGAAATGTAGGGGAGGGGTCAAAACTAAAAACTAGATTATAGACCAAATAAAATTGTTAGAATCATCAGAGGCCGTCAACTCGCAAAACCTACCTGCCGAACCTGCTTGGTCACGATGGTTAAAATGGGCAGTAAAACATAAAACGAACCCAATGAATCCAGAAGGAACTGTAATGGCACAATCTTTAGCGGATTTGTATTTAATTGAAAAATTATCGTATAATACTCTTGCATAAATCTGTAGTTATGCAATGCGGATTCAGGTAGCCTTTTAAGTTCCCCTACTTTTTATTTTTATTCAAGAGGAACAGCAAACATAAAGTACAACAGAAAGTATAAAAAAAGATACACATCACAATTGAACAATATTGTAGCCCACAACGCTGTTCACAGATTAACCGTGGAATGTAATAAACAATTAATTAAATGCTAGGGTAATAATACAAAATAATATTATAAACTAAACCTTAATTAACTATCATGCTTATCTGTATTTTACACATCAATCAAGGGAGCTCCTTGAGTATAAGACATTTGAACTTACTGGGAGAACATGCAAAAATATCAATATGTTCAAAAGTCATGTTATAGGCATCAGTCATTCTGCGAACAGGTGAGCGCAAACCAGTGTTAGAATGGCAGCAATGGCATACTTTAGTAAAGCATGTGCTAAAATTAATTGCTCTGAAACAGCCGGCAACAAGCAAACCCGCTATCTGGAAAATTGATGATCTATTATCTCATTTAGCGAATAGTTCCATAGACTCCAACAATCTTTTCGCAACATCTTGGCATACAGCCGCATTACTACTCCTTTGTTAGGGGAGACGAGTTCATAAATTAACTCTCCTCTGTATTGACTCTGATCACATAAATGTCATATATGAGAGTGTGATAGCGTGGTCAGTTTTTGGTTCCAAAACCGATTCTACTACGCATAGACAATCTGGATGGAAGTTAAGTTTGTCCTTTAAAAAGTTTGTACGGAAACCTCGGTGCGCGAGTCCAACCCAAAGTTGTTTTTGCTAACAATTTCTCATTTTCTTCAATAAGTAATGGAAGTGGACGGGTCACTCGTTTTTGGTGAATTAGTGACGTGTAGTGACACAATAAAATCACCACATAGACCAGATAGTGTGTTTCTACCACCAGATAGAGTGGTAGAAATTAAAAGGCATTAAGTCCGCCTTTGTACAGCCAACATACAACCCTCCAAGCGCATGAACGTGCAGGAATGACTTTGACCTTGATAAAGTCATTCTTGCACCTGTATGAGTTTGGAGGGTTGTATTGATGATTTTGATGATTATAATTCTGCAACTACATACGTTTTACAGTCGCGAGGAATATTTTAATCAACATACAACCTAGCACTGGCCTGCAAATTGCAAGAAACGCTTGCTATTTGCTATTTCGCGGGCTGGTTGGAGCATCCACCTTAATAGTAAACGGTTATGGAGGTATTTAAAGTAAACTTATGACTTTAAAAGCTAGTATTTGAAAAACAGTTGGAACTTTGACCTTCAATATCTCCGTAACTAAAAAGGGTCCCGCATTCACAAAAATAAGTGTTAACATATGAGAAAAAAAAAAAAATGAGTGGCTATAGACATGAAATACAATAGTAGACCGTAGGGTCTCTAAGACCGGGGCTGTGGGACTGTTCAAAAGAGATACCGTGGCCCCGGAACACAAAGGGCGATGAAGGAACATGGATGGGTTTTAGTCAGTAAAAGTCTGACACTCCCTCCTGCTCCGCCCAGAGCGGGAGAAGTCATTTGATGATTTCCCATCCTAAAAAAAAAAAAAAAGGTATGGTCCAGAACATAAAAATTACTGCAATGACGGGGAGAACTTAAGCCTTTCGGCTTCGTTATGTCGTGTTTATTTACACCCTTTATCACATTTGCGTTGCATGTTGTGTTGCAAATAATCTGTAACCGTCTAAATAGGTACGGTCTCTTTTGTTTGTCTTACAGAAACTGCCTGATGAAACGTTCATGATTGATAATGGATGTGAAGGTGATGACTGTTTCTGTGTTGCATCTGGACTGGCTGGTAGGCTGTGGTGCTGTGGAAGCGATGCCTCTGAGGAAGTAGCGAGTGACGGCGCGGTCTTGCGCAGGGAAGGCCAGTCCTCCCCCGCTGTCGCCCCTGCATAGAGCCGCCGTACCTAGGAAACGAAGGCACTTTTTATTTTCACTGTTCCGTACTTCGATCTTTTGTTTTGTATGGAGTTATTCTCCTGGATACGCTCCGTCTGGAGAGATCGATTTGTTATTCTGGATTCTGACCCTACTGTTCCTACGACTACCATGTGTCGGGAGCCTGGAATATTCAAGTACAATTGCGCGTATCCCTGACTTGTTTTAACCCATCCGGGATCCGACGACCGCACGTTCTTCCATGAAGTTGGCAGGGGTGACTACGTACCTCTTTAGTCCGGCTGGTTGAGCGATGACTCGCTGCCGCCCGCAGACACCACATGCTTTAGATATAAAAGTCGGATTCAGGTTGATTGGAGTTTTGAGGGCATCTATTCGGTTGCAGCTGGATACCGGTATTACATAGAGCGATGCACTTACCATTAGTGTAACCGGCGCATATCTTATCTCCTGTGATGTTCTCCGTGAAGCTCTCCGGCGTGACTTCTTGGCACTTCCTAATCGGCACGTACGGCAAGCTCACAGTCTTCAGGACCGGTGAGCCTATGTGGTCTTCAGCTGCTGTCAAACCAAATCCAGATACCTGCAAGTGTAAAAAATGTGTTGTGGCAACTAATATCGAACGAGTCCTGTAACTGAGCCGCCATCTGTTATAGCAGCACTACTACAATCTTACAAGAATAGATAGAATAGAAGAGAATATAATAGAATAGGATAGGATAGGATAGGATAGGATAGAATAATATCCCAGGAGTCTGAGAACTGTGAACCTTACAAAACATGGCTGGGGCAGACGGAAAGGTGGGCTCTTTGATTCAGCATGTGTTTTGCTAGACGCGCTCTAAGCAAAGGTCTGTAAACCATGGGGGGCTCATCCAGCCTGTAGTCGTATAGTATAGATCCTGTAGGGTTCACAATCAAGGCACAGGATTGCCCGGTTAAGCAGAAGACCACCTCCTACGAGTTGCCATTAAGACAATAAAGTAAGCAGAAAGGTAAGGGACAGGATGTTGTGGTGCATTTTTGGAGAAGCTGAGATAATTGTTGATTAAACTAATATTGCGCGTAATCGAGACACTTGTATTAGAAGTTTGCCGTATTCCACCACGTGACCTCCGTGACGGGGGCTGTTTCATGTTTGGTAGATGTAACATGTCTTCAAATTTTTGGTCCTAGGACATGTCTGTTTCTTTACCATGCTTTCATTCGCCGCTTTTAGTTATTTTCTCATGGCATGGCACTTTTGGACGATTACCTTCCCTATCGCCCCCTCTTGCAGCTGTTGGTCGTTGAACGTTGGTGTGAAGTCTAGGCATACCCGTCTGACGTAGTTGTGATACTTGAACGGAGTCTCCAGGGTTAGGATAGCAATGTCATCTTGTTGGTTCGTAGAAGCGCCAAAGTAGTGCTCCGTGAAATTAATTGATAGTAGCTGCAAAAAAAAAACACAAAACTCAAACTCAAAGCATTTATTTCAATTAGACTATTACGGCACTTTTGAATGTCAAAAATACAAAAAAAGCAAAGCTACAGTCACTGACTGTGAAGTCACAAGGCATAATAACTTGAGAAATTACTGTAGTTGCTAACGTAGTAGATCCTAACTTTAAAACTGACGGACTTTCATACAAACTTGCATGCCCTATGTAACTCCCTTAGGGGTTGAATTTCGAAAAATCCTTCCTTATTGCTTGTGTGCTGGGCGTTGATGAGTCAGGCGGAACGTGACTAGCGCGCGGAACGGTGGGACACGTTTTCGTGCGTGCAGGCGGTGTTCATCGATTTATAAGACGTTATTACGTCAAAATAAAGCTTCACTATCGAATGCTATGAAGTCTCAAAGTGGCGCCGGTGACAAAAGCCGCCTGGCCCTTGTGCACGTCACCTTGAGGTATTTACAAAAAAAAGATTTAAACTTACGTTAGATTTCTGTACGTCTCTGTCTTCTTTATGGTCCCATTCCCTGTACAGCTTGGCCGTGGCCACTGCGAAGAGAGAGGCATCTTGCGCGCCAAACGTGCCCCAGAAGCAATGGCCAGCTAGAAATATGGGTTTTATGTCATCAAGAGTAAGGCTTTTTTCCTTTGAATCGAAAATAGACATTTGGGCCAAGTTTCGGACATAACGGCCAGTTTCAGCTGAGATTAGCGATCGGCAGAGGACATAATGATGCACAAGTGAATATTCATCATCATCAGCTTATTAATGTTCCCACTGCTGGAACACGGGCCTCCTCTCTATGAGAGGGAATGGGCTATAATCCACCACGCGGGCCCAGTGCGGGTTGGTAGATGTCATGTCTTCGAAATTTTTGGTACTGGGACATGCCGGTTTCCTCACGATGTTTTCCTTCAACGTTTTGAGAGCAGTGGTGATGAAATAAACTACACAAAGTAATGCGCCTGTCTGGGTTCGAACCCACGCCTTACCCGCCCCTGGGCCACCGCTGCTCTCAAGTGAATAATTTATCGTAATGAAATCGGCTAAACTATAGAGCCAAAAATTGGCAGACAGTTGGCACTATCCATTGAGTCCTAACCGTGGGATCATCTAAGTTTGATAGTTTTTAGGGTTTCGTATCCTGAGGGTAACCAACGGGACCCTATTAATAAGCCTCCGCTGTCTGGGCGTCCGTCCAACCATCTGTCTGTCATTTACTTTGATAGCTCATAATTATATCGGATCCATTGAGCAGAGCTTGGATACTACTACTATCCATGCGCATTTAACCAAGATTGTGCGTGGATAGTAGTACTATCCAGTAGCGTTTAACCATAAAATAGTTTGATAAATATCGATTTAAACGTGTTGTCTATGGATTGGAGTGAATTGAATGGTTTACGTCCCATCTCTACAATATTTCTCAACTACGTACCACAGGACATAGCACGATTCCATTGACAAATGTCATAATTTAATAAAAAGTTTAGTGTAAACAAACTCCGCCATTACGTAACGTGTTTCGTTATCGCGAATATCGTATTTCAATTGTTTTGTTAAGTATATTGTTACATTCGGTTAGTGTTATATATAAAATTAATCGTGAAGAACTGTGCTACAATAGTATGCTATAGGAAATCTAGTTTTCGAAACTTGAAATTGATTATTTCGCCTCCGAAAAAGTGGTTGGTATATTTACCTTAGTGATGGTTTTTAAACAAGAAATAAGTGTTAATTGTGATTAAAACGTGTGTGTTAACGGATGAATAGTGCTTAATTAGTATAGTGAGAATATTGTTAAATTGTACAAACAAAAACAACTGGCTTCGTAAAGTTGTAAGTACGTAAATAATCGTCTTCAAAAAAACCGGCGCAGGCGCAGGCGGCAAAATAAACAGTGAGTATACAAATTCCAATTAATTTCTAATTAGACTATAGTAAATAAACTAATAAGATTATGGTCTTATTGGAAAGGAAATATAATAAATCAAATTAATGTTTTAATAGCAAACTATCTGTTTTCATCACTGTTTTTCAAGTTCAACATTTTTTTTGGAGTTTTAAATTAATTTTAGATATTTTTTTTTATTATTTATATTCCTTAATTAATCAGCTATTCACTGTAAATTTTATTTAGATATATCTCTTGTAGTTTGCGATCGTCAAGTGTTTTTAACCAAGGTGTCCAAAATACCTGCGAATATTTCGCGAATATCGCGGAACCTCGCAATTAACCGTTTTGGGTCACGTGATTTTTCGCTGTTCACTGGTCGAACATTTTGTCTCATACAAAACTTGTTTGTATTGATACCAGCTATCGGTTAATGTAGGTTTATAAGTGGCTGCAACTTTGAAAGGAAAAATGGCTGAAGTTATGTTAGTGGGTTCATTCAATAATCTTCGAAGCCCTTTTCACGAAATGTGCATTTCTGTTGCCGCTATAACACTAAATAATAAAATCAAATTAAAAGAAAGAGCAACCTTTAATTGTTATTTGTTTTACCTACTCCGATGGTACGGAACCCTTCATGCGCGAGTCCGACTCGCACTTTACCGGTTTTTCAACTTACCCGATATAACAACTCTGGTTGAAACAATAGATCCTCCGCAGATCTGTTCGTGGTCCTGGCCGGGTTGGGTAGGCTTCTTGTAGATCGCGACGTACCACGGCAATTCGCCTCTCTCCGCCGTTTTGCCGCCGGCAATGAGTTCAACTGAGACCGGAGTCACGCGCCCGCACTCTGAGGAAACATAGAGCTTTGAGATAACGTAACCTCACGCCTGTAATCCCCGAAGGGCTTTGCAGAAAAATACTTAACACACCACACTTCACCAGTTATGTATAAACACCATTTTTGGGGTATGAAGAACAGGGTGTAATGTTCTCCATCCCCCCCATAGAAAAGGGAGGATCCTCCGATCAAACGGGTCATTGTTTTATCCCCAAAACTAACATTTACCTACTGTCATTGATAAAACCTGGTTTCTTTATAAAATCTTTACATTTGTGTGGGTCGGATAGGTAGTCGATCCATGTAAAATACTGGTATACGCTGCATCCAGTTAGACTGCAAGCTGACTCCAACATAGTTGTGAAAAGGCAGAATAGATGATGATTTAATAAGATTTGACATTCATGTGCCGTAATGGTCTAATTAAAATAAGTTTGAGTTTGAATAGAGATCCCGATTCAAGGGGTAATATTCAGCAGGGCACGCCACAATAGTGGCGATAAGTCCCCTCTTTGAGGAGTGGCTTGAGAGACGCCACGGCATCCTCACCTTCCGCCTGACGCAGGTTCTCACCGGGCACGGATGTTTCGGGAGGTTCCTGCATCGAATCGGGCGGGAGGAACCGCCCGGGTGTTACCACTGTGAGGATCGACTGGAGGACACGGTAGAGCATACGGTGGAGGTCTGCGTGGGCGGAATACCGCCCACGCGGCCGGCCGGGGGCCACGTGTTGGCCTCCGGCCACCGAGGGCGCGGGCCTGTGAACAGTGAGCCATGGGCTAGCTCGCCGTCCGTCTGTTTTATGACAACAGGTGGCGCGTTCGTGTTCCACGCGCGCCTCAAAGAGATGTCAACAAATGGAAGGGATCTACAAGGGCCGATGCCTGCCGGGGCTACGGGACTGTTCGAAAGAGATACCGTGGCCCCGGAAAACAAAGGGCAATGAAGGAACAGTCAAAGTCTGACACTCCCTTCTGCTCCGCCCAGACCGGGAGGAGTCATTTGATGATTTTCCATGAAAAAAAAAGCAGTAACATTCAGAACTACTTACCCGATTCCGAAAATTCTTTTACTATGTAAAGCTACATTATCCTCGACAATCACAGGCTATATTAAAGCGCGAACGAATCCGCGGGCAACACCTACTAAGTCATAAAAACAAAAGTATTCGAAGTATTCGGTCATACGTACATACCTGGTTCGCACGTTACAATACGGTTCCAATCACCATTTTTATCACATGTCATGTAAAGTGTATTCTCGTACGAGAAGTAGTTGGGCTTGCACTCGGGCGTGACGCGTGTGCCTGGAGGCTCGTGATCCTGGCAGGGCCGGACTCCTACACCGTGTGAGATGATGCAGTTATACTGGACCGAGATGTGAGGCTCCAGCTTACAGTGTGCTGGGAATAGAATTTTTTATTAAGTATTTGAAGAAAGACCAGTCTTCAGTTACGTTTAAGTTTTGTGGAAGAGGACGTCAGCTTATTGCCAAAACAACTCTATCATTTGTCTTGATTTGGGAATTGAACCCATGTCCTGCAGTTCAGCAGTTAGCTACTTGTACCCACTACTACTTGTCACAACTACCGCTATTCAAACACTGTTTTAAGCTTTCACGGTTCAATCATGGCGCTTGCAACTGTGTCGTAATATCGGGAGCTCAAAACTAAACACTAATCACGGAAGATATCCCGTAAGTGACATTGTGTGCCCCGTAAGTGGCTTTGTGATGAGGTTGTTTACACCCTGTATAAAAATATAGTTGGCTATAAACTATAAAGTGGCGACCGCGAACCAGAAGACGATGCCAATAAAGTTGGCAAATCGCGTTTTTTGCTCTACTGTTAAATTTGCTTTGAAACACTTGCTAGATTTTGATTTTTGACAGCCGCGTTGCATTGGAAAGTCTCCCACTAGGTGGACCGATAACTTGGTTAAGGTTGCGGGAACCCGCTGGATGCGAGTCGCACGGCACCGGTCTTATCTTTTTTTACGTTTTTTATATAGTAAGCAACGACCTATTGTCGGGCCTACGCTGTCCCCCCATACTTATGTACTAATGCTGTCACAAAATAATATTGTAATATCAAATGATTTGAAAAGAGTAACCATGGAGTTTCTTGCCGGTTCTTCTCCATGAAAACGTCCAACGAAACCCGTGCACCTTTTTCGACGTTTTATAACCCATGATCTGTCCACGAAGTAGACACAATAGTTAAACAATGGCGTCTCGACCAAATTGGTCAAACGACAGATCATGATTAATGTGCCCATCTAGGCTCATGTGAAATATATTAAAATATTTGATTTTGGTCAATGTGGCGACACTTGGGGGCGGCCTATGTCCAGCAGTGGACGTCTTTCGGCTGACATGATGATGATGAAACTATAAAGTAGGGGTAGACCAAATAAACAAGATGAACTGATACCAGTAATAGAGAAGTATGGAAAAAAATATATAAAAATATTCAAAAACCCGACTGCGTAAAACATAAGATAAGATAAGATAATATTTTATAACTAATAACTTTAAATAAAAACTGAAAAGAAAGAAACAAGAACAAATAAAAAATTATAATACGGAACATTGACTGCAACAGTCGAGACCCATATTGGAAGTAATGATTTATAAAAAAAAAAAATTGTCTAGATTATTTAAATGCATTATTTGATTGCAGTTTCCATTTAGTTTTTTTTTTTTTAATTTTACACATCCTTACATTACCCGGGGTAACACAAGGATTCTAACGGTACCAAGTACATCGAAATCGGTTTAGGCGTTTAGAAGTTATGGTGGAATAAAGAAACTCACAAACATATACATACATACATACATGAACCCTGAAAAAATAACACTTCTTTTTTCGTTTTTTAAAAGAAGACATGCGGCGTCGACGTCGACCCTTAATAAATTTATGCTGATGAGTTAATTACAGTTATAATTTAATACAGGTTTATCATATTATATATATTATACTATATAGGCATCGGATTTTGTTAAACCTACATTATTTCTAAGATTTATGTTGTATTGTACAGACGACAGGATATCAAGCTATATCCGAAACTGACAATTTTTTTCTAATTAATCTTGAATGGAATGCTTCAGCGATAACGCTGAAAATCTATTATTAAAGAAAGACAGATTGTGGTACCTCTATGTTCTGGCGTCTGTATACCAAATTTAACTTTAAATAAAAAAATAATTATTATCGTTTACACAATTTCTATCTATAAAAAATGAAACGTTCAATACTCACGCACACATTTCGGTATGGGCGGCCAGTTCCCATCTTGGCAGTAGACGTCAGTACGTCCGAACACACCATACCCGGGGACACAGGTAATATTCAGGTACGCAAACGGCAAACTTTGACGAGGTCGCGAGGTAGGAGAGTTGATGACTTCGTAACTGCCGTGGGTTGGGTACTCAGGTAGCAAGCACCGTGACGTAGCTGGCCTATGAAGAAAGAAAATGATCGTCCAGGGGGCCTACCTCTTAGGCCTTTACTTAGCGCCTAGAACCTAGCGAATAGCGAAGTGAAACGAACTTTCTAGAACATTCGGAGCCGGCCGCGCTGCGCTCTTGGCACCTGCGCTAACAAGTTACCAGATGTTAGGTTAGGCTCTAGGCGCTAAGCAGGTCAGTGCGTATGTAGCCTCAGGACCAACTCACCCAAAGTGGCAGTGTAATGGCCGGCAGTGTCAATGCTGTATTTTATCTAGCCCCAAGTAATTCACATATAGATTTCATTGAAAACTCTTAATGGACAAGCTATGCTCCTGTGAAAGGCCAAAAGGCTCCTATCTCAGCAAGCAGCTGTGACATTAAAAAAAAAAAGGTCACAGCGCTGATATACTGATAGACAAATATAAGTGTGGTCAGATAGACAAATATAAATTTACTAGCTGTTGCCCGCGGCTTCGCCCGCGTGAAGTTCGGTTACTGTCCCACTGGATCAAAATAAAGGGATAAATAGTATCCTACATGTTAATCAATCATTATCATCGTAATCACTGTCACAATCACTGTCACAATCACTGTCACAATCACTGTCACAATCACTGTCACAATCACTGTCACAATCACTGTCACAATCACTGTCACAATCACTGTCACAATCACTGTCACAATCACTGTCACAATCACTGTCACAATCACTGTCACAATCACTGTCACAATCACTGTCACAATCACTGTCACAATCACTGTCACAATCACTGTCACAATCACTGTCACAATCACTGTCACAATCACTGTCACAATCACTGTCACAATCACTGTCACAATCACTGTCACAATCACTGTCACAATCACTGTCACAATCACTGTCACAATCACTGTCACAATCACTGTCACAATCACTGTCACAATCACTGTCACAATCACTGTCACAATCACTGTCACAATCACTGTCACAATCACTGTCACAATCACTGTCACAATCACTGTCACAATCACTGTCACAATCACTGTCACAATCACTGTCACAATCACTGTCACAATCACTGTCACAATCACTGTCACAATCACTGTCACAATCACTGTCACAATCACTGTCACAATCACTGTCACAATCACTGTCACAATCACTGTCACAATCACTGTCACAATCACTGTCACAATCACTGTCACAATCACTGTCACAATCACTGTCACAATCACTGTCACAATCACTGTCACAATCACTGTCACAATCACTGTCACAATCACTGTCACAATCACTGTCACAATCACTGTCACAATCACTGTCACAATCACTGTCACAATCACTGTCACAATCACTGTCACAATCACTGTCACAATCACTGTCACAATCACTGTCACAATCACTGTCACAATCACTGTCACAATCACTGTCATAATCACTGTCACAATCACTGTCACAATCACTGTCACAATCACTGTCACAATCACTGTCACAATCACTGTCACAATCACTGTCACAATCACTGTCACAATCACTGTCACAATCACTGTCACAATCACTGTCACAATCACTGTCACAATCACTGTCACAATCACTGTCACAATCACTGTCACAATCACTGTCACAATCACTGTCACAATCACTGTCACAATCACTGTCACAATCACTGTCACAATCACTGTCACAATCACTGTCACAATCACTGTCACAATCACTGTCACAATCACTGTCACAATCACTGTCACAATCACTGTCACAATCACTGTCACAATCACTGTCACAATCACTGTCACAATCACTGTCACAATCACTGTCACGATCACTGTCACGATCACTGTCACGATCACTGTCACGATCACTGTCACGATCACTGTCACGATCACTGTCACGATCACTGTCACGATCACTGTCACAATCACTGTCACAATCACTGTCACAATCACTGTCACAATCACTGTCACAATCACTGTCACAATCACTGTCACAATCACTGTCACAATCACTGTCACAATCACTGTCACAATCACTGTCACAATCACTGTCACAATCACTGTCACAATCACTGTCACAATCACTGTCACAATCACTGTCACAATCACTGTCACAATCACTGTCACAATCACTGTCACAATCACTGTCACAGTCACTGTCACATCGTTATCACAATCATCACAATAAATCTAAAATAACCCTGTATAGACTTCAAATCCACCCCCTTTTATACTTATTTATCAATAGGAGCACTCCTGTGAAGTTTCGAATAAAATAGTATAACTAATATTGTTTCCCCATACAAACTTTGGAGCACCGTTTAACCCCCTTAGGGGTGGAATTTTGAAGAAATCCTTCCTTAGTGCACCCCTTGACCACATAAGGAACCTACTTGCCAAATTTGGAATCTGTAGACCCAGTGGTTTAGACTATGCTGTGATTTTTAGACTTTGTCACCCCATTTCCCCCTCTTAGGGGTTGAATTTTGAAAAAACCTGACCCCGTTTCTACTCATTTATCAATAGGAGCACTCCTGCGAAGTTTCGAATAAAATAGTCTAACTAATCTTGTTTCCCCATACAAACTTTGGAACCCCGTTTATCCCCCTTAGGGGATGAATTTTGAAAAATCTTTTCTTAGTGCACCCCTAGACTACATAAGGAACCTACTTGCCAAATTTGGAATCTGTAGACCCAGCGGTTTAGGCTGTGCATTGATTTTTAGACTTTGTCTCCCTATTTCCCCCTCTTAGGGGTTGAATTCTGAAAAAACCTGAAACCCTTTTCAACTCATTTATCAATAGAAGCAGTCATGTGAAGTTTCGAATAAAATAGTCTAACTAATCTTGTTTCCCCATTCAAACTTTGGAGCCCCGTTTAACCCCCTTAGGGGTTGAATTTTGAAAAATCCTTTCTTAATGCACCCCTAGAGCACATAAGGAACCTACTTGCCAAATTTGGAATCTGTAGACCCAGCGGTTTGGGCTGTGCGTTGATAGACGAGTCAGTCAGTCAGTCAGTCAATCAGTCAGTCAGTTTCTTCTTTTATATATTTAGATAATACAAAATAATACGAATAAACAAATATAAATATTGAATGTATAATAAATACAGGTTGACGAATAAAAATATCATAATTTTATCTGCACCCAACGTCACCACAGTTTGTCTATTCATGGCAACACTGACAGAGACGCGGGCGCAGACATTTGTGTCAGCGAAGAACAACAAATCATATAGATTTATTGTTCTTCGCTGACACAGATGCTGTTTAGATGGTATTTGTGTGATGTTTCACGTCATAGATTTTTTGTGAAGTGGAAATTATGTTTTTCCTACTCGTCCGCTACTTTTTTCTCTGATCCATTTCGTTGCAGGATCCAATATAAAGTTAAATGGTTTCTCTGAGACTTCGTCAAGCTGCCTCGGCGCTTTTATAGTAGTCGCCATTGTTGATTAAAGACAAGTAAAGTTCCTGTTAACAACAGGAGCATCACCAGTGGCAAATTGTTGGGGGCAAAGAGTTTCAGATCATCCATGTAAAGAAGGTGAGATATAACCTGACCATCTTTCGTCAACCGATAGCCTAGCCTAGACCCTCCAGCAGTGTGCTGAAAGGGTTCAAAGCAAGTTAAAACCACAATGGACTCAGACCCTGGAATAAACCGCACTCGATCCTTATCGGATCGCTGTTCCCCTGAATCTGGCGACATCCTGGATAGCGAAGGACCGCTCTCAAAATCGATGTAAGAACTTTATAGACCGTTGTTAGACAAGTGATTGGTCTATAATTTTTAGGATCCACAGTACCTGATTTATGGAGTAGGTGGGTAATTCCTGTCGTCAAGAACTGGGGTAGCAACCCTGACTCTAAGGCTGATTGAAACTGGGACGCCAAGCGAGCGTGCGATCTTTGAAACCACTTGATCCAGAAATTGTGCAGTCCGTCCGGCCCTGGAGATTTCCAGTTAGGCAACGGACGGACTGCACGAGCTACGTCTTGGGGGCTGATGATGATTGCACCCATTTCTGGAATAGGATCACATGCTTGTCCAACCTCCCAGGTCCAATCGCCCTAGGTGTGACTGATAGGCACCGACCAGATGTTGCACCAGAATGAACACATGGCGTCATCATCCGACAGACGCCTGTCAGTTACACCTTGATCCAGTCGCTCCCAAGCCCTGTATACCATTTTTTCATCGCTTTGGAATGTGTGATTCTGAGTGTATCGCACCACTTGCTACACATCGCATCGGGCAGTTTTATAAGTGCCCATCTAGGCCTATGTGAAACAAAATATTTTGATTTTGATTTTTTTGTTTCCGGATGACAGCGATGCGGAGGAGTACTTTGACGCCTATTGACGTCGTTTTTTATATATGGTTCTAGTTGTAGTATGTATATAATTGTAATGATCTCGTAAATTTGTATTTTAATTTAACGAATGTTGTATTTAAATTTGTATTAATAATTCTGTGTTAAATCTCCATTCCAACCACTTTTAATTCGTCATGACATAAATGTAAATAAATTAAAATTTAAATATTTTAATCTCTAATAATAGTATGGTGTTTAATCGTATAATTGTATGTATTCCTATTAAATTATGTATTAAGAGAATGTGTAGGGACTCGATAATGTGGAAGCTGTGGTTCCCTGTAATAGGCGAGACGACAAAAAAAATCAAATTAGTCCGTCACTTACATTATCAAAAAATATTTGACCCGTGTTTTTTCTTTTGTTACGTTAACCAAAATTGACGAAGATACGACGCTTTTAAAATTCTCAATACGTCACGCCATGGTATAATCTTTAGCTAGTTCTGACGTCACGAGCCCCCACTCCCGAGTTTTGATGCGTTTTATCTTTGTCAATTTTCATTGATTTACAAAAACAAAAAAATACGTGTCCATTAATTTTCAATACTCTAACTGACGGACTAAATAGATTTGTCATTTTTTGATACTGTCGTCATGCCTATTGAATGTGCGTTACAAGACCATGTATTCTGTAGTATTTTTTATTTCTGTACCTCGGAGGTATACAATAGTAACTCCACTTTTTTCGAAAATATGTTTCTTGCACCATTTAAATCGCAAGAACCAGTTCTACATAATGGTATACGACATTAAGTCCTATGACATCTATAAAAAGAAATATCCAATCGTATATGACATTAAATCCACTAACGTCTAATGGGTAAAGGACCTCAAATGACGATAAGATTATTTACCTCTAAGCTTTGCGCGAACTTAATGTTGTTCATTGGAGTTAATATTCTTTACCTCTGAACGAAAACTCGCGCGCAGCGCGTTAGTTATCCGTATAAACCGTCGCTTGCGTCAGTGCGTTTATCGTCGTACCTACTGTGCGTGCAAAACTATCCGCGTAATTGTTAAAAATTGTTTTAACCTCATGTTTTCACGTGGAAAATTACTGTGTGACCTAGTGTATATCGGAGATCAACATGATACAACTTCAGAATATGGTAAGTACCTAGTTAATTAGTTTTAATAAAATAGGTTTAGCGAAAACGTAACGAGAGGTAAACAATAGTATCTCCTGTAAACGTCTTCTGACATTGATCTTTATTTCTTGGTGTTAAGATACCTTTTTTCAATGTCAAAAATTGTTGGTAAGTAGGTTCACATTGTTGTGAATATTTGATTTTCCTATGATTCTTGTGATATCAGTATTTATTCATATTAGGGCGTCGTGATAAGTAGTACTTTTTCATTAGTTTATACCAAAATATTGGAGTAAAACGCTCCGCGGATAAACAACAAGAAGATTCTCCTTTAACTGTCATATGTAATTGATCTGTATTACTGTGTGGTAAGTTCCATTTTTCAGTGACATAAACACAGCGGGTAGTTAGGTACACAATGTTTAAAGTAGGTTTTATGATAATGCTTGCGCTCCATCTATTTACTAATTAGATTCTACTCCGAAAAATAAAACACTTTCGCCTAGTATGGATTTGTTTTTCTGTGTTAATAATAATAGCATAAGTATGTGGCTAATGTAAAAACTTTTTTTTTTAGGATCACAGAGAGAAGAACAGCTTTTCCTGGAAAGGTTCGAAGGTTCATTTTCAAGGCCATCCCAAGATGTTGACGTGGTTCCGGCTCCAACCGAAGTAATGCATGCCGTCGGTGATGCTACTGACGATGATGCACAACCGTCAACCTCTGATTGGCTCACTGACATTTCAAATAATCTGGTGCCATCGACTAGCTTTCACCGCATGAGAACTGAAGATGGTATGAGCTCTGATGAAGATTTTTCACCATCAGACGAAGAGTATATTCCAAACACTGATGAAGACTCTATGGATTGTGCATTCGAAAAACGAAGACAGATAAATATACCAGAATCAGACAGGTCGTCGTCCATCGATGATCTGGAAAATATGAGAGAAAGCGGAACGACTCAATCGCTGAACAATATTCCCTCAGATATTCAGCCAGAGCTATCACATATTCAGCCAGAGTTATCACCTGAAATTTCTGTAATGAAGAGTCGTAAAAGAACTTTAAATAAATTAAAATGGAAATGCAATATAAGAAAACAAGGCGCAATCACTGGAAAGTCATATACTTCTAAGAAAGGAAAACTTGTTCCAGAAAAGAAGATGAAACCAGTATGTGCTTGCAGATTGAAATGTAGTGAACGTATAGACGAAACTGTTCGACAATTCATTTATCAGAAGTATTACGCGGAAGAGATGACGTGGGATTTAAAAAGACAATTTATTCTTTCTAGAGTCTCAGAAGTTCAAACCGCTAGATCCAGACGCCGTGATCCTGATCAACCACCTAAAAGAGCATACACATTATGGTACACATTTTTAATTGATGAAAAAGTCGAAAAGGTTTGCAAAAAGTTTTTTCTGAATACTTTGGCTATTTCAGAAACTGTTGTGAGAAACGCGATAAAAAAATCTACACAAGGATTTGTTCAAGCAGATAGACGAGGAAGACATCCACCGCCTAATAAAACAGCAGAGATAGTTAAAGAAACAGTACGAAAACACGTTGGCAAGGTACCGAGATATGAGAGCCATTATAGTCGAAACAGAACAGAAAGACGGTATCTTGGAAGCCACCTAAATATTGACAAATTATATTCCTTGTATGTAGAGTTCTGTGCTGAAGAGGGTATACCAAAAGAGAATATGGCAAAGGCGTGGCTATACAGACATATTTTTAATACAGAGTTTAATCTCGGTTTCAGTCCTCCTGCTAATGACACTTGTGATGATTGTGATTCGTTTGTAATCAAATATAAAAACGCCACAGATGAAACTGAAAAGAATACAATGAAAGCTCTACATAATATACATCTTAAGGAAAGCAGTCTACGATACAGTTTGAAAGGATTCGATAAAGTTGCAGCTATTGAAAGCCACGGTGCCAAGAAAATGCTGACAGTGGACCTTCAAAAATGTTTACCCACACCCTATTTAACTAATGGGCAGAGTTTCTATTACAGAAAGTTGTGGACTTTTAACTTCACAATTATGGATTCAGTTCCCAAAGAAAGTTGGTGTTTTATGTGGGATGAGACCGTGGCAGGACGAGGCGGAAATGAAATGGCTTCTGGAATAGTTAAGTTTTTTGAACAGCTTGACGATAGCGCATTAAAAGAAGTAACAGTATGGAGCGACAACTGTGGGGGACAGAATAAAAATATTTATTTAATGATGGCTTATTTGTGGATATTGTCTCAAAAAGAAAATGTGGAGGTAATAAACCACAAATATTTATTAAAAGGGCATACTCACATGGAAGTGGATGTAGTCCACTCAATAATTGAGAGAGAAAAGAAGAAAATCCAAGAGTTTCCCATCGTGACCCCTTGGGACTGGCAACAGTTTATAAAGAGCTGTTCAAGAAACTCAAAAATTAAAGTGGTAAACATGGAAACTGATAATTTCATGGATTTTTCTGCCTTTTGCAACGGATCATCAGCTCCTTTTGTGCACAGAAAAAAATCTATTGCGGGAGAGTCTGTACCATATTCTGCTATAGTATGGATGCAATTCCGAAAAACTGAAATAGGTTCGATGTTTTACAAAACTTCTTTTGATCATGAAACTTTTGAAGAAGTTAGTTTCATACGAAATAAACGGAGAAGATTTTCTGTGCCCACGCCGAAACCTATTCGAGAAACTCAAAAGCCCATTTCAAGACTCAAATACAACGACTTACAAAAATCGTTGCAGTGGATTCCATCCATGTTCCACGATTACTATAGGAATCTTCCATGTGCAGATGTCCCTGACTTACCTGAAGCATGCGAGTAGCTGTGTTGGTTGTTAAAAATAAATAATATTTTCATTTTCACTTTTTTGAAGTAACTTTTGAAATTTCATTTTGTTAATAAACCCCTCCCAAATTCTTAAAAAATAGCATAACGCTAATACTGACTAGAGACATAATGTTTCTAGGTGCCGAATTCCATTAATATCTACAAGTTTTATTTAGAGGTAAACAAAAGTATCATATCATAATGCTTTCTTAAAACACCTAAGTTAATTTATGTTACAAGGTAAATAATCTCAAGTCCACAAAATCAGATAAGAATTATTTTTATTGTAATAATGTGTAATACATAATAATTCCATCTAATAATAATAAAAAATACCGTTGAGTTTGTTGCAATATCTTTAAAGCAACTATGTCAAAATTGCATTCAAAGTTTAATTCCGCGCATTTTTGCCTCTCCTGTAAAATTTTCGTTTTATCACATAATGTTGTATACCTCTGAGGTACAGATTTTATATAAGATAATTTGTAATAAAATGAAATGAATAAAAATAAATAGATACTTATTGTTGTTGTCGTACGAAAAAAACTGAAAAATATGAAAGAATAATTAAACCTTAATGATGTCAGTGGGAATTAAAAGATATTCCCGTGGCGGTGGGGTCAACGGGAAAACACCAATTGACGTCAAATAAACATAAATTTTTCTTTCTATTCCCAATAGTAATTTGGGACGAAGCACAACTTCAAGAGTGATGTGGGACAAACTAAGATATTTTTGGAATGTGGGACCAAACTTTAGGACGAACGAAGAATCAACCGCAAATTGTGGGTGTACTATTAGAAAGAAACAAAGAAAAAGCATTTATTAGTCCGCACAGGACAAAACACACAGAAAAAAATCGGGGGCAGTCTTTGGGGACTGCCGATAGAAGTGAAAACAAAAGTACACAGGCCCCGCCCCAGTCGTAGCACTGCTACGGTTTGTGCCCCGCGCACCTCTATGTGGTGCTACGCCGTAGCGGATCGGCTACGAGTGCTACGAAGCGTGATGTGAGTGGAGGTTACGATCGTTCAATGTTTTCCTTCACCCAAAAAGTGGTCTACGCGCCTTAAGAAGATTTTACTACAAAAATGGTATATTTATGAGTAAATCGGAGAATAAAGGCGTGATATCATGTTAAGAATGAGTGGATTTACCTTCTTGTGGTGGTAGTCTCGGGACTCGCAGCAACATCGTCGTCTAAACAGCATACTATTGGAACAATATCCTTACTGTCGTACGTGCACTTCTGGTGAATTTGAGAGAAAAGATTTTTTTTAATGCAAAGTGTCCCGCGAGATCGTACTACAGGGGAAAATGATAAATAATATATTTTGCAAATAGATTTTTACAAACACTTTTACGCGTCATTTTTTTTTATAGATTTGGGTGGTGTTTCGTACCTGACTACTCTGAGAAGAAACAGCCGAAACAAACTTGAGGTCATATAGTTTCTTTTAAAGTCCAGATATAATCTTGGTCAATTCACATGAGGACTATGCAGATAAGTGTCTGATGATGAGATGGTCTTTTGAAGAAAACACCACAGATTTGAGTGGACCTGTCCAGTTAGTGCAAGCATTTATTAAGTCAGTTATATCGTGTAGCTCGACTTATAACCCAAGGCGCTCAACTCCAACACACACACATACACACACAAGCGTTTTGGTAGTCAAATCAAATTATATGAGTTATCCAGCGCTAAAGCGAAATATTGAGGGAAGGTACACGTAGGTACACCTGTTTTTCGTATCAGACGCTAATGTGTTGGTGTTCTGCAATCAAGTGAAATAATTTAGCACCTATTTATGAGGAGATACGGCACATAAAGTAGGCGTGGATGTAGAAAGCTCTGATAAATGCGTGGCATGCTTAAATTTCTACTGTTTTTTTATGTTCTGTGGAGATAGCTACATGAAAGTATTGCTGGTGCAAATTTCATCCAAATCCGTTCAAAAGTTTTTGCTTGATAGGGTAACAAACATCGATCTATCCATCCATCCGTCATCACAAACTTTCGCAATATAATAATAGTTATCTTTTTTACGGAAATCTCTCGCCGATTGATCGACATTTCCCGTGACCAGAGGGCTGGCTTTTTCTTCAGCCAAAGAATTAGCATTGCCATTCAACGTGGTTTTTTTTTTATTATATCAATATTTTGTTTCAAAAAAATCTCAGGCTCTGTTAATGATCACAGGTGTATCATCATCATTTCAGCCGAAAGACGTCCACTGCTAGACTTAGGCCTCCCCCAAGTGTCGCCACATTGACCGATCCCATGCGACTCGCATCCAGCGGATCCCCGCAACCTTCACCAGGTCATCGGTCACGTCTTCCGGTTCACGGTCGCCACTCCAGAACTTTTCGGCCCATCGGCCATCCGTTCTGCGAGCAAGGTGCAACTGCCCCATGCCACTTAAGTTTGGCAATACTTCTTGATTCTTGATGTATGACCACTCTTTTTCGACAAAGGACCAAACGAGAGAAAGTTTTGAAGTGTTTAAAGCGGCTGAGTGTTGCAAGCAAGAATAATCCAAACACAAGTATTGATGACTGTCCACCTCTGCCTAACCCTTCTCGGATTACAGGCGTTATATTATAATCACGTGCTCTTAGCTTCGCTTTGTATATTAGTATGGAACTATTTATTAACACTTCGAGCTGTTTACAAAACCAGTATTCGGTAGAGGTATTACGAACGGAGACGAAACAATAAAATTGTATGTACCAATCGTAGCTGGTGGCGTTCTGTAGTTTCCACCTGCTCCCATGGGATGTTAGCGAAAGTTTATGAGTGACAAATACGTGGTCATTATCTTTATCCTCCTGCTGTTATCTCAATTTATATGGGGTCGGCGCAGCACGACTTCTTCTTCCATACGTCTCTATTACTCGTCATCTCAGCAGTCACCTCTTTTCTTGCCATATCATCCGTCACACAGCCCATCCATCGTTTCTTTGGTCTTCCGTTACTCTTATAGCCTTCCACATTCCTACCTTAATTAAGACATGTAGCTATGTATAAAAGGTGTAAAAAGACTTTTAACGAAGTCAACAGGCATTTGTTCTCCCCGTAATTGCGATATTTTTTGTTCTAGACCAGACCTGGGAACCTTCTTGGTCAAAGTTGCAACATTACTCAAGATTTTTTAGGTAGATTTCTTCAGAAAAAATCTAACAATTGGTCTTGCACCTAAAGTCGAGTTTTCCAAAAATTTCACCAAATTATAACCCCTAGAGCCCAAATCAACCGCCGCTTAAAAAGTTTATAATATTGTAACTGTTAAAGCCCGAACTACGGTAAATCCTTAAACTTTAAATGGTTATAGTCCCAACTATTTTGTGATCATAGTTCAAGTCTCTCTCAGTTGCCATAGCTTAATTGAATGAATTATTTTGTTTTTTAATTGTATTTTTTTTTGTTTGTTTTTACTATGGACACTTTAATGTGCACATCTTGCTACATTGTTCTTACATAATATACCATCTCAACATGAATGATGTAACCAAGATTTTGTAACAATATTTTGATTCAAAAGAGTGTCCATAGAGTTACTTGCCCGTTCTACTCCATAGAGATCTACTCAAGGGAATGAGCAACTACAGTACTTTCACAGTTTTTATGTCTTGTGACTGGGACTGTAGCTACATTTAATTTTTATCTTTGTTTCGACAATTCAAAAGTGCCTGTAACTCGCCTACTTGAAATAAATGCTTTAATTTTGTTTTTTTTTCGAACTTATACCACCATTCACTTGGTAAATCTTAGGTTTTACCTCAGAGATTTGGTAAATGTTTAGGGCGAATAACTATGTTTCGGGAGGTTCTTGCACCGGCCAGGAGAAAACGCCAGGGTGTTACCATTGCAAGGATCGTCCGGAAGACACGGTGGAGCACATCGTGGAGGTTTGCTCTGCTTAGGCGGAGCTTCGTAGCCTCGATCGGCGGCGACGACGTCTCGCGTCCGGCCCTGGTTCAGTCCATGGTCCGGAGTGAGAGGGAATGCAAAGCAGTCATGCTAGCGAAGGAAGTGGCGGAACGTGAGAGGGAGAGGACCTCACGTCCCAGACGTCCCGGGCGTCGGGGGCCACGTGTTGGCCCCGGCCACCCTAGGTGCGGGCCTGTGTTCCACACGTGCCTCAAAGAGATGTCAGCACACAGGAAGGGGTTCGCAAAGGCTGATGCCTGCCGGGACTGCGCGACTGTTCGAAAGAGATAACGCAGCCCTGGAACACAAAGGGCTTAAAAGGAACATGGACGGGTTTTAGTCAGTAAAAGTCTGACACTCCACAGAGCGGGAACCCCATTTGATGATTTCCCATCCGAAAAAAAATGTAGGTGCGAATAACTGCAAGTGACAATAAATCGTGAAGAGGGCGACTAAAAATAAGCATCCAACTAAGACGAAGCGCTCGCCAGCTGCTGCCACTGAACCGCTCGCTACTCTCACTAGGCTCGGGCGTGTTTGGTCAAACCCAACCCATTTGCTCGGGGTGCCTTAGCTTAGTTACTGCGACCTTCTCGACTCGCACAGTCATGGTTCTAACCTAATTCACTCAATTGGTTGCTCGGTTTAGTATTAGAGTATGTCATCATCAGTCGTCAGATATTTAAGAAATACTCATTGTTTTATTCTCAAAACCAACATTTACCAATTATCATTGGTTAGACCTAACAGACATTTCTCAAACTCTTATGGTAAGAGAACGAAGACTTTTTTGTATCTAATAAAATTCTTACCTTTACCAACTTCGAAAATCGGTTTTTTGGCCAAATTTTTGAACCGTTTAACATTTATATAATTTCGAGTATGACAACGGACAACTTTTACATTTGAACTTTTTTGATGCATGTAACTTGGGGAAGGGAATGAAATGGCGAAATTTTTGAAAAAAAAATTAAATCTCCGAAACAGTAAACCTTTATACGTCGCAAATATTTTATTTTAAAGCAAATTGTTTACTCTACAATTTTTAAGTTTAAAGTTTAGCGATAAAGCTTATAATTTTCAAAATGGAAAATTATAACTGAAAAATTAACTCTTATGGGACGATTTTAAAATTTATGATAACCATTTGCTGTAAAACCATCATCTGCCCGTTAATTAATGATTTTCTTTGAAATCTACCTCCTCCTGCGGCTTGCCGAAGGGATTTTTTTAAATACATGTATTTAATGTAAGATTTTTACTTTAAACACCTCCACGACCACCGTACTATTCAATCTATCCATTAGCACAATGTTTTGAGTGCGTTTAATTGAGCTGTTCCGTAAAACGTGATTTTTTCACCCCACAAAAATGTCTTTTCCTAGCGATAATTTTTGTCGCTCAGATTCAGATCAGATCAGTTTGCTTTGGATGTACAGAATGCTTGGTTGACGGCTTCGTGAAGAGTCTGTTTACACCCTGTTTGTATGTGTGTATTTATAATTACCTGTGGTTGAAAACCCTTAGGATAAGTACGTCTAATATCCTCAAGGGCTGTCTGGCATTTGAATATGCTTTTACAAACGCCGTTTGAGCCGCTGTTTACGCATTGTTCGCCTAGAAAAGAAGGAAATACAGCGCCTGTTTTGGTTTTTTTTTTGTTTTTCTTAGAACGGGTTAGCAGAGCTATTTAGTACTTAAGGTGAAAGCGTCAGGGTAGCCCGCGAAATTTAATTTTTTATACGTTTTTTGCAATCATCAAGAATGACTTTTTCAAGGTCAAAGTCAGCCTGCACCTTTATGCGCTTGGAGGGTTGTATTGATGATTTTGATGATTATAATTCTGTAACTACATACGTCTTACAGTCGCAAGGAATATTTTAGTCAACATACAACCTAGCACTGGCCTGCAAATTGCAAAAAACGTAAGAAAATTTGAATTTCGCGGGCTGGTTGGACCATCCACCTTAAGCTTCACTAGTTGCTTAATTAGTTTCGACCTTAGAAACTAACAAAATCCTTTTAATTTTATAATGTTTAAACATCGATAGTCATTGGTGTCGATTCTGTTGTGCACAAACTAAACTTAATATAGGTTATTGCTATCTTTTTCTCTCTAATAAAACGGGAAAGAGACGGACGTAATTTAGAGCTGTCAAAATTAATTGAACTAATATTTCCATACAAATGAAGGGTGCACGTAAAGACATGTCGACTTAAAATACGGTGAAACGCAAGGCATAATCTAGTTTGACATCTCTAACTTAGTTCATAGCTATAGCCGTCCTTTTCTCGCACTGCCTTTTAGTAAAAGATAGCAATAGCCTAAATTAAGTTTAGTTTGTGCACAACAGAATCGACACCATGTCCCTGGGGTTTCGTGAGCTTATCTAATTGATTGATTGCTTGTTGTAGTTTTCCGTATCCAATCATTACAACATTTGTCAGCAGATTTAAAACCGGTTGCAAAAATTGTTCTGTTATTTATTTTATTTCATTTGATTTTTATCATATTTATTATGCACAACCACTCAAAGCTAATTAAAAATACGACACGATTAACATTTTTCATTCATTTTGTTACTAGCTTAAAACTCAGACTTAGGTAACAAAATACCTACTGTTATAAGAGTCATATAGAACAAGAAACAAAGTTGACAAACCTTCCAACTGTGCTTCACTGACAAAAACGTACACAAACAAGAATAAAAATACTGAAAACATGTTTTATGAGTTTCAAAACACATTAAGTATTTTTTTTTGTTTTAAACTAAGAAGTAAGGTAAAAATACTGTATATTGAATTTTAAATGATTGAAATACGTCCGTCTAGCGCAAGTGATGGACCGTAACTATTGGAAAATATTAAGAATTTACTCTTGATTTAGAGTGGTCTTCAAAAGTTAGTAGAATTCAGATGTTACGTTGTATTTACATCAGAATCTAAATTCCTAGTTTGAATGTTTGAACTGTACATTATAAAATTTATATGGATTCACTTTTATGAAACCGGCCACCAAATGTTAGTTAGAGTATCGCGTTTATTTTAATTTTTTATTTTTGTATCTATGTAGTATATCAACTATCTGGTATCCACGACACAAGCCTCGTTGCTTAGTCCGGCACTAGATGGCGCTGTGTGTAATGTCCAGCGATATTTATTTATTTTATTTGGCTGCCGAAATTCATTAAATTGGATCCATAAATGTTACAATGCACAGTACAAACATTCAAACTAGGATTTTAGAATCTGATGAAAAAACAACGTCACATCTGAAGCGACTAATTTCAACTTACTATAGGTCAAGATATTCTTTGTATTTTTTCTCTAGTCAAGGTCCATCACAGGCGTCAGACGGACGCAGTATTTTATTTTACATCTTTGTAAAACAACAAAATAAAAGCTCTATGTGTTTTGAAACTCGTTAAACATGTTTTCAAAAGTTTTAATCTTGTTTGTGTACGTTTTACTCAGTGAAGCACAGTTGGAAGGTATGTCAATTTTGTTTTGTTTTTCTTTTGTGTCTGCATTGACTGGGAACTGGTTATTTTTAAGTTACATAAGAATTTAAACTTAGACGATAAGTCTGCGACGCTAAAATGGGACTGGGCGGGTCACGTTTCGGGGATGAAGCCGGACCGATGGCACAGTGGGTGCCTGATGTCGTGACGATCTGGACTAATTCTTAACGGATTGGTCTTGGAAAGCCATGAGGGAGGCCTCTGCCCAGTAGTGGAAGAGAATCATCATCATCATTTCAGCCGAAAGACGTCCACTGCTGGACATAGGCCTCCCCAAGTGTCGCCACATTGACCGGTCACGTGCGACTCGCATCCAGCGGATTCCAGAATAGAAAACTAGTTACAAGGAGACACTACTCATCATCAGCCTATTAATGTTCCCACTGCTGGGACACGGGCCTCCTCTCTATGAGAGGGAATGGGCTATAATCCACCACGCGGGCCCAGTGCGGATTGGTATATGTCACATGTCTTCGATTTTTTTAGTTCTAGGACATGCCGGTTTCCTCACGATGTTTTCCTTCACCGTTTTGAGAGCAGCGGTGATGAAATAAATTACACAAAGTAATGCGCCTGCCTGGGTTCAAACCCACGACTTACTGTTCGTAAGTTGGGGCCGCCACCACTGGGCCACCGCTGCTCAAGGAGAAACTACTCGCTCGGACTAAAATAATAAAATCCTAACTATCCTAACTAATATTATAAATGTGAATGTAAGTTTGTTTGTGTACCTTTTCACTCCTAAACCACTGAACAGATTATCCTAAAATTTTGCATGCACGTTGTACAGAAACGGACGTATACCTACTACTTATATTTTACTAGCGGCCCGCCCTGGCTTCGCACGGGTGGTATAAAAAAAACATAAACCTTCTTCTTGAATCACTATCTGTTGCTGAAAACTGCATTAAAATTCGTTGCGTAGTTTAAAAGATCTAAGCGTACAGACAACGGGAGCGACTTTGTTTTATACTATGTAAAGATAATAGGTACATAAATTTTTTCCTTCTTCTATGTGGATGATGTGCTTATATTTTCTAGATAAACCAGGATTTTTGTGAGATAACACAACTGAAAAAGGTAAAATAAAACATTTAAAAAAAAAAAGCACTAAAACCTGGAAAATAACTTTACTTTTGGAAGTCGGTGGCATAAAAGTCAAGGAAACATAAAAAAGGAGGAGGTTCTGTATTCGGTCGCCTTCTTATATTTTTATGTATGTACATCGATTTTTCCGGGTTTATTTTTTTTTCTCGCCTCTGTCCCACTCCTGGGCAAAGGCCTCCTTCCACTCCTACCACTTCTCGCGAACCAGCGCGTCCTCCGTCCAGTTCGGACGGAACTTGTCCAGTTCGTCCCGTGATTACTGGGCTGAAATTGATTCCCAACGATTTTGTTGTGGATTTATTTTTGCTGTATCTTTTGTTTGTAATTTTAAACTGTACACTACATTCACAATCCTACGCGTTTTCCCATGGGGAGAGATACCTACGTAACGCTTGTTGCGAACTCATAGTCCTTCTCCTTTTACTTTGGTATTACCGCACGTGAAACGAACTCCGGTCCATCTCTTTAGGTATATAACAGTATTTTGTTACCCGATTCGGAGCTAGTAACCAAATTAATCAAAAATGCAAATCGTGTCGCATATTTTGTTTGCTTTGGCTTTTATCCGGCCAAATGCTAGTTGGACTCGCGCACTGAGGGTTCCGTATAAACTTGTAGGTTATTAAACTACAAATATTTACAGTGTTCTGATTTTTTACTTTATATGAATACAAAAGTTCCTGCAAAAAGTTACTTAGTTTGATATACAGAATGCTTGGTCGTCTTCGTGGCTTCGTGGAGGGTCTGTTTCACCTTGTATAGTTTTAATATCAACTCGTTTCCGAAATAAAGGGTCTTGACCGACAAACTGACAGACGAACAACAAAGTGATCCTAAAAGTCGGTTCCGTATTTTCCTTATGAAGTACGGAACCCTAATGGTTAACAGAACAAGTTTTGTGACCGGTTTTAAATCTGCTGCCAAATGTTGTTTTTGTTATGATTTGTTGAGGAAAACTACAACAAGCAACCAATCAATCAGATAAGCTAACGAAACTCTAGGGACACAAGTGGCTATCGATGTTTAAACATTATAAAATAAAAGCATTTTAATAAATTTTGAGGTCAGAGGCTGGGGATTTAAGCAACTGGTTTTATTTAAGCATGTTAAGTACTAAACACCTCTGCCATCACGTCTAACACCTCTGCTAGAGCAGCAGTGGCCCTATAGTAGCAGCCCCGACTTAAGAACAGTAAGTCGTGGGTTCGAACCCAGGCAGGCGCATTACTTTGTGTAATTTATTTCATCACCACTGCTCTCAAAACGGTGAAGGAAAACATCGTGAGGCAACCGGCATGTCCTGGAATCAAAAAACTCGAAGACATGTGACATCTACCAATCCGCACTGGGCCCGCGTGGTGGATTATAGCCCATTCCCTCTCATAGAGGGGAGGCCTGTGTCCCAGCAGTGGGAACATTAATAGGCTGATGATAACCCGTTTTAAGAATATCTACAGGTGGTGAAGCCATCTCATAACCCTGCTTATAACTCTTCTACTCATCAACTGATCCTTACATATGCCAGCCGGGGCTGCGGGAATGCTCGAAAGAGATACGGTGGCCCCGGAACACAAAGGGCGATGAAGGAACATGGATGCGTTTTAGTCAGTAAAAGTCTGACACTCCCTCCTGCTCCGCCCAGAGCGGGAGGAGTCATTTAATGATTTCCTATCCGAAAAAAAAAACGAAAATCCATTATGACGTAGATCATAGGAACAGGCGACGATATATGCTCATCCCGCTCCCTCCTTTGGGCTCGCGTATCCGAATACATCGAGGCGAGAATTAAGTTCGCATTCGACTTCCGCCGTGTGAAGATATACGCATCGCCGTCCTCCACATTCGGCGTTTCCCGCACCACGTTGGCGCCGGAGTCCTACTGACCCCACGCCGCGTCAGATAAACCCGCTATAATCGCAAACCGCAATATAAAGACTTTACCTCTGTGCTTGAACCAAACGCCGGCCGCGACATCGGAGCAGCTGCCACGCGGCCCCGGGACAAAGGTAGGTGAGCTCAGTCCCCCTTCCTGTATCTCGCTTGTTCGACATCATCTTCCCCGAGACGATAATCAGAGTCCTCCATACAGTCCACGAATAAATTATACCCATTTCGCCAAAAAAAAGAAATATTCAAAATCGTCATATAAATTGGTGAATTTACACACCAACAGCATGATAACACTGTATTTCTTTCTTATCCAGGCGAAAGATGCGTACAAAGCGGCTCATACGGTGTTTGTAAAATCATAAACAGATGCCAGACAGCCATTGAAGATCTTAAACGTAAGATAAACCCACAGGTAAATAAATACACAATTACATAGACATACATACCTAGCAGCGATAACCTAGTGGTGTGACCGTCGGACTGCCAAGTCATACGTCTCAAGTTCGAACCCAAGACACGCACCTCTGATTTTTCGGATTCATGTGCGTATTGTATAAATATCACTTGCTGGCAGTATTCCTGAGAGATATTTCTCGACGGCATGTAAAGCCAAGTCAGAGACCCATGGGCGTCATAAAAATTCTGACACCAGGTTAGGCACTAACCATACGATAAAAAAGAAGAAGACCTATAAGGAAAATTTAAACTATGAATGTGGAAAGCTATAAGAGCAAAGGAAGACCAAAGAAACGATGGATGGACTGTGTGAAGGATGATATGGCTAGAAAGGAGGTGACTGCTGAGATGACGAGTTACAGAGAACTATGGAACAAGAAGACATGCTGCGCCGACTCCAGATAAAATGGGATAACAGCAGGAAAAAAACGATGGTGACCATGTATTTGTCATTCATAAACTCTCGCTTTTATCTCATTGGGGTAGGCAAAAACTATTGAACGCCACCTAAAAATCTATTTGCAAAATAGGGATATCATTTATCATTTAACCCTGTAGTATGATTGATCCTGTGGAACATTTTGAAAAAACATATTTTTTTCTCGCATTCACCAGATATGCTCGTTCGAAAATACGGATCCCATAGTATGCTGTTTAGACAACAATGCTGCTGAGAATCCCGAGACTACCACCACAAGAAGGTAAATTCACTCATTCTAATCATTTAACACAAGCTCATACCGGCGGCCAGGGCTCTGTCACTCCGTGTGTAGGCATGAGATAGGGCTGCCGCGCTCCAGCCGTGCGTACTATCCTGGACACTCCCGCCTGATCACCACTGAGCTAATTTTTGCTTGCACTCGCAACATTGAAACGCTGTCTATTTATTGTTATTTTTCGCGCCAACTTACGCATTCTTAATAGACCTAAACTTTAAGGGGGCGTGGCTCGGCACCTCCGCATGATTTAAGCGATTTTTTTTTAACTGAACAGGCGGAAAATACCACGACTGTACGTATGCCGCGTTAATTTTTCGCGCTCTTTCGACTAGTCGCTTGCGTCGCGTACCTACTCGTACTTCGTGGTTATTTATTAATCATTAATAATTATTAGTGAAAATGACAAGCCGGATAAACTGTTGCGTGTATAGATGTTTAAATACATTTAATAAATGTATAAAAAAAGATCTTTTTTATATTTATTTCACTGCTCCATGTCCATGCTTCCCATCAGAGTTTATTTTAAAATGATTTGTTAGATTTCGCATTCATGCTACTATTAAATTTAATAATCGTTATTTTAGAGAAGGCAAGAAATATATGAGACATTATAAATTAAAGTAAAACAATTTTCATTATTTAAGTTTAAATTAACATTTAAATAAAATACATGAAAATACAAAAATGTTGGTAGTATTTTATTTTTAGTAGTTGTGGCAACCCTACCGATTGACCATTAAGCAGCAAGACGCCGAATAACATACGCTAACGCGTGGCGTCAAGGAAGAATTTAGATCGAGCGCGCCCAGTTTAGGTATTTAAAATATTGGCTTTCTTCAAGATAAGAAGGAGTGCAACTTCTGTACGTTAGTACTATTATCTATTCTGTGCCGCGGCTCTGCCCGCGTGGAGTCCGGTTATTGACCCACGGGATCGTACTACCAGGACAACAGTATCTATGTGTTCCAGGTTATAAACTACTTGAGTACCAAATTTCCTACAAATCTGGTCAGCAGTTTTTGCGTGAAAGAGTAAGAAACATCGAGATATCCTCACAAACTTTTGCATTTATATTTGCCACGCGCAGTGTAGGGTTCCGTAGTAGCCCGTTATATTTTAGATTTTGTTTTTCAATGCAAGTCTTCACCCGTTATAAACAAGCAACTACTCCATCTTGGTCACTTTAAACGAATTATTCTATGGATTTTGTATTTGGTACAAAATTATCCAACACCCAAGTTCAAGGACTATTACTGCTAAACTAATAAAGTTATCTTAACCGCTATAGTTTTCCTTTAAAGTTCATAAAATGCACTATTATCATGAATTTTACCAGATTTTTCAAGCCAGCAATTTAGCTTTTAGAGGGGGGGGACGCCCTACTGGAACAAAAATTTGCACTTTAAAGTTTAATATTTCGTAAATGGAGCATTAAATCGAAAAGTAATATTAGCAACTCCTAAGTCATTTTAAAAGACCTATTAACGATACACGACACACGATGGGGTAGATGACAAAAAAAAAATCATCCCCACTTCACATGTAGGGGAGCTACCCTAGAAAAATATATTTTCCAAAATTTTATTTTACCACTTTGTCGGCGTAATTTATATACACACTTTTACATAATTACAGCTTTCTAGTACTAACGGTCTCTTAGCGAAACCTTGGACTGACAGACAGACAGGCGGACATGGCGAAACTATAAGGGTTCCTTGTCAGGACTACGGAACCCTAAAAAGCAGAAAATATCATGCCAGTGCTTGGAACGTATCAGGCAAGAAAAATATTCATTGTATAGAGAAGTACGAGACCGTGTGCACTAGACCGTTCCGTCATCGACCAACACCGTCGCGTGCCGTGCACGGAGCGCATCACGCGCAGGTGATGATCTTTCTAAAGAAAATGATGTTGGGGTCGATTACTAGTCTAACCGGAAACAAATGAATATCGGTATTTTACATGGAGCGACTGCTTATCTGACCTAAACAACCCAGGCGAGTAACACGATACGTGTAGTACTGCACCCCGATTGCATAGCATACTTCTCTGTCACAATTCAAAGGATTTTGAAGCAAATTCTTAACGCATTGCGTCGTGTATTCATGTGTGCAAGAAGTTGGTCTGCTCGGCAACGGCAAAATCCCCCTTCTCTGCTCAATGCGTCAGACATCGTCTCAGTTAACAGTTAACAACACGCTTATGCTCTCTGGAGGTTTAAGGTAAAAGTTACCGTTATTTACTCCCGCACAAAACATTTTAAAGTTATGATTAACTCCCTTAAAAGGGGATGAGCCTATAGCTACCACCCGGCCACAAATGCGATAGAAAAGCCAGATAACACTTTTCCCGACCTGGGAATCCAACTTAGATTCTAATGCTGTTCAAAGGTGCCGATTCCGAGTCATCGATTCGAGAAGAAAAAGACGGTTCCTTCTCGAATCGATGACTCGGATTTTAATCCGACCAGTACGTAGGTAGCAACTTGGACAGTTCTGTCGTTGGCCTCATTCAAGTCCTGCAGGCCTAAATTCTTAACGTGATTCATATTATAATTCTGCTAAAGCGGCCATTTTAGCCGCCCCACGACGGTCTGAGGTAAAGTATGGCATATCCTGTGTGTGATGTCTCCATAAAGTATCTTTAAATCTCTTTGGTTGTAATCAAATAGTTCTTGTTCTTATAGACCATTGACGACCAGTACCACAGAATCCATAACACTGATGTACGATCATGGAAATGAGGGACCAACTGATGGCAAATGCGAACCTATACCAGAGTCAAGGACCCTTAAGAAGACCGGGCAGAAGGCTTTGGACAGTAAGTATAAAAGCCAAGTTTAAAAACAAGATGAAGTGACGAAAATTGAAAAGACTATACTTAGATGGGTAGCTTTGACTTTGGATATTATTGTAGTGGCCGAAACCTTTTGAAAAGTTTTTATACAAATCAACAAAATAGAGTGTCATCAAAAACGGACAAAGATGGTTGCGAATAAGGAAAACAATAGTACATTTTGATACAAGTGAAGAAAGTTTGTTACTGTATTCGAGGCGGAATTAACTCCCGAGCCGTAGGCGAGGGTGTTTTTGAGCCGAGAACTGCAATAACAAATGTCCACGTGTATCAAACGACGTTTTTCAATACACTTTTGGAGAAATTAAATAAAAGAACGAAAAATATTGTTGTCATGAATTATTATGAAACTATGATTTTCTTTTCTTTCTTTTTTTCCGCGCTTTGCTTTCGCCAGGTTGAAGGAGAAGCAAAGGTATGAAGCCGTTAAATAGCCTAATATAACAAATAGTTTTTTTTTTTGTATTTTTGAATTTAGAGCACAAATAAATGTTATGTTGTTTATAAACGTCAATATTCATTTTAAAAATCATGTTTATCTAAGATTTTCTAATTATAAACACAATTTAAATATTCAAAAAATAATTACGCCGTAAAGACGCATTATTACTTTGCCGAAATAAAAAAAAAACATTCACCTCCGACTATAGGCATTGAATCAATTTGGACTAAGTATAGCTATAGTTATCTGTGGCAATTTTCATTCCCGCACACGTGTTGGAAAATGTTAAAAATCGCACGCGTGTGCAAATACATCGCATGTTGAGCCTAATCATAGTGCGTTAAGAACCAGTTTTCGAGAAAGTGTTTTGAAAATTCCTTTTTCATAACTGGTTGCGAATCGCAGGTGCGAAAACGGCCGGAGGAGTCTTGTTGAGAGGGTGAGTGAAAGACGACTGACAAAAGATATTAACCCATGATCTGTCCACGAAGTAGACACAACAGTTAAACAATGGCGTCTCGACCAAATCTGTCATTCGACAGATCATGATTTAACAAGACAGATGTGAGTGAAGCCAACTCTAAAACGCATAAAAATTATAAAAAGGCTCGTTAATTCTCAGAAAATTTTCAAAATTAGTATTCTTCCGAATAGTTAGAAAGAAACTCTTAGTCATAATAATAACGCAAGGTCAAAGCTAAGCTAGTAACCCGCATTTACGAGTCGCGACTCGTGGTCCCACTAATTTGACCCACTGGTGGGACAGTGTGTCGATTTAATGGGCTCGTGGTCCCACTGTTTGGTGGGACCATCAGTCAACGTAATGCAGTCGCTCGTGGTCGCACTGATTTGGTCATAAGGGCTATAACACAAATGTATTTGGTGTAGTCTCAGTAGTCCGGTTACAGTTAAGTCAAACGGACTTCTGAGTCGTCGAGCGACTCAGAATCAAGAATCGATGGTCGATCGAGGATCGACTCAGGAATTTATTATTAAATTATTTTATTTTATTATTAAAGTTTTTCTGCCTAAGGGGGATTCAAAACAGGAATAAGCCGAAAATACAAAAGGCTAGCATAAAAACGTGAAGCAAAATAATTATTTTTATTTCTAACAATGAACTTAATGAACAAAACTTAGAGTTTGTACTCTCTAAACAAATTTTTATATTTACCTTAACTTTTCTAAAAAATAACCAACTGTGATCTCCTGGTTTATCAGTATCTCAAGTGGCCAGTACCTGAAGAACTCACTTTTATTCAAGTATTTACTCTACGTATAAACTTGATGCAGTGGGGCCACGAACCTACGATTTTAACTATGACTGGTAGTCCCACTAAGCAGTGGAACCACGAACACATGATTTCAGGGATAGTGGGACCACGAGTAATAGTGGTACAATCCCAGTGGGACCACGAGTCGTCACCCGCATTTACTACTATACCACATAAATTAATGTAGTTTTTGAATGTCCAAGTATCAACTTAGAGTCTAAATCTTTCAGGCAGGTAGTCATCATTATCAGCCTATTAATGTTCCCACTGCTAGGACGCAGGCCTCCTCTCTAAGAGAGGGAATGGGCTATAATCCACCACGCGGGCCCAGTGCGAATTGGTAGATGTCACATGTCTTCGAATTTTTTGGTTCTAGGACATGCCGGTTTCCTCACGATGTTTTCCTTCACCGTTTTGAGAGCAGCGGTGATGAAAGAAATAACACAAAGTAATGCGCCTCCCTGGGTTCGAACCCACGACTTACTGTTCGTAAGTCGGGGCCGCCACCACTGGGCCACCGCTGCTCAGGCAGGTAGTAATTTAACCTAATCAGCATTTTAATGGTCCCAGAGCTTGGGATCCAGGACTTCTCTCTAAGAGAGAGTTTGGACCGTATATCACCGCGCGGGTCCTGTGTGGGTTGGTACACGCTCATCGTCATCTGCCTAGCCTTTCCCAACTATGTCGGGGTCGGCTTCCAGTCGAACAAGTATTTTACATGGAGCGACTGTCTAACTGACCTCCACAACCCAGTTAGTACTGGGTAATACGATACCCCTTGGTAAGACTGGTTGTCAGACTTTTTGGGCCACTGACTACCTGTAACGACAGTCAAAGACCTACAAATGAAAGCCGGGACCAACTGCTTAACGTGCTTTCCAATGCACGGAGGACACTCGGCATGTAATGGGTGGTCACCCATCCACAGACCAACCTAGGCAAGCACGGCTTAACCTAAAGATCAACCAGAGTGGCTGTTATTATTTAGCTACGAGCTGGAGCTGGGTTGTTACAATAGGCTGGCCAACTGTTTTATGGCACTTCTTTTATCCCTTCAGAAAATACAGGACGTGATACTATATTCCATCTTTCCAGAATGCATCGAGTATCAAGAGAAGTACGTGTACCCTTGTGAAAAGAGTCTCGAAGGTGAACTCAGCAGAAGCAACAAGTGCCACCAAAACTGGTTCTTCCTCGAAGACACTGATGATGCGTTCCCTCATATGGTGAGACAAGACTTTCTCTTGGGATCAGTCATAGATCTCGAGTTCGAATCGTTGATTTTTCGGATTCATGTGCGTACTGTATTAGTATCACTTGCTTCAGTGAAGAAAAACATTGTGAGGAATCCAGTATGCCCTAGAGATATTTCTCGACGGCATGTGAAGGCAAGTCAGAGGCCCATTCGCGGCACAAAAACTCTGACACCAGGTTAGGCACTAACCACACGATTGACAAGAAAGAAGATAGCAGCGGGTGGAAGGTAGACATTTCTACGCCACAAACGAACTATGCATACATGACGTCACGCAGAATCCTATGACCTGTGATCATTAGCCGCCTGATCGATATCTACAGGGTGTAAACAACCTCATCACGAAGCCGTCAACCAAGCATTCTGTACATCAAACTAAGTAACTTTACGCAACAATTATTGCTGGGAAACGACTTTTTGTTTGGGGTGAAAAATCATATTTTATGGTAGAACTCAATTTAACCCTAGATCTGTCCACGAAGTAGACACAATAGTTAATCAATTGTGTCTCGAACAAATCGGCCCGTTGACAGATCATGATATAACTAGCACTCACAACATTGTGCTGATGGATGGATTGAATAGTACGGGGGTCGTGGAGGTGTTTAAAATAAAAATCTTACATTACAAACTGGTATTTTAAAAAAAAGTTGTGAAAAAGTCGGAATTTTGACCCCCAATATCTCCATAACTAGACTAGGTTCCCAGGTATTGTATGGTGCTTTTCGGCTTCGTTAAGAGGTGTTTTACACCCTGTATACTTCCATACTTATATTCTACAGAGGTAAAGTTTGTTTATAAGTTTGTATGTAGCAAAAGCCAAGCAGACCTAGTCCTGCCTGCCTTATCCCATCTATGTTGGGGTCGGCTTCCGGTCTAACCAGATGCAGCTATACTTACACCAGTATTTTGCATGTAACGACTGCCTATCTAACCTCCACAACCTAATTAGTACGATCCTCCTCCTCAGTCGTTTCTTTGGATGACGTGCCCCTGGACAACAAGTCGTTCCATTAGTACGATACCCCTTGGTAAAACTGTCAGACTTTCGGGCCACTCACTACCTGTAACGACTGACAAAGATCTATAATTGACAGCCGGGACCAACTGCTTAACGTCCTTTCCAAGGCATTCGGTATAATATAGCGTGTAAAACACCTCTTAACGAAGCCGAAAGGCACTTGTTCTCCTCGTCATTGCGCTCATTTTTCCTGGGAACCTTCTAGTTACGGAGATATTGGGGGTCAAAGTTCCAACTTTTTGACAACTTTTTTTTTAAATACTAGTTTTTAATGTAAGATTTTTACTTTAAATACCTCCACGACCCCCGTACTACTCAATCCATCCATCAGCACAATGTTTTGAGTGCGGTACATTGAGTTCTACCACAAAACATGATTTTAACCCCAAAAAAAAGTCGTTTCCCAGCAATAATTTTTGCGTAAAGTTACTTAGTTTGATGTACAGAATGCTTGGTTAACGGCTTCGTGATGAGGTGGTTGATACCCTGTATAACGGGTGGTCACCCATCCACGGACGAACCTAGGCAAGCGCAGCTTAACCAGATGATCGACACGCGCAGCGGTTATTATTTACCCTCGAGCTCCTAGCAGGCCTAGTGTGGGTTTGAATTTATACATATTGTACCCTCATCATTTTTTATCTTAACTAATAATACGATTGTAACATTTCCAGGTCATGGTTGGCTATGGAGCAAACATCACAGATGTACAGTTCCTCTGTGGCGGCGCTCTGATCAGCGACCGATATGTGCTTACTGCAGGGCACTGCATCTCTAGCAGGGACCAGTGAGTGTAACACCGTGTATATTTTTGGCTAGAATTTGTTACATCCTCGATGGAGCAAGGCTTTACCTGAGTGGTGGCCAAGGTTAGGCCAAAGAAACCAGGACCGTCCTAAAGCTCGTTGGGTCAATGATGTCAAAGTCGCGGGAAGCATCTGGATAAGGGACGCACAGAACCGGGAAGTATGGCAGAAAAGAGGGAGGCCTACACCCAGCAGTGGGTGATTTCGGGCTGACATGGTGATTGTCAAATCCAACTTATGGGCATCAGTTTATACTATAACAAGGTTCATTTCCTGTGTCATAACTTGGTCATAACCGTTGTTTATTTAGATAACTGCGGGGTGAATGCCGCGGTTGCCGCTATAACAACAAATAATAATAATAAATGAAAAATTACTACGGTACCCTTCTTTAGATTTGCCGGTTTTTATCTTTTCTAGCAATATTTAAAAGACGATTCCATTCTTTACGACTTTCTTCTCTTCTAAGACAAGTTTCTCTATACCCAGTGGCCCTATAACTTACGTCCTAGTTGGAGCACCAAAGCGAAGTGATGCAGACAGATCGAAAATCTATAAAGTGAAGAGCATCATCAAACACCCGGAGTACAAGCCCAGTTCTAAATATAATGACATCGCCTTAATTGAAACTGAGAAAACGTAAGTACAGACAAACATGCACTTTATAGATCTATAGATGTGTAGTGTGACCAAAGAAACGATGGATGGACTATGTAAAGAATGACATGGCAAGAAAGGGGGTGTATGACGAGTAATAGAGAAGTATGCAAGAAGCAGACATGCTGCGCCGACCACTAATGAGTTGGGATAAGGGCAAGAGAATGATTATAACGCGAATGAATGAAATACCTGACTAAATGTAAAAGGAGTCTGATGGCATCGGTGGTAAAAAAATTGTTCTTCCATTCATGTCAATCAACTATCTTTGACACAATCGCCTCTTGTGGGGTCGGTGCAACACGTTTTGTCATTAATTCTCCCCTGTAAGCCGTCACGCTTTTCTTTATGACTTTGTCATTCTTAGCTTCCCTCCTTCACGCAATCCTTCTTTAAATGTAACGATGTCTTTCTCTACCTCACCATCCATGGACATTTTATATTCATCGCTGATTTGGTTCTATGTGTGCCTCCCCTCCCACAGTGAGGAGTCCTGTGTCCTCGAAGTGGAAACATTAAAGGCTGCTTCATGATGATGAATCATTCTCTTGACTTTATGCCAATTTATTTGGAGTCATGTCTTCTCTTTCCATACTTCCTCGTCATCTCAGCAGTCATACCGATTGGCGCAGTGGTAGTTAGGCTGCCTTTACGTTAGGGGCAAATGTTTGTGTGATAAGCTTGGACATTTTTGTTTTCGAGTCATGGGTTTTTTTTTAATTTATTTTATCCATTAGTTTTACTTAAACACAACATCTGCCAAACTGCAAAGCAATTCGTGGGCAGTAGGTTCTCGAGGAATCTTATTAATATTTTATCTAAATTAAAGTATAAATCTAACTTAAAATTAGGTAATTGCAAAACTAAGACAATGGGTCAATCAAAGCCACTATGCTCATGGATGTTTTTTATAATAAGTATGTATAAAAAAAGTATCTATGTAGTATATCAACTATCTGTTGCTTAGTGTGGCACTAGATGGCGGTGTGTGTATTGTCCAGCGATATTTATTTATTTATATCATTAAAGGTGGATGCTTTTTTGCGTCCACTTTATCAGGGACCTTTAATCATCTCGTCTGTTTATGTTTCAGGATTCCATTGGACGAGTTCTTAGTACCAGCGTGTCTACCTGCTGGAGATCCTATCGATGAGGAGAAGGTTCTAGTCACTCAGTGGGGTCTTACCCAGTATAGTGGATCTGATACTCCGCAGAAAGAGGTAGCAGAAACAGGACAGGAATTTAATTGGAATTGGAGTAATTGGCTTTTATTCTTCGATAAGTCTCACCAAGAAGTATCGTGTTACCGAGTAAGTTGGTCAAGGAGGTCAAAGACAGTTCCACCATGTAACATACTGGTTTTAGCCGTGGAAAAAAGCTACTTTCTGGAGCCCTGACCCAACCGGAAGGCGTCGTGGCAGACCTCGTGGTAGATGGCAAAACGAGCTGAACAAGACCAACGGCTAGTGGTCCACATTGGCCCTGGGTCGAAACAACTGGGAGTTATGGGGAGAGGCAATTCCCAGCAGTGGGAATACGAAAACATTGTAAACCAAAATTTTATTTTGAAAAAAAAGAGTTACATTAATTTTTGCTTGCTGGTTCTCCAAAGGACCGTGCACCTACGGCGTTTCATAAAATGTAGGTTTTATGCATTGATGTATTAAAAGCGGTAGATACGGGACTTAGTCACAGCGCCAGGTCCTAGTCAACTAAGTGATTGCCCGTAGTTGGCACTCAGTCACGCACGGAACTTACTTAGTTTGATGTACAGAATGCTTGGTTGACGAGGTGGTTTACAACTTGTATTGTCACATGCTTCAGTGATGGAAAACATCGTGTGAAAACCAGCATGCCTGAGCTGAGGGTGGCATAAACCAGCATGCCTGAGCTGAGGGTGGCATAAACCAGCATGCCTGAGCTGAGGGTGGCATAAACCAGCATGCCTGAGCTGAGGGTGGCATAAACCAGCATGCCTGAGCTGAGGGTGGCATAAACCAGCATGCCTGAGCTGAGGGTGGCATAAACCAGCATGCCTGAGCTGAGGGTGGCATAAACCAGCATGCCTGAGCTGAGGGTGGCATAAACCAGCATGCCTGAGCTGAGGGTGGCATAAACCAGCATGCCTGAGCTGAGGGTGGCATAAACCAGCATGCCTGAGCTGAGGGTGGCATAAACCAGCATGCCTGAGCTGAGGGTGGCATAAACCAGCATGCCTGAGCTGAGGGTGGCATAAAAACTCTGACACCAGGTTAGGCACAAACCACACGATAAAGAAGAAATAACGTCTAATAACTTCTTGTTATAAAGTTCCTATCGACCGTTGTAACTTAATATTTTTCTTACTAGACATGTTTATACAATCTACTCACATTTCATTTTGTTCCACCATGATCTAAGGCCACGATCGTTGTTTTTCAAAAGAATTTCCACGGAAAAGATCACAATTTATTACCCACTACGCCCTGATAATATCTCTCTGTCTGTCTGTAGGTATATAACTGCATGTTGTTGTGTGTGTGTTGCTGCGTGTTGTTGTTGTTGTGGTGTGTGTGTTGTTGTTGTTGTTGTTGTTGTTGTACTTTACATACTTACGCAATGTACAGTCGTGGTCTTTTCCGCCTGATCAGTAAAAAACTTTTTCGTTTAAATCATGCGGAGGCGACGAGCCACGCCCCCTTAAAGATTAGGCCTATTAGAAAAGCGTCAATTTGGCGCGCAACATAAGAATAAGAATAATTTATTTAAAACGTATTACAAAAGTGTACATTTTGGTGCAGTAGTGTTATTTCTCAAACAATGGTATAATTAGTAGAATAACTCTCGTTTGGCGTGCGTCGTCAGTGCGCTCTACCGATCGGTATTGTCTTTCATTCATTATTTCTATACAAAGTCAACGGGGCGGGGGTAGAAAGCGTTTCTATGTTGCGAGTGCAAGCATAAATTAGCTTAGTGGTGATCAGGCGGGAGTGTCCACGATAGTACATAACTAAGCTGGCGGCCTCTGTGGAGCAGTTTCTTAATTTCAACCATCATGTTTAATAGTTTTTTTTTGGCAATTCAATTTCAGATGATCCTCTATAAGCTCTCCACATCGGAATGTAAGCAGAAGTATCAGCCATATCGTCTGATGAAGCAAGGGTTCGATGAACAGTCGCAGACATGTTATGGCGACAAAAAAAAAAACAATACCTGTCAGGTATGTATAATTATGCACTCAGAATATCCCAGAAGCAGCTCTCTATTATTTCCTGGTTTACGGCAACAGGGAGGCTCCTTATTACGTACCCCTTAAGGGGACAACAGGAGCTAAACGCGACTTTTATAATGCAAAAAAGCACATGATTCACTGCAATAAACAAAACCAGAAAAATATATGATATTTTACAGGATATATGCTATAGATAGAAAAAAAATACGAAATTATCTCTTAAAATTTCTTTTAACGAGTAAAAACCACACTAAAATACATGCGATCATTCTGATTTTTTGGAAAATAATTCTACAAGCAACATACTAGTATGATAGTGTTTTATTTTTTTAGTCCAAACAATAGATTTTTTGTAAATCGCTAAAAACCACTCATTTCGCACTATTCGGCCCGCAGTGACTAACGTAACAACCACTTTGTAGTGCAAGCTGGTTAGAACTTTATTCTAACAGTATTTCAAACGAAGTTTGAACCACCACAAATAGAGTTGCTAATTTAGCTCCTGTAGTCGCCTTAAACATGTCGGGTGAAAAATGTACTATAAAACCCCCGCCTAAACATTTGGCGACGCAGGTTGATTGTTAAATTCAGCTTCAGAATAATGTACTGAATCCCTGTAGGGCTATCTGTAGGGGGTACGTATCTCTGTTGACAGCTCAAAATGATAGTAACTGGGCTCAGTGTCCATCAATTAACTGTCAAAAGGTTAGTTTTGTATTATGTATGACCCTGTTAGTCACCGTAAAGTGATATCCACTCAGTGTGATACGTAATTCCAATATTATGACATTCACGGTTGTCATCAAAGTTCGGTGTACAACCGAAGCTTGATAGTCACTGGATATCAGAAAGATTCGTAATAGCCCTGCTGCTGGTATGGTGTATATCTTTTTAATTTTTGTAAACAGTAGGTTCTAAAAAATTAAAAAATATTTTCTAGCTTTTTAGATTTCGACTATGATCTCTTATTTTTTAACCATTAATTTTTATTCCATATTTAATACTAGCTGTTGCCCGCAGCTTCGCCCGCGTGGAGTTGGATAATTGGATGAAAAGTATTCTACTCGTATGTGTTAATCGAGGTTTTATACTACCTGTGGGCAAAATTTATTTTACCCTCTTAGGGGTTGAATTTTGGAAAACGCTGAAATACATAACTCATTATTTTTGCCGCACTCAATTCATACGAAATTTCATGCAAATATGTCCAAGGAATAAAAAGTTTCATACAAACTTTTATCCCCTATTTAACCCTCTTGAGGGTTGAATTTCGAAAAATCCTTTCTTAGTGGATGCCTACGTCATAAGAGGAATACGTGTGCGAAATTTCAAGATTCTAGCCCTAAGGGTTTGACCTGTGCGTTGATACATCAGTCAATCACTTTTCCCTTTTATATATACAGATTTATGAAAAGCCGTTGGTCCCGTCTGTCATTTGTAGATCTTAGACAGTCGTTACAGGTAGTCGGTGACCTGAATGTCTGACAACCAGTCTTACCAAAGGGTTTCGTATTACCCAGAACTAACTAGGTTGTGGAGGTCAGATAGGCAGTCGCTCCACGTAAAATACTGGTATTCAGCTGCATCCGGTTAGCTTGGAAGCCGACCCCAAAAAAGCTGGGAAAAGGCTACGCTAAGATGATAATGATTTTTCAATACACTTCCTCGGAAACGGGTTCTTATCCCACTACGATTAGGTTCAACATGCCGTGTATTTCACACACGTGGATCTTTTACATTTTCCATCACCGCGTGCTGTGCCGCGTGCGGAAAGGAGCCATTTTCGCACGCGGCACAGCACGCGGGTGTTGGAAAATTACCACAGATAAAACTATACCTATACTTAGTACAAATTGGTGCAATGCCTATAGTCGGCGGTGATTGCTTTTTTTTTCATTATTTTATTTTATTTCTTCAAAAGTGTATTGGAAAACGTCGTTTGATACACGTGGACATTTGTTATTGCAGTTCTCGGCTCTAAAACACCCTCGCCTACGGCTCGGGTGTTAATTCCGCCTCGAATGCAATTACAAACTTTCTCCACTTGTATCAATCTATATCTTGTACTATTACTTCAATGGCTATCTCTTAACAGTTTAGTATCATTTGATTTCTAACTTTTTAACTACATAATCTTTGACACGTTCTTTCTCTATTTCCAGGGGGACAGCGGTGGTCCCATCCAGATTAAGAATACAAAGATCTCCTGCATGTACAACGTAGTAGGAGTGACTTCCTTGGGCTTGGTGGGAGAACCAGGCATCTACACCAGGGTCCTAAACTATGTGCCCTGGATCGAGAGCATCGTATGGCCTAACTAGTCATCACCATCATAAGCGGTTTATTGACAAAAGCCTCTCTAATCATACATTATTATATGTATGCTACCCGTGCCATTAAACAAAAGCGTTTTTGAAAAAGGAACACATTTCTACAGTCGCCATTTTGTTTGGCCGCTATTTTCAAATTACTTCCACAATGGCGTGGCATCATCATTCTGTATCAATGGGGTTGGCCGGTGAAAGCTGAAAGCAGATGGAGCTAGCATAGTTTGTTCCCAATCTGACCAATGAGGTCAAGCTATTTTGAAATATAAAATGACATTACCAGATTTTCTGCCAATGACGACGCTTGGAACAAACTATGCTGGCGCCATTAGTTTCACAGTTGCCATCCCCAAAGGTGGATGCTCCAGGGTAGCCCGCGAAATTCAAATTTTCTTACGTTTTTTGCAATTTGCAGGTCAGTGTCAGGTTGTATGTTGATTAAAATATGATTCGCGGCTGTAACACGTATGTAGTTACAGAATTATAATCATCAAAATGATCAATACAACCCTCCAAGCGCATAAAGATGCAGGAATGAATTTGACCTTGAAAAAGTCAATTCTACATACGTGTTACAGCCGCGAATCATATTTTAGTCAACATACAACCTGACACTGACCTGCAAATTGCAAAAAACGTAAGAAAATTTGAATTTCGCGGGCTACCCTGGAGCATCCACCTTAAAATCAACTTTTTATATGTTTATAATCAGTTTGACTAATCGGTCAATTTTTTTGCAAAATATAGGGAAAGACAACATAATTATGTATTTTTTTTGGCAATAGGCTTGCCTGGGGAAATGTGTATTAGGTACACCTCTGCCTAATCCTTTTGGGACTACAGGCGTGATGTTATGTGTTAACTATGTATTTCACATGGCTCCGTTTCTTTTCTCCGGCGACTTAGGTAGGTAAATACAAATAATAAATAAATATCGCTGGACACAGCGCCATCTAGTGCCACACTAAGCAACGAGGCTTGTGTCGTGGACACCAGATAGTTGATACACTACATAGATACTTTTTGTTTATAAACACATACTTATTATACATATAAACATCCATGACTTGGAAACAAATGTCCATGCTCATCACACAAACAATTGCTCCAACCGGGATTCGAACCCGGGACCCTAAGAACGTACGGCAGCGTCACTACCGCTGCGCCATTAGGGTTGTCAAAGGTAGAAGGTATATGTTTTCTAGCATGAAGTCCTAATTAAAGGCTGCTATTTGAAATAGAGTGTAAATTAACATGACTTCTATTCATTAGCATTATACTCCTCTAAAAACTAACCTATCCTCTATGTAATTACTAGGTCAGCCCCCATATTATGTGCGTCTAACAATGAGGTGTTTTCTAGGCCAACTTCCACACCGAACACGATAGATGGCGCTGTACATGACTTGTTCAAAAAAAATTGTTTGGCTGTATGTAGCTGGCGTTCATTGCCTTTCAAAAGTATTTCTTCCTAGTTTGCGTGCGTTCGTCGTTTTCCGCTCGATTTGCGTTTTTGCTGCATTGCAACTTAACGTTTTTTCATTTTAGCTTTAATTTCTATAAAATGGGACCTGGCACCGGATATTTGGACACCGATATCTGCTGCATGTAAAAACTTGATTTGGCTACAACCGGCCACCGAAAACAATTTTTTTTACACTAAGTGCGTATACACGTAGAACGCTGGCTGTCAGAAATTTTCGGCGCTTTTTCGAGCTATAGTTAGAGAGCCCACGACACTAACCTAGTTCGATAAGACTCCCAGATGAGTGTAATGAGTGTAGACCGCGAATCGGCAAGCATAAGCACACCTCAGGCGAGCGTGGAGCGACGATACGAGCAGGCTGGCTGGTAGCTACTGGATGAGAGTTGCTGAGAATAGGCGAGACGACAAAAAAAATCTAATTAGTCCGTCAGTTAGATTATCAAAAAATATATGACCCGTGTTTTTCTTTTGTTACGTAAACCAAAATTGACGAAGATATGGCGCTTTTAAAATTCTCAATACGTCACGCCTAGGTATAATTTTTAGCTAGTTCTAACGTCACGAGCCCGACTCCCGAGTTTTGATGCGTTTTATCTTTTGTCAATATTCATTGATTTACAAAAACAAAAAATACGTGTCCATTAATTCCCAATACTCTAAACTAACGGACTAAATAGATTTGCAATTTTTTGATACTGTCGTCATGCCTATCGAGTTGAGTGGCGTGCGATTGAGGAGGACTACTGATGATGATGACGACTGATACCAAGATACTATTATATAGACACAGGGGGAATGATTCCTCAAGACACACGCGTGAACAAAAATACTGTTTAATGCTTGCATGATTTATATTTGAATTTACAAATAAACTTAAATTAAAACTAGGCCTACATATATTTAGCGCAACCGTGAGGCACACAATGTAATCTTTTTTGTTTAGATTTAAATTTTTAGTTTTCTTTTTTTTTTTGATAAACAGGGTGAAAAATACATCGACGCACAAAAGCCACGTACCCAAAACCTGCATCATATCGGACGCAAAAAATTATATGTGGGTCTAGAAATTTTTCAGCGGCAATTTAGAAAAAAACTAATGTTTCCTACAAAGTAAGACCCACATGATCGAAATATTATGGAAAGATTTAAAAACAAAACTATAGAAAACTTCAACGTTTAGAACAATGAGGTATACGTTTGTGTGTCGATAATTCGTTCCACCCTTTATTATAATTTGTGTGCACTTGAGGCATTAGCCAAAAATTATCTCGTTAATAATCATTTCCATATCAATTAGGCCAAACTGTGTCCTCGATCCATGGCAGATAATAGGCCACTCTGGTGTAGATGGCTGGTTTCTGTCCACATTTGGGCTTCCCAGTGGCAATCACACCAACGATTGTGTACATGCAGTTTATCTTCTGGTCTTTAATCTGGATGGGGCCACCGCTGTCACCCTGAAAAGAGAGTTTTGTGCATTATCTTTATCATCATTCTCCTGACCTTATGCTAATTTATTTGTGGTCGGCGCAGCATGTTTTCTACTTTCACACTTCTCTATGACTCGTCATCTCATAGGACAGCTCATTTCATGCCATATCATTCATCACACAGGATGGCAACCAGTCGGCTCACAATTAAGGTAAAAGCTCGCGAACACTTCCATAAGAAGTTGTCAGACTTGTCCCACAATTAAGTTGTTGGTTCTCTACATCAATGTTTTTTTTTTGTTTTTATCTCTCCTTACTTTGTATAATTTGTTGTATGTATATGTGTATTTATTATTATATTGTATTCTTTAAAATTGTCTGTACTAATTCACCTACTGTTTTATCTCTGCATCACCCTAAGGTAGACTGGTAGAAAATGCCCAAGGCAATAAGTCCGCCTTTGTACATTATGTGCATAAAGTTTTAATAAGTAAATAAAAAAAATATTGTGAACACATTATATCCTACTGTTGCTTAACATAGTTAGCAGGGGAGCATAATAGTGCACCGTGATGGAAATCTCACAACACTCAGTTATGTTGAAGTCCAATGTAGTCAAAATCAAAATCAAAGCATTTATTTCAGTTATGCCAGTTACAGGCACTTTTGAATTGTCGAAACAAAGATGAAAATTAAATGTAGCTACTGTCCCAGTCACAAGGCATAAAAACTGTGAAAGTACTGTAGTTGCCCATTCCCTAGCGTAGATCTCTATGGAGAAGAACGGGCAAGAAATTCCATGGACACTCTTAAATCTTAAATCAAAATATTGTTACAAAATCTTGGTTACATCATTCATGTTGAAAGGGTATATTATGTGAGAACAATGTAGCAAGATGTGCACGTTAAAAGTGTCCACAGTAAAAACAAAAAAAAAATACAACCCAAAAACCAAAATAATTCATTCAAATAAGCCATGGCAACTAAGAGATGATCAGTCACAACTGACAGCGCCCGTTCACGGACATGACGCATGGATCAGCATCATTCAACTCAACCATTTTGAAGGGAACTAAATGATCCGACACATGCGCCACCATCAGCGAGACATTTGAGGTAGCATGACATACTCTCAGTCAGTAGTTAGGGGCAAACCTATTTTCATTCACCAGGCATGGATCCAGACTCCCCAACTCCGACTGCCTCGTTGTCTAGTGGTTGCAAGCCCAATAGCTGAGCATGAGCTCCTGTGTTCGATTCCCGGGTCGGGCAAAGTGAAATTGGGGGTTTTCTGAGTTGCAGTCACGGAGTCAGGATTTGTGCCCGGTTGATTGCAATAGGCGAGACGATAAAAAAAACTAATTAGTCCGTCAGTTAGATTATCAAAAAATATTTGACCCGTGTTTTTTCTTTTGTAACGTAAACGAAAATTGACAAAGATACGACGCTTTTAAAATTCTCAATACGTCACGCCATGGTATAATTTTTAGCTATTTCTGACGTCACAAACCCTCACTCCCGAGTTTTGATGCGTTTTATCTTTGTCAATATTCATTGATTTACAAAAACAAAAAATACGTGTCCATTGATTTCTAATACTCTAACTGACGGACTAAATAGATTTGCAATTTTTTGATACTGTCGTCATGCCTATAGACACGCCCCCTATTACATTGTAGCTAAATAGCAATAGCTGCACGGGTGGGTTCGTGGATGGGTGACCATCCAACACGTAATGAGTTTCCTCTGTGCCTCGGAAAGCCGCGGGTGGGAAATTTATTCGATCCACCCTAACTCCCCGAGAAAGGCCAGCAAAGCAGCATTCGCTGATGGTGGCGGGTGTGTCAGGTCATTTAGTTCCCTTAAATATGGTCGAGTTGAATGGCGCCGATACATGCGTCATGTTAGTGAACAGGCGCTCTCAGTTGGGACTGGTCATGTCTTAGCTGCCACGGTTCGTTAATTTTAATTACTTTATTTTTGAATTTTTGATTTATTATTTTACTCCGGACGCTCTTAATGTGCACGTCTTTCTACATCGTTCTCACATATAATTATGTATAATCTCAACATGAATCATGTTACCAAGATTTTGTAACAATATTTTGATTTAAAAGAGTGTCCATGGAGTTTCTTGCCCATTTTTCTCCATACAGATCTACGCTAGGGAATGGGCAACTACAGTACTTTCTCAAGTTATTATGCCTTGTGGCTGTGACTGTAACTTTGCTTTTCTTTGCTTTTTTTCATTTTTGACATTCAAAAGTGCCGTAATGGTCTAATTGAAATAAATGATTTGAGTTTTGAGTTTTTTTTTTTTTTTGAAACCCTTGACATTGTTATCGAAGCTAAAGTATCGTCAAATGAAAAATCTTTTGTGAAAGATGAATACTTAAGAAGAAGAGTTTGTCTTACCTTGCAGGTATCTTTATTCTTCGGTTGTAGCTGAATTGATTTATTCTGGTGCAACTGAGGTGGAGCCCTGCCTCCAAAGCAAGATTGAGTCAGGTCGTGGTAACCTCCCATCATGACGCGACTTTTCTTGTATATTCTAGTACATTCTTTGCCTGCTACTTTGGATAAGACGACCTGTGGAAAAAACTCATTAATAAAATTCAACGTTAAGTGTCGCGCCATATCTGCGAAACGTACGGTGCCGAACGTTCTGCCGTCGTCCACAGATAACTTTTACCTAGACTTAGTCCAAATTGGTTCAATAACTCTATTCACAACCGTCTCGCGCCAGTTTCGTTCTGGCGCGAGACGGTCCTCTCTATTCGGAGGTGAATGTCTTTTTTATTTCTTCAAAAAGGTATTGAAAAACGTCGTTTGATACACGTGGACATTTGTTATTGCAGTTCTCGGCTCAAAAACACCCTCGCCTACGGCTCAGGAGTTAATTCCGCCTCGGATGCAATAACAAACTTTCTCCACTTGTATCAAAATGTACTATAATTTCACCTAGGCCTGTCATCATCTTCCTGCGCTTCTCTCATTATAGTTGGGGTCGGCGTAATACGTTTTCTTCTTCCATTCTCCCCTGTCAGACGTCACGGCATCATTTACTCCTTTCTTTTTCATAAAATCATTCCTCACACAATAAGACATAGTGGTACCTACCCTTTGAAGAATTTCACTTAAGTGAATCCCGTCGCTCTGTGTGTTCCCCCACCCGGTGGCTAAGACCTGAGTGTCGTTCACGAAGTCTCCGGTATGCAGACACGCTGGTACAGTGAACTGGTTGAGCTCCATCCTGGAAACATTACTTAATATTATCCATGCCTGTATACTGCAAATGTGTGGGTACATTGTTAGCGAACCTTAGCGGCGATGTCCAATCGCAATGACCAGCAGTTGTCCTACATTTAATTATTATTATTATTTATTTAACCAGACAACATGATCCACTGACATTTTCACAATATACTTGTAATTCTAGAATGTTAGTAATAGCTATTTCTTCACCAAGGGGAGTAAGGCACAGATTACTAATCGAGTGTGCATTTGAGGCCCGACGCGAACACTGACACTTCTATGTTGACATAGCCTTATTACGTAATAACATGGCGACTACTATAATGGTGTTATGAAACAGATTAAAAAACTTGAAACCTTTTAATTGAATATTAAAATTTAGTTTGCTATTTTAAGAACTAAAACTAACGTTTTCCGACTCCTTTTTGCCTAAGCTATCTCAATAATATATTTTTAGATTTTTTCTCATATAGAGTAAAATACCCTATTCTCAAGACGCTGTTGCTACTGCCACGCAATCTGGCGAGAAAGGACGCATTCTTTTTGTGCACTACAACTGAGAAGCTGTCTACTCTGACTTGTGGAAACATTACAGATGCACACAAGCCAGAGTAGACCCTTTGACTTTGGTTATTTATGATCACCTTTTGTGATGGCCTAAAATTTTACCAGAAAATAAATATTTATTTTCTCATGTTGATCGGTTTTTTTTATCTCACGTAAATTTGATCAACCATAGGCGATACGACATAAAAAATCGAATTAGTCCATCAACTAGATTATCAAAAAAAATTTGACCCGTGTTTTTTCTTTTGTTACGTAGACCAAAATTGACGAAGATGTGACGCTTTTACAATTCTCAATACGTCACGCCTTGGTATAATTTTTAGCTAGTTCTGACGTCACGAGCCCCACTCCCAAGTTTTGATGCGTTTTATCTTTTGTCAATATTCATTGATTTACAAAAACAAAAAATACGTGTCCATTATTTTCCAATACTCTAACTGACGGACTAAATAGATTTGCTTTCTTTTGATACTGTCGTAATGCCGTTGTCGTTGTCGTCGTGCCTAGCCTCTGACTGCGAAAAAACAAAAATCAAATAATTAGCGTCGATCTTCTAAGTTTAGCCTGCTTGCCTAGGTCAGTCCGTGGATGGGTGACCACCCATTACATACCGAGTTTCCTCTGTACCTCGAAAAGCACGTTAAGCCGTTGGTCCCGGCTGTCATTTGTAGATCTTTGACAATCGTTACCAGTACTATAATACAAGCATAAAAGCCTGGTTTATCCTCATAACTTACTACAGTTCACAGTTTAAAGGTTTCTGACAGACGGTCATCTGTTTGCCTTAGGCTCGGCGCAAACGGGCCTCCAACCACAGCCAGCAGTAGCCAGCGACAAGCACACACACGCTTTTTCATACATTTTGTTGAAACTCGCACACGTGTGGCCGGTGGCGGCCACTCGTTGTAGCAGTCGACAAACAAACCACAGCCACCGATGGGTGAGGTTGGTGGCCCGTTTGCGCCGAGCTTTATGCCGTGTGGTGGTACTGTTCTGGTGTGTGTGTGTGTGTGTGTACTTACACTCTTTCGGTCTCAATTAATGCGATGTCATTGTAAATAGAAGGAGACTCGTAATCCGGGTGACTGGTGATTTTCTTCGCCTTGTAGATCTTAGACGTGTCCTTTGTTTCCATTCGACTTAACACACCAATGGCGACATACGTCACAGGATCACTGAAAATTTCAAATTAAATGTAAATATTTTCATTATTCTTTTGCGTAGGCATACTCAACCCACTGCTGGGACACATGGTGGGAGGGAATGGGCTATAGCATGTCAGATACCATGTCTTCCAAGTTTCGGTTCTAACAGAATTCGGACTTGTTTCCTCACGATAAATTCTGTTTTTGAATCAAATAGAGAAAATCGCCACCGATTTGTAAATCTTAGGCCTCAGACACGAGCCGTGACGACGGCGCGTTCGTGTTCCAAGCGCGCCTCAAAGAGAGTCAGCAAAATGGAAGGGGTCCGCAAGGGCCGATGCCTGCCGGGGCTGCGGGACTGTTCGAATGAGATACCCCGAGAGTGGCCCCGGAACACAAAGGGCGATGAATTAACATGGATGGGTTTTAGTCAGTAAAAGTCTGACACTCCCTCCTGCTCCGCCCAGAGCGGAGGAGTCATTTTATTATTTCACATCCGAAAAAAAAAGGGCTAAGACACAAAATCAGCAGGAGCAGGGCAGCGGCGGCAAAAAGCGTTCGAGCGGTGCCCGTGCGTCTGTATTGACGTAGGAATTTACATCTTCGTTTGCCCACAATAAATCAAACTTTAGGAAGGAATTAGTATCAAAAAGATGTTGTCGTCGCTGTCGCTAATTTCGATTTCTAGATACTAATTTCTCGTAAAACAAAACTGCGCCGCTCTAGCACCGTGCGATCTACCCGCTGGCTTCGAGATCGGGTACAGCTGTGCCGCGCCGCTCCCCGCACCGCCGCCGCCCCGCTCCCGCTGACTTTGTGTCCCTATGTATGCTTAAATCTTTAAAACTACGCAACGAATTTAGATGCTAGACAGGGTCCATAATTGTTACTATATTTATTTTTTCTTCCACCTTTATACAATACTAGCTGATGCCTGCGGCTTCGCCCGCCCGCAAATTATATACTAAAACCTTCCTCTAGAATCACTATATCTATTAAAAGAACCCGCATCATAATCCGTTGCGTAGTTTTAAAGATTTAAGCATACTTATGGATATAGGGACAGAGAAAGCGACTTTGTTTTATACTATGCAGTGATAGTGATAGTGTTAGTGAAGTATTCGCTTATACTATAGTAGCATTTGCTTATGATTAAAAGCTTTAGTTTTATGACAAAAATGTTATATTTATTTGAATTCTTTATTACTTCGGGTAACTAGGCGACTAACTATAGGCGAGACGACAAAAAAAAATCTAATTAGTCCGTCAGTTAGATTATCAAAAAATATTTGACCCGTGTTTTTTCTTTTATTACGTAAACCAAAATTGACGAAGATACGACGCTTTTAAAATACTCAATACGTCACGCCATGGTATAATTTTAAGCTAGTTCTGACGTCACGAGCCCCCACTCCCGAGTTTTGATGCGTTTTATCTTTGTCAATATTCATTGATTTACAAAAACAAAAAATACGTGTCCATTAATTTCCAATACTCTAACTGACGGACTAAATAGATTTGCAATTTTTTGATACTGTCGTCATGCCTATTGGAGTGCAGTTTTAGTCGCGATGTTGGTAAGTTTAGCCTCTAGGTCGTCGCACCACGTTATCGTCTTCCATTCTCACTTATCAGACTGTCCCGTTAGTCTCGTAGTTGCAAGCGCAACTGCTCAGCTTGAAGTCCTGGGTTGGATGCTCGGGTCGGGCAAAAAGTGTTGTCGAGTTTTTGCATTAGAAATATTGCAGTAGCAGCCCGCAGTTTGGAATTTGGCGGTATGATACCCCTAAGTATGTTAAGCCGTTGATCCTGCGCCCGATCTCTTTCCGGCCGTAGCGAATTGCCGTCCCATCGGACCATAAGGATGATGGAACAGAGTAATCAATAAATATCGCTGGACATTACACACAGCGCCATCTAGTGCCACACTAAGCAACGAGGCTTGTGTCGTGGACACCAGATAGTTGATATACTACATAGATACTTTTTGTTTGTAAATACATACTTATTATACATATAAACATCCATGACGCGGAAACAAATGTCCATGCTCATCACACAAAGATTTGCTCCTACCAGGATTCGAACCCGGGACCCTAAGAACGTAAGGCAGCCTCACTACCGCTACGCCATTCGGGTCGTCAATAATATCTCCCGAAAACGGTGAGGAGGACTAAGACCAGCCGTCACGATATAATTTATTCCTTTTTAAACACTGTTTTAAGCTTTCACGGTTCATAACTATACTTAAAATGTCACTTACGGGATATCTTCCGTGATTATTTATTGTTTTTGAGCTCCCGATATTTCGACGCTGTTGCAAGCGCCATGATCGTGGGTCAACTGGAGAATGTGGGTGGATGGAAATAATTGTTAGGAGCAGACAAATCTGTCTACCCTCTTTCTTTGTCTTTTGCTACGCGCACCACTGGAACTCGACACTAAGTCACGGCAAAACACACTCACAGTATCACCGGGTTTTGTGAAGTTCATATTATGTTGCTGGCTGCTACTTTCGAGCATACTCAATACTGGATTCCACGTACTTGACAATTTGAAGCCATCCTCTCGATTGAAATTTTTCTATTTTTTTTTTACTCCTTTTTCTCTCATATCTATCTGTTCTTTCGTCTTCCTCTCTCTCTCCATTCATCAACATTAAATTCATGACTCTTTTAGTCAGGAAGCAACATGAAACTAGAGTACTCACTTTTGTTTCCTATAAGTGCAATGCCCCGCAGTTAGAATGAATCGCTCGCTGACGATGGAACCACCACATTCCCATTCGATTTTGTTTAAATCTCCATAACCAAGCAGTGCCTGAAAAATAGTATTAATAAGGTGATTCTGGGGCAGTTCTTCTACTTCATAAGAACAGCTGATCGGGTTGATGTTTAGGTTAAGCCGTGCTTGCCTAGGTTGGTACGTGAATGGGTGACCACCTGTTGCATACAGAGTATCCTCCGTGCTCAAAAAGCACGGTTGGCGCAATGGCTGAGCGATTGGTTGCTGCGTTGCGTGTCGCGGTTTCGATCCCCGCACGGAACAAATATTTGTATGACCTACCTACAGTTAGTAGGTCAATTCTGTAAAATTCAAACTACAACTCGCATTTCACATCGCTATTCACTCTAACTTCGCATAAGGCTCAAAATTACCTTGATTTTGCATTCTGTAAGCATCACCTAGTCACTTGCGAAGTGAAGTGAGCTCCGAAGCGACCAATACGTCAACTCATACTTTATCTGTCAAAATCTTCCTGTTAATTTAGTTCAACACGCTGACACGCTCGTAAGGGTGGCGCTAGTGTAAAATCGAATTATCAATCGAGTTTTTAGAATGCCAATCAAGAAACTCACAGCGAATTCAGATTCGAAGTTTAGAATGAGATCTTACAGAATCACACGGCTGGGTAGTTGTTCTGGGTTTGGCTGTTTGTGTATGTGGTTTTAAATGTTTGTAAACGCACCCACGATACAGGCTGATTTACTAGTGAGGGGCAACCTTTTAAAAAAAAAAACAGTCGTCCTTACCATATGAGGGAACTCGTACTGGTCCGCGTCAGTGCCTCCGATGATCAGTGAATCAGTCTTGTGGTGGCAGTTGTTTTGTCGGCTATAGGCCCCAGTGAGAGCAGTTCCACGCTCACAGGGGTATACGTACTTCTGTTGATAGTCAATGCATTCTGAAAAAAAAGGATAGGTAGAACTATACCCGATTCTAAGTAGACAAGAAAAGAACAATTATAGCACCCACACACATATTATATTAGCCACCATTTATTTTTAAAAGGCATTGCAAGCCAGCTCTATACAGCCAAAAAAAAAATGTTTTTACACCGAGTCTTGCACAACGCCATCTATCGTTGCACTCGTCCATCCGTGGATACTGGCCCTGAAAACACCTGCCAGCAGCAGTGGATCAATTTATATTAAAAGAAGACGATTGGGTCTGGGGCTATCAGTATTTCCTTGTTAGCATCACAGGGTCTATATCTGTAATCGGGCGGGAGGAAGCGCCCAAGTGTTACCATTGTGAGGATCGACGGGAGGACACGGTGGAGCATACGGTGGAGGTCTGCCCCGCGTGGGCCCCGCCGTGTCTTTGTAGCGGCGATCGGCGGCGGCGGCGACTTCTCGCGTCCGGCCCTGGTTCAATCCGTAATCCGGAGCGAGAGAACTTCACGTCCCAGCCGCCGCGGAAGATGCACCGGGCGCGAGCCCGTGGACGGTGAGCTTTGGGCTAGCTCGCCGCCCATCTGTCTTATGACGACAGGCCGTGTCGACGGCGCGTTCGTGTTCCACGCGCGCCTCAAAGAGAGTCAGTAAAAGGAAAGGGTCCGCAAGGGCTGCGGAACTGTTCGAAAGAGATACCGTGGCCCCGGAACACAAAGGGCGATGGAGGAACATGGATGGGTTTTAGTCAGTAAAAGTCTGACACTCCCTCCTGCTCCGCCTAGAGCGGGAGGGGTCATGATGATCTCCCATCCGAAAAAAGAGGTTTTATATCTGTAACCATTATCATCAAATCATAAAATGTTATACAAAACATTGAATTTAAAATTCCTCGTAAAAGACCTAGGCGGAGCTGCTTCCTGCATCCATGCAGGACTCAATGGGAAAGGAAACTGTGAAACTTAAGCCGCTAGCATAACTCGTATCAACCTGCACCGTCAGCGGTTAACAATCTGTCAATGTGTGACTTCATCGGTCAGATTGGGACTAAGCTGACACGTGCCAGAAGGCTTAAAGTCACCCAAAGGGCAATGGAGAGGGCTATGCTCGGAGTTTCCTTGCGCGATCGAATCAGAAATGAAGACATCCGCAAGAGAATCAGGGTTACCGACGTAGCCCGAAGAATTGCCAAACTTAAGTGGCAGTGGGCAGGGCACATTGCTCGCAGAACGGATGGCCGATGGGGCCGAAAAGTTCTGGAGTGGCGACCGCGAACCGAAAGATGTTGGAAGGCCTCCCACTAGGTAGACCGATGACCTGACGAAGGTTGCGGGAATCCGCTGGATGCGATTCGCACGGGACCGGTCAATGTGGCGACACTTGGGAGAGGCCTATGTCCAGCAGTGGACGTCTTTCGGCTGAAATGATGATGATGGCGATGACACGTGCCATCCATCGCCACAAACATACTTTATACATTGCCATACATCGTCTACACTACAACTATCTAGGAGCTCGTGGCTAAATATCGGCCGCTCGGATCGATCTTCAGGTTAATCTGCTCTTGAGTAGCTCCGAAGACCCCTACATACCGAATTTCCACCGTGCGTTAGTCTCGGCTGTCAATAGATATGCACGTAATTTACTCTTCAAAATACGGTAACTATCAACCCAAGAGAAGTATTAAAAGTTATATTCAACTACTGCTTGTCGCACACAAATAATATTAACCTCCTGATTTTCTGCGACAGTTCAAACGTCCGTAGCTGTCGCGTCCATGATGTGACGTCATTATCCACAATCTGCCTGGTTTACCTCTAATTTTTTTGGCCTTAATAAAATAATTTTACTAATTGTATGTGCTTTATTCAAGTAAAAATTGCAATAACAATATTATAATAAAATTATAGTGACATTTTTAGCACTTTTCAAATAACAGTGTTTTTTGACACAATGAACATTGACGTCAATACCAGCGTTATCGAGGACGGTGTGTTTTGACAGTGCGTTCCGTTTCACCAAAAACATGCTACATAAAACAGTAAATAGTAAAATAAGTGATGTATTAGAAACTTAAACAAGTGTACCACAATGTTTTTATGCGCCAATACAAGGCATTTTTCATAAATTTAAAGAGTTTTGTATTTCCTATTGTAAATCGTTGACAGCCGTTACAGGTAGTCAGTGGCCCACAAAGTCTGACAACCAGTCCAGTTACCAAGGTATATCATATTACCCAGTACTAACTGGGTTGTGGAGGTCAGATAGGCAGTCGCTCCATGTAAACTGTTTGGGAGCCGACCCTGACATATTTGGGAATGGCTAGGCAGATGATGAGAAACGATACTTACTGTCATAAGCCTTCTTTCCAGTCTTCGAAGGTGTGATATGTGCAGGCATCGGTTCACATTTATCCTCGTTATTAGATGGCAGTGACGGTACTACTGGCGGTGGTCTGAAATCAAAAATATTCGCGATGTGAGAGACATCGCGACACACACTTATACCACGGATTTCGTACATCGTGATGTACTATCGAGGACACTCCCGCCTGATCACCACTAAACTAATTTTTGCTTGGTTTACAACATAGAAACGCTCTCTAGCCCCACCCCGTTGACTTTGTATAGAAATAATGAATGAAAAGATACCGATCGGCCGAGCGCACTGACGACGCACGCCAAACGAAAGTTATTGTTATTTTGCGTGCCAAAGTTGACGCTTTCCTAACAGGCCTAAACTTTAAGGGGGCGTGGCTCGGCGCCTCCGCATGATTTAAGCGAAAAAAAAAATTAACTGATCAGGTGAAAAAGACCACGACTCTACCCATAAATAGGCAACCTGCTCGTCTAAAAGCCGAAAAATCTGAAAAACCGTCTCTATTCATTTAAAAATCCAGATTTCTATTCTGTTATATTGTCATCAGAACTTCTTAATGTGTGCCAAATTTAAACAAGGGTTTACAATTGGAAACTCAGTAGGAAAAAAACAATCAACTCCTGTTTTTCCACCTATAGGGGTGCATTTTATTTTTAAATTTTAAATGGGACCAACTTTGAGCTAAACGCTCTCCAATAAAAAAATTATCATTCAAATCAAACTTGACAAAAAAAAATACGCAACGAATAGAGAACCCCTTCCTTTTTTTCGTTGATTATATTAAAAATGATAGCAATCATGGGAAGAAAAAGTGCCTCTCGGCTGCGTTAAGGGTGTTTTTTTTTTGTAATTTGTTGTGAGCTTACCTTTTAGGCGTCTTCTCCACGCAGCAGACGTCTGGGGCAAGGGCATTAAGCTTACCGAACGAGCATATCTGTCGAATAGCAAAACAAATTATATGGTTTTTCCAAAGCGTCACAAACATCCATCCATCCTCACAAGCATTTAACATTTATTTTATTTTTTGTACGTCGACATTTTGAAACGCCTGAAGCAAATATTATAGCAAAAGTACGTTGCATCGGCTTGCTCAATAAAAAGCGGTAGGCGTTACGTTTGATTGGAGACGTAATTTTTGATTTCGCGTCTTTTTATTACATTCTATCTAATTCTTGTCGGGGTATTTTTTTTACTTGTTAGCCAAAAAGAACTAATAGAATCTAATAATATCAATATAAAATATAAAATAATATAAAATAATGACGCGAGAAAAGAGTTCTTGGATGAAATTTATTAATTTATTATTTATTTATTTTATTAAAAAATTGGCTTAAATTGGCTTTTGCCCTGCAGTAAAGATAGGCTAGAGACCAACAAAAATCCTAACATGCCTCCATGCCGTACTGTTGCACATAAGTCGCCAATATGGGAATATGTGCAATTGTGCATGTAATTTTTTCATCACTTAAATAAATAAAATACACTATTATCAACCCAAGACAAGTATTAAAAATTAAGTTCAATTACTGCTTGTCGCTCAAAAATAATGTTTAACTCCTGCAATTTTCTATGACAGTTCAAACGTCCGTAGCTGTCGCGGCCAATGTGACGTCATTTACCTCAATCTGCTTTGTTTAAATCTAGTTTTTTGGCCATAATAAAGTAATTTTACTAATTGTATGTGCTTAATTCAAGCAAAAATTGCGATAACGATATTATAATAAAATCTTAGTAAAACTTTAACTAATTTTCAAATAAAAGGGTTTTATTGACACAGACTTTGACGTGACTACCGGCGTTATCGAGGACGACGCGTTTTGAGAGTATGCTCCGTTTCAGCAAAAACACGCTACATAAAATATTAAATTGTATTAGAAAGTTAAGCAAATGTCCCACAGTGTTTATAAGGAATAAAAAAAGTTTTGAATTTCTTGCATAATTGGTTTTAACCGTTGGAATTAAATAAATATATTTTGCTTGGAGAGTATACCTCCAGGTCTAAATATTTATTCTGAGTGGAACATTACCTGAGGTTGTTTATTTTGGCCAATTTCTTCCTGAGCAGTTCTGCATTGTCCTAAATTAAGGCACACACCTTCAGCGCCATCTTTGTAGCATCGTTTACCTGTAACACAATACATACATAAGCTCATGTCATCTCCCCGTGGCGGTGGGCTGAGAAACACACAACGCCACTGCCAAATGCTACCACCCTTACATAACATAACATCACGCCATAATCCCTGAAGGGCTAGGCAGAGGTATACAGTCGTAGTCTTTTCCGCCATGATCTGATCAGTAAAAATTTTTTTCGCTTAAATCACACGCCCCCTTAAAGTTTTAGGCCTATTAGGAAAGCGTCAACTTTGGCGCGCCAAATAACAATAACTCTCGTTTGGCGTGCGTCGTCAGTGCGCTCGGCCGATCGGTATCTTTTCATTCATTATTTCTATACAAAGTCAACGGGGCGGGGTAAGAGAGCGTTTCATGTTGTAAGTACAAGCAAAAATTTGCTTAGTGGTGATCAGGCGGGAGTGTCCTCGATAGTACCTAATAGTACACCCACATTTCGCCAGTTATGTTTTAAGTCCCATGTCCCATAGAGGGCGAGCTTATTCCCATCAACCGAGCACAAATCCAGAGCTAGCTGCCCTTTAAAGAACACTAATCTGACCTCCACAGCCCAGTTACTGAGTAATACCCCTTGGTAAGACTGATAGTTAGTCTTTCGGTCTTTTGAATACCTTTAATAAAATCAAATCATTCATGTAACTGATCATAAAATTCTATTTGTTAGTAATACATACACATCTTAACACTCTCTGTGCCCAGCCATATGCTGGGTGCATTTGGGTCGAACAATAAATTTGTTCGTGTGCCCACAACCCGTATCCGAGTCGTCGTTATAATTAGACATAGGTGACTTGTATTCATGCCCAGAACCCGACTAGCGAGTCCTTAGCTAAGTACGCTTTAAGGGTTGTCGAAAATAAATGATATTTTGAAGTCTTTTTTTTAATGTTAATAGAAACATATCCTCTTTCGTTTAAAAATCATGTGTTAAGTCATTTGTAAAAAATATGTAGGCATAAAGCATGTAAGGTTATCTTGGCTTAAGTGTTTCAATACCTAGGAAAACAAATAAATATATAAAAAACAGTTTAATTTATTTTTGTTCAATAAATAATTCGGCATTCGACAACCCTACTTCCCGCCTGGCTGGCGTGGCTTGGGTTAGTGAACTCGGCGCTCGGGTGTTGGGGCATAGGGGTACAGTTACGTAGGGCACGCCACAATAGTGGCGGTAAGTCCCCTCTTTGAGGAGTGGCTGGAGAGACGCCACGGCGTCCTCACCTTCCGCCTGACGCAGGTTCTTACCGGACACGGTTGTTTCGGTAAGTTCCTGCACCGAATCGGGCGGGAGGAAACGCCCGGGTGCTATCACTGCGAGGATCGACCGGAGGACACGGTGGAGCACACTATGGGCTGGCTCGCCGTCCTTCCGTCTCATGACGACAGGCCGAGTCGACGGCGCGTTCGTGTTCCACGCGCGCCTCAAAGAGAGTCAGCAACAATGAAGGGGTCCGCAAGGGCCGAAGCCTGCCGGGGCTGCGGGACTATTCGAAAGAGATACCGTGGCCCCGGAACACAAAGGGCGATGAAGGAACATGGATGGGTTTTAGTCAGTAAAAGTCTGACACTCCCTCCTGCTCCGCCCAGAGCGGGAGGAGTCATTTGATGATTTCCCATACGAAAAAAATAAAAAAAACAGGGGTACATTTACGTCACCATCGCGCCGGTGGACTCGACTGACGGGTTGTTATAGATTGGCGAGACACATTTTATGGCATGCCAATTTGTAGGTATGCGTTTTATGAACTTAGCAGTGAAAGTATTAAACACTAGTGTTAGTCTATGCCAAGTATTCCCAAAGTTTTCCAGGGTTTCCCAAAATAAAGGTCGACATTAACGAAAACTGACTTTGGGGATCGAGTTCTTATTTGAAACTCTCAAGGTATTGTGTAAGTTGTGTTACGTTATATTATTTTGTAAAATTTTGAAAAGAAAATAATGTCAAGTTTACTCACGTAACATAAAGTTTTTGAATTGGTAAGTATTTTGTAACAATAGGAAAATATAAAACCGGCCAAAAGCGAGTCGGACTCGTGCACCGAGGGTTCCGTACAAACTTTTTAAAGGACAAACTTAGCTTTTCGATCCCTAGAAACGGCTATTGCTCCAACCGCAAATAATAAGTTTGTAATAGTAAAATCGCTTTTTTTTTTGTTACTATATTACATATTTACGGTTTTCAGACTTTTCCCGTTACTTGTGCTGTAAGACCTTGCTTTTTGCACAAATTTCGTGATTCTAGGTCAACGGGAACAACCATATAGGTTTTCGACCCAAAACCTATAGGGTACTTTCGGTTGACCTAGAATTGACAATTTTGGTTAAAAGCAAGGTCCTACAGCACAATTAACGGGAAAAGCACAAAAAAATAAAAAAAAATTGAAAATTAAGGTAATTTTTGGTACGTTTACAAGTTTTCGCGAAAATCTAAATTTGCCCATATCTTTTTATCGTGTTAATTCAGGTCCACCCGTTCCTGAGAAAATCGGAGGTGACAGATGGACAGACAGACGGACAGACGGATATGAAAGTGATCATAGAAGGGTTCCGTTTTTTCCTTTTGAGGTACGAAACCTTAAAAATCGACGTGATCTTCTTTTTCGACAGCTCTTAATGAAGAGAACGAAGTGAAATGAAGAAAACGTTGATACAAATAAACGAATTTGATTAATATTTCATTCTGGAAAACAAAACATTTAAATACTTTAGTTTCAACTTTGGAAAAAAAAAAGAAAAACATTTGACGTCAAAAACGTTGACAAAATCAATATGCGTAGCCTGTTCTCAACTATGTTGGGGTCGGCTTCCAGTCTAACCGGATGCAGCTGAATACCATCATTTTACATGGAGCGACTGCCCATCTGACCTCCACAACCCAGTTAGTACTGGCTATACGATACCGTATCCGTCTGTCTGTCCGTCTGTCTGTCACAGCCAATTTGCTCCGAACCTACCGGACCAAATCAGGTGAAATTTGGTAGGATGGTGTAATCCTATGACCCAAACACAAATTAATGTGCAAAGTATTGCTTTTTTTTTAAATAATGGTAATTTTCGGGGGTAAATTAGGAAATTAAAAAAAAAAACGTTTTAGAAACTTTAGGTACTGTGTCATGTATCAAACGAAGGGGCTCGTTATGAGGATCTCAAATATATTTTTGTTATTATTGTAAAATAAATATTTTTGATTTTCTTCATGAAAGAAGACGAAAATTGACCGTTCCCCCCCTGATCTCCAAAACTACTGAGCCTATTTATTTATTTTTTATTTATTCTGTCTGTTTGTTCCGCCTAATCTTCGAAACGGCTGAACCGATTTTGACGGGACTGACAGATAGCTGATGTTATAAGGAATAATATAGACTACTTTTTTTTTCTTTTTGTTTTTACTACATTGTTCTCACATAATATACCATCTCAACATGAATGATGTAACCAAGGTTTTGTAAAAATATTCTGATTTAAAAGAGTGTCCATGGAGTTTCTTGCCCGTTCTTCTCCATAGAGATCTACGCTAGGGAATGGGCAACTACAGTACTTTCACAGTTTTTTATGTCTTGTGACTGGGACTGTAGCTACATTTAATTTTCATCTTTGTTTCGACAATTCAAAAGTGCCTGCAACTGGCCTACTTGAAATAAATGCCTTGATTTTGAGTTTAGAAAAAGAATTAGGTATCCGTTCATGAAAATGAAAACCCTTAAAATTGTTTAACAACATCCGATTCAAATATGGAAGTAATATTTTCATTATAATTTCACGAAGACGAAGGTCACGGGGCACAGCTAGGTCTTTTTTTTTTTTTTTTTCGGATGCGAAATCATCAAATGACTCCTCCCGCTCTGGGCGGAGCAGGAGGGAGTGTCAGACTTTTACTGACTAAAACCCATGTTCCTTCATCGCCCTTTGTGTTCCGGGGCCACGGTATCTCTTTCGAAACTCGCCCTTGCGGACCCCTTCCTTTTTTGCAGACTCTCTTTGAGGCGCGCGAGGAACACTCTTGCGCCGTCGTCACGGCCTGTCGTCATGAGCTCCCCATCCACAGGCCTTAAATATAGGTCCTTGGTTCGATTCCTAGCTCGGGTAATGTTGTTTTTCCATCAGAAATTTTTCAGTAGCAGCCATGGAGTCTGGATCTATGCCCGGTTGATGGCAATAGGCTCGCCCCCTATTACATAGCGAAATGTGGGTGTACTATTAGGTACATCTCTGATAACCCTTTGAGAATTACAGGCGTGATGTTAGGTATTAATAAAAAAAACATTTTAAAGTCAACTCCAATTTGTTATTGTAGCTACCAGAAAAATAAATAAAAGAAAACTCACCTTCAGACAAGTCTTGACAAAACACAGCACTTACAAATAACAATGTAATAAAAACTTTAAAAAACATATTTATTTTAAAACTTAACACGACGAAGTTGAATTAAAACCTTTTTGGACACGACCTATAGGACTGCTCAGCACTGACTAGCTATACGATAAAATTGTGACATATTTAAAGAGAAATGATGTCTTCTTTTTTCTCCAGTTACATCCTGCTTTAAGTAAATGACATGAAATACGGATTTCATTATAATTATTATCCTTAAAATACAACAAAATCTGGTTGACTCGTAAAACATTTTTTTTCTTTCATTGTTGTTATTTTTCCCTGATTTAAAAAAATAGGGTTTTATGGAATTTTATACGGTTTCACGTTTTACTTTTTTTGGGTCGGGTTTTTTATTTTTTTTATTACATGCTTTTTGTAGGGGCTCCTTAATTTTTTTTCGAATCGAATCGAACAGATCGGTCCAGATCATGATTACTACTACATCGTTCTCACATAATATAGGGTGTAAACCACCTCATCACGAAGCCGTCAACCAAGCATTCCGTACATCTAACTAAGTAACTTTACGCAAAAAATATTGCTGGGAAACGATTTTTTTTTTTGGGGTGAAAAATCATGTTTTGTGGTAGAACTCAATGTAACGCACTCAAAACATTGTGCTGATGGGTGGATTGAATAGTACGGGGGTCGTGGAGCTGTTTAAAGAAAAACCTTACATTAAAAACTTGTATTTAAATAAAAAGTTGTCAAAAAGTTGGAACTTTGACCCCCAATATCTCCGTAACTAGAATGTTCCCAGGTATAGTGTAGAACAAAAAAAATATCACAATGACGAGGAGAACAAGTGCCTTTCGGCTTCGTTAAAAGGTGTTTTACACGCTTTATATATGCATAATCTCAACATGAATGATGTAACCAAGATTTTTGTAACAATATTTTGATTTAAAAGAGTGTCCATGGAGTTTCTTGCCCGTCCTTATCCATTGAGATGATCTACGCTAGGGAATGGGCAACTACAGTACTTTCACAGTTTTTATGTCTTGTGACTGGGACTGTAGCTTTGCTTTTTTTGTATATTTTGACATTCAAAAGTGCCGTAATGGTCTAATTGAAATAAATGCTTTGAGTTTGAGTTTGAATAAATTGTAAAATAAGTGATGTTTTAGAAACTTAAACAAGTGTACCAAAATGTTTTTATGCACCAATACAAGGCATTTTTTATAAATAAAAAGAGTTTTGTATTTCTTGCATAATTCCCTTTTTTTTTTTTAGGATGGGAAATCATCAAATGACTCCTCCCGCTCTGGGCGGAGCAGGAGAGAGTGTCAGACTTTTACTGACTAAAACCCATCCATGTTCCTTCCTCGCCCTTTGTGTTCCGGGGCCACGGTATCTCTTTCGAATAGTCCCGCAGCCCCGGCAGGCTTTGCATAATTCCCTAACAAAATGAATAGTCAACACGACCGTCGACTGATGCAAGATCGCATAATTCATTCACAAATTAGTAACTAATAAAGTAGACTGCAGTACATTAGTAAAGCGTATTGGACTAAAACTACTTCAAAATATGCCTAGATATCCTATGACCAACTTGTTCAATACTCAAGGATCAAACCCCCCTCCGCCTCACCTGATGTTGACATTTAAGTACCATGATTCCATAAAAAGTTTCTCCTAACTACTGGATTCCCGAAAATCATAACCCAATGAGAAGCATTACTACGTGTATAGTCCGCGCGCGAGCTCCGAGGAACCGGTTTACGAGAAATCGGTGGTGTAAGTTTACCTTGTGGTAAACTTCAGGGTGTAAACAACCTCATCACGAAGCCGTTAACCAAGCATTATGTAAATCAAACTAGTAACTTTGGGCAAAAATTATTGCTGGGAAACGACTTTTTATTGGGGTGAAAAATCATGTTTTGGGGTAAAACTCAATGTTATGCGCTCAAAACATTGTGCTGATGGATGGTTTTAATAATACGAGGGTCGTGGAGGTGGTGGTTAAAAACTTGTATTCAAAAAAAAAACTTGTCAAAAAGTTGGAACTTTGACCCCCAATATCTCCGTAACTAGAAGGTTCCCAGGTATGGTGTAGAACAAAAAAATGATTGCAATGGCGGGGAGAATAAGTGCCTTTCGGCTTCGTTAAGAGGTTTTTTACACCCTTTATACATAATAATTTTTTTTTTAACCGGCGGTTGATTTGGGGTCTAGGGGTCATTCTGACCCCCTATAGTGAAATTTTTGGAAACCTCGACTTTAGGAGCAAGACCAATAGGTAATTTTTTTCTGACGAAATCTACATATAAACTCATGAGTCACTTCTATCAACACTTCCATTCGTATCTATACAAATAAATAAAATAGAAGTGTCTGTCTGTAATTTCAAAATAACAGTTTTTTACTTATTGGATATAAAAGTATAATACGATATTAACCAAAAAAAAAAATGTTGGTTTGTCTGTTCTGTTTGTTAAGGCTTATCTCCGAAACGTCTGGACCGATTTTGACGGCACTTTTACTAGCAGATGCTGAGCTGATGTTATAAGGAGTAACTTAAGCTGCTTTTGTTTTAACAGAGGATTGGGGTTCCATGCAAAAAAAATTAAAGCCTTTGAAATTGTAAACAAAATCCGATTTAAATAGGGAAGTATATTTTATAATTATTTCAAACTTACAAAGATCGCGGGGCATAGCTAGTCTATAATATTATAATTGGAACTTCATCTTTGTGCCTAGACTTATCGCCTTAACTGTCAAAAGGTTAGTTTCGTATTATGTATGACCCTGTTAGTCACCGTAAGGTGATATCCACTCGCCCCGGGGCTGCGGGACTGTTCGCAAGAGATACCGTGCCCCCGGAACATAAAGGGCGATGAAGGAACATGTATGGGTTTTAGTCAGTACAAGTCTGACACTCCCTCCTGCTCCGACCAGAGCAGGAGGAGTCATTTGATGATTTCCCATCCGAAAAAAAAAAAAAAAGAATAAGGTGATATCCACTCAGTGTGATACGTAATACCAATATTATGACATTCACGGTTGTCATCAAAGTTCGGTGTACAACCGAAGCTTGATAGTCACTGGATATCAGAGAGATACGTAATAGCCCTGCTGGTCTCTGGGTTTTTAATATGGATAAGTTTAAAGAAGGAAAACTATCATAAATTAGCCGCTTTATAAATCAGAATCCCGTTACTTCAATTAAGAACATCCGATCTTTAGGAGTTCTCTTCATTTTATTTTATTTCATTATCCTTCCTTATGTGTCATGATTTTTAAATGAATTTAAGAAAAAGATCATTTTTGGGACATGTGGTTACTTTTCCTTATGAATAAGGGGACCTATTTGTTGAAAACTAAAACCGATCCTAAGCAATTAAACATAATCGGTTTTCATTTGAATCTTGTCAAAATGTTGATGGATGGAGAGGGAGAGGAAGACCAAGGAAACGATAGGTGGATTGTGTGAGGAGTGATATGAAAGATAAAGGTAGTAAATGATAGCGTGACGGTTGACAGAGGAGAATGGAAGAAGAAAACGTGATGCGCCGACCTCAAGTAACATGAAATGAGGGCAGGAAAGTGATGATTCGAATATTGTCAACTGCCAAATTCCGTTCTTCAACTAACATCGGCGGGGCACTATTCGAGCTAGTGGCTTTTTGCCGAAAGCATAAATCTACATTATAGGAATTCCATGGCGTCGCGCTGATCCAAATCATACCGACCAGACATAATATAATGTGTACCATCCCCACCATAACATTAGCCCTGTTGTGGTGTTCACTCGTACAGTTAGGGTTTAGAGTAAAACCACCATATATCAGTGTGACGTTTTTGTTCAGGGTTGTACAAATAAAACACTGTTTCTAATATTACTGCGTTAGGCGTGCTGTCGCTACGACTGTCCGGACTAGACTGAGAGTGCGGCGCATCGCCCCGCACTCCCTCCACCGCGCATCCCCACCACAGCACGCATAACTCATTTATTAAATACCACACCTGTATTCCCGGATAACTCAGGCAGAAGTGTCCGTGCATGGGACCGAAGTGGTGTAAACAATGGTCTACTTGTCGCACCTTCGGTTCGCGGATGACCTCATTTTGTCCGCCGAATCCCTGGAACACCTTCAACACATGCTGAACTAACTGTAAGATGCTTCCCTACAAATTGGCTTAAGAATGAACATGTTCATGATGAAGGTGACGTCAGGCATTCAGGGCGACTCTGTCTCAGCTATTATGATTCGAAACAAGCGTCTGGAGATGGTTGATCTGTATGTTTATCAAGGATGTTCTATCTTTTGACAAGGAGCATTCCAACTAGGAGATTTCCTGGAGAATACAGCGATCGGGGAGAGCAGCGGTGGCCCAGTGGTGGTGGCCCCGACTTACGAACAGTAAGTCGTGGGTTGGCAGGCGCATTACTTTGTGTAATTTATTTCATCACCACTGCTCTCAAAACGGTGAAGGAAAACATCGTGAGGAAACCGGCATGTCTTAGAACCAAACAATTCGAAGACATGTGACATTTACCAATCCGCACTGGGCCCGCGTGGTAGATTATAGCCCATTCCCTCTCTTAGAGAGGAAGCCTGTTTCCCAGCAGTGGGAACATCAATAGGCTGATGATGATGATGATGACTTTTCGGTCCAAAAAAATATCCTAGAGTGTACACCCGCCTTTTCAACCAATGTGTCCTGCCAACTACATTCTACGGTGCCGAGACATGGACGCTCACAAAAGAGGGTATCCATCGAGTACGAGTGTCACGAAGGGCCATGGAGCGAGCCATGCTCGGCGTGATCCTTCTAAGTCGAGTGTGTGACACCGAAATCCGTCGTCGAACGAAAGGCAGTACGCCGCAACTGGAGTTCCGCAGAACATCTGGCTAAACACGGATATGGCCTTTAAATTATTAGCATTTTTTCTCTTCGGGGCCTTTTTCTGCAAAGAGTTAATAATAAATATAAATTAAATTATGCTGTAAAAATGACTACGCTGCGGGTCCATCAAGGAAATAAATTTTAAATATGGATCAGTTTACTAAAGTTTACCAAACAGTAGTTCTGAATGGCTTACAGTATGCTAACTGTGTACACGCGCGTATGAGGATAAAGGAAACAGGTAAATGACTAAGAAAAAAAAAAGTTCAAAATGCGCACCTCATCATCACCTTTCCCCAACGATGTTGGTGTCGGCTTCCAGTCTAACCGCATGCAGCTGAATACCAGTATTTTACATGGAGCGACTGCCTATCTGACCTCCACAACCCAGTTAGTACTGGGTAATAACCAATAACGCCGACAAAGTGGTAAAATAAAATTTTGGAAATTTTTTTTGGGGTTGCTCTCCTACATATGTGAAGTGGGGTTTTTTTTTTCGTCGTCTACCCCATCGTGTGGGGTATCGTTAAATAGGTCTTTTAAAATGACTACGGGATTGCTAGTACTACTTTTCGATTGAATGCTCCATTTACTAAACATTAAACTTTAAAGTGCACATTTTTGTTCCAGTAAAAGTCCCCCCCCCCCTCTAAAAGCTAAACTGCGGGCTTGAAAAATCTGAAAAGAATCGTGATGATAGTTCATTTCATGAACTTTAAAGAAAAACAAAATAGCGGTTAAGATAACTTTATTAGTTTAGCAGTAAAAGTCGTTGAACTTGGGTGTTGAACAAAGTGGTAAATTAAAATTTTGGAAAATATTTTTTTTATGATAGCTCCTCTACTGTGAAGTGGGGATGAAATTAAAAAAAAAATCATCCTCACTATTTCATCCACATTTTTTTTTAAAAGTCCTGGCCCTTTCCTGCTGCCCGATTCGGTGCAGGAACCTCCCGAAACATCCGTGCCCGGTGAGGACCTGCGTCAGGCGAAAGGTGAAGATGCCGTGGCGCCTCTCAAGCCACTCCTCAAAGAGGGCTTGAGACTTATGGCCACTATTGTAGCGTGCCCTGCACGGGGTTGCGACAGTCGCTCTCTCGCCGGAGGTGTGTCCGCTGAGCGGAAAATATGAGGCCCTGAGTTCGATTCCCGGGTCGGGCAGTGTTATTGAGTTAATAGGAATTTCTCGGAAGCGGCCACGGGGTCTGGATTTGTGACCAGTTGATGACAATCGGCTCGAATTAAGGGGACTACAGGAGCTAAACGCGAGTTTTATAATGCAAAAAAGCATTATGATTCACTGCAATAAACAAAACCAGAAAAATATAAATAATATTCTTCAGGATATATGCTAGTATGATAGTGTTTTGAAAACATAATACAACTAATTTTACTCGATAAAAAGAATCACGAACTTATCTCTAAAAATTTCTTTTAACGAGTAAAAACCATACTAAAATATATGCGATCATTCTGATTTTTTGGCAAATAATTCTACAAGCAACATACTAGCATCATATGTGTTTAATTTTTTTAGTCCAATCAATAGATTTTTTGTAAAACGCAAAAAACCACTCCGTTCGCACTATTCGGCCTGCAGTGACTGACGTAACCACCACTTTGTAGTGCAAGCTGATTAGAACTTTATTCTAACAGTATTTCAAACGAAGTTTAAACCACCACAAATAGAGTTGCTAATTTAGCTCCTGTAGTCGCCTTAAATGGGACTTAACTGATCTACAGGCGAAATGTGGGTGTACGCACTATTAGGTGCACCTCTACCCAGCCCTTTGGGGATTACAGGCGTGAAGCGATGTGTTTTGTGTTTTTTGAAATTTCATTCTCGAATTAGCGTTCCATGAAAAAAAATTAAAACCCTTGAAATCTTTAACAAAATTCGGTTCAAAGGGGAACTAATATTTTTATAATAAAAAAATCACGCGAATACTTATAAAGGTTAAATAAATCAGTTAAAACCAATAACCAATACACCCTTAAACCGTAAAAACTTGAATGCCAATGCTTTGACCTCTGCCTAGGTAACCCTTCAGTGATTACAGGCGTTAGGATATCATTTTAAAATGTCTGTACCATTTTCTGAACAAAGCATCCTTCGACAACGGTACTACTTTATCACCATAAGGCTGAATATCCCATGCAATACATACAACGACAGAGTCTATTTCTCAATGCGAAAGTCTGCTAGATTCAACCTTATTAAAGTTTAAATTTTATCGGAATTATGTCCCACTAAAATATGATAACCTCATCCCATTCAAGTATTGATCGTAAGTGTAAGACATGCGCAGTAGAGTTATCCTTATTTCTAGACCAGACTTCCTTTGTCAGCCTAGCCAGTGCGCCTCCCGCCGCCTTCGAAGCAAGTCGACTTTGGTCCTTTGAGCGTCTGCTGCTCTAGTACTTGTCTTGAAGGACCATCTTGTTCCCTGCCGTTCTGCCGTTCCGTGTATCCAGTTAAAGGATGCAGGTTAGTGTTTAGTATATACTTTTATTAATTTAACGTCACCTTCCTGCACCTGTCCCATGTTACTTGAGGTCGGCGCAACACGTTTTCTTCTTCCATTCTACCCTGTCTGCCGTCACGCTATCACTTACTCGTTTGTTCTTTCATATTATTCTTCACACAGTTCATTAATCTTTTCTTTAGTTTCATTTCTTTTAATTTAAATCCTTTATTTAAATATAAAGACTGTCTTACTTCGTTATTTCCGCGAAGGGTGTAAACCTCTTCGTCATAAATCTAAGTGAACTATTTTGTATCTACTATAACGTCACGCCTGTAATCCCCGAAGAGGAAGCAGAGGTGTAGAAACTTACAGTTCACCCACATATCGCCAAAGCCCCATTTAATAGAGAGCGAACCTATTGTCTTTGTCTAGAGCTTTTGAGGAAACGACAGGATTCTTTGAAAAAAAAATATTTAATCATATTTTTTTTTAATTTTTCAGGTCCCTGGCTCTCAATTAGCATCATCTACTCGTCTTCACGTCTCTGGTGTGTAGTTCTACCAATAATGCATCAAATCGGGGTCACAATGGGGCGTTGCCCATCACAGCCGCCATCTTGGATTTCGACTCATCGGCCCTGCAGTAGCACGAATGAAAGAAATAGGTCAGTATTTTATAATACAAGGGGTCGCTTTGCATCCTGGTCAAATTCAAGGAGGTATCTATGCTAATGATTCTCGATCCGAATCGATACCTAATAAAAAGGGTAGGTTTTTTTCTTATTTACGGAAATCGGTAAGTGTAAACGCAGCTTGTCTGTAACTGGCCCTATAACCGCGCCTTCGCACACACAAATAAACGCACACAGAGACTTGTCGCGCGATGGGTGATTCTTCTATAACTTTCGTGTTATTCTGAAATACTGTAAAATTTAAACAATTTAAAATAGCAGGTTTATTAATTATTTGACATTCAGCATTTCTGCAGCAATGGACTGTTGTGGCAGATGATGACTACATAACTGATATAAGTGATTACCGAAGATTAAATACAGAGATTGTCTCATTACGTAACACTTGACGAACAGCTGTGGCTGTAGTTGCTCAGTTTTCTATCTAGTTCTATCCAGAATAAACTCTACATTCTAGCGTCTATGGAGATATTTGTTATTTCAAAATTTCAGTCGAAAGACGTCCACTACTGGGCATAGTTCTCCCCCAAGTGCCGCCACATGTCCCGGTCCCGTGCGACTCGCATCCAGCGGATTCCCGCAACCTTCACCAGGTCATCGGTCCACCTAGTGGGAGGTCTTCACTCCACAACTTTTCCCTGATGTGACTGTGCACTGCCCACTGCCACTTAAGCAAAATTCTTTTGTTTCCACAGATTCTTGAAGCACAATCCGCCACACACACTCGTCTCTCAAAGCTGAAGCAAAACCAAAGTCCGCATACTGTTCCAGTCTTCACGATGGGGTGTAAGTGGCTCCAACACCACCTGCAGAGCCGAAGTCAACCTCACCTGCCCGCGGTGCACCCTGCTGACGACCAACGAGGCTCTGGCATGTCCCTGGTCTCCCCAACGGAGCTGAATTTAGCAAGAAGGAGACAGAAAAAGGGTAGAGGAAGGCAGATAGACAAGCTTCATTCAGCAAGCTGGGGACACCAAGGAAAAATCATCTCCTGCAGGGACGGATTCAACGGAGGGGGTCCGAGGTGCCAAAACTTTTGCACCCCTGACTTCCTCCCTTACAAATTTGAGTCCGTGAATTACAGTTTGTAATAGTATTTTATTCTTGCAATATAATGCTGCTACATCATGATAGAGATAAGATAGATTTAGTTAATTCTAAGAAAAGGACTAATTGGTGTTTTTCCTTATAGTGACAAAGATAAGCTGTATGTACATAAAATATTATAAGAATTTCGTTGTTTGCTTTTGAAGTGACCCCACACAAAACTAATTACAACAAGTCAACACACACGTAATATTCACTACTTCCAACCACTATATAACTCCACATCATGTATCTACCCTTGTCACTATTGTGTTGAGGTCAGCTTCCAGTCTAACCGGAGACAGCTGGATACCAGTAATTCCTAAGAGTGTCTTTGATCTCGCTAAGACAGCTGCTGAGCAGTATCAAATTAAAACACGAATTCGGCTACTCTTTATAATACCAAAAGCAAGTAAAGAAAAATAATATAATTAGCCAATAAGCACAAATGGGCGTTTACTTCTGGAAGAAGTCCACGGATTCAAATATTAAACGGATCATAAATTGACTGTTATAATACTGATATTCAGCTGCATCTGGTTAGACTGGAAGCCGACCCCAACATAGTTGGGAAAAGGCTAGGCAGATTTTGATTTTCTTTCAATACTTTTATAGCTATCTATAATTTAATCAGTAAAATAAGATTCACCAGTTACACAGCAACACACACTTATACACTTCCAGTATAATATGGCTTCGCTTTATATCTAGATATCCTGTACAATCCCGCAGGAGGGGATCAGTGTACTGCGCAGTGATTGCTGCACCGTTTTGCTTGTTTATGCAACCTTCATTATCTACAACCTACATTGCAGATGAGAGATATTGATCGTGACCTGCGCAGTCGTGACTAGTTTTTCTAGACTTACTGCACTGCAGATTTCCTTTATCTGTTCAGTGTAACGCGCGCCCTCTGCCGTGCGTTTCCAGTTCATTCAGTCATCCTTTCACTCGGATGCGGCACACCTATACATACAAGGCCTCAATAGACCCTTCTCAAATTTCAAGGCATCCACAGGACTAGCCCGGTTAAGCAGTAGCCAGTCTCAGAGACTGAACTGCGAGATGCCAAACACCAAAAAAAAAAAAACGGCCCTTCTCGAAGTCGTTAACCAAGCAACATGTATGTACTATCGAAGACACTCCCGACAGATCACCACTAAGCTAATTTTTGCATGCACTCGAAATATAGAAACGCTCTCTAGCCCCGCCCCGTTGACTTTGTATAGAAATAATGAATGAAAGACAATACCGATCGGCCGAGCGCACTGACAACGCACGACAAACGAGAGTTTTTGTTATTTTGCGCGCCAAATTGACGCTTTCCTAATAGGCCTAAAGTTTAAGGGGGCGTGGCTCGGCGCCTCTGCATGATTTAAGCGAGAAATGTTTTAACTGATCAGGCGGAAAAGACCACGACTGTACATCAAACTAAGTGGACTGCACGCATGCTGTCTATGAGTTGAGCCACCCATTCGTAAACATGGTCGGTTATAAGGAGAAGTATGGGCAAAGAAAATACTTACTTACTTTTTAAAATTTTATTGCAATTCTCATTTTCACAACACAATATTGTTCACTTCAAAAACTACTTTCAATTACTTATCATTTTAATTCGCTAATTACGAACTAACTAGACTCCTCGTTGCACACGCGCGTGTCCTCAATTAGTTAGACCATGCCTACAAAACAGCACCTTATTACTTTTAGTAAGTTTAGTAAAACATTAAAACAAAACTAGAATACTTAACAACGACTTATTTTAATAATGACAAAACAATACCAAAATTCACAAATTAAAGTTAGATTAGTTATTTCATTACTTTTTACAACAATATTACTTCATAAATAGCGGATTTAATCAAAGAGCAGGTCTTCCACTAATAAGTAAATGGCTCTGATAATAAGCTTACTAACATTTAAGTTTGTAATTAGTTATAGAAAATGATTTCGGTGTAATTTCGAATTATAAAATTGAGTTATTGACCATTAAAATCGTATTCGGCGCCATTTTGCACAACATTGAGGGATGACGTTTCATAAACAAATGAGCAATTGGTATAATTCCAATTGTCATAAAATATTTCCCCCCCGTTCCATATATCCCTACCGAGATATCCCCGCTGGTAGGGATACCTAGTCTTCATTTTAACTATAGCTAAAGACTTTGCCATACCGCAGATGGCAGGTTCATCAGAGATGATTAGAATTATAAGTTAGTTAAGTATTTTAGATTAAATAATAATCTTAACTGATAGAAACTTTTGCGGCGACATATACTTATAGTATTGGCACATTTCTTTCGGTTTTGTTTTTTAAATCTGTCGTTGTCGTAGTATTCTAATATTGAAAAGACATATTATTTTGGTTTTTCATTAAAATGTGTTTTTGTTCTTAGGTTTAGTTTAGTAAAGTACAGTCGTGGACTTTTCCGTCTGATCATTTAAAATATTTTTCGCTTAAATCATGCGGAGGCGCCGAGCCACTCCACCTTAAACTTTAGGCCTATTAGGAAAGCATCAACTTTGGCGCGCAAAATAACAATAACTCTCGTTTGGCATGTGTCGCCGATCGGTATCTTTTCATTAATTATTTCTATATAAAGTCTACGGGGCGGGGATGGAGAGCGTTTCTATGTTGTAAGTGCAAGCAAATATTAGCTTAGTGGTGATCAGGCGGGAGTGTCCTCGATAGTACCTGTAGTATTCAAATAAAATCCTTGCAGAGACTTCAGTTATTTTAAAATGTGGTCCTCACTTTTACATTTCCAAGACAGAACTGACATCACTGTGCCGGACGGGCGTGATCGCTGGGCGCGAGAATATATACGTATGCTTAGCGGACGAAGAACCTATGCATATACTATACAGTGCGCACGTATTCTTCGCTCTAAGACGGCGCTGACATCCTACACCTACAGGTTCAGGCTGCCTCAGGCATCGTTACAAGGGGACAGGGTTACTGGGAATAACAACACTGATAAACTTTCATAACTGTTTCAGGAAGCGATTCGGAACTTCAGGACTTTCACCGCACTACTTTTTACATTTTATTTACTAGTTAATATGACATATTTGCCGTACTGATGACTACAAATTCTATCAGTTTTTTAGATTACTAACGTACCCCGGAACTATACTGTAACGATAGCCGCGAATCGCTTCCTGATTTTGGAAATTTTTAATAGTCGGCTATAAATTTTTAAAATTTTTGCATGAATACAATTTTGTGCTTATATCTAAGTACATTCAAGATATCACAAGATTTTAGATATAGTTATTTATCTATTAACATGACAATTATAATAATCTTTATTGTCATTAAAGAAATATTACTAAAAAACTATACAACTTTTCAAATATTGGCTGGTTGAAGGATCTTTCCAGCTAAATTACACGTCAACTGTCATTGAAACTGTAAGTATATAATTGCCATATACTAGGAGAATATATGACCTATCGAATTCTACTATCTATATTCACGTGTCTATGTTTTTCAGCTTGTAATGATCCTTCAACTGTCAGTCTGTGAGACAAAATTTACACGTTATGAACAAAGATAGTTGCCTTAGACTGTCATACTCTCGACAAATGGTTTTCCTGAAGGGGCTAAGTTATTAAAATACTATATCCAGGCCTAGGTCGCAACCTAGACTACCTGGATTTCACTAAAATTACTAAATTAAGACTTTAAACTCCACTTGCGAGGTTATATGAGTCTAGCGCGTATCTAAATGACTGTTTACTAATTCAAATCACTGACTCTCTTATTTATTCGTCACTGTTATTGCCCATATCACTGACTCTATATGTTTATGGTAAAAACACTATTTACACTTGGTTTTTTGGTGACGTTCGTCGCGAACAATCACCATGAAAAATAAACTATCTATAGTCCTTTTCTAAATGGTTTTTATTCAAAATACTTAGAGCGCCAGAATTTAAGGTTGATTGGAAGGTATACAACCTTAAACATAGTACTGACTCTGTAATTTCTACATGCCTACAATACAACTAAATTTTAATTTAACCTTGAAAAAACAATTTCTATATTGCTAGAACACAATTTACAGCATTATTTTACAAACAATATAATCTGAGGAAGTGAGAGTTTGTGTACTTACACCCTAAGTACAATAATAATAAATTATAAATACAAATTATCTTTACTAAATATTTACTATAACATGGCACCGAAATATTAATTCACATCGCTGAATGGTTAAAGCTTCCTTTGATCAAAATCATCTGATTATATCAGATATTGGCTAATGATGGCAATCACGATCGCGGACTGTTTACTTCACCTATCTGGGAGATCAATCTCCTCATCCATGGGCGGATGATTGACCCCCACGTCGATGAATTGACCGATCTCTTCGTAAACGGGAGGGTCAATCTCATCATAGACGTGTTGTTCTATTTCTTCGATCTCCCTCTCACATTCTCTTCTAAAAAGAAGGTTCAAATAGAACGGCTCGAAGTTGTTCTGAAAATTGCAAGTCATATGTTTATGTATGAATGTTAGCCGTTAGGCTTATTAACATAACTATTGTCATTAATTCATTATTTATTTTTGGGCATAATAGGCGAGACGACAAAATAAATCTAATTAGTCCGTCACTTCGATTATCAAAAAATATTTGACCCGTGTTTTTTCTTTTGTTACGTAAACCAAAATTGACGAAGATACGACGCTTTTAAAATTCTCAATACGTCACGCCATGGTATAATTATTAGCTAGTTCTGACGTCACGAGCCCCCACTCCCGAGTTTTGATGCGTTTTATCTTTGTCAATATTCATTGATTTACAAAAACAAAAAATACGTGTCCATTAATTTCCAATACTCTAACTGACGGACTAAATAGATTTGCATTTTTTTGATACTGTCGTCATGCCTATTACATGGATAGACTGCCTTGTTTAGTGGTTGGAATTGTTACAGCTGAACATAAAATGCTGGGTTCGATTCCCGTGTCGGGCAAATTGTTATTGGGTTTTTCCATCAGGAATTTCTCAGTAGCAGCAGTCATGGAGTCTACATGGGACTTAAACATAACTACCGAAATATGGGTGTTCTATAATTAGGTACACCTCTGTCTAGCCCTTCAGGGATTAAAGGCGTAATATTATGTATGTAGTTACATAGATGACGAACACCATCGATTTCTGCTAGGAGTTGTAATGCAGTGAGGGTTCGAGGGTGTTCATCGGAACTTGCGTAGCGATCTGTAGTTTCAACCTACTGCGTGACAAAACAGCATGAGAATATGATCACAAGCGTTGTGGTTACAGCGAATCTACTGATGATGGACCTCGTGTCCACCGCGACTCGTTTGATAATAGGTGTTACTAGAATACAGTATAAACTTACTACGGTTGTCAGTAGTTGGGGAGTGCCTGACTTATAGGTCCAATAACATTTCCAAACGACAAATATAACAACAACCAATAACACGACCACTCCAAATGTTGCGCAGATAGCAGTGACAGTCGAGTTGTCAGAAGTTGTTGTACCTGAAACATTTACATTGTTATCATTAAAATAAGTAAGACCAAAAGCTCCTAAATAAATAAAGATTAAAAAATACTGGAAAACTGTTCTTTATAGATCTCTTCGTTGTCTGTCTATTTGTGTGTCAACACTTTTTTTATTTTGGACTCTGTCTTGTCTTTTTAAAAATTAATTTGGTAAAGTAGTTTATATTATTGTGAAGAGCAGTGAGACATACTGCTATTTTGTGAAGGAATTTCTTAATTTTAATGAAAAAGTTAGTTTGGCGATGATCTTAGAAAACTATTGTAGTTAAACGTTTATTTTTTATTTTCAATGATTATTTTATAGATTCGGTACATCCAGCAAAAAAATCAGCAGACGGTAATGCCATATCTCTTATAAATCACTACCCAAAAACCCTTTTTATGGCACCGACAGACTGATGCTATGGACATTTTCAAAATCATAAATTCGCTAAAAACTACCAATAGCGCAGGATTTGATGAAATTTCTACAAAAAAAAAAAAAAAAAATAGTGTCGCATATAATTACACCCGTACTAAGTTTTATAATTAACTTATGCAGTCGTCACTTTCCAAACTTAATTAAACCACTTCTTGAGAAAGGTGACAAAAAAAAAATATATCAAATCAAATTACCGTCCAATAGCTTTAATACCGGTATTATCAAAGGTGTTTGAGAAAGTGATTTATAAATCCCTTAATTCGTTCTTTGAAACAAATGAAATACTAGCTAAAGAACAATATGGTTTTCGTAAAAATATAAATATTAACAACGCAGTCTACGAGTTAGTTGCTAAGATTATTGATAACGTTGACAAAAACATCCTATTGCCGCAGTACTCATGGACAATTGGACATGTCTAAGACATTTGATCACGTAGATAAATTAGAATGTTATGGTGTCCGAGGAAATATATTGAGCCTAATCAAAACGTATTTAACTGGAAGAATTCACACACAACACAATCACAGTTTTTATCTAGAATTTGTCCCAACTCTAAGACAGAAGTTGCTCACAAGTTATCCATTAGGTATACAACTTGCGGTGTACCCCAAGGGAGTGTCCTTGGGCCCTTGCTGTTTCTCATTTTTATAAATGATTTGCCGAAGTGTACCGACTATCAAACCGTCTTGTTTACTGATGATAGTACAATCATTATACCATGCATCAAGTTAGAATCCTATGAAAATGATATAAATGATGCCATCCATTGCATTATAAACTGGTTACACAAGAATATACTTAAAATAAATTTAGAAAAAACACAGGTTATGACGTTCGAACAAAGAAAAAAAAAACGTAAATATAAAATAAGCAGACCAAAAAATACCGGAAACCGCTATTCAAATATTTTTCGTTGCCTACCAAAGTGTTCACAGTAATTCCACATTTGGTAAAACAACGCCAATAAACGGTAAGAGAAGAATCGACTCGTGTGATCGCTTTCAAGATGGCGGATAGATAATATAACGGTTAGGATCTTAGTATACAAGATAGGTTTATGAAGAAATTGCCAGTCAGCAAGACTGACTGATAAGATTAATAATGTAAATAATCATACTTACTAGTACCATTTGTAGTCACTTTGATAGTTGTTGTTTCTATGATATCATGTTGTGAATATGTAACATTCTCCAAAACAGCCTTCACTGTCGTTGTGTTCTCTGATTCTGTATCAAAAGGCAACAAATACATAATTTATTTTTCTCAAACATGCATGAAGATATTGTCATTATTTTCGAAAAAAGAACACGCGAAGTATCTACGCATAAAGAAAGTCAAATCCATTGCAGGATCGTTTTTTTAATTTGCAACATTACAACGCTCCAGCAATGTTATATGAAACGTCGTGCTGGGGTTATTAAGTACTCTTTGATTGGATCTCTTTTATCATTCTTGGCAAAAGGTACAAAAATAAGTCTATTTGCTTAGTACAAATTGCGTTCACGTGGCTGTATAGCCATAAATGCTTTTGCATTTTGGCACAGATGATAAATAGAAAATTGGCGGCAAAGCTGAAAATTCGTCTTGATTTGTTATTTACATTCTTAATAAATATAAATTTAATAATTAAAATGAGTTCCAACGGTTCAGAGAGTGACATGGAGATTGATTGTACTCCACCAGATTTAAGATCAGAAGCCAAATTGGCAATGGAAAACCTGCTTCCAGCGAAGTCAAAAGAAAGTAGGTTTTGTTTATTCTTTTGAGAAAAGCACTATATATGCGTCGGCGGGAATGACAATAGGGAATATGCATGAAATACAAAACTCTTTTTATTTATTAAAAATGCCTTGTATTGGCGCATAAAAACATTGTGGTACACTTGTTGAAGTTGCTAATACACCACTTATTTTAAAATTTACTGTTTTATGTAGCATGTTTTTGGTGAAACGGAAAGCACTCTCAAAACGCGTCGTCCTCAATAACGCCGGTAGTGACGTCGAAGTCTATGTGTCAAAAAAAAAACTTTTAATCGAAATGTGCTTAAAGTTTCACTAAGATTTTATTATAACATATTGCATTCTTAACTTGACAAGAGAACTTACAATTATTAAAATTATTCTATTAAGGGCAAAACATTAGATGTAAACAAGGCAGATTGTGGTATAAGACGTCACATCATGGCCGCGACAGCTACGAACGTTTGAACTGTCATAGAAAATTGCAGGACTTTGATACCTATTATTTTTGAGCGACAAGCAGTAGTTGAACTTAACTTATACTATACTGTATTTTATTGATCTAAGTGAAGTAAAAAATATGTGCATATTCCCTATTGCCAGTCTCGTATTAGTGAAGTCCTCGCCTACGGCTCGGCCTTCAAACTCATACTCGACCTGCAATTGCCTATTTCACGGCCTTTGCTATAATGTACTAATAGGCATGACGACAGTATCAAAAAATTGCAAATCTATTTAGTCTGTCAGTTAGAGTATTGGAAATCAATGGACACGGTATTTTTTGTTTTTGTAAATCAATGAATATTGACAAAAGATAAAACGCATCAAAACTCGGGAGTGGGGGCTCGTGACGTCAGAACTAGCAAAAATTATACCTAGGCGTGACGTATTGAGAATTTTAAAAGCGTCATTTCTTCGTCAATTTTGGTTTACGTAACAAAAGAAAAACCACGGGTCAAATACTTTTTGATAATCTAACTGACGGACTAATTCGATTTTTTTTGTCGTCTCGCCTATTCATGACAAACATTTATCCAAAGGCCAATCTGCCAGTGCGACAACCATGCCGTCGCAAACATTCCGAGTCCGGGAAGGGAATGTATAATATGGATCAGCTATCTCTGTATAATGTAGGTTGTAGTAAGTAGAGAAAGGCTTACCGACACACTCATTTGTGAGATCTACTTCTAGCATGCAGGCGCCGTCACACACCACCCGAGCTGAAAGATAAATAACAACAATCAATAGTTACTTTCCTTTGTATTGAAATATCAATGTTCCCAGCGTCAGTTGATGACTCTCATTAAACAATTTACTCAAAAGCTTAGCGTATTCTTGTAGCAATATAACAATCTGTCACCTGTATTTCCGGCACTCGCTGACTCGACAGATCTCCCTTCCGCTAAGAGTAGAGATGAACACAAGACCTCGGATCTAAACAAGTCTAGCTTGATTTTTACTTCAGAGTGCTCGGAATATCCACGGAACCAGTTATTACCTTCTCCACCCTTCGCTTTAATAGTTTTTTGACCTGAAACATTAATTTAAAAGTCAACATTACAATTAATATACTGAAATAATTGTACGGTATGGTTGATTTACTATAGATTTTTTGTAACTCAATTCGAGAAAGAAGATTCCGTCTACTCAAAGGCTTGAATTCCTCCTGCACTGACGTCTGTCGCGTACATCAGTTGCGCGTACGAGTATACATTGTGTTCCATATAGCTCCATACTGCGACGCCGACTTACGACGCAGACCGTATTTTGTTCTTGCTGACGTCACAACCGACCGTGCGCGGCCGACGTCAGCGTGGCAGGAATTCAGGCTAAGGAAAATACTTGGAAGATTGAAGCTCACCTGTATTAAGTGTGACTTCGTGCCTGGTCACATTCGGAGGTATATGTTTTATTACAATATGTATGCTATGATATACTCCCCGCTGGTAACTAAACTGCCAGGGGTGTTGCGATACTGCACGTAGTTCCACAATCCCCGATTGTGCCCTAACTAAAAACAAAAGGAATTTTAGCTGTGCGACATATTAAATTATGAGAGTAAAGAAGAAAGAAAGAAAGAAAAAGTATTTATTAATCTCACACAGGACATAATAGAAACAAAAATATAGAATTAGGTATGACACAATTAAACATAACGAACTATTAAATTTGATTGGTCCTGTGCAAGGTCAAAAGGCTCCTATCTCAGCAAGGTGCTGTGACATTTAAAAAAAAAAAGTCACAGCGCTGGTATTCTGATAGGGCCCAAAGTGAGTACTTACATTGCATTGCATGCATATAAATTTGTATCAGTTTTATAAGAAGAAACAATTTGTTAAAAACCGGTCAAGTGCGAGTCGGATCGCGCATGAAGGGTTCCGTCCCATGAGTCGTAATGGGTCGGGGGTATCAAATCTGTGGTCGGGGCGCTTTTGGGACCGGGACCGCGGTCCCGGATTCCCCCCAAATATTTTTGAGTGGTATTTTGGGACCACAAAAGAAGTTAAAGTACCGCTATCAAAAAAGATGAAATAATATTGTGATCAACAATAACATGAATTATTATTGTTAGTACCCCGACCTACAAAATAAACGGTAATTTATTATTTAGTGGAAGGAATGGGGGGAGGTCTTACGAAATACGGGCTAACTAAAAAAAAAATATTTAAGTAGCAGTGGGCAGAGCACATTGCTCGCAGAACGGATAGCCGATGGGGCAAAAAAGTTCTGGAATGGAAAAAAAATAAATAAAAAATTGTACGGGAACTTGGAAAGTGGCACCGATTCGATGACTGAAGAGTTGTGTGGTAATTGGTTGTTGTGGTATACGCGTGTTATGCGGAGGAATGAGGAGTGAAGAAAGTTTTGAGTATGACTGATACCCATCCACCATCCATATGAGTAGAGGAAGACGAGTAACGAAGAAGTATGGAAGAAGAAGACATGACCACAAATGAATTGGGATAAGGGCAGGTGAATGATGATGATGAATTAGTGTTTTTACTATTTTTTTTTGGTTTTATAAACATACTTTTATTTGTATAACTTCTAAATTGTTTGGTTGACCGTACTTTCCCAAGACATAACTTTGTTTTTTTTTTTGTGGTTCCAAAATACCACTCAAAAAGATTTAGGGGGAATCCGGGACCGCGGTCCCGGTCCCAAAAGACCCCCGACCCGTCGTTATAGGGGAGCCTCTTTAATTTATTTTTATTATTTGTTGTTATAAAAAAAAATACGCATTCTTTGAAAATTTCAACTACCCTACAGACAAACAGACGGACAGCCGAGGCTTAGTAATAGGGTCCCGTTGCTTACCCTTCGGGTACGGAACCCTAAATTAAATAATTTTTCACTTCGCAGTGAGTTTTTAAAGTCGGTAATTATTGGTAAAAAAAATAACCCTGCGCAAAAATTATTGCTGGGAAATGACATTTTTTGGTGTGAAAAATCACTGTTTACAGCAGCGCTCAAAACATTGAGCTTATGGATGTAAAATAGTACATGGGTTTTGAAGGTATTTTAAGGGGGTGGTATCTGCTAACGAGGGGTTTTCTCCATGTAACTCTAAATATTAAGGTGCAAAAAAAATATATGTTGCTTATTAGACTCTAAACTTTAATTGGTACAATTTAAATAATTGTAACTTTATTATTACTATATGAAAAAAATATTCAAAGTGAAGCATTTTTTCTTTGAAATTTTGTAACTACTCCTAAACGGCATTAAGTTTTAGTATTTTTTTTACACAAACATTAGCCACGTTTTTCTTCACAATTGGCATTCTGAACTAATTATTTATTAGGTGTAACCTAAATTAAATTAAATAAAAAACCACTCATTTCGCACTATTCGGCCGCAAACGACGTAACCACCACTTTTAGTGCAAGGTGATTAGAACTGTATTCTAACAGTATTTGAAACGAAGTTTGAACCACCACAAATAGAGTTGCTAATTTAGCAGACACCCCAGCCTTAAGTAAAGTTATATCCCAACAAAAACATTTTATGTAAAACTTTGCAATACAGACTGAGACGATACCATATGGCTCGCACTGTCCAAATGTTATCATATCACATGTAACTATAACATTATAACTCTACAAGTCCTAACTTCACAGACTACACCTTAGTCAAAATATGTGGCTTATCCGTTTCGTTACTTCAAGAACTATTGAACAGAAAACTAATGACCAGTGAATACATTTTTCACCTTATGCAATATGACGGTAGTGAAACGGTGCACTAAAATATTAATTATAAATTGCAATAAAGTTCACAATATTCAGTGTAATTTTGCAATACTCAATCAATATTTAAGTGCAACACAAAGCGCTATTTCAAAATGTCATTTCATATTGATTAAATAATCTGCGAAATATTAGCAACAATTGCAACCTTTTGCGACGTTGCCAACTTTCAGAATGCACCCTCTTAAGGTGGATCCTCCAGGGTAGCCCGCGAAATTCAAATTTTCTTACGTTTCTCGCCATTTGCAGGTCAGTGTCAGGTTGTATGTTGATTAAACTATGAATCGCAAATCAAAATCATCAATACAACCCTCCAAGCTCTTTTAGCAATTTACTTTTTCAAGGTCAAAGTCATTCCTACACCTTAATGCGCTTAGACGGTTGTATTGATGATTTTGATGATTATAATTCTGTAACTACATACGTCTTACAGCCGCGATTCATAGTTTAATCAACATACAACCTGACACTGACCTGCAAATTGCAAAAAACGTAAGAAAATTTGAATTTCGCGGGCCACCCTGGCGCATTCACCTTAATTAACATCGACAAGTGTAGATACTTACAATAATCATAACCTCTATAAACGATCATATCCGCAGCCAAACTGATAGTCAGTAGTGAGAACAACAGAATAAAGGCAATGACACCGTGCATGTTTAAGTTAATATAATAAAGTCACTTTGTTCGGCTAAAATTAACACAAAATTAAAATGGCTAATAACACTAGCAGTCGTGCAACTATTAGTACAAAATAAACTGAAATCAATAACAAACAGTGTTCGCTGTCGCTTTTATAGTCATCCCGTTTTAAATAATTTCCTCCTAATAATAATAGTTAGGAACACCACGGTAAATGCTAAGCGCTAGCCATAACAATGTAATAGGGTATTTTACTCTATATGAGAAAAAATCTAAATAAATATTATTGAGATAGCTTAGGCAAAAAGCAGTCGGAAAACGTTAGTTTTAGTTCATAAAATAGCAAACTAAATTTTAAAATTCAATTCAAAGGTTTCAGCTTTTTCAATCTGTTTCATAACACCATTATAGTAGTCGCCATGTTATTACGTCATAAGGCTATGTAAACATAGAAGTGTCAACTGTCAACTTCAAATATCACTGCATTTGTTTCCATAGCCAAGTGACGTCATGACCACAGAGCAATATGGCGTCCACTGCGTTCAGCGTTTTCGTCAAATTACGCGTGAAATTTGATAATGCTAAATGTAAATGCATTTTTATGGCACTTAACGATTAATTTTTTTTTTTTTTTTTTTTGAATTTTTTTGTGGTTCATTAGCACTATAGAATCTAATTGAAACACTTTTCAAAAATGGGTGTAATACCCTATTATACAGGGTTATTTGTAAAGCACCGACAACCTCTCAAGACTGTGTTACTAACATCATAATCAACAACTTTTGTTCTATGACTTTTAAAAATTCATCATATTTTAGTTCATAAAATTTTCATACAAAAAATAAAATATTTAAATTGAACGCTCTAAATAATAGTGAGAATAATCCTGAGAGGTTGACGGTGTTTTACAAATAACCCTGTATACAGGGTGGAATTTTTTAAAGCCACCTGGAGGGAAAGTACTGTAAATACTGGAGATAGCAAATTTTACTCAAAGGAAACATTCCTTTATTCTTAAAAAGAAAAAAATCTGCATTCACAGATTTTCGACAATTCGCTAGCCACTTTCGGGCAACGAACCCAGGATGGATCGACTAAAGTTCGAAAAAATAACATTCTGTACCTTTTTGACATCAATCGATAAGGTCAATCATATGGATCACATCTCTTTAACAAAACATGATAAATTAAATGAAAGGAAAACTATAAATAAAAGTTATATGTCTTATTGAATTTATCCCATTGAATTTATAACTGTTCTTTAGATTTCATGATTTTCCCTTCATTTAATTTATCATGTTTGTTAGAGAGATTTGATCCATATTGATTGATGATCTCCAGTATTTCGAGTACTTTTCCTCCAGGTGGCATTGAAAAATTCTACCCTGTATAATTTATAATACAGGGTGTAAACGGACTCTTCACAAAGCCGTTATCCAAGCATTCTGTACATCAATCTAGGAAACCTTACGCAAAAATTATTACTGGGAAATGAATTATTTTTTGGGGTGAAAAATCATAAAACATTGTGCTGATGGATCGATAGAATAGTGTGGGGGTGTGGAGGTGTTTAAAGTACAGTTTTTACATTAAAAACATGTATTTAAAAAAAAAACTTTTGAAAAAGTTGGAACTTTGACCCCCAATATCTCCGTAACTAGAAGGTTCCCAGGTCCCAGGTATGGTCTAGAACAAAAAAGAAGTGCCTTTTACACCCTTAGTCTTTTTACACCCTTTATATTGTATCAGCCCTGCAGCCAGGCGGCCAAGTATATTTTTCTTCAGTGTAGGAAAGATAACATAATATGGAACTCTACACTGAACTAAGATTTATACAGGATGAAAGGGTCATCGACACAAACAGTACCACCTACGGTAACGCCTGTAATCTCCAAAGGGTAGGCAGAGGTGTACAAAATCAAAATCAAAAGCATTTATTTCAAGTAGGCCAGTTACAGGCACTTTTGAATTGTCGAAACAAAGATGAAAATTAAATGTAGCTACAGTCCCAGTCACAAGACATAAAAACTGTGAAAGTACTGTATTTGCCCATTCCCTAGCGTAGATCTCTATGGAGAAGAACGGGCAAGAAACTCCATGGACACTCTTTTAAATCGAAATATTGTAACAAAATCTTGGTTACATCATTCATGTTGAGATTATGCATATGTGAGAACGATGTAGAAAGACGTGCACATTAAGAGCGTCCAGAGTAAAAGATTAAATCAACAACTTAAAATTAAAGTAATTAAAATGTGAGAACAATGTAGCAAGATGTGCGCGGTAGTGTCCATAGAAAAGCAAAAAAAAAAATGCAATTAAAAAACAAGATAATTCATTCAAAATAAGCCATGGCAACTGAGAGATCAGAGGGCTAATTCACGTAATTTTATGACGCGCCGATGAAGTTGTAGTGCAGTTGCAGTTAAGTTCAAGTTCGAGTGATAAACGGTATTCTTGTAATCTTTGAACTGCGCCTAAGCTGCGCGTGAACTGCACGTCAACTGTACGACAACACGACAACCCAACTCTACCAAACTTACTTATGGTGTGGCCATATGAGAGAAAAAATATTACTCACTAAATAATCGAATAGAATCGATTACATTTCAATGAATATGACGTTATTAAATTATTAAAATAATACCCCAGTACAGATTTTAGTGCTTTTTCTTACTTAGTAGAATACCGATCATGTTGCGTTCCGAAGCGCGCACCAAAGACGCGCAACAGTAGAATGCCGTTATTGCGCACGCGTGACGCGAACTTGACGCGAGCGTGTCTGACAGCGGTAGAGAATACGAAAAGCGTTGTTTTGATCGAAACTTAACTGCAACTGCACTGCAACAGCACTTCTTTAGTTACGTGAATTAGCCTACAGACCAGTCACAACTGATAGCGCCCGTTCACATCCACATTTCGCCAGTTATGTTTTAAGTCCTATACAGGGGGCGATTCTATAGCCATCAACCGGGCACAAATCTAAACTCCGTGACAGTTACTGAAAAATATCTAGTGGTAAAGCCTAAAAGCACTTGGCCCAACCCGGGCATCAAACCCAGGACTCAGCAGTCGCGCTTGGAACCACTAGACTAACAAATCAAATGTTAAATATTATTGAAATTCACTTAAAACAGTTAATGATGAAGTAGTCAATAATAAGGAAAATTATACATAACAGTATAATCTGTGGTCATTAAAGTAGGTACCGTGCGCCTAATTAAATTGTTTTGATCACATTTAAGTGGATATAACAAAGAATAGTGGCTTTCCTCGTTCCGTGGTTATGTATATTCAGGACAAAAACAGGAAAGTATAAAAATAGCCGTTGATTTTAGTATTTCTAATAGAAACTTTTAAACTTACTTAGTCCACAAATTTACCGTTGCTAAATAGTCACAATACTAAAATAGTAACTTCATAGGTTATAGTAAACCCAGGACATGCTTTAAATCTGCCCGCGAATGACTACAACACTTTATGCACTGAGTTGAACAAAAATAAAGACGTGTTAATTTTTGCATGCAGCAATATTAGAAATAGGTACGAAAGATTAGAAAATATTGTAAAAGCAGTTGAAGCCCGACTATTCGTCGTTTCAAATGCAAAGACATTCGATGCTATAACATCAAATATATAATTTTGGAAACAATCCAATGGACCGATGAATCGCAAAAAACCTTCTTAACCTTTTGAACGCCATTGTCATATATACGTGACAAACAAGCGCGTGCCCTGTACGTCAAACGACACAAATATGTGATAAAATGGTAGGTGAAATTTTTAAAACAAAGAAATAAGCTTAGATTTCTTTGTAAAAAAAAAAGCGTATGGCACAAGCTGCACGAAGCACAAAAGGAATAGGCGAGACGACAAAAAGTCTAATTAGTCCGTCAGTTAGATTATCAAAAAATATTTGAGGAGTGTTTTTTCTTTTGTTATGTAAACCGAAATTGACGAAGATATGACGCTTTTAAAATTCTCAATACGTCACGCCTAGGTATAATTTTGTTAGTTCTGACGTCACGAGCCCCCACTCCCGAGTTTTGATGCGTTTTATGTTTTGTCAATATTCATTGATTTACAAAAACAAAAAATACGTGTCCATTAATTTCCAATACTCTAACTAACGGACTAAATAGATTTGAATTTTTTTGATACTGTCGTCATGCCTATTATAAATGTTACAAAATGCATTTTTTTTATTGTGTATGCTATTAGTAAACCAGATTAACGATGAGTTCAATTATTGTAACATTAATGGACGCGTCACTCACATTAAAAACACATGAGTAAGTAAAAGGAACGGAGTATAAGCTTCATACAACCGCGCGAATCGGTTGCACTACTACAAGCACGCGGGGCAGGTGTGCGTCACCACTGGCCGCTTGTCGCGTACGCGAGCCAGTTGACAATGTCAAGGTTGTCAGGGCAACACACGTTGTTTGTTTTGTGACAAGTTTCAATATTTTAATGTAAAAATGTGGTTTTATTAATAATGGTTGTTGATTGTACTTTGGGGGTATGAAGAACGGGTGTAAAGCTCTACATCCCCCATAGGAGGATCCTCCGACCAGACGAGAGTGTTGTCTGGTGGGCCACTGCCCGACAGTTGTTGTCGGGTTCTCGTATAAGACTACTCTTATGTCGCGGATAACTTTGCTTGCGCGATGTAGGAATTCTGACGTGTTTCGCAGTTAGTTCATCATCTGTCTCATAAATGGCGTTGTAGTACTTTTTGTTCCATGAGCGTAGCGATTTTTGTAGTGCCGCTACAGTACTGTGTGTATGAATAATACTAGAAAAGTAATATATATATCATACTCTAACTATCCCAAGGAGGAATGTAAATATTTGATTAATACTTTTTCAAGTAAGGACCTTTATTTTATTGTATGATCCTTTTTTTAATAAGGAGAGGGTACTACACGGTGTGTTTTTACCTTTTCATTATTATTACAAGCTTTTACTAAACATTTGTAGGTATGAGGTGGGTTGGTGTTGGGTTAATTTCTTACTGGCTTGATTTGAAACGAACCATCTTTCCCGCCTCAACGCGCTCAACCAATCAGACGCGCGGAAATCTGCCAGCGCTCGGAACGAATGAGCGCATGCGCTGCCTTGAGAGACATCTTGAAGAAAACGCGTGCGCGGCTCCGTAAAATAATAAGAAAACTCTGAAAATTACTAATTATAAACTATGAAAACTGTCTAATCCTCTTGTGCTAAGTGCTGTGAACCTCTGTTAATGGATTCCTAGTCCCGGGACAACGCAAAGCGGTGAAAAGACGTCGGTAAGTTTCTTCTATATATCAAGCCAGCGTTTTGTTCCTAGAACCAAAATTTAAAGCTATCGAACCACACATTTTGGTCATTCGAGCCAGGATTATCCAGTTACGAAATCAATACTGTTAAATATCTACTCATTTACACGTATTTATTGGTATAATTCTTGCAAACTTTGTCGATTCGTCTATTGCCGGTAGGCAATGCCGGTAGGTACCTACACTACACGATCCGTAATTTTACACACTAATTCACTTGCATCTCAGTAAATATACATTGTACAAGCTCCAAACCTATATTAAACACATTTTTACATATTCTGTTACCTAATCCAACGTTTATTTCAATTCCTAGCTTCATATTTCGAATCTTGAATTTAAAATTATTTCTTACGTAAAATTGTCGAAACCGGGCAGCCGCCATTGTTACTTGCCGTGTGCTTTGTAATAATTTTGTAGTAGAATGCCTAAAACTGATATAATGGATGAGGAGGAGTTCGATAAGTTGGTACAACCACATATTGCTACAAAAGAAATGTGTTTTATGAGATTGCAAGCCTTGTATCAGATTGCCAAGAATGTTAGTAACAAACCCGAGTTGAAAGGAGAATTTAACGCTCGTTTTAGTGAATTGCATAGTTGGCAGGAAAAGTTCGAAAAATCCATACAAAATATCACTATCCTAAAACGGAAATATTTTCATGACTACGTTCCGTCATATAAAGAAATTGAAAGTTTTGACGAAATTTATTATTTCATTGTCCGAGTTTCGAGTAGTGTGAACATAGAAATGAAACAAAATCGATCTGAACAGAAATCGGAGGGCAGCTGTGTAAAGCCTAGGTTACCTAAATTGGAACTATTCCCTTTCGACAGTAAACTCGAAAACTGGCCTACCTTTCGCGATACGTTTTCTAGTCTGATTCACACTAACAAACAAATAGCAGATATTGAAAAGTTTTATTATCTTCTATCGGCAGTAAGCGGGTCAGCTATAACGATTGTAAAGTCTATGCCGGTTACATCGTCTAACTACCAGATAGTTTGGGATGCGTTGGTGAAACGCTATGAAAATAAACGCGCATTAGCGACTACCTACCTCGACAAGTTATTTAACTTCAGTCCTTTAGTGAATGAGTCAGTCTGTGGTCTTAATGAATTCTTACAGACATTTCAAGAAAACATTAAAGCGCTTCATCTGCTTGAAATCAAGGATTTGTCGGGATTTCTGTTGTTTTATGTCGCGTTGCGTAACCTGGATCCCGTAACTAGGCGTGAGTTAGAACGAGAGTTGGGGCAAGATGAGCTACCTACTTATGACGAATTGATAACTTTTATCGAAAAACATGTGCGCGTTCTCGAGATGTCCGAGTGTACTACAAATTCCACTGCTATAAAAAGTGTAGCGTCCACTCGAGGTCAATCAAAGGTCAACCACCCTTCTGGTTCAAAATCAAATAATTTCCATTCACAACGGCCTACTTTGTCTTCAGCTGTTGCCAATACAGACGAGCCTGTAAAGTCAAATAAATCCATGGAATGTCTGTATTGCAAAAAGATGCATTCTATATATCGATGTATCGACTACACCGACTTGACACCCGCACAGCGTCTCGATAAAATCAAACAATTAAAACTGTGCGAAAATTGTTTACGCGAGCATTCTGTCGACGACTGTCCGTCGAAAGTACGGTGTACGATCTGCAAAAAAAAGCATCATCACACATTGCACATAGATTCTTTTGCAAATTCGAGTTCTAGTGCCATCGCATTAACGTGCTCAGCTAATTTGACAGTCTTGCTCGGCACCGCGGTTATACACGTCGCAGATTGTTGGGGTCAGTACCAAACCGTACGTGCTATAATTGATAGCGGCGCTATGTCGAGCTACATAACTCAAGACTGTGCAAAACGCCTAGGGCTGTCGCGACGTAAATGCAACTTTGAGCCGATCGGTCTAGGTGGCAATCCGGTGCGGGATTTCGGGCTAACAACTTGCGAAGTTAAGCCGCGACTCTGTGCTGGTCCTATCATGTCGACTGATGCGGTTATTGTTTCGAATATTGCGGGTAATTTACCTACTATGCCCCTCTCTGATAAGACTATTGTTGAATTCCAACACCTAATGTTGGCCGACCCGACCTACTATAAACCCGCGCCCGTCGACTTATTGATAGCAGGCGACCTGTTTCCCTACATATATGACGGTCAAAAGATACTTCCACGCGAACATGGCTTACCTGTTGCCATGAGCTCAGTATTTGGGTACGTCATACTAGGTCAGACTGAACTCGATCGTTCTGATCACACCGCTGCCACCTTATCCGCTAATGAAGGTCCCTTTTGTGGATTCGCCATGAACCTCGATAATATCATGCACTCATTCTGGGAGGTTGAAAATGTACCATCGGAGGTGACGCGTCGCAGCCCGGACGATGAATTAGCTGAATGTTTGTTTGAAAAAGAACATCGTCGTGACCCTACGGGTAGGTATGTGGTCAAGTATCCACTTCGGCCATCAGTTGAACTCGGCGACTCGAGCCAAATGGCAACTCGTCGACTACTCAACTTAGAGTCAAAACTAGAACGGGAGCCTGAGCTGAAAATTCAATATCATAAATTCATGCAAGAATATGAGGACCTCGGTCATATGACTTGTCTTGGTGATGTCGAGAATGTGGATTCAAAATACATCATCCCGCATTTCTGCATCATCAAACCAACAAGTACCACAACGTCTCATCGCGTGGTCTTTGATGCGTCTGGTAAGACATCTAATAACGTTTCGCTCAATTCATTGGTACTACCGGGTCCCAAACTTCAAGCTGATATCAATCAGCTCTTAATAAACTTTCGTCTTCACGAAATTTGTCTTTCAGCGGACATTTGTAAAATGTTCAGAATGATTGACCTTGACCAAACTCAACGACCTTATCAACATATTCTCTGGCGGTACTCTTTGGATCAGCCTATTAAAGTGTTTGAGTTGAATACATTGACTTATGGCGTAGCTAGTTGTCCATATTTGGCGATAAAGGTGTTACACACTTTAGCGGACGACGAAGCGGACAAATTCCCAAAAGCCGCTCCTCTTTTGAAAACAGCGTTTTTCATGGACGATCTGATATGGTCTGTGGCTACTGTTGAAGAGGCGCTTGAGCTGCAGAAGGAGCTTATGGACTTATTGGAAGCTGGTGGCTTCATACTCCGTAAGTGGTCTAGCAATTGCCCACAGGTTGTCGAACATCTAGATGAGACTCATCGCGAAACGCCAGTTGCATTCGACGATGAGGCGAATTTGTCCATAAAAGTGCTTGGGCTTCAGTGGCTACCGGCATTTGATGCATTCTCCTTCTCCACTACTCCGTCTAGCTCAGTGATTACAAAGAGAACGGTTCTATCCCAAATAGGTCGTCAGTTCGATCCACTAGGTTTCGTGGCTCCATGTATGTTTTATGCCAAATGTTTCATGCAGGAACTTTGGGCTCGCCAGTTAGACTGGGATCAAAGTTTACCATTAGATCTCGAGGCTCAGTGGCAGTTATACGTCAAGGAACTTCCATTATTGACAAATTTAAAACATGAACGGCATGTCAAGGTAGTGCATCAGACCTACTGTCAGATTTTAGGTTTCTGTGACGCCTCAACTCTTGGGTATGCTGCTGTTGTTTATCTTCGAACTAAGAATGCGGATGGTGACACTAAAGTCAGTTTAGTCATCGCCAAATCTAAAGTCGCGCCTTTAAAGACAGTCACCATTCCTCGTCTGGAACTCATGGCTGCACATTTGCTGGCCAAGCTTATCAAGTACGTCCAATCCATTCTACACAATCGACTTGAGATCAATGAAACATTGTTGTTCACGGATTCTTCCGTAGTTCTTGCCTGGCTTAATACTCCCAGCTACACACTCAAAACATTTGTATCCACTAGGGTGTCCAAAATCAACGATAGTGTACCCAGTAAATGCTGGTATCATGTTAGTGGTGTGTCGAATCCAGCGGATATTTGCTCTCGCGGCGCGTTACCCTCCGTATTAATAGCGACACATGAATGGCTCAACGGGCCTGACTGGCTCAATCTTGACCCGGTACAGTGGCCAATCAAAACCATGAGTGAATTCCGTGACTGCATTCCTCCTGAACTTAAGTGTCCCAAGACGGTCCTCGTTTCCACTGAAACAACAGATGATTCACTTTACAATCTCACAGAAAAGTATTCTAGCTTCACTAAATTGCTCAACATTGTTGCTCGGTGTTACCAGTTCATCCATAATTGTAGATCACCTGCTCAGAAGCGCAGATCACTCTCGGTCGCTGACCTCAGACAGGCACATGATATTCTAGTAAAATCAGTCCAAAAACATCATTTCTCGTATGACATAGTAACATTATCAAAGGACGGTCACTGCAGTCAATCCTTGAGAAAGCTCAACCCTTTCGTAGATCCCAACTGTTTCCTCAGGGTGGGGGGTCGACTTTCCCAATCGGATCTAACTTACGAAAAGAAGCATCCGCTTCTCCTTCCAAAGAAATCTAACTTCACAAGTATCTTAATCGATCACTTTCATAAACTTCATTTACACGTGGGTCCACGCACTCTTCAAAGTTTAATCAATCAAAAATATTGGATAATTTCAGCGCGTAGTGCTATTCGATCACGTACAAGTAAATGTATGTCTTGCTTTAGGGTGTCTCCGACAAATCGACAACCTATAATGGGTGAACTGCCCAAGTTCCGCACTCAAGATATTCATGTCTTTCACACTGTTGGGGTCGACATAGGCGGACCTTTTCCTACCAAGGAGTCAACTCGTAGAAACGCTCACGTATCTAAATCCTATTTGTGCGTTTTCGTGTGTTGTGCTACACGAGCGGTACATTTAGAAGTCTTATCTTCTCTGAGTACAGAGTGTTTTCTTGCATGTTTCGACCGTTTTACGGCGAGAAGAGGTTTATGCTGTTCCATTGTGTCCGACAACGGCACCAATTTTGTTTCAGCTGGCAAACAGCTAAAAGAAGTTACTGACTTTCTTAATACTGATTCGGGGAATCTATCCGGAGGCTTCGTCTCTCGTGGAATTAAATGGAGACACAACCCTCCGACTGGTAGTAACTTTGGTGGACTTTACGAATCTGTGATTAAATCTGCTAAACTACACTTAAAACGTGCCGTTGGTACTAGGGCTCTATCTTTTGAAGAACTCGGTACGGTTCTCTGCCGAGCTGAAGCTGTGCTCAACTCAAGGCCCCTCTGTGCTTTGTCGAGTGATCCTAACGAGTTTGAGGTTCTAACTCCTTCACACTTCCTCATAGGTAGGGAACTCTTATCGGTTCCAGAGCACGACTTAACGGATTTGTCTGGTTCTAGACTGAATCGTTGGCAGCTTGTCCAACAAATGTCACAACAATTCTGGAAACTTTGGAGACAAGACTACTTGCATACATTGCAACAACGGCAAAAGTGGTTTACCAACTGTCGAAATCTCAATATCGGTGATCTTGTACTTTTGAATTCTGATGCACCATCGCTTCAGTGGGTTTTAGCTCGAGTTTCCAAATTGCATAGTGGACCGGACGGGGTCGTGCGCGTAATAAGTGTACGCACTGCCAATAACCACCAGTTTACTCGTCCTGTTTCAAAAGTGAGTCCTCTCCCGTTGGATCAGGACTCAGAATAATTCTTTATTGTATAATTCTAACCGTCATTATGTAAATTCTTGTTTATGTATGACTTCCTATTATTTTCTATTCTACTATAAAATACAGTCCACTTGCTATACTATATTTATCTATATGAATCAAATACTTTCAACACACAACACACATCAATTCTTATAGTTAATTGCATAATTCAAGATTCAACAAATTCAAACCTCACTTATCCTGGTATCGTAACTGGGAAATCCTTGCGGATTTCGGTGGGGGGAAATGTTGGGTTAATTTCTTACTGGCTTGATTTGAAACGAACCATCTTTCCCGCCTCAACGCGCTCAACCAATCAGACGCGCGGAAATCTGCCAGCGCTCGGAACGAATGAGCGCATGCGCTGCCTTGAGAGACATCTTGAAGAAAACGCGTGCGCGGCTCCGTAAAATAATAAGAAAACTCTGAAAATTACTAATTATAAACTATGAAAACTGTCTAATCCTCTTGTGCTAAGTGCTGTGAACCTCTGTTAATGGATTCCTAGTCCCGGGACAACGCAAAGCGGTGAAAAGACGTCGGTAAGTTTCTTCTATATATCAAGCCAGCGTTTTGTTCCTAGAACCAAAATTTAAAGCTATCGAACCACACAGTTGGTATATAGTAGGTATCAGGTACCTATGTGTGTGTTACGTAAGTAAATTTGTAAAGTATTCTATCATACGGAATAATAAAACTATTTTACAAAATAATGTTTTGTTTAATTTGTCTTCAGCTATTGTGACAACCCTATCAAAATAGGTAACTATTTTGACGTTCTTAAGAAGCTGTGCAAGTCCTAGAAACACAAGAAGAGGATGCGTTTCATGAAGTCAAAGATAAGCAACAGTGCCCCACAAAAGTTAGTTAAAATTATTCACTTCAAACGTTACATACACATAGCACTATCATCCGAAATCCTACTTTCAAATGTTTTATTAGCTATAACCTTTTTAAGAACTAATCTAACTATCTATTATTCGAGATTTCCCGATATTTTGTGTTTTTTATTTGATAACCAGTTTTTAGTTGTTATATAATATGAATGCTTGGCTAAATGCTGGTCCTGCTCCACAACCATAGGGGCAAACGAATTGATTCCCATGTTAATGTATTGTAGAAGCTGCAGAAGATTGTAAAAATATCCTTGCATTGTATAGACCAGCTCTTAGTATTATATAATTGCACAGCACATGTGTGAGTACTTTGTACTGTTCAGCTACCATTTACATTTATTATTTATCTTTCATTGACTTGAATATGCCTTGGTGGCTGAGAGAATGTCATGCTCACTCAAATGTCTCGCTGATGGTGGCGGGTGTGTCGGGTTATTTAGTTCCCTTAAATATGGTCGAGTTGAATGGTGCCGATACATACGTCATGTTCGTGAACGGGCGCTGTCAGTTGGTTCAGGTTCAGACTGGTCATCTCTTAGCTGCCACGGTTCGATCTTTTTAATTACTTTATTTCTATTTTTTTTCTTTTACTCTGGACGCTCTTAATGTGCACGTCTTTCTACATCGTTCTCACATATATGTATAATCTCAACATGAATGATGTAACCAACATTTTGTAATAATATTTCGATTTAAAAGAGTGTCCATGGAGTTTCTTGCCCGTTCTTCTCCATAGAGATCTACGTTAGGGAATGGGCAACTACAGAGTACTGTAGTTGCCCATTCCCTAACGTAGATCTCTATCACAGTCACAGTCACAGTCTAGTCACAGTCACAAGGCATAATAATAACTTGAGAAAGTATTCTCAAGTTATTATGCCTTGTGACTGTGACTGTAGCTTTGCTTTTTACTATTTTCGAAATTCAAAAGTGCCGTAATGTTCTAATTGTAATAAATGATTTGAGTTTGAGTATAAACATGAATTTCAGCCTGGCGGAATTTAGTGGATTTTTATGATGTTTTATGGATTAACAATATTTAAGTGAATGTATTTTTTGTCACATCTCAATATTGAACTAATAAGATTCATTCTGAGTAATTCTGAGGCTTTTTATTTGACATCATTCTGAAAAAAAAAACGTCTCCGAGACGAATCCTAACCCGATATAATAATGCTTTTTTGAAAACACGTTCGGATATACATGTAAAATAAGTGCCCTAGCGTTTATATTTCTTTTATATAGTTATAATATTTCAATTACCCGTCGAAATTGAAACACAGTATGATTACAGACACTTTCCACCGTCAGTTTAACCACAGATTGCACATTTGCTACGACGTAGCCGATCGCTACGCCCGCTACGACGTCGTAGCCACTACCGCTACGCGTCAAGTCTTGAACATCGCTACATCGGACATGAATATTACAATAACATTGTGTTTGTAGTTGGAAGTGGTTATAACGATTTAAGAGAATAGCTCGCTAGCTCATTTTCTACCAGTCAACCTTTGGGTGATGCATAGACAAGCAGTGGTAGGTGTACATCTGAAAATAATTTAAATAACGAATACTACGAAATATTAAAAGGATAATTTTATAAAATACTATAACTTTATGTGTGTGTTTGTGTGTGTGTGTGCGGATACTTTTGAGGCTGCCATGGCGATGTAGTGCGTCAAAAATGTTTGCGGAAAGGCATATAAATGGTTTTGCATGCGAAAGAGAAGCCCTTCCCTGCTCGCTTGTCTTTGTAGCAGTACCAACAGTATGTTGAGTTTATTCGCAGATAGATGGGAGTCTCCAATGCTGCGACATTGGATGATACTCCACACTTATTAAAACTTGTATGTCTACTAACACTAGTATCTAAGACCACTATTACTAACACTATGGGCGTAGTGCTATAATAATAATAATATGTACGAAACGATCCGACACATTATTTCTGGGTGTTCTAGTCTGGCTAACGGAGAGTACTTGCATAGACACAACCTTGTTGCCAGGATTATCCACCAGCAACTTGCTTTGAAGTACAATCTTGTGGAATCAGAAGTGCCATACTATAAGTATGCGCCCGACCCAGTTCTCGATAATGGTATTATCAAGTAGTATTGGGATCGACCTATCACCACTGACAGGTCTGTTGTTACCAATAGGCCTGACATTGTGGTGATAGATCGATTGGAGCGTCGCACAATGATTGTTGATATAACGGTCCCGCATGACGGGAACCTCGTGAAAGCAGAGAAAGATAAACAATTCAAATATCTAGATCTGGCTCGCGAGATTGTCGACATGTGGGACGTGAGTACAGCAGTCATTGTGCTGATAGTCGTGTCGGCCAATGGCTTAATAGCCAAGAGCCTCGACCAACATCTTAGGAGGCTCTCGCTAGGCAGCTGGATCATGCTACATCACTCTAATACAAGGGCTTGATTTAGAAAGCAGTACTTCTGGACACGGCACGTATTGTTAGGAGGTTCCTTTCTCAAGAGCCCTGACCACCGGCAGCTCGGACCCTGTTCCCAGCGCTGGTGGGCTACAATTTTTTATATTTTTAAATGTTTTTTATAGTGTTTTATATAGAAATATTTAAAAATGTAAAAAATATGTAAAATAATGAATAAAGGAAATAATATGTAAATAACAATATATACACTGATATACTAACATACAAAGATAAACAGTGGGGAAAACATTAACGACTTACCACTGGCCTGCAATTTGCAAAAAAGTAACTACTACTAAAGTAACGGCTACCCTGGAGCATAAGGGACCACCTTAAAGCCGAAACTTCAGGTGAGGAATATAATTGTTGGACGCCAGTAAGAAAATTCTGGCGCCCACCATGGGACCCAACTTGTCCTCCTTTTTTTAAGAAAATTCTGCTAGAGAAACGAAGAAGAATAGTTTTATATCACACTAGCGGACGTCATGCGGTTTCACCCGTGTAGTTCCCATTACCGTGGGAGTACCGGGATAAAATATGAGGTTTGAGATGTCTTTATTTCCCATAAGAAGAAATTTCACTTACATGAGAAATATTAACTAGTTAAAAACAAAACATGGTTTTTACGTACAGTTTTGACAAAATAATTACAAACTTAAGTACTTACAAAATATTTTAAAAGTGTAAGGTACTCGGTAAAAAATTTAACCCAGCCAAAATGTAAACATACACGGAACGCGCGCAACTAGATGCGTTATGAAATGTACTAAGCTGCATGTATAAGATGAGTGCAGGTGGGGGGGGGGGGTGGCGACCGCGAACCGGACGACGTTGCGTTGGAAGGCCTCCCACTTGGTGGACCGATGACCTGGTGAAGGTTGCGGGAATCCGCTGGATGCGAGTCGCACGGGACCGGTCAATGTGGCGACACTTGGGGGAGGCCTATGTCCAGCAGTGGACGTCTTTCGGCTGAAATGATGATGATGATGATGAGGTGGGGGGTTCCCACAGCTGGGATACTGACCTCAGCTCTATGAGACAAAGACGTTATTTTCTCTAAAACATAATCTTTAATATTTTCAGGTCCAGTTTTCCGAGCGTTCTTCACTACAAAGATGGTGTCTACCGTTGCTAGGCGCAGTCTTCGCAGGAAATCCAGAAAGAAACAAGGAAGCCGTTTATTGGGCATACCAGTATGTATATTATATGACTCACTGTTTTCCTATACAGGGTGTAAAAAACCTCTTACTGAAGCCGAAAGGCACTTGTTCTCCCCGTCATAGCGATCATTTTTTTGTTCTACACCATACCCAAGTTTTAACTTTTTAACAAGTTTTTTTTTAAATACTAGTTTTTAATAGAAGATTTTTAAACACCTCCACGACCCCCGCACTATTCAATCCATCCATCAGCGCAATGTTTTGAGTGCGTTACATTGAGTATTACCCCAAAACATGATTTTTCACCCCAATAAAAAGTCGTTTCCCAGCAATAATTATTGCGTAAAGTTACTTAGTTTGATGTACAGAATGCTTGGTTGACGGCTGATGAGGTTGTTTACACCCTGTATATAAACTATTCATCACTTGTCTGCCTTTTCCCAACTATGTTTGGGGTCGGCTTCGAGTCCAACCGGATGCAGCTGAATAAAAACCAGTATTTTACATAGAGCGACTGCTAGTCCGGCGTCCAGAACCCGGTTAGTTCTGGGTAATACGATATCCTTTGGTAAAACTGGTTGTCTTTTGGGAGACTGTAACCGCTTCACGTGCTTCCCAAGTCACGGAAATAACTGGGTATGTGATGGATGGACGCACATCCACAGACCGGCCGTGGCAAGCGTGGTATAACCTCAAAATCGGCTCATGCGTTTTTAGCCATGAACTCCTCCGTCCTTGAACTTTTAATAAACGGTCAAAGCGTTAATCTTGCGGTAGATTGAGATGGCAATCTTAATTGTGTCCCGGCCCAGAACTGAGCCACTAGTTTGGCGCTTTCGGTAGCGTCCATCAGTTCCTGCAGTGAACAAACAACAGGACACGCAGGACACGATATTAAGTGTCCCATTGTTTTTGGAACAGCACCACATCTAAATTTTTTTAGCTGTTAACAAAAGATGTGTTATTTTCGACTGCTGATCACTCATTTATTTTAATTACAGAGGTTGACGTATGAAGAAATAGATGGTTATGAGTTTGCAGATAAATTGATAACGAAAGTGCCAGAAAATAAGCGAGCAATGATGGAAGCGTTCTTGAGAATACTGTTAAATGTGATACCGAAGAGAGATTTATGTGGTCTGGCCTCAGCGGGATTTATGAGCCATGGAAAGTATGCGTTAGTAAGGAATTTAGTTTTAACATTTAAAGTTGTATCAGAGAAACAATACAGTTTTTAGATCTCGTTGTGATTAGTAGAGACCGGATAGGTAGTAACATAAACCGTCGAATAAACGACAAGTTAATATTAAAATGTGTTTTATTTACCACTATCTTAACGTCTGGGTTTGTAAGTGGTTGGATATAAAAGTAAGGTAAAGACAAAAGAAACTATAGACGAATTATCACTGTGTGAAAGGTGAAATGGCTGCAAAGGGCTACGACTAATAGATAATTATGGAAGATGGAGTCATGGTGCACAGACACCAAATAAATGAGGGATTTTCTTTTTCAACTCTTCCCTAGTCGCTGGATAGATGGCGCTGAACTTGGTAAGTTACTGCAAGGAACGGAACGTCACATTATTTCACTTGGGTGTAATGGTTATATTCGGACGCATAAGCAAAAGAAAGTGTCAGTCAACGAGCGTATGTGACGTGACGTATTGTTTTTTTTTCCAAGCGTTTTGTCTTTGGCACCTAGTAACGTAGTCAGTTCAACGCCATCTACCGAGTTCTTGGTTTTTTTTTTAATACTCAAAAAGAAAACCTCTCATTGAGATAAGAGCAGGAGAATGGTGAATGCTGGAACACACTGAGGACGAGATTAAATGTCGTGAAATAGCCTGATCTTTGGCTTAGAATTTATTCAGTCACTGTCGCACTACTGTCGACCTACAAGTGCAAGAAAGAGACGGAATCATCCAAATCACCGTATGGGCCCAGCTAATGCAGTTGTGCACCATCGTCTACCACTGCATGGCCTAACATAATGTGGAGGAACAAATGTCAAACGCGACCTCAATATCGTTGTCATATTTTTATGTGGTCATACCAATCATAGTCAAAACTTAAATAAGTAATTTCATTGCAAAACATAATTTGACTGTTGCAACACAAATGATTTTTCTGTGAGGCAACTCAGTAGACTTTTTACAGTTGCAACATTTAGTACTGCATTGCAGATACATTGGAAGACAAAGGAAGATTGTGACCTGCGCAGTGAAGTTTAGATTGAAGAATGAATGACTGACTGATGACCGCATGAATGAATGTTTGAAGGTTCTCGTGTTCTAGTTTTCCATAGGTCCGTTTTCAGTCACCCTTGGGCGTCACCCTAAAGAACCACTAAAGGATTTTGGAATGCTTTGTATAACGCAGTGAGTTGAATTTCCAAAAGCAACTTTCAAAACGGGCTTGTATGTATTTATGTAGTACATTCAGAGTTCAGAGTTTATTTATTTGTTAGAAACATGAGTATGCACACACAAAGCATGCAAGATGTTAAGTACAATGCAGAAAGGATCACAGTCATGTTTTACCTTTATATTAAAAAGCGTATTATATAATAAAATTTGATCAATTGTTTCATTAATTTTAACTATCAATATTTATAATAAAATACAATTATTTGTTTTTTTTTTAGATTACAATAAATTACATTTGAACAATAAATTGCATAATATAGGTACAGCATACAACATTAGCAATTCAAACATCAATTAAATTAAATTATTAGAATAAAAAATTATAGTCAAAATCAATTTAAATGTCAAAATAAGAAAATATTATAGTCAAAATCAAATAAAATGTCAAAATAAGGTCAACAGAACCAAAACTTCGCCCCCACACTAGAATTTACATTGGAATGAGTATGTTTTCTCCATTAGAAACTCAGCAATACTATAAAAAAAGACATTTCCAGAATGGGACCTGCACACTGAATTTGCGTGCCCCGTGTGGAGCCGTTCAGCCCATGTAAAGTTAGTGGATACAGCTCTGAACGAAACGTGCCGGATTATCACTGGTTGCCTTAAACCAACCCCGGTACAGATGCTGTACCCACTGGCAGGAATAGCGCCACCAGAGGTTCGCAGAACAGTGCCAAGCTCTAGCGAAAGAGCCAAAATGGCTTCTGACACACGACACCCTTTACACCTAAATACCCTCGTGTCGCAAAGGCTGAAAAGCCGAAACAGCTTTCTGAAGTGTGTCACCCCACTCAATGGCGAGCGCTCCACGGAAAGACTAAAGCTGTGGCGAGGCATGCTTACCAATCCTATTCGTTCCACCTGCTGAAAATCTCCCACCTGGACATGAGTTGCCATGGCTGACCTGGAAGTCTTTAAATAGATTCCGGACCCAGGTTGGTCGCAGCAAGGAAAACCTGCTCAGGTGGAGATTCATTAATGAATCTGCCCTGGAGTGTAAATGTGGTGCTGTTCCACAAACGATGGGGCACATAATATCGTGTCCTGCGTGTCCTTTTGTTTGTTCACTGCAGGAACTGATGGACGCTACCGAAAGCGCCAAACTAGTCGCTCAGTTCTGGGCCGACACAATTTATATTGCCATCGACACGCTAAGAAGAAGAAGAATGGGTGCCTGCACACTGCAGTTTAGAACTTCCTTGAATGTTCTCTTGCAATAATATCGCAGAAGTTTCATATCGTAAGAGAATAAAATATGTATCTCACAGAGTGAGAGTGGTCGGTAGTTGACTTCCATGTTCCAAGAAACGGACAGGAACAAAATGATGAATAAATATTTCATTACAACGGTGAGCTCAGTGGCGGTACCTACATAAAATCCCAAAAGCTGCCAATATAATTTATAGTACTCTACTTTTTTTATTTTTTTTCCTATAAGTATTTTTATTTAAATAATAGAAGCGTTTTACCTACCAATAAAACGCATATTAATTTACTTACCTTATTCGAAGCTTATTTAATTTGAGATAGGCACTACGTTTCCCGCCATCTATATCCATCTCGTTCCTTCAATATCCGTCTCTTTCTAACCCCACCACCTGGCAGAGTGGGGGCGCACTGAGTGAGCCGCCATCATTTTGCCTCATTGAGTCGAAAATCACCAGGCAGACTTTAAAACATAAGCTTCGAATAAGGTAAGTAAATTAATATGCGTTTTATTGGTAGGTAAAACGCTTCTATTAATTTGACTTGACCGTTATTCGAAGCTTATTTAATTTGAGACCTGTTTGTTATCGCCTGGTGGTGGTGAGTGGTGACACGGACGCCAATGTGAATGACTTGTTCGTAAAATAAGATATTTGTTGGCAACACCAACAAAAGTTTTATTAATATTTGGGTTTGGCAACATTGTAAAAGCAGTTTTTTCGATTCCGTTTCCACGGTGTGCGCGTCCGTACCTATTATAACCTACTAAGTGATTTAAAATACAACTGTACTCTGTGTATTGCTGTGTTGTGAGAAAATAAACTGTGCCCCTCAAGTACTTGACTATCACTGTCTGAGGAAGACAAACCAGCACCTAGCTATCCCCGAGCTGCACATCAAGCTCCAAACAATATTACTGGTTATATTAACCGTTTGTATAAAATAAATGCATCTTGGATTTTTCCTTATTATTAAAGAAAATTAAAATCACATAAGTAATTATGCTATCATGATTTAATTAAGTAATTGTTTTAACTTAATTCTTCTAACTAACAACTTATCAATTGATTAATCATATTGTCAGAATCAACAATATATCAACAACATTACTCAACAGGATTAAATAACATAGTTATAGAGGTACTTGAAGATAAGGGTAGAACTGTCCGTCTATAGAATTTACAAAAAGTATTTTGGGACTTCCAATTGCCTCTCGCGAGAATATCCTCTAAGGGGAAATTGTCTAGCCAGTTTTTTGAGGCAACGGCAGAGCGGAAACTCCCAGGGGTTGCAGTTATACACGCATCTTTAAGTAGAGTCCTAATCCAACCTGATATGATTGTCTTTGAAGCGGCTTTTGCTTCACCTCTTGTGGAAATAAACAGGTTATGGATCTTAGCCGAATCTCTGCGAATTTTTAACAATTCAATTGTTCTATTAACCCAATAAACTGGATCCAAATTATTACTATCTAGATTATTAAACAATTTCCAACCCCATTGCCTGTGATCCGAAGAATCAGTCTTTGAACCAAAAACAGGCCACAAGGTGATAGAGTTATTACTTTGAATACAATGCTCAGAATCAGTTCTTAATAAAGTCAAATCGTGAATTCTTCGACCCGAGCATAAGAGTAATAGTGCTGCAGTGTGTCTTTGCACTTGGAAAATATTGTCATGCGTAAAATTATAACGATTTAGGTATGCAGCTAGGCTATCTATGTTCCAAATTGGTGGTTTAGATTTAACTGGTTTCTCTAACGCTATGGATTTTAAAACCTGTTTTACTAATATATGAGAACTAATTTGGCCAGCAATGTCTGGATTGCAAAGAGTTGAAATTACAGATTTGTGCAACAGAATCGTATTATATGATAAATTATTAACCAAATGAAGGTCCGACAGGAATCTGGCTACTTCTCTACCGCTAGGATTATGAGGATTAATTTGGTGTTGCTCAGACCGGATTAACCATTTTTTCCAAGCAACATCATAAGTTTTTAGTGTGGAGGGCCGCCAAGACTTCTTCAATAGTTTTATTTGGTTATCATTCCAATCTTTTAGGGTCTCTGCCCACCCCCACATTTCCATACCTCGAGAATCATGTCTTGTGTCCTCGGAGGTGGGAGTCCCGTCGACACATCTATTAAGACTTGATCGAGATTCCGAAGTGTGAATGGGGCTGCCAACGCTCGGGCCTTCAGATCTGCCCGCCAATATACTCGGTCCCAATGCGGAACTACTAGCAAGTATATTCCGTGAGCACTGTTCAAATGGGATAGCACTTTGGGAATCAAGTACGGTGGTGGGAAAATCCACGCCAGTTGAAAATTCCACTGTCGGGAGAACGCGTCGTGAAACGACGCTTGGTGATCGTTCAAATCCGGGGACACATAATTCACTACGACGTGTGCTCGACTGGAGGCAAAGAGGTCTATCAGGGGGATGCCCCATTTGGAAAACACTTTCTCTGTGGCTTTGGCTAAGAGATGCCATTCCGGATTGACCCGAAGTCTCGACAAATGGTCCGCATGACCGTTGTACATCCCGGGAATATGAAAAATATTCACGTGAATTTGGTATTCTTCCAGAATTTGAAAAACTTGGTATGTTAGATCCATCAGTGGTGTGGATCTCGTGCCCCCTTCGTGTCGGAGATATGCGATAACAGTTTTGTTGTCGCATTGAATTAGAACTGTACTCCGGAGCAGGAGCTGACAATGATCTTGTAACACCTTTAGGATGGCGAGCATTTCTTTCTGGTTGCAATGTAACAGTTTTTCGTGATCTGCCCACAACCCTGTCAACGACAGATTGTCTAATCGAGCTCCCCATGCTATATCGGAGGCATCGGTTGTTAGGTAATGGGTTGGTGGGGGTACATGAATGGCTGAAGGGCGTTTGCAGTTCTGAAGCCACCATAATATGTTGTCCCTGGCTTGGATAGGAATTGGATGCCATCTCTGGTCTGATCTCAACATTTTGTTGAGGAGGTCCAATAAAGCCCGATAATTGAGTCGGCCCCTTGGGACAGTAAAACTCGCAAAATTCAGGAGTCCAACCAGACTCTGAACCTCCTTGAGCATTGTATGCTCCTTGTCCCGCATTTGGGACAGCTTGGCAATCAGCGATGTCAGCTTCTCCTTGGGGAGTTGCTTTTGATTTGTCCAGGCTTTCCACTGAACGCCCAGATACGCCAATGTTTTTGACGGAGTCAACACAGATTTCTCGTAATTTATGATCCAGCCTAGCGTCTCGAGAGTCTGGATGACAATATTTACATGTTCCCTTAGGCTTTCCTCGCGTTGATGAGCAATCAGGAAGTCGTCCAAATACACCAGTATTCGTATTCCTCGTTTTCTGAGCATTTGGGCAATCCAATTCGTCACTGATGCGAAAGTTTGGGTGCAGTACTTAGACCAAAGGGTAAACATGTCATTTCCAATAGCTCTTTTCGATAGACTAGGCGTAGGAATCTTCTGTGGCTGCGAGCTACTCGAACGTGAAAGTACGCTTGCGAGAGATCTATTTTGCACAGCCAGTCTCTTTGCTGTAGGAAGTCTGCACACGAGAAACATTCACTAATTTGAATTTTGTCGTTATGACGTATTGATTGAGGGCCCTCAGGTTGAAAATGGGCCGAGCAGAGCCGTCGCTCTTGAGAACTAAAAACATTGATGAGAGGAAACTTGGAGATAGATGTGCTCGTTCGAAGACCCCTTGATCCTTCATTTTGTCGATGACAGTGGTCATCTCTACTGAGCAAGGAACTATCATACCTTTTTTTATGTTCCTTGGATGGATCATTGGAGGCCTTTGACGAAAGGGAATGTGATACCCCGATATCATCCTGAGAATTACATTTGGAGCTCCAAATTGTTCCCACTGAGTTAAAAAATTTGCTAGACGGCCTGCTTTGAACTGCATCATGTCAATATTTTCGACGTTTGACGTCTCTATTGTTGTTGGGCGGAGACGGTGCTCGTTTCTGCCCAGATTTGGATTGATTTCGGTGCTTGGGGTGATTTCTCGAAGAACCCCGTCCACGAAAAAGCCCCCGATTATTCGGTGCGCCCGAATGAGAGCCATGTCCATGATAGTGCGAGTTATAACCACCCTGCGGGGGTGGTGCAGTTTGACAACAGCCTTGCACATAGCATGACCCATGTTGGTAACCCTGCGAGGGTCTTTTTCGGGTTGCGTACTCCTGCGAGGAGACGCTAGTCTTGTGTGTCTCTACCTGCGAGGTAGGGTTTTTTAGACTTCTTTAGCGGCCAAAAACATTTACGCACTCCACCCGCTTTTTCTAACGTGGCTGTAAATTTTTCAGCGTTGAACAAGTTTGTGCATGTAGGAGGAATCTTCCTAAGCGTAGATTTCACCAATGGCTCCTTTACCTGTTTGATTACACAGTCTCGGCGCATTTGCAATATCTCTGCGCGATGGCCACAAACAAGCTGTAACAAATCTGAGGAGGTTGTTTGAAAATCACCGCAATTTATAAGTTCTGTTAACTTATTATTAATAACCTCATAATCTGGGGTAAAATCTTTAGACCACTGGGCAAAATCAAGCAGTACCTTCTCAAGCGACTCTTTCTGCTTTAAAATGCACATTGTTAAGGCAGCAAAGGCTTTATCAGCGTATATCAAGTGGCGGGGAGACTGGAAGGCTGCAACTTCTTCATTTATCTCAATATCCGTAAAACCCGGTTTGTGATTATACGCTTTTTGAGTTTCAGAATATCTGATTTCGTTCCAATTACTAGTATCCCAATGTTGAAGATCACATAGTAGTTTTAAATGGAGTTCAGAACTCTTGGGCATAGAAGGTTCTTTTAATTTAGTTTGAATATTAAAAATAACTTCATTAGGCACGTCGTTAATCGACGCGTTATCACCTAATTCTTCGTAAAGATTACGACTAACACCCGAAATTATAGACATGGAATCGTTATAGTTGTGATCACTATTTTGAACTTGATGCTCATTATCACGAGCATACAAAGATTTACGAAGATCACGTACCTCCTTTGATAATTTTCGATACTCCTGTTTCGAATGTCTTCGTTTTCTCCCCCTCCTCTTTTTTTCATGATGACTCCGTCGACGCTTTGGGGAACTTGATGAAGACGAAGATGAAGAACTGCTGTTGGAACTATTACTGCTTAAATTTGAGCTCCTAGGCCGTAACTTACGCTGCATACCAGATGGTCCTGGTAATGGTTCGGTCGCTTCATTTTGTACAGTATAATTATTACCATCAGCCATTCTAAAACAGGAGGGAGGCTTTAGAACTACACTAACGGTGTAAGTCGTTAAATATAAAGTTCAAATAAAAAGTACGTGACTACTACTACTCACACAGTTTGAGCAAATAAAAATATACGCTCTAAAAAGCCGATGAAAAAATCTTATACGAACGGAAAAAAATAAAATAAACCGTTAATAAAAAACATGCGATTACGCACTGAGTACAGACATACTATTTATCTAGTTTAAAACTGTACAATATAATGTAGGTATTGTACTTTAATTTTACACCACAGATCTCTAAAAAGTATGACTGCGTTATAATATCAACTTAAAATTACTCACGCGTAGTTTTGTGGGTATTTTTATTAGCGCCCCAATAACACTGTTATGCACCACACACGTAGGACACAAAAACAATTTTTCGAAATTCAAAAATTTAACACACTTATTATTTTAAAATAATTTTAAATATTGTGGTAACGTTATTGTTAGCACAACCGTACGCGGCGGGAAACAAAACGCCAATGAGGCAAAATGATGGCGGCTCACTCAGTGCGCCCCAACTCTGCCAGGTGGTGGGGTTAGAAAGAGACGGATATAGAAGGAACGAGATGGATATAGATGGCGGGAAACGTAGTGCCTATCTCAAATTAAATAAGCTTCGAATAACGGTCAAGTCAATTTAATAAGACTACTTTTATACAAACTATAACTCTAAATAATAATAAAATATGTACAAGTAACAAAACGGTTACAGGGCGTCAAAAAATTCATCCACATCGCTGTCAACAGGAAAAGTGCCCAGAAGGCTGGCAGCATTCCCACGTTGGATGGCAAATATACTGAGGCTTTGGCCAAAAAATAGGCCCACCCTCTGGTCACGTGAAAAGTCGACCAACCGCTTGGCGATTTCTCGAAATACTAGGTGGGCACTCGGACCCCATGGCCCTAGTGTTTTAACCCCAAACGGCTCAAACACATAATTACCAATTAAATTATTATATTTGCGCCCTTTGTACTCTACTTAATTAAAACGTTTCTGGAGTGTTTGTTTTCACTATATGCTTTTCCTAGCTTGTTTTTATGGTGACCCATAGGCACCCCACTACTCATTAATCTATGTAAAGAATTGGGCCTTCGGTACATTCTTGTTGCATGGAACAAATATAATAGGCATGACGACAGTATCAAAAATTGCAAATCTATTTAGTCCGTCAGTTACAGTAATGGAAATTAATGGGCACGTATTTTTTGTTTTTGTAAATTAATGAATATTGACAAAGATAAAACGCATCAAAACTCGGAAGTGGGGGCTCGTGATGTCAGAACTAGCTAAAAATTATACGTAGGCGTGACGTAATGAGAATTTTAAAAGCGTCATATCTTCGTCAATTTTGGTTTACGTAACAAAAGAAAAAACACGGGTCAAATATTTTTTGATAATCTAACTGACGGACTAATTAGATTTTTTTGTGGTCTCGCCTATTACTGCATCGTATACCACACTTTCAACTTTGAGAAACACCATCCTTATAGCTAAAAGTAGATATATCTCACACCGATGTATTGATCGTGACCTGCGCAGTGGAACTAGAGTTCTAGACTAGACATTCTTTGTTCAATGCCGCAGTGCGCCACCCGCCGTCTGCCGTACATGACGTGTTAGTGCTTCGAACCAACGAACGAGCGCGGAGTAGTCCCCGATGGTTCGGAGGATCAGCTGTGCAGACCTAGATTAAGGAACATCGCAAAGAGACAGATGAAGGTGGGTTTTGCTGTTCCACTGTCTACTCTTTTACTATTTTGGACCGTGTAAGTTGTGACGATATGTGCGTCGAAAGCCACCTATTTCCTACGCGTGGATACTGCCGCATTGCTATGACATCTGCTGTCCGCTGTCGCAACTCGCGGGTCCTTGGAGCGAGGTTCGCAGCGAAACGTTGACCTCAAACTGTGAGGGTCCTAAAACTGCCTATAACGTAACTCTAGATCTAGATTATTTTTTCGGATGGGAAATCATCGAATGACTCCTCGCGCTCTGGGCGGAGCAGGAGGTAGTGTCAGACTTTTACTGACTAAAACCCATCCATGCTCCTTCATCGCCCTTTGTGTTCCGGGGCCACGGTATCTCTTTCGAACAGTCCCGCAGCCCCGGCAGGCTTCGGTCCTTGCGGACCCCTTCCTTATTGCTGACTCTCTTTGAGGCGCGCGTGGAACTCGAACGCGCCGTCGACATGGCCTGTCGTCATGAGACGGACGGACGGCAAGCTAGCTCATAGCTCACCGTCCACAGGCCCGCGCCTACGGTGGCCGGAAGCCACCACGTGGCCCCCGACGCCCGGAGCGTCTCACGCGGCAGCCGGGACGTAGGGATCTCTCCCTCTCACGTTCCGCCACCTCCTTGGGGTATGGAGGCCCTGGGCCAAACAAAAGTGGACGCGGTATTATTTTTTGGAACAGACGAAAAAAATATGTATTCAAGGTGCAACATAGACTTAACCGTATAACCTCGTATGTGGTGTCTCGGTCTTATGTATAAAAAAAACAAGTTTTGGAGACCTCTTCCTTGTGGAGGCCCGGGGCAAGTGCCCCTGTTGCCCTGCCCTAAATCTCTTCATCTCCCCTTCTTAAAATTTCAACTAATATTCTGACATTGTTAAGAACATTTTTGCTAAATACTTTACTTTATTTTTTCAGGTTCCTGGTGTACAAGCATCGTCTTCGAAAGCGGCTGATGTATCCCTTGGGGCGCAGTCAGCATGGTGGGCTGGTCCGTCAAGATGCCAATGGCGCGTCGTGCTTTGAAAACTTTCAATAGTGGCTAGGTAGGTGTTTCAATGTTTCTATTTTATTTGAAAGCCAACTTTAGGATTTTCGCCATCACTGGAAACGTGATACGCTGACTATTTGCAAAGATGTTTAGCAGAAATCGAGAAGCACAGTGCTGGCCGATTAGGCTGCGTTTGAAGAAGGTTCATGTCCAGCAACCCAGGATGTCATGGACAGTACCTAGATTACCGAAACACTTTGCCCAAGCTGTGGCGAACCACCTATTTAACTGCTTTTTTCAAACAATTTTCTGAGACAATTTAATTATAATTTTTATAATATTTAATTTTTATCTCAATTTTCAGGTCCCAGTGCAGTGGGTGCAGTGGGCTCGTCAGAGCAGCCGCATCTACAACAACACGTATGAACTACGCCTCATCTAAGGTCTACATCCTACATCGTGCAAGCAGTAGCCCATCAGACACAACCCCGGTCTGATCGACGGATCCCCCCTTATCAATAAAGGATGAGGGACTTACACTGCTCTTCATACCTCTGTATAACGATGGGGTGCAAGTGGCTCTACCACCTGCAGAGCCAAAGTCAACCTCACCTGCCCGCGGTGCACCCTGCTGACAACTAACGAGGCTCTGGCCGATCCTGGTCTTCTCTGAGATGGGGAGATCAGGGGTTACTATATATTAATAAGTTAAGGCACTTAGTAATCGGCACTTGAATATGATGGGTACATATTATAATATTAGTATAAGTTTAGGTTAAGTTCTTATGGAGTTTAACAACAATAAATAACTATCGCATCAATAAATACATCATAAAAATAATAATAAATTGTGTAACCAAATGTGTCGTTTTATTTTGTCAAAATCCTAGACATTCATGGACAGTCTTTGGTCTGAAATGAAAAGTTTTGGCCGTCTGGCGCGGGGGCGGCAAGATGGACAAACGACATGGATCAGCTTTGTCCACAACATCGCCAAAAAAACGTGGAACTCGCACAAGCAAAGAGAGGCCTATACCCAGCAGTGGGTGAAGTCAGGCTGTGGATGATGATGACGACTGTTCTCGTGGTCCTATGATGCAACTGAAGGGATTTCGTACTGCTGGGGAGAAACTTACAAGATTACCACTGCTCTTAGAACGGTGAAGGAAAATATTTTGAGGAATCCCGCATGTCTTAAAACCAAAAAAGCGAAAACAATGACATTTAGCAACCCGCATTGGGCGGGCGATGGTACTACTGGAATTCAAGGTCGCTCAGCCAGCTATAAGCAAGCTGAACTGGCAATGGGGTGGCCCTATTAGCTAGGTTGTGTAGGTAGGGTAGACATGTTCTTGAGTGGAGACTGCGAATCGGCAAGCGTAAGGTGGGACCCTCAGGCTCGGCGGAGCGACGATCTTCGCAGGGTAGCTGGTAGCAACTGGATGAGAGTTGCTGAAAATGGAGTTGAGTAGCGTGCGATTGAGGAGACCTATGTCCAGCAGTCAACTGCTGTAGGCTGATGATGATGATTATGGGCCGGCATTATGGATGGCTGGCTGCCTCTGCCACAGAACTTTTTCATGAAAAAGTTATTCAAAAAATCATCAATACAACCCTCTAAGTTCATTTAATTCTATAATCTTATAAAATTAACTAAGAGGGTTGTTTTGGCGATTTTAATGATTATAACATTTGTGTTACGGTCGAGAATCATATTAACGTAAAATTATGGATTTGAATGTGGGTGGGTGTTACAGTAGAGGAACCAAGGAAACGATGGGTGAACTGTGTGAAGGCCCCAAATAAATTGGGATAGGGGCAAGCGAATGATGATAGATTTATTAGTCAACATTGCAAAATGTTTGATGGCAATTAGTGACGTTGTCAATAGGGATGATGACTGACTAAAAAAAATATGATTCTGTTTAGTTCGATTATCGAATAATATTGGTTACGTGTTTTTTGTTTTATCAAATTTACAAAGATAAAACGTGTCAAAGATCATGAGTAGGGGCTTGTGACGTCACATTTGAGTAAAAAATGTACTCAAATGTGTCGTCACACGAGTTTTCGACAAACTGTATCGTCTTCATTTTTTGTTTACGTGAAAAAAGAAAAAATATGGGTCCAATATTTTTTGGAAATCTATCTGACGGACTAATTAGATTTTTTTTGTCATCTACCCTATTCTAAAAATAAGTCAAATTGAAAGAATCCTAATCTTAATACAAAAATCTGTTAATTCATGTTGCACATTTCATGCAGGAACTTCAACACTCCAAGATAGTTTTACACGACTGAGCAAACACTTAATTAAACTAGTAACATTCACACACAAGTAGTTTTAGCTTTGCAACATTCTGATAAAAGAAACGTAAAATTTTAGCATTCTCAAATTTCTACGTTGCACAGCTGCAGAAGTCCAATAAGTACTTATAAATATAATTTAAGATAAAAACCTTTCAAACATTTCGACTTTAATTTATTATTATTCTGGCAAGACAGCAAACATTTTAGGTTTGCAATATTCTTCGTATCAAAATGCAGTAGGGTGTGGTTCCAAAACAAAATAGCATCGCTTCTATGCACCCCTCGCTCGCACTACTGGCAATCTGAAACGCAACCTTTCTAACTCACATGATATTTCATGAGTAAGAAAGAAACGAAAATATTTAAGTAACTCTTCTAAAGAATCCCGTAATACTCTGAAGTTGAAACCCGCGAAATTGAAATTTTCTGATCATATTTTTCCAAATAACGGCTTTTTATAAGGTTTCTTTACCATAATAATGTTATTAAAATCTACCTCAGTAGTGTGACTCAGTAATTTTAACTAATTTGATATATATAGATCCTGAAACAGAGAAGCAATTTGCTAAAAAAAACTCAGACATTTTGGATTTCGCGGGGTACTTAGGTATTTGCCCTAACCACCGCCAGGTGGTGCTGTCGGTCAAGAACAAGTTTTTATTTTTCATAATAAGTCCCCCTAGCCATCACCCTCTTTAGCGTCCAGATAGTTATGATGATGTTGGCATCGTGACATTGTAGTAGCACTGCAGAAGGTCCATGTGTCTCAGTTTGTGAGAACAAGAGGGCCTAAACCAGTGCCGATCGCTTACCAAGCGTTTCGTATTACTAAACAAATTTCAACAGGATTGTGTGTCATGATATACATATTTTTCCAGTTACGGTCACAAACTCAGAATAATTGTTGGGCGCCAGTAAGAAAATATTGGCGCCCACCCTGGGACTAATTACTAGACTATTTTTTTAATTAGGACAGTGGACAACATTATTATTATATTATTTTATGTATGAAGAAGAAGTGTAGACCATGCCATGAAATGGGCGTAATTTCCTGCTGCTATTTCAATTCCAATTTTTGTTCTACTTGAAATTGGATCCTTCAGCCTTTTGCTATTCAGTGGGATAAAAATCTCCCAATTTATGGCTTTTCTGAATATTTTTATTACGTGCCATAAATATTACTGCCTCCTTTATCACACGTATTGATCGTTTCCCGGGACCTGCGTAGTGCAACACGTCTAGTGCTCCCGGCTGCTGTTCCCGCATTGCGGCACCCGCCCTCTTCAGTGCAAGACCTGTGATTTAGTTCTGGTTTGACTTTCCATACTGGTCCTGTGAGGCGTTTCCTGAAAACCTGTTTGCAGGTGTATAGTTGTGTGTATCTTAGGATCAGAGACTATAAGGTTAGTCATCATTCTTTATATTTAAATTTAGAGTTAGAGTACATCGCATTTCATAATCTGGTGGGTTTTTTTTTACTTTTCGTGTCAGTTTGCAATGGATGCAACTGCATCAGTAGTTTTAACAATGAATAGTGATTAGTATATAGTATATATATTAGTAACAAAGAAAAATAATAATAATCGATGGGTCATTAAAGATCTTGTCCTGCGTGTCCTGTTGTAACTTGGACGCTACTAAAGACGCCTAACATCACACACCATCGATACGCTAAGAAAAAGAATGAATATCGTTTATATTATTGTTTTTTTGGAGCCAATCCAAATATGGCTTAAAAGCTTTGGCGAGCATATGTCAATACTATTTATTTTTGGAACCCCGTGGAAGGGAGAGAGAGGAGGGCAGACGTAAGGGGGGCGGGAAGACTTTAAAAGCTTACAGTAATAGCTCCCTCATGTGGAGCTCAGCTTGAATTAGTGATTAATGTAGAAATAAAATAGCATTAGACGTTAAACCAGATAGTCTTGCAGTTGCCAACACAACGGTTAAGCATAATGTTCCGAGTGCAATCCCTAGATTTGATAAAATGTCAGTTGCTTATTTTGTTACTAAGTCTTTTATAGAAGCCTGGATACCTATTTTATTTTAAACGACCATAGACTCAGTGTGGACAGTGTGACGTAATCATAACATAACATTACGCCTGTAATCTCCGTAGGGTAAGGCAGATGTGTGCCTAATAGTACACTCACATTGCGCCAGTTATATTTTAGTCCCATGTAATAGGGGGCGAGCCTATTGCCATCAACCGGGCACACATGGAGACTCCGTGGCAGCTACTGAGAAATTCCGGATGGAAAATCCAATAACACTTTACCCGACTCAGGAATCGAACCTAGGACCTCATGCTAAGCACTCGCGCTTGCAACCGCCAGCCCAACGAGGCAGTCATAACTGATCAATTTAGGGAAAATAATGAGCGAATGTAAGCAAGCGTTTTATACGAATATCAACATTCTTCTTTGTGTGTCGATGCGATGTTAATACCTACATTATAATAGGCGAGACGACAAATAAAATCTAATTAGTACGTCAGTTAGATTATCAAAAAATATTTGAACCGTGTTTTTTCTTTTGTTACGTAAACCAAAATTGACGAAGATATGACGCTTTTAAAATTCTCAATACGTCATGCCTAGGTATATTTTTTAGCTAATTCTGACGTCACGAGCCCCCGATTCCCGAGTTTTGATGCGTTTTATCTTTGTCAATATTCATTGATTTACAAAAACAAAAAATACGTGTCCATTAATTTCCAATACTCTAACTGACGGACTAAATAGATTTGCCATTTTTTGATACTGTCTTCATGCCTATTACTGAGTTGGTCTAAAATTTAGCCACAAGTTTGGCACTATCACTAGTATTCATTATCATATAAGACCCACTTGTGAGTTCCCACTGGTGGGATAAAGACCTCCCCTCTATGAGATGGAGTGGGATTTTTTTCTGAAATATTCTTGTTATCATTTTCAGGTCCAATCTTCGGAGCACACTTCCTCGTCGAAAAGATGGCTCCTGCACCATCACCAGTCTCTAACGCGAAGGCCCCAAAGAAACAAGCCGCAACACGCCGTGTACGACGCAAGGCGGAAACGATACATGACGTCGCAGTCACCCTCACGCTAGCCATGAAAAATTTGAAAGAAGCCATGCTAAAACTCCCTATGGATTTTGAGTTTGAGGTAGACCTGCCCGAATTTGAGATGGAAATGCCCCAGATTGAGCAAGAAGCCCCCATGCCACTAAGGGAGGTGGACCCGAACAATGCACAAGGAGAAAATTAAGGATGCATGATGTAGGATGCGTTTCCACCGAAGGTTTCAAGGTTTTACCTTCAGGAATTTCACACTAACAGTCACAGAATTTGAGCCTGGTTGTTGGCGATAGGCTCGCTCTCTTTTTATTTCTTCGTCTTATTCAAATTCTTTAATGCACACAAATTTAAAAAATATACACACAAAATTCAAATATATAGCTTATGTACAACGGCGAGCTTAACCCAGAATTGGGTTTTCTTACAGCAAACCTTACTTCTGTTGCGAGATTTGCAGAAGAGGATATACCTATGTGCACAAACAATACAGTTACAAACTTAAAAAAGCTGGAAAATTATCTCTAAATATGTCTAAAATTGATTACTGCTAATATTGAGTAATTTTTTTTTCATGTATTTGTTTCTTCAGGAACACCACTTATAGATATTTACTCAATATTAGCAAGCGGAATTTGGAGTAAAACTTCGAAAATTTTTATCTAAACTAAAAAAAGTATTTAATTAAATGCGACCATACTTAGTTCGTGAAAACTATACCATAAATCTTCTCTTGGTAAATTTCTCAATAAATGTCAAAACGTGAAATACTTTAACTTAATAAATGTCTACTACTGTCTACCTAAGTTTTGTTTCATTTTGAAAAACCCTTTTTTTCCACCTGAATGTCTTCAATGGAGTTCGAGCTACACAGGGCCAGCAATCTCGACAGAGATAACGACATAATCGTTGACTTATGATCGCTAAAATAACAATGAAACTGTTTTCAGTTGCAATAACGATGCTTGCGAGTAAAGCAAGTCTTTACATCCAAGATGCGGTTCTCGCAAGCATCATTAGTGCAAAACAGTGACGTCACAGTTTGCTATTGCCATACAAAATCTATGAGAGAACCGCGTTTTGACAGCTCTTATAAAGTATCTCAATTGATGTCATCTACCCCATTGTCTCGAAATATACCCAAAGCATTAACAGAGAAATACGTCCCTATTCAACTTTTTTAATATGCCCTCGGTCTTAGATGTATGATACAGATTGGTTGAAAATCTATTGATCTAAGAATCTTAAGCTATTCGTTATTTCGGAAAAAAGCCACAAAAAGCAGTAAAGTTTTTAATTTAAAGGCCAACTAAATTGGTCATTCAATAGGCAACCAGTGCTAACATTATCTTTATAGAATCCTAAATAACCAATGAACAGTCACAGTGGCCCACATTAGCCCTGGATCGAGACAACTGGAAGTCATGGGGAGAAGCCTTTGCCCAGCAGTCGGATGACGCAGGCTAACAGTACCTAGTAGTACTAACATCCTAGTATTTTTACCTTTAAAATATTGCTGTACAAAGATCTTTTGGCGCGTGGTTGAATTTGGAACTAATCGCCATGTTGATTTCCAATACAATTTCATGGACATTTCCATTTTACAAATGTATACCAACAGCGCCATCCCGGCAATGCTATTCAATCAATCATCATCATCACCCACAGCCCGAACTCACCCACTGCTGGGTATAGCCCTCTCTTTTCTTGTGCCAATCTCCACGGTCCTGTGCTAACCTCATCCAGGTTTTTCCCCCGATGGCAATTATGTCGTCTGCCCATCTCGCCGACGGACGACCAATCAATAAATAAATAATTTAAAATGTAGGTAGACTAAAACTATTTTTTTTAATATTTGCTAAATTAAAAAATATTGTTTTAGGTTAATTAAGGTCTGTTCTAGACCTTGATTACGCCTGATGGAAAATCCCTTTACAGTAAATAATTATTTAAATAAAAATTAATTGGCAACACACAAGATTTCCAATTTGCCAACATACCGCGAACAAAGAGGCGGCACCCCAGGGCGAGGTCTAAGTCTACCAACATTCAAAATCTGTAAATATTACTGCACGGTTACTTTTGCGAGTGGCCAAAAACAGAACTAACGTCGCCATTATGTTTTTCAATACAATCTCCACAGACAGTTTCTTATACATGTTTACCGACAGCGCCCCTCGCCCAACGTTTTAAGATCCTTGGACCGCTGTATACTTGTATAGCCATATGAAACATCAGAGTATTGATCGTCAACTCGCTACCTGCGCAGCGCGGAAAGGAAATATCTAGACCAGACTTCCATAATGCCCTCAGTACGCCGCCGATGTCCGCCGCGACTAACAAGTTGGCCATTTGAGCCGGGTACTACGTCTCAGGGACCTCAGACTTGGACAAATTAAGGTAGGTGTTTTAGTTTCTCCTGCTTCTTTATGTAATTGTAAGTTATATTTGAAGAATCTTTGTGGCGTGCGTGTAATGGTGAACGAAGTTTTATTCTAGGAGTATGTTAAGATCGTAGCAGGTGGCCTGCTATACCCGGGTACTGCTTACGCCTATGAGAAAGGGGCGTAAGTTTATTTATGTATATATATGTGTGAATGTAGTACTTTTGTAGTAAAATTGTAGACATGCGACATTTACAATTCGCACTATGCCCGCGTGATTGGTAACTCACGCCCTCTCACCGAGGTTCGAGTCCTAGACGATGAGAACGTTGTAGACAGTGCTTATGATAAGAGTCTTGAGAACAGCACAGGCTGGTGGTTTTTTTGTGGCAATGGTCCAAAATAAACTTGAGGGGCCGAGGGGGTGGGAGGGCGTGGGGGCTAGTGCCGCCATTTTGTGTCCGCATTGCAGCAAAGCAGGGCGTAACGTCTTAGGGGTGAATAACTATTATCTATTCACACAAAGGGGTCAATGGGTAGTAATAAATCATTTGACGCCTCCCCTACAATACGCATAATACAATGGGAGCTTTCTAAATTATCATTGTTAACACCGGGGGCCATGAGGGGACGTCCTAGCAGGACATGCACTGATCCTATTGGTGTTGTAACTCAGATAGGTGCTGGTACTCGCCATCGACGTGCGTGTTTGACCAGATGTATGAACGTTGATAAAACAAAAGGAGTATGTTATGATTGTAGCAGTTTCAACTCCGTGAGAAAAAACTGGTTTTAAGTTATGTGTTTTAAATGTTATCGTTATAATGTTTCAGGGCCTTGAAGGATCAGCTGTGTCACCCCTTGTCTGACACTTCACCCCAATTCGGCGTTCGCGACACCTGCTCGTCGCGCTCTGCGGTTTTCTTTTGTGCACTGAGAGCACCCATCGTCTGCCGCACTAGACGGGTGTGATCCTTCCAGCCCCGGCCACCGGGACAAAGGACCTTGCAACTTCACATGGAGGTAAGCGAATTTGGATTTTTGTAATAGGTATTTAGGTAGACTGTTGTTCAAACATTTGACCATCATAGAACATGGTTTTCATTTTATCAATATTGTGAAGAAACGTCAACTTATGGCAAATCATGATTCTCCTGCTCTCCCAATTTACTTGTGGCTGGCGCAGCATATCTTCTTCTTCCATACTTCTCTATTGCTCGGCATCTCAGCAGACACCTCCTTTCTAGCCATATCATCCTTCACACAGTCCATCCATCGTTTCTTTGGTCTTCCTCTACCCATATAGGCGTATAGTAAATACAAGTCAAAATGGCAGACCGTCTTGAGCGTGCACTGCAGTGGGGTATCATTAGGCTGGTATTACTAAGCAAAATAATTAATCAGCAAATAAACTTTATTATTAATTTGTATTTTACAGATCTTTGGTGAACGAACACCGAGGCCTACACATCTGGATGTGGTCATGTCTTCAGTGCAGCACTCTTCAACAACTGTATATGAAGAGTTGGTCCTTCGCGACAGATTCTTCACATCTGCAGCTTTGTACAACACACACAACATAACACAAGGTCAGTGTATGAGCAGTTTTTTCGTTTTCATTATTCTAGCTCAATCACATCTTACAATTTCTATTTCATAGCGTGGTCGCATATCATCACCAGCCTTTTTGAAGGCTGCTTCCAGTCTAATTGGATACAGTTTAGTGATCATACCTAGATCGACGAAGTAGTCATCAGATTTGTACAAAGTGATGAAAAAGTGACCTTTACGAAGATAGTGAGTTGAATTTCTTGAGTGATTGATCCACAACAGCCAACAGCCGAGAGAAATATATAAATATATATCGCTGGACATTACACACAGCGCCATCTAGTGCCACACTAAGTCATTACACAAACATTTGCTCCTACTGGGATTCCCGGGACCCTAAGAAAGTAAGGCAACCTCACTACCGCTGCGCCATTCGGGTCGTCAATAGAAGGACTGAAGGCCCTTGTCCAGCAGTGGGACAGTATAATAGACTATCAATCTGTTTATACACGAAATGACATTAAATAAGTTGTCGTACAAGCTGGCAACTCCATATGTGTCGTATGATAATTGTTAACACACAACTTTTCACATTACAGATCCTGTCTGACAAACTCCTACGTCGATGGGGTGCAAGTGGTTCGAACACTATCTGCGAAGCCAAAGTCAACCTCACCTGCCCGCGGTGCACCCTGCTATTGACTAACGAGGCCCTGGCGAACCCCTGGTCTCCTCAATTTACTAGTTGAGATGACTGGGGCTCCTGTATACATTTCTTTGTTAAAATTGCATAATTATTTTAATATAAAAGAACACTGACAAATTGAAAATGACTAGTAATAATATAGATATTGTAATATTATAGACAAAAATACACTTAGGCTAAGATTAAATATAAGTTAGGATAGGTATTTGGTTTTTTATTTATCTTCATCATCCTATAGACAGACAGATATAGACAGAAGTGTCGAAATACAAGAATTTGTCTGGCATTACGACATCTAAAAACACGACTAATTAATTTTGAGCTTTACAAGATACAATCGACTTTTCTTATTATTAAAGTCGGTTAAAATGTAGCCGGTCTTACCCGGACCATAATAACGAATCGATTGACACCTTTTTCATCAAAATCGGATGAATAGTTTAGCCGCTACGGAGGAACATAATGTATGTAAATACAAATTTACATACATACTATCTCAACGAACGAAATCTTACCACCAATACGGCTCATATACTACATATAACACGGTACATAGACTGCTAAAATCATAACCCTTCCTATTGGCTTTGGAGTAGTCGGGTAAAAAAAATGCTGCGCCAAACCCAAAAAACTTGGGCAGGAGAATGATTTATGTATGAATTATTAGAAACCGGATCTTAGGCGACTTAAATTCTTCGAAATATTTATAACAAGTACTACTATTATGCTATAGATTTTTTTTTTATTATCATCTCCTTTATTCATCTTACGATCTTATTATTTACATTTTTAAATATTTCTTATAAAAAACATATAAAAAAAATAAAAATATAAAACAATAGTAGTCCGCCGGTGTCGGCAGCAGGGTCCAAGCCACTGGTGGTTAGGGATGCAGAGACAGGAACCACCTCACTATGCGAGCCTTATCAATGAGTACTGCCTTCTGAATCAGGCCCTTGATCAATAACCAATGTTATAATTTTTTTTTTTATTATTGATCCATCCAAATCCAACCCACAGTCCGAGGGAGGTGATTCTGATGGTTTATTCTGAACCTGACCCAAAATCCTAACCCGGTCGCGGGTTAGGTTAGGAACTTTAAAAAAAAGAAAGAAAATGTTCCGAACGTAACCCTCTTCCTAAATTAACCCGACATATCGTTCCTATACTAACCCGAATTGCGAAATAGATAGGTTTTCCGTGTATTCCCGCTTTTTTTGTTCGAAGGTATGGAGCGTTCTTGTTAAAGTTATTCAAACTAAAAGTACTAGGCTAATATAAATAACTAGCGGACGTCACGCGGTTTCACCCACGTAGTTTCCGTTCCCGTAGAAGTAAGAGGATAAAATATAGCCTATGTTCACCGGAGATAGTGTAGCTTCCCAACAGTGAAAGATTTTTTCAAATCGGTCAAGTAGTTTCGGAGCCTATTCAATGCAAACAAACAAAAAAACAATCAAATCTTTCCTCTTTATAATATTAGTGTAGAAGAAGGTAATTCCATCTATATCGCAATTCGGGTTAGGAGAACGATACGTCGGGTCAGGTTAGGAATAGGGTAACGTTAGGAAGAATCGGGTTAGGATTTCGGGTCAGAGGCCCTACTCCCTAACGTTAGAGAGTATGGCCCCAGGTTCGGAATAAACCATTCTGATCAAACCATATCCCACCTGCTAGTGTCCCAAGTGTCTGCGTCCTTGACGTTTTTAACAAAACCTCTAACGTTGTAATAAACGTCAACGAACACTCAACGAATTTGGATGACATTTTGCATTTGCTCGGGAAGGCGCCTTAATCCATCTGGGATTAAGGCGCCTCCCCGAGCAAACGACCTTGAGCGAGCAGTTTTTTGGAGCCTACTCCTCTTTATCCAAAAGAAAAACGAACTATTAAAAAATATATTAAATTTCTACATATTCTTGACTCCAAAATTGACTTTTTTTTTTTAGAGAAATAACGATTCATAACATGCTACTCCTCGTAAAGTAACCATTATTTTGATTTGCTACTTATACTAATGGCTAAGCAATTTAATAATGAACATAATTGTCGTTTTTTTTCCAAAAGACGAATATTTGATTTTTTAAGGATAAAAACCACTAATTTCACACTATTCGGCCCGCAGTGACTGACGTAACAACCACTTTGTCATCATCATCATCAAAGACGTCCACTGCTGGACATAGGCCTCCCCCAAGTGTCGCCACATTGACCGGTCCCGTGCGACTCGCATCCAGCGGATTCCCGCAACCTTCACCAGGACATCGGTCCACCTAGTGGGAGGCCTTCCAACGCAACGTCTTCCGGTTCGCGGTCGCCATTCCAGAACTTTTCGGCCCCATCGGCTATCCGTTCTGCGAGCAATCTGCCCTGCCCACTGCCACTTAAGTTTGGCAATTCTTCGGGCTACGTCGGTAACCTTGGTTCTCTTGCGGATGTCTTCATTTCTGATTCGATCGTGCAAGGAAACTGCGAGCATAGCCCTCTCTATTGCCCTTTGGGTGACTTTAAGCCTTCTGATGAGGCCCATTGTGAGCGACCAAGTTTCGGTCCCGTATGTAATCACTGGCAACACACACTGGTCATAGACTTTCGTCTTGAGACACTGCGGTAAGTTGGACGAGAGGATACCGCGCCACTTCCCGAACGCTGCCCAGCCGAGTCGGATTCGACGATTGACCTCGAAGTTAGACACCTACCTAACTGGACCGTTTGTCTCAGGTACACATAATCGTCTACAACTTCGAGTGTAGAGTCTCCGATCTTGATAGGAGCGGGTGTGACATGGGTATTCATCATGACCTTGGTTTTGTCCATGTTCATTTTAAGACCCACTCTTCCGCTTTGTAGTGCAAGCTGATTAGAACTTTATTCTAACAGTATTTCAAACGAAGTTTGAACCACTACAAATAGAGTTGCTAATTTGGCTAATTTTACCCCGGTAGTAAGATCCCATGGGACAATTATCAAACTTTACGCGGGCGAAGCTGCTGGCAAAAGCTAGTATTATAAAATACCTAGATGTACTCTATGTACCGACGTAGGAAATCCTGATACACTTCATAAGAACATGAGTATACCTAGTACTTTGTTCGGTATACCGGTAAGATAATACAAGGTGTAAACGACCCCTCCACGAAGCCGCCAACCAAGCATTCTGTACATCAAACTAAGTAACTCTACGAAAAAGTTATTGCTGGGAAATATTTTTCTTTTTGGGGTCAAAAATCACGTTTTCGGTTTTACGGTGAAACTCAATGAAACGCACTCAAAACATTGTGCTGGTGGGTGCATTGAATAGTATGGGGGTCGTGGAGGTATTTAAAGTAAAGTTACAACATTAAATACTTGCAAAAAAAAACTTGTCAAAAAGTTGGAACTTTGACCCCCAATATCTCCGTAACTAGAAGCTTTCCAGGTTTAGTGTAGAACATAAAAAATATCGCAATGACGGGGATAACAAGTGCCTTTTTGCTTCGTTAAGAGGTTCGGCTCGGTCAAGGCCTTGCTACATCGGCAATCTCCACGCCAGATGCCAGATGTCCTGCCCAGGTCCACTTGAGGCGCACCGCCCGGTCACCGACGTCGTCGACTTTCGTCCGACGGCGGATTTCGATCGGTTACGTACTCGATCTAAAAGATTTATGCCGAGAATGGCCCGCTCCATGGCCCATGTCTTTAGGATGATGAGGATAAATAAAAAGCCGGAATACCTAACCTAACTTATATTAAATCATAGCCTAAATGATTTTTTTTTCTTTATGAACTTACTACATCTATTAACAACATTTATCTTACATTAAACTCATATTTCACCGTTTTATATATTAAAATATTATCATTTAATATAAAACAATCCCCGGTCCCCTCAACTCGTAGTCCTAATCAAGGAGACCAGGGGTTCGCCAGGGCCTCGTTAGTCAACAGCAGGGTGCACCGCGGGCAGGTGAGGTTGACTTTGGCTTCGCAGATAATGTTCGAACCACTTGCACCCCATCGACGTAGGTGTTTGTCAGACAGGATCTGTAATGTGAAAAGTTGTGTGTTAACAATTATCATACGACACACATGGAGTTGCCAGCTTGTACGACAACTTATTTAATGTCATTTCGTGTATGAACAGATTGATAGTCTATTATTCTGTCCGACTGCTGGACAAGAGCCCGCCTTCTGTCCTTCTATTTCTCTCGGCTGATGGCTGTTGTGGATCAATCACTCAAAAAATTCAACTCACTATCTTCGTCAAGGTCACTTTGTACAAAGCTGACGACTACTTCGACGATCTAGGTAAAATCACTAAACTGCATCCAATTAGACTGGAAGCAGTCTTCAAAAAGGCTGGTCTGATGATGATATACGACCACACTATGAAATAGGAATTGATAGTTTTGATAGATATAGAATAAACGAAAGAACTGCTCTTACACTGACCTTGTGTTATGTTGTGTGTGTTGTACAAAGCTGCAGATGTGAAGAATCTCCCACGATGGACCAACTCTTCATATACAGCAGTTGAAGGGTGCTGCACTGAAGACATGGCCACATCCAGATGTGTAGGCGTCGATCCTCGTCCTCCAGATATCTGTAAAATACAAATAAATAATAAGTTCATTTAGAATTACATTTACAAAGAGTCCAGATTTCCTCACGGTGTTGTTCTTAATATTAATCACAATAAAATTAGTCTTACATTGCTCATATAACTCGAAACTCCATGAAATGAAAACCATGTTTTCGATGAACAAAATGTTTGAACAACAGTCTGCCCAAGTATATATCTATTATAGTATAGGATCCCTTATGGGACGACCTTCACCGAGCTGGTTAATGGATGAAAAGTATTTTCTATCAAATTAAATATGTCCATATGTCAAACGTTAGCCTAACCTAACCTAACGTTTGCAAATTCTATAGGCTTCATACTTTCGATTGGTATGGAATTTGTCTGACAACCAAACCAGTGAAATGTTCATAAAAAAAATATTTTTGAATTTGTTAATTAATTAATCATAATTATTCTGGAATGAAATTTTTAGTCAACCCATTTGCAATAATTATATTGTATAATGACATATTTAATAGGCATGAGGACAGTATCAAAAAATTGCAAATCTATTTAGTCCGTCAGTTAGAGTATTGGAAATTAATGGACACGTATTTTTTGTTTTTGTAAATCAATGAATATTGACAAAAGATAAAACGCATCAAAACTCGGGAGTTCGTGACGTCAGAACTAGCTAAAAATTATAAATAGGCGTGACGTATTGAGAATTTTAGAAGCATCATATATATTCGTCAATTTTGGTTTACGGAACGAAAGAAAAAACACGGGTCAAATATTTTTTGATAATCTAACTGACGGACTAATTAGATTGTTTTGTCGTCTCGCCTATTATTTTGATATAAAATAATTTTCATCCATTAACCAGCTCGGTGAAGGTAAGGGATCTTAAACTACTACAAAAATTCGAGATTACCTCCATGTAAAGTTTACTGCAAGGTCCTTTGTCCCGGTGGCCGGGGCTGGAAGGATCACACCCGTCTAGTGCGGCAGACGATGGGTGCTCTCAGTGCACAAAAGAAAACCGCAGCGCGCGACGAGCAGGTGTCGCGAACGCCGAATGGGGTGAAGTGTCAGACAAGGGGTCACACTGGTGATCCTTCAAGGCCCTAAAACATTATAACGATAACATTTAAAACACATAACTTATAACCAGTTTTTTCTCACGGAGGTGAAACTGCTACAATCATAACATACTCCTTTTGTTTTATCAACGTTCATACATCTGGTCCAACACGCACGTCGATGGCGAGTACAGCACCTATCTGAGTTACAACACCAATAGGATCAGTGCATGTCCTACTAGGACGTCCCCTCCTGGCCCCCCGGTGTTAACAATGGCATTTTAGAAAGCTCCTATTGTATTATGCGTATTGTAGGGAGGCGTCAAATGATTTATTAGTACCCATTGTACCCTTTGTGTGAATAGAGAATAGATATTCACCGACATTACGCCCTGCTTTTCTGCAATGCTGACACAAAATGGCGGCCCTCAACACCCCTCCCACCCCAAAAGCCCCTCTAGCTTATATTGGACCATTGCCATTAAAAACCACCAGCCTGTGATGTTGTCAAGACTATCATAAGCACTGTCTTCAACGTTCTCACATCTAGGACTCGAACCTCGGGCACAGAGTGAATTTGTAAATGGCATAAGTCTACGAAATTTTCCATGAAGACGCATTTACACATGTTTCTCATAGTCGTAAGCAGAACCCAGGTATATCAGGTCACCTTACGATCCTAACTTCGTCCACCTCCACACATTACACGCACACAACGAAAATTCTTCAAATATAATTTACAATTACAAAAAGCTCAACACCCTGGTACGTGGTAGCCGGCTCAAAGGGCTAAGTCGTCTGTCACGGCAGACGACGGGTGGCGTACTGAGGGCACAAAGGAATTTGCTCTAAATAATCCCTTTCCGCGCTGCGCAGGTCGCGAATTGACGATCAATACTCGGATGTTACATTTATAGCTACACAAGTATAATAATAATAATACTTCATAACCCTCTTCTTCTGCCAAAAGGGCGATAATAGGCGAGACGACAAAAAAAATCTAATTAGTCCGTCAGATAAATTATCAAAAAATATTTGACCCGTGTTTTTTCTTTTGTTACGTAAACCAAAATTGACGATGGTATGACGTTTTTAAAATTCTCAATACGTCACGCCTTGGTATAATTTTTAGCCAGTTCTGACGTCACGAGCCCCCCACTCCCGAGTTTTGATGCGTTTTATCTTTCGTCAAAAATCATTGATTTACAAAAACAAAAAATACGTGTCCATTAATTTCCAATACTTTAACTGACGAACTAATAGATTTGCAATTTTTGATACTGTCGTCATGCCTATTACTTATGTAATTATCGCCTTTTACAGCGGTACAAGGATCTTAACAACGCTGGGCGAGGGCCGCTGTCGGTAAACATTTAAGTAACTGTCTGTGGAGATTGTATTGAAAACGCGAAAAAGCGACGTTAGTTCTGTTTTTGACCACTCGCCAAACTAACCAATAAATTAAAAATATAAAATTAAAATACATAATATTAGGTAAGGGTTAGGGCTAGACAGATGTTAATGATGTTTGAGTCTAAGGGTTTCAATAAAACTAGAGTTGGCCTACTTACTAATTTATTCTAAGATCTTAACTATACTTAATGATAATGACTAATAATAAAGGTTTCAAGACTATTGTTGTGATCGTAGCTTAAATCTAAGTTTTTTATAAAAATATATAATTACATAACATCTTATTTCTTACACACATATTGGTAAAAAAGATAACAGTTTTAAACATACATTTGCAAGAATAACAGAAATCGGGAGCAACTGGACTCGCTTCCTTAAAGGTGAGAGGATCTTTGTCACCCTAGTCAAGTTACATGAGTAGATCCAGTCTAATTTCCACCTGAACTCCTCAAGTTGAGCAGGGGGTTCGATAGGACCAGTGGCAGTTGGTGATCCCTCAACTGGAGACCCTTTGATCTGAGAAAGGGTGTGGGCAGAGGCCGAAGCATTTAGTGAATGCTCCGCGCCACACCTCTGGGCCTGAAGTAAGCTTCTCCTCATTGATGAAAGCTCCATTGGAGACCCTTGGATCTGAGGAAAGGTGCCTTCAACAGAAGAAGCCGATGGTAAGCCGATGGTGGCTGAAGTTCTTTCAACCTGGTTAGAGGGGTAAGCGGAGCCCATAGGTGAACTCAATGGCTCTGCTGCTTGGCGAAAGACGTTAGTCGGACCGCTGCCAGCGGGTTCTGCTGTTTGCCGGGCTGGGGTTCTCTGGATCTGATGATAGGATCTGACAGGACTAGTGGCTCTTGATGAATGCTCAGATGGGATGATGTTAGGCTGTTGTGCTGGGATGAAGTTTGAGTGCGAGGAACAGCTGGTGGGTCGCTGCCTGAAAAGTGAGAAAATGTTATGTCAAGTGTCTGTTCATGGAGCAGAAAGGTACCACTTTAAGTGTGCAGTTCAACGTGGCGCTGCTTGTCAAGAAAAAATGCATTGATATGTCAAACTTGGTACATTTATTTTAGTTCTGCGTTTGTTCACCTGCACAGATAAGTTGGTGAGAGTGTAAGGATGTAGGCATAATGACATGGCATGACTATGGCGATTCAACGACACAATTAATTAATATATAGTTCGCCAATATACACAACATCACATCACGCGTGTAATGCCCGAAGGGCTGGCTAGAGCTGTATCAAATAGTACACCCACGTTTCACCAGTTATGGAAAAACCCTGTGTTTCGTAGTATAAAAAAAGAAGTGGGTACATACCTTCTTCTCTAACCCTGGCAAAACGGGCACCGCGAGGCCGCCGAGCGCGGGGTCCCGGAGGCGGCTCGAAGGCCCACGTCGCCATGTTCAGCGACATCGGAGACGAGCGGGAGACGCTGCTCGCTCTCAGAGGACCTGGAAATTGATAACAGGAATACATTATTGTAAATTCCTTACGATTCAAAAATCACGTTAACACCGCGCGCTCGGGGCTAGGGCCTCGGTTGGCTAGATTACGATTATGTTGGCGTCGTACCGGCTGTCGTAACTATACGCATATAAAATATGTCTTTGACAACGTTTTTGATGCGAAAATGAATTAGACAATGCACTTACCTTCGGTACGCGGTGAAGCTCCAAAGTCGGGTGGTGGTTCGATACACAACTCGTCCTGCAAGGCAGGCGACGCGTGACGCACTGAGGGCACAAAGGAAGTCTAGTCTAGCAGGCTAGCTGCACTGCGCAGGTCACGATCAATACTTTGAGGTGATGTATGTTTGCATTGAGGGATATCTAAAAGGGGTTAACGACCCTTTACGTAGCCGTCAAACAAATATTCTGTACAAGAAACTAAGTAACAAATCTTAAATCTTAATAATAAATCTTGAACCAGCCTATGTAGGCTGGTTCAAGATTTAACAAAAACTACTCAACCATATATTTTTCACCCCAAAAAAAGTAATTTTTCAGTATTCAATTTTGCGCTGAGTAAACTACATAGTTTTATACAACATGTAACATAATTAACGCACATCCTGAAATTACTTTGTTCAGAATCGTTTACTGAATCGATTTCTATAATTTTTAATATAGGTAATTTTTTATCCCAAAAATAATTAAAGCTACGTAATTTATAGCCACACTACCCCTGTATAGTCCAAGCGAACTGAAATGGACCGTAACTCAAGGCAATAAGACTTTTAAAAGTGCAGTTTTATTTGTATTAATACAAATTCCGCCATTCAATACAAAATAAAGAAAAATGAACCTTATTTCAAGTAAGTTAAAGTCGTTACAAATACAGTTAGGTAAACTTGGCGATTCAACCGCATGCACACATTAAACAGGCACTCGTTAAAGACCACAATAGATAAACCAACAAAATGTAAAATATGTGATACTTGTTTTCGTTCCTTTTCTCGTGCAAATTATATCCTGGGATAGAGCGAGATAGCCACCATGACACCGGGTTGCGCCGGCGCCTACCATCAAAGCTAACTTAAATAAATGTAAACAATTTTAGTCACGCCCGGCCTTCCGTACCGTACAGTGTATGCAAATAGTTCGCGCGCGATGTCAATAATTGACCCAAAATGTTCAGTGAAATGGTGACTAATGGTGGACTGTGGCACGTTGCAGTGTGGTGATAATGTGGTTCTAGCTGGCAGAACATTCAAGTCAACCAAAGGTATGGTACAAGAGTAGACCGCAGGGTAGGACTATGTTAGCTGCTACTTCGTGGCCATGGAACGTTCCGTCCGAACACAGCCATCGACAGGGGAGCCGATTCTCGTACACGTAGGTACTCGTTTTCAAAACGAAATTTGGGATTAATTCGATGAGAATCCCCAATCAGCTGATTTGACCACTTTTTTTTGTGGGGACGTATTAAATCATTAGTTTAGTTTAAAAAATTGGATAGTGAACGCTTTTGATAAAAAATGACGAAGTGCTTTCTAAATTAAAACATCAATTAAGAAAACAGGCATTAAAATGTATTGAACTTTTCTATTGAAGTTGAGTCGAGCAACGACGTTAACAGCTGTCTCGAACGCGAGCGAATACCTAATAGGCTAGCAAGACTCACACAGTCGCATACGTAGGTATGAGACCTACGTATGCGACTGTGTGCGTTCGTTGATTTGTACTGTGACTACAACATTCTTCCGGAATTAGGAAAACTAATTTATTAAATAATCATTGCCTAGACATGTTTAATTAAAAATTCAGTGCATGTATTATGATTATAACATAATAAACTAATTGGGGTGTCTGAGGGTGTGCGTTAATTACGTTACATGTTGTATAACTACCAAGCAGCCTTTCTATAGATCGATCGACGACCATATGTACACACCTAGGAGAATTCTTGACGTGGAATGGAGAGCAGGCTCAAAAACCTATGTGCTGGCGTTAGACATGGAAAAAGCTTTCGATAAACTGGACCTGAACTCTCTTAGAGCCATTTTAGTTACTAGAACTAACACATATCTATAAAATAGAATTATTAAGGCATGCATGAATGAATTCACCTGCATAAAATGGTTTGGACAGCAAACGGAATCGACGCACAACGACAAGGGAGTCAAACAGGGATGTCCGCTATCCCCACGACTATTCACCATAGTAATGGACGACGTCAGACCATTAGAAGAAATAGAATACTTAAAGTACTTACGGGAAGATGTTCGTGATTTTCTTTTCGTTCGATGAGCTCCCGATATTTCGACGCTGTTGCAAGCATCATGATCGCGGGAATACTGAAGAGGTATGCGGGTGGGACGAAAATTATTTATTATGAGCAGACAAATCTGTCTACCCTCTTTCTTAGTCTTTTATTACGCGCACTACTGGAACTCGATTGTAACTCACGACAAAACGCACTCACAGTATCACTAGGTTTTTCTTGATAATAGAGACGCATGTTATTTTTTATTAGGTTTACCACTGGATTCCACGTACTTGATAGTTTAAAACCATCCTCACGATTGAAGTTTTTATGTTTTGAAATTTCAATAGCTTCTCTGGTCAACCTTTGTATCCCTAAAGTAGTGTAGTGAAAAACCGTGAAAGTCTAAAACAGTGCAAGAAATAGAATGCCTTCATCTAGACCAGGACCATGAGATTCATCTCCCTATTCTACTGTCCTTTGCAGATGACGTGATAATAGCAACAAATAATCTCTGTGAACTGGACGAAATAGTCACCAAAATCAAACCGTTACTGGAATCAGTCGGAGTTCACATTAATGAAATGAAAATAAAACTAGTTATCAGAGACCCACACAGCACAAAAACCCGAAGTCTTATTAGAATTGGAGGAACCAGTATTTCACCGGTAGACGAAATTAAGTACCTAGGCACGTATATAACATCGACACTTAATAGAAACAACACAGTTAACGCCAGATGTAAACAAGCGATGCGTAACTCTAAGGCCTTAATAACCTTCATAAAAAACTCGAAAATGGAGTGGAAAATCTCTCATCTCACACTTGTCTTTGCTTTCTTTTAGAGATAAATGTACATGATTGATGATGAGATTCCTATTAAAAATATAAAATACCTTCTTTACAGTTCTGTCCTCCTGGTAATTGGTAGATAAATAATAAAAAAACAATAAATCCGTTGTCAAATTATGCAATGACTTGTTACCCGTGGTCCCGGTGGGATATGATATGCTGATAATTATTATGGATTTGTATTTTCTATCGATAAATTCAGAAGTCCAGGAAACAATCCCTAATGCCATGGAACCACGAGTAATTAAAATTACCCATGGACCCGGTAATGGGTCGACCCACCGGGACCACGGGTAACGACCCGAATGTGACGGCTTCATGAGATGTTTGAGTATAAGGGTTTCAATAAAACTAGAGTTGGCCTACTTACTAATTTATTCTAAGATCTTAACTATACTTAATGGTAATGACTAATAATAAAGGTTTCAAGACTATTGTTGTGATCGTAGCTTAAATCTAAGTTTTTTTATAAAAATATACAATTATATAACATCTTATTTCTTACACACATATTGGTAGAAAAGATAACAGTTTTAAACATACATTTGCAAGAATGACAGAAATCGGGAGCAACTGGACTCGCTTCCTTAAAGGTGAGAGGATCTTTGTCACCCTAGTCAAGTTACATGAGAAGATCCAGTCAAATTTCCACCTGAACTCCTCAAGTTGAGCAGGGAGTTCGATAGGACCAGTGGCAGTTGGTGATCCCTCAACTGGAGACCTATGGATCTGAGAAAGGGTGTGGGCAGAGGACGAAGCATTTGGTGAATTCTCCGCGCCACACCTCCGGGCCTGAAGTAAGGTTCTCCTCATTGATGAATGCTCCATTGAAGACCCTTGGATCTGAGGAAAGGTGCCTTCAAAAGAAGAAGCCGATGGTAAGCCGATGGTGTCTGAAGTTCTTTCAACCTGGTTAGATGGGTAAGTGGAGCCCATAGGTGAACTCAATGGCCCTGCTGCTTGGCGAAAGACGTTAGTCGGACCGCTGCCAGCGGGTCCTGCTGTTTGCTGGGCTGGGGTTCTCTGGATCTGATGATAGGATCTGACAGGACTAGTGTCTCTTGATGAATGCTCAGATGGGTAGATGTTAGGCTGTTGTGCATGGGATGAAGTTTGAGTGCGAGGAACAGCTGGTGGGTCGATGCCTGAAAAGTGAGAAAATGTAATGTCAAGTGTCTGTTCATGGAGCAGAAAAGTACCACTTTAGGTGTGCAGTTCAACGTGGCGCTGCTTGTCAAGAAAAAATGCATTGATATGTCGAACAAGGTACATTTATTTTAGTTCTGCGTTTGTCCACCTGCACAGATAAGTTGGTGGGAGTGTAAGGATGTGGGCATAATGACATGGCATGGCTATGGCTTTTCAACGACACAATTAATTAGTAGTTCGTCAATATACATAATATAACATCACCCATGTAATGCCCGAAGGGCTGGGCAGAGCTGTACCAAATAGTACACCCACGTTTCAGCAGTTATGGAAAAACCCTTTAACACAATAGCGATACAGTGGTTTGGAAACCACCTAATTTACAAGAAGTGTTTCGTAGTTTATAAAAAGAAGTGGGTACATACCTTCTTCTCTAACCCTGGCAAAAAGGGCACCGCGAGGCCGCCGAGCGCGGGGCCCTGGAGGCGGCTCGAAGGCCCACGTCGCCATGTTCAGCGACATCGGAGACCAGCGGGAGACGCTGCTCGCTCTCAGAGGACCTGGAAATTGATAACAAGAATACATTATTGTAAATTCCTTACGATTCAAAAATCGACTTGTCGTCACGTTAACAAGGCGCGCTTGTGCTAGGGCCTCGGTTGGCTAGATTACGATTATGTTGGCGTCGTACCGGTTGTCGTTACTATACGTCATAAAATATGTCATAATAACAATATTTTTGACAACGATTTCGATGCGAAAATTAATTGGGCGATGCACTTACCCTAGGTAAGCGATGAAGCTCCAAAGCCTGATGGTGGTTTGAAACTAAACCCGTCCTGCAATGCAGGCGACGCGTGACGCACTGAGGGCACAAAGGAAGTCTAGTCTAGCAGGCTAACTGCACTGCGCAGGTCACGATCAATACTTTGAGGTGATGTATGTTTGCATTCAGGGATATTTAAAAGGGGTTAACGACCCTTTACGAAGCCGTCAAACGAATATTCTGTACAAGAAACTATGTTTATCTTAAATCATAATAATAAATCTAGAACCAGCCTATATAGGCTGGTTCAAGATTAAACAAAAACTACTCAACCATATTTTTCAAAAAGAAAAAAATCCAGGATTCAATTTTGCGCTGAGTAAACTACATAGTTTTATACCAAATCCAACTGTTGCGTTTCCACCCGAAATGTTCAAATTTGCTTAGCGAGGAGTTCATGTGAAACTAACCAAAAATATCTCTTCTTTTTCACAGCTGGAGTTAAGCTGGCTATGTGATTGGTTAGTTCTATGTTGTACATAGCTGCACATCCCTGTATATATACATTACATTATCATTTTCCTGCACTTGTTCCATTCTACTTGGAGAAAAATAACGGTTGAGTTTTTTTATTGTTCCGTAGTCTTGACAAGGAACCCTTATAGTTTCGTCATATCCGTCTGTCTGTCTGTCCGTCTGTCTGCCTGTCCGAAGTTTTGCTAAGAGACCGTTAGTACTAGAAAGCTGTAATTTTGTAGAGGTGTGTATAATTATATCAATAACGTCAACAAAGTGATAAAATATTTTTTTTGAAAATATTTTTTTTAGGGTAACTCCCCTATATGTGAAGTGGGGATGAATTTTTTTCGTCGTGTACCCCATTATGTGGGATATCGTTGAATAGGTATTTTTAAATGAGTTAGGGGTTGCCAATACTACTTTTCGATTTAATGCTCGATTTACGAAACATTAAACTTTAAAGTGCAAATTTTTGTTCCAGAAGGGCGTCTCCCTCCCCCCGTCTAAAAGCTAAATGCTGGCTTGAAAAATCTGGAAATATTCATGATGATAGTGCATTTTATGAACTTTAAAGGAAAACTATAGCGGTTAAGATAACTTTATTAGTTTAGCTGTAATAGTCGTTAAACTAGGGTGTTGGATAATTTTGTACCAAATACAAAATCCTTAAAATAAGTCCTATAAAGTGACTAAGATGAAGTAGTTGCTTGTTAATAACGGGTAAAGGCTTGCATTAAAAAACAAAACCTAAAATAAAAATTTAAAAAATATATCATAAGTTTCACAAAGCTGCCTCTAGATGGCGCTGTACCAATGGGTTCTTTCGATATTGTGAAAACGGGCTACTACGGAACCCTACAATGCGCGTGGCCCGATACGCACTTGTTTTTATTAAATCTTAACCCATCATGCTTATGAAGTTTTCTCATCTAATTCAACTAAATTTCCACCAGAAATAATCGAGGTTACTTAACGAGGAATGTGACGGCTTCATAAGAGATCCGTTTACTTTGTATATTTAACATCACACCTGTAAAATAGTTGGGTACGGCCGTACGTGCTAGACAGATGTTAATGATGTTTGAGTCTAAGGGTTTCAATAAAACTAGAGTTGGCCTACTTACTAATTTATTCTAAGATCTTAACTATACTTAATAGTAATGACTAATAATAAAGGTTTCAAGACTATTGTTGTGATCGTAGCTTAAATCTAAGTTTTTTTTTTTATAAAAATATACAACTATATAACATCTTATTTCTTACACACATATTGGTAGAAAAGATAACAGTTTTAAACATACATTTGCAAGAATGACAGAAATCGGGAGCAACTGGACTCGCTTTCTTAAAGGTGAGAGGATCTTTGTCACCCTAGTCATGTTACTGGAGATGATCCAGTCAAATTTCGACCTGAACTCCTCAAGTTGAGCAGGGGGTTCGATAGGACCAGTGGCCGTTGGTGATCCCTCAACTGGAGACCCATGGATCTGAGAAAGGGTGTGAGCAGAGGACGAAACATTTAGTGAATGCTCCGCGCCACACCTCCGGGCCTGAAGTAAGGTTCTCCTCATTGATGAATGCTCCATTGAAGACCCTTGGATCTGAGGAAAGGTGCCTTCAAACGAAGAAGCCGATGGTAAGCCGATGGTGTCTGAAGTTCTTTCAACCTGGTTAGAGGGGTAAGTGGCGCCCATAGGTGAAAACAATGGCTCTGCTGCTTGGCGAAAGATGTTAGTCGGACCGCTGTCAGCGGGTCCTGCTGTTTGCCCGGCTGGGGTTCTCTGGATCTGATGATAGGATCTGACAGGACTAGTGGCTCTTGATGAATGCTCAGATGGGATGATGCTAGGCTGTTGTGCATGGGATGAAGTTTGAGTGCGAGGAACAGCTGGTGGGTCGCTGCCTGAAAAGTGAACAAATGTTATGTAAAGTGTCTGTTCATGGAGCAGAAAAGTACTACTTTAAGTGTGCAGTTCAACGTGGCGCTGCTTGTCAAGAAAAAATGCAATGATATGTCAAACTTGGTACATTTATTTTAGTTCTGCGTTTGGCCACCTGCACAGATAAGTTAGTGGAAGTGTTAGGATGTAGGCATAATGACATGGCATGACTATGGCGATCCAACGACACAATTAATTAGTAGTTCGTCAATATACATAACATAACATCACGCATGTAATCCCCGAAGGGCTGGGCAGAGCTGTACCAAATAGTACACCCACGTTTCAGCAGTTTTGAAAACCTAATTTACAAGAAGTGTTTCGTAGTATACAAAAAGAAGTGGGTACATACCTTCTTCTCTAACCCTGGCAAAAAGGGCACCGCGAGGACGCCGAGCGCGGGGCCCCGGAGGCGGCTCGAAGGCCCACGTCGCCATGTTCAGCGACATCGAAGACGAGCGGGAGACGCTGCTCGCTCTCAGAGGACCTGGAAATTGGTAGCAAAAAAATATATTATAAATTCACTAGCTGCGCCCTGCGGTTTCATCCGCATAGTGGGAATAAAAAATACACCTAGGGGTATAAAAAATATTATGACCTATTATTATTATAAAAGTAAACGACCTATTCTCATACCTACCAAATGTACACCAAAAGAAAACATAAAAATCGGTTAAATCATGATTTGTCAAAAGACCAATTTGTTCGAGACACCATTGTTTAACTATTGTGTCTACTTCGTGGACAGATTAAGGGTTAAGCCGTATTGGAGGAGTTCGATAACAAACACTGTGACACGAGATTTTTATATAATTAGAAGATTACGATTCAGAAATTGACTTGTCGTCACGTTAACAAGGCGCGCTTGTGCTAGGGCCTCGGTTGGCTAGATTACGATTATGTTGGCGTCGTACCGGCTGTCGTAACTATACGTACATAAAATATGTCCTATTAACAATATTTTAACAACGATTTCGATGCGCAAATGAATTAGACAATGCACTTACCTTCGGTACGCGGTGAAGCTCCAAAGTCAGGTGGTGGTTCGATACACAACTCGTCCTGCAAGGCAGGCGACGCGTGACGCACTGAGGGCACAAAGGAAGTCTAGTCTAGCAGGCTAGCTGCACTGCGCAGGTCACGATCAATACTTTGATGTGATGTATAAAGGGTGTAAAAAAACCTCTTACCGAAGTCAAAAGGCACTTGTTTCCTCGTCATTGCTATCATTTTTTTGTTTCACGCCATACCTGTGAACCTTCTAGTTACGGAGATATTGGGGGTCAAAGTTCCAACTTTTTGACAATATTTTTTTAAAGACAAGTTTTACTGTAAGATTTTTACTTTAAACACCTCCAAGATCCCCATACTATTCAATCCATCCATTAGCACAATGTTTTGAGCGCGTTACATTAAGTTTTAAACAATCATTTTGTATCACATGAAACTCAGTAACTCAACACAAAAAATAATACTGAAAACTTTTTTTTGGGGAGAAAAAAACACGGTTTACCGTAGGATAGGAGCACACTCAAAACATTGTGCTAATCGATGCATTGAATAGTACAGGATTCTTGAAGGTATTTGAAGTAAAACAATGTACCGTACAGTAATGTATTACACATTAAAAACTTGTTTTTTTTTCTCATATCTCCGTAGCCATAACAAAAATAAATATCGCAATGACGGAGTCAATAAGAGTGTATTCGGCCTCTTGAGGGCTCTTACACGCATCGGAGTGTTGTATCTTACGGTATTTGTATTGCATTTACAACACAAAACACAAACAAAATCTTGGAAATAAAAGTAACCATCATTTCAACTAAACCACAAAAAGTAGGGCTGCAAACGGATAACCAGGAAGTGCATCACGGGACCGCAATGCGGGAACAACGGACCCTAGACTTGTTGCTGTGCGCAGGTCGCGAAGTAACGATTGATTCGCAGAGGTGTGGTACAGGATGCGGCGTATGTCACGTAATAAAGAGACGCAGAATTTTAATTTTGTCGAGTTTTCCTTGTTGGTTGACTACGTTGTTGGTCTTGTTGTCGCAAGTGCCACTGAAAAGCGAAAGGTCCCAAGATCTTCAAGTAGAACTCATTGGAATCGAAATATCAGCCAGTTCTGGAATTGTGTCCATTTTATGACAAACCGGTCGTTCCCTTTTGCAGGGGTCTTCAACATAACGGGTGACAGTGGATACCTAACCTTTCGGTGACATCATTATAATAACCTACCAATGCGACACACACAATTTGTCTACACTTCTCCTTCATTTCTCCAGCCGAAACTTAAATAATAAGAATTACCTATGTACAAAATTATTATTATGTTGTTTTCCTGTGTTGTCTACTGTTTAATAATTAAATAAATGAAAATAATGTGTCCCAGTGTGGGCGCCAGTAAGAAAATATTGGCGCCCACCTTGGGACACACCAACAATTACTCAGCTGGAGTTTGGAACCTATAAACTGGCAAAATCTGTATGCTATCATCTGCTGTGACACACGATCCTGTTGAAATTCGTTTTAGAAATACGAAACGCTTAGAAAGCGAACGTCACTTATTCAGGACCTCTTGTTCTCACAAACTGAGACATATGGACCTTCTGCAGTGTTACTACGTTGTCAAGATGCCAACATCATTATAACTATCTGGATGCTAGGGTAGAGTGAGGGCTAGGGGGATTTCCTCGACTACCAGAGATTTACTTTTCTATCATAAGCAATAAAATTAAAATGAAAATTCATAAATAGATCCAGAGGCAGGAGAGGTTAATGTAACACATTTTCATTGTTTAAGTATGTTGAATTTTTTCGATGAAATTTTGATGTATCATATTCTTCCGTAGTAGGTACATGGACTGTGACCGAGTGGCGTCCAAAGAATGGAAAGAGAAGTGTTGGGCGTCCGGCGGCGAGATGGGCAGACGATATTGTTGCCATCGCGGGAATGTCCTGTATGAGGCTGGCACAAGAGCGTGGAGCTTGGCACAAACAAAGAGAGGCCTGTACGCAGCAGTGGTTGAAGTCGGGCTGTGGATGATGATGATGATGAGCATCACAAATCATATTGGTTTTTTTAAGAACACATTTATTTGTGAACACATTTGTTTTTTGTAAGGGAAGGAGAAGAAAGTCAGTGCGAAGTTAATTTTAATACAACTGGGGTACCCAATTGATGCAACCCATGTGTTAATATTTTATAGTTGACTGCTGACTGTCCGCACCACCAGCAAAGATTCTAAAACCCGAGACTGGTAGAAGGTTTCTGTACCTTTTCGTTCAAAAATTAAAATTTACAAACAGGCCCAAAGGCTTTAATGTAGATGGCTATAAGAGTAGAGCAAATCAAAGAAACAATGGATGGACTGTGTGAAGGATGATATGGCTAGAGAGGAGGTGACTGCTGAGATGACGAGTAATAGAGAAGTATGGAAGAAAAAGACATGCTGCGCCGACCACAGATAAATTAGGATAAGGGCAGGAGAATGATGAAATGGACCCAGAGGTTCAGACAGTAGTAAATAAAACACTCTAGTTAATTATTAACTTGTAGTATCTTCTTTATTGGAATTTTGTTGTTGTTGTTGTGCACTATCACAAATAATCTTGCGATTTAGGAAAATGTTCGTGGATGTCTATGATAATGTTTAGTCAATTGGAAGGGAGAAGAGAGTTGGTATTACAAAATTAGAGTAAGAATACCAGTAATGTCAAATGTTGTAAAAGTGTTGCACGTTACCAATGTTCTTGAGAACTTCTCTTCTTCCTTTAGTGAGGAGTAGGTTCACCACAGTAGTCATGTAAGCATGTAATGTTACTATTCTTACAGTTTATGTAACTGCATTATATTTACCGAAATATCATGCAGTTACATGGGCATCGCAGTTACTAATTCAGGCGTGGATTTGAGATTGGCTATGAGATAATATTATCAAAAGACCAATTTTTGTACCGCAATCGTCAGTCTTTTGATCCTGTCATCTTAAATCCACGCCCGTCATTGTTACCTAATCACAATGAGATTTAGAAAGCCCAACATTCAGACAAAAATAACCATTTCAAAACATAAACTGAAAATCTGATTAGAAATATTGCAAACGCTCATGTTGACATGAATGTTGCTACATTGCTTATCAATTTTTCTGGTGATGTTGTGATTTGAAATAATTAAACATATTATCTGCCTTCACGAAGTCCTTATTTGTCAGAACTATAAGTAGTCTGTGAAAGCTGAAAGTGGAGTCTTCAGTGTTGGGCGGGGGATGTGCGACATGGCTGGTAGGGTCGCTGCAGTGCCAGGACAGTCACCTGCCTCTTGAGATGAATCTGGAACAGAAAGACAATATTTTATAAACTTAATGATAGCATAAAATAACATCAGGCGTGTATTTCCCGAAGGGTGAATTGACAGGGACCTGTAGTACTCCATTTAGTAGGGAGCGAGCATATTGCAATCAACCGCGCGCAAAACCTAACTTCATGCTGCTACTGAGAAATTCTTAACTGAAAAATATAAGAACACAGTCTATTGCAGTCCACAGCTGGACATGAGTCCCTTCCAGGCTGCGCCACGACAGTATAGCCTCCGTCTTCTGCATCCATTCCATCCCGCTGTGTGTGTTCCATACTACCCTTGATGATACGTAGACTCTGTTATGTTTATTGGAATGAAAGATGTCGTTGATTAGACTTGGTTTATTCTGATTAGGTACACATTATATTAGACAGACATTTTATGAGTAGTGTTACAGACGGTGTTCGACATAGCAGTGCCTTGCTGGAGTGACAGGTATAAACCGGAACCATAGATAATATCTAGTGGTGTACACGCTAATAACTTACTAATTAGTGATGTTACAACAGACTCCACTCCAGGCCTCTTATTCACAACGCCTCGATTCGATTTTCGATTCGGAAAGTCGTATGTCTATCTTTTTTTGACATTACAAAATCGAGCGAGATAGACATACGACTTTCCCAATCGAACATCGATTCGAAGCGTTGGGAATAGCTATACAGGAGACGTTTGCGCCTCCGCCCGTCTCTATACTGGGGGCCTATCAGACAACTAGCAAAGGAACAATAATACACATACCTACTATCTGGATATAGAGGTCCTTTGGTAAGGACTTGATGACTGGGCTGAACTGGAGTGCGCAGGCTGAGGTGATTGGATGGGCACGTCAGCCGCCATCAGCGACCGGTGCAGGCCTACGAGGCTCGTCCACACGACTCCTGAAATGTTAAGGAGCGATATTTTAATCATACGTTCGTTCTAGGTCACGATTATTCAGCTGATAAACTTCCGGCTTTATTAATAAAGCAGTTTACATTGCATTAAAATGCTGTGAACAACGATGGACATGACACGAAAGCCCTTTTATTCTAGTGTTACAGAATATGAAAATCTTGGTTATTTCCTATGAACCTACATTCCACAATGTGATTGCTGGGAACAAGGTATCCCGGGTTGACGTGCTTTCTAGACGTAGAGTGATTCCAACATCGTCTCTCCTCCATGAAGCGACCCCGTCAGGCGAAGCCTAATTTTCAGTCGACCCAAAAGAAAAGTACCTTAATTAACTAAAAACTACTTTCATGATTTAAGATGTGGCACGCGGCAGAATGGCTGGCATCGGGTACCCGAGCTGGTCTGGTGCGGATGGAAGCACCAACGCGTCCTCCCTCGCTCGCGACTAGCTGCACTGCGCAGGTCACAAAGTGTGACATACGATGCAGGTGTTATGTTTGTACCACACAACAAGAATGTACCGAAGGCCCAATTCTTTCCTGCCGGGGGCTGCGGGACTGTTCGAAAGAGAAACCGTGGCCCCGGAACACAAACGGCGATGAAAGAACATGGATGGGTTTTAGTCAGTAAAAGTGTGACACTCCCTCCTGCTCCGCCCAGAGCGGGAGGAGTCATTTGAAGATTCCCATCCAAAAAAGGCCCAATTCTTTAAATACATGAATTGGTAGTAGAGTGCTTATGGGTCAACATAACAATAAGCTAGAACAAACACATGGTGAAAACGAACTCTCAAGAAACGTATTAGTTAAGTAGTGTACCATTATATTATATTGGCAAGCAAAGCTTTTGGGATTTTATGTAGGTACCGCCACTGAGCTCACCGTTATTATGAAATATTTATTCATCATTTTGTTCCTGTCCGTTTCTTGGAACATGGAAGTCAACTACCGAGCATAAAACATATCTCTGTGAGATAATTTATTCTCATACGATATGAAGATTCTGCGATATTATTGCAAAGGAACAGATTCTGTGAAATTCTAAACTGCAGTGTCAGTGCAGTCCTATTCTGTAAATGTACTCCTACATACTCGTAAATACATACAAGCCTGTTTTGAAAGATGCTTTTGGAAATTCAACTCAAGGCGTAAACTCACTGTATCATAAAGGCTCCCTCACACAGGCGCGTTTCTGCGTTTCCGCGTTTCTACATCCTGCAACATTGCGATAATACATCCCTATTCCTTTCAACAAAGCGTTGAAATACTTCAGTGTGCTTAATATTAAGGTGTCGCCCTGGGGTGATTGAAAACGGACCTATGGAAAACTAGAACACGAGAAGCTTCATACATTCATTCATGAAGTTATCAGTCAGTCATTCATTCTTCAATCTAAACTTCACTGCGCAGGTCACAATCTTCCTTTGTCTTCCAATGTTTCTGCAATGCAGTAATAAATGTTGCAACTGTAAAAAATCTACAGAGTTGCCTCACTGTAAAATCTTTTGTGTTGCTACAGTCAAATTATGTTTTGCAATGAAATTATTATAATATTTAAATAAAAATTTGTAGTAGTGTGAAAAATATTATTGTCCTATATATTGAGGTCGCGTTTGACATTTGTTCGAGCATATTATGTTAGGCCATGCAGTGGTAGACGATGGCGCACAACTGCATTACCTGGGGCCATACGGTGATTTGGCTTACACTTGATTCCGTCTCTTTCTTGCACTTGTAGGTCGGCAGTAGTGCGACAGTGACAGGTGACAGAATAAATTCAAAGCCAAACATCATGCTAATCAATGATTTTTAATCTCGTCTTCAGTGTTCCAGCATTCACCATTTTCCTGCTCATAGCCCAATTTATTTGGTGTTTGCGCACCATGACTCTTTGGGGGTATGAAGAACAGGGTGTAAAGCTCTTCATCCCCCATAGATAAGGGAGGATCCTCCGACCAGACGGGTGTTATGTCTGGTGGGGCCACTGCCCAACAATTGTTGTCGGGTTTTCGTATCTAGTCTTATGTCGCGGATAACTTTGCTTGCGCGATGTAGGATTTCTGACGTGTTTCACTGTTAGTTCATCATCTGTGTCATAGATGGCGTTGTAGTACTTTTTTGTTTCATGTAGCGTAGCACTTTTTGTGGTGCCGCTACAACTCTATTTGTCGTTACCTTATGAGTATTTCACACAGTCTCTCTCTCTCCTTAAGCTTAATTTTTACTAAGTATTTTTAATTTTAGTTTTTCGCACTTGTTTCTTGATAACAATAATATAAAGATAATATTGTATATATTTATGTTAGTGTTGTATATATTTATGTATGTATATATTTATTGTATATATGTAAATGGTACACCACAGGCTACCTGCAGTATTGTCTCTCCTTCCCCCTTAAATCCATCCAAAGGTTGTCTTTAAAAGATCGCTTTTAGCAGTAAGACCGCCCAATGTGTCACCCTTTGTAAAATGTTTTACATTTGTATCTGTAATTTTATGGTGTACATAATAAAGAGTATTCTATTCTATTCTCTTCTATTCTCTATAGTTTCTGTTGTCTTCACTTATTCTTATATCAAACCACATTCATAATCAAAACTTTCCTGACGACATTTTCTTTATTCCTCCGCACGACTTGCCCATATCATGACAACCGATTACCACACAACTCCTCGGTCACCATAAAAGACTCTCAGCACAATCTCATAGAGAGGAGGCCTGTGTCCCAGCAGTGGGACGTTATTGCCTGATGATGCTACTTGAGAATGTATGCTAAAGTCTAAAGTCATACTTTCATATTTAGAAGCACGGGACTACGAGAACGAAAGATTTCTCTACTTCTTTTCACGAGCAAAGAGAAAAACTCGTGCCGAGAAAAAAATATAGAGAAGCTTGCACGAAGCACGAAGCTTGTGGACTGAAATAATACTGAAGAATGGACCTAACTACAAGTTAAGACCAAGAAAGAATCTTGGAATCGAACCCAAGACGTCATGATTAATAGTAGCAGAAAAGAACAACGGGTCAATACAAACGATGGAATCACCAAAACATGCATTTATAGCCATTTCATTTATAGGATTGCTGGATGGGGTCATTTCAAATGATACCACTGTCTAATATTTACATTTTTTACAATATTTACATATATACATCTTATATAACTTATCACTTAACTTAAATTTACCTTATAATTAACTTAATATAACTAAGTTCTGAACAAGATCGTAGTTGTAAATAGTTTATAATACAATATGTAAATAAACAGTATTACTTTCGCAACGTAAGGACAGTTGCCAAAGTCAAGATTTTGTCTCCATCATGATTTTTACAGGGACGTTATCAAGAGAGGGCCACCAGGCAGACCTCCACCGCATATAGCAGTACTTATTGCTTTAATGTATCTCCAGGTGATGTCCCTAAAGTGACATTAAATTACACAATACTGCTTCAAGAGGTGGAGGATCAGAGGTTACAGATGGTGGGGGAGTTTAGCAGTGATTCCTTTGTCCCCTTCCGCTTGAATCCGCCCTTATCGTATTTCCCTAGAATCAGGCTTCATATTTCGGGACTCCCGATGATATTTTTCCCTGCTTCTCTTCAGCTATGTGACCTTCAACTTGGGGAGATCAGAGACATGCCAGAGCCTCGTTGGTCGTCAGCAGGGTGCACCGCGGGCAGGTGAGGTTGACTTTGGCTCTGCAGGTGGTGTTGGAGCCACTTACACCCCATCGAGGAAAGGTTACGTGAGGTCATCGAAGAGAGTGCTGGATGAACAGCTTTGGAAGATCTGAAAAGATGCAGAAACGTTTCTGATTAAAATGTTAAATAAAAATAGGTTTTTCATATTTTTTTATTAATTTATAACACATTTGCTCGTAAAGGGTCTCTTATTTCACCAATTTCAATAGCGTAATGTATCTCATTACGTACTTGTGCGTTATTGTAAAGTAACATGCATGGTTTATCAAGATGCTCCGTCTAAACCGGACGGTACTTTTTAAAATCTTAGCAAAGAGTTTTTATGTCAGAAAAGTGGTTGACATTTTATGAATAAAATTAACTTTGGGAGATGAAATATAATAAATAAACATTTAATTCTTTAATTTAATTAATTTTGACATTAAATTACAACCATTTATCTGTAACAAAAACACAAAACTATTATTTTACTTTATTAGTAGTAGTAGTAAAAAAAAAAAAAAAAAAAAATAACGCTGATGCGCGCGCCTCGCTAATTTGTGAACAAGTAAAAATTATTCCGCGCGCTTTTATTTTTCGCTGTATTGTTTTTATTTGTTTTATATATTTTCTCGCAAATATGTTATCAAAAATCAAAAAATCAAAAATCAGTTTATTAATCAATGTAAAAATACAGGTGTGTCATAATAGTCGGTGAGCCACAAACTAAGCATCGCTTGTATCTTGTGGCTCAGGAGTGCGAATTTTACAAAAAATAATTACATTAAACAACAAACATGTGGATATTAAATTATTATAACAGGGTAAACATTAACAGGGTGCAGGTCAATGCAAAATAGCAAAATAATAATAAAAACAACGTTTGCATTTCTTGGCCTTGTGATATGGTGTGTTTGAGTTCTTGTGAGTGTACGTGTGTGTATGAGTGTTGGTGTGTGTGTGTGTGTATGAGTGTGTGTGGCTGTATGCAGGTGCTATAGCAAGGCTTCGGTAGCATCGTATGACAATTTCAATAGGGCTACTCTTAACATTTTTTTACAGGTGGTGGTTGAGCAGTCTCGTAGGTCGCAAATTTTACTGACTTCATTATAGGTGTATGGATGGGAAAAATTTGTACAGCGTCTAGCTAGTTCCGATTTGGTAATTGGTATAGGTACTCTAAATACCCGCTTGTTTATTAAGTTTTTGTATTCTGGCAGTTTTTTTACTGTTGCGTGATACTTAAGAGTTGCTTGAAGAATTAACAGTTACCGTACCCTTAGAACTTTAAACTCCTGGTAAACAAGATCTGTGGGGAATCTGAAAGGTTTTCTTAGTGCAACCTTGATCAGTGCCCGTTGTGCCCTCTCTAATGTAATAAATGTGGTTTTACAAGCCCGACCCCATATACCGATGCAGTACTGCATGATTGACTGGCAGAGTGCGTAGTAGACCGTTCGCAGTACATCGATTGGGGTACAGTCACGGAGTTTTTTCATGACATGGATCAGTTTTCGCACTCTGGAGGATAGGGCATATATGTGGGCTTTGTAAGTTAATTGGTTGTCTATGGTTATTCCGAGGTATTTTATAATGTCAGTTCGTTCAAGTATTTCACATGGGCATGTGTGGAGGGAAGCGTTGTTGTGTTCTTGTGAGCAAGTGTGTATTTTTATGGACATAGTTTGGGATGGGGTGGAGGCACTGGTTTTTGAAAAAGCAATATATTTACTTTTACTGACATTTAATGTCAGTAAATTAGTGTCTAGGGCGTGCGCTATCTGAGTGAGGCCTTGTTCCGCTGAACGATACACCCGCTCCCAAGTTGAATCGTGAAAGATGATGGCAGTGTCGTCGGCATAGCAGATCACGTCCGCGCTGTTTATTGGTAGGCTTACTAGTTCATTTATGTACAGCGTAAAAAGGGTTGGGCCGAGGGTACTGCCTTGCGGAACACCAAACGTGATGGGTAGCAAGGTACTTTGGAGACTGCCTATTTTGGAGTATTGGCACCGTGATGTCAAGTAGCTACGGAACCATTCCAAAGGTATACCCCTTATCCCCGTAGCCTCTAACTTTTTTAGAAGAATCCCAGGAGACACGGTGTCGAATGCTTTTGCCAAATCAAGAAAAACACCGACGCAGCATTTCCCATTTTCTATGTGGTGTGAAACTTGATTAGTCAAGAGAGACACCGCGTCTTCAGTAGACTTTCTTCGTCGAAATCCGAATTGTCTGTCCGAGATTATTTTAGTTTTGTCCAGAAAATTGACCAGTCTTTTATTGACTATTTTCTCCAGAATTTTGGAGACTATACTTAGCAGAGCAATAGGCCTGTAGTTTTCTGGCAAATCTTTGGGACCGCTTTTATAGATAGGAGAAACTGCAGCAACTTTCCAGGCGTCGGGGAAGACACCTGTTTCTATACTGAGGTTAAATATGTGCGTAAGTGGTTTAATTAGGCTTTCCCTGCAGTTTATGATTAGTGGAACTGTTACTTGATCTGGCCCCGGTGCACTATCTGTTTTCAGGTTGTGTATTATGTTAGAGACTTCTTCTTCATCTGTCGGGTGCAAATAAAACGATTGAGAGTTAAAACTCGGAGTTAGGTGTGAATCTATTAGTGATTGGTGAGTGGTTGCTAATTTGTCGAGGATCTTGGCCGAGTGTTTTTCGCCTACAGAGACGAAATGCTGATTACAGTTGTCTAGAGATGTTGTTGGAGATATACTGGATGCGATTAAATTAATGGATGTGTTTTGAGTGTTGCATTTTTTGGTCTTACATATATCTTTTATTGCTGTCCACAGTTTTTTGGGATTGTTCTGGTTACTTTCAATTTCTTGTCTGTTGTGTGATGTTCTGAGATTGCGAAGAAGTGTGTTTGCATGGTTCCTGTAACTAGTGTAAATTAATTGTTTTGTGTGGTCATCGGGGTTGGCTTTGCAGTCAAGATGGAGTTTGTCACGGTGTCGCATGCACCTTATTAATCCAGGGGTAACCCAGGGTTGAATAGTAGCCATTTTGCGGCTTATTTTAACATTTTGAGTGTGGGTCTTAGTGGCTCGTGATACTGTGTTGTTGAAATAATTTAGTGCAGTGTTCACACAGGTTGCATTAGTAACAGAATCCCAGTTTGTTTTAATAATCTCATTAGCTACGGCTGTCCAGTCAGTTTTGACCCGCCATCGTTTAGGATTTTTGGACTTTTCCGGTTTAATAGGTACACTACATAGGGCAAGCTCATGATCAGTAATAGATAAGCTACATACAAGACCAAGAGGTATTCCAGGTGATTTTATGAATATGTGGTCGATACAGGATCCTTGTCTTGTTGGTAGTGTAATGGCGGGGGATAACCCGTGTGAAGCCATGAGACACGCGTAGTTAGCTACTTGACTATTGCTTATGTCGTTAATGTTAAGATTGATGTCGCCGGCTACAATGAGTGTTTGTTGGTTTTTAAGTTGAAAAAGGGTGGAGTCAAGGGAACTGAGAAAATTCTCTGCGTTTGTGAAGGAAGGTGACCTATAGATGGCTAAAAGACTGAAGCCTTCTTGTAGCCCTCGCCTGTGGCTCGGGCTAGCAATATCGCTTCGGCTGTAATTTTCAACTTACCGCACTTATATCAAAATGTACTATTATTTACCACTAAATAACAAAACATCATTACAGACTCGTCCAATACGATGCTATAGAAAACATAAAATTATAAAGATACTAGTTTGCTTGGGTGCGCGAGCTGCGCGCAGCTCGCGTGTTTGGCGTTTTTGAGAAGTATTACTTACCCTCATAAAATTTTGACAATCTATAAGCATCCTTAAATGAATTGGAAAATCCGTTAGAATTACCCCTAAAACAGTATGAAAACCCCTACGAACCCCTAATTAAATCTAAAACCTTTTAACCTAAAGTTTGCCTGTCGTCGCCCCTGAATTACGCTTCACCTACTCAACCATCGTTACGCTACGGAGGTCGCCGGCTCGCTTCGCTCACCACCTCCCCCCTTCGCTCCACTCAGGACCTACCTCCCCGGGGCTGCGGGACTATTCGAAAGAGATACCGTGGCCCCGGAACACAAAGGGCGAGGAAAGAACATGGATGGGTTTTAGTCAGTAAAAGTCTGACACTCCCTCTTGCTCCGCCCAGAGCGGGAGAAGTCATTTGATGATTTCCCATCCTAAAAAAAAAAAAAAAAAAGGACCTACCTCCCACCGAACAGATTTCGACGCCTACTATAATATTTGTTCAAACACCTAATAGCTATCTCTAACCGTTATGAAGTTACAGCCCTTTCAATTTTAGGGGAGGTTGGGGAGGGGAGCTTCACCCACTCAACCTTCGTTACGCTACGGAGGTCGCCGGCTCGCTTCGCTCGCCACCTCCCCCCTTCGCTCTACTCGGTCTCGCAGGCTCGCTCCATTCAGGGCCTACCTACCACCGGAAAGCGGAGGGGAGCAAAGGGGAGGTTGGGGAGGGGAGGAAATACAAATTTCAACGCCCCTCAATAATAAAGTATAGTAAAAATCAAAATTCCGCTACGTGTCCTAGTTTCCGAGATACGATGGGGGGAGGGGTGAAGGGGGGAGAGTGGGGAGTTTTGAAAAATGGTTTCGACTAACAATCGGCCCCTTTATACAAATCTGAAAAAAAAAATGTTCCAAGTCTCTTAACTTCCGAGATCCGCCTAAAGGGGGGGAGAAGGGGAGAAAGGGGGACAACTTTGAAAACTGGTTTTTACTTTTCCGAGCCTCCTCTATACGATCCCGTAAAAAACAAAAAATACGGGACCCTTAGTTTCCGAGATACGATAGGGAGGGGGAGGAAGGGGAGCAAAAAGGGGAGGTTTGGCACTTTTCCCATACTCACCAGAGTTTAGAGACTTACCCTTATAAAATTTTGAGAATCTATAGGCACCCCTAAATGAATTGGAAAATCCGTTAGAATTACCCCTAAAACAGTATGAAAACCCCTACGGACCCCTAATAAAACCTTATTTAAAAACTGAGACCTTTTCCCATAAAAAACATTACCCTAAAGTTTGCTGAGTTACGCTTCACCAACTCAACCATCGTTACGCTAAGGAGGTCGCCGGCTCGCTTCGCTCGCCACCTCCCCCCTTCGCCGGCTCGCTTCGCTCGCCACCTCCCCCCTTCGCTCCACTCAGGACCTACCTACCACCGGACAGGTTTCGACACCTACTATAATATTTGTTCAAACACCTGATAGTTATCTCTAACCGTTATTAAGTTACAGCCGTTTTCAATTATAGGGGAGGTTGGGGAGGGGAGCTTCACCCACTCAACCTTCGTTACGCTACGGAGGTCGCCGGCTCGCTTCGCTCGCCACCTCCCCCCTTCGCTTAACTCGGTCTCGCAGGTTCGCTCCACTCAGGACCTACCTACCGCCGGAAAGGGGAGGGGAGGGTATAAAAATTTCAACGCCCCCCAATAATAAAGTATAGTAAAAATCAAAATTCCGCTACGTGTCCTAGTTTCCGAGATACGATTGGGGGAGGGGTGAAGGGGGGGAGAGGGGGGGAGTTTTGAAAAAGAATTTAACTAAAAATCGGCCCCTTTATACGAATCTGAAAAAAAAAATGATCGAAGTCTCTTAACTTCCGAGATTCGCCTAAAGGGGGGGAGAAGGGGAGAAAGGGGGACAACTTTGAAAAATGATTTTTACTTTTCCCAGGCTCCTCTATACGAATCTGAAAAAAAAAATGTTCCAAGTCTCTTGGTTTCCGAGATACGATAGGGAGGGGTGAGAAGGGGGGCGAAAAGGGGAGGTTTGGCACTTTTCCCATAGGTTTCAGAGTTAGTTGTTTACGAATCTGCAAAAATATACCCACCTCCCCATCCACCATCTCGGAGAACAATTCTGTCAATGAGTGAGTCAGTGGTAATTCAGCTTTATATAATATAACTAGTTTGCTTGGGTGCGCGAGCTGCGCGCAGCTCGCGTGTTTGGTGTTTTTGAGAAGTATTACTTACCCTTATAAAATTTTGACAATCTATAAGCATCCTTAAATGAATTGGAAAATCCGTTAGAATCACCCCTAAAACAGTATGAAAACCCCTACGAACCCCTAATTAAATCTAAAACCTTTTAACCTAAAGTTTGCCTGTCGTCGCCCCTGAGTTACGCTTCACCTACTCAACCATCGTTACGCTACGGAGGTCGCCGGCTCGCTTCGCTCACCACCTCTCCCCTTCGCTCCACTCAGGACCTACCTCCCCGGGGCTGCGGGACTATTCGAAAGAGATACCGTGGCCCCGGAACACAAAGGGCGAGGAAGGAACATGGATGGGTTTTAGTCAGTAAAAGTCTGACACTCCCTCCTGCTCCTCCCAGAGCGGGAGAAGTCATTTGATGATTTCCCATCCTAAAAAAAAAAAAAAAAAAGGACTTACCTCCCACCGAACAGGTTTCGACGCCTACTATAATATTTGTTCAAACACCTAATAGCTATCTCTAACCGTTATGAAGTTACAGCCCTTTCAATTTTAGGGGAGGTTGGGGAGGGGAGCTTCACCCACTCCACCTTCGTTACGCTACGGAGGTCGCCGGCTCGCTTCGCTCGCCACCTCCCCCCTTCGCTCTACTCGGTCTCGCAGGCTCGCTCCATTCAGGACCTACCTACCACCGGAAAGCGGAGGGGAGCAAAGGGGAGGTTGGGGAGGGGAGGAAATACAAATTTCAACGCCCCTCAATAATAAAGTATAGTAAAAATCAAAATTCCGCTACGTGTCTTAGTTTCCGAGATACGATGGGGGGAGGGGTGAAGGGGGGAGAGTGGGGAGTTTTGAAAAATGATTTCGACTAACAATCGGCCCCTTTATACAAATCTGAAAAAAAAAATGTTCCAAGTCTCTTAACTTCCGAGATCCGCCTAAAGGGGGGGAGAAGGGGAGAAAGGGGGACAACTTTGAAAACTGGTTTTTACTTTTCCGAGCCTCCTCTATACGAATCTGAAAAAAAAATGTGCCAAGTCTCTTGGTTTCCGAGATACGATAGGGAGGGGGGAGAAGGGGGGCGAAAAGGGGAGGTTTGGGATTTTTCCCATAGGTTTCAGAGTTAGTTGTTTACGAATCTGTCAAAATATACCCACCTTCCCATCCACCATCTGGGAGAACAATTCTGTCAATCAGTGAGTGAGTCAGTGGTAATTCAGCTTTATATAGTATAACTAGTTTGCTTGGGTGCGCGAGCTGCGCGCAGCTCGCGTGTTTGGTGTTTTTGAGAAGTATTACTTACCCTTTTAAAATTTTAAGAATCTATTGGCACCCTTAAATGAATTGGAAAATCCGTTAGAATTACCCCTAAAACAGTATGAAAACCCTTACGAACCCCTAATAAAATCTAAAACCTTATTTAAAAACTCAGACCTTTTACCATAAAAAACATTACCCTAAAGTTTGCTGAGTTACGCTTCACCCACTCAATCATCGTTACGCTACGGAGGTCGCCGGCTCGCTTCGCTCGCCACCTCCCGCGTTCGCTCCACTCAGGACCTACCTACCACCGGACAGGTTTCGACACCTACTATAATATTTGTTCAAACACCTGATGGCTATCTCTAACCGTTATGAAGGTACAGCCCTTTCAATTTTAGGGGAGGTTGGGGAGGGGAGCTTCACCCACTCAACCTTCGTTACGCTACGGAGGTCGCCGGCTCGCTTCGCTCGCCACCTCCCCCGTTCGCTTAACTCGGTCTAGCAGGTTCGCTCCACTCAGGACCTACCTACCGCCGGAAAGGGGAGGTTGGGGAGGGGAGGGGAGGGTATAAAAATTTCAACGCCCCCCAATAATAAAGTATAGTAAAAATCTAAATTCCGCTACGTGTCCTAGTTTCCGAGATACGATTGGGGGAGGGGTGAAGGGGGGGGAGAAGGGGGAGTTTTGAAAAAAGAATTTAACTAAAAATCGGCCCCTTTATATGAATCTGGAAAAAAAAATGTTCGAAGTCTCTTAACTTTCGAGATTTGCCTAAAAGGGGGGAAAAGGGGAGAAAGGGGGACAACTTTGAAAAATGATTTTTACTTTTCCCAGACTCCTCTATACGAATCTGAAAAAAAAAATGTTCCAAGTCTCTTGGTTTCCGAGATACGATAGAGAGGGGTGAGAAGGGGGGTGAAAAGGGGAGGTTTGGCACTTTTCCCATAGGTTTCAGAGTTAGTTGTTTACGAATCTGCAAAAATATACCCACCTCCCCATCCACCATCTCGGAGAACAATTCTGTCAATCAGTGAGTCAGTGGTAATTCAGCTTTATATAATATAACTAGTTTGCTTGGGTGCGCGAGCTGCGCGCAGCTCGCGTGTTTGGTGTTTATGAGAAGTATTACTTACCCTTATAAAATTTTGAGAATCTATACGCACCCCTAAATGAATTGGAAAATCCGTTAGAATTACCCCTAAAACAGTATGAAAACCCCTACGGACCCCTAATAAAACCTTATTTAAAAACTGAGACCTTTTCCCATAAAAAACATTACCCTAAAGTTTGCTGAGTTACGCTTCACCAACTCAACCATCGTTACGCTAGGGAGGTCGCCGGCTCGCTTCGCTCGCCACCTCCTCCCTTCGCTCCACTCAGGACCTACCTACCACCGGACAGGTTTCGACACCTACTATAATATTTGTTCAAACACCTGATAGTTATCCCTAACCGTTGTTAAGTTACAGCCGTTTTCAATTATAGGGGAGGTTGGGGAGGGGAGCTTCACCCACTCAACCATCGTTACGCTACGGAGGTCGCCGGCTCGCTTCGCTCGCCACCTCCCCCCTTCGCTTAACTCGGTCTCGCAGGTTCGCTCCACTCAGGACCTACCTACCGCCGGAAAGGGGAGGTTGGGGAGGGGAGGGGAGGGTATAAAAATTTCAACGCCCCCCAATAATAAAGTACAGTAAAAATCAAAATTCCGCTACGTGTCCTAGTTTCCGAGATACGATTGGGGGAGGGGTGAAGGGGGGGGAGAGAGGGGAGTTTTGAAAAAAGAATTTAACTAAAAATCGGCCTCTTTATACGAATCTGAAAAAAAAAATGTTCGAAGTCTCTTAACTTCCGAGATTCGCCTAAAGGGGGGGAGAAGGGGAGAAAGGGGGACAACTTTGAAAAATTATTTTTACTTTTCCCAGCCTCCTCTATACGAATCTGAAAAAAAAAAATGTTCCAAGTCTCTTGGTTTCCGAGATACGATAGGGAGGGGTGAGAAGGGGGGTGAAAAGGGGAGGTTTGGCACTTTTCCCATAGGTTTCAGAGTTAGTTGTTTACGAATCTGCAAAAATATACCCACCTCCCCATCCACCATCTCGGAGAACAATTCTGTCAATCAGTGAGTCAGTGGTAATTCAGCTTTATATAATATAATAAAATAGAAAAACTCAATATAAAATAAGTATAAGATTATCCAGTAACAATAATTATACCTAAACCTTACAAACCTTACTACCTTATGGACGGCCTTACTTAAATTTTGCAATTAGGGGAGAATTGATGGTTAAACGATTTATATAAGTAGATTCCTTAACTATTCAGCTTTAAATTTTAAATTGCTCTAGCACTTGTAGTTTGCGATCTTATAGGTGTTTTTATCGCAAAGGTGGGAAACGTTCAAATAACTGTCAGTCTTTCGCGCGCTCGGCGTTAGGGTGCGGAAAAGGGTTTGTGAGTGGCTAGGCATCGCACAATATTTAGAGCTAAAAAAAACTATATAAATATTTTTAGTAAGTAAATTGACTACTTGTCGTAGTACCATCCCCCACTACGTTACCTGCGCCCACGCCACCATAACTCTTGTCATTACTTTTAGAGAGGAAGAGCCTATTTCGCGACTTGATTCAGTAGGGCTATTACGTATCTCTGTTGACAGCTCGAAATGATAGTAACTGGGCTCAGTGTCCATCAATTACCTGTCAAAAGGCTAGTTTCGTATTATGTATGACCCTGTTAGTCACCGTAAAGTGATATCCACTCAGTGTGATATACGTAATACCAATATTATGACATTCACGGTTGTCATCAAAGTTCGGTGTACAACCGAAGCTTGATAGTCACTGGATATCAGAAAGATACGTAATAGCAATTCTGGAAGTTTATGTTTGATCTTGCAATCATAGGGTTCAGGTGGGTTATTATAAACCTTTCCTTTGTGACGTCTCGTATAATTATGGTCGAATATTAAACTATTAACTTCGGGGATTATGTTTTGTTATAAGTGTTGATAATATATGAACGCATGTGTGTTAACGCCTTATAGTTTTATAATACTATCCTTACAACGAACTCTTTGGTGTCTACGTTCTCTCACCGGCTCCGTGACGCGTGTCAATTTGTAAGCTAATAGTATTAATATGTTTAAATATAATAAAAACAGTTATTAATATAATCAAGTGCTTTTTTTAAATACAACAATATGAAAGACTCAAACTGACCTTGTGATACTGAACAATGTGGTGAGCGTTGTGCAAGGCTGCCGAAGAGTGCAGCCAGACAGGCCTCATGTTTGCTCGAAGGACCGACCACAACATGAACAGCAGATGGGAAGTAGACCCTCCTCAAGTAACTGGAGATATCCGTTTTCAGAAGCAACTTGGTGTCCGCCGAAGAACTGAAAAGCGCAACGAAATGATTATTTTGTTTGCTATCAAGTATTAAATACAAATGCCTTCTCAGAAACGTTCCATTTCTCAATGTACGACCATCTTGGCAGAAGATAGTTATGTACCACTATAAGTACATGAAGTTTAAATAAATAAAGTTTCTCTTCATGCCTATCAACTGTTTTAATAATATCAAACGAATTACAGCAGGACTGCACTATAATATATACGTTCGAGTCCACCTAGAGCCCAAGTAAGTTTCTGTCAGCCTGGAGGTCACCTGGCCGATACTGCTGCGAAGCCAGGGCTCTGAAAGTATATAAAGGGTGTAAAAAGACCCTTAACGAAGCCGAAAGGCACTTGTTCTCCCCGTCATTGCGATCATTTATAACTTCTAGTTACGGAGATATTGGGGGTCAAAGTTCCAATTTTTTGACAAGTTTATTTAACATGTATTAAAAAAATACGTGTTTTTAATGTAAGATTTTTACTTTAAACACCTTCACGACCCCCTTACTTTTCAATCTATCCACCAGCACAATGTTTTAAGTGCGTCACATTGTATCCTACCGAAAAACGTGATTTTCACCCCAAAAAATGTGGTCATCTCCCAGCAATAAAAATGGCGATTCCCTTTATGTCGGCTCGTAATTTATCTTGGTTTATTTATGTAATATATATTGGTTTTTGGTTCGCTAAACTAAACATTAAAAACTAAATACTCCTGGGCTTTTTAAATAATAAAGTAATTTCGCCCATCCGGTGATATTTTTAATAATTTTGATAATTGATACTACGTACTAAGCTAGCATAAGTTCAAGGTATTCTATATTTTTATTTTACTGTTTAATATTATCACATAACCTATATATTCTTTTTTTATTGAGTTCCTAAATGATCACAGATCACACTCATCACGCCACATAGAAATTCGTTGAATATCAAGTTATTCAAAAACGAAAGCAAATTCTTAAGGAAATGCAAAAAAAAGTGGCGCGCTGCTGATTTTTTTTACATTACACTTAAAGTACTTACGGGACGATATCCGTGATTTTTCTTTATTGCTATGAGCTCCCGATATAAGTCCACTTTAAGTGTAGTGAAAAACCGTAAAAGTCTAAATCAGTGCTTTTTTACTACACCTTTTTTTTCGGATGGGAAATCATCAAATGACTCCTCCCGCTCTGGGCGGAGCAGGAGGGAGTGTCAGACTTTTACTGTCTAAAACCCATCCATGTTCCTTCATCGCCCTTTGTGTTCCGGGGCCACGGTATCTCATTATTTCCCACACCAGAACTCAATAAAAAAGTCCCATGAAAATCCGACCACTATAAACTTCGTTCCACCTTTTGTCTAGGTAATTGCACTCGACTTATAGACGAGAGCTGACATAAATACTCTCTGTAGTTGATAAAAGTTAATGTGTTCAAAAAAGATGGTCAAAGAAACTGCGTCCAATGATGTACTGATTCTTGTTTCTCCCCTTTGTGTTAAGAGCGCACCGAGCTTCTGGCGCTAATAGATTTTAGGTATTCTTAAGCAGGACGAAGCAGAACTAAAGCGAATAGGGGGAAGCGTGGCGGCTCTGGTTAGAATGGGCGGAACGCGCGCTAATTTAGGTATTTCCTTCATATTATTCAAAGAAATACACATTTCGAAAATGTAAAATGTATGCGTTATAGAAAACATGTAGGTAGTTTTGTTATTATTCAAAATCTGATGGTCTTCCGTGAAGTATTTACGCCGTACTTAGGGTTTATTTTGTTTTTAGAGATTACTTTGGATTTTTTTCTATCGAGGAAACTAAAAGTAATCGTGTTTCTAAAGGACGATGTATAGAGTGAATCCTTAAATATCTTACATATTAATTGCATAACTAAAGGATAAGTAATAACGATGCAGCAAGGGATCAAGCGAATGCAATTATTTTGGAATTACGTATCGTTTCCTCGGTGCGCTCTTAATAGTTTCACCCTCATAATTTATAACTCGTGTCTAGTAGAGATTAACCCCTACAATAGATCTATCCCTACGCTGTCTATAAAACATTGGGGAAACAAAATGGCGTCCCTCTGCAATGCAGATGGTACGCCCCCAACGATACTCATGCGCCCTGCCCCTCTTGCACCATCGCGTAGCCATAAAATCCTACTAGAATGATATATTTGAAGCGACCCGCCCCGCTTTTACAGTGAAAACCGCATTAGTACGTCTCGTAGTACACAGTACGCGTATCATGTGTAGACACACATGACACGCGATTTAAATAAAAAATGTAATTGGAGATGCGTGTTTTTAATTATTCTTTAGTGTATTTCTATTTATAATACAGTTCTCACAGAGTAAAAATAACATTATCCCAAATGATAAATTTTGTAACCCCTGCTGTAGTTAAGTATCTTTAGGCCCGGTTTCCACCAAAGCAGAGACGAGCGGAGCGGAGAGGAGACGTGCGGAAATCGTCCAATCACATTGGTCAAAGTCTACATAGCGTCTCTCGTCTCTCCTGTGATTGGTCGAAGCTTGCACATCTCTTCTCCGCTCCGCTCGGCTCTGCTTTGGTGGAAACCGGGCCTTAGAATATCGGGTATCTATCCACAGATAAAGTCAAACTCTTCATAAAATCCACATAATGTAGACAGATGATGTCTGTGTGTGTTCGCCAAGCGAGCACACTGCGGACTTGTGGATGTCATTGTCATCGATTTTTTTTTATTCTAAGACATGTCGAGATGGCTTATGGCTTAATAATAACAGCCACTTGGTTCGATCGTTAGGTTAAGCCGCGCTTGCCTAGGTTAATCCGTGGATGGGTGACCACCCATTACATACCTACCGAGTTCCCTCCGTGCAGTCTTACCAAAGTAGTCAGTGGCCCGAAACCCTGACAACCAGTCTAACCAAGGGATATCGTATTACCCAGTACTAACTGGGTCATGCAGGTCAGATAGATAGTAGCTCCATGTTAAATACTGGTATTCGGCTGCATCCGGTTAGACTGGAAGCCGTCGCCAACATATATAGTTGGTAAAAAGCTAGGCACGATGTTTACCTTCACTGATTTAAAAGCACAAGGGAGACATAATAACATAATAGTACATTTTGATACAAGTGGAGAAAGTTTGTTATTGTATCCGAGGCGGAATTAACTCCCGACCCGTAGGCGAGGGTGTTTTTGAGCCGAGAACTGCAATAACAAATGTCCACGTGTATCAAACGACGTTTTTCAATACACTTTTGAAGAAATAAAATAAACCAACGCAAAATATTTTTGTCATGAATTAATGAGAAACTATATGATTTTAATTTTCTTTTTTTCCCGAGCTTTGCTTTCGCCGGGTTGAAAGAGAAGCAAAGGTATGAAGCCGTTAAACAACCTACTTAATATTTAAAAAAAATGTGTTTTTGGAACGAAGTTCCTTATCGCGCGTTGCGAAAGGGGTTAGACGGAAAAAATTAAGACGAAAAGTTGTAACGACACTTTTTGCTATAGTAAGCCACCATCCATTTCACCGCTTATAGTGATACCGTATATCGCAAATAATAATATAAGTTTTTATCAATATAAACGACGGATTTAATTGCGTCCGCAAGTTAGAGACACGAATCGGAAGAGGTGAGGTCGACCCGTGCGTGGGGTGAGGGGGTGGGAAGCACGTGGTTGAATGTTTTGTTAAGAAAAAAATAATTTTTTATTACAATTCCTTCACTAATTAATCGAAAGAAACTTCGTTCCATCCGGGTGTCCCTTGACACCTCTCAAGTTTTAATGTTTTTTTTTTATATTTTTGAATTTAGAACACAAATAAATGTTAATTTATTTATAAAAGTAAATATTAGTTTTAATTAATCATGTTTATCTATGATATTCTATTTATAAATACAATTTGAATATTCAAAAAATATTTACGCCGTAAAGACGCATTATTGCTTTGCCAAAATTAAAAAAAAAAAACATTCACCTCCGACTTTATGCATTGAACTAGTTTCGACCAAGTATAGGTATAGTTATCTGTGGCAATTTTCTTTCCCGCACACGTGTTGGAAAATGAAAAAAATCGCACGCGTGTGAAATACATTGCATGTTGAACCTAATCGTAGTGCGATAAGAACCAGTTTTCGAGGAAGTGTATTGAAAAGTAAATTAGTTGCCTGGTTTGGAACCCAGTGTGGGTTGGTATGGTAACGACGGGAATAGAATTATTTGAGGAAATGTTTTAAACACTTACCTTAATTTCAAACACAAAGACACACAACACCATAAGACTATAGATACACCCAGCACGAAGACCTAGGGCTCCGGTGGCGGCCCGAAGCCCCAACTCGTCATGCACGGCAGACGGCGGGTGGCGCACTGCAGCATTGCACAAAGGAAGTCTAGTCTAGAACAGGACTAGCTGCACTGCGCAGGTCACAATCGATACGACGTGTGAAGCGATGCAGTTTTTTAATAGCAGCTGTCAGACCAACAGCAACCTTATTTCCGTGAAAATAAAGAGCAAGTTATAATTTTGACAGAATAACTTGTCCGAGAATAGAATCGAGGTTACCGACGTAGCCCGAAGAATAGCAAATATGCACGTAATTTTTTCTTCACTTAAGGTAGATGCTCGAGGGTAGCCCGCGAAATTCAAATTTTGTTACGTTTTTTGCAATTTGCAGGTCAGTGTCAGGTTGTATGTTGATTAAAACATGATTCGCGGCTGTAACATGTACGTAGTTATAGAATTATAATCATCAATACAACCCTCCAAGCTCATAAAGCTGCAGGAATTACTTTTTCAATACACTTCATTGAAAACGGGTTCTTATCGCACTACGATTAGGTTCAACATGCAATGTATTTCACACACGTGGATCTTTTTCATTTTCCATCACCGCGTGCTGTGCTGCGTGCAGAAAGGAGCCATTCCCGCACGCGGAACAGCACACGGGTGTTGGAAAATTGCCACAGATAAAACTATATCTATACTTAGTACAAATTGGTGCAATGCCTATAGTCGACGGTGATTGTTTTTTTTGTTATTTTATTTTACTTCTTCAAAAGTGTATTGAAAGACGTCGTTTGATACACGTGGACATTAGTTATTGCATTCGAGGCGAAATTAACACCCGAGCCGTAGGCGAGGGTGTTTATGAGCCGAGAACTGCAATAACAAACTTTCTCCACTTGTATCAAAATGTACTATTTCAAGGTCAAAGTCATTCCTGCACTTTTATGCGCTTGGAGGGTTGTATTGATGATTTGACTACGGAGTCTGGATTTGTGCCCGGTTGATGGCAATAGGCTCGCTCTCTATTACATGGGACTTAAACATAACTGGCGAAATGTGGGTGTAGGAACCATTAGGTACACCTCTGTCTAATCAGGGATTTCAGGCGAATTTTCATTCGAGGATTGATATTAAGTTTTAAAGTTTTAGTTCAGATTTTTCCAAGCACCAAAACTGCAGCAATTTTTCCTTTTTTTTTGCTTTTATTATTCCTCTGCTGGGTAAAAGCCTCATCCATAGCCTTCCACTCCTCTCCGAGCGGTTTCCTCCGGCGAATCTTTCAAATGCCTCTAAGTCGTCACACCGTCACAGTCGTCTGTCCCCCATCACTGCTCCTCAGGCCCTCCCTCGGCGACGACGCTCGTCTCCTGGCACCCACTGCGTGATGACTCTGGCCTATCCCACGTCAACCTAGCACTCTTATTGTCCACATCAGCGATTCCAGCTTTGGAGCGTACTGTGCTGTTGCAAATAGGCATGACGACAGTATCAATAAATTGCAACTCTATTTAGTCCGTCAGTTAGAGTATTGGAAATTAATGGACACGTATTTTTTGTTTTTGTAAATCAATGAATATTGACAAATGATAAAACGCATCAAAACTCGGGAGTGGGGGCTCGTGACGCAAGAACTAGTTAAAAATTATACCAAGGCGTGACGTATTGAGAATCTTAAAGCGTCATATCTTCGTCAATTTTGGTTTACGTATCAAAAGAAAAAACACGGGTCAAATATTTTTTGATAATCTAACTGACGGACTAATTAGATTTTTTTTGTCGTCTCGCCTATTCTGTCGCTGATCTTAATACCCTACACTCATATTACTCTTATACGCTACATTCCATCGCCCTAATGAGAGCCACACAGGTCGGTCTTCAAGTTTAAGCAGCGCTTAAATGGTCAATCTATAGATGAGTGACTATCCATTACATATCCAAACCTCTCGTTACCTCGGAAAGCTCATTAATGGTTGAACCTGATTTAACATCATTCTTTAATTTCCCTGTTCCTATCCTTTGCTGTCATTGAGCGAAGCCGAACACCACGGTGTCTCGCCTACATTACACCACTGAGGCTGAGGACATCGAGGAGTACGTGCGCCAAGAGTTGAAGTACACGCCAAGAGTACAGCTTCTGGAGTCGCGCCGCAACATTATTTCAAGGCGTTTGTGGTGCGCATCCCAACGTGTATGCTCCATTTGGTGTTGGAAGAAAGTTTTTGGCCGCAGGATGTGGTGTTCCGTCGCTTCCGCGGACAAATTCCACAAGTTGCACAAAACGTCGTGCCAGTGAAGTGAAGTGCTACTAACCTAATTTAAGTTGCTTATACTAACAATTATTGTTGTTAGTATGTATTTTTTCAGGTAAAGGTATTTATCTATGGGTCTTTGTTACCTGAAATTGGTTTATTATTATTATTATTGAGAACCTTCGTATGCTGGAGCGAGAAACATAGCCGCAGCTGCCGCAAGTTATAGTGTTAAATGACGGTTCTCAGAGTCAACGTGCCGACAACCAAGCCGTTGGTACTGGCAGTCATTTGTAGGTAGAAGCCAGAACGTCTCACAACCAGTATGGCCCAAGGGTAACGAGTAACCAGTAAATAGGTTGTGGAAATCAGAAAAGGTGCAGCTAAATACTATTCATTTTACATTTTACGGCATCCAGTTCAAATGAAAGCCGGTGAGTGGTCAGCGTTCTGCGGAAAGACTAAAGCTGTGGCGAGGTAGTGCATGCTTACCTAACAAATTCGTTCCACCTGCTGAAAATCTCCCATCTGGACATGAGTTGCCAGGGCTGACCTGGCCCCTTATTCACAACGCTTCGATTCGATTTTCGATTCGGAAAGTCGTATGTCTATCTCGCTCGATTTCGTAATGTCAAAAAAAGATAGACATATGACTTTCCGAATCGAAAATCGAATCGAAGCGTTGTGAATAAGGGGCCTGAAAGTCTAGACTCCGGACCCAGGTTGGCCGCAGTAAGGAAAACCGGCTCAGGTGGAGATTCATTAATAACTCTGCACAGCAGGCTTAGCCAAGTTGACAATCTACAATCGTTAACGCTAGTAGAATGACATCATTTCAACCGTAAATCACGTGATCAACACAAACGAATACAAAATTACGTGTTAAGCGAGTAGCAGTAGCAGTTTTTTGATAGCAGCTGTTTATTTTAACATCGTTCAAAATAATAGAATAGAATGTTATCGTTTCTACAATGTTGATCGCTATGCTCTTTGGTAGGAACGCTCACCATAGACTAAAGTGTAGGTTTTTTCTACAGACATTAGAGAACGAGCGATCGACTCAGTCGTATCAACTTGGCTACCAATTTAGCGCTTTCTACAATCGCTCACGCCGAGGCGTTTACGATTGTAGAAAGAGAATCGATATGAAACGTTTGTAACTTGGCTAGGCCTGCTGGAGAGTTAATATGATGCTGATCCACAAACGATGCCTGTCCTGTTGTTTATTCAGTATAGGAACTGATGGACGCTACCGAAAGCACCAAACTAGTATAGATTGCCATCGACAAGCTAAGAAGAACTGGAAGCCGACAACTACATAATTTTGTGAGGCTTGTGACTAACCCGCAGCTAGTCAGATAAAGATTATTATAGGATGATGAGGTTTTATAAATAAAATAAAGAAAACACTGATAACCTAACCTAACTTATATTATAACTTACAAACTACTTAGCAAATAACGCGTATAAAAATATTACCTATTCTTACAATACTATGTACAAACATTTATCATAGAGATATCGTATTTTCTTAAAATTCATGTGATATTTCATATAATGATCTCCAAGGAGACCAGGGGTTCGCCAGAGCCTCGTTGGCCTATTGCAGGGTGCACCGCGGGCAGGTGAGGTTGACTTCGGCTCTGCAGGTGGTGTTAGAGCCACTTACACCCCATCCGTGTTGGGTTGGACTAGTTCTTGGCTTGAAGTGAGGGTTGAACAAATACAGTGATACTACTCGTCAGACGGGAACCTGAAAATTAAAATAGCATGGGTGTAAAAATACCCTTAACGAAACCGAAAGAAACATTTCTCCCCGTCATTGAGGAGTCTCTTGCGGATGTCTTCATTTCTGATTCGATCGCGCAAGGAAACTCCGAGCATAGCCCTCTCCTTTGCCCTTTGGGTGACTTTAAGCCTTCGGATGAAGCCTGAAATAAGGGCGACTACGTTTCGGTCCCATATAAAGGGTGTAAAAAACCTCTTAATGAAGCCGAAAGGCACTTGTTCTCCCCGTCATTGTCAATATTTATTTTGTTCTACACCATACCTGGGAAACTTCTTGTTACGGAGATATTGGGGGTCAAAATTCCAATTTTTCGACAAGTTTTTTTTTTTTTAATACAAGTTTTTAATGCATGATTTTTACTTTAAACACCTCCACGACCCCCGTACTATTCAATACATCCATCAGCACAATGTTTTGAGTGCGTTACATTGAGTTCTACCACAAACATGATTTTTCACCCAAAAAAAATATCGTTTCCCAGCAATAATTTTTGCGTAAAGTTACTTAGTTTGTACAGAATGCTTGGTTGACGGCTTCGTGATGAGGTTGTTTACACCCTGTATAATCACTGGTAACACACACTGGTCATAGACTTTTGTCTTGAGACACTGCGATAAGTTGGACAAGTAAGTTGGTTACTTGGTAAGTTTCTGCCTTAATCAAAGAGAAAAAGGTGTGACTTCATGTATGGTGTATGTATTTGACCACCTACCTTCATTTAAACTCTGGGGTCCGCGGCGCAGTAAGTTTACAAAGCCTGTTGTCCACGTAGCGGCGCGTAGTAACAGCATCGAAGCCATGGCTGCAAGCAAAGAGGAACGGGTTAAGCTGCTCCTCAGCCATGGGCCTGAAAATGACAACGAAATGATCACTTCATTTGCAATTAACTTTTTAAGATAAAAACTTGTATTCGGTTTTACCACAGAGACTTTTTCAGGACTTCGGAGTTTAGATGAAAATATTTGTTCCTAATTAAATGATTTATTTATTTTTATTTTTTTTAGATGTTCTCGGTTGATGGGAAAAAGCTCGCCCCCGATTACATGGGACTTAAACAGGATTACAAAATGCAAAATGCACCTCCCTTACGCTTCAGGAATTACAGAAGAAATGTCCCTTGTCTTTTTAAAACTTGGAAGTGAAAAGAATTAGATAAAAGCTTACTTTTGTATTCGATCCTTGGAGACGCGGTGCTGTAGGGCTCCAGACCCCGGAGCCCCGGTGGTGGCTCAAAGGGCTAACTCATCATGTTCGGCAGACGGCGGACGCGGCGCACTGCGGCACTCAAAGAGTATATTAATATAAAGGAAGTCTAGTCTAGAAAACACTTGCACTGCGCAGGTCACGATCAATACTGTGGTTTGAGCGTGTGATCTGATTTGCACCTTCAGCTTAGTGCAGAAGGGTGAAAATCTAATAGACGACCAACGCCACTGCGACATTTCCCATTTTCACCACAGGTTTAGTTATATACAAGGAACTTATATGCTAACTGGAATGAGGACGGGCCACCCATAAAACGTTCCGAGCGAGAAAGCTTCAAGAGGGGATGTTGTCTCTTTCTAATAGGGTGTCCAATAATCATACTAACTCTTGAGACAGTTACAGACTACTGTTATTTCATTAATTAATGATGATGACCTGCAAATCAATAGCATACTAGGCGAGATAGCTACAAGAGTGGATGTCATTAACTTTTTATGTTAACTTATTACCTATAACTTAAAATATATGTCTGTACAGTCCAGTTACAAACTATCCATTTTGCAACCTGTCTATCCAGACGACTTTTGTATTCGGGGATTCGAGGACTCCGTTAAAATTATATATTTTTTCAGACATGGAAAATCGCATATTCATGCTATGTTGAGTAATACACCAGTAGAAAAACGCCTATTTATGCCTGTTTTTAGACCTGTCAAAGGCGTTTGACCTTGTCAATTATGACAAACTCTGGGATAAGCTTAAAAACTCCAATTTACCTCGTGAGACTATCGCTATCCTAAAGTTTTGGTACCAAAGTCAAGTTAACTATGTCAAATGGGCAGGCATGTTATCAGATCCATATGGATTACAATGTGGAGTGAGACAGGGTGGATTGTCATCCCCACTTGTGTTTAATTTGTACATTGATGCGCTAATCGTTGAGCTCAGCAGCATTCATGTCGGCTGCCATGTAGACAACATATGTGTAAACAATCTTAGTTCCGCGGACGACATGGTTTTGCTGAACCCAACGATTGGCCTTAGGAAATTAGTTAATGTTTGTGAAATGTACGCTAGGCATGGCCTCAAATATAATGTTTTAAAAAGTGAGCTCATGATATTTAGGGCGGGTACAAAGTCACCTGGAGCAGGTCCCACCCGTTACGTTAAACGGAATACCTATGAAAGTAGTCATCCGCTTTAAATATCTTGGGCACATGGTCACTGAACACCTACGTGATGACGAGGACATGGACAGGGAGCGTAGGGCGCTATCGATCAGAGCAAATATAATAGCTCACAGGTTCAAGTGTTGTGCTGCGAGTGTTTAAATAACACTCTTTAGAGCGCACTGCACATCGCTTTACACATGCAGCCTGTGGGCTCATTATACGCAACGATCGTTCAGCGCTCTGCGCGTCCAGTACAACAACGCGTTCAGGGCGTTGTTGGGGCTGCCGCACTGGTGCAGTGCGTCGGGTATGTTCGCGGATGCGCACGTAGACGGCTTTAACGCCGTGCTCCGAAAGCGATACGCTGCGGCGCTCTGCAGGCTGCGCGCCAGCACCAACTACATCCTGGCTGTTATAGTGGATAGGTTGGACATGCGATACGTCCAACACTGGGTCAGGACCCATATGATGAAATAATGGTTTTTAAGGATGTCTTTTTTTGTATTTTTTTTTATTTTAGTTACTAACACTAAAAGTTTTTCTTACTGTACTAACATTCTATGGATTCCGTAAATCTGAAATAAATAGTTTTTATTTTATTTATTTATGACTGTTTACCTAAAATGTTTTAGTAACATTTGCCAATATTTATTTAACCTTCCGAAACCAATCATTTTCACTTGCAGCTCGCCAAATGGATTCTTTTGCTGGAGAAGCATGGAAAAATCTTTAGGACCGTCATGGCACGGCAGGGTGCGGTGGACTCTTTTCTTATCAATATTTCTATTTAAAAAGCAAACTAGTTACTACCGACACCATGTGCGATGTTTCTAATTTATAAAATAAAAATATACTTTTGATTACTATGTACGACAACAATGTTCGAAACGTTGAACTTACTTACTTAATTTAATTGGATATTTCCCGTTTGTCAATCTAAAACATTGGTAACCCTAGTAGTAATAAACAACCAAAGTTAAAAAAACTTACCTGAAAAACGAAATTCCACATCCAGCATATCCCTCACTACTACACCCCTTCACACAACACAATTTTACCATATTTAAAGCGGATTATTTCACTTAAATACAATAAAAAGCACTTATATGACTTCAACGCGAAAGTGTATCGGCCATATTGTTTACATCGGTGACAAGGCAAGACAGAGACACCATCCACCTTTGTCGGTTTCTCGCTCGGAACGTTTCTTTTCTATTGAATCCATTGTACAAATTGAAACTCTAAGCTTTTGAGATAGTTTATTTTTTATTTTTTTAGCTTTTTTTTCGTACTCATTCCAGTTAATATATAAGTTCCTTGGTTAGATATCATTATCATAATTTGGCAACACCACAAATCTACAGCAAGTATTACCAAATTATAAATTAGCACACTATATTTTGTAAAAGTTTCTACATTCTTCCATTAAAAATAATATTAGTAGTAGTAGTTAGTAGTACTAGTATAAGTTTATAATTTAATTTATTGGTTGAAAAACGGCAACTAATAAATAGCGCCATCTAGCGATCAAACACAGAAGTATTTTTTGTAGTTCACAACAGTTTCATCCTTTTGGGTAGTAGAATGTCCCTAACGAAGCCGAAAGGCGTTTTATTTTTCGTCTGTCCCATCTAGACCAGACAATCTCCTTACGGAGATATTGGAGATCTAAGTTCAAACTTTTCACGAGCTTTTTTAAATAAAAAAGTTATTTATGTTGTAGCTATACTTTTAATACCTCCATGAACTGTGTACGGCTCGGTGCAAACGGGTCACTAACCACAGCAACCGGTGGCTGTAGTTTTTGTCGACTGCTATAACGAGTGGCCGCCACCGGCCACACGTGTGCGGTGAGTTTCAACAAAATGTATGAAAAAGCGTGTGAACTGCTTGTCGCTGGCTACCGGTGGCTGTGGTTGGTGGTTCGTTTGTGCCGAGCCTACTAATCAATGCATTCATCAAAACAATGTTTTGAGTGCGTTACATTGAGTCCAACAGTAAACCGTGATTTTTCACCTTAAAAATATCGTTTATTGCATTTCACAGTCGGACATACGCTTCTAGCTAGTTGGGCCACAACACTCAGTCCTCCTTCGTCCGCAACCAGTTTGTTGTTTTACCAGCCATCCTTATAGGGTCGTCCCAATGCCAGCATTGGGAACGGTATAGGCTAATTATATAGGTAGGTACCTAAGAATGAGTTTAGAGGAAGTTTAAAAGTTGCGCCAGTTACATAAAAGTTGAAAAAGAAACGACTATCTTGGTGTGGGTATGTGATGAGGAGGGACTAATCGCATGTGACTAAAAGAGTGATGATATAAATACGGATGGATGGAGACGGAGAGGGAGACCATTAAGGAAACGATGAATGGATTCTGGGTGGAATAGGCATGATGACAGTATCAAACAGTTGCAAATCTATTTAGTCCGTCAGTTAGAGTATTGGAAATAAATGGACACGTATTTTTTGTTTTTATAAATCAATGATTATTGACAAAAGGTAATACGCATCAAAACTCGGGAGTCCCCGGCTCGTGACGTCAGAACTAGCTAAAAATTATAACTAGGCATGACGTATTGAGAATTTTAATAGCGCATAATATCTCCGTCAATTTTGCTTTACGTAACAAAAGAAAAAACACGAGGCAAATATTTTTTGATAATCTAACTGACGGACAAATTAGTTCTTTTTTGTTAGTTCCTATTATATGAAAGAAAAAAAAACCGGCCAAGGGCGTGTTGGGGAACGCGCAGTGTAGGGTTCCGTAGTAGCCCGTTATCACAACGTAGAACGAACCCGTTGGTACAGCGCCATCTAGCGGCAGCTTTGTGAAACTTATAATAACTTATGTTTTTTATTTTAGATTTTGTTTTGCAATGCAAGTCTTTACCCGTTATAAAGAAGCAACTACTTCATCTTAGTCACTTTATAGGTTTTATTCTAAGGTTTTTGTATTTGGTACAAAATTATCCAACTTACTGCTAAACTAATAAAGATATGTTATATATAGTTAATATAGACATTTAAAGTTCATGAAATGCACTATCATCATGAATTTTTCCAGATTTTTCAAGCCCGCAGTTTAGCTTTTAGAGAGGGGTGCCGAGGGAACAAAAATTTGCACTTTAAAGTTTAACATTTCGTAAACGGAGTATTAAATCGAAAAGTAGTATGAGCAACCCCTAAGTCATTTTAAAAGACCTATTCAACGATACCCCACACGATGGGTTAGACAATGAAAAAAAAAATCATCCCCACTTCACATGTAGAGGAGCTTCCCTAAAAAAACCGGCCAAGAGCGAGTCTGACTCGCGCACCGAGGGTTCCGTACAAACTTTTTAAGGGCGCGTTTGCATATCAGGTAAAATTATGGTGTTTTTCGGTACAATTTTATGCCATAACCAAACAAAATCCAATATAACTAATAACTACCTCGTAGAGATTGGTTCTTCATCTTCAAATAATAGGTACTTGATCATTGAAAATTTTAGTTTTTTATAAAGTAAAATCGATCTGTCGTTGCCATTTTCCAGAAAATTAACGATACAGGGTTGAGTTTAGGTACATTTTTTGTGCTATTATTAACATATTTTACTATTTCAAAAAATACTGTATGTTGGCAAACATAATCAATTCTTAATGCAAGGATTTTTTTTTAATCTAAATTATTTATATAGTGTCAGATAAAATAAAAACCAAAACTTATTTTTTCACAGTTTTTGCTATGCTGGATGAATCTTAATCGATTGCATTAGGGGTTATTTTATTTTTGATTTATTGCACAAGCATTTTGAATGAAACTTTAGCCCGCGGGCGGCCGCCGTCGAGAGTGGACACGTAACGCCTGTTTGGAGCGGCTCGAGTTGAAAAAGATCGCTGTACAAACAAAAAATATTCGATAAACCAAATTTGATACTTGACAAAGTAAGATTTTTATTATTTATTAGTTATGATGAGACCTTACCTCCGGACTTGATGGAGTGACCTGAAGGTGTACTTCGGTGTTTGCTACTGGAACTCCTCGATGTGTTGTACTAGGTGAGCCGAGTTTGGGCTCGTTTTGTTAGTTATGATGAGACCTTACCTCTGGACCTGATGGAGTGACCTGAAGGTGTACTTTAGTGACTGCTACTGGAACTCCTCGATGTGTTGTACTAGGTGAGCCGAGTTTGGGCTCGTTTTATTAGTAATGATGAAACCTTACCTCTGGACCTGATGGAGTGACCTGAAGGTGTACTTCAGTGACTCCTACTGGAACTCCTCGATGGGTTGTACTAGGTGAGCCGAGTTTGGGCTCGTTTTGTTAGTAATGATGGACTAACGTAACGGAACTAACAAAACGAGCCCAAACTCGGCTCACCTAGTACAACACATCGAAGAGTTCCAGTAGCAGTCACTAAAGTACACCTTCAGGTCACTCCATCAGGTCCGGAGGTAAGGTCTCATCATAACTAACAAAACGAACCCAAACTCGGCTCATCTAGTACAACACATCGAGGAGTTCCAGTAGCAGTCACTAAAGTACACCTTCAGGCCACTCGATCAGGTCCGGAGGTAAGGTCTCATCATTACTAACAAAACGAGCCCAAACTCGTTTCACCTAGTACAACCCATCGAGGAGTTCCAGTAGCAGTCACCGAAGTACACCTTCAGGTCACTCCATCAGGTCCGGAGGTAAGGTCTCATCATTACTAACAAAACGAGCCCAAACTCGGCTCACCTAGTACAACACATCGAGGAGTTCCAGTAGCAGTCACTAAAGTACACCTTCGGGTCACTCCATCAGGTCCGGAGGTAAGGTCTCATCATAACTAACAAAACGAGCCCAAACTCGGCTCACCTAGTACAACACATCGAGGAGTTCCAGTAGCAGTCACTAAAGTACACCTTCAGGTCACTCCATCAGGTCAAGAGGTAAGGTCTCATCATTACTAATAAAACAAGCCCAAACTCGGCTCACCTAGTACAACACGTCAAGGAGTTCCAGTAGCAGTCACCGAAGTACACGTTCAGGTCACTCCATCAGGTCCGGAGTTAAGGTCTCATCATTACTAACAAAATGAGCCCAAACTCAGCTCACCTAGTACAACACGTCGAGAAGTTCCAGTGGCAGTCACTGAAGTATACCTTCAGGTCACTCCATCAAGTCCGGAAATAATTCGTTAAATATAAACAGCAAAAATATTTTTTTTTGTAGGGACCTACCATAATTTTATTTCTAAGAAATACGTAAAAAAATGAATCTTTCAAAGCATCAAAATGAGTTCACTTGACTACTATTCTCGCAGTTAGTCGTGCGTACACTTGTGTGTATGACCAGTGTCAATGTAGTAGTTCGATTCTGTACCTATCAATTTTGCAAACGCGTCATTAAAGAACAAACTTAACTTTGCTGTTCGATCCCTAGAAACGGTTATTGCACCAACCGCAAATAATAAGTTTGTAATAGTAAAATCGCTTCTTTTTGTTATTAAACTACATATAATTTACGGTTTTCAGACTTTACGCTTTACATGTGCTGTAAGATCTTGATTTTTGCCAAATTTCGTGATTCTAGGTCAAAGGGAACTACCAATAGGTTTTTGACCCAAAAACTATAGGGTACTTCCGATTGACTTGTAATTGTCAATTTTGGTTAAAAGCAAGGTCTTACAGTACAAGTAAAAGAACAAGAGCGAAAAATAAAAAAAAAATGAAAATTAAGGTACATTTTGGTACTGTACAAGTTTTCGCGAAAATCTAAATTTGCCCATTATGTTTGTATCGTGTTGACTCAGGACCTTGATTTTTACTCTCTCTGGACTATAGACTTCAGTATATGGTGTAAATTTCAACTTGCTAGGTCCACCTGTTCCAGAGAAAATCAATGGTGACAGACGGACAGAAAGACGGACAGACGGACAAGAAAGTGATCTTATAAGGGTTCCGTTTTTTCCTTTTGAGGTACGGAACCCGAAAAGGAAAATTTTTCAAAAAAAAAATACCACTTTGTTGGCGTTATTGATATACACACCTCTACAAAATAACAGATTTCTAGTACTAACGGTCTCCTAGCAAAACCTTGGACAGACAGAGAGACAGACAGATGGACATAGCGAAACTATAAGGGTTCCTTCTCAGGACTACGGAACCCTAAAAAGGAGTAAATGATAGCGTGACGGTTGACAAGGGAAACAGGATAAAAAAAATATGCTGTGACCCCAAGTTACATGGGACAAGGGTAGGAAGATAATGAGAGGTTTTCGTTTTGAGTATTAAAACAAAATATTTTCCAAGAACTCGGTAGATGGCGTTGAACTGACTACGTGACTAGGTGCTAAAGCCAAAACGCTTGGAAAAAAACATTGCGTCACGTCACGTTGACTGATACTTTCGTTTGCTTAATGCTTCCGAATATAACCATTACATCCAAGTGAAATAATGTGACGTTCCGTTCCTTGCAGTAACTTACCAAGATCAGCGCCATCTATCCAGTGACTAGGGAAGAGTTGAAAAAGAAAATCCCTCATTATGTAGATACCATTTTTTTTTCGGATGGGAAATCGTCAAATGACCGCTCCCGGGCGGAGCAGGAGGGAGTGTCAGACTTCCACTGACTAAAACCCATCCATGTTCCTTCATCGCCCTCTGTGTTCCGGGGCCACGGTATCTCTTTCGAATAGTCCCGCAGCCCTGGCAGGCTTCGGCCCTTGCCTATTGCTGACTCTCTTTGAGGCGCGCGTGGAACACGAACGCGCCGTCGACACGGCCTGTCGTCATGAGACGGACGGACGGCGAGCTAGCCCATAGCTTCCCGTCCACAGGCCCGCGCCTACGGTGGCCGGAAGCCACCACGTGGCCCCCGACGCCCGGGGCGTCTCCCGCAGCGGCCGGGACGTGAGGATCTCTCCCTCTCACGTTCCGCCACCTCCTTCGCTAGCATGACTGCTTCGCAGGAGGTGACGGCGTCCCATTCCGTCTCGCTCCGGACCATGGATTGAACCGGCCTAAGGATGAATAGATAGGGTTTTTAAAATAAAATAGAAGATACTTAACCTAACTTATATTTACCTGTACTATACCTAAATCATTGAATAATTATAAATGTTGTATGTATGTATGTGTCGATGTATTATAAATGTACCCACTTCATTACAAGTATGTGTACGTTTCTTTTTATAGAAAGTTAAAAACCTACAGTACTAACACTTAGAAATACATAGAATCTTTAATTCTTAACAACTATTTGCCAAACCCTGGTCTCTGGATAAAGACCAAGGAAAGGTTCGCCAGAGCCTCGTTGGTAGTCAGCAGGGTGCACCGCGGGCAGGTGAGGTTGACTGCGGCTCTGCAGGTGGTGGTAGAGCCACTTGCACCCCATCCGTGGTAGGATATCCAGGTTGATGCAGCACCAATCGAAGACACTGCTCGTCATTCAAGGACCTGGAAAAAGACAAAGTAAATGTTTAAACTGCTTTCTCTTAACCCTTGATCTATCCACGAAGTAGACACAATTGTTAAACAATGGTGTCTCGAACAAATCGGTCCTTTGACAGATCATGATTTATCGTTATATAATCGTTCAGCCTTGGAGAACGACTAGATCTAACAATGTTCAGTATCTCAAATCTAATTAGTCCGTCAGTTAGAGTATTGGAAATTAATGGACACGTATTTTTTGTTTTTTTTTTTTTAAATCAATGAATATTGACAAAAGATAATACGCATCAAAACTCGGGAGTGGGGGCTAGTGACGTCAGAAGTAGCTAAAAATTATACCTAGGCGTGACCTATTGAGAATTTTAAAAGCGTCATAATATCTTCGTCAATTTTGCTTTACGTAGCAAAAGAAAAAACACGGGTCAAATATTTTTTGATAATCTAAGTATCCAGTACTAGACAGTTGAGTTACCACACAACGGATTATGTATGAGGACCATTATTGTAACCATAGAATGAGCAACATTGTAAAAGAGTTGTATTATAATTTTCGTGTTCAAAGTACATTGTATGTGTATCTATTCAAAGTTTCTCCATAGTTACCCTTATCTTTTATCTTGCGCTGCGTACCGCTGGTTCAGTATATTTTTTAGATCCCACCACCAAGACAAGGTCAAGTTAGTTCTAATAATTTCCAAAAATCTGCAACGTTCACAACAAGAGCAGCTGAAACACTTTGATATGTACCTCTTTTTCTACTTGGAGATATGCCAGGCTGCCAAACCTATCCTGAAGACAACTCGAAGGACAAAATGGAGGCCAGTAAGGCTACATGGCTGATGATGATGATGAAAGAAGACATGGTCCTCAGCGACAGGTGGACGATTTTGCTCCGCCTGGGGCCTGAAAATAAAGACAAAAGAATTGTTAATATCTTTGTATAACCAGTAAGAGGCAACCATAACACACCACGCAGGCTTAGTGCGGGTTGGTTTCCGGGGCTGCGGGACTATTGCCGGGGCTGCGGGACTATTGCCGGGGCTGCGGGACTATTGCCGGGGCTGCGGGACTATTCAAAAGAGATACCGTGGCCCCGGAACATAAAGGGCGAGGAAGGAACATGGATGGGTTTTAGTCAGTAAAAGTCTGACACTCCCTCCTGCTCCGCCCAGAGCGGGAGGAGTCATTTGATGATTTCCCATCATAAAAAAAAAAGTCCGGATTGGTTGGTGTCACATGCCTTTTTATTTTTAGTGCCAGGACATGTCTTTTTGCAATTGTCTTTTTGCATACCGTTTTGAAAGCAGCGGTGATGAAATATGTAAGTTACACAAATTAGCTAGATTGCGATAGAGTTGTCGACCTTCAACCCGTAGGTCGCGAGCTATTACACTGGGTTAGCATTCTTCTTTCAGGTACTATATTACGAATGCAATGTTTGTGAGGATAAATGGATGTTTGTTAGTCTTTCACGCAAAAACAACTAAACGGATTGGGATGAAATTAGCCAAACAGATATTTTATAACCAGGATTAACACCTTAATGGTGTTTTTTTATCACGGTAGTACGATTCCTTGGTACAATAACCAAACTTGTTTTAAGCTGTCACGGTTCATATCTTCCGTGATTATTGTATATTTTTGAGCTCCCGATATTTCGACGCTGTTGCAAGCGCAAAGATCGCGGGTTAATGGTCATAATAACGAAACTTCACGCGGGTAAAACCGTGTTTATAAGTCACGTTTTTATAAATCCTCGGAATAGGCCTCCTCTTTCTTCCAAATTTAAATGCTTCAAAAATGCCTCTCATAAATCCAATGAACCAAGAAATGTTTAGTAATAAGCAAACATTTACCTTAATAATCCATGGGTATTAAGCGGTTGGGCTTCAGGGCGCAGAGCCCCGGTGGCGGCTCAAAAAACCAACCTGTCTTGCACGGCAGACGGCGGGTGGCGCACTGCGGCATTGCCCAAACAAAGTCTAGTCTAGAACAGTGCTAGATACACTGCGCAGGTCACGATCAATACTTCGAAGTGTGATATAGGAAGCAGTTATGTAGTATTCTTGCCACTGAAAAAAAAAATCACCAAAGGTTCAGTTCCAACGGTCAGCAGGGCACGTATCTTTCTGATATCCAGTGACTATCAAGCCTCGGTTGTACACCGAACTTTGATGACAACCTTGAATGTCATAATATTGGTATTACGTATCACACTGACTGGATATCACTTTACGGTGACTAAGAGGGTCATACATTATAAGAAACTAACCTTTTCACAGTTAATTGATGGACACTGAGCCCAGTTACTATCATTTCGAGCTGTCAACAAAGATACGTAATAGCCCTACTGATAATCATCGGCTCAGCCTATTCTGAACGTTGAGGTCGCATGTCAGTGTTACGGGATGCAGCTGAACACCAATATTTTACATGAAGCGACTGCCTATCAGACCGCCACAACCCGGTTGCTGGGTAGCATAATACCCCTTGGTAAATCATTAATAAATAAATCGTAATGGGTGTAAGGTACCCTTAAGGGTTCTTACAGACGAGCGGCACGTTGCCAACTGCAGTCGTCGCCACATGTCGACAGCTGCCGTCGACACTTGCAGCTGTGGTATCGGCGGCAGCCACCGACAGCCGTCGACAGGTGGCGACGGCTGCAGTTTATCTGCCGTTGGCAACGTGCCGCTCGTCTGTAAGAACCCTAACACAGTGTTGGTGAAAACGGGAATTAGGCATTCAGTTACGTATCACCCAGTGTTGGTCAAAACGGACATTAGGTATTGTTTGATAAAATCTTTGCCGTACATCGACAGTTACGATCAATAACCCCGGTTGATGCTCGTACAGCATTCCTTTCGGCCTAAAAACTGAGAAGACGGCGCCTGTAGGACCTGACATGTATTTAAAAACAATATAGGTCAATAAACACAAAGAGAAGCAACAAAAAAAGATCTGATCTTGTCTAGGTCCGATGTGATGTGGACTATTTGACATAAAGTTGAGTAGAAATGTTTCTAGCCCCAAGTGACAAAAGTCGAGAAAAAATGTCTACATGCTTGACGTTGTAGACTTTTGTAGTAGAATAAAATTAGTAGAATAGAAACATTTCTTTTCTACATTTTTAACATTACCATGCTTACAACGATAGAAACATTTCGACAATCTGTGATTTTGTCGAATCTTCCGTCGATAAATTCAGTGAAAGTAACACTGTTTAAGGCATATTGCCAATGCTTTTACACGGGGAATCTTTGGGTGAACTATACAAAAAGAACGCTGGATGACCTACGCGTACAGTATAATAATATTTTTAGGATACTGTTGGGACTGCCGCGATGGTGCAGTGCTTCTGCTATGTTTGCGCAAAACCGAACTGACGGCTTCCACGCAGTCGTTCGCAAGAAAACCGCGTCGCTGTTAACAAGGTTGCGGGCGAGTGGCAACAGCATTCTAAAAACTATGGCGGAGAGTATCGACTCTCCGATTATTAAAAGCTTTGTGAGAAGGACAATCACTGAGCATTCATCTGGGGATGTCCTTTTCACAATGCTATTTACTCTGTTTTCTCTATTATATTTTAGCTACTAACACTAGAAATAAGTTATTGTATTACTTACTAACAAGATGGATCACTGTTGTCCGAAAAATATAGATTATTATTATTAAAACTCGTTTCCAAGGAACGGAACAAACGAACGGATGACCGATGGGGCCGAAAAGTTCTAAAGTGGCGACCGCGAACCGAAAGACGTTGAGTTGGAAGACCTCCCACTAGGTGGACCGATGACCTGGTGAAGGTTGCGGGAGTCCGCTGGATGCGATTCGCACGGGACCGGTCAATGTGGCGACACTTGGGGGAGGCCTATGTCCAGCAGTGGACGTCTTTCGGCTGAAATGATGACGATGATGATGTTTCCAAGGTGGTCATGCTTCGCGTGATGGAAGATCGACCAGGGCGTCTGTTTTATGTAGACGCGAGCCCCTGTCAATTCTAATCTCACTCAGATTCAGATTCAGACTCATTTATTTATTGTAAAACATATGTACATTATAAGTTCTTCTTTGATAATGCTTTGAGGGCGCTATGGTTTGCTTCTAGGGCGTACAAAAGTATTAATACATGCAGTATCTTAAATTAAAACAAAAAATAATACAGATATATGAACCACAGATCATGAGTCTTCTGCAATGGTACTGCGTTATCACTGATATCACGGGCGTACCGAGGGGTGGCAGGGAAGGTCAGCCCTTCCTCCCCCTCCGGACTTATCTGCTACCGTCGGACCCTTTCTGGCTCCATATATTAATTAATTTAAGTAGCTGATAAATTGTGTACCGAACATCAGTAAGAATAACAATAATTTATTTAAAAAGTAGATATATTACATAAGTGTGTATTACAAAAGTGTAAGTTTGAACTAATAGGTGTAGAAAGTCCCAAAAAAAGCCGAAAGGCCACGTGCCTTTCGGCTTTTTTTCTCCCCGACATTGCAATCATTTTTACTTGATAAATACCTGGAAACCTGTATACCTGAATACCTTCTAGCCTCGACGAAGTCACGGAGGTATTGGAAGTCGAAGCTCCAACTTTCAAATAATACGTTCGTCCAGTATATAGGTGCTAGTTTCTTATTAATGGCCGCAAATTCAGCGTTACCGTAAAAGTACCGAATGAAGGGAACGAGGGTTACCTACATGTGGGCTGGTATATATATATATATATACCAGCTATATATATATATATATATACCAGCTAGCTGTACCAGCCTATTACTGTCCCACTGCTGGGCAAATGCCTCTTCTCATACAGAGAAGGCACGAGCATTGATCACCACGCTTTCTCAAGACGGGTTGGTGATTTCACTTTTAATTTAAGTCCAGGTTTCCTCACGATGTTTTCCTTCACCAATGTCTGTGATGTCCAAGATAAACTAAGAAAGTATATGAATCAATTATAAAAATAACAAAAATAAAATAAATAAATAAATATCGCTGGACATTACACACAGCACCATCTAGTGCCACACTAAGCAACGAGGCTTGTGTCGTGAACACCAGATAGTTGATATACTACATAGATACTTTTTGTTTGTAAATACTTACTTATCATGTACATATAAACATCCATGACTCGGAAATAAATGTCCATGCTCATCATACAAACATTTGCTCCTACCGGGATTCGAACCCGGGACCCTAAGAACGTAAGGCAGCCTCACTACCGCTGCGCCATTCGGGTCGTCAAAAATATATCAATTGAAAAAGTCACATTGGTACTTGCCCGGATTTGAACCCACAACCTCTTGCATGGGAGGCGAGGTCATAACCTCTGGGCCATCACGACGAACAGTACATTAACAAAACCAGCCTTGTGTGTAATCTCCATCAACATCGAAGGGATTCTCTCAATAAAGCAGAAATCCTTACTGAATTATCTCGCAAAACGCATTGTGACATCCTATCAGTTCAAGACCCTTATCGGTATTCCACTCAAAGCAGGCTCCACATTCCTTGTAGCCGACATCTGTCACCCGAAGCACGGTAACGCAGTGTTTGATGATCCTAGCTTACTGTCTCCACAAATGGCAGCTCTCACGCTCATCATCATCATCGCCTATGTTCCACCTGGGACACAGGAATCCTCCCAATGAGAAGGAATGGGCTATAATCTACCACGCGGGCCCAGTGCGGATTGGTAGATGTCACATGTCTTCGAATTTTTTGGTGCTTGAACATACCGGTTTCCTCACGATGTTTTTTCTTCACCTTTTTGAGAGCAGCGGTGATGAAATAAATTACACAAATGTGCCTGCCTGGGTTCAACCCCAAGACTTACTGTTCGTAAGTCGGGGCCGCCACCATTGGGCCACCGCTGCTCACGCAACCGCAGCCTAAAACGAGGTCCCATCGAACGTCATCATGACAGAAGACAGAGTTGCAGCCGACACACTTCATCACAGTAAACTTTGAAGTTTGAGAATGAAGTAAAAAACCACTAATACAAAGGACCCGTCCAGTGAAGTGCGTAGGTACTTGCGGAAGTACGTAGCGGTCGAGCAAAGAACTACGTGCTTGCTTAGTTTGGTGATCGTGAGTACCTTGTGGTCACTTATGGCTAGAAAGGAGGTGACTGCTGACATTACTATTATGGCAATAATCTAGAAGAAGAAGACTGTGCCAACTTCAAACATTAATTGTTAAATCATGATCTAATTTCATTTAAGTAATATTCGAAAAGTATTACTCATAATCTGAAAGTAGGTTTGAACTTGCCTGAGGAGCGGATTGAAAAAAAAATACTTCATTTTTCTATGTTCCAACTTTCTATAAAGCCACGATGTAAAATTAAAATAACGTAAAGTTAAGTATTAATTAAAGAATATATATTTGTTAAATAACTTTATTATAATTAAAGAATATATATTTGTTAAATAACTTTATTATAATTAAGTTTCAACTATTCCTTTAAAATAACATAGATTTAGGCAAAAAAATTACCATTTTTTCGATGATGAAAATGAAAAATAGGTAATGGCTGAATAGCTGGCCGGCCACAGAAAAAAAAAAACAAAATAGGCGGGAAAGCGGCAATCCGATCTTCATTTGTTTTTTCGAGTTGATTAATGTTTTTATTTTTACTTTCCTTGTATTCGTAATGAAAAGCACGAGGTACTTCCACTGGGGAGTACCTCGGGTTAAAGACTTATTTAGTCCCTCGAACTATTAGCGCCTTCGCTGCGCTCGGGCACCAAACCCCGTCTAAATAAGTTACTTTCACCCCTAGGGTAACAATGTACTATTTTTTATTGTAACGATGAATTGATATAATTAATTATTGAGACAATATGTCGAATAAAATAAAACCAGTTTACAAAAAAACCTTAAGTCACTAGAAATCCACAGTCCCTAGACGTTTCCGGCGCAAAAAGAGCCCATGACACTTGCAGCGTTTCCGCACTGAATTGCCAGGGCTAGCCTCTGCACCAGGAAAGAACCAGAGCGTGGGTCACCGCCACTTTGTCTAAATCGACGGCAGATCTCCGCCATAAATTTGATAGCGTCGGACCCCCAGCAACCAGTGGTTTCTACTGCCAAGGAGACAAAATGATACTACAGCTGTAAGGCTGCATATTTGGCCCGCTTTTTAATAGCGGCTAATTCAGCCGCTGCACCGGATAAACGTTAAATTAGGATAAGGACAGGAGAATAATGAGTCACTGAGATGAATCAGGAACTGATGCGAGGGGTTCTGTATAGTAAATTAGCCACGAGCCCGATAGAATAAAGACTGTTTGGGTTTTCTAGAATAAAACAACGCATTTGGTTAAATAATTATTTTATTATTGTGATATAATATTTCCTGATGCGATAGTCATTTATTTCTCTTAAGTTTCTAAAGAACTTACCCTAGCCGATTACAAGATTCAAGTGTCGATTAATAAGTTTACTTATATGTAGAGAGAGAGTTACCCCTGGTCTCCCCACCTCAGAGAAGACCAGGGATCGGCCAGAGCCTCGTTAGTTAGCAGCAGGGTGCACCGCGGGCAGGTGAGGCTGACTTCAGCTCAGAAGGTGGTGGTAGAGCCACTTGCACCCCGATGTTTGCTCGGTTGATCATGTTACGAGATGGTAGGGCGTTGAACAGCAGCTGCAGTTCCCGAGATGTTGTTGAACTGGTAATACTTCAGGCTACAGTTTTACATGAAGACTGTAGTGTACCATGGCAATGACCAACATCATGTGGGTGCACCATGGCAGTGGTGTTGACTTGTCCCGAATGCGAACCGACCATAGTCGTTCTTATGTCAGTGGCAATCAGAGACAAGTGGAACATGCTGCTCGTCTAGTCGGGATCTGTAAAATTAAAGAAAAAACATGATGTTAGCACCTCCGCAAATATCCATGCATGTATAACACTGGTACCTAGCCGCACCCAGTTGAACTTGAGGACGACCACAACGTACAACAAATAATATTGTTGTTGCAGGAAGGCGACGGTAATTAGCATTCCATCGGCTCAAAATCAAAAGTCATTTATTGAAATTATGCTAAGAATCAATACTTTTTGAACGTCAAATCTACATAAGACCGTAAACGCTAGCCTATCACCAGTTCCTAATGTTTTACCTAAAGAGAACTGGCGGAACAACCTTCTCAAGGTGAGCTGAAGATTGGTTTAGTAGCAAAATCTGCATGAAAGGACAGTAAGAAAAGCCTCTTGAAACAACATGGTGAAGGGCGGCGACAATGTGACCTGACGCCATATTGGTTTATCGCTACTTTTGGTGTATGAAGGAAAATGAAAATGGCGGCCAATTTGTCAGTTTCCATTGGAGAATGTTTAGGCCTCAATAACCTTAATAAAAAAAAACAGTGCACAAACGCTTACCTTGAGTCCTGTTGGGCGGAATCTCAGTCAGATCCGCATGCATACGATCATAATGCACGCGAACTCGGCGAGAAGGTCGCCCACAGGCATCTGAACTGAAACGGAATGGAAACTTCTAAGACATTGATATTACAGACACTTACTAGATGGCTTTTGTAGTCAAAACTCATCACAATCATCAAGAAGCACGTCCACAGCTGGACATAGGCCCCCGAGCGTCGCCACATCGACCGGTCTTGCGCTTCTCGTATCACGCGGTTTTTCGTCAACGGAACGGCAGAAGGATGTAAATGTAAAGCTGTGTCGCAAACTATGCTGTACCTCCTGTCCTGTCCTCTGAGCCACAAAACATGCTGCCACAGTGACCTCTGCGGTGTCACCGACGACGCCGTGGAAGTGGGTAAGTTATGAGCGAACAAAAAAAATACCGTAGGGCACGAAGAACAATATTATAACAAAATCACTCACCTGCTGTTAGGGCTGCATTCTAGCGATATGGAGCTATACGGTAGAGGCAACCAGGACCAACTCAAGGAAACACCGAGTCCACCGCCCACCATCGTGGGCCTGTCGTGCACCAACCGCACGACCGAGGGCGGGCGGTGAACTGACGCAGCCTGACAAAGGATGTCTAGACTACAAAGAGCTAACTACACTGCGCAGGTCTGAACGATAGTGGTAATGATGAAATAACATAAGGAACCGTGAGCAGGCTGTTGAATTTGAAAACTGACGGTCCTAAGATGAGCGTTGCAAATCCAAAAACACGCTCAATGTCTCATATGGCAGTTCAAATTTCCGCTGTCGTCGAATTCACGATCAATACAGACCGACAAAGTTCTTGGTGTATGTAATGGCGGCGCCACTCGTCAAGCAAAGCTTCTTGAATTCAGTACATTTCATGTTAGTTCTGTATATCGCCGCTTGCATTAATAAATGTGTCTTGTGAGCAAAACTCAATCTACGTTGGTTGCGAGTTGTTAGACTTACAACGCTCGTTTCAGCGCTGAAAGTTGAAAATTCTTCTTATGTGTGTGCAGTAATGTAGCAGTAGTGTTAGTAAACAGGGGCGATAGAATACTACATAGATAGGTATGTAGACTGACAAATACTTTTGTGTTTGTAAAGGCAGCCGTCTTATAAAGTCTTTAACTTTTGTCAAGGGATTCTATCAAATCCAGTACATTTAAGTTTAGTTCCTTAATAATTGTTCAAGTGAGAAAGAGTGGAGATAGTTTTGTCCTTTACACACACTAAGCTACTCCAAAATTAAGAACTATTGGTACATAATTTTGTAGTAGCTTTGTCTAAATTGAAGGTATATTGTACGAAATAAATAATTAAAAATAAAACAAAATAAGAACCAATAACTTTAATTAAAACCATGATTGTAAACTTAAACATTAATTTTATTAAATCCACACAAAAAAAAGGAAAACATTGTAAAAAATTAAAAACACAACATTTTAAAAAACATTGCTGTCTCTTCTTCTTCTAGTTAAGCCAGAAGCTGAACTTGAATTTCGTTAAGCTCAAGACTCGTCAGGCCACACGATACTCTCAATCCAAGGTACGTAGGGTGAAACCTTGGTATTTATCATGCAAACTTCAGGTTTCTTATTCAAATATCTTATATATATTCCTACAGCGGTGTGCACACAGCTTGAATATTGTGTTGTAATCAGCACAGGATCTGGATCCCCATACTGAAACATTACTTGTAATTGAAAAATAACAAAACATCACGCCTATAATCCCGATAGGGTAAGACAGAGGTGTACCTAATAGTACACCCACATTTCGCCAGTTATGTTTAAGTGCTATGTAATAGGCATGACGACAGTATCAAAAAATTGCAAATCTATTTAGTCCGTCAGTTAGAGTATTGGAAATTAATGGACACGTATTTTTTGTTTTTGTAAATCAATGAATATTGACAAAGATAAAACGCATCAAAACTCGGGAGTGGGGGCTCGTGACGTCAGAACTAGCTAAAAATTTTACCATGGCATGACGTATTGAGAATTTTAAAAGTGTCGTATCTTCGTCAATTTTGGTTTACGTAACAAAAGGAAAAACACGGATCAAATATTTTTTGATAATCCAAGTAACGGACTAATTAGATTTTTTTGTCGTCTCGCCTATTGGGGCGAGCCTATTGCCATCAACCGGGCACAAATCCAACCTGCGTGGCAGCTACAGAGAAATAAGATATAATAGAAAAAATAGTTATTCACAAATCCAAACTGCTGGGATGTGGACTGTGTGCCCAGTGGTGATGGAAACTACTGGCGCTAGCATAGCTAGCTCCACACATCGTCAATGATTGAAAATTAGGTAATTCCATTTCTATTTAAAAATAGCATTACTTAGACTGGAACGTAGCTATGGACACGCGATCCACAACGAGCATAGACAGACCTTTCTACTTCACTGCAGGACATTGGCGAGACGGAAATACGGAACGTATTCCGGAATACGGGATACGGCGACGGGAATACGAACGGAACGGGATATTTCCGGTCCGGTAATTTTATGTGAGATTGTGTTTGTATGGAAGGATTGTGTATGTTTTGTGCGTGGTGTGTATTTGAGTGTGTGTGTGTGTGTGTTGTGTGGGGGGTGTGCGTTTACGCAAAGATAAAAAAGAAAGACTGAAAAAAGTATTCGTTACAAGGACATGACATGTCTGACACCGTTGGAACCGTCTGAAGTGTCTGACAATGAACGAGGTGGTTTATAATATAGTTCCAAATAAAATATATCAAATCTGAGCTTTATACTATGACGAAAGTGAGGACCTATTTTATACACCTTTGTTACCTGATAACTTTCAAAGGAACCGTGATCCAAACTTCATACTCGGGGAGCGTTCATACCTGTATTAAGGGCATACACAACGAAACTTTCAGGTTTTATAAAATAACGAAGGTCTGACCGTCGCGGCCTCTTGCATTATGAATTAAGTATTCAAAACTTATCAGAATCATTTGTTTAAACAATCAACGACACGTAAAATTATTCGTACGTGACCGTGGGAGGCGATTCAATCAGTGCAAAACGAAAGGAACCGTGTAATTGCTGACAAGACTGCAGGCTTAGCCAAGTTGACAATCTACAATCGTTAACGCTAGTAGAATGACATCATCTCAATGTTAAATCACGTGATCAACACAAACTAGAAAATTCGTAGACAAGTTCACATCGTTCAAAATGATAGAATAGAATGTTATCGTTTCTACAATGTTGATCGCTATACTCGTTGGCAGGAACGCTCACCATAGACTAAAGTGTAGGTTTTTTCTACAGACATTAGAGAACGAGCGATCGACTCAGTCGTGTCAACTTGGCTACCAATTTAGCGCTTTCTACAATCGCTTTCGCCGAGGCGTTTACGATTGTAAAAAGATAATTGATATGAAACGTTTGAAACTTGGCTAGGCCTGCTGAATTGAAACGCCGACCTTCAACGGCTGCAGAATCCACATTCTCCACTGTTTGGAAAATGCAGCTGTGGTTTTTCTTACACAGAAAATCATGATCTTTCAGATGAGCTTTGATTTTTTGAGGAAGTCGGTCATACTAGATACTTAGGTAAGTACGAGGCGTCGCTATCATGCTGCTGCCACTGATAAGGCCAGTCAGGGGGACTTGCAGCACTGCATTATCGTAAGGTCTTACCCCTTCCCTGTTTCGAAAAACAAACGATACTTGGGAGTCTTATCTCTTGATTATTTTAGTTTTTCAGCATCGCCATTTCGTCATAAAGGGTGTAAAAAACCACGTCAGTTTAAAAACTTATCGAATAGAATAACTACCGAGCAACCAGATGGAAGATCCATCTTGAGGTTTTTCTTGGCATAGCATATCTGTGTCTTGTGATTATACTTGCATTCGTCGTCCTCGCTGCATTCCGTGAGCTTTATCTGAAAAAGTGTAGTTGTTTTGTAGAAAAGCATGTCCTCTTTATGATCTGCGGTGTGGAAGGACCAAGGGCATGTGCAAGACAAGAAGAAAAAACCGTTAACGAAGCCGAAAGACTATAATATCCTACTTCACTTCACTACATAGTATAAAACAAAGTCGCTTTCTCAGTCCCTATATCCCTATATATGCTTAAATCTTTAAAACTCCGCAACGGATTTTGATGCGGGTTACTTTAATAGATAGAGTGATTCAAGAGGAAGGTTTTAGTATATAAATTGCGGGCGGGCGAAGCCGCGGGCATCAGCTAGTAATATTATAAATGCGAAAGTTTGCGAGTATGGATGTATGAATGTTTGTTACTCTTTCACGCAAAAACTACTGAACGGATTTGGATGAAATTTAGCACACAGATTTAGTTTATAACCTGGAATAACACATAAGACTTCACGCGGGCGAAGCCGCTGGCAGAAGCTAGTTACATTGGAGGTAAAAGTACCGATTTTTTTTAAATACAATTTTCTAAAGCTATGTTTTGCTATGCAGCGGCGCTTACAGGTAGGGCGATCACGTATCTTTCTGATATCCAGTGACTATCAAGTTTCGGTTGTACACCGAGCTTTGATGACAACCGTGAATGTCATAATATTGGTATTACGTATCACACTGAGTGGATATCACTTTACGGTGACTAACAGGGTCATACATAATCCGAAACTAACATTTTGACCGTTAATTGATGGACACTGAGCCCAGTTACTATCATTTCGAGCTGTCAACAGAGATACGTAATAGCCCTACAGATCAGGGTCAATATATTTTCGTCGTTGATTTGAAGGAGGTAGTACCTCAATGTCGAGAGGGGGTGATCACTCCTAGTTTTAGCACTACAGGCACCCAGGACAAAAAAAAAATGCGGCGCCTGTGGGGCGTTGGCGATTTTTGATGCAGAAAGGTTTACGATTTAAGATTTATTTAATTTTAATCATACCGTTTGCACAGTTCTGATAGGGATCTTCAAATTACCAGCAACATCATAATCGCAATGCCATAACCAGGGTGCAATAATAGCATCCTCAACAGAAGCATCTTCTTCAACGTGTAGGCAAGCTGGCAGAACATTCTCATTGAACTTTATCCTGGAATAAAAGTTTGTCGATCAACTCTTCATCCTTCTCTGTATGAGAACCTCTCAGGCCTTTGTGACAATTACAGAGCTGCAGGGATCTTCTGGCGCTCGGATTACATTGTCAGGCCCTCCTACTAATGGCGATACTAATGGCGCTAGCATAGCGGGTTCCAAGCATTGTCAATCAGTGGTTCTTAGACACGTTTTTTATTTTGATGTGTAGGAAAACGGCTGATATTTATATATTAGTATTATATATTACTTACGGCGTCTTGGTCTCAATGAGTGCAATATCGTTGAATTCCTTGTGTGACTGATCAAATTCAGGGTGTAGGATGAGTCTTTTGACGACATGGATCTGCGAGAATGATGAATTCAAGAGTTTTGTACCTCCTACTGCTACGTAATCTAGATTTAACCTGTACGTATTAAAAAAATACTTTGAGCATTTGAAGTACACTCGAGAGCAATGAATCCGGGTCACTTAAAGAATGTTAAAAATCTCGGAAACTAAAACTGATAGGTTAATGCAATAAATTGTATTTAATAGACAATGTAATACTCCTTAAATGAAAGTAAAAAAAATATGAGTCACCATACATTTTATTAACACAAAATTACATAAAGAAAAAAACTGCTGATCTCTCCTTAAAAACAAAAATAGGAAACATGAAATTTTTGAACTTTATACCGTTTTTTTGAATTTTAATACTTCGTATTGCCTCCTCGTGCTTCCATTACTGCGTTTACGCGGTTTGGCATGCTGTACACCAAGTTCCTTATACGATTTTGGGGAATATTCTCCCATTCCTCTGTGAGAGCAATTTTGAGCTCACGAAGCGTGATTGGGGGAGGGTTTCGTTGTTTTACGCATCTGCCTAGCTCGTCCCAAGCATGCTCGATCGGGTTGATATCCGGGCTGCGCGCTGGCCACTCCATACGAGTAATGTTCATCTCTTGAAGGTAGTCATTCACAATCCTACCTGTATGAGGTCGGGCATTGTCATGCATAAATATAGCATCCTCACCTAAATTGACCATAAATGGACCAACGTGATCATTGAGGATTTCTTCCACATATCTTACGCTAGTTAAAGAGCCGTTTTCTATGATCACCAGCTCTGTGCGACTTTCAGAAGAAATTCCGGCCCACACAAGTACAGACCCACCACCGTAGGCTACTTTTTCTTCGATGCATGCTTGCTTGAATCTTTCCCCTGGTCTTCGATACACTCTGTGTCTTCCATCGTGCTTGTAGAGCATAAATTTTGATTCGTCGGAGAACATAACTTTTGTCCAATCTTCAATACTCCAATTTACGTGGCTCTGGGCATATCTTAGTCTTGAAATCTACACGGAAATTAAGGTTACAAACACTGATCTCGAAAAGGCAATGACAGCGGTCTCCGATCAGTTACAGTCCCTTGAAAATAAAATTACGGGACTAGAGAATCAACGTGGCTCCATGGCAATCCAGTTAGCTACGCTAGAAAACAAGTTGGAAGTTCTCGACCACAATCTTATCAAAACATCTATAGAATTACGCAATGTACCCAAAAGGCAGAATGAGACCAAAGTCATGCTGTACGAAACTATATCGCACCTATCAAAACATCTAGGACTTGATACAGAATCCGCTAGCATCCGCGATGTTATAAGACTACCCTCAAAAAAGGAAAACGTAACATCGAGCTTATCCGTTGAGTTCTGTAATACCCTGACGAAAACGAATTTTCTAGCCGCTGTTAAAGACTACAATAAACGCAATCCCACAGACAAGATAAAATCAACCCATCTTAACTTAAAATCTGCCCCGGAAACACCTATCTACATCACCGAGCTTTTAACAGCCAATTCTAAAAGGTTATTTTACCTTACTCGAAACCACGCTAAGCAACACCAGTACAACTATTGCTGGACGTCGAACGGAAGAGTTATGCTTAAAAAGGACTCTGATAGCCAAACTATCGTGGTGAGAAGCGAAGAACAACTACAGCAGCTGGCGACAATCATCAAAGCATGACTATGTGCATTTAAGTATACCCTGCTATATCTTGCGTATTCTCTGATTACTTTTATGATTTTTTCGAATTGCCATGTTAAAATACTAAATACAAACACAAACAAAACTCGCACACATACCTATTACTATCAACACAACATACTCTCAATATACATGACACACTCAACACCTACATATTACAACTTCACCATGTCACCATATATACTCTTTACATATGCTTGCGTCCATCCCTATTATTCCTTACCTAGCTACTTCAGTATCATAAAAGATACGTTCTTAAACTTATTACCCCCAAACATAAGCTTTCTATACGTTCCTAAAACAAATACCACCCTATTTTCACGTAACCCTCAAACTACTTTAACCTTACCGGAAAAATGACTACTAACATAAACAATCTAATTGACAGTATCGACGAACTATCTGTATCAACTACCTATACATGCACACCTGAGGAAACACTCTCCATCGTAAAGTGTCCTAATAATTTCATTAAAATCCTGACACAAAACATTCGCTCTGTTAACCGTAACTTTTTAAACTTGCAAACGCTTCTGCACCGAATTTCCTTCGATTGTGATATGGTTGTTTTAACTGAATGTTGGTTACCATGCTCTAGCAATACCATCATCCCGATTCTCAATAATTACTCCGCGTTCATGACGACCAAACACATAAATCAAAGTGATGGTGTAGTGGTTTATTCGAAATCTGACCTGTCTGTTACATGTGAAGAGCCAGACTTCCACCGATCTGCATCTGGTCTTATAATAAAAATTAACTTGGACGTGGCGATAATCTGTATCTATCGATCACCGTCAATAGATAATATAAACAGCTTTATTACAGCTCTTAACAACATTCTTCCGACGTTGTATAGATTCAAATCGGTAGTTCTAACAGGTGACATGAACGTGGACATCAAACCTACCACATCTGACATGCGCTCCCACGAATACCTAAATTGCCTTGCCTTTCACGGTTATCTCCCTGCCCACACTCTACCGACCAGGGATGGCAATTGTTTGGACCACACGTTTATCAAAACAATTTCCGCCACCCACACCTTTGTCTTAAGCTCAACAATAACTGACCACTCCTCTTCCTTACTTTGCATTCAAGATAAATGTTCACGAACGGTCGCAAACTCCCTTACAACGAAAATTGATTATGACGGTCTTGACAAATCAATGTCACAACTGGATTTCAGTCCTATCTTCAATATAAAAGACGCAAATATGGCTACCGATAAATTACTAAATTTAATGACTGCATCCATTTCTAAAAATACCACAGTTAAAAAAGTTTCATCCAAAAAGAGAATCCTAAAACCGTGGATCACATCTGGTTTACTACGGTGCATAAGAAACAGGGATGCTCTACACAAGAAAGTTAAAAAATTCCCAGGAAATGAAGTTCTAAAAATTACTTACCTTCGATACAGAAATTTTTGTATTCGTATTATAAAGAAGGCTAAGCGAACTTATGATACAGAAGAACTAAAAAAAGCTAGTAAAAACCCAAAAACACTATGGGACACTATAAAACGGGTAACTAACACTACTAAAACTAATAATACATCTGTCCAATTACTGACTTTGTCATCTTCACCTATTGAGTCTTGCAACACTATAAACTCATACTTCGTTAACATTGGCGAGAGGCTTGCAAATAATATTCACACTAGTACTACGCAACCATTGACAGTCACTCAACCCACTTCTGACAATTCATCTACTTCATCGTTCGTCCTTGACCCTACTGACCTTGATGAAATTACAGCAGTTATCCACTCATTACGCTCTGATGCTGCGACTGGTTGGGATGGCATATCACCCTACATCTTAAAGAGATACTCAACCTCCCTGGCGCCCATACTTTGCCATATTTTTAACCTCTGTTTTGACACTGGCGTCTTTCCCTCTTCTTTTAAAAAGGCAATCATTCACCCAGTCTTCAAGGGAGGCGACGGAAACTTGCCGAATAATTACCGCCCCATAGCAGTTCTGACTGCCTTATCCAAGGTACTAGAACGTCTTATCAATAAAAGACTTGTATACTACCTAGAACATTACAAACTATTATCACCGCAACAATATGGATTTCGTAAAAACAAGTCAACCTGTGACGCAGTTCAGGAATTAACTAGCCATATTGTACAAAACCTGAACACTAATAAAAAAGTCCTAACAATATTCTTAGATCTTGCGAAGGCGTTCGACACCGTACCCGTCCGTTCTCTCTTACTCAAACTTGAAAAGATGGGTGTCAGGGGATTGCAACTTGATCTCTTTCAAAGCTACCTCACTAATCGCTCTCAGATAGTCAAGATTGATCGGCACAGCAGCAACGAGCTCCCCATTTACTATGGCGTTCCACAAGGAAGCATATTGGGTCCCACTTTATTTCTAGTCTTTATAAACGACTTATGCAATTTAAATATCCCTAATGCCAAGATGACATCATTTGCGGATGACACTGCTATTACTTTCGTCGCCAACACATGGTCAGAACTCGAGGACAAAGCACAACATGGCTTCAATGTAGCGCTGAACTGGCTTTATCTCCACACGCTTACACTAAATACCTCTAAAACCAAGTTCATTACCTACTCGGTCAGTTCTGCTACCCAACCAAACCCACGATTAGTACTCAAAGCTCACACATGCAATTTGCAAGTGTCATGCCACTGTGCACCTATATCTTCTACGGATGAAATTAAATACCTAGGTATAATCATAGATAAGAATCTTAAATTTAAGTCTCATATTAATGTGCTTACTGGCAGAGTTCGCAAACTTATATATATATTTAAAACCTTAAGAAATATTACTAACCCTATAATTATACGTAATGTCTACTTTGCCTTATGCCTGTCTATTATTACCTATTGTATTCCCTGTTGGGGTGGTGCTGCAAAAACTATCTTTAAACCATTGGAAATTGCACATCGCGCCATTCTGAAAGTGGCTACCTTCCGTCCACTAGTTTATCCAACTAACCAGTTATACCAAAATTGCAATGTCCTCAACGTGCGGCAACACTTTATCTTACAATCAATTTTGTTACAACACCGCATAACCCCCTATATTGAAATTACGAAACGCCGAAAAGATATAATATGTACTCTTCCAAAAACCCGCTTATCGTTTACTAAAAGATTCTTTTATTATTTAGGTCCGTCCCTTTACAATTCAATAAACAAAAAATGTCCAATACATAGATTGTCTTATCATAATTGTAAAAAGACTGTCCGCACATTCCTTCAAAATAAAACCTACGACGAAACAGAAAAATATTTAATTTAATTAAGTATGACAAGTTTGTATATTGTACCACTCACCCAAAACATAGACCCACACTAATCAAATCCACTTACTTACGCACGCTTACACAGCCACAAGCTCGCGGACTTACACTCACTCACACACACAGAAAGACCCACACACGCGCACACAGCACACACACACACACACACACACATGCACACTCACACACTCACACACACACGCATAAACGCGCTCGCGCACCAACATCTGTATTTTTGTATAAAGTCGAATTAAAATTATTTTTGTTTTGTAAATAAAAGTGTAGTAAGTAATACAATTTGAGGGGATCGGCACTGTTACTTCTTAATACAGGCTATTTCATAGCCTAGCAAGGAGAACAGCACGTCACCCACTTGATTGCCAGTGATTTAATACTACCCACTTTAAGATATCTAATAAATCTACTACAATCTGTTTTTTATATAAATAAAGATTATTCTATTCTATTCTATTCTAATTCTCCTTTCCACGAAGATTTCGGATATTAAAAAAAAAAAAATTAAAAAAATACGATGCCCACGCTCCAGTTTAGGGCCGTTTGCAGGTTTAAGGGGTTTTAAGTTAGATTCAGCAAGCCGACGTCTTACTGTCCATGCACTTGGGTTACTTCCTCCGAGGCGTCGAAACTGATTTGTGAGTTCAGTTCCTGTGAGAAAGCGATTTCGAAGCATGGTGTTCACCAAGTATCGGTCTTCTCGTGCTGTGGTACACCTGGTTCTGCCCGTTCCTGGTCTGCGTAGGTTAGAACCAGTTTCTTCGTAACGTCGGAGAACTCTTTGTACTGTTGACAGCGACACACCGACAGTCCTGGCTGTATCGCGCTGACTCCGGCCGGTTTCCAGCATTGTAAGTATTCTGGTGCATTCTTCAGGCGTAAGCGACATAATTTCAGCTTGAATAATGAATATAGAGCACTATCAACATGGTTTATGTACCCACATAAATGACAGATTACAAACAAAAGCAAAACCAAATGCTGTAATTTCGTAGTTCCATCTTCGAAAGTGGCCCTTTTTCAAATTTGATTTTTTTATGATATAACTATACAATAACTAAGAAGTTTTAATACTTTCATTTAAGGAGTATTACATTGTCTATTAAATATAATTTATTGCATTAACCTAGCATTTTTAGTTTCCGAGATTTTTAGGATTCTTTAAGTGACCCGGATTCATTGCTCTCGAGTGTATTACAGGCTGTAAACAGCCTCATCACGAAGCCGTCAACCAAGCATTCTGTTCATCAAACTAAGTTTTTAAGATACGAACTAAGACTATACTAATCTAAGATTTTACGCAAAAATTTTCGCTAGGAAACGACTTTTTTTGGGGTAAATAATCATGATTTATGGCATAGCTCAATGTAACGCATTCAAAACATTGTGCTGATGGATTGATTGAATATTACGTTGGTCGTGGAGGTGTTGAAGTAAAAATCTTACATTAAAAACTTGTATTTAAAAAAAACTTCGGCCCCCAATATCTCCGTAACTAGTAAGTTCCCAGGTATGGTGTCGAACAAAAAAAATATCGCAATGACGGGGGAGAACAAGTGCCTTTCGGCTTCGTTAAGAGGTAGTTTAAATACACCCTTTATATCAATCAATTATGCTTGCTCGCAGGTTTGCACAGGGCTACAACTGACTCTGTTCAGAGTTTATTGACAGTCGTTTTACTCGTGCAGCCGGTGGGTAAGGTATGCGCAGAACGCTTACTATGTTCTGCGCGTTCAGTATAATAATGCACTGAGGATGTTGTTGGGGCTGCCTCGGTTTTGATGCGCATCAGACATGTTTGCTGAAGCGGGACTGGACGACTTTTATGCCGCTATGCGCAAGCGATGTGCGACGACCCGAATGGCGTAGCGGTAGTGAGGCTGCTTTACGTTCTTAGGGTCCCGGGTTCGAATCCCGGTACCAGCAAATGTTTGTGTGATGAGCATGGACATTTTGTTTCCGAGTCATGGATGTTTAATGCCTAATAAGTATGTATTTACAAACAAAAAGTATCCATGTAGTAAATCAACTATCTGGTGTCTACGACACAAGCCTCGTTGCTTAGTGTGGCACTAGATGGTGTTGTGTGTAATGTCCAGCGATATTTATGTATGCAGCGGCGATGCAGCGCTAACAATATTCTAGCTACACTAACGGATAACATCGATGGGCCATTTATCAGGCACCAGTGGGTAGACATCCATGTCGCCGAATAAATGTATTGTTTATTTATTGTAATTTTGTTATTTGCTAAAATACGTTAAGATTATACTAACACGTTATGGATCTCGAGGAAACATTTAAGCGCTGGAACCAAAACTTCGAGAACATGTGACTTCTGCAAAACTCTATCTATAATCTATTTTGAAACTCTTCTTTTTAAAAAAGTTTAAAAAAATACTTGTATTTGTAAAACAAACATCGAGTTACCCGCTACAAGGGTGTTTGATAGAAGATACTTACCATGTGGATAGGGCAGCCGATGCACTTGTTAATATGTATTTATCGCTGATGATAATACCTCCTTGTACCCAATCATCTCCCCCTCTAGAAGTGCTGCCAAGTAGCACCTGAAAAAAAATATAAACACATTTGTCAAGGTTCCTTTGGCGATTGTTACGCATCGCTATCCTGTATTAATCAATAGCTGGTACCTATCCATACAAACCAGTTTTGTGTGAGACACAATCCTCTAAAGCATCACAATATTCCCGAAATATAAGCTATCACAGTTGTGGAGATGGCTTAAATAGGCGAGACGGCAAAACAAAATTAATTAGTCCGTCACTTAGATTATCTAAAAATATTTGACCCGTGTTTTTTCTTTTGTTACGTAAACCAAAATTGACGAAGATATGACGCTTTTAAAATTCTCAATACGTCATGCCTAGGTACAATTTTTAGCTAGTTCTGACGTCACGAGCCCCCACTCCCGAGTTTTGATGCGTTTTATCTTTTGTCAATATTCATTGATTTATAAAAACAAAAAACACGTGTCCATTAATTTCCAATACTCTAACTGACGGACTAAATAGATGCAATTTTGCAATTTGCAATTTTTTGATACTGTCGTCATTTCTATTTTAACTTGAGAATGTGACGCATTAGAAGGTTTTTAAGTCTTACAAATCTTATTTGTTTTGATGCCAGCTATCGATTGATAGGTTTTAGGCGTGGCTATTAAAATCAAAGTTGTACAAATTGCGCCATCACCTCAACCACAAAACACACAGTTCAATAGTGGAACATTCTTGACTTGACCTAGAGTAAACTAGAACTTTCTCGTAATACAGCCAACGAATGAAAAATATATCAAAAATTCTTAATACGGCTTACTAAAGTACTAAACGAGTGGGTGACCGTGAGCAACTACAAATCTTGAAGACGGTGTCTTAAAAATACAAAGGGGTTTGAATTTTTGGCCGGATTTATTTCCGCCATTTTGTTTTTTTTTTTTTTTTCAAAGTAGCGGCTACGCATAAGACCTATATTAATCGACAGCTGGTATCAATACAAACAAGTTTTGCATGAGACAAAATGTTCTAAGGTGTCACGTTTCCGAGATATGAGCTATGAAAGTTAAAGTCCATTCACTGATGGCATTTTCGGCACAACTTTGATTTGATCAGACACGCATAAAACATGTATCATAGCTGCCATCAATAAAAACATTTTTTTTCCGAGAAAAAATCTACTCAAGCGTCACGTTTCCGAGATTTAAGGCATCAAAGTTGTGCTGATAGGGATCACAGCGACATAATTATATTTGTACACCTAATACCGCCACTCCCTGGTCTCCTTGTGTATAGGACGGTCTGGTCTTGCCTTGTCAAGGCGTACCGAGACTTGTTCGCGGTGCGCTTATAGTTTCAGGTACGTTTTTTTTTGTTTCGGATGGGAAATCATCAAGGCGCTCCGGCCTCTGGGTGGAGCGGAAGGGAGTGAAAGACTTTAACTGACTAGAACCCATCCATGTTCCTTCATCACCCTTTGTGTTCCGGGGCCACGGTATCTCTTTCGAACATTCCCGCAGCCCCGGCAGGCATGGGCCCTTGCGGACGCCTTCCTTTTGCTGACTCTCTTTGAGGCGCGCGTGGAACATGAACGCGCCGGCGACACGGCCTGTCGTCATAAGACGGACGGACGGCGAGCTAGCCCACAGGCCCACGCCTACGGTGGCCGGGACCCACCACGTGGCCCCCGACGCCCGGTGCGGCTCCCGCGGCGGCTGGGACGTTTTTTTTAAATAAATAAATGCCCGTTTTTCTGGTAGATTCTTACCTTATGAGGATACTCCGCTCTTGGCTTTTTGGCTTCAGATGAGCTACTATCCACCTCCCACTCACTGTATTCGTAGCACCCGTTGTCCTCATCTAAATCTCTCGTAATCCCCGCGGCGAAGCCATCTTCCTTACACTTATATGGCAGGTCCTGTAAATACTGCAGACAATCTGAAAATAACAAAATCACGACCTCTTAGTATAGCCACGAGCGCTTGCGTTTCATTCTTCCTGTGCGTCAATTACAACCGAACAACTTAGTATATTGCACGATACAGATTCAGTGGACTGGAAATGTAAAGCTTGCACCGGAGGTGGTAAGCCTAAAAGACTATCATGTATCATCCCCGATATCGATGGAGATGAAAATACAGATACAGAGTCTGCTACCCCACAGCCACTCGCTAGTGCCCATGGCGCTAACATGATGAAAAAAAAATTACGAGACCTGCTCAGGGAAGTGAGGCAAGTTATTAAAGACTAGCGGACGTCACGCGGTTTCACTCGCGTAGTGAACAAACGTGGGAGTATGGGAATAGAATATAGCCTATGTTACTCAGTAAAGACGTGGCTTTCTAATGGTGAAGGAACTTTTGAAATCGGCGCAGTAGTTTTTGAGTTTATTCATTACAAACATACACATACACACACACAAAAACACAAATCTTTCCTCTTTATAATATTAGTGTAGAAGAGCTACAACGTACCCTGCAATTCTACTCTGATAAAATTGAGGAGAATGACACCAAGATACAAAATACGAGAAATAGATGAAGGAATTGGAAAACCGTTGCACTGATTTAGGTACAAAATCATGCTAAAAGCACTAACATCAAATGTGATGTTCTGGAAAACCAATGAAATCAAATGGAGCAAGCACAATTATGCAACCAACTTGAAATATGTCGCATCAACCCAACTGAGAAAGACAATCTTGAAGATATTGCCAAGAAAGTTGCCGTAACTATAACGCAAAACCCGGATGACGTCGTAAAAGAATATAAAAAAATGAGAAACCCTTCAAATGTTGCGAGAAACGAAGACCAGACTCCGATCACTGTGATACTTCGAGAAGGAAACCGAAATCTGTGGATAGATGCTGCCAAAAAAACGATGATATCTACTGATAGCATAGGACCAGACGGTGCTGATAAAGCTTACCTACGGGAGTGTCTGACACCGTCGACAGCCTACCTGTAAGTAATTACTGCTTACCATGGATTAGCCGAATCAATTCTTAGATATGGAGTCATCTTTTGGGGGAATGGCATGGACAATAAAATAGCGTTTCGGGCACAGAAAAGGTGCATTAGATCGATTTTTAGACTGCAAACAACGGACAGCTGTAAATCTTATTTTATAAAACGTAAGATAATGACATTGCCGTCTTTATATATGGAAACAGTAATATCCTGGAAACAGTAATAGCTTAGTAGGTACCGTTGTTTTCTTAATAAACTTCTTTCTAGAGGACTTGCAAACGCTATACAAAACGAGTTCGAATAGTTATAAATATAAATCAAAACGTTTCCTTACACAAAACTTCTCCTAAAGTATGTATGTACCTATGAATTATTATGACCATCATTTAAAAAGTAAGTTTTAAAATTTTTCATCGAAGTTGTACTTGTATCATTGTGTAAAAGTTAAACGAACGGCTCGCCAGCATACAGATAAGCCCTGAGAGGTTTTTGATGTGTGGCTAAAACCAAACTGTAATAGCATAAGTGTTAAAAATTAAATAAAAATATATTGTTGTAACGAAATAACTCACGGTCCCTTGCTTTCTGACCATTTTTCCAGGAAAGTCCTGATTGTGGAATAATTATTGCGTTTCTAAAACAAAACAAACTAGTTAGGTACTTACGTATAAAATTTTATAACACAATTGCTCGTAAAGGGTCTCTTATTTCACCAATTTCAATATCGTAATGTATCTCATTACGTACTTGTGCTGTAAAGTAAAATGCACGGTTTATCAAGATGCTCCGTCTAAACCAAACGGTATTTTTTTAAATCTTAGCAAAGAGTTTTTATGTCAGAAAAGTGGTCAACATTTTATGAATAAAATTAGCTTTGGCAGATGAAATGTAATAAATAAACATGTAATTCTCTAATTTAATTAATTATGACAATAAATAACAACCATTTATCTGTAACAAAACACAAAAATATTAATTTACTTTATTAGTAATACTGGCTGTTTTTTGTGTCTTTGCCTTAAAAAAAGCGCTGATGCGCGCGCCTCGCTACTTAATTTGTGAACAAGTGAAAACTATTCCGCGCCCTTTTTTTTCGCTGTATTGTTTTTATTTGTTTTATTTATTTCCTCGCAAATATGTTATAAAACGTCGTATGACATACGTGCGCTTTGATAATTACAGCCTCTGCTTTTTTATAGCAATATCGCCTCGGCTGTAATTTTCAACTTACCGCACTTATATCATAATGTACTATTAAAGCGTTGTCAAATGTTATTAGTTCTGGAATGTCCCAATATTAGTCTCGTATGGTTGTACGGTCCGCAAGGAGGCAGTAACATATAATAAACTTACTTTGTGCTATTAACGAGATTACAATCCGTACAGCAAATGATTTTTTCCCCAAAAGATTTGGAACATACCTGAAACATGATAAGAAACATGTGGTATACGCCATTAATTAATACAGGGCCAAACTAGTTAAGCTGGCGAACTGTCACACACTTGACAGGTATCGATATACAGAGTGGGAGGGCTCATGTACGGAGACACGGAGCGTTGTGCAGAGAGGGGGGGTGTGCAGCGGCCCGCTTACACTCGCCGCGTCTCTGTCAATGAGCCTTAAGTGACAGCAACGTGCAAACTGTTGCTATGAGTTCAGCACGTGATTCTAAAGCCCCAGCTTGGAAATATACCGCCGATTATTTAAAGTAATCTAGTTTTTTTCCAGCTCAAAGTGCTGAAAGAAATCTGTTTTGGAAATAGGTTCTAGGTGACCACTTACAGGGTGCTTCGGACTGTCATCGTCAAGTGTGGTGAGACATCTTGCCTCCTTCACACATCTCCCCTTCAACCCTTCCCATTCACATTCGTCTCCTGAAAAAAGTAAATTAAATGTAATTATCATTAATGAATTTCTCAACTTGGAGCTTGTTGTAAAAGTTATAGTGGCTTCCCCTTTTCCCAACTATGTTGGGATCGGCTTCGTAGTATTTTACATGAAGCGGCTGCCTATCTGGTTTTTGATGCTGGAAATCGCGTTACAGAACTCAAATAGAGTTGAGCGGAACATGGCGCGGTGACGGCAGGTGGACTAAGGCTGTCACCGAATGGCGTCCAAGAATTCGGAAAAGAAATGTAGTGCGAGATGGGCCGACGACATAGTTACCATCGGGGGATAAACCTGGATGAAGCTGGCACAGGAATGTGAATATTGGCAAAAGTGAGGCTTAAGGTAGCAGTGGGTGAGTTCAGGCTGTGGATGATGACGATGATGATGGTTGCCTATCCGACTGGTCCACCCAGAGCTTAAATAGTCTGGAACATGCGGTGAGAACTAATTAATGGCCGTTTTAATGAACACTTCATGATTTCTAAATAACTGCCTGAGTGGTATTGTTCTGCTGGAAGTTTAGCTCTCGATGCTGAGCCAGTTCCGCAGTGTGCAGGCATTCAATTAGGTGCCACCCAGAATAATAGTGTCCGTTTAAAGTTTGAAGGTATTAGTAAAAATAAATAGTTTTTTTGCCAATAGGTATTTACAAACAAACATTTTGTCTGTATCTCTACGAGGAAAATTTACCTTGTAAACTGGTTTTAAATATTAATTAATTTCGACGAACGCAGACGAAACAAGTTTTTTGGCGATTTGAACTTGATCGTTAACGACCGGACCAACATGATTATCATATCTTGCAAACCAGCTGGTTTGCAAGATATGATTATAGTTAAAAAACGAATATATTTTAACTAGCTGATGCCCGCGGCTTCACCCGCCCGCAAATTATATACTAAAACCTTCCTCTTGAATCACTCTATCTATTAAAAAAACCCGCATCAAAATCTGTTGGAGTTTTAAAGATCTAAGCATACATAGGGACAGTAAGACGCGGCGGGTGACTTTGTTTTATAAAATGTAGTGATGATGAATTAAGTAAATCAGTAAATATTAATCCTGTCATCATCTGCCTGGATAGTTCCAACTATGTAAGGTTCGACTTCCAGTCTTACCGGATTCAGCTGAATACCAGTACTTTACATGGAGTGACTGCCAATCTGACCTCCACAACCCAAGTAGTACTGAGTAATAATGATACCCCTTGATAAGACTGGTTGTCAGACTTTCGGGCCACTGACTGTCAATGATTTATAAATGACTGCCGGAACCAACGGCATGACGTGCTTCCCGAAGCATAAAGGAAGCTCGGTATGTAATGGGTGGTCACCCATCCATAGACCAACCTAGGCAAGCACGACTTAACGGAGCGGCTGTTATTATTGTTAGAAATTTAACAAAGAAGGCTTCCTACTGTTCTGATTAAATTTCATGTTTTTACGAACATAGTATTCTGGAACTCATGTTTCCAAAAAAAAAAAAACCTACTTCAAAAAGGAGGAGGTTCTCAACTCGTCGGAATCTTTTTTATTTTTTTTAATGTATGTTTACTCGAAGACGGCAGGACCGATTTCGGTTTTTTTTTTGTTTTGTTTGAAAGGTTATACTTCCCAGGTGGTCCCATGATCATCAAGTCAGGATCTGATGATGGGATCCTGGAGAAATAGAGAGAACTCTTCAAATTTTATAGGCACACTTGAAGCGATTTGGGTAGTTTTTGGAAGAGTACTTTCTGGGAGTAGTCCCATTTCAATATGGTGAAGATCTGATGAAGAACTTCGAAGATAGGCAACGGAACTTCTCAATAAATGATAGCAAATGGACTAGGATTGATGAAATCTTATGTCTGTCTATTGTTTACACCAGTTCATAACACAACATCACGCCGGTACGCTGTGAAGGGGTAGGGTGGGTGGGGGTGGGGTGGGGTGTGCTTTATGTGAACCACTGTTTTTAGTGAAAAATAAAAACTTTTTTGCAAAAAATAAAACCGACTTCAAAAAACACAAAAAAGTGAAAAATAACTTCAGCTTCAGAAGTCGGTGACCTTTGTTTGATTGATTTGGTTTTTTTGTCACCGACTTTTTGCAAAAAAGTTTTTAAATTTAGAAAAGTGTTTATATGCATGACTACTAAATTTAAAAGTAATAAAGAAATCTAGATGTCTGGCGGGTCGCTACTTTAATAATATAATTTTATTTTAATATAATTTAGTAATTTCTCAAAAAAATATAATAAAACCTACCTTCTTCCCCATTTAGATATTCACAAAGCACGGCACTCAAACTGACGACGCACAGATACAATACAATATATTTATTCATGTTGACGAAATACGCGTTTATCTTGGACAGTGAGCGTCGACTAAAGATATTTGTACAGCATCTTAAAAATATGTATAAAGATGTTGCCTTCAGAATAGTATAAACAGTGTTCAGTCAAATAAAAACGAACTGACACCAATATCGATAAATAACTAGCTAATTCCCGCGGCTTTGCCCGCGCTGTCTGATTCGGTTAAGTACCGACTATCTACTTAGATTTCGGGATACGTTAAAGCCTATGTTGGAGGTGCGGAATGGGGCGTGGGGGATGCGGCCGACGACGCATGATACCCAAGCATGTTATACAGTACTCTACAGCTGCCAGTCTGCCTGATAGACACGCACGGCGTTGGCAGCGAATGTTACTGTTGTAACATTTTACGTTACTTTTGACCTTCTCATGTTACATCCATGTTACACGACTCAAAATTTTACTTTTACGTTACTTTTTAGACCTTAATAAAAACTATTGTACATTTTCCAGCAAACAAAAAACAATCGGGAAACAGAACGCATCGCAGAAAGTTTTCCTTCCTCGTGTTGTCGACTTGTCACACTCGTTTTTGTGACACAAGTAATTTACACACTGCATATTCACTCACTCACTCATTTCTAAGTATAATTATTTAGAGAATAGCTATCAGTGGTCTATGCTAGCCAACTTCAGACTACTGATGTGCAAGCCAGAAGCAAGGGAATATGCAGGAAATACAAAACTCTTTTTATTTATTAAAAATGCCTTGTATTGGCGCATAAAAACATTGTGGTAAGCTTGCTTAAGTTTCTAAAACATCACTTATTTTACAATTTATTGTTTTATGTAGCATTTTTTTGGTAAAACGGAACGCACTCTCAAAACGCGTCGTCCTTGATAACGCCGGTAGTGCCAAAGTCTGTGTCAAAAAACACTTTTACTTGAAAAGTAGTTAAAGTTTCACTAAATTTTATTATAATATCTTTATCGCAATTTTTGCTTGATTAAAGCACATACAATTAGCAAAATTACTATAATAAGGCCAAAAAATTAGAAGTAAACAAGGCAGATTGAGGTAAATGACGTCACATCATGGCCGTCGCAGTCACGGACGTTTAAACTGTCATAGAAAATTGCAGGAGTGTAATATTTATTGAGCGACAAGCAATAGTCAAACATATTTTAATACTTTTCTTGGGTTGATAACAGTGTATTTTATTATTTTATTGATTTAAGTGAAGAAAAAATTACATGCTTATTCCCTATTGGGTTGCTTGTGGGTTTCTGTTAGATTAATAACACTAAAAATCAAAAAAATAAAATCAAAATATTTTATTTCACATAGGCCTAGATGGGCACTTATAAAACGTCGAAAAAGGTGCACGGTTCGCGTTGGTTGTTTCCATGGAGAAGAACCGGCAAGAAACTCCATGGTTACTCTTTTCAAATCATGGTATTACAATATTATTTTGTTACAGCATTAATTAGTACATAAGTATGGCGGGACAGCGTAGGCCCGACAATAGGTCGTTGCTTACTATACAAAAAGCGTAAAACAGACTTAACAAAAGTTAACAAGCATCTGGGAATCTACAAAGCCTACAATGTTCTTTCATTCACAAATAATAGGTAAAAAAAAGAATCTATACAAAGGTAGGAAAATTTTGTAAATAATTAAAAAAAAAAAACAAAATTAAACAAGTGACACAATTATTGTCATCAGTGCTGTAACTATTCTGAGCAAAAGATGAAAAAAAAGTGATATGAAAACTATTGTTAAAATCTGAATGGAAAGAAAAGAAAAAATGATATTGAGAATAGTTAGAGACATCCACAAATTTGTGCCGTTTATGAGCTACCAGGGAAGCCGCATGCGCAGAAGGAACTAGAGACAAACTTCTTTATCTTCAACGTAGTCCTTGATTTTGTAATAATTATGCTTTTATAATAACGACACGTTTGATATAGTTTTTGAACTTTCCATTCGGTCAGTTCTATAATTGACTTAGGCAACTTGTTATAAAAGCGTATACTGTTTTTCAATCAAGTCTTTTACTATAGTAAAAGACTTGCTAGTTTTTGTTAATCTGAATTTAGGTATTACAATTTCATGTTTACTGCGTGTGTTTTTATTATGGAAGTCGCTTCTAATTTTGAAAAGCCCTCGATTTTTGCGGACATATAATATACATTCAAGGATATAGAGCGAAGGCAGAGTCAGTATATCGATCTCTATAAATTTTTCTTTGAGTGACTCACGAGGACCCATTTTATAGATCGCGCGGACTGCCCTCTTTTGTAGAATGAAAATTGAGTCAACGTCAGCTGCTGATCCCCACAGCAGAATGCCATAAGACATAATACTGTGGAAATAAGCAGAGTATACTAACATAGCTGTGGCTACATCAGTTAACTGCCTTATTTTCCTTACTGCATATGCAGCTGAGCTTAACCTACCTGAAAGAGTTCTAATGTGCGCGTCCCACTGCAATTTTGAATCGATAGTAATCTCTAAGAATACAGTTTCCACTATAACATCAAGTTTATTGCCGTCTAGATTTAAATTTAGATCCCGTTGTGGTACATTAGATAAAGAGAACTTTACACATTTCATTTTGTTTGCATTAAGTAAAAGATTATTAGCTGCGAACCATTTCGAGAGGACAGTTAGACTTTCGTTGACATGTAAGACATTCGTATCTTTTCTATTTATTTTAAAAATTAGCGGGGTGTCATCAGCAAATAGAATTATATCCGATAATTTGGCCATATATAAGGGAGATCATTAATGTAAACAAGAAATAGGAAAGGACCGAGAATTGACCCTTGAGGCACGCCCATCTTGACTAGAGACCCGGAGGACGTCGCCCCATTTACATTTACTTTGCTGCCTGTTTGATAAATAGGAAAGAACAAGATCAGCAGCTCGTCCACGAATTCCGTAGTGGTGTAATTTACAGATCAGTGTGTTATGGTCGACGCAGTCGAACGCTATAGAGAGATCACAAAAAATGCCAATAGCATCCTGGGACTTCTCCCATGATTCCAAAATGTGAGTGATGAGTTTTACTCCCGCGTCCGTTGTCGACCTACCCTTCGTGAAACCAAACTGTCGACTATGCAGAATCCCATTTGAGTTAAAGTGAGAGAACATCTGGTCCAGCATGATTTTTTGATAGATTTTACTCGGTCTGTAATTAGAGGGATCACTTTTACAACCCGATTTGAAAATTGGTACTACTTTACTGTGTTTCGTTAAATCAGGAAACTTGCCGCTGTCCAAACATTGATTGAATATGCCTGTTAAGACAGGAGCGATTGATTCAATAATATATCTAAGAACCTTGACGGATATCCCCCATAAGTCTTAAGTATTTTTTATGTTGAGACTTTTGAATGCGTTTTTAATTGTAGCAATACATATTGGTTTAAATTTAAAGTTTGGTATGTCCTCAGTAAGGTTTTCTTTAAGAAGAGCTTCAGCTAGTGTAGATGAAGAGGGGAGAGATTTCGTGACTTCACTGTTGGTAGTAGACACTTGTAATCGAAGGACCTGCCGATTGTTTACTATTCAATATTCCAAATAAAGTTTTTCGAGAAACATATTTCACGAGATCGCCCTTCGATTCACTAGTTGGTATCGATTAGAATTGCGCTTTGGTTTTATTGTTTCATTCACTCTAGCGAATTATATGTATTATCTTATTAAAATTTACAATATTTTAAAAACTTGAGGAAGTTGGAAGCTGCGTGCCCTTGCGGGGGGCATCGACAGCCTTATTTAAATTGATGCTGATTGTATATGCGCAAATTAATTTCATGGGTATTTTTCATACGTACATGTAAAGAATTATCTTTGGAACTGCTGATCTAATTCCAAAAATTCTTTCACTAATGGGAAGCCACATATCCCTAGGTGCCACAGGTCAATAATTAAAACGTTCTCGTGGGGTACTTTCAGACCAAAACGATGACTGTATCTCGGATTGTCAAAATAAAACAACACATTTCCACATACAAATTTTATTATTATAATGAAGTAATATTAAGCACATCTCTGCCTAACCCTTTGGGGCTTACAAGGGTTATGTTATAAAGTTATATTATTTCCTAATGCGATAGTCATTTATTTCTCTTAAGTTTCTAGAGAAATAACCTTAACCTTAAATAAATTACCAATGTGATTATATTATACAATATACTCCTGATCTCCTCACCTCAGAGAAGACCAGGTATCGGCCAGAGCCTCGTTAGTTGGCAGCAGGGTGCACCGCGGGCAGGTGAGGTTGACTTCAGCTCAGAAGGTGGTGGTAGAGCCACTTGCACCCCGATGTTTGCTCGGTTGATCATGTTACGAGATGGTAGGGCGTTGAACAGCAGCTGCAGTTCCCGAGATGTTGTTGGACTGACTGTTGTTACTTCAGGCTACAGTTTTACATGAAGACTGTAGTGTACGATGGCAGTGACCACCGCCATGTGGGTGCCCCATGGCAGTGGTGTTGACTTGTCCCGAATGCGAACCGACCATATTAGTGGTTTTTATGTCAGTTGCAATCAGAGACAAGTGGAACATGCTGCTCGTCTAGTCGGGATCTGTAAAGTTAAAGAAAAAACATGATGTTAGCACCTCCGCAAATATCCATGCATTTATAACACTGGTACCTAGCCGCACCCGGTTGAACTGGAAGACGACCACAACGTACAACAAATAATATTGTTGTTGCAGGAAGGCGACGGTAATTAGCATTCCATCGGCTCAAAATCAAAAGTCATTTATTGAAATTATGCTAAGAATCAATACTTTTTGAACGTCAAAACTACATAAGACCGTAAACGCTAGCCTATCACCAGTTCCTAATGTTTTACCTAAAGAGAACTGGCGGAAGAACCTTCTCAAGGTGAGCTGAAGATTGGTTTAGTAGCAAAATCTGCATGAAAGGACAGTAAGAAAAGCCTCTTGAAACAACATGGTGAAGGGCGGCGACAATGTGACCTGACGCCATATTGGTTTATCGCTACTTTTGGTGTACGAAGGAAAATGAAAATGGCGGCCATTTTGTCAGTTTCCATTGGAGAATGTTTAGGCCTCAATAACCTTAATAAAAAAAAACAGTGCACAAACGCTTACCTTGAGTCCTGTTGGGCGAAATCTCAGTCAGATCCGCATGCATACGATCATAATGCACGCGAACTCGGCGAGAAGGTCGCCCACAGGCATCTGAACTGAAACGGAATGGAAACTTCTAAGACATTGATATTACAGACACTTACTTGATGGCTTTTGTAGTCAAAACTCATCACAATCATCAAGAAGCACGTCCACAGCTGGACATAGGCCCTCGAGCGTCGCCACATCGACCGGTCTTGCGCTTCTCGTATCACGCGGTTTTTCGTCAACGGAACGGCAGAAGGATGTAAATGTAAAGCTGTGTCGCAAACTATGCTGTACCTCCTGTCCTGTCCTCTGAGCCACAAAACATGCTGCCACAGTGACCTCTGCGGTGTCACCGACGACGCCGTGGAAGTGGGTAAGTTATGAGCGAACACAAAAAAATACCGTAGGGCCAACGACACGAAGAACAATATTATAACAAAATCACTCACCTGCTGTTAGGGCTGCAGTCTAGCGATATGGAGCTATACGGTAGAGGCAACCAGGACCAACTCAAGGAAAAACCGAGTCCACCGCCCACCATCGTGGGCCTGTCGTGCACCAACCGCACGACCGAGGGCGGGCGGTGAACTGACGCAGCCTGACAAAGGATGTCTAGACTACACTGCGCAGGTCTGAACGATAGTGGTAATTATGAAATAACATAAGGAACCGTGAGCAGGCTGTTGAATTTTAAACTTACGGTCCTAAGATGAGCGTTGCAAATCCAAAAACACGCTCAATGTCTCATATGGCAGTTCAAATTTCCGCTGTCGTCGAATTCACGATCAATACAGACCGACAAAGTTCTTGGTGTATGTAATGGCGGCGCCACTCGTCAAGCAAAGCTTCTTGAATTCAGTACATTTCATGTTAGTTCTGTATATCGCCGCTTGCATTAATAAATGTGTCTTGTGAGCAAAACTCAATCTACGTCGGTTGCGAGTTGTTAGACTTACAACGCTCGTTTCAGCGCTGAAAGTTGAAAATTCTTCTTATGTGTGCAGTAATGTAGCAGTAGTGTTAGTAAACAGGGGCGATAGAATACTACATAGATATATAGGTATGTAGAGACTGACAAATACTTTTGTGTTTGTAAAGGCAGCGCTGCTTGTCAAGGGATTCTATCAAATCCAGTACATTTAAGTTTAGTTCCTTAATAATTGTTCAAGTGAGAAAGAGTGGAGATAGTTTTGTCCTTTACACACACTAAGCTACTCCAAAATTAAGAACTATTGGTACATAATTTTGTAGTAGCTTTGTCTAAATTGAAGGTATATTGTACGAAATAAATAAGTAAAAATAAAAGAAAATAAGAACCAATAACTTTAATTAAAACCATGATTGTAAACTGAAACATTAATTTTATTAAATCCACACAAAAAAAAAGGAAAACATTGTAAAAAATTAAAAACACAACATTTTAAAAAACATTGCTGTGTCTTCTTCACAATCTCAATCCAAGGTACGTAGGGTGAAACCTTGGTATTTATCATGCAAACTTCAGGTTTCTTATTCAAATATCTTATATATATTCCTACAGCGGTGTGCACACAGCTTGAATATTGTGTTGTAATCATCACAGGATCTGGATCCCCAAACTGAAACATTACTTGTAATTGAAAAATAACAAAACATCACGCCTATAATCCCGAAAGGGTAAGACAGAGGTGTACCTAATAGTACACCCACATTTCGCCAGTTATGTTTAAGTGCTATGTAATAGGCATGACGACAATATCAAAAAATTGCAAATCTATTTAGTCCGTCAGTTAGAGTATTGGAAATTAATGGACACGTATTTTTTGTTTTTGTAAATCAATGAATATTGACAAAGATAAAACGCATCAAAACTCGGTAGTGGGGGTTCGTGACGTCAGAACTAGCTAAAAATTTTACCATGGCATGACGTATTGAGAATTTTAAAAGTGTCGTATCTTCGTCAATTTTGGTTTACGTAACAAAAGAAAAAACACGGATCAAATATTTTTTGATAATCCAAGTAACGGACTAATTAGATTTTTTTGTCGTCTCGCCTATTGGGGCGAGCCTATTGCCATCAACCGGGCACAAATCCAACCTGCGTGGCAGCTACAGAGAAATAAGATATAATAGAAAAAATAGTTATTCACAAATCCAAACTGCTGGGATGTGGACTGTGTGCCCAGTAGTGATGGAAACTACTGGCGCTAGCATAGCTAGCTCCACACATCGTCAATGATTGAAAATTAGGTAATTCCATTTCTATTTAAAAATAGCATTACTTAGACTGGAACGTAGCTATGGACACGCGATCCACAACGAGCATAGACAGACCTTTCTACTTCACTGCAGGACATTGGCGAGACGGAAATACGGAACGTATTCCGGAATACGGGATACGGCGACGGGAATACGAACGGAACGGGATATTTCCGGTCCGGTAATTTTATGTGAGATTGTGTTTGTATGGAAGGATTGTGTATGTTTTGTGCGTGGTGTGTATTTGAGTGTGTGTGTGTGTGTGTTGTGTGGGGGGTGTGCGTTTACGCAAAGATAAAAAAGAAAGACTGAAAAAAGTATTCGTTACAAGGACATGATATGTCTGACACCGTTGGAACCGTCTGAAGTGTCTGACAATGGACGAGGTGGTTTATAATATAGTTCCAAATAAAATATATCAAATCTGAGCTTTATACTATGACGAAAGTGAGGACCTATTTTATACACCTTTGCTACCTGATAACTTTCAAAGGAACCGTGATCCAAACTTCATACTCGGGGAGCGTTCATACCTGTATTAAGGGCATACACAACGAAACTTTCAGGTTTTATAAAATAACGAAGGTCTGACCGTCGCGGCCTCTTGCATTATGAATTAAGTATTCAAAACTTATTAGAATCATTTGTTTAAACAATCAACGACACGTAAAATTATTCGTACGTGACCGTGGGAGGCGATTCAATCAGTACAAAACGAAAGGAACCGTGTAATTGCTGACAAGACCTGCAGTCTTGTCTTAGCCAAGTTGACAATCTACAATCGTTAACGCTAGTAGAATGACATCATCTCAATGTTAAATCACGTGATCAACACAAACGAGTAGAACATTCGTAGACAAGTTCACATCTTTCAAAATGATAGAATAGAATGTTATCGTTTCTAAAATGTTGATCGCTATACTCGTTGGCAGGAACGCTCACCATAGACTAAAGTGTAGGTTTTTTCTACAGACATTAGAGAACGAGCGATTGACTCAGTCGTGTCAACTTGGCTACCAATTTAGCGCTTTCTACAATCGCTTTCGCCGAGGCGTTTACGATTGTAGAAAGATAATTGATATGAAACGTTTGAAACTTGGCTAAGCCTGCTGAATTGAAACGCCGACCTTCAACGGCTGCAGCATCCACATTCTCCACTGTTTGGAAAATGCAGCAGTGGTTTTTCTTACACAGAAAATCAGGATCTTTCAGATGAGCTTTGGTTTTTTGCGGAAGTCGGTCATACTAGATACTTAGGTAAGTACGAGGCGTCGCTATCATGCTGCTGCCACTGATAAGGCCAGTCAGGGGGACTTGCAGCACTGCATTATCGTAAGGTCCTACCCCTTCCCTGTTTCGAAAAACAAACGATACTTGGGAGTCTTATCTCTTGATTATTTTAGTTTTTCAGCATCGCCAATTCGTCATAAAGGGTGTAAAAAACCACGTCAGTTTAAAAACTTATCGAATAGAATAACTACCGAGCAACCAGATGGAAGATCCATCTTGAGGTTTTCCTTGGCATAGCATATCTGTGTCTTGTGATCATACTTGCATTCGTCGTCCTCGCTGCATTCCGTGAGCTTTATCTGAAAAAGTGTAGTTGTTTTGTAGAAAAGCATGTCCACTTTATGATCTGCGGTGTGGAAGGACCAAGGACATGTGCAAGACAAGAAGAAAAAAATACTTGTACCGGTGTGAAAAAACCGTTAACGAAGCCGAAAGACTATAATATCCTACTTCACTTCACTACATAGTATAAAACAAAGTCGCTTTCTCAGTCCCTATATCCCTATGTATGCTTAAATCTTTAAAACTCCGCAACGGATTTTGATGCGGGTTTCTTTAATAGATAGAGTGATTCAAGAGGAAGGTTTTAGTATATAATTTGCGGGCGGGCGAAGCAGCGGGCATCAGCTAGTAATATTATAAATGCGAAAGTTTGCGAGTATGTATGAATGAATGTTTGTTACTCTTTCACGCAAAAACTACTGAACGGATTTGGATGAAATTTAGCACACAGATAGTTTATAACCTGGATTAACACATAAGACTTCACGAGGGCGAAGCCGCTGGCAGAAGCTAGTTACATTGGAGGTAAGAGTACCGATTTTTTTTAAATACAATTTTCTAATGCTATGTTTTTTTTTTGTTATTCTAGTTATGTTTTAATGTTGTTAACTTTATTTTTAAATACCTCTTTGATCCCTGCACTATTCAACACATCAATCAGCATAATGTTTTAACTGCCTCACATTGAGTTCTACCGTTAAAAGTGATTTTTGACCCCAAACAAAGCCGTTTCCCAGCAATATTTGGCTTGGTTGACGGATTTGAGAAGGGTCCGTTTACAATTTCTAGATAGGCTTGTTCGTGGCAGGGCTGTAGCTAGTGTTGAATTTAAGGTGGGGCAGCGGCGCTTACAGGTTATTACGTATCTTTCTGATATCCAGTGACTATCAAGCTTCGGTTGTACACCGAACTTTGATGACAACCGTGAATGTCATAATATTGGTATTACGTATCACACTGAGTGGATATCACTTTACGGTGACTAACAGGGTCATACATAATACGAAACTAACCTTTTGACAATTAATTGATGGAGACTGAGCCCAGTTACTACCATTTCGAGCTGTCAACAGAGATACGTTATAGCCCTACAGATCAGGGTCAATCGATTTTCGTCGCTGATTTAAGAAGGAGGTAGTACCTCAATGTCGAGAGGGGGTGATCACTCCTAGTTTTAGCACTACAGGCGCCCAAGACAGAAAAAAATGCGGCGCCTGTGGGACGTGGGCGATTTTTGATGCAGAAAGGTTTACGATTTAAGATTTATTTGATTTTAATCATACCGTTTGCACAGTTCTGATAGGGATCTTCAAATTACCAGCAACATCATAATCGCAATGCCATAACCAGGGTGCAATAATAGCATCCTCAACAGAAGCATCTTCTTCAACGTGTAGACAAGCTGGCAGAACATTCTCATTGAACTTTATCCTGGAATAAAAGTTCGATCAACTCTTCATCCTTCTCTGTATCTCTCAGGCCTTTGCCTTGTTGTGACAGTTACAGAGCTGCAGGGATCTTCTGGCGCTCGGATTACATTGTCAGGCCCTCCTACCAATGGCGATACTAATGGCGCTAGCATAGCGGGTTCCAAGCATTGTCAATCGGTGGTTCTTAGACACGTTTTTTATTTTGATGTGTAGGAAAACGGCTGATATTTTTCTTTTGGGTTTAAACAACCCGAAAGAAAAATATCAGCTCGTTCGTAAAAGTTCGAGTAGTATATTACTTACGGCGTCTTGGTCTCAATGAGTGCAATATCGTTGAATTCCTTGTGTGACTGATCAAATTCAGGGTGTAGGATGAGTCTTTTGACGACATGGATCTGCGAGAATGATGAATTCAAGAGTTTTGTACCTCCTACTGCTACGTAATCTAGATTTAACCTGTACGTATTAAAAAAAATACTTTGAGCATTTGAAGTATTACAGGGTGTAAATAGCCTTATCACGAAGCCGTCAACCAAGCATTCTGTTCATCAAACTAAGTTTTTAAGATACGAACTAAGACTATACTAATCTAAGATTTTACGCAAAAATTTTCGCTAGGAAACGACTTTTTTTGGGGTGAATAATCATGATTTATGGCATAGCTCAATGTAACGCATTCAAAACATTGTGCTGATGGATTGATTGAATATTACGGGGGTCGTGGAGGTGTTGAAGTAAAAATCTTACATTAAAAACTTGTATTTAAAAAAAACTTCGGCCCCCAATATCTCCGTAACTAGTAAGTTCCCAGGTATGGTGTCGAACAAAAAAAATATCGCAATGACGGGGGAGAACAAGTGCCTTTCGGCTTCGTTAAGAGGTAGTTTAAATACACCCTTTATATCAATCAATTATGCTTGCTCGCAGGTTTGCACAGGGCTACAACTGACTCTGTTCAGAGTTTATTGACAGTCGTTTTACTCGTGCAGCCGGTGGGTAAGGTATGCGCAGAACGCTTACTATGTTCTGCGCGTTCAGTATAATAATGCACTGAGGATGTTGTTGGGGCTGCCTCGGTTTTGATGCGCATCAGACATGTTTGCTGAAGCGGGACTGGACGACTTTTATGCCGCTATGCGCAAGCGATGTGCGACGACCCGAATGGCGTAGCGGTAGTGAGGCTGCTTTACGTTCTTAGGGTCCCGGGTTCGAATCCCGGTACCAGCAAATGTTTGTGTGATGAGCATGGACATTTTGTTTCCGAGTCATGGATGTTTAATGCCTAATAAGTATGTATTTACAAACAAAAAGTATCCATGTAGTAAATCAACTATCTGGTGTCTACGACACAAGCCTCGTTGCTTAGTGTGGCACTAGATGGTGTTGTGTGTAATGTCCAGCGATATTTATGTATGCAGCGGCGATGCAGCGCTAACAATATTCTAGCTACACTAACGGACAACATCGATGGGCCATTTATCAGGCACCAGTGGGTAGACATCCATGTCGCCGAATAAATGTATTGTTTATTTATTGTAATTTTGTTATTTGCTAAAATACGTTAAGATTATACTAACACGTTATGGATCTCGAGGAAACATTTAAGCGCTGGAACCAAAACTTCGAGAACATGTGACTTCTGCAAAACTCTATCTATAATCTATTTTGAAACTCTTCTTTTTAAAAAAGTTTAAAAAAATACTTGTATTTGTAAAACAAACATCGAGTTACCCGCTACAAGGGTGTTTGATAGAAGATACTTACCATGTGGATAGGGCAGCCGATGCACTTGTTAATATGTATTTATCGCTGATGATAATACCTCCTTGTACCCAATCATCTCCCCCTCTAGAAGTGCTGCCAAGTAGCACCTGAAAAAAAATATAAACACATTTGTCAAGGTTCCTTTGGCGATTGTTACGCATCGCTATCCTGTATTAATCAATAGCTGGTACCTATCCATACAAACCAGTTTTGTGTGAGACACAATCCTCTAAAGCATCACAATATTCCCGAAATATAAGCTATCACAGTTGTGGAGATGGCTTAAATAGGCGAGACGGCAAAACAAAATTAATTAGTCCGTCACTTAGATTATCTAAAAATATTTGACCCGTGTTTTTTCTTTTGTTACGTAAACCAAAATTGACGAAGATATGACGCTTTTAAAATTCTCAATACGTCATGCCTAGGTACAATTTTTAGCTAGTTCTGACGTCACGAGCCCCCACTCCCGAGTTTTGATGCGTTTTATCTTTTGTCAATATTCATTGATTTATAAAAACAAAAAACACGTGTCCATTAATTTCCAAAACTCTAACTGACGGACTAAATAGACGCAATTTTGCAATTTGCAATTTTTTGATACTGTCGTCATTCCTATTATATCTTGAGAATGTGACGCATTAGAAGGTTTTTAAGTCTTACAAAACTTATTTGTTTTGATGCCAGCTATCGATTGATAGGTTTTAGGCGTGGCTATTAAAATCAAAGTTGTACAAATTGCGCCATCACCTCAACCACAAAACACACAGTTCAATAGTGGAACATTCTTGACTTGACCTAGAGTAAACTAGAACTTTCTCGTAATACAGCCAACGAATGAAAAATATATCAAAAATTCTTAATACGGCTTACTAAAGTACTAAACGAGTGGGTGACCGTGAGCAACTACAAATCTTGAAGACGGTGTCTTAAAAATACAAAGGGGTTTGAATTTTTGGCCGGATTTATTTCCGCCATTTTGTTTTTTTTTTTTTTTCAAAGTAGCGGCTACGCATAAGACCTATATTAATCGACAGCTGGTATCAATACAAACAAGTTTTGCATGAGACAAAATGTTCTAAGGTGTCACGTTTCCGAGATATGAGCTATGAAAGTTAAAGTCCATTCACTGATGGCATTTTCGGCACAACTTTGATTTGATCAGACACGCATAAAACATGTATCATAGCTGCCATCAATAAAAACATTTTTTTTCCGAGAAAAAATCTACTCAAGCGTCACGTTTCCGAGATTTAAGGCATCAAAGTTGTGCTGATAGGGATCACAGCGACATAATTATATTTGTACACCTAATACCGCCGGACTGGGTAAACTTGCACCTAGTTTGGTAAAATCTTATTTGAATGATAGACAACAACATGTTCAAATAAATGGTGTTAATTCACATGGTTTAAAAGTAAAAATGGGGGTTCCACAAGGCTCAATATTGGGTCCTTTCCTTTTTCTAGTATATATAAATGATCTACCCTATTTATTGAAAAACCAACCTCAAAATATGGTATTATTTGCTGATGACACTTCCTTAATTTTTAAGATAAATAGGCGGGCCCAAAATCTAGATGACGTAAATAATGCCCTACTTCAGGTCCAAAATTGGTTCACAGCAAACAATTTGGTATTAAATGAAAAAAAAACCAAATGCATAAGATTTGCTTTACCGAATGTTAAAAGTAGTGATTGTGATATAGTACTGAATAAAGAGAAACTTGAATTCGTAGATAAAACGGTTTTCCTGGGGATTACGCTTGATTCAAGGCTACAATGGGGTTCTCATTTAACATCTCTTGCGGGGCGGCTAAGTTCAGCAGCATATGCCATTAGAAAAATCCGTCAGTATACTGATGTAGATACCGCTAGACTGGTTTATTTTAGTTACTTTCATAGTATAATGTCTTATGGCATTTTGCTATGGGGACGGGCTGCAGATATTGAGTCTATATTTTTTCTGCAGAAAAGAGCCATCAGAGCCATATATAATCTTCGTAGGCGCGATTCTCTAAGGGAACTGTTTAAGGATATTGGCATCATGACAGTACATTGTCAATACATCTACGAAAACATAATGTACGTCAGAAAAAATCTGCACCTTTTTGGTAAAAGGGGTGACAGACATAATTACAGTACTAGAAATAGGGACCAACTAGTTCAGCCAGGCTTCAGACTCGCTAAAGTAGACTCATCTTTCATGGGGTACTGTTTGAGATGCTATAATAAAATTCCACAAAGTATTCTTGAACTGAATGAGACGAAATTTAAAACATGTATTAAACGCACACTATGTAAGCAAGCATATTACAAGTTGAGCGATTATATCGCTGATAAAAATGCTTGGCTCAATGCTGGTCCTGCTCCACAAGGACAGGGGCGCTTAAATTGATAGCATTAAATGGTATTGTTGGAGCTGCTGAAGATTGTACAACTATCTTTGCATTGTATAGATTCAATCTCTTTAGTATTATATAATCGCATAGCCCATATTGTGTGAGTACTATGTACTAGAAAGCTATCATTCACTGGAAACCTACGTCTTTTCTTGACTTGAATGTGCCCTGGCGGTTGAGAATATGTCATGCTCACTCAAAAGTCTCGCTGATGGTGGCGCATGTGTCGGATCATTTAGTTCCCTTCAAAATGGTTGAGTTGAATGGTGCTGATCTATGCGTCATGTCCGTGAACGGGCGCTGTCGGTTGTGACTGGTCATCTCTCAGTTGCCATGGCTTATTTTAATGAATTATTTTAGTTTTTGAATTGTTTTTTTTTTTCTGTTTTGTTTTACTGTGGACACTTTTAACGTGCACATCTTGCTACATTGTTCTCACATAATATACCATCTCAACATGAATGATGTAACCAAGATTTTGTAACAATATTCTGATTTAAAAGAGTGTCCATGAAGTTTCTTGCCCGTTCTTCTCCATAGAGATCTACGCTAGGGAATGGGCAACTACAGTACTTTCACAGTTTTTATGTCTTGTGACTGGGACTGTAGCTACATTTAATTTTCATCTTTATTTCGACAATTCAAAAGTGCCTGTAACTGGCTTACTTGAAATAAATGCTTTGATTTTGATTTTGATTTTGACTCCCTGGTCTCCTTGTGTATAGGACGGTCTGGTCTTGCCTTGTCAAGGCGTACCGAGACTTGTTCGCGGTGCGCTTATAGTTTCAGGTACGTTTTTTTTTGTTTCGGATGGGAAATCATCAAGGCGCTCCGGCCTCTGGGTGGAGCGGAAGGGAGTGAAAGACTTTAACTGACTAGAACCCATCCATGTTCCTTCATCACCCTTTGTGTTCCGGGGCCACGGTATCTCTTTCGAACATTCCCGCAGCCCCGGCAGGCATGGGCCCTTGCGGACGCCTTCCTTTTGCTGACTCTCTTTGAGGCGCGCGTGGAACATGAACGCGCCGGCGACACGGCCTGTCGTCATAAGACGGACGGACGGCGAGCTAGCCCACAGGCCCACGCCTACGGTGGCCGGGACCCACCACGTGGCCCCCGACGCCCGGTGCGGCTCCCGCGGCGGCTGGGACGTTTTTTTTAAATAAATAAATGCCCGTTTTTCTGGTAGATTCTTACCTTATGAGGATACTCCGCTCTTGGCTTTTTGGCTTCAGATGAGCTACTATCCACCTCCCACTCACTGTATTCGTAGCACCCGTTGTCCTCATCTAAATCTCTCGTAATCCCCGCGGCGAAGCCATCTTCCTTACACTTATATGGCAGGTCCTGTAAATACTGCAGACAATCTGAAAATAACAAAATCACGACCTCTTAGTATAGCCACGAGCGCTTGCGTTTCATTCTTCCTGTGCGTCAATTACAACCGAACAACTTAGTATATTGCACGATACAGATTCAGTGGACTGGAAATGTAAAGCTTGCACCGGAGGTGGTAAGCCTAAAAGACTATCATGTATCATCCCCGATATCGATGGAGATGAAAATACAGATACAGAGTCTGCTACCCCACAGCCACTCGCTAGTGCCCATGGCGCTAACATGATGAAAAAAAAATTACGAGACCTGCTCAGGGAAGTGAGGCAAGTTATTAAAGACTAGCGGACGTCACGCGGTTTCACTCGCGTAGTGAACAAACGTGGGAGTATGGGAATAGAATATAGCCTATGTTACTCAGTAAAGACGTGGCTTTCTAATGGTGAAGGAACTTTTGAAATCGGCGCAGTAGTTTTTGAGTTTATTCATTACAAACATACACATACACACACACAAAAACACAAATCTTTCCTCTTTATAATATTAGTGTAGAAGAGCTACAACGTACCCTGCAATTCTACTCTGATAAAATTGAGGAGAATGACACCAAGATACAAAATACGAGAAATAGATGAAGGAATTGGAAAACCGTTGCACTGATTTAGGTACAAAATCATGCTAAAAGCACTAACATCAAATGTGATGTTCTGGAAAACCAATGAAATCAAATGGAGCAAGCACAATTATGCAACCAACTTGAAATATGTGGCATCAACCCAACTGAGAAAGACAATCTTGAAGATATTGGCAAGAAAGTTGCCGTAACTATAACGCAAAACCCGGATGACGTCGTAAAAGAATATAAAAAAATGAGAAACCCTTCAAATGTTGCGAGAAACGAAGACCAGACTCCGATCACTGTGATACTTCGAGAAGGAAACCGAAATCTGTGGATAGATGCTGCCAAAAAAACGATGATATCTACTGATAGCATAGGACCAGACGGTGCTGATAAAGCTTACCTACGGGAGTGTCTGACACCGTCGACAGCCTACCTGTAAGTAATTACTGCTTATCATGGATTAGCCGAATCAATTCTTAGATATGGAGTCAACTTTTGGGGGAATGGCATGGACAATAAAATAGCGTTTCGGGCACAGAAAAGGTGCATTAGATCGATTTTTAGACTGCAAACAACGGACAGCTGTAAATCTTATTTTATAAAACGTAAGATAATGACATTGCCGTCTTTATATATGGAAACAGTAATATCCTGGAAACAGTAATAGCTTAGTAGGTACCGTTGTTTTCTTAATAAACTTCTTTCTAGAGGACTTGCAAACGCTATACAAAACGAGTTCGAATAGTTATAAATATAAATCAAAACGTTTCCTTACACAAAACTTCTCCTAAAGTATGTATGTACCTATGAATTATTATGACCATCATTAAAAAGTAAGTTTTAAAATTTTTCATCGAAGTTGTACTTGTATCATTGTGTAAAAGTTAAACGAACGGCTCGCCAGCATACAGATAAGCCCTGAGAGGTTTTTGATGTGTGGCTAAAACCAAACTGTAATAGCATAAGTGTTAAAAATTAAATAAAAATATATTGTTGTTACGAAATAACTCACGGTCCCTTGCTTTCTGACCATTTTTCCAGGAAAGTCCTGATTGTGGAATAATTATTGCGTTTCTAAAACAAAACAAACTAGTTAGGTACTTACGTATAAAATTTTATAACACAATTGCTCGTAAAGGGTCTCTTATTTCACCAATTTCAATATCGTAATGTATCTCATTACGTACTTGTGCTGTAAAGTAAAATGCAGGGTTTATCAAGATGCTCCGTCTAAACCAAACGGTATTTTTTTAAATCTTAGCAAAAAGTTTTTATGTCAGAAAAGTGGTCAACATTTTATGAATAAAATTAGCTTTGGCAGATGAAATGTAATAAATAAACATGTAATTCTCTAATTTAATTAATTATGACAATAAATAACAACCATTTATCTGTAACAAAACACAAAAATATTAATTTACTTTATTAGTAATACTGGCTGTTTTTTGTGTCTTTGCCTTAAAAAAAGCGCTGATGCGCGCGCCTCGCTACTTAATTTGTGAACAAGTGAAAACTATTCCGCGCTCTTTTTTTTTCGCTGTATTGTTTTTATTTGTTTTATTTATTTCCTCGCAAATATGTTATAAAACGTCGTATGACATACGTGCGCTTTGATAATTACAGCCTCTGCTTTTTTATAGCAATATCGCCTCGGCTGTAATTTTCAACTTACCGCACTTATATCATAATGTACTATTAAAGCGTTGTCAAATGTTATTAGTTCTGGAATGTCCCAATATTAGTCTCGTATGGTTGTACGGTCCGCAAGGAGGCAGTAACATATAATAAAGTTACTTTGTGCTATTAACGAGATTACAATCCGTACAGCAAATGATTTTTTCCCCAAAAGATTTGGAACATACCTGAAACATGATAAGAAACATGTGGTATACGCCATTAATTAATACAGGGCCAAACTAGTTAAGCTGGCGAACTGTCACACACTTGACAGGTATCGATATACAGAGTGGGAGGGCTCATGTACGGAGACACGGAGCGTTGTGCAGAGAGGGGGGGTGTGCAGCGGCCCGCTTACACTCGCCGCGTCTCTGTCAATGAGCCTTAAGTGACAGCAACGTGCAAACTGTTGCTATGAGTTCAGCACGTGATTCTAAAGCCCCAGCTTGGAAATATACCGCCGATTATTTAAAGTAATCTAGTTTTTTTCCAGCTCAAAGTGCTGAAAGAAATCTGTTTTGGAAATAGGTTCTAGGTGACCACTTACAGGGTGCTTCGGACTGTCGTCGTCAAGTGTGGTGAGACATCTTGACTCCTTCACACATCTCCCCTTCAACCCTTCCCATTCACATTCGTCTCCTGAAAAAAGTAAATTAAATGTAATTATCATTAATGAATTTCTCAACTTGGAGCTTGTTGTAAAATTTATAGTGGCTTCCCCTTTTCCCAACTATGTTGGGATCGGCTTCGTAGTATTTTACATGAAGCGGCTGCCTATCTGGTTTTTGATGCTGGAAATCGCGTTACAGAACTCAAATAGAGTTGAGCGGAACATGGCGCGGTGACGGCAGGTGGACTAAGGCTGTCACCGAATGGCGTCCAAGAATTCGGAAAAGAAATGTAGTGCGAGATGGGCCGACGACATAGTTACCATCGGGGGAAAAACCTGGATGAAGCTGGCACAGGAATGTGAATATTGGCAAAAGAGAGGCTTAAGGTAGCAGTGGGTGAGTTCAGGCTGTGGATGATGACGATGATGATGGTTGCCTATCCGACTGGTCCACCCAGAGCTTAAATAGTCTGGAACATGCGGTGAGAACTAATTAATGGCCGTTTTAATGAACACTTCATGATTTCTAAATAACTGCCTGAGTGGTATTGTTCTGCTGGAAGTTTAGCTCTCGATGCTGAGCCAGTTCCGCAGTGTGCAGGCATTCAATTAGGTGCCACCCAGAATAATAGTGTCCGTTTAAAGTTTGAAGGTATTAGTAAAAATAAATAGTTTTTTTGCCAATAGGTATTTACAAACAAACATTTTGTCTGTATCTCTACGAGGAAAATTTACCTTGTAAACTGGTTTTAAATATTAATTAATTTCGACGAACGCAGACGAAACAAGTTTTTTGGCGATTTGAACTTGATCGTTAACGACCGGACCAACATGATTATCAGCTGGTTTGCAAGATATGATTATAGTTAAAAAACGAATATATTTTAACTAGCTGATGCCCGCGGCTTCGCCCGCCCGCAAATTATATCCTAAAACCGTCCTCTTGAATCACTCTATCTATTAAAAAAACCCGCATCAAAATCTGTTGGAGTTTTAAAGATCTAAGCATACATAGGGACAGTAAGACGCGGCGGGTGACTTTGTTTTATAAAATGTAGTGATGATGATAAGTAAATCAGTAAATATTAGTCCTGTCATCATCTGCCTGGATAGTTCCAACTATGTAAGGTTCGACTTCCAGTCTTACCGGATTCAGCTGAATACCAGTACTTTACATGGAGTGACTGCCAATCTGACCTCCACAACCCAAGTAGTACTGAGTAATAATGATACCCCTTGACAAGACTGGTTGTCAGACTTTCGGGCCACTGACTGTCAATGATTTATAAATGACTGCCGGAACCAACGGCATGACGTGCTTCCCGAAGCATAAAGGAAACTCGGTATGTAATGGGTGGTCACCCATCCATAGACCAACCTAGGCAAGCACGACTTAACGGAGCGGCTGTTATTATTGTTAGAAATTGAACAAAGAAGGCTTCCTACTGTTCTGATTAAATTTCATGTTTTTACGAACATAGTATTCTGGAACTCATGTTTCCTAAAAAAAAAAACCTACTTCAAAAAGGAGGAGGTTCTCAATTCGTCGGAATCTTTTTTATTTTTTTTAATGTATGTTTACTCGAAGATGGCAGGACCGATTTCGGTTTTTTTTTTGTTTTGTTTGAAAGGTTATACTTCCCAGGTGGTCCCATGATCATCAAGTCAGGATCTGATGATGGGATCCTGGAGAAATAGAGAGAACTCTTCAAATTTTATAGGCACACTTGAAGCGATTTGGGTAGTTTTTGGAAGAGTACTTTCTGGGAGTAGTCCCATTTCAATATGGTGAAGATCTGATGAAGAACTTCGAAGATAGGCAACGGAACTTCTCAATAAATGATAGCAAATGGACTAGGATTGATGAAATCTTATGTCTGTCTATTGTTTACACCAGTTCATAACACTACATCACGCCGGTACGCTGTGAAGGGGTAGGGTGGGTGGGGGTGGGGTGGGGTGTGGTTTATGTGAACCACTGTTTTTAGTGAAAAATAAAAACTTTTTTGCAAAAAATAAAACCGACTTCAAAAAACACAAAAAAGTGAAAAATAACTTCAGCTTCAGAAGTCGGTGACCTTTGTTTGATTGATTTGGTTTTTTTGTCACCGACTTTTTGCAAAAAAGTTTTTAAATTTAGAAAAGTGTTTATATGCATGACTACTAAATTTAAAAGTAATAAAGAAATCTAGATGTCTGGCGGGTCGCTACTTTAATAATATAATTTTATTTTAATATAATTTAGTAATTTCTCAAAAAAATATAATAAAACCTACCTTCTTCCCCATTTAGATATTCACAAAGCACGGCACTCAAACTGACGACGCACAGATACAATACAATATATTTATTCATGTTGACGAACTACGCGTTTATCTTGGACAGTGAGCGTCGACTAAAGATATTTGTACAGCATCTTAAAAATATGTATAAAGATGTTGCCTTCAGAATAGTATAAACAGTGTTCAGTCAAATAAAAACGAACTGACACCAATATCGATAAATAACTAGCTAATTCCCGCGGCTTTGCCCGCGCTGTCTGATTCGGTTAAGTACCGACTATCTACTTAGATTTCGGGATACGTTAAAGCCTATGTTGGAGGTGCGGAATGGGGCGTGGGGGATGCGGCCGACGACGCATGATACCCAAGCATGTTATACAGTACTCTACAGCTGCCAGTCTGCCTGATAGACACGCACGGCGTTGGCAGCGAATGTTACTGTTGTAACATTTTACGTTACTTTTGACCTTCTCATGTTACATCCATGTTACACGACTCAAAATTTTACTTTTACGTTACTTGTTAGACCTTAATAAAAACTATTGTACATTTTCCAGCAAACAAAAAACAATCGGGAAACAGAACGCATCGCAGAAAGTTTTCCTTCCTCGTGATGTCGACTTGTCACACTCGTTTTTGTGACACAAGTAATTTACACACTGCATATTCACTCACTCACTCATTTCTAAGTATAATTATTTAGAGAATAGCTATCAGTGGTCTATGCTAGCCAACTTCAGACTACTGATGTGCAAGCCAGAAGCAAGGGAATATGCAGGAAATACAAAACTCTTTTTATTTATTAAAAATGCCTTGTATTGGCGCATAAAAACATTGTGGTAAGCTTGCTTAAGTTTCTAAAACATCACTTATTTTACAATTTATTGTTTTATGTAGCATTTTTTTGGTAAAACGGAACGCACTCTCAAAACGCGTCGTCCTTGATAACGCCGGTAGTGCCAAAGTCTGTGTCAAAAAACACTTTTACTTGAAAAGTAGTTAAAGTTTCACTAAGATTTTATTATAATATCGTTATCGCAATTTTTGCTTGATTAAAGTACATACAATTAGCAAAATTACTATAATAAGGCCAAAAAATTAGAAGTAAACAAGGCAGATTGAGGTAAATGACGTCACATCATGGCCGTCGCAGTCACGGACGTTTAAACTGTCATAGAAAATTGCAGGAGTGTAATATTTATTGAGCGACAAGCAATAGTCAAACATATTTTTAATACTTTTCTTGAGTTGATAACAGTGTATTTTATTATTTTATTGATTTAAGTGAAGAAAAAATTACATGCTTATTCCCTATTGGGTTGCTTGTGGGTTTCTGTTAGATTAATAACACTAAAAATCAAAAAAATAAAATCAAAATATTTTATTTCACATAGGCCTAGATGGGCACTTATAAAACGTCGAAAAAGGTGCACGGTTCGCGTTGGTTGTTTCCATGGAGAAGAACCGGCAAGAAACTCCATGGTTACTCTTTTCAAATCATGGTATTACAATATTATTTTGTTACAGCATTAATTAGTACATAAGTATGGCGGGACAGCGTAGGCCCGACAATAGGTCGTTGCTTACTATACAAAAAGCGTAAAACAGACTTAACAAAAGTTAACAAGCATCTGGGAATCTACAAAGCCTACAATGTTCTTTCATTCACAAATAATAGGTAAAAAAAAGAATCTATACAAAGGTAGGAAAATTTTGTAAATAATTAAAAAAAAAAACAAAATTAAACAAGTGATACAATTATTGTCATCAGTGCTGTAACTATTCTGAGCAAAAGATGAAAAAAAAGTGATATGAAAACTATTGTTAAAATCTGAATGGAAAGAAAAGAAAAAATGATATTGAGAATAGTTAGAGACATCCACAAATTTGTGCCGTTTATGAGCTACCAGGGAAGCCGCATGCGCAGAAGGAACTAGAGACAAACTTCTTTATCTTCAACGTAGTCCTTGATTTTGTAATAATTATGCTTTTATAATAACGACACGTTTGATATAGTTTTTGAACTTTCCATTCGGTCACTTCTATAATTGACTTAGGCAACTTGTTATAAAAGCGTATACTGTTTTTCAAGTCTTTTACTATAGTAAAAGACTTGCTAGTTTTTGTTAATCTGAATTTAGGTATTACAATTTCATGTTTACTGCGTGTGTTTTTATTATGGAAGTCGCTTCTAATTTTGAAAAGCCCTCGATTTTTGCGGACATATAATATACATTCAAGGATATAGAGCGAAGGCAGAGTCAGTATATCGATCTCTATAAATTTTTCTTTGAGTGACTCACGAGGACCCATTTTATAGGTCGCGCGGACTGCCCTCTTTTGTAGAATGAAAATTGAGTCAACGTCAGCTGCTGATCCCCACAGCAGAATGCCATAAGACATAATACTGTGGAAATAAGCAGAGTATACTAACATAGCTGTGGCTACATCAGTTAACTGCCTTATTTTTCTTACTGCATATGCAGCTGAGCTTAACCTACCTGAAAGAGTTCTAATGTGCGCGTCCCACTGCAATTTTGAATCGATAGTAATCTCTAAGAATACAGTTTCCGCTATAACATCAAGTTTATTGCCGTCTAGATTTAAATTTAGATCCCGTTGTGGTACATTAGATAAAGAGAACTTTACACATTTCGTTTTGTTTGCATTAAGTAAAAGATTATTAGCTGCGAACCATTTCGAGAGGACAGTTAGACTTTCGTTGACATGTAAGACATTCGTATCTTTTCTATTTATTTTAAAAATTAGCGGGGTGTCATCAGCAAATAGAATTATATCCGATAATTTGGCCATATATAAGGGAGATCATAAATGTAAACAAGAAATAGGAAAGGACCGAGAATTGACCCTTGAGGCACGCCCATCTTGACTAGAGACCCGGAGGACGTCGCCCCATTTACATTTACTTTGCTGCCTGTTTGATAAATAGGAAAGAACAAGATCAGCAGCTCGTCCACGAATTCCGTAGTGGTGTAATTTACAGATCAGAGTGTTATGGTCGACGCAGTCGAACGCTATAGAGAGATCACAAAAAATGCCAATAGCATCCTGGGACTTCTCCCAGGATTCCAAAATGTGAGTGATGAGTTTTACTCCCGCGTCCGTTGTCGACCTACCCTTCGTGAAACCAAACTGTCGACTATGCAGAATCCCATTTGAGTTAAAGTGAGAGAACATCTGGTCCAGCATGATTTTTTGATAGATTTTACTCGGTCTATAATTAGAGGGATCACTTTTACAACCCGATTTGAAAATTGGTACTACTTTACTGTGTTTCGTTAAATCAGGAAACTTGCCGCTGTCCAAACATTGATTGAATATGCCTGTTACGACAGGAGCGATTGATTCAATAATATATCTAAGAACCTTGACGGATATCCCCCATAAGTCTTAAGTATTTTTTATGTTGAGACTTTTGAATGCGTTTTTAATTGTAGCAATACATATTGGTTTAAATTTAAAGTTTGGTATGTCCTTAGTAAGGTTTTCTTTAAGAAGAGCTTCAGCTAGTGTAGATGAAGAGGGGAGAGATTTCGTGACTTCACTGTTGGTAGTAGACACTTGTAATCGAAGGACCTGCCGATTGTTTACTATTCAATATTCCAAATAAAGTGTTTCGAGAAACATATTTCACGAGATCGCCCTTCGATTCACTAGTTGGTATCGATTAGAATTGCGCTTTGGTTTCATTGTTTCATTCACTCTAGCGAATTATATGTATTATCTTATTAAAATTTACAATATTTTAAAAACTTGAGGAAGTTGGAAGCTGCGTGCCCTTGCGGGGGGCATCGACAGCCTTATTTAAATTGATGCTGATTGTATTTGCGCAAATTAATTTCATAGATATTTTTCATACGTACATGTAAAGAATTATCTTTGGAACTGCTGATCTAATTCAAAAAATTCTTTCACTAATGGGAACACACATATCCCTAGGTGCCACAGGTCAATAATTAAAACGTTCTTGTGGGGTACTTTCAGACCAAAACGATGACTGTATCTCGGATTGTCAAAATAAAACAACACATTTCCACATACAAATTTTATTATTATTATGAAGTAATATTAAGCACATCTCTGCCTAACCCTTTGGGGCTTACAAGGGTTATGTTATAAAGTTATATTATTTCCTAATGCGATAGTCATTTATTTCTCTTAAGTTTCTAGAGAAATAACCCTAACCTTAAATAAATTACCAATGTGATTATATTATACAATATACTCCTGATCTCCTCACCTCAGAGAAGACCAGGTATCGGCCAGAGCCTCGTTAGTTGGCAGCAGGGTGCACCGCGGGCAGGTGAGGTTGACTTCAGCTCAGAAGGTGGTGGTAGAGCCACTTGCACCCCGATGTTTGCTCGGTTGATCATGTTACGAGATCGTAGGGCGTTGAACAGCAGCTGCAGTTCCCGAGATGTTGTTGGACTGGTAATACCTCGGTCTTCCGGTTACAACTTTACATGAAGACTGTTGTGTACCATGGCAATGACCACCACCATGTGGGAGCACCATGGTAGTGGTGTTGACTTGTCCCGAATGCGAACCGATCATAGTCGTTCTTAAGTCAGTTGCAATCAGAGACAAGTGGAACATGCTGCTCGTCTAGTCGGGATCTGTAAAGTTAAAGAAAAAACAAGATGTTAGCACCTCCGCAAATATCCATGCATGTATAACACTGGCACCTAGCCGCACCCGGTTGAACTGGAAGACGACCACAACGTACAACAAATAATATTGTTGTTGCATGAACGCGACGGTAATTAGCATTCCATCGGCTCAAAATCAAAAGTCATTTATTAAAATTATGCTGAGAATCAATACTTTTTGAACGTCAAAACTACATAAGACTGTAAACGCTAGCCTTTCACCACTTCCTAATGTTTTAGCTGAGGAGAACTGGCGGAACATCCTTCCCAAGGTGAAGATTGGTTTAGTGGCAAAATCTGTATGAAAGGACAGTAAGAAAAGCCTCTTGAAACAACATGTAGAAGGGCGGCGACAATGTGACCTGACGCCATATTGGTTTATCGCTACTTTTGGTGTACGAAGGAAAATGAAAATGGCGGCCATTATGTCAGTTTCCATTGGAGAATGTTTAGGCCTCAATAACCTTAATAAAAAAAACAGTGCACAAACGCTTACCTTGCGTCCTGTTGGGCGGAATCTCAGTCAGATCCGCATGCATACGATCATAATGCACGCGAACTCGGCGAGAAGGTCGCCCACAGGCATCTGAACTGAAACGGAATGGAAACTTCTAAGACATTGATATTACTGACACTTACTAGATGGCTTTTGGAGTCAAAACTCATCACAATCATCAAGAAGCACGTCCACAGCTGGACATAGGCCCCCGAGCGTCGCCACATCGACCGGTCTTGCGCTTCTCGTATCACGCGGATTTTCGTGATTCTTATTTCCTACCTCAACGGAACGGCAGAAGGATTTAAATGTAAAGCTGTGTCGCAAACTATGCTGTACCTCCTGTCCTGTCCTCTGAGCCACAAAACATGCAGCCACAGTGACCTCTGCGGTGTCACCGACGACGCATGAGCGAACAAAAAAAATACCGCAACGACACGAAGAACAATATTATGACAAAATCACTCACCTGCTGTTAGGGCTGCAATCTAGCGATACGGAGCTATACGGTAGAGGCAACCAGGACCAACTCAAGGAAACACCGAGTCCACCGCCCACCATCGTGGGCCTGTCGTGCACCAACCGCACGACCGAGGGCGGGCGGTGAACTGACGCAGCCAGACAAAGGAAGTCTAGGCTACAAAGAGCTAACTACACTGCGCAGGTCTGAACGATAGTGGTAATGATGAAATAACATAAGGAACCGTGAGCAGGCTGTTGAATTTTAAACTTACGGTCCTAAGATGAGCGTTGCTAATCCAAAATCACGCTCAATGTCTCTTATTGCATTTCAAATTGCCGCCGTCGTCGAATTCACGATCAATACAGACCGACAAAGTTCTTGGTGTGTGTTATGGCGGCGCCACTCGTCAAGCAATGATTGTTGAATCTTGTTCATTTTATGTTAGTTCTGTATTTCGCCGCTTGCATTAATAATTGTGTCTTGTGAGCAATACTTCGATGTGAGATATACGCCGGTTGCGAGTTGTTGGATTTCCAACGCTTGTCTCAGCGCTGACAGTTGAAAATTCTACTTAGGTGTTCAGTAATATAGTGTTAGTGAACACGGGCGATAGAATTCTATTACATATATAGATACGTATGTAGACTGAGAATTATTTTTTGGTGAATTATTTATCAAATCCAGTACATTTCAGTTTAGTTCCTTATTTTGCCACCAAACGGCGAACTAAAGGGCACAATTATACATTGTTTCCAATTGCCAGATAATTGTTCAAGTAAGAAATAGTGGAGATCGTTTTGTCCTTAAAACAATAAGCTACTACAAAATTAAGTACCAATATCTAAATTGAAAGTGTTTTGTACGATTTAAATAATTAAAAATAAAACAAAATCCGAATAAGCAATAACTTTAATTAAAACCATGATTGTAAACTGAAACATTTATTTTATTAAATCCACACAAAAAAAATGTAAACATAAAAACAGCATTTTAAAAAACATTGTTGTGTCATCTTCTTCTAGTTTAGCCAGAAGCTGAACTAGAATTTCGTTACGCTCAAGGCTCGTCAGGCCACACGATGCTCTCAATCCAAGGTATGTAGGGTGAAACCTTGTCATACAACCAGCAATCTGACCCATCGAAATGTTTAGAAATTCCTATAGCGGTGTGCACACAGCTTGAAAATTGTGTGGTAATCATCACAAGATCTGGCCCGAAAATCTGCAAAGATTATTGTTAATTAAAAAATAACATAACTTCACGCCTGTAATCCCCAAAGGTACCTAATACACACACATTTCGCCAGTTCTGGTTAAGTCCCATGTAATTGGGGGCGAGCCTATTGGCCATCCAGCCTGCGTGGCAGCTACAGAGTAATTCCTAATGGTAAAACACGATAGCACTTTGCCCGACCTGGGAATCTCTAGTATTAAAAAATAGTTATTCACAAATCCAAACTGCTGCTGCAACTCCATTAGCCATTAAGAACACTCCGAGCACAGTTCGCTTTACGACGCTAAATATAGTAATCGAAAAGAATAACTACCAAGCACTCAGATGGGTCCCTCTTGGCGATTTTAACGTCAAAAAAACTGTCTTGTGATCACAGTCGTATCCTGTCAAGTCCTCGCTGCATTTCTTGAGCTTTACTTGAAAAAGTGTAGTTGTAATGTAGAAAAGTATCAGTGTGTCCATCTTAAAATTATTGATACTGCCATAATTTGGTTTGAAACCTGCCAAATCCTGCCAAAGACTCGAGTAAAAAATGCCAAGTTTGTTTAGCGTTTTAAAGTAGAGTAAAAAATGAAAGAACTTTTTTTACATATTATCATTTTACCTAAGTCCTACTAAGTACCTACGTCTATGACTGATTAATGGTTATTTGTGCAACAAGAGAGCAAAGTGGGTTTTTGCTGCGAGTGTTGATTTTGAATCCAGAGTAAGCGAAGGATTCTATAGTTGAATCACGAGCGTAGCGAGTGATTCTAGGTTAGAATCCTGAGCGTAGCGAGGGATTCAAAGACACGAGATGCAAATAACTTTGGTCTCGTGTAACACATACAACTTTTCACCTCAGCAGCGAGAACAGATACATAAAGGTAAATAAAAACAACATGGTAAAAATTAAACCACCACACCACATCACAAACACACAGATATCCAGACGATGATTTGTGTATTTTTTATGGGATACAATAAACAGGAAAATATATTGAGAATTTAAAAAAATAATGTTATTTGGATTTGTGCTGACATTCTTTTCAAAAATGCAATAAGTTGGGATACGTTTCAATGTGCACGTCATCTTTTGTTTTTATTGTGGCTTTCAACATTGAGTCCAACTCCACATTGTAGATGGTTACCTGGTTTGTGATAATTCTATAAACTACGATAACAGTACAGTCTCCGAAAAAGTGTTTGCACCCTTTGTAAGTCTCCATTGCTTAAAAATATCATAAGTTTTTAGATATTTTTCGCGAGACAAAGTCAGACAGGAAATTTAATTGTACTTTTTCTACATTATGCTTCAATTCTTCGGGTGTTGAATAGCAGACTTCGTCACTGGTACTTTGTAACCTAACCATTGTTAGCGTAACTGAGAATAAAACAATAAAATTTTTAATGCCGCAATTTTTTTAAATGCGATCTGAAACTACACTCACGGTATTCTCTCTCAATATTAAAGATTGTTACTTTGTTACTTTGTCTCACGCTCGCAGCAAAATCGAATTTTGCTCACTGTCTGTAAACAGCAAAACCTGCTTGTTTGAGGTGCTGAGGTGAAAATATAGTTTTAACAATCTTTGTATATGTATTCATCTTGATTTAATTATAAAAAATATAATTCGATTATTCGAAATATAACAATTTTTCATTTAAAACACGTGATTTACAATATTACGCTCATCGATTTACAATATCGGTATCCGAAACGTTTTATTCTTTGTTTCTTTTTTGGGCCTACTAGATATGAAATTTGAAAATCGAATTTCGAATCAACGTTGAAATCTTTCGAATTTTGTGAGTAGACCTACACAGTTCTCGGTATTAAAAAAAAATAATTAAAAAGTTACTTTGTCTCACGCTCGCAGCAAAATCGAATTTTGCTCACTGTCTGTAAACAGCAAAACCTGCTTGTTTGAGGTGCTGAGGTGAAAATGAAATAACATAACAGTTTGGTGCAATGGCGTGTGGATTCTTTTATTTTTTTGATGAAGATTGTCTACCCTATCGTTATTAGGCTGGCCATTTTCGACAATTGGAGATGTCAGTATAGATTTATTTTCTTCATTGCAATACTGCCAAAAACTGCCAAGTTTATAAAATAAACATGCCGGAGGCTAAAATAGGAGGACAATTCTGCCAAAAAGGCAGGAAACTGCCACATATGGTAACACTGAAAAGTATGCCCACTTTGTCACCTGCGGTGTGGAAGGACTAAGGACATCTGCAAGACAAGAAGAATCACGCGGGATTGCCACCCCAGAGACTGAATAAATAACATGTACTTGTAATAGGTGTGAAAAACCTTTAACGAAGCAGAAAGACCTGGAACCTTCTAATTCAAAGATACCGATTTTTTTTAAATACAAGTTTTAAATGCTATGTTTATTTATTTATTTTAAACACCTCCACCTGCTATTCAATACATCCATCAGCATAATGTTTTGTCTGACTCACATTGAGTTCTACCGTAAATAGTTATTTGTTATACAAGAGTGCAAAGTTGCTTTTTAACCGCGTGCTCAATTTTGATAACCGAGCAAGCGAAGGATTCTAAAATTGAGTCACGAGCGCAGCGAGTGATTCAAAAATTAGAATCCTGAGCGTTAGCGAGGGAATCAAAAGAGCACGAGGTGAAAAATCTTTGCACTCGAGTGCAACACGTAACTTTTCATCCCACCTCAGCGGGGAAATGACTAAATGCAAAAAAAAAAAACATTTACAATCACAAGATACTTTTACTTTTATTTCCGTTTAGGTGTTAACTACTACATTATGGTAGGTAAGTATTACAGAATAATCTTTAAATTATAACAAATAATACTTAGGTACAATTAAGAAAAATTTAAAGTAACGTTGCTACAGTTAGTTAAGTTGAGTGTAATATTTATTTATTTATTTATTAAAACTTTATGCACAAGTAAAAACTGTACAAAGGCGGACTTAATGCTTTGGGCATTTTCTACCTATTTTTTTTCAATTTTTTTAATATCGTACTGTTTCAAATCCTTCTCGCGTGATTGTTGAGGGAGAAAGCTCATTTGCGCATTATTAACAGTTTTAGTCAATTCTGTTGGCGTCAAATAAACTTCTTGGTCGCCAAAACCACTTATTTTACGTTTTTCACTTGTTTTTAACCTAAGGTTTTAACAATTGACCTGCCAAGAAAATGGCGCGCGCAAAGCAAATTATAAAAGTACACCAAGAAGGTTCTGAGTCTGAGTTTTTAACAAATTAAAAAAGGTTGTACCTATGATAAATTCGGCACCATGGAGGTAGAAGTAAATAGGTTTAATGATGTTTTGAATTCACAAACTTAGTGCACACGATGTTCTAAATTCAATTTACTTTATCCTCTAGAGGATAAAAACGACTTTTGCACTCAGATATCGAAGAGCAAAAATACTCTTTCCGAGATGGGGGGATGAAAAAGTAATTTTTGACCACAAAAAAAGCCGTATCCCAGCAATAAATTTTGCTTGGTTGTCGGATTCGAGAAGGGTCCGTTTACAATTTCTAGAAGGGCTTGTTCGTGGCAGGGCTGTAGCTAGTGTTGAATATAAGGTGGGGCAGCGGCGCTTATAGGTTGGGCGAAAGGCTTAAAGGCTAATTCACGGTCTTAGAAGTAACAAAGGATTAAAAAAAAACTGTTAAAAGTAAACAGTTTTTCAGTTTTTTTTGTTTTTCAGTTTTTTTTTGTTTTTTAGTTTTCAGTTTTATGCAAAGGCATCGTTACGAAACCGGCCTTCATAAAACTCTTGTGGCCGCATTGTATCCACTTGTGGTGTACCTATTAAGATTTGGTTTTTCACACGCTCTCACAGGGAGGACAGCCCTGTGTCCCAGCTGTGGGACTGGGAACATTACAGGCTGATTACGCTATGACAGATGCGGGTAGCGCTGGATCTTGTATTGAGGCGATTCTTGGGGAAGGCTTCGGTGTGGCAGAGGACTTGTATAAGCCGCTATGATGACGATAGTAGTGGAGAAAGAGTCTGTGTTCCTTACCCAGGCGTTCAGAGCAGTTCAGTACCACTCGCCGTGAGCTGCACGCCAGGGAGTACTAGTAGGTGGCAGAGATCAAACATTGATCGATTAATTATATAGTGTATTTAGAATAGAATAGAATAGAATAGAATACTCTTTATTGTGTACACCATAAAAATTACAGATACAAATGTAAAACATTTTACAAAGAGTGACACAATGGACGGTCTTATCGCTAAAAGCGATCTATTCAATTTTTTTTTTCTTTTTTTTTCGATTTATTTATTTTGTTTTTTCCCGTTATAAAAAAACTAAGCTGGCAGCGAGGTAACCTTTTTTACTTTTTTTTTGGATGGGAAATCATCAAATGACCCCGCCCGCTCTGGGCGGAGCGGAAGGGAGTGTCAGACTTTTACTGACTAAAACCCATCCATGTTCCTTCATCGCCCTTTGTGTTCCGGGGCCACGGTATCTCTTTCGAACAGTCCCGCAGCCCCGGCAGGCATCGGCCCTTGCGGACCCCTTCCTTTTGCTGACTCGAAAGCTGAAATGGGTTTAGCAGTAATAGTCGTTGAACTTGGGTATTGGATAATTTTATACCAAATACAAAATCCTTAGAATCAATCCTATAAAGTGACTAAGATGAAGTAGTTGCTTGTTTATAACGGGTGAAGACTTGCATTGAAAAACAAAATCTGAAATATAACGGGCTATTACGGACTACACGGCTACTACACTGCGCGTGGCCCGACACGCACTTGGCCGGTTTTTAATTTACGGTGTAACCAATCTCAACAATTCTTTAAATTGTTCTTTATTACATCTTTCGGTTCTAAGACATTTATATGACGACCCGAATAGCGCAGCGGTAGTGAGGCTGCCTTACGTTCTTAGGGTCCCGGGTTAAATTCGAATCCCGGTTGGAGCAAATGTTTGTGTGATAAGCATGGACGCGGCGGCGACCTCTCGCTCCCGGCCCTGGTTCAATCCATGGTCCGGAGCGAGACGGAATGGGACGCCGTCACCTCCTTCTGCGAAGCAGTCATGCTAGCGAAGGAGGTGGCGGAACGGGACAGGGAGAGATCCACACGTCCCGGCCGCCGCGGGAGACGCCCCGGGCGTCGGGGGCCAAGTGGTTTCTTCCGGCCACCGTAGGCGCGGGCCTGTGGACGGGGAGCTATGGGCTAGCTCGCCGTCCGTCCGTCTCATGACGACAGGCCGTGTCGACGGCGCGTTCATGTTCCACGCGCGCCTCAAAGAGAGTCAGCAATAGGGAAGGGGTCCGCAAGGGCCGAAGCCTGCCGGGGCTGCGGGACTATTCGAAAGAGATACCGTGGCCCCGGAACACAAAGGGCGATGAAGGAACATGGATGGGTTTTAGTCAGTAAAAGTCTGACACTCCCTCCTGCTCCGCCCAGAGCGGGAGGAGTCATTTGATGATTTCACATCCGAAAAAAAAAAAAAAAAAAAAAATGAGCGTGGACATTTGTTTCCGATTCATGGATGTTTATATGTATAATAAGTATGTATTTACAAACAAAAAGTATATATGTAGTATATCAACTCTCTGGTGTGTGTAGTGTGGCACTAGATGGCGCTGTGTGTTATTTATTGTCCAGCGATATTTATTTATTTATATAATTTGTTATAGACAGTTTCTTTCTTAAAAGCATCAGCAGCAGCATTTTTTCACCCAACGCTTCCTGCGTCTTTTTTTAGTAATTAAAATCGAGCTCGACGCAAACATAGCCAAGGCGAGCCCTATCCTTTGAGGCAGCCTTTGATAAGATTGAGAAACACGTACGACACGCTCGGAATTCGCTGTTTAACTGAGTTGGCTAGCTAATTAGCAAGCCTAGCCAAGTTACAAACGTTTCACATCGATTCTCTTTCTACAATCGTAAACGCCTCGGTTTAAGCGATTGTACAAAGCGCTAAATTGGTAGCCACGTCTGAGTCGATCGCTCGTTCTCTAATGTCTGAGAAAATACCTACACTTTAGTCTATGGTGAGCGTTTTGTCCAAAGAGTATAGCGATCAACATTGTAGAAACGATAACATTCTATTCTATCATTTTGAACGATGTAACTTGTCTGCTAATTTTCTATTCGTTTGTGTTAATCACGTGATTTAACATTGAGATGATGTCATTCCCATACATTTGTTTAGTTTTCTACTAGCGTTAACGATTGTAGATTGTCAACTTGGCTAAGCCTGTAGATCAAGTGTGAAGAGGAAGCTATTTTTCGCCAACGCTCACTGTCTGAGTTTAGTGGACTAAATTTAGCCAAATGTAAAGGCCGCTTAATCATAACTGGCGAAGTGTCGGTGTAGGTATAGTCACAAGCAATGAAATGTAAAGGGTGTGTAACAATGACCCTTAACAAAGGCGAAAGGCACTTGTTCTCCCCGTTATAGCGATCATTGTTTTGTTCTGGACCTTAACTGGGAACCTTAAAATTACGGAGATATTGGGGGTCAAAGTTCCAACTTTTTTTCACAACTTTTTTTTAAATAAGTACATGCTTTTAATGTACGATTTTTACTTTAAACACTTCCACGGCACCCGTATTATTCAATCCATCCATTAGCACAATGTTTTGAATGCTAACATTGAGTCGAGCGCGAGGCCGCGTCAAAACGGGAGCCGAGTAGGTAACTTCGTCGTCGATTTTCTTCATGATTTTAAATTAGATGCTAATACCTTCTGGTGAAGTTGGAAAGGAAACTGAGTGTAGTTTATTTTGAAATTGTTGGTTAGTTTATATTGTAATTTAAGCTCACAAGACACATTTATTCATGCAAGCGGCGACATACAGAACTAACATGAAATGTACTGAATTCAAGAAGCTTTGCTTGACGAGTTGCGCCGCCATTACATACACCAAGAATTTTGTCGGTCTGTATTGATCGTGAATTCGACGACGGCGGAAATTTGAAATGTCCTAGGAGACATTGAGCGTGTTTTTGGATTTGCAACGCTCATCTTAGGACCGTAAGTTTAAAATTCAACAGCCTGCTCACGGTTCCTCATGTTATTTCATCATTACCACTATCGTTCAGACCTGCGCAGTGTAGTTAGCTCTTTGTAGCCTAGACTTCCTTTGTCTGGCTGCGTCAGTTCACCGCCCGCCCTCGGTCGTGCGGTTGGTGCACGACAGGCCCACGATGGTGGGCGGTGGACTCGGTGTTTCCTTGAGTTGGTCCTGGTTGCCTCTACCGTATAGCTCCGTATCGCTAGATTGCAGCCCTAACAGCAGGTGAGTGATTTTGTCATAATATTTTTCTTCGTGTCGTTGCTGTATTTTTTTTGTTCGCTCATAACTTACCCACTTCCACGGCGTCGTCGGTGACACCGCAGAGGTCACTGTGGCAGCATGTTTTGTGGCTCAGAGGACAGGACAGGAGGTACAGCATAGTTTGCGATACAGCTTACATTTACATCCTTCTGCCGTTCCGTTGAGGTGGGAAATAATAATCACGAAAAACCGCGTGATACGAGAAGCGCAAGACCGGTCGATGTGGCGACGCTCGGGCCTATGGCCTATGTCCAGCTGTGGACGTGCTTCTTGATGATTGTGATGAGTTTTGACTCCAAAAGCCATCTAGTAAGTGTCTGTAATATCAATGTCTTAGAAGTTTCCATTCTGTTTCAGTTCAGATGCCTGTGGGCGACCTTCTCGCCGAGTTCGCGTGCATTATGATCGTATGCATGCGGACCTGACTGAGATTCCGCCCAACAGGACGCAAGGTAAGCGTTTGTGCAGTTTTTTTTTATTAAGGTTATTGAGGCCTAAACATTCTCCAATGGAAACTGACTTACTGGCCGCCATTTTCAGTTTTCCTTCGTGCACCAAAAGTAGCGACAAACCAATATGGCGTCAGGTCACATTGTCGCCGCCCTTCACCATGTTGTTTCAAGAGGCTTTTCTTACTGTCTTTTCATGCAGATTTTGCTACTAAACCAATATTTATTATTTTTTTATTTTTGGCATTTTATAAAATATCTATTAGTTTATTTTATATGTATATGTGTATTAGTATCAATATAAGTTTATACTTTCTCGTTTACAAGAACTTACGTTTTTTAGACATTTTTTGTACCCTATCACTATGTTTTCCTATTTAACCCAAAGGTTGACTGGTAGAGAATGCCTTGTGGCATTAAGTCCGCCTATGTACATGTACATGAAGTTTAAATAAATAAATAAATAATATTCAGCTCATCTTGAGAAGGATGTTCCGCCAGTTCTCTTCAGGTAAAAGATTAGGAACTGGTGAAAGGCTAGCGTTTACGGTCTTATGTAGTTTTGACGTTCAAAAAGTATTGATTCTCAGCATAATTTTGATAAATGACTTTTGATTTTGAGCCGATGGAATGCTAATTACAGTCGCCTTCCTGCAACAACAATATTATTTGTTGTACGTTGTGGTCGTCTTCCAGTCCAACCGGGTGCGGCTAGGTACCAGTGTTTGACATGCATGAATATTTGCGGAGGTGCTAACATCATGTTTTTTCTTTAACTTTACAGATCCCGACTAGACGAGCAGCATGTTCCACTTGTCTCTGATTGCAACTGACATAAAAACCACTAATATGGTCGGTTCGCATTCGGGACAAGTCAACACCACTGCCATGGGGCACCCACATGGCGGTGGTCATTGCCATCGTACACTACAGTCTTCATGTAAAACTGTAACCTGAAGTATTACCAGTCCAACAACATCTCGGGAACTGCAGCTGCTGTTCAACGCCCTACCATCTCGTAACATGATCAACCGAGCAAACATCGGGGTGCAAGTGGCTCTACCACCACCTTCTGAGCTGAAGTCAACCTCACCTGCCCGCGGTGCACCCTGCTGACGACCAACGAGGCTCTGGCCGATACCTGGTCTTCTCTGAGGTGAGGAGATCAGGAGTATATTGTATAATATAATCACATTGGTAATTTATTTAAGGTTAAGGTTATTTCTCTAGAAACTTAAGAGAAATAAATGACTATCGCGTTAGGAAATAATATAACTTTATAACATAACCCTTGTAAGCCCCAAAGGGTTAGGCAGAGATGTGCTTAATATTACTTCATAATAATAATAAAATTTGTATGTGGAAATATGTTGTTTTATTTTGACAATCAGAGATACAGTCATCGTTTTGGTCTGAAAGTACCCCCCACGAGAACGTTTTAATTATTGACAAGTATTCTTAGTGCGAGTGTCATACTAAAATTCGAGTAACGTCTCGATCACGTAAATCGAGTTCACGTAAACATTTACGTCGTCGATATGACAATTGAGTGCCCCTAAAAAAGTGAGGACCGTTTCGAGCACATCGCTAACGTTTGGTGTTTAAGGTGGATGCTCCAGGGTAGCCTGGAGCTGGTAACTTGACGCTTTCACCTTAACGCGAGTGCAAGTTTTGACAGTTTTGACAGCTCGAATACGAAACGCAGTTACTTGCAACGTGAAAAGTTGTCACATAAGACCTAGATGGGCACGTAAAAAACGTCGAAAAAGGTGCACGGTTCGCGTTGGTCGTTTCCGTGTGCGTTCGCGCAGCGGAATGTTGTTGAATTTAAAGATATTAATTATGCAGATATTTAGTGTATGACGTCGTATAATTGTGTATGGTAAAAAAAAAATTGTGTACGCAGCCATTGTGGAGAAATTCACCAAAAACTGATTCCGCTGGGCGAACGTTGTCCTGGCGGAACTTATTTTAATCCATACACTTTAGAAGAAAAGAGGTGTGTCCAAAAATTAGTGTGTATTTGTGTGTAATTGTGTATGTATGAATAAAATGAGTGCATGCATAAACTTCGGAGAAATTCAAGTTTCCGCTACGCGAACGTTTGGCCATTAGCTAGTTTTCATATAAAGCGCTTACATAGAGAGCTGTAGATTTTTACATACGTTGTTTTGAATTTGTTTATATTTGTTTAAAAAACAGATTTAGAAAAAATCGTAGGGCTTAAAAGATAAAAATATAAACGTAAAATACACTTAATAGGTCTTAGTTCTTAAAGTATGCACTTTGGGGTCTAGATTTTCACGTTTATACAAACCTTGTAAGTATCTGAAACATGTTGCCAAGTATCAATGATGTTCCGTTAGTAATTAAAGAGTTAAAGGACAATTTTACCATGAATAGATCACTGTTTACAAAACAGTCAAATATCACGACGTTCTAAAGGAATTGCATGGTAAAATGTATGCCAAAAATTAGTTTATTCATTCAACTATTCACATGCAAAATTTCATGTCATTAAATTTAGTAATTAAAGAAATCAATTAAAATACTGACGAAGCATCGAAAACCTACATAACCCGACCAAGTTCGGATAGCTACAAAAAAGCGGCCATGCAATATATTTAGGTAACATCCCAAAATTTACCGTATAATACCGGTATTGAATTGGTATAGGTGATAACACAATTGTTGTTTCGATATAATTTAAAGGTCATTTATTTTTGTACACCAAATTTTTGTTCAATTGTTCTGATTTTTCAGCTCCAGAATTGACTGGAATAATTCCGGAGTTCCGATAGGTATTCACATTTTTTAAAAGTTAATATTTTGATTTAATTATATTCTTGTGAACGCACGTAATTTAACGTCTGTGGAATATTCCACAAACTGCTAGTCGAACAGGACGCGCGCGGCTTCCCGCTTGAAACGGTACTTCCATCCTTGAAGAAAAGAGAGGGCAATAATATGTTTTCATTGGCCGCGGCCCGCGCGTATTCGTTTTTGCTGTTGAACTTGAACCTGATTTTGTTTTTTATCCCCAGTCACAAACAAATGTGCAGTCAAGGACAATGTGCGTATGCGCTGTTGTTTTGCTATGCATCGCCAATTCTCGATAATAATAATATTGACAAAGTGTGTTATTAATGTTATAGTGTAACAGTGAAGCTTAACATAGGTAATATTATAAAATCTTACCTTATATCTGTGATCAGCTTCTCACTATCACTGACTCAATATTCCTACTACATAATTACCTATGTTAAGCTTCACTGTTACACTATAACATTAATAACACACTTTGTCAATATTATTATTATCGAGAATTGGCGATGCATAGCAAAACAACAGCGCATACGCACATTGTCCTTGACTGCACATTTGTTTGTGACTGGGGATAAAAAACAAAATCAGGTTCAAGTTCAACAGCAAAAACGAATACGCGCGGGCCGCGGCCAATGAAAACATATTATTGCCCTCTCTTTTCTTCAAGGATGGAAGTACCGTTTCAAGCGGGAAGCCGCGCGCGTCCTGTTCGACTAGCAGTTTGTGGAATATTCCACAGACGTTAAATTACGTGCGTTCACAAGAATATAATTAAATCAAAATATTAACTTTTAAAAAATGTGAATACCTATCGGAACTCCGGAATTATTCCAGTCAATTCTGGAGCTGAAAAATCAGAACAATTGAACAAAAATTTGGTGTACAAAAATAAATGACCTTTAAATTATATCGAAACAACAATTGTGTTATCACCTATACCAATTCAATACCGGTATTATACGGTAAATTTTGGGATGTTACCTAAATATATTGCATGGCCGCTTTTTTGTAGCTATCCGAACTTGGTCGGGTTATGTAGGTTTTCGATGCTTCGTCAGTATTTTAATTGATTTCTTTAATTACTAAATTTAATGACATGAAATTTTGCATGTGAATAGTTGAATGAATAAACTAATTTTTGGCATACATTTTACCATGCAATTCCTTTAGAACGTCGTGATATTTGACTGTTTTGTAAACAGTGATCTATTCATGGTAAAATTGTCCTTTAACTCTTTAATTACTAACGGAACATCATTGATACTTGGCAACATGTTTCAGATACTTACAAGGTTTGTATAAACGTGAAAATCTAGACCCCAAAGTGCATACTTTAAGAACTAAGACCTATTAAGTGTATTTTACGTTTATATTTTTATCTTTTAAGCCCTACGATTTTTTCTAAATCTGTTTTTTAAACAAATATAAACAAATTCAAAACAACGTATGTAAAAATCTACAGCTCTCTATGTAAGCGCTTTATATGAAAACTAGCTAATGGCCAAACGTTCGCGTAGCGGAAACTTGAATTTCTCCGAAGTTTATGCATGCACTCATTTTATTCATACATACACAATTACACACAAATACACACTAATTTTTGGACACACCTCTTTTCTTCTAAAGTGTATGGATTAAAATAAGTTCCGCCAGGACAACGTTCGCCCAGCGGAATCAGTTTTTGGTGAATTTCTCCACAATGGCTGCGTACACAATTTTTTTTTTACCATACACAATTATACGACGTCATACACTAAATATCTGCATAATTAATATCTTTAAATTCAACAACATTCCGCTGCGCGAACGCACACGTCGTTTCCATGGAGAAGAAACGGCAAGAAAAAAAGGTAAAAAGTTTAAATTGTAGCTGTCACCAAATAATAGCTAGATCTGGCTATAAAGTTGCTAAGTTGGCATCACTGCTCTCTTCTCTTGTTTTCACATTTCATATTTTTTTTCTTAAATTATTTTCTGACGAAACGGGCTAAGGTCTGAGACCTTGCTGCCTAGTCATCAGTTAGCATTTTTCTTGAGTAGTGTAGATCCAGTTCAATTCATCAGTGTGTAAATCCTTAACATAAGGAAATACAATAAAATCCATTAGTTTCATATTTATCCTAACCTAAGTAATTATCCAAAGGTAATCAAATCCAGGTAAATTCATCAGTTTACAGATCTTAACTGCCGGGGAGATACAATATAATAGCGAACCCGCGGAATGGCATCTTCTACCTCGAGCAACAGCGAGTCTTTCGGAAGTGGGGGCTTCCAGAAATCGACTTATTTGCGACACAAGCCACCGCGGTAGTAAAAAAAATACGTATACGTATCTCTAGACTGCAGAGATCGATCGGCAAACTATATCGATGCCTTCAGCAGACCATGGAACCATGGACTAGCGTGGGTGTTTCCACCTCCCAGCTTGCTGCCCAGAGTTCTGACACAACTGAACAACGCCACGGGAATTTACTTAGTAGTGGCTCCAGTGGCCTCGAGCCTTCTGGCTTCAGGTAGGGCTATTACGTATCTCTGTTGACAGCTCGAAATGATTGTAACTGGGCTCAGTGTCCATCAATTAACTGTCAAAAGGTTAGTTTCATGCGTTTCCTGTATGACCCTGTTAGTCACCGTAGTGATATCCACTCAGTGTGATACGTAATACCAATATTATGAAATTCACGGTTGTCATCAAAGTTCGGTGTACAACCGAAGCTTGATAGTCACTGGATACCAGAAAGATACATAATAGCCCTGCGGACGGAGTTTGGAAATAAAACATTTATTTTTAGTTAAGTAATTAAGTTATTTTTTATTGGCTACGCTGGCCTGCAAAAATAAGTATTACACTTTTAAAATTGCAATAACTTTTTAAGTACACAAGATATACTTTCGAAACAAAAAGGACTCGAAAAATAGTTTTATTTTGTCTATAGTTTCAAACAAAGCTGATAAAGTTGCTATAGAACGTTTTATTTTAAATCTCTAGCTTCTATAGTTTAGAAAAAAACGAAATATTAACATAATTTTGTTATACATTATGAAATGAAATGAAATGATGTTTATTTTTGCAAGTAGGTTTTTACAAACACTAAACACGTCATTTTTTAAAAACTAGATGGGCCCGGTGTTTCGTACCTGACTATACTCTGAGAAGAAACAGCCGAAACAAACTCAGAGGTTCGTCTCTTTTGAAGTCTAGACATAATCTTGCTCAATTCACATGAGGACTATGCAGATGGGATGGTCTTTTGAAGAAAGAACCACACAGATTTGAGTGGACTTGTCCAGTCAGTGCAAGCATTTGTCAGTTATCGTGTAGCTCGACTTATAACTCAAGGAGCTCAACGAAACGCCGAACAATACCAAAAAAAAGACATTTGGGTAGGTCGCTTATAGTACTCAAACTGCCAGACAGGCGTGGGGATAAAAAAAAAAAAAAAAAAAATGTGATCCACAGTGTCCTCACATTCACAATAATTATGTTAAATTAACTTAGAACTAGATTATTATTTATATTAATAATAAAAAAGGTGACAAGACATATTTTTGTACATAATATTTTTTGTCGTTTTTTAACCGATTTCAATAAAGGAGGTTCTCTACTAAACATCCGCGCTCTCCGAACGCACACAAAAAAGCCCTTTTCAGGGATAAAAACTATCATGAATATGAAAATTTCTTTAAAACAGAGAGAGTCAAAACGTAACAATAAACCTACACACATCAAGTTTTTTTTAACCGACTTCAAAAAAGGAGGTTCTCATCCGGTTACTTTTTTATGTTGTTTTGTAAAATTTACCATAGAAGTTGACAAGAAAAACACAAAACAAATATTTTTGTAAGTACATACATGAGAAGTTGAAAAGTTGTGTTCTTCATAAAATGTACACTTTTCCACGCCACCTGTGAGGTCACTGCCTCACAAGTGGCGTGGAACCGTGTAAAAAAACGAACCTAGTACACTTTCTTGGCTCGTATTTTTAACGTAGTTTTCCGGTAGGCCTATTCCACGATCTGTCGTGTGTGTGTTAATGAAAAAATGCAAAGAAATTGACACAAGAAAAACACGTTTTACACCAAAAAAAACCTTGACCAGATAGGTTTTTGGAAATTATAATAAAATGCAAAGACATAAAATGAAAAAAGAAAAACAAATTAAGCTGTGTGGTAGATGCGGAAGCAGTCGGGCAAGCATAAGTTCAGCTTGCACTCCCTGCACCGCCATACTGTCCGGCGCGTCACCTTATCCTGGGAGCACAGCCAGCAACGGGTATTCCTTGTACCTGTGAGCTCCGGGAAGTGCATGCCTTCCACAGGACACCTCCTCGTAGTAACAGCAGTTCTAGTAACACACGGACGACTGGGCTTGGGGACCATGGTGGTCAAGTCCAGTCGTTTATATGTCCGTAATAGGTCTTCCGCCAACAAAGTCCTGAAGCGTCGGTGTGGTACATTCGGGTGGCGAGTGCCATATATGACGAACGCGTTAAAAATGGCTGAGTCAAACAGCCGCCGAAAGACCTTCTTGTACCACACACGACACCGCTCCATAGGCTGAGCAGACAGCAGAAACTGGTCTTTTCTGTCTACTCCCCCCATGGACTTGTTGTACTCCAGGACAATGCTGGGTTTGTACTTCAGTCGGTTAGACCTATTTGTAGCTCCTTTGGGAACGCGATGGTATGTCGAGATCATGCCAACCAAGTTAGAGTGCCGCCATACCATGACCATCACATCGGAACAGTAGCTAAATATTACCTGACCGTGCCGGAGGTCAGACTTGGTCAAAGTCCTGAACGACTCGGGCACAAACTCCCTGTTCAGGCGCAATGTCCCGAACACGTCTGTCCTCTGGCTTTTCAGCCAACGCGCTAACAATGGACTATTATAAAAACTGTCCATTATTAACGTGTGCCCTAGGTTAAGTAACGGTTCAACTAGCTGATATACAATAGTGGCAGTCGCATTTCCTGGACGTACGTCGTCAGAGGTCCATACCAGTCCGTCTGTCTCGTCTTGTGTGTGTTGTGTGTCGTCTGTTGTGTGTTGTGTGTCGTCTGTTGTGTGTTGTGTGTCGCCTGTTGTGTTGTCTGTTGCGAGCGTTGGCTGTGTTGAGTGGGTCCCCTGAGTCTGTTTTTCAGCGTATAATATACACTTCCAGAGATAGCCGGTCGAAGACTCACAAAGCTCGTACGTTTTCACGCCGACCTGCGTAGCCTTCGACGAAATCTTTTGAGCGAAACTCAGTCGCCCGGACCACTTCAAAAGGGATTCGTCCACAACTATCTCTTTTGATGGATAGTATAGGCTGGAGAACTTTGTGTTAAAGTAGTCAACCACTCTGTCTACTTTCCATGTTTTGCTCGTCTTTTCTGCGGTGTCGTTGTCGATGAAATGCATCATCGACTTCAAAAGGAAAAAACGGCCATATGACATAATCGATCGGAAATGTTGCATGGTGCCAAACCCATTAAACTTAAAATAAAGCTCTTCTTCAGGGAGGGGATAAAGTCCCTGAAGAATGAGTACTGCTAGAAATGAATACATTTCGGCTCTATCAGTCGGTTTCCACCTGCGCAAGCGTGAGTATCGTTTTAGTGTGTCTTCTTCAGTCATTTTGTGGACTTTCTGTAGAGCGTATCTGTTCGTCTCCTCAACCAGCATATCGACAAACTCGACGTCGACCATTTTATGGAAGACGTCGAGTATCGATGTCTGGTCTGTCATGTCAAAAGTCGGGCCTGGTGTGCCAGTGAACGTCTCTGGTTGGCCTTGGAAGACAGCCTCGTCATGCTCCCACGAGAATTCGCAAGCGGACTCCGAGGCTAAGCTTCGCAAGGCCTCGTCATTCAGTCGGTCTTCGCGGGCTAAAATGTCAAGTTGGTCAGGTGTGTAATCAGTCGATGATGCTAATTCGGTCACAGCAGATCGTACGATCAGCTGGTCAATGTCTGTGTCTAGGTCGTTTAAGTCATCGTCACTGTCAATTTCAACTTGATCCCAGTCGTCCATGACTAGCTCCATGTTGGGGTCGTGTACACCTGTAATCAAAAAAAATATATATAAAAAATAAAATTTGTTTATTTCTCTTCCACAAATAAAGAACATACAGTACTTACGTTGTAACATATATATATATATAGTCCATAAAAAAAGTTTTAGGTTTTGTTACAGATTATGTAGTTATAATATTTACCTATCGTCCGTTGTTGTTGCCGCCACGGTGAGCTGTGAATCTCGACATCTGCAGCCACTCCCAACGTCAACAGCATTCCTGTGTATATATATATCTAGTTATAATGTGTATGTATGTGCGTGTGTGTGTGTGTGTGTGTGTGTGTTAAGAGAGGATTTTCTATCAATGACAGCTCTCCAGGAATGATTTACTCCTCCTCTGAAGAAATGTCATTAATAAAAAATTTCCTCTTCCTTAGGGGTTTGCGACGCAGTCCCCAAGCTCAACCGAGTTGATAACCGACTAGGGTCACTGTCGAGGGAACTCTGTGAGTTGGGGACCGTATCGGCGAATCGGGTGGGCCCTCCCTGGGCGGCGTACCTTCTTCACCAGCCTCTTCACCAGCCTCTGGCTGACCGAAGTCAACTGAAACAAAAAACATTTAATTGAAGGACGCACACGAGCCTGTAAATAGGAGAAAGGAAGGGTGGATAACCACATTACTTACTTATCTCTATCTCAGCAGGCACATCCACCAGCGCTGGCTCTGCTGCACGGGTTTCCCTAGAAGATCCTGCTAAGGCCTCCTCAGAATGATCTGCTCGGGTCTCCGTTGAAGGTCCTGCATGGGGCTCCCAAGTAGACGGCCGGTACGACGGCTCCACTGGCGGCCTCGCTGCCTCTGCTCCCGCCGGCAGCACTACCCCCGGCATGAATACCGCCGGTGCGCGTTCCGGGGAAGGGTTTCTAAATAAAATTTTAAAATAACATTGAACACATAGAACAGAACAGTAGGACTATAACGTATCTCTGTTGACAGCTCGAAATGATAGTAACTGGGCTCAGTGTCCATCAATTAACGGTCAAAAGGTTAGTTTCGTATTATGTATGACCCTGTTAGTCACCGTGTAAAGTGATATCCACTCAATGTGATACTAGTATTTTACTTATATTATGACATTTACGGTTGTCATCAAAGTTCGGTGTACAACCAAAGCTTGATAGTCACTGGATATCAGAAAGATACGTAATAGCCCTGCAGATGAAAACATGAAAAAAAAACTAACCGTGTACGGCGTTTGCGCTCAGGCGCGCCCGGTATGAGGTACCTAAGCGCCTCCACCTCCCGCTTGCATTGAATGTTCTCCCTTTTAGAAGTCTGGGTTCGAGTCGCCACCATGCGCTTGGCGGCGGCTCTAACTGCCCTCACTTCCTCTAGCTCGTTGCTGAAATAAAAATCCGTACACTATTATGTCTGTGTGCTTACCTGTAAGAGGTTGATACACTTGTCTGTATATGTGTCTTGATTGCATAATGTATATTTCAGTGTATTCAATTGTTGGTGAGCCAAATAAATAAAATAAATAATAATAAGAATAAAGATAAATCACAACGATACATACGGCGCCTGGTCTCCGGCTCCGGTTCCTCCTCGTCCCCGACTGCGACTGCGACCGCGACCATAATCTTCTTCGTCGGTCACTTGGTCACTAAAATAGGTAAAAAGATTCTAAAATAGGTAGGTACGTGCTTTTACGAAAGTAAGGAGCACTATCACAACGATACATACGGCGCCCGGTCTCCGGCTCCGGCACCTCCGCGGCTAACCTGGCTGCCGCAGCCGCGTCCACGACCGCGGCCGCGACTGCGTCCACGCCCGCGACCGCGACCACGCCCGCGACCGCGCCCGCGACCTACGTCAGGTACGAACTCATCGTCGCAGCTCTCAGGGATTTCGAATTCTTGGTCACTAAAATAAATTAAGTACTTATATAGTTTATTTTCAACCACTTTTGAATGACAATAAATTGGTGCAGCGCATGCGTATTCCTTCATTAGCAAATTTCAGCGCAATGTAGCGACATGAGAGTCCGCCGCAAAAAATGTATGCATAGGAAATGGACCCGTGATTTCCTACAAATAAGGAGCACAATCGCGTAATGTAAATATTAAGATTGGTATTTTATGGCAGAACACCGCACCGATTTAATAAAAAAAAAAAAGAAAAACCCCGACTGCGTAAAAAATAACTAATAACTTTAAATAAACACTGAAAAGAAAAAAAACAAGTTCAGGAAAGTACAGTAGTACATATTGACTGCAACAGTCGGGACCAATATTGGATGTAATGATTTTAGTCTAGGTTATTTAATGGGTCGTCCATGGAGAAAACCAAACTATTAATATGACTTTATATGATTTTTTGTATAGAGTTATGCTAAATGTTGATAGGACCAACCCTCTTTGCACAGTATTCTGTGACATGACCCAAGCGTTCGATTACGTTAGGCATGATATTCTCCTAGATAAAATGGAGGCATACGGTGTTAGAGGCAATGTTCTAAAACTATTTAAATCATATTTACACAATAGAAAGCAACTCACGGAAATATCTTCAATAAATACAAAAACTAAACATGAAAAAATATACCAATCACATGAACGTGTAATTAAATATGGAGTTCCTCAAGGCAGTGTGTTGGGCCTTCCACTATTCATATTATATATAAATGACCTACCTAAATCTGTTGATCAACATGTGACCCTCTTTGCTGACGACAGTACTATAACAAATCAATGCGATACTAAAGACAAATATAAAAGTGACATTAATAATTCTCTTAGATCAATAATAAAATATTTGGATAATAATAATTTAAAAATAAATCTCAATAAAACTAATATTATGCATTTCAGTCAACGCTTACCAACTTTATCTGATCTCAAGGTCCAATATAATGACAAAATAATTGAAGAAGTCAACACTGCAAAATTCCTTGGTGTGACAATTGACAAAAAGTTAAATTGGAAAGAACACATTGAAATTTTAAGCAAAAAATTAGTAACTACACAAATTACTGTTCACTTTTCTTTTCACTCACTCAAATCTTTACAGAGTTTCTTGCCATTTAAAACCAAAGTTTATTTAGCTCAAACTCTGATTCAGCCGATCATTAATTACGCTGATGCCTGCTATTTGGATGCCACCGAGGAGCTTTTAAATAAGCTTGAGCGCTTACAAAACCTCTGCATTCGTTTTGTGTATGGTCTGAGGAAATATGACCATGTTTCTCACTTCCGCAAGGAACTCAAGTGGCTCCCTATCCGTCTTCGCAGGAACACTCGGATATTGTGTCTCCTTTACAACATCCTTTATAACCCTGCATATCCCTTCTACCTGCGCGATCGTTTTTCCTATACCCGTCCTTCTGATGCTCTCTGTAGATCCCACCTCAGGCATCATCTAAATTTCCCATCCCATAAAACCGAACTGTATTCCTACTCCTTCTCTGTTCACGCAGTACGTTTGTGGAACTAACTTTTGCCTAACATTCGAGATTCTAAAACTTTATTTCTCTTTAAAAAACAAGTCAAAGAGCTTTACCTTTCTTCTATACAGTAATATTCTTCATATATGTATGTATATTTTAGGTAAATATTTACAACTAGCTGTTGCCCGCGGCTTCGCCCGCGTGAAGTTCGGTAACTATCCCACTGGATCATACTCTAAAGGGATAGAGTCCTACTTGTTAATCCAGGTTATAAACTATCTAGGTGCCAAATTGCATAATCATCACAATCACCATCATCGTTATCACAATCATCATCATCGTTATCACAATCATCATCGTAATCAAAATTATTATCTTCGTAATCATCATCATCATTATCACAATCATCATCATCGTTATCACAATCATCACAATAACCATGTATAAAAGTCGAATCCGCCATCTTCTGGATCTCAGTATAAATGCCATATTCGCAATCAGCACCCCTGCTAATCTCGGAATCGACACCCTTATTGATTTTTAGACATTTCAACCCCATCGCACGATATTTCCCCATGTAAACTTTGGACCCCCGTTTCAATCCCATAGGGGGTAAAACTTTGAAAAATCCTTTCTTAGTGCACCCCTAAACCTCCTAAGGAACCTATGTGCCAAATTTGGAATATCTAGACACAGCGGTTTGGGCTGTGCATTGATTTTTAGAATTTGTCACCCTATTTACCCCTCTTAGGGGTTGAATTCTGAAAAAACCTGAAACCCATATCCACTCTTTTATCAATAGGAGTACATCTGTGAAATTTCGAATAAAATAGTCATAACTAATCTTGTTTCCCCATACAAACTTTGGAGCCCCGTTTCACCCCTTTAGGAGGTGAATTTTGAAAAATCCTTTCTTAGTGCACCCCTAGACCACATAAGGAACCTACTTGCCAAATTTGGAATCTGTTGACCCAGTGGTTTGGGCTGTGCGTTGATACATCAGTCAATCACTTTTGCCTTTTATATATATAGACAGAAGATAGTAGTTTTTTTTATTTATGTATGTTAATTTAAATTTTCTTGTTTGACGTTTCTACACACTGTGTCTACATTTCTTATCCAACTTTCCTCTCGCAGGTCTGCTGGAAGAAATTTCTTAAGAAATAAGCAGTACCTTTGTGCCCTTCTATGTTAATATATTGTCCTGTAAAATATTTTGTGTGTACATAAATAAATAAATAAAATTCGTTGCTGTGCTAAACACTGACGCGTTGCTAACAGCTTACCACGGCCTAGTTTCATCGCACCTAAGGTATGGAATTCCCGGGCGTCGGGGGCCACGTGGTGGCCCCCGGCCACCGTAGGCGCGGGCCTGTGGACGGTGAGCTATTGGCTAGCTCGCCGTCCATCCGTCTCATGACGACAGGCCGTGTCAATGGCGCGTTCGTGTTCCACGCGCGCCTCAAAGAGAGTCAGCAAAAAGGAAGGGGTCCGCAACGGCCGATGCCTGCCGGGGCTAAGGGACTATTCGAAACAGATACCGTGGCCCCGGAACACAAAGGGCGATGAAGGAACATGGATGGGTTTTAGTCAGTAAAAGTCTGACACTCCCTCTTGCTCCGCCCAGAGCGCGAGGAGTCATTTGATGATTTCCCATCCGAAAAAAAAAAAGAAGGTATGGAATTATACTTTGGGGCAATATACCTTTCAAAGCCCAAAAACGGACGATGTTTAAATTAGATTCGACTGTCAGTTGTAAACCGTATTTCATAAATTATATCATACTGACGTTACCGTGTCTGTATATATTCGAAGTTGTCATGTTTGTAAAATGTAATCGGCAATTATTTCCACGCATGGCAGACAAAGTCAACCGCAACAGACGCGATAACACTATGCTTTGCTTACATGGTTCCAAAACAGCATCAATGCGGAAAAGTGTGTTTTGCATGGCGCCTTTAATATTCAACAAACTTCCAAAGGGATGGAGGGAACTAAGTGCACACCAACTAAAAAAGCGGCTTAAATTGTATCTAGTTGGGAAAGCATACTACAGTATTTTAGAATTCTTAAATGACAAAGTCTATTAATTAAATAAATAAATAAATATCTTTATTTCCCAAAAACACAGATGATTGTACCTACAGTTTACAATTTTGAATTAGTGATATGAGAACACTTACATTAAACATTTGGATGCTTCAGAAATCTGTACACAAAAGATTAAACTCTGTCTCTTAAACTAGGGTATCCTGTATCTTAAGAGACAGTGTTTCATAATGAGGTTCCAATTGATAGATGCATGAGTGGACTGTGTCGATTAACCATCAGAAGGGAGAGAAGTTATTGCTTACATTGGTTTTTTTATTTTTATTAATGTAGGTATAAGTATGTGAAAGGGTGAGGGTGAATGTTTGTGATTGTGGGTGTGTAGGTGTTTGTGTGTGAGTGTGGATAAGTGGTGTATGTGGTGTTGGTGTGTAAGTGAGTGGGGGAGTTGTACGTGCGAGTGTGTATGGACGCGAGGATAGAAGAATTCGAGCAAAGATGGAGATGGGTGTGTGCTTATTAGGCGATGTAGGTGAGTAAAGTCTCTGTTGTGGCATAGTCCTGTTTAAGTAGCCATTCTGTCACTTTTAATTTTAGGTTGTGCTTGTTGAGGTCTAAGATATTCAGATGTTTTTGAATCTTTTTGTAAATATACGCGCTAATTACATAATACTGATGTTGGGCGAACGTGGTTCTGTGTTGGGTGCCTGGGGGAAGGTTAGTACGCTTTTTTGGGTTAGACGGGGGAAGGCTACTGTGTTTCCTAAGGACCGATTGAAGCACAAAGAGCTGACGGACTGTAAGAACCTTGCAGTCTGCGTAGAGCTGTGTTGTTGGGTATCTATGGGGCTTCCTTGTCATTACTTTTAGTACGGCTCTTTGTGCTCTCTCTGCCCTCAGCACGCAACCTTTCGTTGCAGCACCCCATACAGCGATGCAATATCCTATAACCGATTGGCATAGAGCATAATACACCATTTTCAATATATTGGCGTTAGCAGAGTTTCGGAGGGATTTAAAAATATGTATGAGGCGCAAAGTTCTACTCGTGACAGCGCCTAGTTGATTTTTCCATGTGAGGCCATCATCTATGAGGATTCCTAAGTACTTTACGTTGTCACTTCTAGTTAGTGGTGGACACCGGCATGCTGATCGGTTAGAACATGAGTGGGCAGTAATTGAAAAACTGTGTGGCGGTGCGGTCTTTCGCCTAATTGCAAATGGGATGTAGCAGGTTTTGGTTATGTTTAAGGTGAGAAGATTAGAATTGAGCCATTTCATTATTTCCGCCACTGCCGACTCTGCTAAAAATTTGATTATATCCCAAGTAGGGCCGTGAACTACGATCGCGGTGTCATCGGCGTATGTATACATCTTAGTATTTGGAAGGTTCATTTTGCAAAGGTCGTTGACGTAAATTTGAAATAAGGTGGGACCCAGTATGCTGCCTTGAGGGACGCCGAAAGTAACAAACTCCTCATCACTGAGGTGGGTATCAATTTTAACTCTCTGGGTGCGATTGTTGAGATAATCTTTGAATATTTCAAGTGACACGCCACGTACACCTAAGTGTTCTAATTTTGAGATAAGGATGGGAACAGAAACTGTGTCGAAGGCCTTAGAAAGGTCTAAGAAAATACCTAAACATTTCGTTTTCTTGTCTAGATTTTCAGCTACATCTTGTGTCAATCCCAGCACAGCATCTTCTGTTGAGACACCAACTCGGAAGCCATACTGGTTGTCTGATATAATTTTGTGTTTCTCCTGAAAGGTCCTGAGACGATTGTTTAAGATCCTCTCAAGGATCTTAGAGAGTGTCGGCAAAACTGATATAGGCCTATAATTATTGACACAGATTCTGCTCCCACCCTTGTGTATAGGATGGACTATAGCCTTTTTAAGAGCATCTGGGAACACACCAAATTGTAGACAGCGGTTGTAAATGAAGGTAAGCGGTGGAATCAGCACGTGGCGACAGTTTTTCAGCAAAAGTGGCGATATACCGTCCCATCCAATAGCACAGTCATTCCGCAACTGTAAGATAAGCGACTCTGTTTCAGCTTCATCTACTTCTAACAACGCTAGAGAGTTTAGAGGGGAGGGGTTTGTACCATTTAGGTGAGACTGATGGTTAGTCTGAGGTGATGTGGTGTGGTGTTGTGATATGATGTTGTCAGCGAGCTTTTTTCCCACATTACTGAAAAAACCGCAGACCTCATTCACGGAAGACTTAGGATCATCGCATATTTTCAATAGCTCAACGGGGCTAGTACATATTTTCGTGGTGTTGGTTATTTCCTTTATTGTTTTCCATAAAAGCTTTGGTTTATTACTTGCTTTCTCAAGCTCACTCCTTTCGTATGATATTTTTAGTTTTCGGAGTAGGTCATTACAAAAGTTTCGGTAGCGATTATAGGTAATTTTAAGTGTAAGATTGTCTGGTGCTTTCTTGGACCGTATGTGTAATTTATCTCGGTGTTTAATGCATTTTAGAAGACCTGGAGTTATCCAGGGTTTTAGCGTTCTTTTTTGTCTAGGGACTTTAACCTGGGTGGTGTGTTTTGATATGACCGTCGTTACAATGTCTATAAATTTGTTTATAGAGATATTAGCGTCCACCTCAGAGTATATTATTGAAAAATCGGTATTTTCCAGTTCTAGCCTAATTGCTTCATGGTTAAGGCGGGTGGAGAGGTAACAAGTTTTGCGCGCAGGGTTTGCGTCCATGATGTCGAGGAGAATCGGCTTGTGGTCAGTAATATAGGACTCTAAAATAAGTGTAGTCGACAATAGTTTAGTCTTTAGAAGTACGTGATCCAGGCTTTTCTCAAGGCGAGTGGGAAGTTCGTGAGTGGGCAATAACCCTTGAGAGGCACTTAAGATGAGGTAGTCAAGACATTTGTTGTCCTCATTACGTTTGATTATATCAATGTTTAAATCGCCTACTAATACTATATTTGGGCAGGCGGATATGGTATCATATACATTACTCAAGCTAGTCTTGAAATAATCAAAATCATCGTTGGACTTGTATGACGGAGAGCGGTAGATTGCCACTACTGCTAACTTGTTGTCTATTTGACACATGAGGCAATTTCCGCCCCTAAAGGTGGGTTCCCATACGTTAGTTTGCAGTCCCAGTTTAGTATAGATGATAACTCCATCATTTTGATTTTTATTTATTTTAGTTGAGTGAGACTGAAAACCTTCCAATATTGGTAGATTATTAGCTTTACTCAGCCAGCATTCGGTCAGCACTATTATGTCAAAGTTAATTTTAGTTAGGCGCAATAGTACTAGAAGCTGATCAAAGTTTTTATTTACACTACGAATATTTAAATGCAGTAGTTTAATATCGCTACCAGTAACGTTTACATACTTTAGACAGTCTTCTGGGTTACATTTAAAGGAGTTGCCTACGGTAAATTTGTCAAGGTCGTTATTAATATTAATCAAATTAGCCATTTATAATTATGAAATAAATATCAGAACGTGAGCCAGTTGTAAGAGCAAGTAATATTTTGAACATTAAGTCAGAATGGCATGTGCGTCGCACATAATAACATGTGTATTTTATGATAGTGAGAGGTATTGTTATGTATTGTAGTGTTTGAGAGAGTGTGGTTGTGTTAGTTGATGACTGGTTGTTTTGATAATATATGAAGATGACAATTTGAATAAAAAATGTTCTTACAATTCTAAACAAGTGAAAATAAATGTTTTGATAATTTAAGAAAATGACAACTTGTATAAAAAATGATCTTACAATTCTAAACAAATAAAAATAAAAACAATTTACGGTGAGTCACATATTTTTGTTTCCAAGATCTTGCAGGTTTTTTTCGGTCGTGATTAAAATCTGTTTGTCGCCCTCTTGCTTCCGCAGGAAAATATTACCATTGGATATCCAACAGTATGTGTATTTGTACTTTTTGGCGAACTCACGGGATTGATAAAATAACTTTTTGGTACTGGCAGGTAGTTGTTCAGCAACATACACCGGTTGTAGTTTCCCTGGTAATCCAATCAGGCTAGTGTTGAGTTTTCCGTCTTTTCCCTTATCCTTGTTAAACGACCGCACAGCGGATAAGAGTGTCTGTTTTATCTGCACTCTGGTAAATTCTGCTATTATTGGACGTGGGGTGTCAGAAGTGGTAGGCTTCCCTGGTAGACGATAGATGTCGCGTAGCTCGGATTCGGGAATTTGTACTCCAACAGCTTCGCCTAAACTGCATACTGTTTTTATGAGACTAGTGTGGGTTTCCGTATTTTCTTGTGGAACATTTCTCAGTTCAATACCAGACGATCGGGACTTGTGCTGTAGATCTGTTATCTTTTGTTCCAGGCTTAATATATACTTTTGCTGTTCTTGCCTTTCTTTCCTTAAGTCCTCAACTTCGTTACTCAAATCTTCGAACTTTTGATTCATGAAGATCATCGATTTCTCGATTTCTTCATTCGATTTACAAATGTCCTTGTTGGTAGCCTGTATCTGGGTATTTTGTGTTTTAATTTGAGCAACCTCAGATAACAGTTTAGACATTAGGGTAGTCTGTTCCGTTAGCGTTTTTGCTATAATGTTGTCTTGCAAGTCTTCAGAAATAAAATCTGACCCGCCTTGTGGAGAATTATTGCGGCGGGGCCGTTTATTACGATTACTGTTTACGTAATCGCTCATTATTATTGCTGTGTTAATATCCGGTTCAGATTGAGATTGAGTTTGACTCTGATTCATATTGGTTGTTTGTGTTTTTGGCGTTTTAGGTGGGGTGCGCTGAGTACTTGCCATCTTGGAGAACAGTTAATGAATGTTTGTACACACGGACACACGTCCACATCCAATGACGGCCGAGGATGCCAATAGTTAGGTTTGGTCGGTACTGATTCCAGCTATTTTCACTGTTTTGTGTTTATTTTGGACTTCTTCTTTTTCTTGGATTTCCTATTTCTTGGGACTCTTTGGTGATACCAAAGACCTCTGTCGACAAGTTTGTGAACTAAAAAGTGTTTACTATTCCTCGCTAGATGGCGCTAAAGTCGATAGACCTCTGTCGGCTAATTTTTGAACCAAGGTTTATACTATTCCTCGCTAGATGGCGCTTGCCATTTGCGTATGCGCATAGTGGTGGTGAGTCCTTGAGACTAGCCTTGGTTTATCCTCTTTAGCTAGATGGCGATAGCTACCACCTGCGTATGCGGTTTTTGACGAGTCCTTGAGACAAGCCTTGGTTCGCCTACCTACCGCTAGTGGCGCTAGTTGTGGTTGCGAATGCTCAAGTTGTAGGTCTTTGATACAGGTCTTGTTTGTCCACTTGTCGCTAGATGGTGTTAGCTACAGTCCGTTTGGTTGGAGGATGATGGCTTTGCAGCAAAAAAACTTTGAGGTTAATTTGATTATTATAAATTAGTTGCAATGTTTACTATCACTTTGTTTAGTACTGTTTTAGTTGTATCTCACTGTTGTCACTATATTATAAGTAATTAGGTCTTTTCACTTGGGACTGTTAACTGTCACTTTGTAGTTTAGTCACTTTGCTAAACGATACCGTTGCGGTTATGTTGTTTGAATTATCTCATCACCAACAGTTTATTTTCACTTGTCTACACTTTCACTATAGTGTTATAAGTTTATGCATCTAGCGATACTGTTACACTTTCAATACTGTTCGTTTTTACAATGAAATCCAAATTTAAATCAGAAGTCGTACATAAACACTGTTTACGACACCACGCCCTCTAGCGGAACTCGATAGAGGGCGTGGAAGCGGAAGCGGAAATTATGTACCTACAATTTATAATTAGGTTACAGGACAAATTAATTCAAATTTGTAATTTAATGTTTAAATTAAATTACTAGTTTGTGTGATAATTTAATAATGTTTTTTAGCCTTGTTTAAATTAAATACCTTTTAATGACTTTTCGTACTCATGTAGGTATATATTTGTTATGCCCCAAAGGCCGAACATGATGGCTCTTTTTGTTTATGAACAACTTGCATATCTTGTAGATATGTATACTCATGTTTCTACAAATAAATGTCTTGTCTTCTCACAGTAAATACGAATCTAACGACACCTCTCGCGCTAAAATCCATCGAGCCGTTCAGGCCACAGAGCGTGCCAAACATACTCTCGAAAAACATAACCCTCCTTCTGGCGGTCGGGTAAAAAGGAACACTTGATACTCGCAAAACAACTCAAATCTAGATATCTCAAATGTGAATAGCATTGTTCTAAACAGAAAAAAAAAAATTAATAAAATTTTGAACATGAAAATAATAATACTTACTATGTTTAAGTGCAAGCTTCATGCGCGAACTTAAAATAAAACAGTCACAGCATTAATTGTACCTATTTCACAAACAAAACACACACCAGACACAATAAAAAAACATTATTTTTATTGCAAACAAACAAACTCTTCAGCTTTCTAATATTAGATTATACAGTTTAGATAAATAGAAAAGTTCGTAAGCAACTTACACAGCTGGCGAGGGCACCATCACTGACAAGGCTGGTGAAGGTGGCGCCGCTGGGTCCGCCGCATACCGCGCCAGCTCTGAACTAGATGGGACATTTTAAAACAAGTTAAAACTTGCTCGCGAGTAAGTATTAAGTACAATTAACATACACAAGTAGAACTACTTACGATGGCCACCTGCGCTCCCTTCTTGGGTGCAGGGGCGTCTCCAGACCCTGGCCTTCCGACATGTCTAGAGCATCCCTCACTTGTAGGCTGGTAATCAAAATGATTCAATTGTAAAAGTGTGTGTGTAGAAAAAGTGGAAAAGAAATGGTTAATTTTGCATAAAACGAACAAGATATAATATCAAGACTCAGGTCATTGCCTACCTGTGTGCTATTTTTATAAATGGATAAATTGTTTTAATTATAACTAGGTACTTACCACTGCTCAGTTTTCCTCAACTTATATTTTGCATATTTTTTTCGTTTATCATCAAGCACATCATCTTGGCTATCATCATCCTCGTTTATATCTCTACCAAACATTTCTAGCTCCATTTTATTTCTTCTCTTACCTTTTGGTTTGCCCATTCCAATATTACCCTCACTTAGAGAGTTACCCTCATACTCAATTGGTATTTCGTATGTTTTTGTAAACTGACTACCATCTTGAGTATGATCTTGGCTGCAATTGCTGTCTTCACCTCCTTCTATTTTTATTATTAATTCTTTATTTAAGTTAGTGTTGTTTCGATTTTTGTTCGCTTCATCTTCAAATATTATTCTGCATGCCATTTTTATCGTGATCAGGACTTGATAGATATTTATTGTCTGAGTATTCCGTTATTCTACTATACCTACATCAGTTAAATGACATTCATCAGTAGCAATACGCTAGCAAAGGAAATAAAGATTTGTTGAATGAAATCCTTCTTGAAATTACCTTACACTGAAACAATATAAAAAAAAAACAAATCTATTAATTCTTTACTCAATGGAAATTTCACACTTTCAAAAACTCAAAATATTTGATAGTGTATCCAAAAAGTTAGCAATGTTCCAAAATACCTATTTTAATTTATTTGGCAATATTACTGTATGGAAATAAGAAAAAAAAAGTTTTTTTGTTTTGTGTTGAGTAACTTTGAAAGACACTGGTCTTAGTTAAACCTACTTTAAGGTTTGTTTTACATTTAGTTAATGTATTTTAAAATTAACATCGAATACTGTAATGTTTGCATGCCAATTATATGGCGAAATGCTCTACATAATTATTATAAGTTTACCATCTTTATCCAAACGCTGCTCAATGGTTAGTACCACATTTATTGCAAATAAATAATTTTGACTTTGACTTTGAAATATGGCTAACTTGTGAAGTAGAATATAACAGTAAATTGCAATTAGAGGACCCACTAGTAGGTCTTGGGAGACACATCAGTTTTTGGAGACCCACCGGTGGGTCTGCTTGGTGGGTCCTTGAAGAACTGATTAAAATACTGAATTTGATGTTGTAACCGTTTTAGGTGTAGAAAAGGCATGTGGAAGGTTTCCAAAAACTTTATTGCATCTAAAACTGATTATTCGGTGTTATAATATTAATTTAAAGCATTTCGTAATCAATATTTTAGATTAAATCACACAATTTTTTGCCACTTCAGCATTTTTCAACTACTTGGCACAACAGTTTATTATAACAGGCAGGGGTCACCAATTACTTTCAATTTGTTTTAGGGGTCCGTTTTTTTTAAAATAATATGACCGTCGCGGTCCGACAAGGAACTTCCGTATTTTTGGGTGTCTCTAAGCTGTATTTTCTTGGAAATACTCCCATTTTTTTTTATAATGGAGAAACTGTGCCGGCGTTCCTAATCAAGATCTCTAATGAAACCTTCCCCACCGTGACGACCCGCGATCTCGCGCTCGGCCGTTTTCGAATCGACTACAGCAAAGACATATATTAAATTACGTACTCAAGTAACACAAGTAAATTAAATCGTACTGTTTAGTTGGTCCGCACAAAATAGGTCGGCGGCGGCGGTCCGCCATGTGGTGATTAATGGTGATCCCTGCTACAGAATATCAAATATTGCACTACCTACTAAATCAATTGTTCTGGTATCTACTTACTTGAGCTATGTATCCATTTTAAGTTGTGAGGATGTAGTAGCAATAAAAACTCAACTCAAAAACTTTATTAAATAATATGTAAACACAAACAGACGCACGCACCCTCTCTTCCAGTTTTGCCATCAAAAAAATGCAAATCTATTTAGTCCGTCAGTTCGAGTGTTGGAAATTAATTAATGGACACGTATTTTTTGTTTTTGTAAATCAATGAATATTGACAAAGATAAAACGCATCAGAACTAGGGAGTGGGGGCTCGTGACGTCAGAACTAGCTAAAAATTATACCATGGCGTGACGTATTGAGAATTTTATAAGCGTCGTATCTTCGTCAATTTTGGTTTACGTAACTAAATAAAAAACATGGGTCAAATATTTTTTGATAATCTAAGTGACGGACTAATTAGATTTTTTTGTCGTCTCGCTTAGGGTTACCCCTGCTACAGAATTTCAAATATTGCATTACTAAATCACCTAAGCTGGTATCTACTTACTTGAGCTATGGATCAAAATAAAATTCATTTTAAGTTGTAAGGAAGTAGTAGCATCGAAAACTCAACTCAAAATCTTTAATATATAATTAATATGTAAACACAAACAGACGCACGCACGCACCCACGCAGCTAAGCTTAAAGCTAGCAGTTGGCAGCACTGGAAGAGATTCCAGTGCTGCCAAATGCTAGCAGTCAGTGTTGCCAACTTTATTTTACGAACCCACCAAATGTGGCCTCGTGGTCCACCAGAAAACCACTAAACCTATTGGTCTCGCATACCACCAAAAAACCACTAATTCAACTCAACCAATTCCGTGCTAAGTGCTCATACCCCAAAATGTTATTTGGAAATAAAACAGTTATTGTAAATATTTTTGTAATCACAAAAGAGAACTGCGTAATGGTTAAAGATGATTATCATCTTCAGAAGAGTCGCTTTCGTTTGCATTTTCAGTTAGTGAAGAATAGATTTCCTTGGTTCCAATTTTTTGCACTACACTATTTGGTAATATGTAGTTATTGCAGCATTTGCCTTCACGTGCTAAACCAGCGCGAATTGTGAGAATTGACGATAGAAGCTATATCTTCATCCGGTTTCTGACACGGTGAACTAACAACAAACAAAAATACATTTTCAACTGAGTATTTTTGTAAATCGTACTAGTGTTTGGTGGTTGTTGTGGTACCGTACCACTAACTGAAGCAATCAAAGTCACTAGAATAACCCACTAGTCTCTAAATCCAAAATTTGTTCGCTAAAAGGATAGTCTCTAAGCCACCAGAACTAGTGGAAAATCCATTGAGTTGGCATCACTGGATCCAGTCGCTGGATAGATGGCGCTGAACTTGGTATGTTACTGCTGCTAGGAACGGAACGTCACATTATTTTACTTGGATGTAATGGTTATATTCGGAAGTATAAAGCAACGTCCCCAATAGAAGCCGCGCGGCTTATTGGGGTGCGCGGCTCCGCCTCGCGAGCCTATTGTGCTTTTTTGCAACGCGTCCACATTGAGAAACCGCGCGGCCCGCCCACAGAACATACATACTCTAGCGATCACCCGTCTTGCGCAGATGCCACAGACTATATAGTGATATTAGCGGCAGTTTCATTTGAGATGTACGAAGAAAAGGACGTGCTTTTAGCTTCAGCAGGAATAGTTAATAAGCACCACTGCGCAAATAAGAAATAAGTTTAATAAAAAAATATGTTTTTTTTTATGAAATGTTTTATCTATCTAAAAAACTACTCCAACAGTCCCATAACACCCGGCGCTCCTGGTACAATTCAATTTAAATCAAAAGTGTTTTCTCATCCGTCTAATTCATTGTCTAAAGGTGTCATTATGTGCTTAGTTGCGGTGAATTTGGAGCCAATTTATGAGTAAGTCAAGTGTGTTGAAAAATATCTTTTCATTTACTTTCATAGAAAATTAGTATTTTAGAATGATAGGACATAATAATATCTATGCCTAAGCTATATAGTGTACTGTTTTCGTAACCAGTCAGTTGAGTAAGAGTAATGAGTCAGTTGGGAAAAAAAATAAGGACTTGACACTCTCTTTGACGGCTCATAAAAATAACATAGAATGAAAATTACTTGGACTTGACATGGACTTGACCCAAGATTTTGTGGATCAAATCTTAACATGGTTTTATTGAAATAAACTGAAGGCTGTAAACGGATTAACTTTACAGGGAAAATAAGAAACTGATGAATTTACTTACCTGGATTTGATTACCTTTGGATAAATATTATAAAACTAATGAATTTTATTGGAATTCCCTATATTATGGATTTACATACTGATGAATTGAACTGGATCTACCTTAGTCAAAAAAAATGCTAACTGATGACTAGGCAGCATGGTCTCAGACCCAAGGAACTTATATACTAACTGGAATGAGTACGAACAAAATGCAAAAAAAAAAACTATCTCAAAAGCTTAGAGTTTTAATTAGTACAATGGATTCAATAAAAAAAAACGTTCCTAGTGAGAAACCGACATAGGTGGATGGTGTCTCTGTCTTGCCTTGTAACCGATGTAAACAATATGGCCGATACATTTTCTCGTTGAAGTCATTTAAGTACTTTTTATTGTATTTAAGTGAAATAATCCGCTTTAAATATGGTAAAATTGTGTTGTGTGAAGGGGTGTAGTAGCAAGGGTATGCTGGATGTAGAAATTCGTTTTTCAGGGAAGTTTTTTAACTTTGGTTGTTTATTACGACTAGGGTTACCAATGTTTTAGATTGACAAACGGGAAATATCCAAATAAATTAAGTAAGTAAATTCGAAGTTTCGAACATCGTTGTCGTACATAGTAATCAAAAGTATATTTCATAAATTAGAAACATCGGCCATTGCACATGGTGTCGGTAGTACCTAGTTTGCTTTTTAAATACAAATATTGAAAAGAAAAGAGTCCACCGCACCGTGCCCTGCATGCCAGTCCTAAGGATTTTTCCATGCTTCTCCAGCAAAAGAATCCATTTGGCGAGCTGCGAGTAACAATGAATGGTTTTGGAATATAAAATAAATATTGGCGAATGTTACTAATACATTATAAGTAAACAGTCATAGCATGAATATGCGATTTTCTATGTTTGAAAATGTGTGTAATATTAACGGAGTCCTCGAATCCCCGAATACAATGAATAAAACCGATAATTTACAACTGGACGGTACAGACATAAATTTAAGTTAACTTAAAAAGTTAGAGACATCCACTCTTGAAGCTATTTCGCCTAGAATGCTATTGAGTGGCAGGTCATTTATTTATTTATTTATTTGGTACACCAACAGCAATACATACAAATAATTTATGTAAAACAATGAAAATAACATAAAATGCTGGTATGTATGCCTATTATAGGTATACGCAGCATTCACCATAAGACAACAAACAAATCTTTTTTAAATCTTAATAATAAAATTCAAAAGCAATATAAAATAAAATTTACTTAATACTAAATGAAATGATATGGATTATGATGATATACATAAATGCATTATGAGTGTGATATCTAAAGATTTACATTTTTGTTTAATGGTTGCGCGGTTGTAAATGTATTGAATTGACAGAAATTAGTTATTAAAAGGTAAATTATTGCTCTCCCGTACCTCAGAAACTGAACTTGTTAAGCGAAACACCGAATAAATCGGTTTCCAGTGATGTGTGGGAGCTGTTATAGTTTCTACATATTCTGAGCAAAGGAGCATTGAGACCAAGGTTTGATTTGCGAAAAGGGATATGAAACAGTCTGGTGATGGGATATCTAGGAGGTTTTGAAGGGACTGAATATGAAATTTGCTCAACTAAATCACTGCATTTTATGATTCCGTTGACAAGTTTATATAAAAAAATAATATCGCGCGAACGGCGACGGTCTCGCAGCGTCTTTATGTTGAAAAAATGAAGGCGTTGCTCGTACGGACAGCGATGACTTATGTTTCTGGATAAAAAGGCAAGATGCTTTGTGAAGGCTCGTTGAATTCTTTCAATTCTTTGCGAATGAACAACGTAGAACGGATTCCATGCAACGCTAGCATATTCTAACCGACTACGCACAAGAGTGTTGAACAAAACTATTCTGGTCTTTGGAAATTGAAAGCCCCGAGTATTGCGTTTAACGAAACCCAGCATCTGTGCTGACTTCTTGACAACATCGCTGATGTGAGGTTTAAAACTCAGCTCATGGTCGACTAGAATACCGAGGTCACGTATTTGACATAATTTTGACAGTGGAGAATTGTACAGTGTGTAAGAGGTGGAAAAGGATGACTTTTTTCTAGAAAATCGAATGAAGAAGCATTTTTTGTGTTTAGGGCCATGTTGTTTGCTATGCACCAGTTTTCAATACTGTTTAGGTCACTTTGTACAAGCCTACTGTCGGCAGGTCCCGTGATCTTTCTATAAATTTTTAAATCATCGGCGAACAGCAAGGCTTTACAATGTTTTATTTGGTTTGTGATATCGTCTACAAATAACAAAAACAGAACTGGGCCAAGATGGGAGCCTTGTGGGACTCCAGATCGTGTGAGAAACTCATAAGAGACATAACCATTGACGGCAACGAACTGAGAGCGATTTATAAGATAGGATGCGAACCACCTTAACAACGATCCGTGGACACCACTGAGCTCGAGTTTCGCTATCATGAGTGAATGGCTCACCTTATCGAACGCGCTGCTAAAGTCCGTATATATTGCGTCAACTTCGTGTCTGCTATCAAGCGCTTCAGAAATATCAGAAAAATATTTTACTAGATTGGTCTCGGTTGATCGCCCAACTCGAAAACCGTGTTGACTATCGGAAAGCTTAGTATCTAAGTAGTTGGTCAGAATGGGACAAACGAGACATTCAAAAAGTTTTGAGAAACATGATAGAATGCAAATCGGCCTGTAGTTTTTCATGTCACTCGAGTCACCTTTTTTGAGTACAGGTACAACACGGGCTTTTTTCCATTCGTCGGGGAATACTCCCGACTCCAAAGATTTGTTAAATAAAAGGCTCAACGGCTTTGACAGTGCTTTACCACATGACTTCACAAAAACAGGTGGAATTAAATCGGGACCGGCGCCTTTGGAGCTATCTAATTTTTTAATTTTTGTTAGGACTTCTTCTGATGTAAATTTAATACTACTTAACACTTCGTCGGATTCTTTGATATCTATTGTTACATTACCATTAGGGTCGGTATAAATTGAAGAAAAATGGGAAGCAAAAAGATTTACAATGTCAGTTCCATTACTAGCAACTTCGTCGTGCAAGTACATTCTGGCCGGAATCGTTGATTTACTATTACGTTTGTTTTTAATGTAGCGCCAAAATGATTTTGGATGTTTTGATATTTCGGTCTCAATATGGAGTTTGTAATCGCTGTAATTTTGGTTGATCATTGTATGACAACGGCTTCTGAGTAAATCGTAGCTTAGCTTGTCTCGAGGATTGTTGTATTTACGGAATTTATTGCGATACTTCTCTTTTTCGGATAGTAATTTTATGAGCGCTTTACTAAACCAAGACGGATATTTTGAATTTTTACTTCTATGTTTTGGCATGTGCTTGTCTATCAAATCTTTAAGCTTTGCATAGAATATGGTAAGAAGATAATTAATATTGTCAGAATGAGAGAATTCAAGATCCCAGTCAATAGCTAGTAGGTCAGACATGATTTTTGCATAATCACACTTGTAGAAATTTGGGCGGACGTTATTCTTTGAGCGTAAGTATTTTGTATTTCCCTGTGATATTATTATAAGCAGGGCAGGATGTCTCGGATCAAGTTTAGTAAGAAGGTCAGAGGTATGGGAAGCAGTAAGGTTATTCATATTGCTTATAACTAGGTCTAATGTTCTATCATCAATATTACGAACGTTGTTATATTGGAAAAGACTGTTGATTGCTAAAAAGTCAACAAACGTTTCCCCTAGAGTATTGTTATAGTTTTCAGGAATGGAATGAGTATAATCATCTAAAGCTGACCATTTGATAAATCCGAGATTAAAATCTCCGAGGATAAGAACATCTTCAACGTTGTTTGTGACATTACTGACATTATTTAAAAAGTTTGACAAAGATTCTGTTTTTACTGGAGGTGGTAAATACGAGACACAAATAGCTACATTTTTAACAATATTATTAATATTGAGCTTAACTATTACCCAAAGGTCTTCGCTGTTGCTCTCCCAGCTATAGAGCTAGAGAGTTTCACAGGATGTTCCATCAGCCAGAAGAACTCCACCGCCATCCTTTTTAGCATTATTGTGACATATTCTATCACGACGGTAAACAGTGTACCTTGAATCGAACAACTCGCTATTCAGGATGTTTGAATTCAGCCAAGTCTCAGTAAAAGCTATAATTTTATAGTTATTCAGTAAAACATTTTGATACAGATCGTTAGATTTTGTTCTTAGACCTCTTACATTTTGGTAATATATATTGAACATTGCAAATGCGTAAATTATAACCGGATACATAAATTTAATTAGTGGGGGAATAATTAGTTGTTGAACTAGTCACTGTTTTTGTTGTGAATAGATCAAGTTGTGATAAGTTTTCCAGGCTGCGAATAAGAATTGCGGCGTGAGGTACATCTTTGCGAACAAACACTCGTCCATTTCGAACCCACACAAACTTGTAGCCTAACTCCTTGGCTAACTTCCTTGTCGCAGCGTGTAGCTGTTTATTGACCGGACACAAATGCTCCGAAACGTACACCGGTGAGCGTTCTCCTATACCCAAGTGCGAAGAGTTGAGCTTGTCTTGAGGTTGTTTTTTTTTATTAAAATTGACAACTGCCGCTATCAAGCTATCGCGGAGACGAGGTGTACGTAGTTTGACTACCATTGGGCGGGGTCTGTTGTTCTCTAAGTTTAATTTGGCTACTCGTGTAGCGTGAACGATATCACCGTCTTCAAGTGGTTCTCCTACAGTTTTTGCTAGTTGTATTACAGTGGTGATCACGTTTTCCGTCTTGTGTTCCGGAATCCCATTAATTTCGACGTTGTTCACGCGAATACTCTGCTCTACTAATGACAGCCTCATAGCGTGGTCTGTGGATGTGGATAACAGACGTTTATTCTCAGTTTGTAACTTTCTTATGACATCTTTCTCCGCCAGGCTGGATTTGAGAGTTTCGAATTGTGCGTTGTAAAAATTCATAGAGTCTTTAAAGTCTGATATTTGTTCTGACATTTGTTTAAGCTGGTCTGTTACTAATATTTTAATTTTGGTTTCAAGGAAGCAGTTTAATTCCTGTTTGATGATGGTCCGTAATTTTTCCTCTAGATCAAGACTTTGCATCAAGCTGTCCGAGGACACGTTGCAGATGTTGGACTTTTGCCTCAGTGTTATATTGGAGTCCCCGTCGTCGAAGGAACCTTCGAGTATGCTGCTGTTTATACATTCGGCAGATGAGCTGGTCTTATTGAGCAATGGAGTTGAGGTATTAACCTTAGCTAGTTTGCTGCGACAGTCCTTGCAAGTCCAAGAAGATTTGCTGGTAGGCGTCATTGCTTGGAAACATTTTTCAGTTACTTTTGCACATTGCAGATGATATTTGGATTTACATTTGAAGCATTTGAGGAAGCCCTTACTTGGTAGGGTTTTGGGGCAGCATGAGCAGTTATGATCATTCGGCGCCATATTAGTAATAATGCGCTAAGCAATTTGTTATCAATAATTCTCTTCGCCGTAGTCCCGTAAGCAAGCGTGATGTTTATATTTATGCGTAGGTAGGTACCGTTTTAAAACATTTTTTTTTTTTTTTAATCTTTATTTATTTTTAAAAAAAAAAAGGGCTTTAATCGCGAAGCGATTATGTCAGCCTCGTAGTTTTACAAAATACATAGAATCTATATAATAACTAGGATCTTAACTTAATTAATTTAACAATCAAGTGATATAACTTAATAGCTAATTTGGACGTAGGTTTAGACAAGATCGAATTACATATTCCAACATCCCTTAAACTAAGTCCTGCTTCTGATTCTAAAGCTCTCCGTTCTTCTCCAACCCGAGCACACTCCACCAAAGCGTGGTAGGTGTCTTCCCTCATGTTGCAAATCAGACAATTTGGGGTGTCGACAACCTTCATAAGATGCCCGAACGCATTCAATGGAATGTGCCCGGATCGCAGACGCATGCTTGTTACTAACAATCGTCTGTTCATCTGTACTTCAGAGAACCAAGGAATCCTTGGAGGTTCAGATTGAATTGTCCGGTACCATATACCCTTCTCTTCAGATCTTTTGTTAAAGTAAGTCTTCCACATGTTATTGCAAGTTATTTTGACATCTCTTAATATATCTGTGAAGAAGGGTAGATGACTGACAGATATTCCTTCATAGGTTCCTATCTTTGCCAACCTATCCACTTGCTCGTTTCCCATCAAACCAACATGCGATGGAATCCATTGGAATTTAACGGTTCTGCCACTTTCCCTCAATCTTAAATATAATTCTAACACGGAATAAGCTACGGGCAGCCCTCGTATGCCCGAGGTGCACCGAGCTATATGCTGTAAAGCGCTTTTTGAATCACAAAGTATCACTAACTTAGAATAATTGCATGACATCAGGTATGATAAACTTTCCAAAATACCATACAATTCCGCTGCCATTATGGATACTTTGCAGTTCAATGTGAAACTGGCTCCTGTATTCGATTGAGGATCAAAAAAGGCAGCTCCTGTTGCATTATCGTCCTTGGACCCATCACTGTAAATTCGATAGAATCCGTCATAGTCTCGTGTGATAGTTTCTGAAGATTTCCTCAAAAGTGCTACAGAAGTATGAGATCTTTTAGGTCCTGTTAAATCATTAATATTTAAATTAATGTGTGACTTTATATCAATATTTGCCATCCATGTTGACAGTGAGAACATCTCTAGAACTTTAGATCGATGTAAAGCTTGATTGGACAACTCACTATCAACGATAGTTAGCAACGGTTTTTTCTTATTGCGCCAATATGATCCATGCTCGCATATCGATGTTAATTTTGATATCATTGAAATGGTGTCACCGTCAACAATAGACTTAGCTTTTAAGAAAAATTTTGCAGCTAAATATTTCCGTCGAATAAACAATGGTGGCAGACATAACTCCGATTCCATCGCGTGGATTGGGCAACTTTTTAAAAAACCGCCAACTACTCTCATGGCTTGGTTTTGGATTTTGTCTAATTTCGAAATATTGGTCTTAGCGCTATTATCGATCAAAAAACTTGCATAGTCTAACCGACTGCGAATTATTGCAATATATAGTCGTCTTAAATGCAATGGATGAACTCCCCATGATGAACCTGCCAGTACCTTAATAACGTTTAAAAATCTCATACCTCTTTCACAGGTTTCATTGATCTGTTTGCGCCATCTCAATGATGAATCTAGCCATAGTCCTAAATATTTAACAACCGGAACGGTTTCCAATCTGACATTGTTGATATAGACGTTTGCTTGCAGTAATGTCTTTCCTCTAGAAAATAAACATATTTTGCTTTTCGTGGGAGATAGTTCCAGACCCATTACTCCCAGCAAATTTATCAAATTATCTAAGGCCTCCTGAAGAGTTGTTGTCATAAATCTAATGTCTTGTCCAGAAACATAGAGGACGAAATCATCGGCGTATTGGGATACATATACATTCATAATTTCTTTGCAAATATCACTAGTAACTATGTTAAATAATATTGGAGACATAGGGTCTCCCTGGGCCAAACCCTTGCATGTCCATCTTGTAATCGAAACATTACTCCCTACTTGTGCCACAGCTAAATGTCTTTCTCTTAAGTATTCCCATATATATTTACAAATAGAAGCCCCTACCCCCATCTCGTCAAGTTTAGAAACGACTTTCAATATATTGACATTATTATATGCGTTGTCTATATCAACGAAACATCCCAACGTCTTTTGATTATTGGTGAAACCTATTTGAATTTGTGAAATTAATCGTACAAGATTGTCGAGGCATGACTGTGATCTTCTAAATCCCACTGTATTCCGAGAAAAAAGACCATTATTTTCAAAAAACCATTCAAGACGTCGCGTTATAATATTGTGCAAGGTTTTGCAAAGACAAGATATGAGTGATATAGGTCTCAAGGACGTTATGTTGCTTAGATCACGCCCAGGTTTCGGCACAGGCACTACCTTAACATTCCTCCACTGTTTAGGGACCTCACCTTCAGACAAACATTTGTTAAATAAATCAACTATCAGTTGTTTGTTGGGGAAATTATGAATCATCGAATAAGAAATATCGTCCTCGCCTGGGGCGGTATCCTTCATCTTCAATACATTAAAGAGCTCCTGTTCCGAAATCTGTGTCTCCAACTGTAAATTAATTGAACTGAAGACAGGACTTGGTGGTGGAACGTAATCTGGCGTCAATTGTCGTAAGAACTCACCAGCCCTCTCTGCATCCAAACAAATTCTACTAGTACGATATCCTTTGAGCCATCGCATTTTGTTCCACAACTCGCTACTAGACACCAGCTCACTCATACTGTCACAGAATTGATGAAAGGATTCTGCACTCGCTTTACGCATTAGTCTCTGTGCTGAAGCAACCTTCTGTTTAAGAATGATAAAATTGGCGGGGATAGGGTTCTTCCTCATCCGGGTTAATGCCAATCTACGCTCCGCAACTGCCTTAGACAACTCGGGGGACCAATACGATCTTGGAATAAACTTACTGGTGGGATCTTCACATATCTTAATGTTTGGAATTGATGCCTGTGATGCAAAATTAATTAAATCTATAAGATCATCATAAAGTTGTTGGGTTGTTTGGTTACCTGTTAAACTAATATTATTTATTTTACTAGTTATTATTTCCTTATATTTCTGCCAATCACCCTTTTTAAAATTACGTTTCGTTTTCATAAAGTTATCACATTTTATTTCTGTGGTTATAAGGACCATTAAGTGATCACTACCTAAATTTTCGTGTAAAACATTCCACTTGAACCGGAGTGCTATATCTGATGACGCAAACGTGACGTCAGGCGAACTTTCTTGAAGCTGATTTAATACTAACTTAAGTCTGGTGGGGTCTCCAGTATTAAGAGAAACATACTGCCAATCCTCAGCTGCATCGTGAATTTGTAAACCCCTGCGATCGCTTTTGTTAGACCAATTTGTATGGTGCCCGTTGAAATCTCCCCCTATAAAAGTTTTATTTGACCATTTAGAAAATAGCACTTTCCAATCTTCATCTGTAGTATGAATATTAGGCGGACAGTACACCGCAACAACATTTTCTAAGAAGCTACAGTTAAATATTTTAATGTGAAGAACTTGAATGTTTCGATTACGTAAGCTAAAATTAGTGACCTGTGCCTTGATGGAATTATGGACTACAATCGCAATCCCGCCGTATGAATCGTCCCGGTCCTGTCTAAAAATACAATAATTACCAATTTTCAACTGACTATCTGGTTCAAGCCAGGTCTCTGATATAATGCAAATGTGAATTTTACTTATCAATAAAAAATTCTCAAAAACTTTAATTTTAGGTCTTAAGCTTTGTGCGTTCCACTGTAACAAATTTAATTTAACAATTTTATTTACAGGGTCCATTACGTACTAAGTCCGAAAAGAAATTCTAAACACTTATTCAAAATAGGCCACTCAGACATACGATCTACCACAACTATTATTAACCATTCAATACAAAACTTAATAACGTTATTAAACTTTTCCTTAAAACTCAGATCTCGCATAAAAATAACATCTTTCAAACGTTTAATTAACTCGTCTAGATGTACTTGCCGGTCATTGTTTACGTTGTCACCGAGATCGTTATCAGTATCAGCTGGTTGCTTTGGAATGCAGTCCGGCGACTCCCGCCGTCCCCACCACTCCGTTTTACCGACACTTTGCGAATGTAATTGACTATTACTGTTACTAGCTTGCGGTGATTTCGGTCGTTTCTGCGTAAACAAAGGAGGGAATTGACTCGGAGTATATATATGATTATTTCCCGTTTCTTCCAATAGTAAACCACTAAAGCTGTTGTTGGTGTCGGTCTTCAGCTTATCGTTATCCCTCGCTGTTTGTAAAACAATTGGTGGCTTGGGTCTAACATACATATTGCAAGCTACGTGATATGTACAGTTGTATTCTGACATAAGCTCCCTTACGCGCTTCTCCCGAGCATATATTGGACAACTTCTATTCAGCGCCATGTGGTCACCCCGACAGTTCACGCATTTAAATATAGTAGTTTCACAGTTATTGTGTTCTTCTGTGCACTTAGGACATATAGTTTTTTTGGACGTGCATCTTGTTTTTATGTGACCAAACTTCCAACAGTTTGAACATTGTGTTACCGGGAAAACATAAGGTTCCACTTTAGCGCGTAGACAGTCCACATATATAAATGCTGGCAGGTGTGAACCCCTGAAGCCCACCTTGGCTACCTCACTTGGCACCCACTGGCCTTCTGCATCTCGTCTTTGAAGTCTTTTTAATGTTATAATTTCAATATCATTAGGACACGTGATCGCTTTTAATGCCTCTTCGTCAGACAGCTCAAGGTCCACATCCCGTATAATACCGTAGGAAATGTTTACGTCCATAGCACTATAAACTTTCCACGCTTTGGTTTGGAATTCCTGACAGTCCAAAAACTTGCCCGCACATTCCTCAGTCGAAACCTCAATTTTCAACTTATATGGGTTAATATATTTAATATGGTTTATATCAGTCAAACCCATACTGTTAAACAATTTTGCGATAGCAAACTGTTTCGGTAATTTCTCTTTGCTCCAAATAAAAACTTCTTTCTTGATTTGTTTCAGTTTTTTTCCTCTATTACCCTCAACTTTAGTCCAGCTTTGTTCATCCTCTTCTCTTCCTCGTTTTATTGATTTATCTACTACTACATCATCCTCCATAATTTGTACTTCACAGCAGTTAAAGTCGTTAATATTATCCAACAAATCAATTTTATTTTCTTCATCTTCTATTTGTGCCATCCATCCATCTAGCTGCCTCACTTCCGAATCAATCTGATCCAAGTCAGTTTTTTCTGGTCCACGATCATCTGTAGCCATTATTAGATATAATCCTGCATGACTAATAAGCGCGTCAATATAATGAATTATTTAATTCTACACCGTAATCGATAGTCGCGTGCGTGCGATCTACACGAGTGCCGTGACAGAACTGGTTTTAAAACATGCATTTAATAATTCACGAGTTCGGAGAAATTCGGAGAACCGCACCTGTGCCTGCACCTGCGTCCCGCACGTGCGTGTGGTACGTCTGTGTGCGTAGCAGCGAGCCGGGCCGCGGGTTGTCGTAGGTCAGGGATTAATGTACTTGAGCACTAATTTTAGGAACTTATTTGTTTATTACTTACGAACTACGTCGAATTTTAAGCTGCTGTAATCAATGATAGATAGTCCTTTTTCACAGCTTCAAGGTAGTATAACTCACTTGTATAAACGCTGACATTTTCCAATTAAAACAACAGAAATTAACGGAGCAAATAAAATTACGTGTTGTCGCTACAAGGTTTTTATAATCCTTCAGTCATCATCATTAAATAATAAAATAACAGCTACTCTGTAACTGTCTCAAGAGTTAATATGATTATTGGACACCCTATTAGAAAGAGACAACATCCACTCTTGAAGCTTTCTCGCTCGGAACGTTTTTGGCTTGCCCGAACCTAAGCCCGTTCCGTCAGAAACTACTTTAAGAAAAATAATGATATGTGAAAACAAGAGAAGAGAGCAGTCATGCCAACTTAGCAATTTTATAGCCAGCTCGAAACTTCGAACTTACTTACTTAATTTATTTACACACACACACACACACACATACACACACCACTCTCTCACACGACATTGGAATTCTTTATTTTTTTACTCATTACTCCTTTTTTATTATTGTAAAATCATTTGGATTTTTCTTTTTGTTTGTAAAAAGGTATTCCTCTTACCTTTCATTTATCACATCAACAAATGTGTTCTAATTTTATGTAAACGCAACTCCGGTCCCCAAGATACAGGCACAGCCTAGTTTGGGGACCTCTGCTTTCTAACTATTTTGTTAAAATTTCACTAGTTACGATTTTGTCATAATGCTAAACTAGGTTATGTAAATGTCTGTAACGATGGATTAATAAATTTATTCTTATTCTTATTTGGATATTTCCCATTTGTCAATCTAAAACAATGGTAACCCCTAGTCGTAATAAACAACGAAAGTTAAAAAAACTTCCCTGAAAAACGAAATTCCACATCCAGCATACCCTTACTACTACACCCCTTCACACAACACAATTTTACCATATATAAAGCGGATTATTTCACTTAAATACAATAATCAACGCGAAGATGTATCGGCCAAATTGTTTACGTCGGTGACAAGGCAAGACAGAGATACCATCCACCTATGTCGGTTTCTCGCTCGGAACGTTTCTTTTTTATTGAATCCATTATACAAATTTAAACTCTAATATTTTGAGATAGAGTTTATTTTTTATTTTTTTAGCATTTTGTTCGTATTCATTCCAGTTAGTATATAAGTTCCTTGATAGCCAGATCTAGCTTTTATTTGGTGACAGACAGAGCTACAATTTAAAATAAACTTGTAGCTAAACTTTTTAGCTACTTTCTACTTTTTCTAGCAACTTTTCATTTCACCATGAGAAAGTGGTAAATGCTGCTTTAACTGTGTTTTGTCTAAAGATGTACTGCATAAAATTGGCATCGCTGAGAAATATTTAAAATCAAGGAAAGATACTTGACTAAACCCTAGCCATCGACATCTTCCTCTATATGATTACTTTTTTAATATTTTTTTTTATTCAATGACGTACACTAGACATTTTTAACTCTCGTGTTGGAATTAATGAAAATAAAAATGATTGTCAGATATTGACATTTTATTGTAACCTACATAACTTACTACGTAACATTTAACTACTTCTAGCAACTTTTTGAGATAAAAAACTGGCATTCTAGCAACATTTTAAAATTGTCTAGCAACTGACTCAGTGTGACCATATGTGGCCGTTTCCTGCCTTTTTGGCAGGATTGGCCTCCTATTTTAGCCTCCGGCATGTTTAGTTAACGTTTTATAAACTTGGCAGTCTTTGGCAGTATTGCAATGTAGAAAATATATCTATACTATCTCAAATTGTCGAAAATGGCCACCCTAATAACGATAGGGAAGACAATCTTCCTTAAAAAAATAAAATAATCCACACGCCATTGCACCAAACTGTTGTGTTATTTCATTTTAATCAGTCATAGACGAAGGTACTTAATAGGACTTAGGTAAATATGATAATATGTAAAAAATGTTATTTTTTTTACTACTATAAAACGCCAAACAAACTTGGCATTTTTTACTAGAGTCTTTGGCAGGTTTCAAACCAAAGTATGGCAGTATCGATAATTTTAAGATGGTCACACTGTGACTGTACTCTTTGGCTAGCAGTTGGCAAAACTGGAAGAGAGGGTGCGTGCGTCTGTTTGTGTTTACATATTATTTAATAAAGTTTTTGAGTTGAGTTTTTATTGCTACTACATCCTCACAACTTAAAATGGATACATAGCTCAAGTAAGTAGATACCAGAACAATTGATTTAGTAGGTAGTGCAATATTTGATATTCTGTAGCAGGGATCACCATTAATCACCCCATGGCGGACCGCTGCCGACGTATTTTGTGCGGACCTTGGGTAAACAGTACGATATAATTTACTTGATTACGTAATTTAATATATCCTATGCTTTGTCTTTGCTGTAGTCGATTCGAAAGCGGCCGAGCGCGAGATCGCGGGTCATCGCGGTGGGGAATGGTTCAATAACGATCTTGAAGGAACGCCGGCACTTCTCCAATTTTAAAAAAAATATATGGGAGTATTTCCAAGAAAATAGGTACAGGCTTAAACACCCAAAAATACGGAAGTTTCTTGGGAAGAGTTATACAAATAAAAATAATCAATTAACGAAACACGTTACGTAAGTTTGTTTGTTTACACTAAAATTTTTACTAAATTATGACATTTGTCAACGAATCGTGCTATGTCCTGTGGTACGTAGTTGAGAATTGAGAAATATTGTAGAGATGGGACGTAAACCATTCAATTCACTTCAAACCATCCTTAGACAAACACGTTTAAATCGATATTTAAAAAACTATTTTAACGGTAATCGCTACTGGATACTACTACAATCCACCCACCGTCAATGTCAAAAGCCACTGGATAGTACTACTATCCGCGCTCGGCTCAGTGGAAAATTTTAAAAAACGGACCCCAAATTGAAAGTATTGGTGACTCGGCCTGTTTTAAACTTCGAAGCCAAGTAAGTACACCAAAGTTGAAAAATGCTGAAGGGGCAAATAATTCAATGGTGTTTTTAAAACTAAAATTTTGAATAAGAAATGCAAAAATTAATGATGTAACACCAAATAATCAGTTTTAGATGTAAAAAAAGTTTTTGGAAACTTTCCAAATGCCTTTTCTACACTTAAAACGGTTACAACCTCAAATTCAAAAAATTTAAAATCAAAAAAATAAATAATTCAAATCAAAAGATATAGTTTGCCCTCAAAAAAGTACAAAACACGCTTTCACAGCCAAGTTTTGTATGTACTTCAGACCGCTACTCCATAACAGGCTTAATGAAAAAGGAAGCATTTACTCCCTAAATCACAATAACTGCAAGAAAATCCTTTGGGAATCTCTTCAAACTATGTCCTATGAAGATACAGAGAAGTTATTACTTGTGCTAAAGTAAATATTGTCCATATTATTGTAATTTTTAAATTAGTTATCTAAGTTAAAATAGTATTATTTTTAGTATACCTTTTTACATTGGTACCAATAATATTAATATGATGTATGATTATTTAATCAATTAATGTTACCTCAAATCGCCTGAAACACAGGATTACCTATTCCAGGCTCAAAGCATGGGTGAACTTGACATAGTTTTAAGGAAAACTGTAAACATTTACTTTATATTTTTAGAATTTTATTAATTTTATTGTCTCTAAATAATTACATTTCTAAATATTTCTTAAAAAAACCCTTTATTATTATTAATATTCTAATTCACTAGTTAGCCATATTTCTTATTTCATAAAGTAATATTGCCAAATAAATTAAAATAGGTAAATATTTGACAGCTATTTGCGACATTGTTTTTGAGATGATTTCCATTGACTAAAGAATTGATAGATTTGTTTTTTTTTTGATCTTGTTTCAGTGTAAGGTAATTTCAAGAAGGATTTCATTCAATAAATCTTTATTTCCTTTGCCAGCATACTGCTACTGATGAATGTCATTTAACTGATTTAAGTATAGTAGAATTACGAAATACTCAAAAGATCTATCAACTCCTGATCACGATAAAAATGGCATGCAGAATAATATTTGAAGATGAAATAAACCAAAATCTAAGCAACAGTAACTTAGATAAAGATCTAATAATAAAAATAGAAGAAGTTGAAGACGATTGCAGCCAAGATCATACTCAAGATGGTAGTCAGTTTACAAAAACATACGAAATACCAATTGAGTATGAGGGTAACTCTCTAAGTGAGGGTAATATTGGAATGGGTAAACCAAAAGGTAAGAGAAGAAATAAAATGGAGCTAGAAATGTTTGGTAGAGATATAAACGAGGATGATGATAGCCAAGATGATGTGTTTGGTGATAAACAAAAAAAATATGGAAAATATAAGTTGAGGAAAACTAAGCAGTGGTAAGTACCTAGTTATAATTAAAACAATTTATCCATTTATAAAAATAGCACACAGGTAGGCAATGACCTGAGTCTTGATATTATATCTTGTTCGTTTTATGCAAAATTAACCATTTCTTTTCCACTTTTTCTACACACACACTTTTACAATTGAATCATTTTGATTACCAGCCTACAAGTGAGGGATGCACTAGACATGTCGGAAGGCCAGGGTCTGGAGACGCCCCTGCACCCAAGAAGGGAGCGCAGGTGGCCATCGTAAGTAGTTCTACTTGTGTATGTTAATTGTACTTAATACTTACTCGCGAGCAAGTTTTAACTTGTTTTAAAATGTCCATCTAGTTCAGAGCTGGCGCGGTATGCGGCGGACCCAGTGGCGCCACCTTCACCAGCCTTGTCAGTGATGGTGCCCTCGCCAGCTGTGTAAGTTGCTTACGAACGTTTCTATTTATCTAAACTGTCTAAACTAATATTATAAAGCTGAAGAGTTTGTTTGTAATCAAAATAATAATTGTGTCTGGTGTGTGTTTTGTTTGTGAAATAGGTACAATTAATGCTGTGACTGTTTTATTTTAAGTTCGCGCATGAAGCTTGCACTAAAACAGTATTATTATTTCGTGATTGATATTTTTATATTCAAAATTTCATTTAGTTTCGTAAAACCACGTACCTACCTATTTAGAACGTTTTTTTTTCGTTGTTTTTTAAATAAATCGGTGTGGGTGGGTGTGTTCTACCATAAAATACCTATCTTAATGTTTACATTACGCGATTGTGCTCCTTATTTGCAGGAAATCACGGGTCCATTTCCTATGCATGCATACATTTTTTGCGGCGGACTTTCATGTCGCTACATTGCGCTGAAATTTGCTAATGAAGGAATACGCATGCGCTGCACCAATTTATTGTCATTCAAAAGTGGTTGAAAATAAACTATATAAGTACTTAATATTTATTTTAGTGACCAAGAATTCGAAATCCCTGAGAGCTGCGACGATGAGTTCGTACCTGACGTAGGTCGTGGTCGCAGTCGCGGCCGCGGTCGTGGACGCGGCCGCGGCAGGGGCAGCCGAGGAGCCGGAGACGCCGGAGCCGCAGACCGGGCGCCGTATGTATCGTTGTGATTTATCTTTATTCTTCTTCTTATTAGACATAATAATGTACGGATTTTTATTTCAGCAACGAGCTAGAGGAAGTGAGGGCAGTTAGAGCCGCCGCCAAGCGCATAGTGGCGGCTCTAAGCCAGAATTCTAAAATGCTCCACATCCAGCGCAAGCGGGAGGTGGAGGCAGGGAGGATCCTCATTCCAGGCGCGCCTGAGCAGAAACGCCGCGCAAGGTTAGTTTTTTTTTTAATGTTTTCTTCTGTTCTGTGTTCAATGTTCAATGTTATTTTAAAATTTTATTTAGGAAACCTTCGCCAGCACGTGCCCCCGGGATTTACTTGCCGGGTGTAGAGTTGCCGGAAGCAGTGGCAGCGGGAGAAGAGCCGCCGTTGGTGCTGCCGTCGTACCGGCCGTCCACTTGGGAGCCACGTGCGGGACCCTCACGGGAGCCCCAACCTGGTCCTTCTGGGGCCTCTCCAGGAGGACCTTCTTGGGAGCCCCAACCTGGTCCTTCTGGGGCCTCTCCAGGAGGACCTTCTTGGGAGCCCCAACCTGGTCCTTCTGGGGCCTCTCCAGGAGGACCTTCTTGGGAGCCCCAACCTGGTCCTTCTGGGGCCTCTCCAAGAGGACCTTCTTCGGAGCCCCAACCTGGTCCTTCTGGGGCCTCTCCAGAAGGACCTTCTTCGGAGCCCCAACCTGGCACCTCATGGGAGCTTCCAAGAGCTCCATGCTCAGCCGAGCTAGAGGTGATAGAAGTGCTTGCTGATATAGAATTTAGTAAGTAATATAGCCACCCTTCCTTTCTCGTATTTCCAGGCTCTGTGCGTCCTTCAAATAAATGTTTTTTGTTTCAGTCGACTTGGAAGAAGATGGATCCGGTGGTACGTCGCCCTTTAGTAATGCCGATGCCGATACAGTCCCCAACTCGCCGAGTTTCTTCGATTGCCTGACGCGGCTGAGCTTGGGGACTGCGTCGAAAACCCCTGTTAAGAGGGGATATTTTATTAATGACATAACTTCAGAGGAAGAGTAAATCATTGATAAAAAATCCCCTCTTAACACTCACACACGCACACACTAAAACTGGATGTATGTATATACACAGGCATGCTGCCAGAGCTGTATGTGGCTGAAGAAGTCGAAATCCGCAGCGCACCCGCGCGGCCGCAGCTACAGACGATAGGTAAATATTTACTACCTACATGATATTTTAACAAAAGCTAAAGCTTTTGTTATTTATTATGTATTCATTTTTTTTTTGTTCACAGGGGCTAACGACACCAACGTGGAGCCAGTCATGACCAACTGGCTCCATGACGAACTTGACAGTGACGATGACCTTAACTCAGATCTGAACGCTGACGAGCCGATCGTACGATCTGCTATGACTGACTTAGCAGTACCTACCGATTACACGCCACTTGAGCTTGACATTCTTAGCAGCGAGGACAGACAGAATGACGAGGCCTTGCGTAGATTAGCTCCGGAGTCTGCTTACGATTTCGCGTGGCAGACCGACGAGGCAATCTTCCAAGGCCAACCAGAGACGTTCACCGGCACACCAGGCCCGACATTTGACGTGACGGACCAGACATCCATACTCGACGTCTTCCTTAAAATGGTCGACGTCGAGTTTGTCGATATGCTGGTTGAGGAGACTAACAGATACGCCCGCCAAAACATCGAAAATCTAAGAAGACTAGACAAACTGACTCGGTTCGCACGCCTGCGCCGTTGGACACCGACTGACAGGGACGAAATGTACACATTTTTAGCTATACTCATTCTCCAGGGACTTTATCCCCTCTCTGAGGAAGAATTATATTTCAAATATAACGGCTTTGGCACGATGCAATACTTTCGTTTAATCATGGCCTATGACCGATATTACCTTTTGAAGACTATGCTACATTTTACCGACAATGAGACGACGGACAAAACGAGCAGACTGTGGAAGATCGACAACGTGACTGACTACTTCAACAAGAAGTTTTCCAGTCTATACTTCCCATCCAAAAACATAGTTGTGGACGAATCCCTTTTGAAATGGCACGGGCGACTGAACATTTCCCAAAAGATTTCGTCGAAGGCTGCACAGGTCGGCGTGAAAACGTACGAGCTGTGTGAGTCTTCGACCGGCTATCTTTGGAAGATGATAGTATACGCTGGAAAACAGACAAACACACAGACAGACTCACACACAGAGACACACACACAGACGGACTCACAGACCGACGGGATAGACAGACCGACGATGGGGACCCCGACGCTCGTAACAGAGGACACAAATGACAGAGCTGTAGAGGACGAGGCATCAGACACACTTTTGACGACAGGACCCACTGACGAATTACGACTGGGCAACACGACTGCACTTATTGTGTACAAACTAGTTGAGCCATTGCTTTACCTAGGACACACGCTAATAATTGACAATTTTTATAATAGTCCATTGTTAGCGCGTTGTCTGAAACGACAGAAGACTGACGTATACGGGACTTTGAGACTGAACAGGGAGTTTGTACCAGACTCCATGCGGACTCTGACTAAGACTGACTTAAGGCACGGTGAAGTAATGACTAGCTACTGTTCCGATGTGATGGTGATGGTATGGCGGGACTCTAACTTGGTTGGCATGATCTCGACATACCATCGCACGCGCATCGGAGCTGCACATAAGAATCGACTGACGTACAAACCCAGCATTGTCCTGGACTACAACAAGTCCATGGGGGGAGTAGACAGAAAAGACCAGTTTCTGTCTGCTTTCCCCATGGAACGTAGTAGAACTCGTGTGTGGTACAAAAAACTCTTTCGGAGGATGCTTAATTCTGCCATTTTCAATTCTTTTGTAATTTACGGCACTCGTCATCCGAAAGTATCACACCGATGTTTCAGGAAATTGCTGGCGGAAGACTTATTACGGACATACAGACGACTGGACTTGACCACCATGACGATGCCCGTGGTGAAAAGTGCCATGATGACGCCCGTGGTGAAAAGAAAGACCACCGAGTGTGCTGCGGAATTCAACCACTTCCCGGAGCGCACGGGTTCGCAACAAACCCGTTGCCACCTGTGCTCCAAGGCGAAGAAGTTGCGCCGGACGCCGTGGCGGTGCATGGAGTGCAAAGTGAATCTTTGCATCGTCGGCTGCTTCAAGGACTTCCACAAACCACGATAATCTTTTTTTATTTATTTTTTTTTTCTCACACTTGTTATTTACAAAAATAGCTCTTGTCACTTTTTTGTGTTATTTACACAAATAGCTCTTGTCACTTTTTTGTGTTTTTGTTGTGTCAATTTCTTTGATTTTTTTTTTTATTTACAAAAACCCCTGGTCAGGTTTTTTGGCGTAAAACACGTCATATTATTTACACAAATATCTCTGGTCAGTTTTTGTTTTTCTGGTCAATTTCTTTGCATTGTATTATAATTTCCAAAAACCTGGTCTGATACTACTCTGACTCGAGACTCCCTACGGATTTTGACTAAGACTGGCCTTGACTAAACAAGACTGACTTACGGCACGGTGAAGTAATGACTAGCTACTGGTCAAGGTTTTTGGCGTAAAAAGACACGCATGTTATTTACACAAATAGCTCTTGTCACTTTTTTGTGTTTTTGTTGTGTCAATTTCTTTGCTTTTTTTTTTAATTTCCAAAAACCGTCTGGTCAGGTTTTTTGGCGTAAAACGACACACGTGTTATTTATACAAATATCTCTGGTCACTTTTGGTTTTTCTTGTGTTAATTTCTTTGCATTTTTTCTTTAATTTCCAAAAACCCATCTGGTCAAGGTTTTTTTTATCGTAAAACGACACAAATATTGTTACTGTTGTCACTGTTTCATGTTTTATTGTCAATTACTTTGTATTTTATTACAATTTTCAAACCAAAAACCCATCTGGTCAAGCTTTCAAATATAAAAATAAAGTTAATAAAACAAACATAAAAAAGAGAACCTCCTGTTTTGAAGTCGGTTAAAAAAAAGTGTGTAGGTTTAATGTGTAACTTATTATAAAAACGTTTTGACTCTCTCTGTAGTTAAGAAATGAATATTGTTCATATTCATGATAGTTTTTAGCCCTGAAAAGAGCTTTTTGGTGTGCGTTCGGAGAGCGTGGATGAGGAAACAAGGGGCCATCCATATATTACGTCACACGTTAAGGAGGAGGGAGGGGGTCGACGAAGTGACATTGTGTGACAAGGGGGTGGGAGGGGTCCTAAATTTCGTGACGTCACATTTCTAAATCTTTATAATCTATGTGTTAAAACACGAACTTTCAACTATTAACGAAACACTGAAAAACATTTCCATATCTGTATAGACATAAGGTTCAAATTGTTTTGTCGGTCACTCGCTCTACTAGTGTAACACTTGTTATTAAAAAAAAAAATTTTTTTATGGATGGCCCCATACTACCGAACCTCCGAACCGAACCGACTTCAATAAAGGAGGTTCTCTATTATCTAGTGTTAAGATAATAGAGAACCTCCTTTATTGAAGTCTGTTAAAAAACGACACAAATATTGTTATTTACAAAAATATCAATTTTTAGGTTTACAAATAGACTATAGCTTAAATTGGAAAGCACATATAGAAATGATGTGTAAAAAACTAAGTTCATCTGCATATGTTTTATATAGATTATCCTCCATAGTAGATACCAAAACACTCCTTAGGGCTTACTACGGCATAGTTGAATCTCACTTGCGCTACGGCATAATTTTCTGGGGGAACTCAACTGATAGAGACATAGCATTTAAGGCCCAAAAAAGATGTCTCCGATCATTGTTTAAACTTAAAACTACAGACAGTTGCAAGCCCTATTTTAAGCAATACAATATCTTGACCCTTCCTTGTATTTATATTTTCGAAGTAGCTATGTTCGTACACCAAAATCCAAGTCGTTTTAACGCCTTGCTGATGTTTTCCCAAGGAATAGGCGTGACAATAGCAAACTTTGTCAAGTATCTTGTCAAACCACTTTGATGCGCAGAAGTATTTATTGCATGGCTCCTAGAATTTTCAATAAATTGCCAAGTGGCTGGAAAGATTTAAATACGGTGATGTTTAGGAGTAGACTACGTAAATTTTTGACAGATAAAGTGTACTATAGCATAGACGAGTTTCTAACAGAGAAAAATATGTTTTTTTGATTAATTTGAATAATAATGATATTTTATTAATTGAATGATAATTGTAATGAAAATGGCAATTTAGTAATTTAATGATAATGATGAAAAAATTGATGATAATAATTTATTAACTGATTTATATGTATATTGAATGATAATTGTAATAATAATATAATCGATTTGGTCTTTATAATGTAAGTACATATATGTTTCATAAATAATGTAAATGTTTGCATGCCGAATGGTAAAATATGGCTGAGCTTTTATACTATGTCATAACAACTATTTAATTTTATTACCCATATTTGCAAAATAAAATTCTATTCTATTATAATCACCTTTTTTTATTAATAGGTATTTAGTAAATATCTAATTCTAAGTTAATATTTAATAAAAAAAAAATAACTTTTGAAAATATGTTATTTATTTTCCAAACTCCGTCTGAACACTCTGAACTCGACCCTATCTTGCCGCGCAATCGACAACAAACGAGAGCGCGAGGCCGCGTCAAAATAAGCGGCGAGAAGGTAAACTCGTCGTCGATTTTCTTGATGATTTTATTTTAGAAGCTGTACATTCTGGTTTCTGGCAATGGCTGATTTATACATTTGCCTCCAGCAGGTTTTTCAAATTTTGACGTCCCTACTGACATCTAGGACTTGTGAAAATTCCTATATATATTATTTTTACAACCCAACGATTTTATTAATTGATTACTCAAGAAATAGTTTTTAGGTAAATTCCTGAGCTATTATAACCATCTGTCTACTACTTATAAATTATATTTAATTACCTGGTAGGTAACGATCCTACTGATGGTGATGATAATCCTATTACATTAGCTCACAATACCTTTTGGTGAGATTTCTATTCGCTTAGTGAACAAAACTAAATAAGGCTCCAAGAGCGAGCTCGAAAATTTTATCACTACCTTGGAGTGGCTGGAATTATTTCGACCCTTCCTAAAGGAGTTATTTGATCGACATGCAGACAAAGTCAAAATTCAAGAGTAGGTACTGTAGGTAGGTAGGCTGCACAAGCGACCGAAGCGACATCAGACCTACCTTGGACAGGTTAGAATTGTTTCGATCTACCGGAGTTACCTGGCTGACTTAAAGACAAAGTTGTGATTCAAGAGAAGCTAGATCAAACTTACTTATTGGTAGAACCCTTTTTTTTTCGGATGGGAAATCATTAAATGACTCCTCCCGCTCCGCCGCTGGGCGGAGCAGGAGGGAGTGTCAGACTTACTGACTAAAACCCATCCATGTTCCTTCATCGCCCTTTGTGTTCCGGGGCCACGGTAATATCTCTTTCGAATAGTCCCGCAGCCCCGGCAGGCTTCGGCCCTTGCGGACCCCTTCCCTATTGCTGACTTTCTTTGAGGCGCGCGTGGAACACTAACGCGCCGTCGACACGGCCTGTCGTCATGAGACGGACGGACAGTGAGCTAGCCCATAGCTCCCCGTCCACAGGCCCGCGCCTACGGTGGCCGGAAGACACCACGTGGCCCCCGACGCCCGGCCGCCGGGGCGTCTCCCGCGGCGGCCGGGACGTGTGGATCTCTCCCTGTCCCGTTCCGCCACCTCCTTCGCTAGCATGATTGCTTCGCAGAAGGAGGTGTCGGCGTTTCATTCCGTCTCGCTCCGGACCATGGCTTGGACCAGAGCCGGAAGCGAGAGGTCGCCGTAAATTATAGAAAAAAAAATCGGTTGTCTGTAAAGTCGGTTTACTGACGATAGTTGAACGTGACAACGTCTTATGAAAATACTGATGCTACTGATAGGTACTGGTTTCATTTTTCAAAAGAAAATTTTAATTTTATTTGTTTGATAGATATTTTGTATGGAGAAGGAGGTAAATGGACAATTGAATTGATCAAGTTACATTTATTTGTACGCTTAGATACAATTATGTAATTTTTTTTTTTTACAATGTACATAGTTTTTACAAATAAGAATGTGCTTTGAGCAATTGTTTTACAACTTTTAAACATGTGTGATATTTAACTTCTACAATTTGTGTTATTCTGTTGAGAATAGGACGATGATAGGAAAAGTAGTAAATGAAAGGGAGTGTTTCGAGTGTAATGTGTCTTGAAAAAGTCAAATCGATGGTGGTGCCTCTAGCCGCAATTATCGTTGCTATAAACAATTGACACCACATTCACTTTTCACTGCACTTTACACTTGACGAAAACATGTAAATGTATTATTGTATAGCAGTTGTCCACGCGAACGCATCGCTCACTCAAGAAGGAGAGAGACATGTCGAACGCTGCCGAACGCGGAGGCCGATTGTGCCTCTTTGTCGCTCGTTCCGCGCTCTCGCTTGCACTTCAAGCCTTAAATGGAACGCCTCAGAGCGAGGTAACGACGCATGAGCCATGTTTTTTCGTGCGTGCAGCCGGCTCCATCGAATTATAAGACGTTGTCACGTCCAAAATCATCGTTATTTTTGTGCATTCATATAGAAACAGGACCTATGTACTTCTTTTGTAATTTGTCATCATGCCAAGTATTTATTTTATTAAAATCTATGAATGAGTTCCGAAAATAATCATTGATCGGCCTAGGCCCAACCTCATAACCCCCTCTGTATCAGTAAATCGCCAACTACTTTTTTCAATACATTCCAGTAATTTATTTTCCACTCCGATCCAGCCTGTCCCCTTGCTGTCCTCTTCCAGCGACGCCCTAAGCCGAGGCCCGTACCCCGCAGGGGGTGCCCTTAGCGTGTAGTCGCTTAGTTTGTAAGTTTTTTGCCCTGGCTGATGGAGGCCTTACACTTAAAGTGGATGCTCCAGGGTAGCCCGCGAAATTCAAATTTATTACGTTTTTTGTAATTTGTAGACCAGTGCTAGGTTGTAAGTTGATTAAAATATTTTTCGCGACTGTAAGACGTATGATAGTTACAGAATATTATAATCATCAAAATCATCAATACAACCCTCCAAGTTCATAAATGTCGAGGAACGACTTTATCAAGGTCAAAATCATTCCTCGACCTTTATAACAATATTTTAATCAACATACAACCTAGCACTGGTCTACAATATGCAAAAAACGTAAGAAAATTTGAATTTCGCGGGCTAACCTGACGCTTTCACCTTAAGGCACCCACAGGAAAGTCCGGTTAAGCAGACGACAACCTCTCAGGTTGAACTGGGAGATGCCAAAAAAGAAAACAGTAATTTTAATATGATTACCAACAGGCCCAACAGCCCCCTGCTATGTTGGCTCAAAGTCCAAGTATCCAAGCTTTTTTCACCATCACGTCAATAAAATATTTAAAAAAGCATTGTGTCAGTTAGTGAGCGAGGACTGAAGAACCGCGTTCTCTGCCATCTTTGATTCAAATTCACAAATTATTATGTACAAATAATACACACTTAAAAGTAATTAAACATAGCGCTTACGCCAGCACAGCGTTTATAAACATAATATAGAACCCATAAGTGTGTACAGATTGTTATTACCAAGTTAAGTAACGTTAACAAAGAAACCCGTGTTAATTTGTTGAATTTTCTCGTGTCAAACTGAATATGGTCAGAGGAACCGGACGTGGGGGCAGAGGCATGGGTGTCCGTGGTGGTATGGGGCGGCCTCCATTCAATAGGCCTCGCGTTATGATGCTACGGCCCCCTTTTGACCTGATTCTTGCCGAGCCGACGTTTCCGCGATGCAAGCCCGCTCCTGACGATTCTGCTCTCACACAGGTATAAAATGATTAATGCGTTTTATTCGGCTTCTGAGAACGACTGTTAGAATGTTGTTTTCTAAAGACCGTTCAGTTGGAAGCTCCGGGGTAGCTTGCGCAATGTTCGTGACATCATGAAAAAGTCAATATAATTTAATGGGATTAAAATATACTTAAACTTAGAGGGTTGTATCCGCCTTATGGCTATGCCAGCGAACCCCTTGAACCAGAATTATAAGTTTGAATTTTAAGTCAAACTTTTGATGACGAAAAACAGAAGTATGGAAGACGAATACATGCTGCGCCAACCCATAATGAATTGGGCCTTATCCCAAGAGAACGATGATGATTAAGTCAAACCTTCGCCAAAATACATATTTTTATTTTATTTTATTTTATCAAATGGGAACAACAAACAGCTACATTATGGGATATAACAACATGATAACATAAATAACTTAGTAATAACGTAGCCCACAGCGCTGTCCACAGATTACCATTAATTACTTAATCTTAAATTGCTAGGAAAAGCTGTTCATGCATGAAAGTTAAAACTAATTACAATTACAAAAAGCAATAAAAAAGTGTTATTCCAAATAATTACTAAATTACATAACATTAATTAATCTAAGAGCTTAAGTGTCTCATACAAAAGGCTTCGAAACTTTTGCATGGAGCATGTAAATATATCGATGTGTTCGAGTTCTTTATTGTATGATGCTGCCATACGCCGAATTGGCGAACGTTCGCCAGTATTAGATCGGCAGGTACCTATTGCAAATAGTGTACCTGCACGCACCTGGCGTCTATGAACAGTTCTGGGGACAGCATAACACAGTACATTATTCAGGGCGATACAGTCAAATTTGCCATTAACAATATTATATAAAGTCATTGCTACGAAGAGGTCCGTTTAAAGTCATGAGTTGATCTCATTTTAAACCCATACATCTTGTATGCTTTATTAATGATTTGTTCGATATGTGAATCCAAGCAGAGTTTAGCATCAAGCAATATACCCAGGTCACGTACTGAGCTTGCTTTGTTCAGAGAGATACTACCTATAGAGTACACAAACCTAATAATGTTTTTGTTTTTGGTAAAATTTATATAATTGCACTTGGGAATGCTTAGATGAAGCTTACTTGTGTAACAATAGTCCGTCAGTCTGTTCAAATCCTCTTGGAGAAGATAGCAATCCTGTATATATTCTTAATAAAACACCTTAAGGTCATCTGCATATAACAAAAATTTTGAGTTGCGAAAGCAGTTACGAATATTATTTATAAAAATAATAAATAAAAGAGGACCGAGAATAGAGCCTTGAGGGACGCCGGAGGTAACCTGGATAGCATCAGAGTGGTAACCGTTGATTACAACCCGTTGACAGCGACTAGTGATGTAGGAAATGAACGAATATAAAGTCAGATATTCCAATTCTGTTGTTCTTGCACCCTAATTTTATAATTGTCCATGTTCCTTTCAAAGGAAAATATGTGAAGTATTAGAAAAATTGACTTAACTAATAATAATGTTTGTACGTGAGTACAGCAGTCATTGTGCTGATAGTCGTGTCGCCCAATGGCTTAATAGCCAAGAGCCTCGACCAACATCTTAGGAGGCTCTCGCTTGGCAGCTGGATCAAGGGCTTGATCCAGTGCACAGTACTTCTGGACACGGCACGTATTGTTAGGAGGTTCCTCTCTCAAGAGCCCTGACCACCTGCAGCTCGGACCCTGTTCCCAGCACTGGTGGGCTACTATTTTTATATTTTTTAATGTTTTTATATTAGGAATATTTAAAAACTTAAAGATATGTTGTAAAAAGAATAACTAACTCAATAACTTTTTTTTATTTTTTATTTATTTAAATAACTTAGTGAATTCTAATGCTTGTGGTGATAGTTGTCCACTAAGAAATCGGTTTACTTGACCTTTGTAATAATTATGAAGTTGCAATGTGGACTGGATGGAGTCTGTGTGCAAGTTGATGTTTTTAATTTTTATACACTTAAAACAATGGTTGGGTTTAGAAACAAGTCGCCTGAATTTGAAGATTGTCACTGTGGGGGGGTCAAAGGGGTTGATCTGAATCATGTGATTTTAGCTGTCGGAGGAAAAAAAATTTTACATACGTAACCTGGCACTGAGAAAAAAACAGGAAAATTTAGCCAAAAAAGTGTTATTTTCGCAAATCGATTTTCTCGATTCTATCTATTTCTATTCTACCTCGAAATTGGTTGAGTATAAAATTTGTGTCCCCCGTTTCGTATCCACTGACCGAAATTTTCAATGAAAATTCCAACCTTTAAAAATTAATTTAAAAAAAACTACGCATCTCCGGCAGGGGGTGAAAGTGGGGGCGACTATACACCCCTCCCTTCATCCTCCCCCACCCGCCCCAACCACCAATTCAGGCGACTCGTTTCTAAACCTTACCACAATACAAGCCAATGCAATAAACACTGCCATATAGTAAAATTATAAAATCATGATACATCTAATTACAGGCCCTCCTAAAACGGCATGCGGAGCTATGCCCAACGCCCGCTGAGCAATCGGCAGTGCTGAGTCTTGTAACAAAGCTTCAGACTGTGCTTGACAACCTCGTTGTAGCACCTGGTGACTTTGCAGCTGCTGTAAGTATTCATTTATTGTTGGAACGGTAAATAGGGTATAATATTATCAAGAAATCAGGTTGTGGAGTTATTAACACTGTTCATGTTAAAATACTGGTTATCCGAAGAATAGGATAAGTTAGTTTTGAATGAGCTAGCGGTTTTGGCCGACAGCAATTGAATTTAATGACTTATCCAGATAAATGTTGTATTGTAACTGTCGAAAATATAGGACCTTTCACAGTGAGCGGATTGTAGGCAAGTGCTTGATGGGTTAAGGGTGATATGAAAGGCAGTTGCTCGCAATTCTTTGTCAAAGCATGTACTATCGAGGACACTCCCGCCTGATCCCCACTAAGTAATTTTTGCTTGCATTCGCAACATAGAAACGCTCTCTAGCCCCGCCCCGTTGACTTTGTATAGAAATAATGAATGAAAAATAATACCGATCGGCCGAGCGCACTGACGACGCACGCCAAACGAGAGTTTTTGTTATTTTGCGCGCCAAATTGACGCTTTCCTAATAGGCCAAAACTTTAAGGGGGCGTGGCTCGGCGCCTCCGCATGATTTAAGCGATTTTTTTTTAACTGATCAGGCAGAAAAGACCACGACAGTAGCCTGTAATTCCAGAAGGGTTCAAATGTGTCCATTTGCTTGCTTTGATGATTCTTATAAGTATAATAATGTTTTGTAGATGCATATCAATTAGTCATCAACATGTAAACTGATACTTATCAGAAAATTGCCCATAAAATAAGAAAACTTTAATTTCATGGCACACTCTTAACGGTAATTGCAACATTTTTAATATTGAATAATTTCAATGTTTTGCTGACCTCTTCAGGATATATCTGAGGTACAGCATTTTTACAAACAATATAATATTGTATTTTCTTCAAATAAAAATCTATCATTATTTTGAAACAGTAAATTTTCCAGTTCTTGATGTGTATGTCGATTTCTGCTTTGCATGACTTCTGGCCGCTGGTTTCTGAGGTATTTCTGAATTGTAACTGTCACCTTTAGAGTTGTAATTTTAGCTGAAATAGGAGCCTTTGGCACCCATTACTTAGACAAGTCAGGTTTTTAACCAGCTTCGAAAAAAGGAATAATGGACATGGACATCTATGAGCTACAACTCTTAAACGACACGATGTCTCGCCGTGAAACGAAGCCCCGCAAGACGAGGTGTCGTGACAAAGGACGGTGCAATCTTGCGCGAATGATAGAAAGAAATCGATTAACAGTTTTGTCTGCCTCTTGAAGCGTCTCTAAAGAGAAAATGTCTAGTGAAAAAAAATGCCAGTGATATTTCCTGACATTTTTTCCCACTAGTTGTTTTCACTGACCTCAGAAACCAGAAACATATCTATGTACCTACTATTGCAACTACAAAAAGAACTGTCTTAAGGTGGCTGCTCCACGGTAGGCCGCGAAATTTTAATTTTCTTACGTTTTTTTGCAATTTGCAGGTCAGTATCAGGTTGTATGTTGATTAAAATATGATTCGCGGCTGTAAGACGTATGTAGTTACAGAATTATAGTCATTAAAATCATCAAATATTCATATTCAGTTCATGTAACTGTCAAGAATGTCTTTTTCATGAAATAGTCATTCTTGACAGTTACATGAACTTAGAGGGTTGTAGTGATGATTTTAATGATTATAATTCTGTAACTACATACGTTTTACAGCTGTGAATCATATTTTAATCAACATACAACCTTACACTGGCCCGCAAATTGCAAAAAACGTAAGAAAATTTAAATTTCGCGGCCTACCGTGGAGCTTCCACCTTAATTTACAACTTTTTTTTACAGCAACTCGAAGAGGTCCGCCAAGTAGGATCTTACAAGAAAGGGACCATGATGGCCGGTAAGAATGTGGCCGATATTGTCTGCATTCTGAAGAGTTTGCCAACCAAGGAGGCCGTTGAAGGGTTGTCCAATAAGGTAAGACATTTTTTACAGTTCATTTTGTGACTAAAACAGTATATACAGGGTGTTAAAGTAGTCGCGTACCATAGCTTAGGAGTGAGTTCAGTATCGATAAAGTAACCCATAAAAACTAAAACCAAAAAAAAAAAAAAAACAAATAAAACCAAAAAAAAATATTGCAAGATCAACCTAATTTAGCATAGACTTAGTAAATATAGACCAACAAAGCGTGCGAGGGAGAAGAAAATCCCTTACGGAATGTGGCGTGAATGTGGTGTTGATCATAGAAATAAACCTGAAAATTGCACATTTCACAGGTAAATACTCAGGACGTCGTCACTGCTATGACGCGTTTACTTTTGGTTAAAATTTGTTTTTTAACCTGTATAGAATATAAAATAATACCAATGTTTTTGTTTACTTTCATATTTTGTATAGCTATAAGTCCATTTGTTTATAATTTACATGATTTTGGTGGATAGATTTTTCATCAATCTATTTTTACATGTACGCTAGGGATTGACTTACATTTATCGATATTAGTATCGATATTTTATCTTGAATGTTAACTATGAAAATAAATGCTAGCTTACGTTTACCGTCTAATATCTGAACCATTTTATCAGTAAAAAGTTAATTAACTTTTAACAAATACATAAACTAATTGTTTTGTATAATTTGTACAACAGATTCCCTCTAGATACTATAATTCGAGGAAAATAGTTGAGATTAATTGGGCACATTGGTTGAATCCAAAGACGTGATACAACTTTGTCTAAAGATTGAAAAGTTTATTCGTTAAAATAATAAAATCAGTCCAAGGTATTGGGAAATCTACAATTTGCAAAGCTGTTCTTCTTATAATATATTAGAAGACAATTCCGGCTCTTTTTCGAGTTTGGAGACCTCTAAAATTAGGACTAAGATATTTTAAGTGGTCATAGATATTTAATAATGAAACACATAATAGAAATTTACTTTGACATTCGACTTCAACATGAATTTAAACATAATAATTTAGGAAAGGAAACTGTAAGGAACCAGTTAAATAAGATTGTTCTGTTTAAAGGTCAGTATTGAGCGATTTTTAATAAAATGTAAAGAAAAAGTTGGCTGTTTTATTTTTTTTAATGTATTTACACTTTTTAACATAATGTAAAATTATAATCTGGACAAAAACAGTTTATGGAACATCTTCCTCCAAGGGTCGAACTTCAATCACTTATAGTCCTCCAAAGTAAAAGGTACATCACTAACTAACGCACACACTGACAAATATAAATTGGTCACGCTTTATCGAGCTGGCAGTTCGTCTATACGGCAGTATTACTAAGTCTATGTAATTTAGTACCTACTAACTTAAAATAGCAATCGTTTAGAATTAAAATTATTTTATATTGCTATTTAAAGTTAGTAGCTACTGAAGTAGGTTGATCTTGCAATATTATTTTTAAATTTATATTTAATTTTTAAATACTTTTTTTTTTTTACGGGTTCCTTTATCGATACTGAACTCACCCCTAAGCTATGGCACGCGACTACTTTAACACCCTGTATATCAAATCAAATAAGGATACCCAAGCAACGGTGTAGAAATAAATTACTAAAGGTAGAGGTTACATGCTTGGGTGCAAACCCGCGACGAAAGTTACTACTGATCTCTGTTTTGTTACTGATCAAAGAGAAATGAAAACGAAGTAAATTCAATGTTTTTTTTTATATAGACACTTTTAAAATGTGTTACAGATTCGAGTAAAATCGGTCATTTTTTGATCTTATTGATACATAATAATTGTGCGACGAACCTTGCATATCAAAAGCAGGGATTGAAAACCGGTACCAATTTCGGTTCTGATTCTTCATTTAGGTTTTTATGAATGTTCCTCTTTTCGGTACGGTTCCGATGTACCGCTTCTTAATACCGGTTCCTAGAACCTTTAAATCGGTTGATATAATACCGGTTTCTTATGACCCGATTTAAAGGTTCCTTACGGAAGAAGGGATGTGTGTTCGGAGCAGGGATTGAATAACTGAAATTTACTGAAATTCGTGCCTCGGCAGCCAGACAAAGCAGGTTGTTTTGCTATTTGGCCGCCATTCATGTTTCCGTGTCTACTTTGTTTGTCAAAATAAAGGTTCTTAGAGGTTCCAATTTAGGTTCTGGTTCCTGTTCCAGTATTGGTACCGGAACCCCTAAATACCGGTATTTTGGAAGAACCGGCAAAATAAAGGTTCCTAGAGGTTCCAATTTAGGTTTTGGTTCCTGTTCCGGTACTGGCAATTCCTGGAAGAGGTCCAGAGCAAAAATAAAACAAAAACCTTTTAATAGCATTAAATAAGAAAAAACTATTTCCACAGGTGAACGAGGAACTCAACAAGCTGATGCGCGCTGAAACGCCCAGCACGTCGGTGAGCACGCTGTGCCACTCGCGCGGCTTCACCGTCACCGCGCCCACGGCCGCCGTGCGAGTGCTCATCACCACGCTGCATCAGAACCTCAGGAAACTGGAGCCCGAGGTACCCACATCCGACATCACCCACTGCTGGGCATAATCCTCTAAAGAGAGGTCACCAACATGCCAAGGCCATAAAGTAAAGTCTTGTGGCCAATCTGCATGCTCCTTTTCCTTTAAAAAGTTTGTACGGAACCCTCGGTGCGCGAGTCCGACTCGCTCTTGTTTAAGTTAGTTTAGTTCATTTTATAACACAGTTGCTCGTAATTATTTCACCAATTTCAATATCGTAATGTATCTCATTACGTACTTGTGCTGTAAAGTAAAATGCACGGTTTATACTTTTTTAAATCTTAGCAAAGAGTTTTTATGTCAGAAAAGTGGTCAACATTTTATGAATAAAATTAACTTTGGGAGATGAAATATAATAAATAAACAATTAATTCTTTAATTTAATTAATTTTGTCAGTAAATTACAACCATTTATCTGTAACAAAAACACAAAAATATTAATTTACTATATTAGTAATACTGGCTGTTTTTTGTGTCTTTGCCTTAAAAAAAAAGCGCTGTTGCGCGCGCCTCGCTAATTAGTGAACAAGTAAAAATTATTCCGCGCGCTTTTTCTTTTCGCTGTATTGTTTTTATTTGTTTTATTTATTTCCTCGCAAATATGTTATAAAACGCCTCTGCTGTTTTATCGCCCTCGCCTACGGCTCGGGCTAACAATATCGCCTCGGCTGTAATTTTCAACTTACCGCACTTATATCATAATGTACTATTATAATAGCTGTATAAATTAAATATTACCAACAATAAAACTGTCAATTTTTAAAGCAATTAGTTTGTCCGCAGGTGCACTTAGACTACAAGGTCATCAGTAGTCACCTGGCTGCCATCCGCCACAGCCGTTGGTTCGAGGAGAACGCCCATCATTCCTCCATCAAGGTCAGTTAGGGCGAAGGCCCTCATCATCGCTTACTTAGCTGTTTTCCAAGTATGTTGGTGTCCTGATGCAGCTGAATACCAGTGTTTTACATGGAGCGACTCTCGCGGTCTTACCTCCACATACAGTTCATCATCATCATCAACCAATTAATGTTCCCACTGCTGGGACATAGGCCTCCTCTCTATGAGAGGGAATAATGCACATAATGCTAAAGTATGGAACTTTTACAATGCTTCCAACAGCTTTTGTAAATTATACGTAGCGAGTATAAAAACGTTAATGTGCGGCCTGTGCTGCCGACTGTACTGCTATCAATCTTGGCCACGGATATTCCGGGCCATTAAAGAGATTTTTCTTTAAAAGCCAAGCGCGTACGACCTATAGTTGTTTATATGGAGCGTTTAGGTGTTGCTAGTTACTTGCTTGGAGAAGGCATGTAGATCTTTGACTGTTTTGACTGTTTACTGTATGTATCATCATACACTGTGGAGGTGTGCCCCGCTTGGGCGGAGCACCGCCGTGTCCTCGAAGCGGCGATCGGCGGCGGCGACTTCTCGCTCCCGGCCCTGGTTCAATCCATGGTCCGGAGTGAGACGGAATGGGACGCCGTCACCTCCTTCTGCGAAGCAGTCATGCTAGCGAAGGAGGTGGCGGAACGTGACAGGGCGTGACCCACACGTCCCGGCCGCCGCGGAAGACGCTCAGGGCGTCGTGGGCCACGTGGTGTCTTCCGGCCACTGTAGGCGCGGGCCTGTGGACGGGGAGCTATGGGTTTAGTCAGTAAAAGTCTGACACTCCCTCCTGCTCCGCCCAGAGCGGAAGGAGTCATTTGATTATTTCCCATCCGAAAAAAAAAATGTAGCAACGCAGCACGCGGGCCCAGTGCGGATTGGTAGATGTCACATGTCTTCGAATTTTTAGGTTCTAGAACATGCCGGTTTCCTCACGATGTTTTCCTTCACCGATTTGAGAGCAGTGGTGATGAAATAAATTACACAAAGTAATGCGCCTGCCTGGGTTCGAACCCACGACTTACTGTTCGTAAGTCAGGGCCGCCACCACTGGGCCACCGCTGCTCTGTCACATCTAGTTAGTACTGGGTAATACGAACCCCCGGTGGTGAGACTGGTTGTGAGACTTTCGGGCCACTGACTACCTGTAGCACCTGTCAAAGATCTACAAATGACAGTCGGGACCAACTGCTTAACGTGATTTTCGAGGCATGGAGGATACTCTGTATGTAATGATAGTCACCTATCCACGGCCGTGAATACCACTTCTTAACCTCGAAGATCGACCTGCGCTGCTGTTTTTATTCGTAAATTAAGGTAAGGACAAAAATAATTAATTTAGGTCATAGTATTACTAAGTGAGCGAGTGACGAGAAATCAACAGGACAGAAACTTACAAACATTCATTTGAGTTACTTAAAATACAAAATGAGAAGCTTCATAATATTTGAGCGACCTGATATTTGTTTGAGTGTCAACGTTACGTCCTGCATTTTTTTCAATATTTGGCAAATGATTTATTTATACTGAGCGGCATTTTATCTTACATGAAGTGTTTCGAGTAGTCATGTTCTAAAAATAGAAAACGTAGCGTCAAAGATAAGGGTTCGTAAACCCGCACTCGCTTCGCTCGCTGTAATGTAATGAAACAGCACAGTCTGAGTTAGCAACTGATTTATTAAATCTGCAGGTACTTGCATATTAAGTTGAGTGGAAGGACCCACAACACTCGCATATTAAATAACACTTTGACTTCTGTCCCGGAAGTCCCGGGCCTCCGCCGGCCTCCTTGGTGGGCCTACGGCCGGGTGCCCATGCCGCCCATAAAGGATTAAAAAAAAAATAGGAAAAATCGTCTCTTATCTTATTATTGACTAGCTGATGCCCGCGGCTGCGCCCGCCCGCAAATTATATACTAAAACCTTCCTCTTGAATCACTCTATCTATTTAAAAAAACCCGCATCAAAATCCGTTGCGTAGTTTTAAAGATTTAAGCATACATAGGGATATAGGGACAGAGAAAGCGACTTTGTTTTATACTATGTAGTGAAGTTGCCCTCTACGGTGGAACATACGTAAATAAAAACGTACATGGACTGCTAAAATCATAACCCTTCCTTTTGGCTTCGCCGTAGTCGGGTAAAAATTAACAAAATTAAAAAAAACAAAAACAATTAAATAAATAAATTATTTTCTATTATATTTAATTAAATATAAGTATAAATTTCCTGTCCACAGGTACTAATCCGTCTGCTCCGTGACATGTGCCAGCGTCACTCGGGACTCGAACCCCTGAACCCGTGGATGATCGACCTGCTCGCTCACCACTGCATCATGAACAATCCGGCACGACAGGCGCTGCCTATCAATGTCGCTTTCAGGTAAACAAGTGCTACTGCTGAATGTGCTTTCCAGCGGGTCTAATAATAGGCGAGACGACAAAAAAAATCTAATTAGTCCGTCACATAGATTATCAAAAAATATTTGACCCGTGTTTTTTCTTTTGTTACGTAAACCAAAATTTGATGAAGATACGACGCTTTTAAAATTCTCAATACGTCACGCCATGGTATAATTTTTAGCTAGTTCCGACGTCACGACCCCCCACTCCCGAGTTTTGATGCGTTTTATCTTTGTCAATATTCATTGATTTACAAAAACAAAAAATACGTGTTCATTAATTTCCAATACTCTAACTGACGGACTAAATAGATTTGCAATTTTTTGATACTGTCGTCATGCCTATAATGGGCTTAAAAAATTAGATTCTTAAAATGGACTTTATGGTCAAACCTTAAAATCCTTTTTAAGTTTTTTTAACGTGATTCATATTATGATTCTGCTAAAGCGGCCATTTTAGGCCAGCTGACCTCGATTCCCAGGTCGGGAAAAGTTTTGTCGCGTTCCCATTAGGAATTGCTGAGTAGCAGCTCGGAGTCACGATTTCTATTCGTTTGATGGCAATAGGCTATCCCTCCATTATATAGGACTTGTGGAAGTACTGTTAGAAACGCTTCTGCCTAACCCTTCAGGGATTGTAGGCGTGATGTTATTATAAATAATATATTTAATATATATAATAAATATAAATAAATTATATATAATAAATAATATTATAAAAAATATTTGCATATAATCCAGTCACTATTACAAATCATACATATACATGTATGATTTGTAATAGTGACTGGATTATATGCAATTTTTTTTTAAGTTATTGCATATTATGATTAACTACGAGTGACCTCAGGGGATGTATCGGTGGTTTTTTAAAAGCGTAGAACTTTCAATTGTAATAATGCACAGGAAAATGGTTTTAATATCTAGGAAATTGTTTTTTTTTACTGAAATGTATGATTTCGGGCGTGTGGCCACCGCGGCTGTTTTCTTTGAGTAAATGAATCTTATCGCGCCCCCCGCCCTAGTACTAATTACAATAGAAAGTAGCATATATATTCCGGTGTCCAGTTATGTAGTAACATGATGCATGCACAGACGCGCGCTGTCGCTGCTGGCGGGCGGGCTGTTCCTGCCGGGCTGCGCGGGGCTGGCCGACCCGTGCGAGGCGGCGCATGCGCGTGCGCACACCGCGCTGGACCTGGCCGCGCAGGACCTGGCCGCCGCCACTGCACAGACGTGAGCTATTTATTTTTCAATACACTTCCACGAAAACAGTTTCTTATTGTACTACGATTAGTTTCAACATGCAATGTATTTCACACACTTGGATCTTCTTCATTTCCCATCACCTTGTGCTGCGTGAGCCCGCACGGCACAGTACGCGGGTGTAGTAACATTGCCACAGATAAAACTATACCTATACTTAGTCCTAAGTGGTGCAATGCCTATAGTCGGCGCTGATTGTTTTTTTTTGTCGTTATTTCTGTTCTTCAAAAGTGTATTGAAAAACGTCGTTTGATACACGTGGACATTTATTATTGCTGTTCGCGGTTAATTCCGCCTCGAATGCAATAACAAACTTTCTCCACTTGTATCAAAATGTACTATTAATTACGCTGATAATTCAGCACTTTTTGAACGTCGAAACTTAAAAAAGACAGTCGCCCAGAACGCTCGCCTTTCGTCACGTTTTAACTTGGAAGACACTTCTAACACAAGGTGTAAGCGAGCCCTTCACGAAGTCGCCAAACAAGCATTCTGTACATCAAACTTAGTAACTACGCAAAAGTTATTGCTGGGAAACGACTTTTGTTTTGGGGTGAAACATCACGGTTTACGGTGCGACTCAATGTAACGCACTCAAAACGTGCTGATGGATGCATTAAATAGTACAAGTCTTGAAGGTATTTTAAGTAAAGATGCAAAACTTGTATTTAACTAGAAGGTTCAGGTATGATCCAGAACAAAAAAAAAAACGCAATAACTGGATGAAAAAATGCTTTTCGGCTTCGTTAAGGGTCTTTTTACAGCCATTACAAAGGGTGTAAACAAGCATTATGTACATCAAACTAAGTAGCTTTACGCAAAAATTATTGCTGGGAAACGACTTTTATTTTGGGGTAAAAAATCATGTTTTGTGGTAGAACTCAATGTAACGCATTCAAAACATTGTGCTGATGGGTGGATTGAATAGTACGGGGGTCGTGGAGGTGTTTAAAAATCTTAAATTAAATACTTGTATTAAAAAAAAAACTTGAAACAAAAAGTTGCAACTTTGACCCCCAATATCTCCGTAACTAGAAGGTTCCCAGGTATGGTGTAGAACAAAAAAATGATCGCAATGACGGGGAGAACAAGTGCCTTTCGGCTTCGTTAAGAGATTTTTTTACACCGTTTATGTTTGTTGTGGTGTGTGCAGACTGCTGCGCGTGGTGGCGCGCGGCGGGCACCGCTACGTGCTGGGCCTGCAGCCCTTCGAGGGCGGGAAGGACATCTCCACCGAGATCACGGTGTGGGACGGCGTCGTCGTGTCGCCGCTCGCGCCCGCCTACCAGGAGACGGCCGAGGCTATGGACACAGACGACAAAGGTAAACACATAAATATCGCTGGGCATTACACACAGCGCCATCTAGTGCCACACTAAGCAACGAGGCGCGTGTCGTGGACACCAGCCCGCGTAGCATGACCGACACGAAAGAGAATCGACAAATCTTTTATTCATCTGTCATTGAATCGACAAAAGGTCGTGTCAACGTGTCAAAAAATCGTGTCTACGGTGGTCATGCTACGCGGACAGATAGTTGATATGTTACATAGATACTTTTTGTTTGTAAATACATACTTATTATACATATAAACATCCATGACTCGGAAACAAATGTCCATGCTTATCACAAACATTTGCTCCAACCGGGATTCGAACCCTAAGAATGTAAGCCAGCCTCACTACCGCTGCACCATTCGGGTCGTCAAAGGTACGACAGGATGATTCCTGACTAAAAAATATATGATTCTGTTTACTCCGTCAGTTAGGTTATCGAAAAATATTGGATACGTATTTTTTGTTTTATCAAATCAATAAAAAATGACGAAGATAGAACGCATAAAAAATATGAGGCTTGTGACGTCACTTTCCGGTAAAGAGTGACCTAAACTGTGATGTGTGTGTGTCTTCATTCTTGTGAAAATCTATCAGACGGACGGACTTATTAGATTTTTTTAAGTCATCTGCCCTATTCTACTTCTTCGTCGCAAGGCCAGCATGGTGGATAGGAGCCTACTCCCTCTTTTTTAAAAAAAGGTCGCAGCAGTTGCAAATTTGACGGCACGGTAGCATGAGAGGCCTTTGTAAGGCTGGGAGACTTGTGGGCACCTGGTTACCCGTAACGACTATCAAAGATCTTCATATGACTGCTGGAACCAAAGGCTTTTTTTTTCGGATGGGAAATCATCAAATGACTCCTCCCGCTCTGGGCGGAGCAGGAGGGAGTAACAGACTTTTACTGACTAAAACCCATCCATGTTCCTTCATCGCCCTTTGTGTTCCGGGGCCACGGTATCTCTTTCGAACAGTCCCGCAGCCCCGGCAGGCATCGGCCCTTGCGGACCCCTTCCCTATTGCTGACTCTCTTTGACACGGCCTGTCGTCATGAGACGGACGGACGGCGAGCTAGCCCATAGCTCCCCGTCCACAGGCCCGCGCCTACGGTGGCCGGAAGCCACCACGTGGCCCCCGACGCCCGGGGCGTCTCCCGCGGCGGCCGGGACGTGAGGATCTCTCCCTCTCACGTTCCGCCACCGCCTTCGCTAGCATGACTGCTTCGCAGATGGAGGTGACGGTGTCCCATTCCGTCTCGCTCCGGATCATGCATTTAATCAGGGCCGGAAGCGAGAGGTGCATTCCGTTTCACGGAGAGGTCTCAATATGAAATGGATGGTCACCCCAAAGCTTCGCTAAGCTTTGCTGGTCAGTCCGTGAATCTACCATGGACCGACCATCGAAGCGTAGGGTGGCACCTCATCTATCGCATTGTTCCATGCTTCTATCATCCTTTTTTATCGCATAGAACCGTAACTTGCTAGAGTGTGTGTCTGGGCCTGGGTATGATGGATAGACGCATGGAAATATGCGATTTCGTGCTGCTAGATGAGGCGCAACTCTTAGCGTATAAATTACTAGCGACCCGCCCCGGCTTCGTACTGGTGCAACATATACAAAGTTACTTTCGCATTTAAAATATTGGTATCGAAGCATGGAAGGATACTTATTTATTTTTTCTTTATTTTCAGATGATGAAGAAGGAGTAGCGGCTTAGATTTATATTAGATAATTAGTTTATAAGTTTAATATCATATTAAAAGAGGAAAGATCTTCTGAAATTAAAATATACTGCAAAAAGTACCAAACTTGCTTTTTATTTGTAGACTTGCTCTTAATTGCCCAGGACATCATGACAAATGGCAGTATCGCGAAAAAAAACCAGGTGCCCTACTCCCTATGCTTCGTCCGTATATTCGTATCTATACGTCTCTCTCGCGCAGGTCTGCAGATGAGTGCGAGTGAGAGAGACGGATAGATACGAATATACGGACGAAGCGTTAGGGAGTAGGGCCTGAGCTGTTTCCTTTTGTCTAGTTTTCTTCGCGATTTCAGGGTTTATTTTCCATCATCTATACATATAATAAAATCGTTGAGACCAAAAAATCTGTTCATTGAAGATTAAAAAAAAAAACCAGCCAGGGTGACTTAAAATAAGTAACAGAACATATTAAATCCATTTTAAAAATTTTCGTTTGTTTGTTTGTTTGACCGCGCATCACGTAAAAACTACTGAACCGATATTGTTGAAATCTTCACAAATCTATTTAAATAAATTCAGAATAACATATAGGCTATAGTAATTTTGTTTTTTTTTTAAAAAAGGGGGTGAAAAGGGGGTGTAAAGTTTGTATGAAAAAAAAATTTTAGATTGTTCTAGAATCATGAAACTCAGAATAAATACTTATTAATAAAAATAAAGAAATACCTGTTTTAGCATTTTTTTGAAATCTCATCCAGAGACGCAAAAAAGAGGGTTTTGTGTTTAAAATTAATAAACTTCAAACACCTATACAATCAAAACCAATGAAGTGTAACCTTTTAAAGTTGCTACATATACTTCATATCTAATACAGGTAAATATAATTTCTCAGTTTTCTTGAAATTTGATTTTTGAGGTGAATACGCACAAAATAGTGGAACTCAAGAAAATCAACTTTCTTCGGTAAAAGAGTTGCTACGAAATGTTTGCGCGCGCATCACGTCAAAACTACTGCATAAATTTCTTTAAAGGCTTCTTCAATATTTAGGCTATGTATTATCACGCTACTTCCATAAGGGGGTAGGCAATTTTGCATTATGTCCGTATACTTCAATTGTTTGACGTTTCAGTCATGACGTCAGTACATGAGAACGGCTATTTGTAGCAAATGTCAACGAAGTAAATAGCCTAGCGGTTTCATCACCGCCCTGTAAACTACGGGGTTGCAGGTTCAAACCCCTTCCTAACATTATTTTCACTTTTTGTGATTTGTTTTTTTTTTATGTTGTGAGATTTCATAGATTTCTTTTTGTATTTGAATTGTTTGCATTTCTATATTTCTTATTTTTTTCGTGGTGAAATATGTTTTTCCATAAAGTAATAGAGAAGTATAGAAGAAGAATAGAATCATGCTGCGCCGACCCCAAATAAATTGAGATTAGGGCAGGATATGATGATTTCTACAAAAAGTAGTTTAGCGAACATAAGAAGCCTGATAAATTCACGTGGTCTTGCCGTGCAAGAACTGTGCTGTGCTATTTGCAAAAATCAATAATCCATACGCAGTTTACGTAGATTATATTTACAGCTATATTGTTATTGGCCTCATTTCAAGCACCTTGGTGAGAATTTAAGACCTACCTGGACTGTCATCGAAGGTCTAACGATGGAGACGGAAGGCAGTTGCAAAAGGTCATCAAGAGTTTACAGCATCTATATCGTGTTTGGGCTCATTTTATGCACCTTGATGAGAACTTTCGACCTAGCTGGAGTATGACTGTCATCAAGTGTCTAAAAATGATAACGTAAGGCTGAGGAGGCTGGCGAGGGAAGCCCATAATTAGAAAAACAGAATATTTTAGCGATTAATGCAAATATTTCAGAGAAATTAAATTGTTACCTACTTGATTCTATACTATACCTAATATTATAAAGCTGAAGTGTTTGTTTGGTTGGTTGAACACGCTAATTTCAGGAACTACTGGTTCGAGTTGAAAGTATCTATTAGTATTGGATAGCCCATTTATCGGAGAAGGCAACAACGAACAACAACGTTACAACGTTTATATAACATCACGCTACAATCAATAGGAGCAGAGCATCAATGAAAAATGTTGCAAAAAAATGAAAAAGATATTCCTTTTGAGATCTTTCGTTGCGTGCGCTGCGTAAACGGTTAAAGTTACGCAACAATCGTGTATAACGGAATTTTTCCTCTTAAAAAGTTCTATAAAAGTCCGCGATAGCATTATTCGATTATCGCGATGATGGTGAGATGATGATGATGAGATGGTTAGAGAGAGTGAGAGACACCGTTAAAAGATTTTAAGGGTGTCTCACACTCTCTCTAACCATCTCTCTGTCTCTCTTATATATCGCAGACGAAGTTGCGCGGGTCAGCTAGTTAGACATAATGCTTTAAGACGACTACAGGAGCTAAATTAGCAACTCTATTTGTGGTGGTTCAAACTTCGTATGAAATACTGAAAGTGGTTGTTACGTCAGTCACTGCGGGCCGAATAGTGCCGAAATTAGTGTTTTGCGATTTACATAAAATCTATTGATTGGACTAAAAAACTAAAACACTATCCTGCTAATATGTTGCTTGTAGAATTATTTTCCAAAAAATCAGAATGATCGCATGAATTTTAGTCCTGACTTTACGCAAAAATTATTGCTCATAGCTGAAAAATCACGTTTGCCAGTAGTACTCAATGTAACGCACTCAAAACATAGTGCTGATCAATGTGGATTGAATAGTACGGGGGTCGTGGAAGTGTTTAAAGTGAAGTTCTAACACTAGAAGAATGTATTGAAAAAAAAAAACTTGTGAAAAAGTTGGAACTTTGACCCCCAATAACTCCGTAACTAGAAGTTATAAATGATCGCAATGACGTGACGGGGAGAACAAGTTCCTTTCGGCTTCGATAAGGGTCTTCTTACACCCATTAAATGAAACGATTCATAAGGAGTAAACTCCAAAAACAAATAAAACAATTAATTAAAAGAATTAAAAAACTGACTGCTTTAAAAATAACTAATAACTATAAATAAAAACTGAAAAGAAAAAAACAAGTTCAGGAAACAGGACATATTGACTGCAACAGTCGGGACCCATATTGTATGTAATGATTTTAGTCTAGATTATTTAATGGGTCCCGACTGTTGCAGTCAATATGTCCTGTTTCCTGAACTTGTTTTTTTCTTTTCAGTTTTTATCTTTTCGGTTTTTTAATTCTTTTAATTATTTTATTTTATTTTACAGTTTTTAGTTACTTAGATATACCATTTTAAAATCCTCATGATGAGCCCTTTATCGAGCCATTCAGGCTGCAGAGCGAGCCAAACATTTGTATTTGACGCCAAAAATCCGCCATTTTTTTTTTTTTTTTTTTAATTTTGATATACTCAGTCTCACTCTCACAGTAAATACGAATCTAACGACACCTCTCAAGCTAAAATCCATCGAGCCGTTCAAGCTACAGAGCGTGCCAAACATTTGAATTTGGCGCCAAAAATCCGCCATTTTGTTTTTTATTTTATTTTGATATACTCAGTGTCACTTTCGCAGTAAATACGAATCTAACGACACCTCTCAAGCTAAAATCCATCGAGCCGTTCAGGCCACAGAGCGTGCCAAACAATTATACATAGGTACATACATACATACTCTCGAAAAACATAACCCTCCTTCTGGCGCAGTCGGGTAAAAATAAGACTTAATTCTCAGATCTTTACTTTATTTGACGTTATCTGACCATCATTTATGGTGCAGCTTCCCCGTAATGCTTTCGATCCAAGGTATGTAATGGGAGACCTTGGTGTACATCCCCGAGCTGCCGGCGTATCCACAGGCTCTGCCGTACGACGTGACTCCAATAATGGTGTAGAGGCAGTTCGACTTGGATTTCTTACTTTTTACGTTCTTAATTTGAAGTGGGCCGCCGCTGTCTCCCTGGGGAAGAACGTGTTATAGGTCACAGGTAGGAGGGGGGGGGGGAGGTGGGGGGGTCGGTGTTGTAGGTCGTAGGTGGGGGCTTCTCTTCCCGTATCGAAGCGTTTGTAAATACCACTGGAAGTTTGTCATCACCATGATCATTCTTTTGCCTTTATCCCAATTAATTTGGGGTCGGCGTAGCCACTGCAGACAGACCCACCGTACCCCTGGCCTGGGTGTTTTAAAGTTAAACGATACCAACAGGTAATAGGAATGAGAGCGGCGGTGGCCCAGTGGTGGCGGGCCCGACTTACGAACAGTAAGTCGTGGGTTCGAACCCAGGCAGGCGCATTACTTTGTGTAATTTATTTCATCACCACTGCTCTCAAAACGGTGAAGGAAAACATCGTGAGGAAACCGGCATGTACTAGAACCAAAAATTCGAAGACATGTGACATCTACCAATCCGCACTGGGCCCGCGTGGTGGATTATAGCCCATTCCCTCTCATAGAGAGGAGGCCTGTGTCCCAGCAGTGGGAACATATTAATAGGCTGATGATGATGATGACCAGGTAATAGTGTTGTAACACTAGTTAAAACCACTTTTGACCCTCTAGTAGCAGTAGTCCGGTTGTTTTTCGAGATATAAGCAAATTTAGAACCTGCTACGACTCCATGACGCGCGCTCGCTTCGCTTGCATCTATACTAGTAATAAAATCGTTGGGACCAAAAAATCTGTTCATTGAAGATTAAAAAAAAAAACCAGCCAGGGTGACTTGAAATAAGTAACTGAATATATTAAAACCATTTAAAAAAAATTTGTTTGTTTGTTTGTTTGTTTGTTTGTACGCGCATCACGTAAAAACTGCTGAACCGATTTTGTTGAAATGTTCACAAATCTGTTTAAATACATTCAGAATAACATATAGGCTATAGAAATTTTGGATTTTTTTGGAAAAAGGGGGTGAAAAGGGGGGGTAAAGTTTGTATGAAAAAAAATATTTAGATTGTTCTAGAATCATGAAACTCAGAATAAATACTTATTAATAAAAATAAAGAAATACCTGTCTTAGCATTTTTTTTAAATCTCATCCAGAGGCGCAAAAAAGAGGGTTTTGTGTTTAAAATTAATAAACTTCAAACACCTATACAATCAAAACCAATGAAGTGTAACCTTTAAAAGTTGCTACATATACTCCATATCTAATACAGGTAAATATAATTTCTCAGTTTTCTTGAAATTTGATTTTTGAGGTGAATAAGCACAAAATAGCGGAACTCAAGAAAATCAGCTTTCCTTGGTTTAAGTAGTTGGTACGAAATGTTTGTGCGCGCATCACGTCTAAATTACTGCATAGACTTCTTCAATATTTAAACTATATATTATCACGCTACTTCCTTAAGGGGGTAGGCAATTTTGCATTATTTCCGTATACTTCAATTGTTTGACGTTTCAGTCATGACGTAAGTACATGAGAACGGCTATTTGTGGCTTATGTCAACGAAGTAAATAGCCTTGCGGTTTCATGACCGCTCTGTAAACTACGGGGTTGCAGGTTCAAACCCTCCAACATTATTTTCACTTTTTGTGATTTGTTTAATTTTTTTTTTGATGCTGTGAGATTTCCTATATTTCATTTTGTATTAAAGTTGTGTGCATTTCTTATTTTTTTCGTGAAATATTTTTCCAAAAAGTAATAGAGTAGTACATAAGGAAGAAGAATACAATCATGCTACCCCCAAATAAATTGGGATAAGGGCAGGAGTATGATGATGAGGATGATTTCTCCAAAAAGAAGTATAGCGAACACCAGAACCCTGATAAATCCACGTGTTCTTGCCGTGCAAGAACTGTGCTATGCTATTCGCAATAATCAATAATCCATACGCAGTTTACGTAGATTATATTTACAGCTAAATTGTTATTGGCCTCATATCGTGTTTTCGGGCGGGAGGAGACGCCCGGGTTCTTCCATTGTGAGGATCGACCGGAGGCCACGGTGGAGCACACTGTGGAGGTGTGCCCCACTTGGGCGGAGCACCGCCGTGTCCTCGAAGCGGCGATCGGCGGCGGCGACCTCTCTCTCCCAGCCCTGGTTCAATACATGGTCCGGAGCAAGACGGAATGGGATGCCATCACCTCCTTCTGCGAAGCAGTCATGCTAGCGAAGGAGGTGGCGGAACGTGAGAGGGAGAGATCCTTACGTCCCGGCCACAGCGGGAGACACCCCGGGCGTCGGGAGCCACGTATTGGCCCCCGGCCACCGTAGGCGCGGGCCTGTGGACGAGGAGCTATGGGCTAGCTCGCCGTCCGTCCGTCTCATGACGACAGGCCGTGTCGACGGCGCGTTCGTGTTCTACGCGCGCGCCGCAAGGGCCGATGCCTGCCGGGGCTGCGGGACTATTCGAAAGAGATACCGTGGCCCTGGAACACAAAGGGCGATGAAGGAACATGGATGGGTTTTAGTCAGTAAAAGTTTGACACTTCCTCCTGCTCCGGGAGGAGTCATTTGATGATTTCCCATCCGAAAAAAAAAAGCTATATAGTGTTTGGGCTCAATTCATGCACCTTGATGAGAACTTTCGACCTAGCTGGAGTATGACTGTCATCGAGTGTCTAAGGATGAAAACCTAAGGCTGTCGAGGGAAGCCCCAAATTGGAAAAACATAGTTCAATATTTTAACGATGATTGCATATAATTCCGAGAAATTAAATTGTTACCTACTTGAATCTATACTTATTATAAAGGAGAAAAGTTTGTTTGTTTGGTTGGTTGAACGCGCTAATTTTAGGAACTACTGATTCCAGTTAAAAACATCTTTAAGTGTTGGATAGCCCATTTATCGAGGAAGGCTATACGTTATATAACATCATGCTACAATCAATAGAAGCGGAGCATCAATGAAAATTGTTGCAAATACAGCGAAAAATTATTGCTTTTGAGAGCTTCCTTTCCGTGCGCTGTGTAATAAACGGTTAAAATTACTCAACAATCATACATGTATGACGGGATTGTTCCTCTTCAAAAGTCCGCTAAAGCATATTATCTGCATTTTTTTAGGTTGACTCACACTCTCTCTAAGCCTCTCTCTCTCTTACGTAACGCAGACGAAGTTGCGCGGGTCAGCTAGTATTAAATAACACTCTTTGACTTCTGTCCCCGAAGTGCCAGTCCTCCGCGGGCCTACTTCGTCGGCCTACGGCCCGGTGCCCATGCCGCCCATAAAGGATTAAAAAATACAACACTATTAGGTACCTGGTGGTATCGTTTAACTTTAAAAAAGCCCACCGTACCACCAGGGGTACGGCCAGGTGGGGTTCGTTTCTATGGTGGTCATGCAGCGCGGGCTCTTTATGCAGTGGAATCTTTGCTGATCACGAATTATCTTACCTCACAAGTATCATTGATCTGCTCTACGTCCCCATAACACACTTGGGTCGTTTTATCGTAACCATTTTTAAGATGTCGGTGGACTGGGTACGCTTCCTTACATAGTTCGTCAGAGAATTTGTAAATATCCACCTGAAAGTAAATAGTAATCCTGTAAGTTTTATTTATTTGTTTAGAAGAGGTTCTTCGTGCACATCTAAACAAATGAATACAGTATAGCCAGTACGCTATCTGCGCGGTTCAGTTGTTTGTCAGCCTCGCATTCGTGGGTAGCGTGGCTCGATCCCGCTGACATTTTCATTCAAAACCAAAACCTACACATGCATAGATTAGCCCTAGATAAAAATTTAACAGTGCATTTGAACTTAATAATAAATCACCTGCCTGTTGTTGCACCATGCTAAGTTACATAAGGTTGAACTGTTTTCTTCTATTATTCTCTGTGAGTCTTACCTCACACAATCCATCCATCTTTCATTAGCCTTCTCTCTCCATTCATCAACATACTTACCACTTGCAATATTTCTGCCAATGGCTTCCGATGGCCCATGGCGCCCCATCCCGTAGCTGTGGCCACTTTAGCCATGTCACTTCCTCGGTGAAGGCATGCTGGTACCACTTCACGATTGAATCTTATCCTGAAAAAAAACTTTTGGTAAATCCTGTTTTATTTCTGAAACTTCATTTATTGAAATGCTTTTCTTTAAACTACGCACAGGATAACAACTGCTGTAGCATGCAGATATCGTTCATTATAGCCATCATTCCAAATTATTAACGGTAATTTTTTATTAATAAAATAATAAATAAATGACGCTGGCCACACTAAGCGACGAGGTTTGTGTCATACATACTTTTTCTTTGTAAATACATACTTATTACCCCTACATTTATAAGCATCCATGACTCGGAAACAAATGTCCATGCTCATCACACAAACATTTGCCCTAAGAACGTAAGAGAATCTCACTATCGCTGCGCCATTCGTTAAACCATACCATAGGTGTATTTTATAATCTTTCTAGGAGTACCTAAATGATAGCAGGACGATTGACAGGGAAGAATTCAAGAAAAAAACGTGTTGCGCCGACCCCGAGCAACATGGGATAATGACAGGAAGGTGATGATGATGAACTAAAACAACGTAACGACACCGCATTTATTAAAATTAATCAAACTATTTTGGTTGTGGAGCATACCAAAGAAATGGACATTGCTAAATGGGTGGGGCTCACAAAATTTGTACCATAACGCACTAGAAATTGTAACACACATGTTCGTATGCAACACACGGGAAATATTGTAACACGCTAGAACTCTATAAAGGCAGGATTACAGTACGAACATTTACTAAAAAAGCTTACCACATTTACGAGTAATGATGACCATGTGTGGGATATCAAAATAAAGGGCTCGAGGAGACAATTACAAAAACATAAGTCACTGTAAGGTTTTTAAACCCTAAGTAAGCTTTTTGCACTCCGTTTTTATTATTCTTTTCTCAAATGGAAATTGAAATACTTAATTAGCAGCAGCAGCAGTCGTGTGTGCACCGCGCTCTAAGGCGGACGTAGTTGATACGTGTAATAATATAATTATTATTGTATAGCGCGGCGCAAGCCGACGCTCGAAACTTTTGTTGCCATGAGTGACACACTTGTGGTAAACGAGCTGCTGGCGTTCCTGCAACAGAAACTGGACGTGATGGACGAGGTGTCCGCCATCCAGATCTGTGGATCGAATTTCAGCGAGGACGACATTGCTGCTGCGAAGCTGCTGCTGTTTCGGTCGCTCAATAAAATAGACCAGATGGTGTCTCGTAGACGTGACGGGACAAAGAGAAGCCTGCAAGATATCATCACGCTGCTGAAAGCGACCGACCCTGACGACATGCCGGCGTTTGTGGCGAAGGATTTAAACAAATTACCTCCAGTCACATTCGACCACGTCGACGTAACGAGCCTGCTGAAGGACATCGTCTTCTTGAAGGCTAGTTTGGCTGATGTGCAGAGAAATCTGGCTACATCCCAGAGCACCGTTGCAGACTTGCGCTCACAACTAGTTGAGTTGCGCAACTCTGTAACATTAACTGGGTCACCGGCACGTGTAAGCAACGTAAACACATGCCGAGGAGCCGGCTGCCTCAATGCATCGGCTACGAGTTTCGCGTCAGCGGTTTTGTCGCCGGCGCCGATTGCTGAGTCTGCGTTGCGCGCTGAAACCAAACCTCGCAGCCCCGCCCCCGCAGCTCCTCCCCGCAGCGCTGCCCGACCGACGCGACCACCTGGGCCAGTGGTCATTTCAAGCATCCCTGCTACTCTCCCCGCAAAGCCCGTGACTGCAAAGGCAACGGACCGGGCTGATGATGACGGTTTCGTGACGGTGCAAAGGAGGAAACGCCGTCAGCGAAGCTGTAAGAACCGCTCCGGCAAGGCTCCTGCGGAGCCTAACGTTAAACTTCGCGCCGCGAAGCCGAACACCCCGGTGTACATCTCTCGCCTACATTACACCACTGAGGCTGAGGACATCGAGGAGTACGTGCGCCAAAGATTGAAGTACACTCCAAGAGTACAGTTACTGGAGTCACGCCGCAACGTCAATTTCAAGGCGTTTGTGGTGCGCATCCCAACGTGTTTGCTCCATTTGGTGTTGGAAGAAAGTTTTTGGCCGCAGGATGTGGTGTTCCGTCGCTTCCGCGGACAAATTCCACAAGAACGCACAAAACATCGTGCAAGTGAAGTGCTACTAACATAGTTTTAAGTTGCATATACTAACAAAAATTGTTATTAGTATGTATTATTAGGTTAAGGTATTTATGTATGGGTCTTTGTTACCTGAAATAAATGGATTATTATTATTATTATTATTATTAATTATGTTTATAGTTTAAATTAAAGAGGAACTTGCTTTTGTTAACGTTAGAAATATTATTACAATCAAAAACAAATATTAATGTTATCTAAACGGTCACGCCATTGACCTAGCCCGCGAAAATTAATTTTCCTAAGTTGCAAATTGCAGCTCTGTATTAGTTCTTATGTGGATCGTTTTTACCTCCATTGTCTTCTTTGTAATATTTGCTCTTCTAGGTCAAAATGTGAGATTCTTATACTCGTTTATGCACACGCAAGCAAAAATGATATCCCCTTTTTGGACACCACCGCAGTCGGTTAAAGACAATGTAAACCAAGCTTAATGCTATCCAGTGTGTTACGTAACACACCATGTAACACACCATAACACACCGGAGCGAACACACGAGAATTTTTTAGTGTTTATTTGATTATAGCAGCCGCAATTTCAAAGAAATTTCGGAAAGAAATACATAATAGACGACATACAAAGGTATTTATTTAGTATCTGTACTTCATTATAGTGAAAAATAAACACATCTCTTGAAAATTCTTTGTTTAATTTCCAATAATTTTGATGACCAAAAACACCCCAACAAGTCACCTCACTTTTGTGGGTAGACTAAAATGGTTGACAATAAATTGACATTTGATAGCTGTTGCTAAATGGTGCTGCCACCCTACAAAACAAGTTCTGGTGGGATTATGACTAAAATACGAAAGTTACCGAGCAACACATTACTTGTAACACACTAGAAGATTTTAACGGACATTTTTTAAATTTGTTGTATTTTAAGTAATTGTAATATTTTGCTAGATTTTCTTACAAAGTACTTTAAATTAACTCCCATACTAACAATAAAGACAAAAAGAAATAACATTAACAACGAAATAAAAAAATAAAAAATCAAACATTGTTGACGGACGGCGCTGGGACATTTATGTTTTGTATGGAGCAAAAAAAATATCAAAAGTTTGATGAACTATAATTTTGTGAATATTGAAGTTTTGTGTACTTTATTTACACCCATCCCTTTGTAATGTTTTAAATTTAATGCAAAAAATAAAATTCTTTAAAAAAACTTTTTTAGACATACTAAAATTTAGGGACAAACAGGTGACCGCGAAATTTTTTCAAGAAGTACATCTTTTTTGAGCCCCACCCAAATATACTAAAGTACCGATGTAGCGGCACTACAAAAAGTACTACGCTACATGGAACAAAAAGTACTACAACGCCATCTATGACACAGATGATGAACTAACAGTGAAACGTCAGAATTCCTACATCACGCAAGCAGAGTTTTCCGCGACTTAAGACTACATATACAAGAACCCGACAACAATTGACGGGCAGTGGCCCACCAGACACAACACCCGTCTGGTCGGAGGATCCTCCCTTTTCCACGGGGGATGAAGAGCTTTACACCCTGTTCTTCATACCCCCAAATTGGTGACCTCGACGTGATCCAATTTCGAGGTTTGAAGAACAACCTGAAGCAGTCCGGTTTATAAAAAAATACAGTTTCGGCGTGTACGTAAAGGCCCACGACACTAAACCTAGTTCGATCAGACTTGATAAGCTCTCTAACTATAAGCGCCGACAATTTCTGACAGCCAGCGTTCTACGTGATTACGCACTACGCCGAGTCTTCTTACACGAAATAATTTAAACACTCACTTAGCTCCGGTAGCTAGCAATGCGATGTCATGGTACTTGGAAGGAGGCTTGTACCCAGGATGACTAATGATCTTAACCACGTCATATATCTGCCACAAATCCGGATAGTCTGTCCGCTTTAGTACACCCAAGGCAGCGTACTTTATTTCTCCTCTGTTGAAAAAGATGTATTTAATACCTGCTACCTGAATGGTTGTGAATACCTATCTATAAAAAAAATGGTTGTCTGTAAAGTCGGTTTACGGACGATAATTCTACGTGATAACGTCATAAGAAAACATTGATGAAAATTTGCATACTTTTATGAATTGAATTGAATTACTATCACTAAATTTTCATTATTTCTCTTCTAGGATGATTTTTCAAAAACGCTGTGATACATGTAATTATTCATTACCAACCAAAAGGCTAAGAAAATCAAAATTTTATACCCCTTTTCACCCCTTTAGGGATTGAAATTCTAGCAACACCGTTGCGTTAGCTTCCAACCATACGCCTAGATAATACATTTTGTGATTTTTACTTCGAAAATTAAGGACTTTCATACACAACTTAATCCCCTTTTTTAACCCTTTGGGGTGGAATTATCAAAAACGCCGAGACACGTATAAATTAATTTTCAATCGTCAGCCTAAACACAAAATTTTAAGATCCTAACTTTAAAACTGACGCATTTCAAACAAACTTTTATCCCCTATATAACTCCTTTAGGGGTTGAAAATCGAAAAATTCTTCCTTGTCTACATTATAAAGGAAAACACTGTGCGGTCCAAGGGTTTGGGTTGGGCGTTGATAAGTCAGGCGGAACATGACTGGCGTGCAGCCGGTGTTTGGTCTGAGTTATAAATATGCAACTTTACCAGTACGTTGAGAGCTCTATCCGAAGTTATTTCTGACGCTGTCGAACTGACAGATTTGAATCATCGACACGGCGAAGAATACTTACAGAACTGGACTTGATATGCAATGAGCGGCAGAGAGGATATATCTATCACTGATGACAGAGCCGCCACACATCCAATCAGCGTTGTCAGGGTCATCTCCGTATCCAATGAGAGCCTGGTGAAAGAAGCGGCCATTTTGGGTTTTCTTACTTGGAATCTAATTTATTAGATTTTCTAAGTGCCGCGGAACTTACTACTTGTATAATAGAGAAATATCATATAACATACATTACTACATACCTACATCATCGTGGAATACAGTCCTGATGCTATGTTTGGAGAAGAAGAAACTGGAATCCGTCAAACGTAGTATGGAACACCTCTACCTCTATATGGAGTGATAACCTCAAAGAGGGGCTGGGAAGTGGAAGGCGGAGACCCAGGGGTTTTGGACAATGAACTGTTATTGACTGAGTTCATGAACACTCACCATGTGAGGGTACTCATTTCTTTTAGCGTCATATCCTCCTGCTATGACAGTTTTAAGTTGCTTGGGATTGCTATAGCACATGACGCTGTCGTCCAAATCTGCTAGTTCAGCGTATATGTTGCATTTGACCTTCCGGTAGAATTGCTCAAGGCATTCTAAAATAAAAAGGCTTTATTTATTAGAAAACGTCAGGAAACTCGCTTGTCCTAGAACTAATCATTCTAAGGTGGCTGGTCAAATTCGGTCCACTGCTTTTAAGAGACCCAGCCGCTGGAATATTTAAATACTGTTTTATCGGTACTGTTGCTCGTCGTAAGCGTCACAAATGATCAGGGTTTTTCATCACGAATTTCTCAATAGCAATATTTGTATTAGTCGGAATTTGTGCCCGGCTGGTAGCAAAAGGACTGTCCCATTTTACATGGGGTTTAAACAGTAGATAACTGGCAAAATATTAATGAAATATTTCTATTTTATTCACTGAAGTTTTGTGTTGTTAATTAAATATCTTTGACTGAGAAACAATGCATGAAATAATACTCACCTTCAGTAGCGTTTCCGTAGTTATCGATCAAGAAACCAAAGTCATAAGCACTGAAACATTGAAAAATAGTAACACTAATTAAATCGCCATAACCATAAGTACTTCTATTACAAATGCGAAAGTAGACTGACAAGTCAAAGTGATTACTTGAGTAAAAGAAGGAATATGCATGTAATTTTTTCTTCACTTAAATCAATAAAATACACTATTAACAACCCAAGAAAAGTATTAAAAGTTAAGTTCAACTACTGCTTGTCGCTCAAATATAATATTAAACTCCTGCAATTTTCTACGACAGTTTAAACGTCCGTCACTGTCGGAGCCAAGATGTGACGTCATTTACCTCAATTTTCCTTGTTTAAATCTAATTTTTAGGCCTTAATAAAGTAATTTAACTAATTGTATGTGCTTTATTCAAGCAAAAATTGCGCTAACGATATTATAATAAAATCTTAGAAACATTGTGGTACACTTGTTTAAGTTTCTAAAACATCACATAATTAACAAGTTGTTGTTTTATGTAGCATGTTTTTGGTGAAACGAAACGCACTCTCAAATACGTCGCCCTTGATAACGGCGGTAGTGACGTCAAAGTCTATGTGTCAAAAAAACACTTTTATTGAAAGTAGTAAAAGTTTCATTATGCGCCAAACAAGGCATTTTCATAAATAAAAATAGTTTTGTATTTCCGGCATATTCCCATTGCTTGAAGTTAGATCTGTCAAAAGTTAGAATTATTAGCTTTGCTTTCTTTGATGGTTCTTACTTAGTTCTTGTCAATTGCATTACTTGCCAGTAAGACTTACCTAAGAGAATGTTGTGTGATTGGTATCTACATAAGAAACCCTTACATGTGTACTTATATCGATAAATGCAATATGTATGTACTGGGTGGACCTATTTTAAATAAATAAATAAGACGAGAATTTTACGAAGTAAGAACTGTGGGGTGGTAGTCTTTCATAAAAAATGCGTGGCTGCAAGTTGGACTCGCGTAGTGAAGGTAAAGTGAACTAAGGACTGTTAGCTACGCACCTGGGGCCCTACTCTCTAACGTTTCGTCCGTACATTCGGATCTATCCGTCTCGCTCACTCGCACTCATCTGCAGACGTGCGCGAGAGAGACGGTGAGATCCGAATATACGGACGAAACGTTAGGGAGTAGGGCCCCTGTACCCGCCGAGATCTATGTCCACCCTACTCATGCGAATGAAATTAAACGCGCAGCTAACGTGCACAGCTTACGCAGTACCTACAGTGGAATTGCGACTTTATGGTTTACCATTTATTGATTGAAATTGGGCATGTAAGTATTGACAATTGGACACATAGTTCGAAAGGCTCAATGATAATTTCTTGGGAATAGAAATAGTCAGAACGTCATGTTGCGTTAGTGTGTTTTAGTCACAGAATCCTGAAATGACTCACCTGCCTTGTACAGCGCGACAGTCAGAACAGCAAACAATTGGTCTGTAGAGACTATATGAACAAAACTGAAATTAAAAAGGTGTTTATTTAGAAAATAAGCTAGCAAACTGCAACTCTTTCGAATTTTTATTTTTATTTAATTTTGATTCTTAATTTCGATTATATTTGTATCTATGATTTAATTCTGTTATTAATTTGAATTATGATTTGTATTTCATTTTATTTTATTATTATTTTAATTTGCTTTGTAATTTTATTTTTTGGTATCCTATTTTGTATTGATTTTGGATTTGAATTCATTGTTAAATTTCTTACTTATCTAAAGTTAACGTAAACCGGAAGAGCGGAAGTACCTAATACAAGTATTTTTTTGCTCAAAAGATACTTCCTATCATTTGATTGCTATGTCATAAGTATTAGAAATAATTTTTTTTCTCTCTCAAAACTTATTCGAAAAGTTCATGTAGTACCTACCTATGCCCATAACCAGTACGAATTACTGTTACTGCTGGCCTACACTATCTCACTGATGGGCCATGTCTTCCAGTTTTTTCGATCCAGTCTTAAAGTGGGCTATACATAAGGGCTGGACATATTAAGTCCAGCACGTCCCGCCATCTTCTACGAAGTCTACCGAGTATCTTCTTGCTATGTGTGCAGATGACAGACGTGGCCAGCCCAGTCCCACTTCAGCTTAGCAACGTCAGTTATCTGTGTTTTGGAGCCACTGCACTTGGATGTTGATTCAAACTCCATGGGCAATCAAATTTGTTCTTAAATACCATTTAAGCTAAGGATTATAAAGAGTGAAAAACAGCTCTTAACGAAGCCGAAAGGCACTTGTTCTCCCCGTCATTGCGATCATTTTTTTGTTCTACACCATACCTGGGAACCTTCGAGTTACGGAGATATTGGGGATCAAAGTTCCAGCTTTTTGACAAGTTTTTTTTTTTTAATAGGTACAAGTTTATGTTGTAAGATTTTTACTTTAAACACCTCCGCGACCCCCGTACTATTCAATCCATCCATCAGCACAATGTCTTGAGTGCGTTACATTGAGTTCTACCACAAAACATGATTTTTCAGCCCCAAAAAAGTCGTTTCCCAGCAATAATTTTTGCGTAAAGTTACTTAATTTGATGTACAGAATGCTTGGTTGACGGCTTCGTGGTGAGGTTGTTTACACCCTGTATACCTACTACAACTGTCGGGCAGAAGCCCACCTGACACACCACCGTCTGGTTGGAGGGTCCTCCCTTTATAGAAGATGAGAAACTTTACACCCTGGTCCCTTTACGTTCGATTTAAAGCTACTCTAACATACATACTTAGTACGTAACGAGGGATAATGAAGGAGGAACCTGTTCTCTTCAGCGGCAATCCTCAAAATGTAAAAAAAAACCGGTCTAGTGCGAATTGGACTCGCGCACCGAGGGACCCGTATAAACTTGTAGGTATTTTGTTATTAAACTACATATTTACGGTTTTCAGATTGTTGCCTTTACATGTGCTGTAAGACATTGCTTCTTGCCAAATTTCATGATTCTAGGACAACAGAAAGTACCCTATAAATTTTGATTCCCTTGATTGTGTCGAAATATAATATAATAATATAAACGGCCGTATCTTTTTTGCGTTAACTGAGAAGTTTGATTTTTCACAGCTTCAAGGGACTGTAGACCTAAGTATATGGTTTTAATTTCAACTCGATACCTCCACGCGTTCAGACGGACACAAAGTGACACTATAAAGGCTCCGTTTTTCCTTTTGAGGTACGGAACACTAAAGAAGGACGTACCTTTGGAAACTTCCAACTTTTCATGTTCGTCCAGGCGTGGTTACATTCCGACAGCCTTTTACAGACGCCTCCGGCCCCGTCCTTCAATAGACACGCAGATCCTGGAACGTAAAGGACTCTATTATCATTATTTGTACTGGTTTTCTCTATTAAATCAAAAATGGATAAACTGGGAAATCCAATGGAGTTACTGAACCTCTGAGTAACTAAAGTCAGTGTGCTCTGATGGATATGCCCCACCTCCTTTCTTGCCCATCTTGCACAGCCACCTGCACCTTCCAGGGGGCCGAGTCTGCTATTACAATAGTGTCAGAATGGTCCATCATTGATTTCGTAATTGTTGATTTTGACAAGTTTGGTAATCTACTAATATGATGACGTCATTATGACTTTCCAATGGTCAACCACTGACACTCCATTGAAAGAAATGTCATAGAATGGTAATCTCGTACATAATGACAAATGAATGACTGGTGCTATTTACGAACTTCTTACTACTTCAGATTGCTGATAATAGGTACTAATAAATAATATGTAAAAATATACAATATAAATCAAATCTGGCGGGTTTTATACCTAATAATGGCAATACGACAATGTCATTATAACACAATTCTATTACGAGACCATTGACCAACCAATGATCGACCATTAGGAATTTAGCAGATTACTAACTTTTAGCAAAATGACAATGGGATGAGAATGGGATCGTGTTGGAATGACGAATTTATAAAAATAGCAAACTTGGGCCCCAGGATAGAGCTATGCAGGTGGCAACATACTGGTCGGGTATTATTTCAGTCTATCGGCACGTCAAGAAGAAGAAGGAGACTGTGAACCTCTCAGTCTCATGGTTAGTCGAACTGACCTTGTTTTATTGATGCAATGAGCTTTTGTCCACAGCATCGCTCGCGTTATGGACGGAAGGAAAATATTACCGTGAGATACACGCGAACCTTTTATACAGGATGTCCGGTAATTAATGGATAACCTTGAAATGGCTTATAGTAGAACTTATGGCCATTTAGAAAAAATACGAAAAAAAGTCTAAGGTAAGTAGTACCTACCTGTAAGCAGGTTCATTTATTTTGGAAAATTGGTATGAATTAATAGTTTAACCAAAGTTTATACATCTTTGGTAAAAAAATGTATGCAAACATGAGTGACCAATAATTTTTAAATAATGTCGGCTTCAAGTAGATTTGATAATGGTACAATTCATAATTGTATCTGCCTTAAACAGTGAATTATTGCTATTAATGTAGACAAGGAGAAAAAATTACTGAAGCAGAAAAATGTAATATGGCCCCCCATTCTTATGCAGGCCCTACATCTGAGGACGAAATTTTTTTTAAGATAGATTTTTTTTCGTATTTTTTTCTGAATGGCCATGGCTTCTGCTATGGGCCATTTCAAGGTTATAGATCTATTCGTTGCCAAACACCCTGTATAGGTATACAGAGTGTTCAGGGTGAGCCTATGACACTGGGGGATGATGAACCTTCCTATAGTAAAAGCATTTTCGGAATTGGATCAGTAGTTCTGAAGATTTCCTACAAAGAAGATTGGCATAATGGGGCCATCTCTATTTCTGAATCGTTCATCAATGAAAGTAGGTACCTACATCATATGAAGCAAATACCTCTTTATGATTTTTGTGTCGATTTAGAAAGCTGACATCTCCTAAAACATCTGTAAAAAAGAACTTGTAAGTACCTACTTTACCTTTAGGTCCAATAACAACAATAGTTCCAAGCATAAAACTCCGTTACGGCCCAATTAAAATTAAAATCAGGGCAGTCTATCGGCAAGTGAAAACAAAAAGTACACAGGCCCCTCCCCAGTCGTAGCACTGGTTATGTCCCACGCATGCCTATGTGGTGCTACGCCGTAGCGGATCGCCTACGGGCTACGGGCTACGAAGCGTGACCGCACGTTACGTCAAGTGACGATGAGTTCAATGTTTTTCCTTCACCCAAAAAGTGCTCAACGCGCCTAAAGAAGTTTTCACTTCAAAACAAAAAAAAAGAAACTTTAAGGATCAATTTCAAGAAACTGTTGAACATTAAGGATCAATTTTAAAAAACTGTTCTACGGAGCAATTTCAAGGAACTGTTAAATGTTAAAGCCGAATTTCACAGTTAGTTTTGACGGGTTTTTTCGGTGAGGCTATCATTATTATACATATGAGTACAACATAGTGTTTAAGCCTATAATAAAAACTTGAGAGGTGTCAAGGGACACCCGGATGGAACGAAGTTCCTTTCGATTAATTAGTGAAGGAATTGTAATTTTTTTTTTTTTTAAAGTTATAATAATAAAAAAAAGAACTGGCGAAAATATCTGGCTTGCTTTCTATAAGAGAGTGACAGACAGAGAAACATGCGCACGCCGCACGGCTTACAATAGCTTACTATAGCAAAAAGTGTCGTTACAACTTTTCGTCTTAATTTTTTCGGTCTAGCCCCCTTTCGCAACGCGCGATAAGGAACTTCGTTCCAAAAAGTGCTCAATTTAAATTCACACAGACAAACCCATACAGTAAACACTGTACAGACTCAAGCACATCAAGCCACCCGAAACTGTCAAATTGTCCCAATCAACCTTGAACTTAACACTGTAGCGATAAAGTTGAAAATTTATTAAACAAACACATTGTAGTAGCTTGAGGGCTGGCGTCTGAACATATTACCATATAACAAGAATCCTAAATCGCTTTTGCTATAATCTCGATGTTTCTTAAATAGCCGTATAACAGTACAACATGAAAAATAATGACATACATACGAGTTTATCGCAAGCACGACTGCTAAACACGAGATCCTGGGCCAGTAGTCATGGGACTTGAACATACCCGGCGAAATGTGGGTGTACTATTAGGTACATTTTTGCTGAGAGATCCACACGTCCCGGCCGCCGCGGGAGACGCCCCGGGCGTCGGGGGCCACGTGGTGGCTTCCCGCCACCGTAGACGCGGGCCTGTGGACGGGGAGCTATGGGCTAGCTCGCCGTCCGTCCGTCTCATGACGACAGGCCGTGTCGACGGCGCGTTCGTGTTCCACGCGCGCCTCAAAGAGAGTCAGCAATAATGAAGAGGTCCGCAAGGGCCGAAGCCTGCCGGGGCTGCGGGACTATTCGAAAGAGATACCGTGGCCCCGGAACACAAAGGGCGATGAAGGAACATGGAGGGGTTTTAGTCAGTAAAAGTCTGACACTCCCTCCTGCTCCACCCAGAGCGGAGGAGTCATTTGATGATTTCCCATCCGAAAAAAAAGGTACATCTCTGCCCAACCCGTCGAGGATTACAGGTGTGATGTTATGTTCATGAACCGCTAATGTGCTGTCAAACCGGACAGAATTTCCGTGAGACGACTTGGACACTTTTTCACCGCATCTGTCGGTTTGACTGAACCTCAAATAAAGCATCGTCACCATCAAGCAACTTCTGCTAGGCTTTTCTCAACCATTACCAAGTTCCGGATTAAGACGCTGCACCCCTGTCGGGGCAGCGTAAAAACGTCCTCTTTTTCGTTGCAGAGTTAGCCGTATTGGTACATATTACAAGCCCAAAAAAAAATACGGTGTGTAGTCAAATGTATAAGTAAAAGACTTTTGCAAAAATATTTTCAAAAAAGAATCCAGAATCTTGATAAAAAAAGTCTAGTAGGTACCTTGCCCAGAGGCTAAGTGTTGCCTTATAACGTGGCAACGCCGCCAGTCTCTTGGGCACACTACCAGCTGACAGCGTTGAGGAGGAGTTTTTCGATTCCGTGTAGTTTGTTGTTAGTTTATTTATTTTAGTTTAGTTAGTAGTTTTAATTGTAATAATGTTTCGGATTTGAGTAAGTACCTATATGAATGAATAGGCTACTAGGCAAACTCTACTACATACACGACCCAAGTTATAATTACTTCGAACTCGAAGTTTTAAAAAAAAACTTTTGGTAGACAAGTTCTGAAACTAAAATTTTTCAAACAATTCATTTTTAGATTAATTTATTTTAAATAAGAAAGTATTACAAATGTGTACATTTTGGCGCAATAAATAGTGTGTTATTCAAAAGTATAACTGGTGCTTTTAATAAACTATAACTACCTAAAACGTAATTATCTAACGGTTGTTGCATTCAATGTTGAATTCAAAATTCGAATTGGTAGTGACCAATGGTCAATTAATGGCATTTGTTTTGTAAACAGATACTTGAAGACCTTTGGTTTGTAAATGGTTGCTCCATGTAAAATAAAGGTATTCCGTTGCATCCGGTTAGACTGGAAGCCGACAGCAACATATTTGGGAAAAGGACAGGCAAATAATGACAACAGTAAGGTACATACCCTCTTTCTGCTTAGATAAAAAATTATGGCACCGAAGAAATAAAAACAATATAACAGTTGTTGGTTTAAAATCCATGTTAAGGCACACACGTCCATGTAGCGCTACGAACGCCTATGTACTTAGCGTGCGAATTAGAAACGGTCGAGATAACAATTTTCGTAAACGTTTTAACAAATTATCACCGTCGTGGGGCACTATTTTGATATAGGTATCTATTGGTTATATGGCTCGCTCGTTAGGGCTACCGCACATTATAGACAAGACTGTCTTTAGACAGACAATTACCCTACTAGTGCGAGCGAGACATACTATGTATTCTCGCTCGCACTCATAGGCTATACCGCACATTATAGACAAGACTGTCTTTAGACAGACAATTAGCGAGAATACATAGTAAGTCTCGCTCGCACTAGTAGGGTAATTGTCGTCTGTCTAAAGACAGTTTTGTCTATAATGTGCGGTAGCCCTTAGAGGTCAAGAGGCGGGGGTTTGTGGCTAAATAATAACGCCCGCATCGAGTCGAGTTTCAAGGTTAAGCAGCTCATACCAAGATCGGTCCGTGGAGTACCCATTCGTTACATACCGAGGCCCCTCCGTGCTTAGGAAAGCCTTTGTAAATCTTTGACAGTCGTTACAGGTAGTTAGTGGCCTGATAATCTGGCAACCAGTCTTCAGTAGTCAGTATGGTACGCTCCTTATAAATTACTAGCGGACGTCACGCAGTTTCCCGTGGGAGTACGGGGATAAAATATAGCCCATGTTACTCAGTAAAGACGTGGCTTTCTAATGGTGAAAGAATGTTTGTAATCGGCGCAGTAGTTTATGAGTTTATTCATTACAAACATACACCTACTACCACATACTACCTTTATAATATTAGTGTAGATGTAGATATATTTAAATAAATATAACATTATTATTGTTAATGTAGACTGGGGTACTGCTGCATCCGCCGGTTAGACTAGAAACCGACCCCAACAGTTTTAGGAAAAAGTTTACATTTTCCAGTTGATAATGATGCAATTGGCTCCTGCCTGCCTAGCAGCTACCACGTCTGGATTTGTGCCGGGTTGATGGCAATAGGCTCAGCGAAATGTGTGTGTACTATTAGGTACACTTCTGCCAAACCCTTCGGGGATATACTATACGGTCGTGAAATACTATTAAAATACTATATTTTTGTTTCACAGTTCGCACTTTAATCAAGCCCGCCACCCTAATTCCAACTACTGCTACTCCTGAACCCAGAATCAAATCTATTTAGTCCGTCAGTTAGAGTATTGGAAATTAATGGACACGTATTTTTTGTTTTTGTAAATCAATGAATATTGACAAAGATAAAACGCATCAAAATTCGGGAGTGGGGGCTCGTGACGTCAGAACTAGCTAAAAATTATACCATGGCGTGACGTATTGAGAATTTTAAAAGCGTCGTATCTTCGTCAATTTTGGTTTACGTATTAAAAGAAAAAACACGGGTCAAATATTTTTTGATAGTCTAAGTGACGGACTAATTAGTTATTTTTGTCGTCTCGCCTACTACCACCAGAAAAGCGCCGAGACAATGAAGATAGATGAATTGAGTCTCAGATGCTGCCCTGGAGTGTAACTGTGTAAATATTGTGTTTTTCCACAAACGTTCGGGCACTTAATATCGTATCCGGCATGTCGTGTTATTTTTACGTTACAAGAGCTGATGGACGCCACTGAATGCACCAAACCTTTGGGACCAAACCACCAAGAAGAACGTACTTTCGGCAGTTCGGCACAAGTATTTCATTTACTATTAGGTTTACCAATATTTGTTAACATTGATAACTTATTATAATTTTTATTGTAAAGATTAAATCCAACATTATTCGTTTTCAACATTATTAGATTGTAACTGAAATATTCGACAAATTCGATTTAATATTAGGATAAGGATTCAATTTTGCAAACATGTTGCCATGGCCTACTATTAATTGTAATACTTAAGTTGAAATTAGTATTTGCTTTTCATCATCTGCCTTGCCATTTCCCAACTATGTTAGGGTCTTCAGTTTTTACCGAATACCAGTATGAATTTCGTTCCACTAACTTACTGCAACAGCTCAAACGGCTGTCAAAAATCTACCAATGATTGATTGATAGGTTGGCAGTTTCCGAGGCACGGACGAGTCTCGATGTGTATTGAATGGTCACCCATCCAATACACATCGAGACCCTGAAACTATAGTGTGTAAGGTCCATAAAATGTTGAATCCATAAAATAAAATATCTGAAAATAACAATTCACTAATTCTTTAATTTTTCAAACACAACAATTTGACAATCAACAATATGTACTGCTCCATTATCGCTTTTATGTCATCTCCTGTTCAACTCAACATCCCCGTTATACTTTCAATCCATCGGACATGATAGTCAACCCTAGTGTAAAGGCCAGAACTGCCCAAGTGGCCACAAGCTCTGCCATACGATGTGACACCAATTATGGTGTATAAACACTTGGTATTTTTCATGTTGTTCTTTATCTGGAGGGAACCGCCGCTGTCACCCTGCGGGAAGAGAAAGAGGTTGATAAAATCAGAAGTGATCGGATATTATTATGAGCCTGATGGTGTCAGAAGTGAGATAATCAGCCTATAATGTTCCCATTGCTCGATCATAAGCCTTGTTGGGCACAACAGTTGGTGAATTTCGAGATATTTTTCGGGTGTCGCCAAGCGGTTGACCACAGGGCTGGCCTATTTTGGTCAAAGAATCAGCATTGACATCCAATGTGGCAATGTTGCCAGCATTCTGAGCACTTTTCTTTGAGGACGAATTTCTTGATGCCCTGTGATTCTTTTCCCATTCTGGTACATTTATAAATATATTTTTATTAATATTTTGAATTTTTTATGAGACAAGCGAGTGATATTTGATACAAATTTGAGAGTTTATACGAATCTTCGACTTACTGTGCCAAACTTAATGTATGAGCATTTGACAACGCTACGCAAATATTGGAATTTGGCATTTTCCTTGCAAGTCCTTGCATTTTTTCGGATGGGAAATCATCAAATAACTCCTCCCGCTCTGAGCGGAGCAGGAGGGAGTGTCAGACTTTTACTGACTAAAACCCATCCATGTTTCTTCATCGCCCTTTGTGTTACGGGGCCACGGTATCTCTTTCGAATAGTCCCGCAGCCCCGGCAGGCATCGGCCCTTGCGGACCCCTTCCCTATTGCTGACTCTCTTTGAGGCGCGTGTGGAACACGAACGCGCCGTCGACACGGCCTGTCGTCATGAGACGGACGGACGGTGAGCTAGCCCATAGCTCCCCGTCCACAGGCCTGCGCCTACGGTGGCCGGAAGCCACCACGTGGCCCCCGACGCCCGGGGCGTCTCCCACGGCGGCCGGGACGTGAGGATCTCTCCCTCTCACGTTCCACCACCTCCTTCGCTAGCATGACTGCTTCGCAGAAGGAGGTGACGGCGTCCCATTCCGTCTCGCTCCGGACCATGGCATGAAACAGGGCCGGGAGCGAGAGGTCGCCGCCGCCGATCGCCGCCTCGAGGACACGGCGGTGCTCCACCCAAGTGGGGCACACCTCCACAGTGTGCTCCACTGCAAGTCCTTGCCCGACAAATGATTCTGATAACGGCGCGGACTTTCTCGAGTGTAAAACCGCTCATGTCTTCTGCATGCCAGGTGCCAGCTATAATTGAATGGTTTCCTCGTCAACCTTACCTCACAAAAGTCATCGATCTCGTCACCATCCCCGTAGCATACTTGTTTGTTACTGTTGTAACCATTTACAAGATGTCTATGTTTCGGGTAAGCTTTCATACATTCTACGTCAGAATATCTCCTGAGAACCGCCTGGAATAAAATTAATTTTACATTGGTTTAAGTTCTTCCTGATCCAATTAGGTCAGGACACTATGCAATCTCATCAAATGCTGATATTCTGTTGCACGTGGTCCGACTGGAAGCCGGTCTTTACATGGTTGAGAAAGTGTAAGGCAAATAGGACACTTACACCTTGGAGAATTTCCGACTGATTTGATTGTTCCATGTCACGCCATCCCGTTGCCGTGGCGAATGGTCCCGTGTCCATCCCCCTATGAAGGCAGGCCGGTATCACTTCTTGATTGTACATTATCCTGAAAAAAATATTAAGTATAATGAATTATTCTGTAACTGTCTAATAATCTAACAGTTTTTGAGTCATGGATACTCGAACCACCCGAAGTATTGCCAGGTTTAAGTGGCATGGGTCTCAGAACAGGGCCTTTTTTTTTTTTTTTTTTTCGGATGGGAAGTCATCAAATGACTCCTCCCGCTCTGGGCGGAGCAGGAGGGAGTGTCAGACTTTTACAGACTAAAACCCATCCATGTTCCTTCGCTAGCATGACTGCTTCGCACAAAGAGTTGACGGCGTCCCATTCCGTCTCGCTCCGGACCATGGATTGAACGAGGGCCGGAAGCGAGAGGTCGCCGCCGCCGATCGCCGCTTAGAGGACACGGCCGGCGGTGCTTCGCCCAAGCGAAGCACACCTCCACAGTGTGCTCCACCGTGTCCTCCGGTCGATCCTCTCAGAACACGGCCTCAAGTCTGCTATTACAATAGTGCCAGAATGGTCTATCATTGATTTCATAATTGTTGATTTTGACAAATTTTGTAATCTACTAATATGATGGAGTCATTAAGACTTTCCAATGGTCAACCACTGACACTCCATTGAAAGAAATGGCATAGAATGGCAATCTCGAACATAATGACAAATGAATGACTGTACTGGTGCTATTTACGAACTTCTTACTACTTAGATTGCATAGAACACTAATAAATAATATGTAAAAATATATATAAATGAAATCTGGCGGGTTTTATAATAATGGCAATCCGACAATGTCATTATAACACAATTCTATTACGAGACCATTGACCGGCCAATGACCGGCCAGTATGAATTTAGCAGATTACGAACTTTTAGCAAAATGATAATAGGATGAGAATGGGATCATGATGGAATGACGAATTTATGAAAATAGCAGTCTTGGGCCCCAGAAGGAAAAGAGGTGTCTGATGAGTTGACAAGTAACAGGGAAGTATGGAAGAAGAAGTCATGCGGCACCGACACCAAATTAATTAGGATAAGACATAAGAGCAGGACGATGATATGGTGGTCTCAGAGGCGATCAATATTATGTACCGCCAGACTAAAATCAGCCTTTGGACTCCAAGATCGGGAACGTGACAATTGGAAGGCACTTTTGAGCTTACCCACGCTGGTAAGATCAAAAGTTGGACTATTTACCTGAAGGCCACGACAAGACGCAATTCGCTTTCAAGTCTTGTAATGTAAGCTTTTATTATATGTAATTTAAGCTTTTATTATTTTTATTATCCTTCTGTAGGGCTATTACGTATCTCTGTTGACAGCTCGAAATGATAGTAACTGGGCTCAGTGTCCATCAATTAACTGTCAAAAGGTTAGTTTCGTATAATGTATGACCCTGTTAGTCACCGTAAAGTGATATCCACTCAGTGTGATACGTAATACCAGTATTATGACATTCACGGCTGTCATCAAAGATCGGTGTACAACCGAAGCTTGATAGTCACTGGATATCAGAAAGATACGTAATATCCCTGCTGGTGAAGGTCGCATTGAATCCGCCCAGTCGATGTGGCGAAACTTAAAAAGATGAATGATAATAAAAATTACTTTAATACATACTTAGTCCCTGTTTCCAGTAATGCGATGTCATCGTACTTAGAAGGAGGCTTGTAATCTGGATGAACAATGATCCTGACCACGTCATACACCTGCCAATATTTGCGTTGGTTCATTTGATTCGGTACGCCCAATGCAGCAAACTTGATAACTCCCCTGTTGAAGAAATATTTATTAAAAAGGCATAACATAGCATTAATTAACCTACGATAGAAGCAGAGTGTCGGCAAACGTGGTGAGAAAGCTGGATGGATCGACGAGCTTTAAAAGGTATCTGGTGAACTGGTTGCAGGAGACAGGTGCCAGGGTATTGTGTCAGAGTTTGGGAGATGTCCATGTTTAATAGCGGATAGCGGTCAATATTTTTTTAGTTAAATCTAACTGACGATCTAGATTTGCAATTGATTGATGGTGGAAACTAGCCTATTGTTTAATTCGTCACCGGTTTTCACCGTTTTTGAAGACAAAAGCCTATTGCACATACTAGACTTACATTGCAGGGTTTGATGTACAGTGAGCAGCAGTGAGGATGTACTTGTCGCTGATGACAGAACCGCTGCACAACCAGATAGCATGGTCAGGGTTCTCTCCGTAACCTATGAGAGCCTGGTAACAGAAGCAGCCATTTTGCATTAAGGGGACTACAGGAGCTAAACGCGAGTTTTATAATGCAAAAAAAGCATATGATTCACTGCAATAAGCAAAACCAGAAAATATATGATATTCTTCAGGATATATGCTAGTATGATAGTGTTTTGAAAACATAATACAACTAATTTTACACGATAAAAAGAAATCACGATTCTAAAAAATTATTTTAACAAGTAAAAACCATACTCAAATACATGCGGTCATTCTGTTTTTTTGGCAAATAATTCTACAAGCATATAGCATGATAGTACGATATAGTATGATAGTCGATATATATGAAGTCTCTATGTTTGCATGGGTTTTGCCAAAAGAAAAATGAGGTCATACAGATTGTGCATACAGCCATTGCCACAAACACATTGATGATATAGCTCCATATAAGTAGATTAAAGTTGATCTCTCTGAACTACGAGGAGGTCTGACAGAAACTTACTTGATAGTATACCTAGAGGCAAAGTTGGGGACGTATGGAGTTCTGAACCTATCGATTCAGGGAATACAGGGCAGGTCAGAGGTAAATACAACTTACCAAATGATAGTTATCATTTCTCTTAGCGTCAAATTCCCGAACTGCAACACTTTTGGTCTCATGTGGAATGTCAAAACACTGGACGCTGACATCCAAATCTTTGAATTCTTCGTATTTGTTGCAGGGAAAATGCTGAAGATAGCTAAGAGCTTGCAGGCATCCTAAAAGAAGAAGGCATTCAGACGCATACCTATCACAAACTGTCAAATTTCTCGAAATGAATTTTATCCATTAAATATTGACGATTAAGTTCAAAATCGAATCGCGGTGGCGACTGCACATACATACTACGTATGTAGCATGCATGCATGTATACTTACGTTCATGCTTAGATTTCTTAGAGTCACTGATGTTTAGCTCAAATGCAAAATCACTGAAACAATCATATGTCTTGTAATTATGTAAACCCATCATGAAAAAAAAAAAAAAAAAAAATGTACTTACAATGACATTTTCATACTTAGACCATCAAAAAATCTGAAACACGTAAATACAGGGTGTAAACCGCTTCATCACGAAGCCGTCAACCAAGCATTCTGTACATCAAACTAAGTAACTTTACGCAAAAATTATTGCTGGTATAACTTTTTTTTTTTGGGGTGAAAAATCATGTTTAGTGGTAGAACTCGATGTAACGCATTCAAAACATTGTGCTGATGGATGGATTGAGTAGTACGGGGGTCGTGGAGGTGTTTCTTCTTGTAAATCTTACATTAAAAACTTGTATTTTAAAAATAAGTTGCCAAAAAGTTGGAACTTTGACCCCCAATATTTCCGTAACTAGAAGGTTCCCAGGTATGGTGTAAAACAAAAAAATTATCGCAATGACGAGGAGAACAAGCGCCTTTTGGCTTCGTTAAGAAGTGTTTTACACCCTTCATAATTTTAGTTGCACTTTTATTTTAAAATCAATATCTCAATCAATATCTACAGGGCAGATCAACCTAGTTTAGTTTTGATAGATCTACCCCTTAAGAAGCTACTAAAAATCAAAAAGGAGGTCAGTACAATTAGCAAGACACTGATTCAACATGATTGATGTAGCCTTTCGATGGCGTAGGTATGTAAATCCAACACAATTTTGCACCTGTAAGTGTAAAAAAGTTTGAAGATGAAGCTTGGCCGGCCTAACTTCAGCCATATAATATTTATAATATTATATAATATATTATAATATATATATTATATTAAGTACACATAATATTTTTTCAAAGTTGCGGCCAAGCTTACAACCTATTATATCAATCGATAGCTGGTATCAATACAAACAAGTATTGTATGAGGCAAAATGTTCTAAAGTGTCACATTTTCGAGATTATGAGCTATCAAAATTAAAGTCATTCACTGATGGCATCTTCAGCACAACTGATACACGTTTTATGCGTTGCTCATCAAATCAAAGTTGTGCTGACGATTCAATTATTAAGTACTAACTAATAACTTTCGTCAAAATTTTGATGAACGACTCTCTTTTCTCTCTATCTCTCGTCTTCACCCTTCGACCACCTAACGCTGAGTGTAAGTCTCTTACAATCTACCCACTTTTGGCGTTTTGGTTAAATTTGTCATGACGAAACTACACTGGCCTGCAAAACTAAGTAACACACTTTTAAAATTGCAATAACTTTTTAAGCACACAAGATATACTTTCGAAACCAACAGAACTCGAAAAAGAGTTTAATTTTGTACATAAAAACTAATAAAGCTGATAAAAATTGCTATAAAACGTTTTTTATTTTAAATCTCTAACTTCCATAGAGTTTAAAAAAAAAATTAAAAGTGTAGTACCTACTTAGTTTTGCAGGCCAGTGTAGTCACGATTACATTAGTCATGATTGATCAATTGATTGAAAAAATTCGTTGATTTGGACAACACTGCCAAGGGTGGCATAAGAGAAAGGGGCCTAGGTTGAACTACCTACAGTGAAACAAGGATTAAAGACAGTTTATAGTGTGATGGAAACACTCACCTACTTTCAATAAAATTGCAATCAAGACAACATACTATAGGCTTCCATATACTGTATTGGCAATACTGAAATAAAAATAACAACAAATCATTATTGTAATTACCTGCACCACCACCTACGCAGTATTTTTCCGTATAGGGTTCTTGCAGACGAGCAGCACGTAGCCAGCGAACGAGCCAACGAGCGCCGGCGCGTCGACGGCAGCCGTCGACAGGTGGCGACGGCTGCAGTTTATCGGCAGTTGGCAACGTGCCGCTCGTCTGTAAGAACCCTAACACGATGGACATTGCATAAGTATATTATATTAGTAGTTATTGTATTGTATTTATAGTATTGTTATATGTTTTTGTTTGTATTTATGAGTAGGTATGTATGTATGTATTGTATGTTATATTTAAAATAGTTATCTGTTTTATGGTTTTATGTATTCCATTTTCTTTTTCTTTTTTACACACTTTGTCTACATCTCTTTTTAGTTTCTCCTTTCGCAGGTATGCTGGAAGAGATTTCTTTAGAAATAAGCATCACCTTTGTACTATTTTCTGTTCCTTTCTACTTTGTTTATATTTAGTGTGTACATAAATTGTTAAATAAAAAATAAATTGTTAAATAAATAGATGGTACACCGTACAACTCCCGTTTGGAAATCTTAATAAACGTATCGAGATTCGTCAGCATCGCTAGCGTAACGAAGCAAATGCGCATTGTTTCCGACGGTTTCGGGGGAACGAACAGGGAGTTCTTGATCGATGCTGGATCGCGTTAGCATAGCGACCGGAGTCTGACACCATCCTGATAGTAGAATCGTGGTTACGTTGGCAAGGGTACACAGCCACCAGCCAAGGGCGAGGGCCCTAGGATGTATAAATGACATCATGTTTACCCACCGAGTAAGGTGATGTTTTTTTATTTTTATTAACAAAGGGGCAGTCAGATAGTTTCATGCAAATGCCTTTGTTTCCGTCTTCCATTACGCACTCTGTACCTGGAACATACGACCAACATGTCATTCCACTAAAGTAGGGATGTTCGGCAAGATTATGGCAATAGGGTATTTTACTCTATATGAGAAAAAATCTAAAAATATATTATTGAGATAGCTTAGCAAAAAGCAGTCGGAAAACGTTAGTTTTAGTTCATAAAATAGCAAACTAAATTTTAACATTTAATTCAAAGGTTTCAGCTTTTTAAATCTGTTTCTTAGCACCACTATAGTAGTCCCCATGTTATTACGTCATAAGGCTATGTAAACATTGAAGTGTCAACTGTCAACTTCAAATATCACTGCATTTGTTTACATAGCCAAGTGACGTAATGACCACAGAGCAATATGGCGTCCACTGCGTCCAGCGTTTTCGTCAAATTACGCGCGAAACTTGAAAATGCAAAATATAAATGCATTTTTATGGCACTTAACCATTGAATAAAATGTTTGTGAATTTTTAAGTGGTTCATTAGCACTATAGAATTTAATTGAAACACTTTTAAAAAAATAGGTGTAATACCCTATTTGCCTGCATCGAGTTCTTTGTATTGTAGCTGTCGAGCCTTTTGTAAACGCGCTTCTACATCGCTGCTATCGCGATTCACGCGTTTGGAACACGCGACAGGAACAGGCACTGCAGCTAGCTTACTGTAGGTATAGATGCAAATTCGCGACAGTTTCTGCCGACGCGACGTCGGGGAAACGACAAGTGGACATTTCTGTCTCGATGCTGAATCGCAAAAGTGTTATAGCAGCCATGGAGTCCGGATTTTGAGCCCGGTTAAGGTGGATGCTCCAGGGTAGCCCGCGAAATTCAAATTTTCTTATAAAGGTGCAGGAATGACTTTTTCAAGGTTAAATACATTCCTGCACCTTTATGCGCTTGGAGGGTTGTATTGATGATTTTGATGATTATAATTCTGTAACTACATACGTCTTACAGCCGCGAATCATATTTTAATCTACATACAACCTGACACTGTCCTGCAAATTGCAAAAAAACGTAAGAAAATCTGAATTTCGCGGGCTACCCTGGAGCATCCACCTTAATGGTAATAAGCTCGTTCCCTATTACATGGGAGCTTATCATACCTTACTGGACAATTAATGTGGTACCTACCTAGTACAAAGCCCCCCACCTAACACTTCAGGGATTAGAGAAGTGATGTAACGTTTTATTTATGTAATTTTACTTAATGTAAAAAGTTATTTGCGTACGTTTATACAAAAACTATATTTTGGATTATCACAGTTACAATAAGAACATTTAAAAACTAATAGAAACATTGTATCTTCAATGTTTTCGCTGCTGCTGGGACAAATAGGCATGACGACAGTATCAAAAAATTGTAAATCTATTTAGTCCGTCAGTTAGAGTATTGGAAATTAATGGACACGTATTTTTTGTAAATAAATGAATATTGACAAAAGATAAAACGCATCAAAACACGGGAGTGGGGGCTTGTGACGTCAGATCTAGCTAAAAAATATACCTAGGCGTGACGTATGAGAATTTTAAAAGCGTCATATCTTCGTTAATTTTGGTTTACGTAAGAAAAGAAAAAACACGTCAAATATTTTTTGATAATCTAACTGACGGACTAATTAGATTTTTTTTGTCGTCTCGCCTATTCGTTCTCTCTGTAAGAGCTGGAGCTGGTCCACGCGGGCCACATGTATGTCCAACTACGCATAAACACGCTACGACGTCGCATCGTGCGTGGGAATCTACGTTTAAAGTCAACCTACTGCTCATCTTTTAATTATAACAGCGAAATACGACCTATTTTCTGCGAACACTGCAGATTTTTCTCGTGTTGTGTTTGAACGAACTTTGGTCTTGATCAGTTTAGGACAACCCCCAAATCCGTAGCGCTAATAGATTTATTGCTACTTGTTTTGATATACATTCCCACGATGCGACGTCGACGTGTTTATGTGTACGAACCCTTAAGACAGCGGTATCACTGAAAAAAAAAAACGCTGATTCGAAAAGCTTAGCTTTTTTGACTAATTCACTTTTGCTTATCTAATACCGATTTTTCCGTACCGGGAACCTGTATCTTTATGAAAGCACTATAGTTATTAACAATAGTAGATTTAAACTGCTTACCTTTCATCAGAACGTCAGATAAAACATAAAAAAACCGAAGACAGATTAACAATAAAACAGCTGGCTTCAAGTCCATTTTCAGGTACATGCGTCCATTTACCACAACGGTCGGCCTTGTAAGGATTTGTATTAACTGTTATGTTTCCGTCTACATGTTTGTAAATTAGTTATGGTACCGTCAACATAGCATACGGAATAAGTATTTTATAGTGGCATGATTGTTAACCCGTTGACGTATTTTTGATAGGAAACTTAGGGTTAGGAATTGGCTAACCTTAAAATAGGACCAATGAGGCTATTACGTATATCTGTTGACAGCTCGAAATGATAGTAACTGGGCTCAGTGTCCATCAATTAACGGTCAAAAGGTTAGTTTCGTATTATGTATGACCCTGTTAGTCACCGTAAATTGATATCCACTCAGTGTGATACGTAATACCAATATTATGACAATCACGGTTATCATCAAAGTTCGGTGTACAACCGAAGCTTGATAGTCACTGGATATCAGAAAGATACTTAATAGCCGTGCTGATTGTACCGATCTTCGTAGGATCGCTAGTAGAGGTTTGAGAGAGAGAGAGAGAGACAGCGAGAGAAAGCGAGAGAGAGAGAGCGAAGAGAGAGCGAAGAGAGAGCGAGAGAGAGAGAGAAGGAGAGAGAGAGAGAGTAATAAAGTGACCACTGAAGATCAATTAAACTGGCGTGCGATTATAGAAACCTTTGCCCAGCAGAGAACTGGTATTAGACAGTGATAGACAGATAATGATGACGAGTTTTCTCGAACGTTGCGACTTTTGGTTGTCATTTTGCACTAGGCACAATAGGCTTGTGTCCTGAAAAAATCTAATTAGTCCGTCAGTTAGATTAAAAAAAAATATTTGACACGCATGCACGAAGATACGACGCTTTTAAAACTCTCAATACGTCACGCCGGCACTATAATTTTTAGTGCGTTGTGACGTCATGAGCCCCCACTCCCGATTTTTGATGCGTTCTAACTTTGTCAATATTCATTGATTTACAAAAACAAAAAATACGTGTCCATTATTTTCCAATACTCTAACTGACGGACTAAATAGATTTGCAATTTATTGATGGTGGGAACTAGCCTATTACAAGACATATTTCATACTATTACGGACCATGATACACTATATGGGCCGTCCATTAATCACGTGATGTTTTTTAGCATTTTTTTAACCCCCCCCCCCTCCCCCTTGGTGATACTTGGTGAGATTTAAGACTAACCTCCCTCCCCCCACCCAAAGTCACGTGTATTTTTTAGTACCTACAAAGAATCTTAAAATTTTTAGAATATTATCTTTAAATACAGGATAAAGTATAATCATCGGATACGCATGAATTGGGCGCCAAAATAACAGAATAACTGGCGACTGGCAAGCCGAGCCGCACGGGGACTTCGTTGGTTCGGTCACACTACACGCCGCTTTTCGGTTTAGAAAACGCGCGTTTGACGAAAAAATAAATCCACGTGATATCTTAGTACACCCCCCCTCCCCCTTGTGATATTTCGTGATTTTTACTAAACCCCTACCCCCCCTTTCGAGACTCACGTGATTAATGGACGGCCCCTTAGTCTATGCGTACCTACACGAGCTACCAGTGTTGCGAATCACACTACGTTGGTACAACGTAGGTTATCACTACTGTTACTGCAAGCAGGTTTTGTTACTGTTTCAGACTGATTGAAGATTGGGTTGTGGAGTCCACGAAGCCCAAGGTAGATAAGTATTTTTTTTTAATTTCTAGCACTGCACACAGGTCATGCAGGTTCAATTCAAGCATGGAGTTTACATCAGATCGAAATTAAAAAATTGTCTTAAAATGTTATGTAAACAGGAATTTTATTGCAATCTCGCTACATATTAATTTTACTGCCCTATAATTTTATTTATTTACTCGAAAATGTGATGGAAAACATTGTTTATAACACATTTGCTCGTAAAGGGTCTCTTATTTCACCAATTTCAATATCGTAATGTATCTCATTACGTACTTGTGCTGTAAAGTAAAATGCACGGTATATACTTTTTTAAATCTTAGCAAAGAGTTTTTATGTCAGAAAAGTGGTCAACATTTTATGAATAAAGTTAACTTTGGGAGATGAAATATAATAAATTAACATTTAATTCTTTAATTAATTTTGACAATAAATTACAACCATTTATCTGTAAAAATCACAAAAATGTTAATTTACTTTATTAGTAATACTGGCTGTTTATTGTGTCTTCGCCTTTAAAAAAAAGCGCTGATGCGCGCGCCTCGCTAATTTGTGAACAAGTAAAAATTATTCCGCGCGTTTTTTCTTTTCGCTGTATTGTTTTTATTTGTTTTATTTATTTCCTCGCAAGTATGTTATAAAACGTCGTATGACATACGTGCGCTTTGATAATTACAGCCTCTGCTTTTTTATCGCCCTCGCCTACGGCTCGGGCAAGCAATATCGCCTCGGCTGTAATTTTCAACTTACCGCACTTATATCATAATGTACTAATATATTACGGACGGTACGGGAATTACGAACCTCGACTCAGAAAGCTAGCTAGCTACTAGAGCCTCGATCGTAATTCCTTACTTACCGTCCCTAATCCACAATGTACTATAAAACCTTATTTTTGGGATTGCTGTACATAACAAAACATCACGCCTATAATTCTTGAAGGGTTAGGTAGAGTACCAAGTAGTACACCCACAGTTCGCCAGTCATGTTTTAAGTCCCATGTATTAAGGGGCGAGCCTATTGTTATCAACTGGGCACAAATCCAGACTCTGTGGCTGATATTGAGAAATTCCTGATGGATAAACCCAATAACACTTTGCTTGACCCGGGAATCGACCCCAGGACTTCATGGCCCTCAAGTCACCTGGGCCTCAAGTATGCTATAACAATACGTCATATGTCACGTAATATGTCAGAATGGTCTATCATTGATTTCCTTATTTATGATTTTGACAAGTTTGGTAATCTACTAATATAGTGGCGTCATTATGACTTTCCAATGGTCAACCACTGACACTCCATTGAAAGAAATGTCATAGAATGGTAATCTCGTACATAATGACAAATGAATGACTGGTGCTATTTACGAACTTCTTACTACTTCAAATTGCATAAAACAGTAATAAATAATATGTGAAAATATACTATACATAAATGAAATCTGGCGGGTTTTATAATAGTGGCAATACAACAATGTCATTATAATACAATTCTATTACGAGACCATTGACCGACCAATGATCGACCAATATGAATTTAGCAGATTACGAACTTTTAGCAAAATGACAATGGGACGAGAATGGGATCGAGATGGAATGAGAAATTTATGAAAATAGCATACTTGGGCCCGCTACATGCCGAAGCCGCAGGTCTTGCTATGGATGGTCCTAGAGGCAGGCTATACCCTGAGGATATGGGTAACATTTTTATTTTTTTTATTGTTTTTTCCCACAACTGTCTGGCAGTTTTAGTACTTCATGCGACCTACCCAAATGTCCTTTCTTTGGTTTTTTTTTTTTTTTTTTTCGAAATGGCATCTCGCAGTTCAACCAGAGAGGTTGTCGTCTGCTTAACCGGACTTTCCTGTGGGTGCCTTAAGTGTAAGGCCTCCAGCCAGGGCAAAAAACTTACAAACTAAGCGACTACACACTAAGGGCACCCCCTGCGGGGTACGGGCCTCGGCTTAGGGCGTCGCTGGGAGAGGACAGCAAGGGGACAGGCTGGATCGGAGTGGTGTCATTATTTAGGGACTGACTTTGGACTACAGGCTCAGCAACGCGAGCTGGCAGGAGCAAGGGACGGGGAGAGTTCGTAACGGGGCGTCGCGACGGGCCTCGACGGCGAGGACGGAATGACGGCTGTTTGCATCTGTGCTTCTTAAGCGTGCTAGTTTCCTTCCTGCTCTCCTGGAGGAGGGTTGTAGCGTCATCGGGATCGACTAAAGCATGCCTTGGGCGGCGGACCTGACTGATTCGCGAGGGTTCGTAACGGGCGGCCGCTGCGATCAGGGGATTACGATGTCTGACGGCAGAGTCGAAGAAGCGCTTGGAAAGGCGCTTCATGAACTGGGCTATTGTGGGGATTTTAAGATCTAAATGTAAACGGTCGTTGCGGACATAATAGGGAGCTCCTTTCTTTGGTATTGTTCTTCGTTTCGTTGAGCTCCTTGAGTTATAAGTCGAGCTACACGATAACTGACAAATGTTTGCACTAGCTGGACAGGTCCACTCAAATCTGTGTGGTTCTTTCTTCAAAAAACCATCTCAGACACTAATCTGCATAGTCCTCAAGATTATGTCTGGACTTCAATGACCTCTGAGTTTGTTTCGGCTGTTTCTTCTCAGAGTAGTCTCATAGCATAGCAGTAGCATCTAGTTTAAAAAAATTACGTGTAAAAGTGTTTGTAAAAACCTACTTGCTAAATAAACATCATTTATCATCATTTACTGAGGTAGGTCAGACGGGAGAGAAGCGAGAGTAGGTGACAGGCAATTCTTGAATGGGTAACCAATGTTGATGCATCTCTTTCTCTCACGCTCCAAGGCAGAAGAACAGACTTTTGGGAGCAGTTAACCAGCCTGTAAAATCGAAACAACGTTAAGGTCCGCTTAACAAGGTCGGTTTTTGGGTGCGTGACCTATAATAGGGCACATGCATAATTTTTGTTATCACTCTAAACAAAGCGTGTTAACGTCAGAAATAGCAAAGTGAAATTATTTTTTTAACATTTATAAAAAACTAGCTGATGCCCGCGGCTTCGCCCGCCCGCAAATTATATACTAAACCCTTCCACTTTAAACACTCTATCTATTAAAATAGTTGCGTAGCGTTGCGTAGTTTTAAAGATTTAAGCATACATAGGGATATAGGGACAGAGAAAGCGACTTTGTTTTATACTATGTAGTGATGATGATACTTAGTTATAAGCATTTGAAACTGCAGATTAGATAAATAGATCCGATACCTTTCATGACGTCATTAGTCATATCGACGTACAAAATCCATACTAAATTCCGTTTATCTAGAAAGAGACGGAAACAAAAGTTTTATTGGTCACAACTTTTGTGTTGTTTGGCCGATTTTGGTCTTGTTTTCACTTTTTGTCATTGTTTTTAAGTATAGTATTTTTACATCCCGTATCGAAATAAAAAAAGAAAATATACACTACCTATGCATATTCCCTATTGACTCTTCCTTCTTACAAATCATGATTGCTTCTAAGTTCGGATGAATGTTAAGCTATGTTGTTGTTCGGATGATGGTTAAGGCAGCTGCGGTTGGTTTTTGGATGGGTGACCATACACACAGAGAGGAATCTTACGAGTGGTATTTTTTTATAGTTATAGGTTGACTAACTGGTTAATTAAATAACTAAGATTGAAAGACGTCTAAGGGGAGATATTAAACCACTAAAGGCGCTTCTCAATTTTATTTTTCACATCTCCAGTAACTCAAGATACTCAACTCTAGATATTTTCTGCTCAAGGCCACACGGTGTTCTCAATCCAAGGCACGTAGTAGGAGACCCTCGTGTAGACGCCGAAGCCTCCGCCGAAGCCGCAGGACTTGCCGTGTGACGTCACGCCTATCACTGTGTGCACGCACGACGATAGCTCTGAGTGCACCTGGAGGGGGCCACCGCTGTCACCCTGGGGGTAGAAGAAAAAATGGTTTTCACTTCGACCACTTAAGTCCCTAAGGAGTGAAAAGTAATTCGTTTTTTAATTTCCTTTTTCCCTCCATAGACAAACTCAAACAGCCAGTAAATATACTACTTATTATATGTGGAGTGCGGACCATCTTCAATGCGAAAATGTTGAGAGTTTTAGTTCCATGGTTTTTCCGCAAAGAAGGTGGCGCCATGCGTTTTAAATTGTTAATCTGTGACTGTTTTAGAAGAAAAAACTTACCGCGAAAGTTTCAGAATTTTTGTCGAGTGTAAATTTGTTCGGTTTTAAATAAATTTATTAAGAATATATCCAGTGACAGTGAAGAGTTGGACGTCGAGCAAAGAGCAAAAGACATAGGTAATAGATAATCTTTTGCCGCCAAAATCGCGGAAGATTTACCTGAAAACTTACGAAAGTTCTATGGACTGGAGGAATAATAAATGTTTTTGTACTAAATTGACTGTTTTTCTCGCACTCAAAGTGAAAAGTACAGTTTGCACCTCGAGACTAAACGCCAACTTAATATACCCGCGGTTTCATTGACTCCCTCGCACGCTCGGGGGTCAAACCACCTCTGGTATATTATGGCTTCGTTTAGTCCCTCGATATAAAATATACTATAGGGGTTAAGGTAAGGTTCTTTCAAAATATCATTATGTTCTCATCCGTAATATCATCATAATGGTCTTCCTGCCCTTGTACCATGTAACTGGGGTCGGCGCGCAACACTTTTTAGGCTTCCGAAGTCCTGACAAGGAACCTTTATAGTTTCATCATGTCCGTCTGTCTGTCTGTCCGAGGTTTTGCTAAGAGACCGTTAGTACTAGAAAGCTGTAATTTTTTAGAGGTGTGTATATCAATTACGCCGATTAAGTGGTAAAATATTTTTTGGAAAACATTTTTTAAAGTATATACTTACTCAGATATTAGGTTAGAAAGTTACTTAACTGGGTACATTTTATCGTGGTGGTATGTAATAAAATAATTTCCGACATCTACGAGGTAAGAAAAAGGTGCACTAAAATGCTGATCTGCGCGTGTAAATGTGATTTAGTATAGCATCACCACAACGTGATATGATGATAAAATTATACCGTATTGGCGCGTAGGCCTAGTTTAGGTAAAGTGTGTAGTTTTTCCTTCAGGAAGTTATAAATACCCCAAAGAACTAGTTTTTTTACCGAATTAATGACGCAAGACTCGTTTCTTATCACATGGGATTTAAGGCGTAAACCCAGCGTTGCTGTGCACGGGCGCGCGCGCGGCGCATTTTAGCTGCGTGAATCCATTTGTTGACAACATGGGGCTACTTTTCCACTGCAGTACACACTACATACCCACAACTATATACAACTGTGGCGTGCGTGGTCCACCGCAACATGGTCGTGGGTTAATATTCGTTTATAGTGTGCACCGCATACACAGCGTGCATGGCGTTGACAGCGTTGAGCTATGTGAGCGTCTTATTCGATAAAGCCACGCATGTGTCAATTGATGCATTGCGTGTCCGTGGTTTGCATAGATTTTCTTGCAAAGCGAAGCTTAACACGGAAAACTCAAACTCAAAGCCTTTATTTCAATTAGACCATTACGGCACTTTTGAATGTCAAAAATACAAAAAAAGCAAAGCTACAGTCACAGTCACAAGGCATAATAACTTGAGAAAGTACTGTAGTTGCCCATTCCCTAACGTAGATCTCTATGGAGAAGAACGAGCAAGAAACTCCATGGACACTCTTTTAAATCAAAATGTTGTTACAAAATCTTGGTTACCTACATCATTCATTTTGAGATTAGACGTGCGTTCCATGAGCCGCGGTGGCTATATATGCACCTTAGTAAAACTCCGAATGCGTGACTGCAACCGCATAGCCGCCCAATGGCATTGTAACGATCAACGAGTGGAAATTTTAATGTCGAAATTGTACCTTAGGGATTTGTGAAACATTGTACTATCGCGGACACTCCCGCCTGATCACCACTAAGCTAATTTTTGCTAGCACTTGCAACATAGAAACGCTCTCTAGCCCCGCCCCGTTGACTGTATAGAAATAATGAATGAAAGACAATACCGATCGGCCGAGCGCACTGACGACGCACGCCAAACGAGAGTTACTGTTATTTTGAGCGCCAAATAGACGCTTTCCCATTAGGCCTAAAATTTAAGGAGGCGTGGCTCGGCGCCTCCGCATGAGTTAAGCGAAAAAATATTTAACTGATCAGGCGGAAAAGACCACGACTGTACTATCGAGGACACTCCCGCCTGATCACCACTAAGCTAATTTTTGCTTGCACTTAAAACATAGAAACGCTCTCTATCCCCGCCCCGTTGACTTTATAATAAATAATTAATGAAAAAAATACCGATCGGCGACACATGCCAAACGAGAGTTATTGTTATTTTGCGCGCCAAAGTTGACGCTTTCCTAATAGGCCTAAAGTTTAAGGTGGACTGGCTCGGCGCCTCCGCATGATTTAAGCGAAAAAAAATTTAACTGGTCAGGCGGAAAAGACCACGACTGTACCTATTATGCATTCTCTTCACTATAAAGGGGATGAATTTGTGAGGGACCTTTGTGTTTCTCCATGGATTTTCCAATTCTCCCTCGGATCCATTCAGTTCGGAATTCGGGTTCATTTTTCCTCTGTCTACTACGTCAAGAAATACAGACGATGTTATGTTCTTACCTCACAAGTATCGTTGATCTGGTCTTTATCTCCATAACACATTTGAGTGGTGTGGTTGTAGCCGTGTAAGAGCAGTCTATGTGGTGGGTAGAAAGCTGTGCATTCTGCTGCACTGTACGCACTGAGCGCCACCTGAAAGATTGAGGGGAAAATATAAGTTAGGGGTGTAAAACACCTCTTAAAGAAGCCGAAAGGCAATGTTCTCCCCGTCATTGCGATCATTTTTTTGTTCTACACCATACCTGGGAACCTTCTAGTTACGGAGATATTGGGGGTCAAAGTTCCAACTTTTTTTTGACAAGTTTTTTTTTTAAATACAAGTTTTTAATGTAAGTTTTTTACTTTAAACACCTCCACGAAATCCGTACTATTCAATCCATCCATCAGCACAATGTTTTGAGTGCGTTACATTGAGTTCTACCACAAAACATGATTATTCTCCCCAAAAAAAAAAGTCGTTTCCCAGCAATAATTTTTGCGTAAAGTTACTTAGTTTGATGTACAGAATGCTTGGTTGGCGGCTTCGCGATGAGGTGGTTTACACCCTGTATGTTGATAATGTTTCCGAGGAGCTCGTAGCTAAATAATAACAGCCGCTCGGGCTGATCTTTAGGTTAAGACGCTTGCCTATGTTAACCCGTGGATGGATGACCACCGGTTACATACCTACCGAGTTTCTTCCGTGCCTCAGAAAGCACGCTAAGCCATTGGTCCCGGCTGTCATTTGTAGATCTTTGGACAGTCGTTTCAGGTAGTCAATGGCGCGAAAGTCTGACAAACAGTATTACCAAGGGGTATCGTATTACCCAGTACTAACTGGGTTGTGGAGGTTAGGTAGGCAGTCGCTCCATGTAAAATACAGGTATTCAGCTGCATCCAGTTAGACTGGAAGCCGACCTCAACACAGTTGGGAAAAGGCTAGTTAGATGATGACGTTGATAATGTTCCCTTTGTGTACCTACTCTCTCGATCACGCAGGACGACTGGGTTGGCTATGGTTCGATATTTAGCTTGTAGGATAATAAATAAATAAAATAAATGCTAGTTTTTTCACGATTTTTACCTAACTTTCCTTTACGATTTTGAGGAATAGGCATGACGACAGTATCAAAAAATTGCAAATCTATTTAGTCCGTCAGTTAGATTATTGGAAATTAATGGACACGTATTTTTTGTTTTTCTAAATCAATGAATATTGACAAAAGATTAAACGCATCAAAACTCGGGAATGGGGGCTCGTGACGTCAGAACTAGCTAAAAATTATACCAAGGCGTGACGTATTGACAATTTTAAAAGCGTCATATCTTCGTCAATTTTGGTTTACGTAACAAAAGAAAAAATACGGGTCAAATATTTTTTGATAATCTAGCTGACAGACTAACTCGCTTTTTTTTGTCGTCTCGCCTATTGGTGATGAAAGAAATCATCGGACAAAGTGTTCCGCCTTCTATTCTGTCCTGTGTGCCCCTAAACTTGCAGTCAAAATGACCTCTGCGATGCCATCGAAGACTTCATGGTAATGGCGATGTTTTGTTCTAATACAATTTGAAATATTGTCTTGCCAGGCAGCGACGCGAAGAAAGAGACCTGCTTGGGCAAGCTGAAGTTACCTGGGCCACCAATATTTCCTACGTAATTCGTAAGCAGAAGTTACTTTAGCCATTATAAAAGACTCACAGTTTGTAATGTATCAGCTAGGCTCTTCCGATGTCCAATGGATCCCCATCCAGTCGCGAACGCCACGCTAGCGTCACTGTCACCGGTGTCCAGGCAAGCGGGCAATATTAAGTGGGTGAACTTTACCCTGAAATGGTAGTTAATTTTGTAAGGCCTAGTTTCCATCAAAGAGAAGTGAAGAGAAGTACTATTAGTAGTTAGTAGAGAAGTGGTATTCTACAAATCTCAAAAGAGACGTCGAAGCACAGTAGAGCATTGTGCAATACTGCACAACGAAGTAGCTTCTGCCAGCGGCTTCGCGCACGTGACGTTTGATAATTGTTCCATGGGATCTTACTACCCGGATAAAAAGTATCCTATGTTTTAACCTAGGTTTTAAACTATCTGTGTGCCAAATTTCATCCAAATCCGTTCAGTAGTTTTGGCTTGAAAGGTTAAAAAACATCCATACATCCATCTATGCATCCATACTCACAAACTTTCGCAATTAGTAGGTTGCGATTAGTCGATTCCCGCACGTCACTCCGGTTTGCTGAAAACCGGGCCGTCCTGTCAAAGAGAAGCAGACAGGAGAGTGATGTGTTGTTTGATAATATCGTTATTTTTACTATCCCAATCTCCACTGCTGGGACATAGGTATTTTTGTGAGTGGAGGTTGCGGAATGTCACATATCTCCTAAATTTTTGCTTCTTGGACAAGCCGGTTTTAATTTAAAGGAGGAGGTTCTCAATTCGTCGGAAATGTATGTTCCCCTATTACTCGAATTTGGCTAGACCGATTTGGATTTTTTTTGTTTTGTTTGAAAGGGTATTCTTCCCAAGTGGTCCCATGATCATCAAGTCAGGATTTGATGATGGGATCCTGGAGAAATAGAGAGAACTCTTGAAATTTTATAGGCAAACTTGAAGCGATTTGGGCAGTTTTTAGAAGAGTACTTTCTGGGAGTAGTCCCATTTTAATTCGGTGAAGATCTGATGAAGAACTTCGGAGATAGGCAACGGAACTCCTCAATACTAGGACTGGGATTGCTGAAATCTCATGTCTGACTATTGTTTACACCAATTCATAACATAACATCACGCCGGTACACTGTCGAGGGGTAAGCACAAGTAAACCACTAAAAAGTGAAAAATAAAAACTTTTTTGCAAAATATAAAACCAACTTCAAAAAAGAAAGTGAAAAATAACTTCAGCTTCAGAAGTCGGTGACCTTTGTTTGATTGATTTAGATTTTTTGTCACCAACTTCTGAAGCTAAAGTTATTTTTCACTTTTTTGTGTTTTTTGAAGTCAGTTTTATTTTTTTTGATGTTTTTCTTCACCATTTTGAGAGCAAGCTGCTGCTTATTGCTTACCATTTGTCAGTGACTAGCAGTGCGACGTCATGGTACTTGGAAGGCGGCTTGTACTCTGGATGAACGATGATATCCTTCACGTTGTACAGATCCCATGTTTCGGGAGGGTCCGACCGTCTGAGCATGCCTAGAGCTATGTATTTTGCTGGACCGCTGTGGAGCGTAAAGTCATCATCACATATCATAACGCCTGTAATCTCCGAAGGGTAAGCAGAAGTGTACCTATGGTACATACATCCACATTTCGCCAGATATTTTATAAGTCCTATGTTCAAACACTATAGTGACATTTTAAGTAAAGTCCTATGTTATTGGGCGCGAGCCTATATGCTAATGAGCAGAGGTTTACCCAATAGTACATCCAACTATTAGGGTACCTACACGTCCGACTAATCCTACAGAGATTTGCTATAATTTATGAATAAGTAGGATTCAATGCACGGTTTCAGAAACCGAGCCTTACGAGCGTCTGCTATTACAATAGTGTCACAATGGTCTTTCATTGATTTCATAATTGTTGATCGATGACAATGGTCATTTTGCTAAAAAATCGTAATCTGCTAAATTCATAATGGTCGATCATTGTTCGGTCAATGGTCTCGTAATAGAATTGTGATAAAATGACATTGTTGTATTGCCATTATTAAAAAACCCCAATAGAAATGATTTTCGAAAAACTAGAATTAAATTTGAACATCTAATCATGCCAGATTTCATTTAAATATGGTTTTACATATTATTTATTAGTGTTCTATGCAATCTGAAGTAGTAAGAAGAAGGGACTGGGTAGGACATGTCTGCCGCATGATGAACTGTAAGCCAAAATAGTGCACAGCTGATGCCCTAGGACAGTGAGGCAGGGTCGGGGCAGGCCATGAAGGAGATGGTAGGACGAACGGGGAAGAGTGGAGTGAGGTCTTTACCCTTTTTTTTTGGATGGGAAATTTCAAATGACACCTCCCGCTCTGGGCGGAGCGGAAGGGAGTGTCAGACTTTTACTGACTAAAACCCATCCATGTTCCTTCATCGCCCTTTGTGTTCCGGGGCCACGGTATCTCTTTCGAATAGTCCCGCAGCCCCGGCAGGCTTCGGCCCTTGCGGACCCCTTCCTTATTGCTGACTCTCTATGAGGCGCGCGTGGAACACGAACGCGCCGTCGTCATGAGACGGACGGACGGCGAGCTAGCCCATAGCCCCGTCCACAGGCCCGCGCCTACGGTGGCCGGAAGTCACCACGTGGCCCCCGATGCCCGGGGCGTCTCCCGCGGGGCCAGGGACGTGAGGATCTTTCCCTCTCACGTTCCGCCACCTCCTTCGCTAGCATGACTGCTTCGCAGAAGGAGGTGACGGCGTCTCATTCCGTCTCGCTCCGGACCATGGATTGAACCAGGGCCGGGAGCGAGAGGTCGCCGCCGCCGATCGCTGCTTCGAGGGAGGCCTTTACCCTGGAGTGGAAAATAATATGCTAAGAAAAAAAGGATTGTTATAGTAAGTAGGTATAGTTGTACCTATAGAACTTACAAGTGGTGCGTAGACTTGCAGTGCGCAGCAGTTAGGATGTACCTATGGCTGATGAGAGTTCCTCCACACAACCAGTCAGCTGATGTTGCGTCGTCTCCAAATCCTACCAAAGCCTGTAACATTAAGTATCTAAGAACACACCCAGACGCCTCATCATTCTTCATCATTTCAGCCGAAAGACGTCCACTGCTGGACATAGGCCTCCCCGAAGTGTCGCTGACCGGTCCCGTGCGACTCGTATCCAACGAATTCCCGCAACCTTCACCAGGTCATCGGTCCACCTAGTGAGAGGTCTTCCAACGCATCGTCTTCCGTTTCGCGGTCGCCACTCCAGAAATTTTCAGCCCCATCGGCCATCCGTTCTGCGAGCAATGTGCCCTGACGCCTATAATACCCGAATTCATGTCCATCGCAATGTTAGGACCGGCCGTTTTCTGTAACTTACTTACGCTTATCTGTTGGTTAATGTGCCTTCTTCCGTAGCTATCGGTGTTTCTCTATACAAAGAATATCTTATCCGTGTCACCTAGCTGTTACTTGATTCATAGAAACATCAAAGAGCTTTTCTGGGACGTAATGCATCTAACCGTCCAGTAAGTAAAATGTCAAACAGACAGAGATAGCTCATCAAAATCAAAATCAAAATATTTTATTTCACATAGGCCTAGATGGGCTATTATAAAACGTCGAAAAAGGTGCACGGTTCGCGTTGGTCGTCCATGGAGAAGAACCGGCAAGAAACTCCATGGTTACTCTTTTCAAATCATTTGGTATTACAATATTATTTTGTTACAGCATTAGTAAATAAGTATGGGGGGACAGCGTAGGCCCGACAATAGGTCGTTGCTTAGGTACAATACAAAAAGCGTGAAACAGACTTAACAAAATTTAACAAGCATCTGGGACAAGCCTACAATGTTCACTCATTTACAAATAATAGGTAAAAAAAGAATCTAGCTAACATATCGAAACTGGCTAGTAAGTTATTGAAATTGGCGGTAAGCTTACCATGTGAGGGTACTGCCCCTTTACCGCGTCCAGTCCCCCGGCTACAGCCAAGATGGCGGTTAGGGTGTACCCGTAACAGTGTTGCTCATCATCCAAGTATCTCTGCACACCTCCGTACAGGTTACAGGGATACGGACCGTCTACGATGTATTCTAGACATTCTGGAAAAGGGAAATACTCATCTATAGTTGGTGCCAGTTAAGATCGCAAAAGCGGTCATTGACCCACCTACATTTATCATCATCTTCATTTTTTTTTTGTTCTTAACTTTGAAATCCAAAAATAAGTTTGTTCAATTCTTGAATCGTCATCTATCGTGCTCTTTAACATTTTTTCTAATGAAAAACGATACATGGTTCATTTGTTTTGTTTCGTAGGAAGAGATATTAGGGAAAGGGCAATGACCGCTATTACAATCTTAACTGGCACCAACTATATGCACCCCTTTTTTTTTTTTTTAGGGTGGGAAATCATCAAATGACTTCTCCCGCTCTGGGCGGAGCAGGAGGGAGTGTCACACTTTTACTGACTAAAACCCATCCATGTTCCTTCCTCGCCCTTTGTCTTCCGGGGCCACGGTATCTCTTTCGAATAGTCCCGCAGCCCCGGCAGGGCTATAATTATGCACCCCTGGAATTCGTTTTTCGAGACCTGTGATAAAATTATGCATTGTTTTAACTACATATGAGACCTCTAACTACCAAGTTTAGTTTTATGGTCGAGGGGTATAGGTACCTCTCGACCATAAAACACACTTCAAACTCATTTCTATAGTTAAGGCGAATATCTACCTCATCAGAAACATTTACGTAACTTCCCTAGCACCGCCGACATGAGCACCCAAGCCGCAGGACCTCATGTTTAGGGGCCCAAGTCTGCTATTTTTATAAAATTCGATATTCAAATCAAATCAAAAATGTTTATTTGTTAGAATATAGTACAAATACAATAATGGTTCCAGCATATTCTGCCATAATATGCCGTACAAATATTTTATACAAAAACAAAGCCAACGTCACTAACCCAGAATCAGAATATTTATTTATTAAAATAGGTGTTACAGAGTGTTTGAGATGGCGTATATAAATATTATCATAAATCTTAATTAAGTTAATTCCAACACGATCTCATTGTCATTTTGGCAAGGAGTCGCGATTGCGATTACTAGGCCTATGTACATAAAATACTCTATTTGGTTTCTGAGAAACCCACTTACGTCAAAGTAAATAAGAAATACGCGTAAAAAAATTTAAGTACTCCAGCAGGGCTATTACGTATCTTTCTGATATCCAGTGACTATCAAGCTTCGGTTGTACACCGAACTTTGATACATAATATTGGTATTACGTATCACACCGAGTGGATATCACTTTACGGTGACTAACAGGGTCATATATAATACGAAACTAACCTTTTGACCGTTGATGGACACTGAGCCCAGTTACTACACTACTACCACTACTACAGAGATACGTAATAGCCTTACTGCTCTATGTTATTGCCGGAAAAAGTAGACCACTACTTACTCAATAGTCTCATAAAAAGAGAATTAATAAATAAAAAATAATAAAAGCATTTATTTCAGGTCCGAGACCCATATTAATCAAAAATACAAACACATAAATAATTGATATAGCAGAATTACATTAGAATTTCATACGGAACAATTTTTAAAAAACAAAAATAAATAGACACAAATACAAACACATAAATAATTGAAATGTCAGAATTACATAAGAATTAAAAACATGATTAAATTAATAAGTCAAAAGTAAAAATAAATAAATGTCAAAATAATTTATCATATTATTAAAAGATTAAAAAATGTGGAATTACAAGAAGAAGAATTAAGGATTACGCCAAGAGGATCTGCGCTAGCGCCGTTCTCAACCAAACGACCAACCAACCACCATAAACCATTTTCTTTTTATTTTGTCCAATGCTGACGAATAAATACTTATTTTTACCGTCAGCATAGCCGAGCAAGGAAGATGGGATGTGTCGCAAACTCGCAACTTAGATTACCTAGTTTTATACCCCCACCCTAAACCTGTCATCATTTATCGTCTCAAGAAAGTTAAGATTAGGTATACACAAGACGGGCTGCGGGACTGTACGAAAGAGCTACCGTGGCCCCAGAACACAAAGGGCGATGAAGGAACATGGATGGGTTTTAGTCAGTAAAAGTCGGCCACTCCCTCCTGCTCCGCCCAGAGCGGGAGGAGTCATTTGATGATTTCACATCCGATAAAAAAAAGGTATACACAATACGACCGCTTAGAAAACGAGTATATGCGCTGATCTATCATTGTACCGGAAGTTCATACAAAGCGAGGCCAGCAGGCTTAGCCAAGTTGACAATCTACAATCGCTATCGCTAGTAGAATGACATCACCTCAACGTTAAATTACGTGATCAACACAAACGAATAGTTAATTCGTTAATTCGTATTACATCGTTCAAAATGATTGAATAGAATGTTTTCGTTTCTACAATGTTGATCGCTATACTCTTTGGTACTTACGCTCACCACAGACTAAAGTGTAGGTTTTTTCTACAGACATTAGAGAACTAGCGATCGACTCAGTCGTGTCAACTTGGCTACCAATTTAGCGCTTTCTACAATCGCTTACGCCAAGGCGTTTACGATTGTAGAAAGAGAATCGATATGAAACGTTTGTAACTTGGCTAAGCCTGCTGGTTATACAGGATTAGTTTAGCTTAATCTGTCGCCGCTTGTACTTACTGTCGTGGGCCTTTCTCCCAGTTTTGAAGTAATGAAGTCCAAATCGATCAACAAGGATGTTTCTGAAATAGAAACCATATTTTACACTGGATGGATAAAATAACGGCAGGTCTCGGGAGAAATCTGCTACTCCCGAATGATTTATGAAACAATGGTAAAACGACTGCACGACGAACTGCTGTCTTGTATGGATATGAGTGATGGGTGGCAGAATGTGGGGCCACAAAAGGGATGAAAGGTATTTGCATGTGACTGAAATGAAAATGCAATGGGGGTGGTGTACGTTACCCGTTTTTGTATATTATTGCGATAACTTGGAAATTATAAATATTTTCTTAAATCTAATTGGGGCACTGAGGGACATTAAGAGCTACTCGTGTATGTTTATTCTACAGAGAGGTTTTAGAGATATACGATTCTGCAAAACGTTACTCCAGCTGGAAATGCAATATCTCGAAAACCTGATGGGGCACACAATTTATTTTTGGGGGCACATTTTGGCACTACTATAAGCTACAAGGCCATGCACAATGTTTCTCTCTCCGATCATTCGTTTAGAATTTTCCTGCTGGAAATCGTTACCCCAGCAGGAATCGTTTTTTTCCGTTTTTTTCCAAAACGACAGAATTACAGCAGATAAGGCACTAATTAAACGTTCCACTCATATAACTCAAGGAGACACTTTCCTGCTGGGGTAACGTACACTGGGGGATGAGTGGTGTTACGTACATGGATAAAATAAGAAATGGGTACATCTGTACATAAGACGAAGTCTGAAAGTGGCGTCGGTAACTGAAAAGCTGTGTGGTAACCGATTGTCTTAGTATAAAGGGTGTAAAACACCTCTTAACGAAGCCGAAAGGCACTTATTCTCCTCATCATTGCGATATTTTTTTTGTTATACACCATACCTGGGAACCTTCTAGTTACGGAGATATTGGGGGTCAAAGTTGCAACTTTTTGACAACTTTTTTTTTAAAGTAAGTACAAGTTTCTAATGTTAGATTTTTACTTTAAACACCTCCACGACCCCCGTACTATTAAATCCATCCACCAGCACAATGTTTTGAGTGCGTAACATTGAGTTCTACCACAAAAAATTTTTTCACCCCAAAAAAAAGTCGTTTCCCAGCAATAATTTTTGCGTAAAGTTACTTAGTTTGATGTACAGAATGCTTGGTTGACGGCTTCGTGATGAGGTGGTTTACACCCTGTATATGGGGATGTGATGACGAAAATGTCATGAGGAAAGGTTTGAGTAAGACCCAAGAAACGATGTATGGACTGTGTGAAGCATGATATGGCAAGAAAGGAGGTGTCTGATGAGATGACGAGTACCTAATAGAGAAATAAATCCAAATAAACTGGGTTACGGACAGGGCAATGATGATGACAAGGCTCAAAAGCTTGACAACACATTTCAAGTCTCTTGGACCCTGGCTGGCTTTTACCTTGGCCAAAGGCTTAGCGTTGCCATACAGCGTGGCAACGCCGCCAGTATGTTGGGGACATTACCAGTTGACAGCGTTGAGAAGTTTTTTGACGCCATTTTTTTAGTTTTAGTTTAAGGCGAGTATAGAAGCTAAATTAGCATTTCTAACTGTGAAAAAACAGACAACAAACTTTGAAATACTGTTAGAATAAATTTCTAATCAGCTTGCACTACAAAGTGGTTGTTACGACAGTCACTGCGGGCCGAATAGTGCGAAATGAGTGGTTTTTTTTCGATTTACAAAAAATCTATTGATTGGACTAAAAAAATAAAACACTACCATGCTAATACGTTGCTTGTAGAATTATTAGCCAAAAAATCATAATGGTCGCATGTATTTGAGTATGGTTTTTACTCGTTAAATTATTTTTTTAGAGATAAGTTCGTGAGTTTTTTTATCAAGTAAAATTAGTTGCATTATGTTTTCGACACACTATCCTACTAGCATAATAGCAAATATCCTGAAGAATTTCATATATTTTTTTGGTTTTGTTTATTGCAGTGAATCATATGCTTTTTTGCATTATAAAACTCGCGATTAGCTCCTGTTGCCCTTCAGGACAGGACAATGATGATGACAAAGTTCAAAAGCTTGACAACACATTTCAATTTATTTTAGTCCCGTGACCCTAGGGCTGGCTTTTACCTTGGCCAAAGGCTTAGCGTTGCCATACAGCGTGGTAACGCCGCCAGTCTCTTGGGGACATTACCAGTTGACAGCGTTGAGAAGTTTTTTCACGCCATTTTTTTAGTTTTAGTTTATGGCGAGTATAGGAGTTAAATTAGCATTTCTAATTGTGGTGGTTCAAACTTTGAAATACTGTTAGAATAAAGTTCTAATCAGCTTGCACTACAAAGTGGTTGTTACGACAGTCACTGCGGGCCGAATAGTGCGAAATTAGTGGTTTTTTTTCGATTTACAAAAAATCTATTGATTGGACTAAAAAAATAAAACACTATCATGCCAATATGTTGCTTGTAGAATTATTAGCCAAAAATCAGAATGATCGCATGTATTTGAGTATGGTTTTTACTCGTTAAAATATTTTTTTAGAGTTAAGTTTGTGATTTTTTTATCGAGTAAAAAAAAGTTACTAGCATATATTATCCTGAAGAATATCACATATTTTTCTGGTTTTGTTTATTGCAGTGAATCATAAGCTTTTTTACATTATAAAACTCGCGTTTAGCTCCTGTAGTCCCCTTAAGTTAGTTAGTTTAGTTTATTTTAATAGATTTGTAAATAAAATAATGTAAATACTGAAACTACGAGCCAGTAATACCCGAAGGCTTCAAGACCAGTTATGTTGAAATCCCATGTAATAGGGGGCGAGCCTGTTGCCAAAATCTGGGCACAAATCCATGAATAAAAAACAACCAATTCATTAACAAAAAACACAGATAGTTCACGGAATATAATGACTTACCGTGTATCATTAACCTGCTCACAATCTGTACAGCAGACGATTGGAATCGAGCCTTTGAAAGAACATATCTGAAAAGTATAAAATATTAAGCAGTCGAACATACAATCATCCTTTCACGTTCCTATGCTGGGATAAGGAGTGGGTCGTAAAGGTTGAACCTCTTCTAGTAGCACGGAGTCGAAATGTTATATCGTTATGATAATTTTAATCGTATATTCGGATCTATCTGTCTCGCTCACTCGCACTCATCTGCCGACGTGTGCGAGAGAGACGGATAGATCCGAATATACGGACGAAACGTTAGGGAGTAGGGCCCATGTAACCACCGATTCGATTGGATCCTATCACAAAACTTCACCATCTGAACTCTTGTTGCGACTTTCTTTATCAGGAACTCCTTAGTAATTACCGGCCCCGAGGCTTGGATTTGTGTCCGGTTGATGGCAAAAATCTCGCCTACACGGTTCCCATCCGAAAAAAATAAAATACTTTAAACCATAGTTGTAACTGGTTTACTGGTGAAATGTGGGCACACTTAAGGTCTTTTGCCTAACGCTTCAAGTATTATAGGGTTGATGTTACCATGATTCGAAAAGTCCTTACCTGTGGAAGTTTTCTGCGTCTCTTCAAATACTGCACATACTGCATGCATTTGTGTATGTCTACGCATGTTCCCGTCAAGCCCTCATCCGACAGGCACTCGGAGCCTGGAAATTCAGAGATAGAGCGATTTAATAAATAAAAATATAAAACAATTATTTCAGACAAAAAAGTTCATAGACAAGACAAGATTGATTATAACAAAAATGTTCCGCAGCATAAACCTCGCGCACACCTTTAAACAACTGTCTGAGACCACCAATTGAGGGGCTCAGCACTTCAGCAGCACTATATCATCGGCATTATCTACTCAAATGATTGTGATCATGGGCGCCGGCAGCAGGGCGCAAATGGGTGCACTTGCAAAGGGAAAGAAAATATATAGAAAAGGTTTACATTTTTAAAATAATGTTACCATGTTATCTCAAACTTAAGTCAACCAATTTGGTGTCATCCTCTACTCTTTTTCTATGAACACAACACACACAAAGGTCGCTTACGCCTCTTTGTCTTCCATCGACAAGGGCCGTAGGAAAGTGGCCGAGTGTGCAATTTCTTGGGCAACTATAGAGAAACCAATCTATCCGAATGTCCTTTGAGTTCATAAGCTCTTCTATTTTTTTATAAATAGGCCGAATTATCCCTATTTCAATAATAAAAGACAAAAGAAAACTTAGGTTCGAAGTGAGTGCTACAATAGGCGAGACGACAAAAAAAATCTAATTAGTCCGTCACTTAGATTATCAAAAAATATTTGACCCGTGTTTTTTCTTTTGTTACGTAAACCAAAATTGACGAAGATACGACGCTTTTAAATTCTCAATACGTCACGCCATGGTATAATTTTTAGCTAGTTCTGACGTCACGAGCCCCGAATCCCGAGTTTTGATGCGTTTTATCTTTGTCAATATTCATTGATTTACAAAAACAAAAAGTACGTGTCCATTAATTTCCAATACTCTAACTGACGGACTAAACAGATTTGCAATTTTTTGATACTGTCGTCATGCCTATTCCGAAGCATTCAACTTCATAATGTCAGTAGCAATAAACATCTATTATACTTTTATTTGTTTTTCCTATATTTTCTCAACATAACCGTCTTTTACACTATTATTCAAAGTCATATGTTTTTGTTTAGATTTCGTTTTATTCTTATTACAATTTTCGGAAACATGAGTGTTATGAACATCGCCGGTAGCACTACAAATAGTGTGAATGAAAACTTTAGGATGAAAAGATTTTAGGAAGAATGATCATTCGAATTACAAATCATTAGGTAGAACTCTTTCGGGTAAAGAACTTTAGTGAGCCAATATGGACTCCCCATTCCATCATGTATACTTACTCATATTTGCTACTGTGACAGTGACAATAACAGTAAGAAGCTAGTAATCATTACAGCTAGTACTAATGTAACACATACAAATAAAATAAAATAAGAACACATTTTAATATTATTTTTCTTGTTATTTTGTAAATTGCCATGACCATGTATTCGAGAACACGGCAATTATACACATAGGAAGTAAAGTCGCACGACTCTGTTTAGTTTAAGCAGTGTTATAAGTATTAAATTTCATAGGAAAAATTCTGGGCTGTCACGTGACATTCTATTAGTAAGCGGCGGTTTACAACAGTGCGTCAACAGTTCGTGCTGTTGTAAACCGCCGGTGGAGACCGATGTGGAGGTATGTGTAGGGTTTGTTTACAACAGTCTGGTACACGCTTAATTAGCGTGACGATCGAGAAGTCAAAAAAACCGGCCAAGTGCGTGTTAGGCCACGCGCAGTATAGGGTTCCGTAGTAGCCCGTTTCACAATAAATAACGATTTATTCTAAAGATTTTGTTTATGGTACAAAATTATCCAACGACTATTACTGATAAACTAATAAAGTTATCTTAACCGCTATAATTTTCCTTTAAAGTTCATGAAATACACTATCATCTTGATTTTTTCCAGAGTTTTCAAGCCAGCAGTTTAGCTTTTAGAGGGGGGAACAAAAATTTGAATTTAAAAGTTTAATATTTCGTAAATAACGCATTAAATCGAAAAATAGTGTAAGCAACCCCTAAGTCATTTTAAAAGACCTATTCAACGATACCCCAAAGATGGGGTAGACAACAAAAAAAAATCATCTCCACTTCACATGTAGGGGAGCTACCCTAAACAAATATATTTTCAAAAATTTTATTTTACCACTTTGTCGGCGTAATTGAAATACACACCCCTAGAAAATTACAGCTTTCTAGCACCAACGGTCTCTTAGCTAAACCTCGGACAGACGGACATGACGAAACTATAAGAGTTCCTTGTCAGGACTACGGAACCCTACAAAATATGGCATTGACATAAGCAACCGAAAGAAATACGTACCCTTCAGCCAACTTAGGGGCCATCCTTTAATCACTTGAGGATTTTTAAGCCCCTCACGTCGTGAATTCTTAGGCTATTATACCTCTCTTCCCCCACCACAGCAAAACGAGATTTCATTTAATATTGGAAAGATCGCATAGTTTTGGAATCAGTTTTAATTAAAATAATTCTTTTTCGGATTATTCCGACAGACGGGTTTTTATCATTATTGGTAAAAACATTTTACGTCACACACATTAATTAATTATTCTTTTTTTTTTAAATACACGTGATTGTCACATTATCCCCCCCATGTTGTTTATTTCTGGGCCCCTCCCCCCTACTCAAACCTCACGTGATTAAGGGATGACCCCTTATTTGTGCAGGGGTAAAACACAGAACTAAACTAAATGTAAGTAGGTACCAAGTTTGACATATCGATGCATTTTTTTTCACAAGCAGCGCCATCTAGAACTGCACACTTAAAGTGGTCATACTGTACCATCACTACATAGTATAAAACAAAGTCGCTTTCTCTGTCCCTATATCCCTATGTATGCTTAAATCTTTAAAACTACGCAACGGATTTTGATGCGGTTTTTTTTTAATAGATAGAGTGATTCAAGAGGAAGGTTTTAGTATATAATTTGCGGGCGGGAGAAGCCGCGGGCATCAGCTAGTAGTTTTATAAAAAAAGATTTTTAAACTATTGTCACTTGTATATGAACAATAAAGCTTTTTTTTTAAAGCTTTTTATTAAGATTCGGTCAAATGCTTTCGAACAAATTACATGGCTGCAACAAATTACACAGGAATCGATAAATAATGTCCAGTGTCTGCAGCAGGCCCACAATCTACGCGTAGCTAGGTACAAACGCCAGTCTGGTACAACAAGCAACTACAATCTGTCAAATGTCCCTAATAGATTTTCGACTTTATCACTAAAGCATTAAGTTCAAGGTTGATTAAATAAATTTGACAGTTTCGGGCAGCTTGATGTGCTGTCTGTACTTACCTGTCAGTTTCACAGAATCTATAAATATACATTACACTTACACATAGGTACCAACAGCAAAAAAAACACCACGTACCTTCTGTCAACTCGTCGTCATCGGCGTCACATAAAACAACAGAAAACCCGACCAAACAGAATGTCACGATAAATAAATTACAATACATTTTATTATTTAACGACCAATTCCTCCAAACGTCTGGTTTTCGACCAGTTTTGTGCGGAACTAAAGCCTTAGCGAAGCTAATTCAGTCCTAGAGTATGGAAGTAACGCCGTTTTACACTAAATAATTGATCGATAACATTCGTAGTAGGTACTTAGGTAAGTACCTACTTAAATTATGTAAGTACCTACTTACGTTTTTTGTTGACAGTTAGAATTGCTGTACGCGCTTCATCGGGATGGCACTTATTCGGCACAAGAAAGCTAACCTGAAGAAAATACTAGGTACCTACCTGATGAAGGATGTCAAGTGGCTAGCTTTGGCCGAAAAACTCCGAGTATAAAGCAGACACGTCAGTCAGAACACCATTGACACAGTAGTAGGGTAGGTATAGCTGTAAAATAACTTACAGGATCACATCACTTGAAACGAATGAAACTTTGTGAAATCTTAATAATGCCTCGAGGTAAAACATTGAGAAGTAGGAAGATGGTTTGCGACCTGTACACCTGTATGTCAAAAGAAGTATTTCGTTACACAATTAACTCGTATACATGTGGTGTGACTGGTCTCATCTTTCGTGGCACGGATTGTATTGTACCTACTGCCCCAAAATACAGGGTGGAATGGACGGCGACGCTTACAACGCATTCGTGTGCGTCTGTTTCCCTTCCACTCTATAAATAGCATCATGATAACTTATAATTTTTTCTGTTCTTCACAGATTTCGTTTTAGACTTTTAGTCATTTGCATTTTTTACTTTTATTAAATTCTTGAGACCTTGTCGTTTGACGTTTCCAGAATTCATTTACACCTCTAGTTAGAACCATATCTGTTAATTTTAGAAAGGAATTTTCTTGTGTTTTTCTCCCAACCAGCAGCCTTCGGGTAATAAAATAGATCTGTAACTTTCATGGTCGATTTTTATTGATACCTTCCCGCTTGAAGATTAAAAGCCAGCTCTCGCAGGTAAGTCTATCCTAGGCATAGTTTTGTGTGTAGTCCTGGCGCCCGAATTTTCACTTTTACTTATTATTTTTATTTGGAGCACACCACACATTTATAATATCATACAAAACCCCTTTTTTCATTTTTTTATCATTACAATTGGCATGATAGCAATATGATGATAGAAGCATGATGAACCTCTTGGTCTAGGTGCCGCCGTGTCGCTGAAGTGCAGGTAAGTAGGTAAGTATCTACCTGCCTAGTACTATCTCCACCTGTGAAAGTTCGTATCATTAATAGCTAAACAGTAGGTGTAATTGACGTCAAACTAATTCTTGGAATTTACACTAAATGGCAAATATTTTTATGGAAAAAAAATACGGAAACTTTAAAGGTCATTGAACGATAATCATTGCAAATAGAAAACCTGTTTTAAAATTAATTAACTTGATACTTACCTTTTCGTCATCATAATATTATTCTGCACAGCAATTTCCGAACTATGTTGGAGTCGGCTTCCAGTCTAACCGAATGCAGCTGGATACCTGTATTTTACATGGAGCGACCGCCTATCTGACCTCCACAACCCCGTTAGTACCTACTGGGTAAGAATCTTTTTTTTTTCGGTTGGGAAATCATCAAATGACTCCTCCCGCTCTGAGCGAAGCAGGAGGGAGTGTCAGACTTTTACTGACTAAAACCCATCCATGTTCCTTCATCACCCTTTGTGTTCCCGGGGCCACGGTATCTTTTTCGAACAGTCCCGCAGCCCCGGCAGCCATCGGCCCTTGCGGACCCCTTCCTTTTGCTGACTCTCTTTGAGGCGCGCTTGGAACACGAACGCGCCGTCGCGGTCGGCTGGGTAAGTACCTTGCTTCCGCTGGTCGTCAGACTTTCGGGCCACTGACTCTTGACTACTTGTAACGACTGTCAAAGATCTATACAATGACAGCCGGGACCCGCGACCAACATACACAAAAACAGGCCCTTTACCATGGTGATAGGCAGTACAGTAATTACCTACCTGCTACTTAAAGTCACCTGTTACGTAAGATGCTCGTTTTGCTTCGCCCCGTTCATACATAAATTATACGCATGTTAGCTATAGGCCTTTTAAATTTACCTCCTTTAATAAGTTAATAAGCAAGTAGGTACCTAATGATTTTGTGACGCTTAAATAACAAACACTCACCATGTCACGATTATTTGCCGATGTTAAATCAACATTACGTCGTCTCGCTGTTTGTCAACGGCCAGGAATGACCTAGTAAAAAAACTGTTGTATTTATGTCAAGAACAGCTCTTCTCTTTCATGTTATCATCTGACGGCGAAGGACAACATTGAGAGGAAACTGGCAAGTCTTTCAGCTGCGAATTCGAAGACAAGGGACATCCACCAACCCGGACAGGCCTCGTGAATTAGATTACGGCTAGAGCATGCGAAACCGGGTTCCGCATGCCATAATTACGACCCACCATCTCAAGGAGCAGGTCTTTGTCTCAGCGGTGAGTTCTAGGCTGATTATTGGTTTTAAGAAGTACAAAATGTACCTACCTATTGCTTTTTCAAAAGTGCTAAAACTTATCATCAACTTTAACTGTCGCCTCGTTAATTTATTTGAATTAATAATAAAAAGCCGTAAAATTCAAGTCACTGGCTTTGCTAAAACTGGTTTACTTAATGGTGATAAATAAAGGATTATTACCAATTAATAGCTGAGCCACTCACGTAAATTCATAAATTATCATAAAATTGCGCTTCTTTTTTCCAATAGGTTAGACAGAGGTGTTAGGAATCGTTATAAATATTGTTCTGTTCACGGCTTACAAAATAGTTAAATGTATCTATTAGTTATTATACTTACTTTCTGTTTTCATCCTGGCAACACTGACTCGCTTGCCGCTCCGTCGCGCCCTACCACCGAGTAGTGGCGGGAACTTTTAAGCGCGGGCTCAACGGTCAGCGGCGTCGAGTCAGTCTTGCTGCGAAACCCGTGATAGGTAGACGAAAAATAAGTCATAGTCTACGAGTGAGTAAAATCCGAAATTGTAGTTTAAGTACTGTTTGAAAAGAATTAAGTGGTATAAGTGCTGTTTGGAAATAATTAAGGTATGTACACTGTTTTAATAAAAAGTAATTAATGTTTACAACTAATGATATTAGCGCTGTGATTATTATTTAATTTCAACAAAAATAAATGCCTGAGAATCAATTTGGACTTTCCTTTTATCTCAGAAGTGGGATAAGCGGGTTTCTGCTTCCATTGTTTTGTCTGCAAACTACTCGTTTATCCCTGCCCACAATTTTTTTTTTTTTACACGTTTGTTTTTTCTTTACTTTTCATTTCTTATAGATCCATAATTGATTCTCCATTTTTTTTTAATTTTGCTATTTAATAAGAAGACATTTACTTTGATGGTGCTGCAATGTTTCAAATTTTACAATAAAATTCCATGTTTCTTTTCTTAATAATTAGCATTGTGCCATAGGTTAGGCTTGACTAGGGCACTCCCTGGTAGCATAATCATTGGCAAGTGTTTTTCCTTTTAAATTACTGGTCTAGAATAGCCTATTACACCGGTTCTGCGTAATAATATTGTGTGATTGGATAATTATGGATCGATTTAGATCGGGGCACCGCGATGGTTTTTTTTTTTTTTCCTTTTGGGTGGCGTATTATGCCAGAGCTACCCTCTAGGAATGCGCCGTTGAGTGCACAATGATCATCGTCTAGTTCAATTTTGATGCCTAAAATATTTTTATTTCTCGTCTTACCCTTATTAGTAAACATCACAGCACCACACAGATTTTTGCTTTAGAAAGTATACCACCGTAATAATTTTGATTAAATGATATCATATTGATTTTACATAACTGAATAATGGCCAAGTTTATAAAACGCATTCTCATCCTTTCGACTCTTACTTAACAGAGTCACACGCTTCAATAGCCATTAAATAATTTCGAGTAAGTAGCGTACTTACGTGCAGTACATTATTTAACCATAATATTAAGCACTTCACGACCACGTTGCTATCATTTCATTACTACCTTAATCTTACCTTACCTTACCTTAATCTTACCTTACCTTAATCTTACCTTACCTTAATCTTACCTTACCTTAATCTTACCTTACCTTAATCTTACCTTACCTTAATCTTACCTTACCGTAATCTTACCTTACCGTAATCTTACCTTACCGTAATCTTACCTTACCGTAATCTTACCTTACCGTAATCTTACCTTACCGTAATCTTACCTTACCGTAATCTTACCTTACCGTAATCTTACCTTACCGTAATCTTACCTTACCGTAATCTTACCTTACCGTAATCTTACCTTACCGTAATCTTACCTTACCGTAATCTTACCTTACCGTAATCTTACCTTACCGTAATCTTACCTTACCGTAATCTTACCTTACTTTAATCTTACCTTACCTTAATCTTACCTTACCTTAATCTTACCTTACCTTACCTTAATCTTATCTTACCTTACCTTAATCTTACCTTACCTTAATCTAACTTTACATTCTTAGGGTAAGAACCCTAACATCATTCTATGGGCATGAATTAAGTTTCAGATTCATGGATAACGCTACATCAGACGCTGTATCGGAGGGTGAGCCTACTAACCCTAACCGCGATAATCCAAGCGGAGGAAGGCAGACTCCTGAGCGTGTCATGAGCGAGGGAGTGGAAGGGAGCCTACGAGAGAGGCAAGTCCACAAACGCTCGGAACAAGGCCAGAGCGAGGGAGTGGATGGGAGTCTTCAAGAAAGGCAAGTCCACAAGCGCTCTTATAACTTTAATTCACGAAGCCCGAGTAGGGAGGTGTCGCGACATCAAAACTCGGCAACTTTAACGATACTAAGTAGCCCATGTACAAAAGACGGTCGTCGGTATGAAGCCCTTCACTATAGACGACATAACTCTCAAAGATCTCGTCCACGACGTCGGATCTACAAAAGGTCGCGATGTGATCACAGTAGCTCATGCGAATTGTCATGTAGTTCTGAGGATGAAGTACGCGGAACGAGGAGACGTCGGCGTCGGTCATATTCGGATAGCGAAGACGATCTTAAGCATATAAGGAAGCGACGACGTCAGCGTTCTCGATCTCGTCGCTCGCGAGTCAAGAATGTGAACAGTAATCTTAAAGATATGCGTAGTGATGATAAAAACATTTTAAATAAGTTTTTAGATATACTCAGTAATGTTAAAGGGCCATCGACTTCTAAGCTTTCTTTGACAAACGTCCTACCAGAATTTGATCCAATATCAAAGGATCAAACTATAGTCACTTGGCTCACAAAGGTTGAGGAATGCGCCGAAATATACGGGTGGGATGAACGCGAAGTCATACATTTTGCTCTACCGAAATTGACGGGCATAGCTAAAACATGGTACCAGGGGCTAGATACAGTACTTTACAGTTGGAGTGAATGGAAAAGAAAGCTTATAGAGTCGTTTCCTTGTAGAGATGACTATGCAGAACTTTTAACAGAAATGCTGGCCAAACGCGTGCGTTATGGGGACTCACTAGAACACTATTATTATTCCAAAATTAATTTGATTAACAGATGTGGAATTAAAGGTAGGAAATCTGTTGATTGCCTACTTCATGGTATCGAGGACCGTGCTATTAGAGTGGGAGCACAAGCTGCCCAGTTTAAGGAGCCAGAAGATGTCCTTAAATATTTAAAGACCGTAAAACCAGGGCACAGTAGGGAAACTTCCGAAAAGGCAAAATCGGAACGGAAGGGTCAATCTAATACGAATAAATCCAAACCTTACGATTTCTCAAGTAAAATAAAATGCCACAATTGTAACGGAGACGGCCATAAAAGTTTCAAATGCGGTAAACCGCCTAATAAATGTGCATTTTGCGGTAGGGTAGGGCATTTAGACTTGTACTGTAGGACGAAACAAAATAATAATGTAAATGAAAAGAAACCAATTTCTGAAACTAAACAAGAAAAACAAGTTGCTTTATTAGACAATAGTGAAGAGACTAACGAAAAATATCTGATAGAAATTAAAGTAAATGGAAAATCATTAATGGCACATGTAGATTTAGGGAGTCAGTGTACGCTCGTTAAAAATTCTATAGCGAAAGAATTAGGTCTCGATTATGGTTTTGACAAATTACCGATTTTGCGAGGTATAGGTGGTTATCATGTACAACCACTAGGAGAGGCCCACGTTGACATTTTAGTACAAGGTATAGAAGAAAATGTTCAAATTCTTATTGTAGATGATTCAATTATAAAACACCCCGTGTTATTAGGGCACACTTTCACGGAGAAACCAAACATTACGATAACAAAAACTGCCAATCAGGTTGTTTTCGAGAAGCGTCCGAATACCAAAATTTTTCTAATGGCTTGCATGAATACAAATCTAAAACCTAACGAGTTAGTAGCGGTACCAGTTCAAAGTCTTACTAAATTTCAGGGTACAATATTTGTGAACGGTAACGTACGAGGACAGGTTAACAAAGAACACTACTTGATTCCTGGTGCGTATACACTTGAAAACGGTCTAGGGAAAGTTCTCGTTCACAATTTGTGCGGTAACGAACTTACATTGCAAAAGGGATCACTTATAACACGTGCTGTCCCTGTAACTCATAGTTTTGACGTGCTACCCGTGTCTTTTGATGACAGAATGGTAAAAGAATCAGTATATTGCGGAGAACAACTCTCTGCTGAACAAAAAAAAGAGTTACAGGAGCTTCTAGCTAAATATTCGGATTGTTTTTCTTCAGGCCTAAAAGATCTGGGTTTTACAACTGCGGGGGAGATGAAGATTGAACTTGAAGATTCCGACCCAGTGGTTTACAGACCCTACCGTTTGTCCTATGGTGAAAGAGCCCAAGTAAAAGAGATGGTTCAGGAAATGCTGGACACCGGAATTGTCAAGGAATCTTCATCGCCATACGCGAGCCCGATCGTACTGGTCAAAAAGAAAACGGGCGAAAAAAGATTGTGCGTCGATTACAGAGCATTGAATCGACGTACCAAGAAGGACCACTATCCCCTTCCTCTTATCGAGGATCAGTTAGATAGGCTTTCTGGTAACACTTTGTTTATTTCTTTAGACCTAGCATCTGGGTATTACCAGATACCTATTGAAAAAAAATCACAAGACAAGACTGCATTTGTGACCCCTGACGGCCAATTTGAATATACAAGGATGCCATTTGGCTTAGTTAATGCTCCGTCTGTGTTCCAAAGAACAATTAACAAAATTCTTTCAGACGCAAAAGCCAAATACGCACTTGTTTATATGGATGATGTCCTTATCCCCGCTCGTTCTTTTAAAGAGGGTATGTCCAGACTGGAGGAGGTTTTAATTCTCTTAAAAAAGGGAGGTCTTACCCTCAAACTGACTAAATGCAAGTTTTTCCTAGATTCTATAGACTTCCTGGGATTCCAAATAGGCGCGAGCGGAATTCAACCTGGCAGTAGGAAAACGGATGCAATATCCAAATTTCCGGTCCCCAAGACACAGCATGAGCTGCGCCAATTTCTCGGACTCGCTAGCTTTTTCAGGAGGTTTGTTCAGGGCTTTGCTATTGTTGCAGGACCACTCACGGACCTTCTTAGGAAAGATAGTGAGTGGACTTGGGGGCCACAGCAAGACGAATCATTCCAGCAAATCAAGTCAGTTCTGATTAAAAGACCCGTACTGGCATTGTATGATCCTCAGAAAGAGACCCAGGTTCATACCGATGCCAGCAAGCATGGCATAGCTGGAATCCTACTGCAAAAGGATGATGACAGCTTATTGAGACCAGTGTCTTATTTCAGTCGTAAGACAACTCCCGACGAACAAAAATATCACTCATTTGAGTTGGAGACACTCGCCGTAGTATCATCCCTAAATAGATTCAGAGTCTACCTCATTGGTATGCCTTTCAAAGTATTGACAGACTGTAATGCCCTGAGAACGACTTTAACTAAGAAAGATCTTATTCCCCGTATAGCTAGGTGGTGGGTACAACTCCAAGAATTCGATTGTGAAATCGAGTACCGCCCAGGCTCTCGCATGCAACACGTAGACGCCCTAAGTAGGAACCCTGTTGGGGATGCGGTTGAAGAACTCCATGTTTTGGACGTTCTAAACGTAGGCACTGAAGACTGGATAGCAACTGTTCAGTCAAGTGACAGCGAAGTAATTCGGATAAAAGAGATTTTAAACGACCCTAACGCTGTAAAAGTCGTGGAGGTTTTAAAGAATTATAAACTTAAAAACGGCAAGGTCTATCGTATCGTGGGGGAGGGGGACAGCGATATTCGGTGGTTAGTGCAAAAGGGTGTTCGATGGCAAATTGCAAAGATGAACCACGATGATGTAGGGCATTTTAGTTTTGAGAAGACACTGATTAGGATACAACAGTCTTATTGGTTCCCAAAAATGCGCAGATTTATAAAAAAGTATGTTAGGTCTTGCTTAGAATGCGCATATCATAAGGGGGTTTCAGGCAAGCAAGAGGGCGAATTACACCCAATACCAAAAGTTGTGATACCATTCCACACCATTCACGCAGACCACCTTGGACCATTCATTAAAAGTAAAAAGGGCAATTGCTATCTTTTAGTGATTATAGATGGTTTTACTAAATTTATCAACATTACACCCGTTCGAAATACAAAAAGTAGCACATCGATCAAGGTCTTTCAGGAACACATAAGTTATTTTGGTGCTCCTACTCGATTAATAACAGACCAGGGAACATCGTTCACAAGTAACAGCTTTCGTTCATTCACAAAATCTACCGGCATTAAGCATATTCTCAATGCAGTGGCTACGCCACGTGCTAACGGCCAAGTCGAAAGGTTCAATAGAACGATTTTAGACGCTTTGTCGGCCAAAACTCATGGCAAAAATGATAGAAGCTGGGACGAATACGTATCTGACATTCAAATAGGGCTAAATACCACTATTCATAAAACAACCGGCAAAAGTCCTTCTGAGCTCTTGTTTGGTTTCAAAATTAATAGTGGTTCCGAAAACGTACTTAGTGACATCATAGACGACACTAGGGACGCGTCTACCAATAATTTAGATTAAATTCGAGAACAAGCCAGTGCACGCATTATAGAACAACAACAAAAAGATAAAGCTAGATTCGACTCCAAAAGAAAAACCAAACATGATTATACAGTGGGCGATCTAGTAAGTGTAAAAAGAGAGGTTCCTAGCGACGGAAAATCAAAAAAACTAGTTAATAAATATCAGGGTCCTTACCGCGTAACTAAACTGCTACCTAATGACAGACTTGCAATCGAAGACACGCCATTGACCCGCAAGCCGGGCCGGCCCCTATACAACAATATTGTTGCAATAGATAAACTTAAACCTTGGTTAGTTTTCAATAAAAACTATGATTCCTCCGAAAATTCTGATGATGGCGTTATATCCCAAAATGATGGTCAGAAATCTGATAACGATTAAAAGTGTAATTTTGTGTCTCTTTTTGGCCTAATAATGTGTAATTTGTACCCAGTACTAGAGATATAGATGATAGAATAAAAGTTACTTATCTGTTAACCTTAGTTACACGCTTGGTCAAACATATTATAATAAAATAAAAAAAAAATAAAAAAAAAATGTGATGAGATATCTACATTCAACTTGCCTAAATTAAGATACCTAGTTAAGAAGGTTTAAGCTGTATAAACTAAGATAGGTGTTTAGTAGAAACTTATCATTCAATAGTTGTTTACTTAAAAACTGTCTATGTCTATCTGTAATGTACCTGCGACTATATTATTATGTGTGATAAAATAATGAATAACTCAATTATTTACAATTGTTTACTGTTGTACAAGGTGACTATATCGGTTATGCTTCAGCTATTTTGTTCTATTAAATCAACGTATTTATTTAATTGAATTAATGAGATAGTTAACTTATTAGTGACTTAAAGCGAAGGGACTCGCTAAAACTGCAGGATGACCGAGCTGTTAGGAATCGTTATAAATATTGTTCTGTTCACGGCTTACAAAATAGTTAAATGTATCTATTAGTTATTATACTTACTTTCTGTTTTCATCCTGGCAACACTGACTCGCTTGCCGCTCCGTCGCGCCCTACCACCGAGTAGTGGCGGGAACTTTTAAGCGCGGGCTCAACGGTCAGCGGCGTCGAGTCAGTCTTGCTGCGAAACCCGTGATAGGTAGACGAAAAATAAGTCATAGTCTACGAGTGAGTAAAATCCGAAATTGTAGTTTAAGTACTGTTTGAAAAGAATTAAGTGGTATAAGTGCTGTTTGGAAATAATTAAGGTATGTACACTGTTTTAATAAAAAGTAATTAATGTTTACAACTAATGATATTAGCGCTGTGATTATTATTTAATTTCAACAAAAATAAATGCCTGAGAATCAATTTGGACTTTCCTTTTAGAGGTGTGAAGTGTGCCACCCACATTTCGTCAAATAAGTATGTTCAAATCCCATGTAATAGGGGGCTCATCTATTGTCATTAGCTGGCCACAAATCGAGACTGGCTGCCACCAAAAAAATCCTAAAAATAAAACCCGAACCTATGCTTAGCAGTAGCCAGTAGTGCTTGCTACAAAACGAACCAGATGAAACACACAGACACCACTACCCCCAAACTACCTTAAACCTAAGCTTAATGAAATAATGTGTGTGCGACTTGTATTTCAATCAAGTGTTGATGTAAAGTTAATAAAACATAACGTAGCCTGACTCATTTTGCTAGAAATCAAAAACATCCACTTTTTTTTAAACTGGCAACAGGATTGCCGAGATCATTGTCAATGTCAACTGTCAGAATGACAATGACATAAACAAATTGATAAAATGACGTGGAGACGAGGTTATAAATTGTAGAAAAATATATATGTTTTAAAAGAAACAGACGCGAGAAGATAGTTTAAAATAATAGTAAATAGCTAAGAAGCACAAAATGATCGAGATCACAGATACTCAGAGTAAGTATTTACATTTTTATGTCATGGTTCCTAGTTTTGCAACTTTTACGGTGACTGATCCACAAAAAATGTATTTATTTCCACCAATTCTCTTCTGAAAATATATTTGTGATTGTTATCTACATCTGTAGAATGTTCCCTCTGAATTCAGATTGTAGTTACAGTGGTAAATTATAAAACATCGTGAAAATCTGCTCTCAAAATGCCTCGGTTTTCAAAGCCATAATAATATTTTAGAGAGAAAGAAAGGACATGTAAGTACTGTACCTTATTCTGTTCGGTGGCAAAGACTCCTCTGACATAATAGCTTACTCAGTGTTCAGGCAGTGGTTTATTCCTGTATCAGTGTAAAAATAAATTCGAGTTTTTACCCACTCAATAGTCTCTATCATTATTGATACAACCATTTAAATATATTTATGAGAAGACAGAGATTAATTTAGCATTCATCGCTAATTTGCTGAACTAATTAGATAGTAACTACTTATTTACATGTTAAGCCTGTTCAAATTTCAAATGATGAAATTGATCAATTTACCTGTTTACAATATTCAGCATCAGGGATAACTCTACTGAACCACCTTTTTCGACGTTTTTCATGTGCCCATCTAGGCCTGAAATAAAATATTTTGATTTTGATTTTGAACTTATGAAACTATCTATACAAAATAATTTTTAATTTGAAAATAACAGCAAGAAATTAATTTAAAATTCTATCTGTCCGTCTGTTATTCTGGCTATCTCGGAAATGGCTGGACCGATTTTGATGATACTTTCTCTGGCAGATAGCTGATGTTATTAGGCAGTAACTTAGCATACTTTTATTTTAGAAAAAGGATTAGGCTTCCATGCTCCAAATTAAAAGCCATGAAATTGTTAACAAAATCGAATTCAAATAGGTGCCCCTATTTGAATTCGATTTTGTTAACCACCAGCTAGTTTCACATAATGTTGGTAGTATCTTATGGAGAAGGAGCGGCAAGACACTCCATAGTCCTTTTACATAATCGAGTATAAAAAAAAATCGGGTCACAGTGTTAATACTAAAAAGATACATTTAAAATTAAAAGTATTTTTCCCCCATTTTTCCTTATACCTATTAATCTTGATGGTATGATATTGGTCTTGATGGTATTGATAAATTTATAATCCTTAATTATTAATGATATTTAAGAATGATGCATATTTTATCTTCTCAATGTAGCTAATTATCAGCGGTAGCACTTTAGATACCTATTTCCAAGCAACATATTTATGTTGTAATAAAAAAAAGGAGAACGAAATTAATTAAATTATTAAATACACTAACTTAGCATAGTTTATGCACCGGACTCCGCCAAAGCAGAGACGTGCGGAGAAGAGAGGAGACATGCGCAAAACGACATATAACATTAGTTGATATCTACATCCTTTTTTGATTGGTTGAATTTGGCACCACTCCACTATGCTCGACACCGCTTTGGTGTAATCCGGGCCTAAGAGGAACGCGACATATTCTTCACTCAAAACAAAAAAGGTGTAGGTAATCCATCATAGAAATAAATTTAATAATGCAAGATTCTGCAACTATATTTACACTTGTCTGTCACAAGAATAGCTCATACCCGATAGGAATAGGGAAGATGGCACACCAATCCATTGACATACTTTTTAAGAGCTGTCAAAACGCGGTTCTCTCATAGATTTTGTATGGTAATAGCACGCTGTGACGTCACTATTTTGTCAACTCAATGACTCAACTATTTATGGATTTCAAAGCAACTAAAAATCATGTTTGGCAATTAATTGAAAATAAATCAGGTTTTCTGGCCCAATATAAGTTTTTTTTTTTTAGATTTTTGTCTTGGAATTATTGTTTAATTGTGTCATCTACCCAATAGGCGAGACGACAAAAAAAATCTAATTAGTCCGTCACTTAGATTATCAAAAAATATTTGACCCGTGTTTTTTCTTTTGTTACGTAAACCAAAATTGGCGAAGATACGACGCTTTTAAAATTCTCAATACGTCACGCCATGGTATAATTTTTAGCTAGTTCTGACGTCACGAGCCCCCACTCCCGAGTTTTGATGCGTTTTATCTTTGTCAATATTCATTGATTTACAAAAACAAAAAATACGTGTCCATTAATTTCCAATACTCTAACTGACGGACTAAATAGATTTGCAATTTTTTTGATACTGTCGTCATGCCATTATAAGCCAGCATGTTTCCCAAGATATCATCATCTGTGTACACGTCACCCAACTAAGTAGGGGTCGGCTTCCAGCTGGAAACTAGTATTCACATATCCACAGATATACCTGCTGTAGTTAGACATAAAAACTAGTGGACTATCTCATATTTCACTTCACACATTACTTTGTAACCGGAATGTCTTCTAAAATGTTTTATTTATGTAATTTTCAGAAATAGGCGTTGGCCTCGCCGGGTTCGGCATGACATTCCTCTTTCTAGGAGTGCTGCTGTTATTTGATAAGGGGTTACTAGCTATTGGAAATGTGAGTATTCATTTAGTACTATGATTATTGTTTAAAAATGATGAATGAGTTTGTTGCTCTAGTGGTTCCACGTACTGAGCATTCTCAGCTCAGTGAAGCAATTTTTGGATATTTCCATCAGGAGTTTCTCACAGTTGATGGCGATATGCACGCCCCTATTACATGGGACTTACACAACTGGCGAAATGTAGACAAGATGTATGCCTACAGCTCTGCTTGGCCCTTCTGGGAAAGCAGGCGCCCATCACAGTAATAGAGCGGGAAATTCCTTATTTAAAAAAAAAAAGTAAAACAAAAACTACCAGTATGTAAATCAAAAAGAATTGAAATGATATCTAATAAATATATGAGCGGCCACGCCGGCCACAGTCAGTATTAAATAAATAAATAAAATAAAAAATTAAAGCTTTTTATTTCAGACAATAATCCATAATGTGTGCGACTTAAAACTATGTTACATTGAAATACTAAAAATCATTTTAAAAAGTAAATAATTACATTAAACATAATTAAAAATATATTTAAATTAAAAATTACATTAAATAATAAAAAAGATAACATTTATAAATTAAAAATTACAAAAAAAAAATTGATGGATGTCAAATGGCTTCAAATTCCTGGTTCTTGGACATGTCTCCGCAATTTTCCTTTACCCTTTTTGAGTGCAGAGGTAATGACATTAATTACACAAAGTAACATTTTTTATTATATTAATATAACATGCAGCCAAAATGACCGATCCGCTGCCACTGACGACACCGTGGAAGTGCGAAGTTTTGTAACAACGAAATTTAAAATCTAGATGTTGCCCACAACTTAGTTCACGTGGAAATTTTGATGGGTGTGAGAAAAAAAAGTATTGTGTTAAAACTTGTACAAAAAAAAGTATTGTGTTAAAACTAAAAAAAAAGTATTGTGTTAAAACTTGTAAAGAAAAAGTATTGTGTTAAAACTTGTGTTGTGTTCAAAAAAAGTAGTGCTATTACAGACTACAATCTATCTCTGTGCCAAATTTACTCCAGATCCGTTCAGCCATTCTTGCGTGATTGATTAACAAACATCCATCCAAACTTTCAGATTGTCGTGCAAGCAGAGAAAGCAAGAGGAGAAAAAAGATATTTTAAATATGCTGTACTTACTTTTGACAACACTCCTTATCTCCAGATCCTGTTCATCAGCGGGCTAGCCTGCGTCATCGGTCTCCAGCGGACGTTTTTCTTCTTCTTCCAGCGGCATAAAATCAAGGCCTCGGTGGCCTTCTTCGGAGGCATCTCCATCGTGCTGCTGGGATGGCCCATGATTGGCATGATCGCTGAGATCTACGGGTTCTTGCTGTTGTTCCGGTGAGTTTGATTATTTATTTATGTGGGAGCGTTCTGCTGGGAAAAGCCGTTTTCCGAAATGACTGTGTAGCGGCACTACAAAAAAGTACTACAGCTACATTGGACGAAAAGTACTTCAGCGCCACCTATGACAAATATGATGAACTAACTGCGAAACACGTCAGAATTCCTACATCGCGCAAGCAACATTATCCGCGACATAAGACTACATACTAGAACCCGACTACAACTGTCGGGCAGTGGCCCACCAGACACAACACCCGTCTGGTCGGAGGATCCTCCCTTCTCTATGGGGGATGAAGAGCTGCACACCCTGTTCTTCATACCTCCAAAACTGAAAGTAAAATAAATTAGGATAAAAAAATGTCTTTTCTTACTACTACAAAATAGAAAATCATTTTGTATGTCTGTGGTCGAGCCGCCATATTACCAGCTGAACTAGTTTCGATGAAATCAGGCACACAGGTAGACCATGAGTTTGGACATAGACAAACGGTTTTGTGGGGCGTAGTTCTTAAATTAAGACTTTTATAGACTTTCCTATAATAAATAAATAAATAAAAAATATAAATAATAATAATTTTTTGTTTATATTTTTTATTTGTAATAAATATATACAAAATATAATATAACTAGCTGATGCCCGCGGCTTCGCCCAGCCGCAAATTATACACTAAAACCTTCCTCTTGAATCACTCTATCTATTAAAAAAACCCGCATCAAAATCGGTTGCGTAGTTTTAAAGATCTAAGCATACATAGGGACAGACGTGGCGGGCGACTTTGTTTTATAATATTTAGTGAAGTGATAATAGATACCTTTATCACGGTAGTGCGTTCCTTTGGGATAATGTCCGACCTCCTCGCTGACGAAGCCAGGCTTGCAAGATAGCATTAAAACCGTTGCTCAATTTGGATCAATTGATTTCAATCAATCAGTTTGACCTTGGTTTAAGAACTTGTGTATTTAAACATGATTCGCAAGTGTGGTCCTAATATTCCAGAAAATGCACTCATCTCAAAACCTATAACTATACAGGGTGTAAACCACCTCATCACGAAGCCGCCAACCAAGCATTCTGTACATCGAACTAAGTAACTTTACGCGAAAATTATTGCTGGGAAACGACTTTTTTTTTGGGGTGAAGAATCATGTTTTGTGGTAGAACTTAATGTAACGCACTCAAAACATTGTGCTGATTGAATAGTACGGGGGTCGTGGAGGTGTTTAAAGTAAAAATCTTACAATAAAAACTTGTATTTAAAAAAAAACTTATCAAAAAGTTGGAACTTTGACCCTCCATATCTCCGTAACTGGAAGGTTCCCAGGTATGGTGTAGAACAAAAAAATGATCGCAATGACGAGGAGAACAAGTGCCTTTCGGCTTCGTTAAAAGGTGTTTTACACCCTTTGTTAATGTAATATTTTATATTCACAGAGGGTTCCTGCCGGCAGCTGTGAACTTCCTAAGAATGGTGCCAGTACTAGGATCCCTGCTTAGTCTACCAATCATAAGAGGGGTGAGTTTATACTTAAACCAACAAACATATCAGTAAAGTAATGCCAGCAGGGCTATTAAGTATCTTTCTGATATCCAAGACTATCAAGCTTCGGTTGTACACCGAACTTTGATGACAACCGTGAATGTCATAATATTGGTATTACGTATCACACTGAGTGGATATCACTTTACGGTGACTAACAGGGTCATACATAATACGAAACTAACCTTTTGACCGTTAATTGTTGGACACTGAGCCCAGTTACTATCATTTCGAGATGTCAACAGAGATACGTTATAGCCCTACTGAAGCATTTCAGATTCGTTGTCTGCCTTCCCAGAGGGTTTATGTGCTTGAATTATTATTATTATTTATTATCAGCCATTTGTGTACCACTGCTGGGCAAAGGCCTCAACCTTCCCTCCTTTCAATAGGCGAGACGACAGAAAAAATCTAATTAGTCCGTCAGTTAGATTATCAAAAAATATTTGACCCGTGTTTTTTCTTTTGTTACGTAAACCAAAATTGACGAAGATACGACGCTTTTAAAATTCTCAATACGTCACGCCTAGGTATAATTTTTAGCTAGTTCTGACGTCACGAGCCCCTACTTCCGAGTTTAGATGCGTTTTATCTTTTGTCAGTATTAATTGATTTACAAAAACAAAAAATACGTGTCCATTAATTTCCAATACTCTAACTGACGGACTAAATAGATTTGCATTTTTTTTAATACTGTTGTCATGCCTATTATCTGCCTAGCCTTGTCCCAACTATGTTGAGGTCGGCTTCCAGTTTAACCAGATGCAGCTGAATACCAGTATTTCACATGGAGCGACTGCCTATCTGACCTCCACAACCCAGTTAGTACTGGGTAATACGATACCCCTTGGTAAGACTGGTTGGTGGAAATAATTCAATCGAATTCGAAAAAAATCGAACTAAACTATTTTTCACCACGCGGGTGCTGGTTCTGATAAATTCTCAAAATTTCGGCGGAGAGCAAAGGGAGGTTCACAAAGTAGGAGGCCTGGAGAAATGTTTCAGTTTTCATGCAAATTGATTGTACATACCAACGTAACGCCTTCAGCGGGACTCCCACAATCTGGTACGACCTCGGGATGGCGGGTCGCAATTTTCCGTGGTCCAGGTATCACCAACTCACACAAGCACAATGTTGTACAAGGTCTATTCCCTATTCTTATAAGGGTGCGCGCGCGCAATTAGAGATATTTCGCGAATAATTGTGAAGGGAAGAAAGTGCGTCTATCGTCCTTCAGGTGTGGCGTAGAACTGATGCAGCGGCCCGTTCAAGGACACGTTGAGGTCGCGCGCGCAGCGTTTCAGTTGCGGTCGCAGCGCGTCACGCGTACATTGATACACACATATCAATTTACACAAAAAAAAGAACCATCCCCCCGGCCTTCAGGAGTTTGAAGAAGTCCTGAACCAAAGAGTCAGGGAGAGCTATAGCGAAGCGAGAGCGGGAAGTACATCCAGTTAGCTTAAATGGATGACTTTTATAAGAAAACGAGAAAAATAATGCTTAAACTAAGGTATATAGCTAAGGGGAGCCTAGATGGCTTATGTAATAACTATTTATTAAACTATTATTGAGAGGGTAAAACGCAGAGTTTTACCACAGGTCGAACATAGGTGCCATTTCGTGTGCGTACAGTAGCGACTCTGACTACTCCATCTGAGGAAGGTTTGACGTCATCGATAACACCTATGGGCCATTGTAAAGGCGGCGAGTTTTCAGTTTTTATAAGAACTATAGTACCTTTGGTTACCGGATTAGACTTGGTATTCCACTTAACGCGAGATTGTAAAGTGTTTAGATACTCACGCCTCCACCGATTCCAATATCTCTGAACTATGGCATCGAGTAAGCTTTTGTTGCGGATCAAATCTACAGAATCTAAGCGCGGGTCGGAATGAAATGAATCCAGCGGACCAAAGGTCAAAAAATGCGCGGGTGTTAGAGCTTCGGGCTCTGCGGGGTCTGAACTAAGCACGGTTAGCGGTCTAGAATTGATCATGGCCTCAACCTGTGTGAGGACAGTAAGTAGCTCCTCGTAGGTGAGGAGAACGTCACCTATAGTGCGGCGGAGATGATTTTTTACGACGCGGATTTTACTTTCCCAGCAACCACCGAAGTGGCTAGCGGTAGGCGGATTCAGATGCCAGGTTATACCTTGATATAGCGTTTCCTGTTCAAAGGAATCACGGAAGGCTCTAGACTTAAGAAATCCATTTAACTCATCGAGCTGAGCTTTCGCTCCAATAAAATTAGTTCCATTATCGGAAAATAACGAAACAATTTTGCCACGACGGGATATGAAGCGTCGTAAGGCGCGAATATAGGACATCGAATCCAATCCGACTGCAACCTCGATATGGCAGGCTCGAGTAACAAAGCAGGTAAAAAGGCATATGTACGCCTTTTCCTTACGAGCACCACGATACCTACTTATTAAACAATTAATTGGACCCGCATAATCCACTCCGCAATTTAAAAAAGGCTTAGCTTCATTGACACGAGGTGCGGGAAGAGCTGCCATAAAAGGTGTTTCTGTGTGGGGATTAGTCTTGAAGCAGCGGTTACACAAGCGGAAGCGTTGTTTCACCGTGCTGCGTCCAGCGATAATCCAAAACTTTTGTCGTAACAGCGAAATTAATAGTTGTGGACCAGCGTGTAGGTATTTTCGGTGGTAGTAATCAATTATCAAATTTACAATATGATTCGTTTTGGGAAGCAAAATTGGATGCTTGCTATCAAACTCCAGCGAAGATTTTTCTAAGCGGCCACCAACGCGAAGAATGTCGTTTTCCAGGAAAGGAGAAAGCGGGAGAAGCGACTTGGAGACCTTGTGGCTTTTAGAAAGCGCGTTGATGTCGCTTGCGAAATATTGTTGTTGGAGTGCCTTTATAACGGCAGTCTCCGCAAAATCCAGATGTGAAAGTATCATCCTATTGGAACGTGGGAGCTTTCCTAAAAAACGGTAGATGTATACTACAATGCGAAGAAATTTAGACCAAGAAGATACGCGTTTGGATATTGCGCAGAGAAAAGGTTCAGGCACATCAGTAGTGATAAAAACATTTGATTGTTTTTTGAGCTCTAAAAGCTTTTCGTCCTGCGTGGGGTCAAAGGTGAATCGGCTAATTGGCCAAGTGTGCACTGGATCACGAGCCCACGTGGGGCCGTGGAGCCATAGTGGATGGTCTAACAATTGAGCGGGAGTAAGCCCACGACTTATGCAGTCGCTGGGGTTCTGCGCGCTTTCACAATGATAAAAGTGTTTAGAACTAAGATTGTCCTGTATTTGAGCGATGCGGTTCGCAACGAAAGTATCGAAGCGATGTGGTGACGAATGAACCCAGTGGAGGGCCACCGTCGAATCAGTAAAAGCAAATATTTCGTCTATGTGACAGCGGGAAGAAATGATATCGATTACAAATCGAAACAGTTTCGATAACAATAAAACAGCGGAAAGCTCCAGGCGAGCTAATGTTATATTACGCAGGGGAGCTACCTTGCTTTTGGCGCCAATCAAGTTGACCTCGTTTGGTCCAGAGGCGGGATGTACACAGAGGTACACGGCAGCGCCCATCGCTTTTTCGGATGCGTCCGCGAACCCAATCAGAATAACGCGGGCTTCGGGCACAACGCCGAGAAAGCGAGGTATTTTAAAGTTTTGTAAAGCGGGAAGCTCAGTGAGGAAACGATTCCACGCCATGCAGATGTCACGTGGTGGTGTATCATCCCAATCGATTTTCGGTGTCGCGGCCCAAAGAGCTTTTATCAAAAGTTTTGCGTGTAAAATTACGGGGGCACAAAAGCCATTGATATCCCATAACCTAGCGATCGTGGAAAGCATGAGTCGCTTAGTACATTTAGACTGCGGGTTAAATTTAATAGCGATCGAAAACTCATCTTCAGTCGGAGACCAAATTAGGCCTAACAACTTCAGGTTGTCCTCTTTGTCAAATTCAATATTTGAAGACAAGCGGTTGTTTAGTGGAATCGATTTCAACACCTCCGACGAGTTGCTCACGAATTTGACTAAGTCGAAGTTGCCACGTTTGAATAGCTCAATCAAGTCTAGGGCGAGTTGAGTCCCCTCTTCGGAGGAGCCCACGGACACACCCAAATCGTCCATATACAAATTATTACTAGCGATTTCCGAAGCGAGTGGTAAATCAGTTTCATCTTGAGCTAATTGCTTTACTGTTCTCATGGCAAGGTACGGCGAGCAACGTAAACCAAAACAAACGCGGTTAAAATGATACAATTGTGCGTTTGTGTCTTCGTCAAATTTATAAAGAATGTTTAAAAAACGGCGGTCTTCTTCTCTAATTCCGATGGCTAAAAACATTTGTTTAATGTCGGCGGTCAGAGCAACAGGAAATAGTCGAAACTTTAAAATAATCGCGGTTAAATTAGCTTGTAAATTCGCGCCAGAATGTAAACAATCATTTAATGATATATTAGAATCGACGCACTTCTGAGACGCGTTCAAAACAATTCGAACCGGTTTGTCCGGTCGCGTAACTGCATGATGCGGTATGACGTAATAGTCCTTATCAGTTGTCGAAGCGGGAGCGGGCGAAATGATGTTACGTTCGAGATAGTCTCTCATCACGTTATCATATTCAATTTTTAAAGCGGTATCTGTTTGAAACCGACGTTCTAGACTAGTATAGCGGCGAGAGGCGATAGTTAAAGAATCGCCTAGCAACGAAGTTGGTTGCGAAAAGGGCAAAGCGGTGACGTAACGTCCGGATTCATTGTCGCGGTGTGAGTTCGACACATAAAAATCCTCACATTCTTGTTCGGGTTTAGAGATATGAGTTTTATTAGGTATTGACTCGAGTTGCAAAAAGTTTGCAACTAAAGTTTCAATCGATTCCTCACTAGAAGAAAAAAATGTCTGGCTAATCGGTGGGCTATTATTGTGACAAGGTAATGAGGCGATCGACCCGAAAACTAAATAACCGAAGGCGGATTCCAGTACATCCGGTTTTCCAGGTGGTCCCAATAATCTTCCAGGTCGCAAGATCTCCATGAAAGTATCGGCGCCTAACAAAAGGTCTAAGTCGGCGGGAGTCTGGAAGTTAGGATCGGCGAGCTGTAGATTGTTTATGTAGGTCAAAGACGAAATGTCAAACTGACAGCTAGGCAAATTACTTGAAATCGTTTTGAGAACTAGCGGTTGAATCGGCAAGCTAAAGGTTTTATCATATTTTGAATGTAAAGTAATGTTAGCGATGCCGGAAATAGCCTGAGTGCAGTTGCCTAATCCGTTCACTGACTTGTCTGAACAATCATTAAAGATGCGAATACCTAATCGTTTACAAGCGCGGCGGGTTATAAAATGGTTTTGAGAACCATTATCGATCAAAATTCTAACTTGAGCAATCGATCCGTCCCTGCACTTGACGTCAGCGAGGGCGGTGCCTAACAAAACGTTATTTGTACTTCTCGGGTTATTATTGCTGGCGCTCATGCTGCAAAGGGCTACTGCGTTGTCTACTTGGTTATTAGAAACCGAGTTCGCAGACGAGCTGGTAGACGCGTTATGTATCGGATCCGTAGGTCCTGCACTACTCGATGCGTTATCGCCTGAGGTCAATGACTCATTCGACTGCGGGAAGTGCAATAAAGAGTGGTGGAATTTCGAACCACACTGTTTACATGTCGACTTCGACCCACAAGAACGTGTGTGATGTTGTAAACTCAAGCAATTTACGCATGCGCGAAGTTTTTTAATATAATTAAAACGTTCGCGAGGAGGGAGCGATTTGAATTTCGGACATGAATAAAGTCGATCATGGTCCGACTTTTCACACAATTGACAAGTAGCTTTGTTATTGTTTACTACAAAAGAGCGCGCGGTGTTTTTATTCGACGAGCTACTTGACGCGTTTTTATTATTTTTTGCAGACGAGGTATTTGCGTTGGTGTTGTTATCACCTGTCCGATTTAAAACTTTTATACGGTCACGGACAAAAGAAATTAAGCTATCGAGTGTAGGTATATCTTTACCTCGGTTCTCCATCTCGAACAGCTGCGTGGTTTCTTTGTCTAAGCGCTGAGACAAAGCGTGTGTTATTATGAACTCACACAAGTTAGGTAATTTTAAATTATTTAATGCGAGATACGAGTTCGAAAATTGATCGATTAAAGTCTCTAAATTATCAGCGGTAGCGGTAAGAACAGGTTTTAGTAAAAACATCTGATCTAGATAAGTCACAGCTAAGTTTCTTTTATCTTGATACCTATCTATGAGTGCGGAATAGATCGTACGGTAGTTTTCCGCAGACGGAATGAATCCAGCGTAAACGGATTTCGCTTTACCAGTAAGTTTACTGGCTAGATAAAACATGCGTTCTGTGTCATTAAGCGACGTGTTTAAATGCACAGCGCTTTGAAATGTAGCATAAAAAAGCGGCCAATCTTTAGAACTACCATCAAACTCGGGAATTTCAATGCGAGCTAACTTTACGTTAGGTGACGAGCTATCGTTGTTTACATTATGTTTCGTCATACTCGAGCTCGACTTAGGTTCTAACTGAGAATGTTTACGTTTGACGCGACAGTATAAATCCTCAAATGCAAGCCATTTATTGAAGTCAGGTTCGGATTCTTGATCAATTTTCAACGAAAGCGCACCAATGTCAGTTATGCATTGTTGAAAATTACTGCGAACCTCATCTATGGTCACAATTGAACAAAGAAAGCTGTCCAATGCACTAGGATCGTTCAAATTACGCGAAAGATCGTATGCATATTGCATACGTTCGAAAAATAACTGTCGTTGGCATTCTAATATTTTTAACTTCTGTTCATTAGACGACATTATTACTTAGTAGCGGGCGGATAGATATCAAAACAATGTGGGTAGGTAGTTTAGAGATAGCGAAATGCGATGAAATGCGATGCGAAAACAATAAAATACGCGATGAAAAGTAAATATATATTTTTTAAAGCGGTAACCAAAGGAGTTCTTCTTAATATCTTTGGTATTCAAATGAGAAATACGACGCGCGACACACACACAAAATGGCTGCCTACCTTCGTAATATATAAAAAAAATATGCGGATTTTGATGCGGATTGGTAAAACTAAGATAATAAAAGATAAAAATTATGAAAATTATCAAAATCCGGCTCGAAGGACCATAAAATGGTGGAAATAATTCAATCGAATTCGAAAAAAATCGAACTAAACTATTTTTCACCACGCGGGTGCTGGTTCTGATAAATTCTCAAAATTTCGGCGGAGAGCAAAGGGAGGTTCACAAAGTAGGAGGCCTGGAGAAATGTTTCAGTTTTCATGCAAATTGATTGTACATACCAACGTAACGCCTTCAGCGGGACTCCCACAATCTGGTACGACCTCGGGATGGCGGGTCGCAATTTTCCGTGGTCCAGGTATCACCAACTCACACAAGCACAATGTTGTACAAGGTCTATTCCCTATTCTTATAAGGGTGCGCGCGCGCAATTAGAGATATTTCGCGAATAATTGTGAAGGGAAGAAAGTGCGTCTATCGTCCTTCAGGTGTGGCGTAGAACTGATGCAGCGGCCCGTTCAAGGACACGTTGAGGTCGCGCGCGCAGCGTTTCAGTTGCGGTCGCAGCGCGTCACGCGTACATTGATACACACATATCAATTTACACAAAAAAAAGAACCACTGGTTGTCAGACTTTTTGGGCCAGTGTAACGACTCAAAGATCTACAAATGACAGCCGGGACCAACAGCTTAACGTGCTTTCCGAGGCACGGAAGAAACTCGGTATGTAAGGGTGGTCACCCATCCACAGACCAACCTAGGCAAGCACGGCTTAACCTAAAGATCGACCCAAATGGCTGTAATTATTTAGCCACGAGATCCTCCTTCACTTATCCCTATCTAGTGCTGTTATACGCCAATCTTTGTGAAAGGTGTCGAGATCGTCCCGCCATCTCCTTCTGGGCCTGCCGCGTTGCCGTTTGCTGCTGTTTGGGACCTATTTTGTGATAGCTTTAGCCCATAGCTCCTCCGGCATGCGAGAGATGTGGCCAACCCAGTTCCATTTGACCTTGGCAGCCGTGTGACCTACATCGGCAAATTGAGTCAGTATTAAACCAAAAAAATAAATCTAAATATTTTATTTCTTACTGGCCTAGATGGGCACTTATAAAACGTCGAATAAGGTGCACGGTTCGCGTTGGTCGTCCATGGAGAAGAACCGGCAAGAAACTCCATGGTTACTCTTTTCAAATCATTTGGTATTACAATATTATATTGTTACAGCATTAGTACTTAAAGGTGGATGCTCCAGGGTAGCCCGCGAAATTCAAATTTTCCTACGTTTTTTGCAATTTGCAGGTCAGTGTCAAGTTGTATGTTGATAGATCAAAATCATCAATACAACTCTCCAAGCGCATAAAGGTGCAGGAATGAATTTGACCTTGAAAAAGTCTTTCCTGCACCTTTATGCGCTTGGAGGGTTTTATTGATGATTTTGATGATTATAATTCTGTAACTACATACGTGTTACAGCCGCGAATCATATTTTAATCAACATACAACCTGACACTGACCTGCAAATTGCAAAAAACGTAAGAAAATTTGAATTTTGCGGGCTACCCTGGAGCATCCACCTTAAGTATGGGGGGACAGCGTTGGCCCGACAATAAGCCGCTGCTTACTTTACAAAAAGTCTTTGCCCAACAGTGGGAAAATTTTGGCTAGCAATAAATAGACTATGCAAAGACTATGCAGATTTATAAAATGTCCATTTATGTTTCAGATCGTTGACAGGATAGCGGGCGACAACGGCCGCAACATGGTATGATCCTAGTGCGTACATATACATATGTAACGTTACATATATTTGTAGTATACAAACTATACATAAACTGAGTGATGTGAAGTGAGTGTTGCTATTGTAAATTATTGTTCTTAAAAAAAAAAATGTGTGTGGGGAGGTTTTATTCGGGAATAAAAAATAATGTGTGATTTTAAACTAAAAAAGGTGAATGGTTATGTATTTGAAGCATATTTTATACTCTTTATGTATGTATTTTCTCCACGGATATAGATATGCCTAGTAACGCAAATATCACGATCCGTTTTACAATCGAGCTTGGCATTTTTTGACTACCTACTATGACGTCATAAGCACGCGCGCGCTTTAAATACATACAAAATAAACTACGACTACTATTAATAGACTACGTTTTGAATGTCTAGAATTAAGTTTTTGAGTTGAAAACTCAAATTCATTTATTGTTTGTCACAGGTGAAATATCAGTTCTTATGATTATTATAAAAGATCGCTGTAACATACCTATAGGGTGTACAAAATTTTTAATTTTGGTTACATAATTATTCATTTAACATCTTAATTATTATTCGTTATTCGTCCTAAGTCAACATCCATCAGTTGTTAATTCACAAGTCAGTTTAAAAAAAGTGAATAGGAACTTTGATATTTTCATACAAATTAAATTCAATTGATTACATTAAAATTAAATTACTCATTGATTACATACAAATTAAATAACGAAAATTTCATACAAATTAAATAACGAAAGTTTCATACAAATTAAATAACGAAAATTTTATACAAATTAAATTAAGTAACGTTGTTGTTTTAAATATATATATCGCTGGACATTACACACTGCGCCATCTAGTGCCACACTAAGCAACGAGGCTTGTGTCGTGGACACCAGATAGTTGATATACTACACAAAACAAATTAGCTAGCTGTGACAGCAGCCATGTTAAGCATAAAATGCTTAAGCTGGGCACACGAAGTAGGCGCTCTTGCGTTACCTATGGGTATATCTATATCTGATTTTCTCCAATATTATTATTATTCTAATACACAGTAAAATTAAATTGTTAGTTAGCGTATTTCCTCCGACATAAACAAGTCAACGACCGCAATTACTTAAACTAGCTGGGGAAACTTCAAAATATTATGGTTTTCTTAATCATATTTTCAAGTTTCCTCTACTAATTTTAATTCATGTATTAGTAAACGTATTTAATTCGAATTGTTGTTTCCGGGTTATTATATTTGTTTACGGTAAATATTTAATTATTATATTATTTTATATTCCCCTACTGTTCCTACAGATAAATACTGTGTAAGAACGTAAAGGTTTTTATTAAAAAAAAAATCTTGTACTTACTATCGTGCCCTCCAAGAAACCTAATGGTTCATCGTGACCTCTCAGGTTTCTTACAGACGAGCGGCACGTTGCCAACTGCAGCCGTCGCCACCTGTCGACGGCTGCCGTCGTATTGGTGTCGGCGGCAGCCGCCGAAGCGTCGACGACTGACGTCGACGTGTGGCGACGCTTGCAGTTGTGGCATGCCGCGTAAATGTCTGTCGACGACTACCGTCGACGCGTTGGTGGCTGCAAGCGTCGACGGCAGCCGTCGACAGGTGGGGACGGCTGCAGTTTACCTGCAGTTGGCAACGTGCCGCTCGTCTGTAAGAACGCTTACAGAGAGTAAAAGGGGTCACATTGACTACCCTGCATTTTGTGAATCTCTCGAGAACCAAACCCACACACATTCGGCTGGGATTTGTATATGTGTAATATATGGTGTAAACGAATGGATAGATTTTGATGCGGTTTTACAGTTTAAGTTAACTCCCGAATATTGTTCCAAACGATTTAGTCGATAAATCGGCTTGAAAATCCTTATACGTCTGGTTGGAAGCCGATTGTACATCGGTAATAAGTTTTTAATGTCGGTGAATCCGATACGGAAACATTGCGGACGCTGCTCCGGACACGGACACCTCCATACGAATTTTGAAGTATATCTCCGTGTCCATGTCCGGAGCTGCTTCGGACACTTTATTCAATTGTATAGTTGTTGCGTTAGATGAAAAAGATTATAAAAAATAAAAACATCGAAACCGGGCAATATTCTTGTCCACTGTTGAGCAAAATCCTCTCGAAGTTGTCTTATAAATAATTTTAGATATTGTGATCCTACTTTGTGTTTTTATGTTAAATAATATATTTTAATATATTTTATTGATTAACTTTACAAAAACTTTTCAAAAAGCCTTATCAGTCATTCTGCTATCAAATCTCATGTATAGTCTGTTCACATTTAGTCTACCTATTAGGTTGGCTAACCTGTTCTGTCATTCTGTGTAAAAATATATTTTCTAATCAAATCCTTGGAAATGTTTCAAACCCCAGGTTTGCCAACTTAATAACTGATGAATCCTTTGAAGCATTCAATCGGATCTAACGCCGCCATCTTAGTTTTCAATACGTTTCAGCGTTCCACTGTCAACAACATTCGAGCTGCAAAAGATCCTTGTGGCGCTGTAGTTGAACGACATGAGAGATGATTGGTTCAGTTCATAAATTGACATGAGGTTTGATGACAGATCGAATAAATGGCATCCTACAAAAATAATAACATTGATTTGGGCATTCATAAAAATTAAAATAAGCTACCTACAAAGTACAATAATCTGAATCGAATAACTAATTTTTATTCTATGTTATAAATTAATTATCCCGGTTCCTGGAAGTCATGACTAAAAATTATAATCAAAATAATGGTTGCTTTGGTTGTTAAATTGACTTGCTCTCATCTCCCCGCCTCTATGCCAGATGGGAGAGTAGTGCCATCGTCCCCTTGTCATTTAATTGGTTATCATTCTGCCAACCATAGATTTGATTAATTTATTAAATTAGGCACTTGATCAGGCTTTCAGAAACCGAGGTTACACATAATAGGGGTTTAAATATTTCAGTATTCGTAACAACTTAATAAGCTATGGAAGTTGTACTAATGGCGCCAACAGTGAATAAACTCTAACTTTGTCAGTTTATATCTGTAAAACGGGACGCTTTAGAAGATTTTGCCTTATTGCCAAAATTAAATCGCGGATGAGTTCTCAGGCCAAAATATTGAAACCCCTTTTTTGTCGACTAAATAAATGGTTTCAATGGAATTAAACTTAATTTAGGCGAATCTTTCTAAACGGAGGTCACTTGCAAACGAAACTTAACTTTAATGGTTTCCCAAGACGACCGCAACTACAAATCGCAGCGGCAAAGCTGATTTAAAAGTATTCAACTATGAAAACAGCCTCAGACAGGCCAATGTCGCCTTGTATCAGAAGCATTATCCGAGTTCATAGAAACCGTAGTGTCGCTGCGGTCTGTCGTAGACATAGGGCTTTGTCGGTGCGGTTTGCGGTCACTTTCGGAATGGTACCTTAAGCTTGAGTGGCGTTTGGGAATTTGGCCGATATTCAGTCGACAAAAATATTTTAGTCACAACGTATTGGACTGTCATGTGAATAGCAAATTGTAATATACTTAATGTAATTGTATTCCTATAGATAAATGTATCTACACGACTTAGCCGAAGGCTGTCGTTAGGGTATTTTTAATAATTGAATAATAATGTTACTATTTTTCTTACCACCTTGTCAAATATAAGTATTAATGTAATAAAAGGCTTTTATTTGCATGTGGACAATCTTTTATGAACGGTTTAAAAGTGGTCGCTTCAGCTTGCATACCTTTTCAAAAATAGACGATTGTTTAAAATACACAATTTGTTTCAAAATTTTTCCAATCGTTTATATTACTTACCCACATACATACATTTTGAAATATATGCTTAGTAAATGTAAATAAACATATTATTATTAAATACATAAATAACTTGCTTTTTTATATATATTTTTTAAATATAATTTTGCCCCATGCTGGGCGCCATATATTTTTCTTAGGTTGGTATTACATGATGCCTTTTTTTCCCAGGACGGACAATCGTGATTAAATTGAATGGGATCGTGTGCTACATTCCTTATGATTATTATTTATAATAAATTCTATTTTTGCAATAAAATTGAAAAGCGTTTTTGTTTTAAACCTCTACAAATATTTCCGATGATAAGCTTAGTAAATGTAAATAAACATATTATTCACTGTTTTAAGCTTTCACGGTTCATAACTATACTTAAAATGTCACTTACGGGATATCTTCCGTGATTATTTATTGTTTTTGACCTCCCGATATTTCGACGCTGTTGTAAGCGCCATGATCGCGGGTCAACTGGAGAATGTGGGTGGATGAAAAAAATCTTTAGGAGCAGACAAATCTGTCTACCCACTTTCTTTGTCTTTTGCTACGCGCACCACTGGAACTCGACACTAAGTCGCGGCAAAACACACTCACAGTATCAATAAATAATCACGGAAGATATCCCGTAAGTGACATTTTAAGTATAAACATATTATTATTAAATACATAAAATACTTGCTTTTTATTTTAAAAATACATATTTTTAATTCAAAATATGTCACATGCTGGGCGCCATATATTTTTCTTAGGTTGGTATTACAAGTCCTTTTTTTCTCAGGACGGACAATCGTGATTAAATTGAATGGGATCGTGTGCTACATTCCTTATGATTATTATTTATAATAAATTCTATTTTTGCAATAAAATTGAAAAGCGTTTTTGTTTTAAACCTCTACAAATATTTCCGATGATAAGCTTAGTAAATGTAAATAAACATATTATTCACTGTTTTAAGCTTTCACGGTTCATAACTATACTTAAAATGTCACTTACGGGATATCTTCCGTGATTATTTATTGTTTTTGACCTCCCGATATTTCGACGCTGTTGTAAGCGCCATGATCGCGGGTCAACTGGAGAATGTGGGTGGATGAAAAAAATTGTTAGGAGCAGACAAATCTGTCTACCCACTTTCTTTGTCTTTTGCTACGCGCACCACTGGAACTCGACACTAAGTCGCGGCAAAACACACTCACAGTATCAATAAATAATCACGGAAGATATCCCGTAAGTGACATTTTAAGTATAAACATATTATTATTAAATACATAAAATACTTGCTTTTTATTTTAAAAATACATATTTTTAATTCAAAATATGTCACATGCTGGGCGCCATATATTTTTCTTAGGTTGGTATTACAAGTCCTTTTTTTCTCAGGACGGACAATCGTGATTAAATTGAATGGGATCGTGTGCTACATTCCTTATGATTATTATTTATAATTAATTCTATTTTTGCATTGAAAAGCGATTGTTTTAAACCTCTACAAATATTTCTGATGCAATCGAAATTCTCTGCATTTCGATTGCATCAGCAAATTTTGTAGAGGTTTAAAACAAACGCTTTCGTCCGTCAGATAGATTTCACAAAAAATATTGGATACATATTGACGACCCGAATGGCGCAGCGGTAGTGAAGCTGCCTTACGTTCTTAGGGTCCCGGGTTCGAATCCCGGTGCGAGCAAATGTTTGTGTGATGAGCATGGACATTTGTTTCCGAGTCATGGGTGTTTATATGTATAATAAGTATGTATTTACAAACAAAAAGTATCTATGTAGTATATCAACTATCTGGTGTCCACGACACAAGCGTCGTTGCTTAGTGTGGCACTAGATGGCGCTGTGTGTATTGTCCAGCGATATTTATTTATTTATATTTTTTCTTTTTTCACGTAAACAAAAAATTAAGACGATACAGTGCGTCGAAAACTCATGTGACGTCACATTTGGGTACATTTTTTACTCAAATGTGACGTCACAAGCTCCGACTCATGATCTTTGACACGTTTTATCTTCAGTCAATTTTTATTAATTTGATAGAACAAAAAAAACACGTATCAAATATTTTTGCTAATCTAACTGACGGACTAAACAGAAACATTTTTTTTTGTCAGTCATCATCCCTGTTCAGATAGGCAGTCGCTCCATGTAAAATACTGGTATCTAGCTGCATCCGGTTAGACCGGAAGACGACCCCACAAGGTTGGGAAAGGCCAGGCAGATAATGAGCTGAGACGTAGAGTTAACCGATCTAAATAGTTTGAAATAACCCGCAAATATTTTCTTTTAAAACACGGTTTCTTCGAAGCAACAACGAAACGTATCCCACCCCCGAACCGAGCTATTATCTGTGGGACATCGATAACGTTAATGGCGGCGCGGAGTTGCCCCTGTGTTGTGATCTTCAACATTTTCCCCTTAAAACAGGGAGAAGGTAAATTGGTATTTAGTTTGGACCCACGTACAGACATTACATAGGATTTCGAAGGAAGAAAAACTACAAATAGGGAATGTGTTTATACTTTCAACAATCATCTGCCTAGCCTTTTTCCCAAATATGTTGGTAGTCCAACCGTATTGAGCTGAATACCAGTATTTTACGATACTCCTTGGTAAAACTGGTTGTCAGACTTTTTGGGCCACTGACTACCTGTAACGACTGTCAAAGATCTACAAATGACAGCCGGGACCAACGGCTTAACGTGCTTTCCAAGCCATGGAGAAAACTCAAAGGGTGCATCCGTAAGGGTGATCACCCATCCACGGACTAACCTAAGCAAGCGCTGCTTATCCCGAAGGTAAACCAGAGCAACTGTTTAAATTTAAAAATAAACTTAAAAATACATTTTAAAAATAATAACCAAATAGTAAAGAAAATCCTTCTAATATACGGTCACATTACATACTAAAATAAAAACATAAAACAGAATCATACTAACCAATTCACCTTCTCCCCCTAGTAATATGTGAAACACCTTGTCAATACCTCAGGTATAATAATTTAGAAATAGGGCAACCCCAGTCGCCCAGTACCCGCCCGTTCCCGGGCCGAGACACACGCCAGTAACGCGTGAACGTCGCTATTTTTACCGAAAAACGCAGAAAATAATACCGCGGTAAAAAAATACACGAGTAAATATATTTACCATGAATAAAATTCGAGGAATACATATGCGAATCTGGTGATTTTTGTTAGTAATGTTATTTTATTCGATGTACTGAATTCAGACGCGTGTGAGAGAGACATAGAAGGTACGACGACTGTTATACTTTTCCGATTTTCTTTTTAAACGGCTGTCGGTTAGTGTTTTATTTTATTTTAGTAAACTTGTGATGTTATGCGAGTGTTTGCCTGTCAATGTTTATGTAAGTATTTTTTTCGTCTTTTTATTAAATAACCAAATCATAATGATATAAAAAATAAAATTATAGAATCGTAAGGCTGAAACACTAACTGCCCTTTCACATTTTGTGTTTTGTTTTTTGATATCATGTTTTACTTATCGTTGTTTTACACTTGAATGTGTCTGTTGCATTTGTTTGGCTAATACTATAAATCGTCAACTAGAAATCCTTGTTTTCTTTCAATTTATTCATACATTTTCTTAATACGAATTACTATAATGTTATGTAAGTACCTGCATATCGAACAGACCTTAACAATTAGAACCTAAAGGTTAATATTTACGTAGCAACCAAAGATCACCACGGAGGAATTAAATACATATTTCTAATGTTTGTACTCCTGGATGTTGACCATAGACAAAACAAAAGAACACTAGGATGGCGCTAAAAAAAAAGGCAAAATAAAATAAATAGCTACCTAACTAAACGAAATAAGAATAGCTAAGAAAAACCGGCCAAGTGCGAGTCTGACTCGCGCACTAAGGTGTAACTAATACCATTATCTATACAACATGAGACAAAACGGCAAAAAAAACACGTTTGTTGTATGGGAGCACCCCTTAAATATCTGTTTTTAGTATTTGTTGTTAAAGCGGCGGTGACAGACAGACGGACGGACAGAGGAGTCTTAGTAATAGGGTCCCGTTTTTACCCTTTGGGTACGGAACCCTAAAAACTAGCTCTCTCAATAGGTAAGAAGAGAGTCCAGACAAATGAGAATCGCCACTGACGCCGCAATTGTTATAATATAATAGTTGAAAAAAAAAAAAAAACTGAACCCACCTACTAGGCTTTAATACATTATAGTCTAACCAAAGTAGATACGCGAAAAAAAGAAAATGACAATTGGATTGACATACGTGAGCTTTACAGTAGCTTATGTCAATACAATACATTTTTGATTTTCCTTCATCGTGTATCAAACGCAACATGGCGATGGTTGGGGTTACCAGGATAATTTTTTGAAGTATTTTTTTTACAGTAATGTTCTAAAGTTACAAATATTGTTTTCGTGAGACTTAAAAGATATTGAAAAAAGTGCCAATACTCATAAAACATCGTACCTACCCACTGTCATAAAAACACTTTTGTATTGATGATACATTTCCTAGAAGCAACTAAACGACCTATTTATTACAAAATTTGGTAATTTCTTAAAAAAAAACACTCAAACTTAAAAACACTCTAACGATCAAGTTAGGGCTCTGCCACACAGAAACTTTTTACTGCAAATAACCATAACTAATGCCCTGTTTCGTTTGACTACTACGAACAATTTGCGGTATTAGCCCATTAACATCCTGTAGACCTCTGTTTAAAAAATTAAAACTATTAGGTAACCTTATCAGGACTTTTCATAATGCAGGCCGGTATTTTTGTGAAGGAACACTCTAAATTCTTTATAGCATGTGATCTGCATTCGAAATACACTCGTCGAGATCCCACAAGATTGCGAATCCCTACACATCAAAGCACATTATGTCAAAAAAATAGTCTAATCACTGCAATAAAAAATTTTAACAACATTCCAAAACAATTAAGGGAACTCCCTTTAAAATATTTCAAATCCAAATTACATAAATGGCTTATTGACAATTGTTTCTATACTGTAAAAGAATTCTTTGAAAAAAAAAGTATCCGATAGATATAGCTACTAAGTAACAAAGTATTGTAAGTTGATATATTTTTTAGTTTTCTCTATAATAATTATAAGAGTCTATTAATTACTGAAAATTTAAAATAGACATGAATCCTGAATAGTGAGTGCTATTCTTATTATCTAGACATTGTAATATTAATATTTACACCAATATTGATGTTGTGTAAAAATTTTACGTTTATGATGTTCTAATATTTGTATGCCATTTCTATGGCGAAACATGTAAGTTCATAACCCTATCCATAAGACCTTAATGTACCATGTTTTTATACAAATAAATTATTCTTTTCTTTTCTTTTTCTTTAAGCCACGATTTTTACCCATCCTGTAGGTAAAACATCGTTTTCCCTGAAGTAATGCCTTTCGCGTTAGATATTACGACCATTTTCTAACTGCTGTCAATTCGTTGCTATTTCACCTCTCGATTTGCAGTACAGTGATCTTTATCCTCTCTTTCCTAAGGCTTATACCACCGGTTAAATAACTGTGAAAAGATTGTACCCGTACCGCCTGTCAATGTATTCTTGTGACAATCGGGCCCGGCGACCGTCTCAGGCGTGTTTTGCTAGACATTGTGGCGTCTCCCAACTTTTGTGGGTAATGTTGTTTATTATAAGAAACTGAGCTCTTGTTCTGCAGATGAAATAGCAAAGTTATAACTGGCCAATGTGTCGTGAGGAAAGGTTTGAGCATGAATGACGGTGGCTAAAAAAGCAGGAAAACGCCAAAGGGACGATGTATGGTCTCTGTGAAGTTAGGATGATATGGCTATAAAGGAGGTGACAAAGACAAAGACATTTATTCGTTGGATATGGCAGGCACAGAGTTGTTAAATAAAAATAGCAGGACAGACAGGACATATCCGCCGCTAGTCGCGGCATACGAATATTTACATGGTTACACTTAATAATTGCACTTTAGACACTAAAATACATTAAATTAAATTTAAGCACTTGGATAATAATAATTCTAAATTTTAAATTTTTACGCACATACACCTAATCTTAGCTTACCTATTTACATTCAAATAAAATACAAAATCAAAAACAAAACTAAAAGGTGTAAAACTCTTTAATCTAATATATAAGTAATATAAAACACAACAGTAACCTTAGGTATAAAAAAAAAAACAAAAAATTGTATAATAATATCTGGTAGTACCTATTTATATTTAATATCTTCAAGAAATTCTTTTACTGAGTAAAAAGTCTTTTGAAGTAACCAAAATTTCAACTTCTTTTTGAAAAAATGCAGTGGTGACTCTCATAAAGCTTTCAGAATGTGGTTGTAAAGGAGACAATTTTTTTTGTTTGGAGATTAGGCCACCCACATAAATTGTAGCTGAGATGACGGATAATACAGAAGATTGAAGAAGAAGACATTCTGCGCCGACCCCAAATGCATTGGGAAAAGGGCAGAAGAATGATGATCATAATGACAGCTATTAACTGGCCCCGTAAGCTAAAAAAAAACAATAACTCAAGGAATCTATGTTTAGAAAAAACAAAAAGAAATCGGTACCTACAAAAATGTAGTTTGCACATTTTTCTTAAGATGTTAATGTAAATTCTGAGAGCTCAAAAAACCTTGAATTCTGTTTAAATTCTGCACAAAAACAAAACCTTTTTCAATCAACCGTCGTCATCTTTTCATAATTACTTGCAGAGGCCCGAAATGTCCCTTGGGTGTAGTTGTGAAGTTTGGGAGTAATTGAGTAACGTTTAACTTCATGTCATATTTAAGCAGCCCTTAAAGCCAGGACGGCTCCTAGCTCTTCCGGGAAAGTGGTTAGATCGTATAATATACTTTTCAATACACTTCCTCGAAAACTGGTTCATTTCGCACTACGATTAGTTTCAACATGCAATTTACTTCACACCCGTGCGTTTTTTTTTTTCATTTTCTAACACCGTGTGCAGGAATAAAAATTGCCACAGCCCATACCTATACTTAGTCGAAATTGGTTCAATGCCTGTAGTCGGCGGTGATTGTTTTTTTTAAATCTCGGAAAAGAGATATGCGTCTTCACGTGGACATTTGTTATTGCAGTTCTCGGCTCAATAATACCCTTTTTTTTTTTTTTTTTTGGATGGGAAATCATCAAATGACTTCTCCCGCTCTGGGCGGAGCAGGAGGGAGTGTCAGACTTTTACTGACTAAAACCCATCCATGTTCCTTCCTCGCCCTTTGTGTTCCGGGGCCACGGTATCTCTTTCGAATAGTCCCGCAGCCCCGGCAGGCTTCGGTCCTTGCGGACCCCTTCCCTATTGCTGACTCTCTTTGAGGCGCGCGTGGAACACGAACGCGCCGTCGACACGGCCTGTCGTCATGAGACGTACGGACGGCGAGCTAGCCCATAGCTCCCCGTCCACAGGCCCGCGCCTACGGTGGCCGGAAGCCACCACGTGGCCCCCGACGCCCGGGGCGTCTCCCGCGGCGGCCGGGACGTGAGGATCTCTCCCTGTCCTGTTCCGCCACCTCCTTCGCTAGCATGACTGCTTCGCAGAAGGAGGTGACGGCGTCCCATTCCGTCTCGCTCCGGACCATGGCACGAACCAGGGCCGGGAGCGAGAGGTCGCCGCCGCCGATCGCCACCTCGAGGACACGGCGGTGCTCCACCCAAGCGGGGCACACCTCCACAGTGTGCTCCACCGTGTCCTCCAGTCGATCCTCACAATGGTGACACCCGGACGTTTCCTCCCGCCCGATTCGGTGCAGGAACTTACCGAAACAACCGTGTCCGGTAAGAACCTGCGTCAGGCGGAAGGTGAGGACGCCGTGGCGTCTCTCCAGCCACTCCTCAAAGAGGGGACTTATCGCCACTATTGTGGCGTGCCCTGCACGGGGTTGCGATAGTCGCTCTCTCCATGTCGCCATGAGATCCCGCCGGAAGTCCGTCCGCTGAGCGACAATTTGCCGCGGCAGCGGAGTTTCCCCCCGGCGTAGCGCCTCCGCGCGCCACTCATGTAGGCGCGCGAGGACTATTGCCTCCAGATCCCATGGCGGCCATCCGGCAAGGAGGTTCGCCGCCTCGCGGGAGATCGTGCGGTACCCCCGGACCAGCCTTACGGCTACCACCTTCTGGGGCACGTTCAAGTGGTGGGCGGCACGCCGCCTCAATGAACGTGCCCACACCGGGGCCCCGTAAAGGGCCATGGACGGCACGACTCCCGCGTAGAGCCTCCGGCAGGAGGCGTTCGGCCCCCCCAGGTTGGGCAGGAGCCGCCTGAAGGCAGCACCTGTCCGCTCCAGTTTGGGGGCCAAACGTCGGAAGTGCTCCACGAAGTTCCACCGGCTGTCGAGGACAAGTCCCAGGTACTTCAGCGTCGACTCGACGCCGATGGAAACCCCTCCTGCCATCACTGCGGATCCCGGAGGTGGCGCGTTCCGAGGCCCATGAAAGCACATGGCCTCGGACTTGTGCAATGCCACCTCGAGACCCAGTTGCCGGATCCTCTCAACGACTATCGCAACCCCGCGTGTCATTACTTCGGCCGCCGCCTCGTGCGACCCCCCCTGTGCGAGCACCAGCGTGTCGTCTGCATAGCAAACCACGCTGACGCCGCTAGGGAGGTCGGCGCGCAGCACCCAGTCGTACCCGATGTTCCACAAGGACGGCACCAGAACCGATCCCTGCGGAACACCGCACGACATCTCTCGCCGGTTCCAGTCTCCGCTGCGACCGGGGTAGATGACGGCCCTATCCGTCAGGTAGTCCCCGACCACACGACGAAGGTAGGTCGGCACCCGGTGATACCGGAGTGCCTCCCTTATGCAGCTCCAGGGCATGGAGTTGAAGGCGTTGGCGATGTCGAGAGACACCGCCAAGACCACCCCACCCCTGGACACCGCATCCCTCGTCGTAAGGGCTCTCACGCGCATGATGGCGTCCACCGTAGAGCGCCCCTTGCGGAAACCATATTGGTGTTCCGCAAGGTCCGGCCCCGTCCCCGCAAGGTGCTCGGCGAGGCGGTTTGCAATGACTCTTTCAAAGAGCTTGCCCACCTCGTCGAGCAACACCACGGGCCGGTAGGCGGACGGAGAGTCCGCCGGGCGCCCCGGCTTCCGGATGAGGACCAGCTTCCCCGTCTTCCAGCGAAGCGGGAACTGGCCCCTCTCCAAGCATGCGCTTAAGAACCCCTCTAGTCGGGGACCGAGAGCCTCCGAGGCCAGGACCCAGGCTTTGCCAGGCTAGCCGTCGGGTCCCGGGGCGGTATTTTTGGCACTGAGCCTGCGTACCGCCACTCTCAGTTCTACCCCGGTCACTTCCGGAGCGTCGTCGTCGTCGCTTTCGTGGTCCGCTTCCGGCACCGCAGCCGGCGGAGCCATAGGCGGGGGCGGGTGTTCCCCTCGCGAGGGGAACAGAGCGCTCACCACGTCCTCCACGAGCTGAGGCCGGAGACTCTGCGTCAGCGGGGGGGCCCAGGTGCGGAGTTTATCCCGCACCATCTTGTAAGGGCGCCCCCACGGATCTCTGTCGAGAGCCCCCAGCATCTCCTCGCGGGCCAGATCCCTGGCCCGCAGGACAGCCCCGCGGAGGGCGGCTCAATAACACCCTTGCCTACGGTTCGGGTGTTAATTCCGCCTCGAATGCAATAACAAACTTTCTTCACTTGTATCAAAATGTATATTGTAGCACACCAATAGATACTGTTGGCCAGACAGGCATATCTGCCTCCGGTTAGGCAAAAATAGGCCCGATCTTAGTTGCAAAAGGCTTAGGTATATATAGGCATATGTGATGTCTTTGGTATTTCAGATTACTATACAAAAGCGGGTGTGACGTTTTACCATCAGGTTGGCACTATCTTATTGGAAATGTAGCTGACGCTTACGGGCTGTCAAAACCTACATAAGTGTACCTATTTAAATATAAAAAATTAAAATATACCCAATGACTAGGAATGAACTGAAGAGAAATGTGACCAACTGGCTTAAGTGCTTGTCCTATGATGAGACTGAGCAACTTATGGTGTCATAAACGCGGTAGAAACACACACACACACACACACACAAACAAACACACACACACACATACAAACCAACACACACTCAAATACAACCTCATCCCCACCCCCACTCTACATAATACAACATAGTGTTCTTTATATTTTTTCTTTTTGTTCTATTTTAATTTATTTTGTCATCCTTAATTTTACTTCTTTTAGGTTAATCTGGAACAATGTTCATGATTGTATGTATTTTGAATTGGGCGTTGATAGCTGCGCCACAGTACTTTACTTTTGTGGCTATCTTCGTTTTACCTGTGTAATCTGTAAACTTAAGTTGTTCCAAAGATACTTCATTATTATTATTATATTTCTGCTGTCAATCAGCGTTGCTGTGTCGAACGGTATGGGTGCCGGTGTAATTACAAGCATTTCAACTTAAAAAAACAAAAAATAAAATATTTTATTTCACATAGGCCTAGATGGGCACTTATAAAACGTCGAAAAAGGTGCACGGTTCGCGTTGGTCGTCCATGGAGACGAACCGGCAAGAAACTCCATGGTTACTCTTTTCTTTCTCTTCGCTTGGTTTCAATGTATCTATTCTGGTATTGCAAAGGCGGCGGTTACCACTTTCCATCGGGTGGGCCACCAGGGGGCCAAGTCTGCTATTTTCATAAATTCGTCATTCCAACACGATCCCATTCTCATCCCATTGTAATTTTGCAAAAAGTTCGTAATCTGCTAAATCCATAATGGTCGATCATTGGTCGGTTAATGGTCTCGTAATAGAATTGTGTTTTAATGACATTGTCGTATTGCCACTATTATAAAACCCGCCAGATTTCATTTATATATATTTTTACATATTATTTATTAGTGTTTTATGCAATTTGAAGTAGTAAGAAGTTCGTAAATAGCACCAGTCATTCAATTGTCATTATGTACGAGATTACCATTCTATGACATTTCTTTCAATGGAGTGTCAGTGATTGATCATTGGAAAGTCATAATGACGCCATCATATTATTAGAAACTTGTCAAAATCAACAATTATGAAATCAATGATAGACCATTCTGACACTATTGTAATAGCAGACTTGAGGCCCAGCTCATTTGCCGTCAATTTGGATAGAATATCGATCCGTTCTTTCCTGATAACACAAAGAAGACGAAAAATCGATCCTCAGATTCGTCTGTTGCTTACTTAGTTTAAAAGCGATCCATTCTGATTGACTTGTACACCAGGGACTAACCTGAATAATAGTTTACCGTTACAAAGCTAGGTTGTGTTAAAAATGCATGACGATCTCACCTTGGAGAGAATCTGAGCCTTGAGTCTATACTTTACGAAGAAACCACTGGAGGAATCGTTGCTTTGCTCATTATTTAACAAGCACGGAGCAAAGGAAAATATCGCAGGGATTGGCTCTCTTAACGGTGGGGGAAAACATGATCAAAAAAATTAAGAAATTATGTCATCCACCAACACGCAATGGACTCGTGCGGTGGATTGCGGCCGATGGGCCTGTCTGCTGTGGGAACATTTTAAGCCGATTATGCTATGATGCAAAGAAAAAATAAAATAAATAAATATCGCTGGACATTAACACACAGTGCCATCTAGTTCCAAACTAAGCAACGAGGCTTGTGTCGTGGACACCAGATAGTTGATATACTACACAGATACTTTTTGGATGTAAATACATACTTATTATACATATAAATATCCATGACTCGGAAACAAATGACCATGCTCATCACACAAACATTTGCTCCAACCGGGATTCGAACCCGGGACCCTAAGAACGTAAGGCAGACTCACTACCGCTGCGCCATGCGGGTCGTCAAAAGAAGTACCTACGTCTTATTTTTTAAGGGTTCATCAAAAAGACTAGATAACAAAAATGATAAATGAACTTACGGCCGTTTTTTATAACACTGTTGGTTGATATGCCTAGTTCTGTAGCTATCGGTGTTTCTATAAATAAAGTTAGCTTGAAATATCCTATCCGCGTCACCTACCTGTCACTTGATTCATAGAAAAATCAAAGAACGCTTTTCTGTGACGTTTTGTTTCTAACCGGTCAGTAAGCTAAATGTCAAACAGACAGAGATAGCAACCTACCGAAACCAGCTAGTAAGTTCTTGAAAATGGCCGTTAGAGGATGTATCTTTCGTTATTGCTTTTAAAATAATTGAAAAATATGTACTTAACTTTTTAAATTATTTTAAAAGCAATAACGAAACATAAAAAAGAAAACTGGATCACCTTTTGCTATATTGGAGTACGTTATGCTGTCTATCCCGGAGAAACCCGAAATTCGAACCACCAGTGTTACCAAGGGAAACCGTGATATCGGTCGCTCCGTGTAAGACACTGGTATTCAACTACACTGCTTCATCAGCTGGCTAGACTAACTACAAATCGGTTAGAAAAACTAACCGATCGAATGTCTTTGTCTGAAATGGTCTTGACTCAGAACGTCTACTGAGTTTAGACCACTTAAAACAGGATTCAAAAACTTGGCTTATTAGTTTTATAAGTAACTACCAACCTATTCCCATGAACCTAAAAAAAGGACATTTTTTTAGGTTCGATGCCTATTGCCTAACTCAGGGTCGACCTTTTACTATTATACTTCGATGTTTCCGTAATCTTTCACAACTACCCTCCAAGCCATTATCAACTGAGCGGCTTTAAATAATTAATAGCTTGCCTGCAAATGCCAGTTGGTATAGTTTCTCACGGTATTATATTATGACCGTGGAAATAGAACTGCATTTTGTCAGGTGTTCATTCCCAGACTAAAGTAAAGGTTTTTCTTTGTATAAGACCTTTGTCATGCTAAGTTTTCTAGGGCTTGAAAACGAGGGCAAGATAAGTAGGATATCGCTGAGCAGTTGAGCTGACTCTTGACGTGACCAGAAGGCAGCCTTTGTTTAGGTCAAAAGATCAGCGATGTTTTTAGGTGTATCATCATTATCATCGTTATATCAGCCAAAGGACGTCCCTTACTGGACGTAGGTCTTCCCCAAACGTCGCCACATCGCCCGGTACTCTGATGGTCGTATCCAGCGGATTGGCGCGGCCTTCACTAGCTTATTCGTCCACTCTGTGAGAAACCTTCTACCGTTGCGCCTTCCAATACGTGGTGGTGGTGATCTAGAACCTCTTGGCCCCATTCACTATCCATAGGGACATGCCAATAGTGGTTATAGAATTTTTGGAAAATAAAATATTACTCTACTGGTATTATCCTGGGAGGAAACAGGGAACTACGTTTGTAGAAGGGTTTGTGTGAAAAACGTCCGTTTTGTGTCCTCTTAAATATTAACACGTAACTTTGTAAAACCAAGTATTTTAAAATAGTAAATTTAGAGTTCTCTGCCGATTACATGATGTACATGATTTCTATTGTAATTCCATGATTTATATTGTAATTCGATGATTTATATTGTAATTCGATGATTTATATTGTAATACGATGATTTCTATTGTAATTCTTTTATTTTTATTATTTAGTGTAAAATTTCGATACAATGTAAAAATTGTTACTGAAATAAATGAAATGAAATGAAATGATTCTTTTCCATAGGCTACGAGTACGACCAACCCGAACCTTCCACCTATCTGTTGATGATTCTTAAGTGCCTAATTGCCCATACAGGTTTATATGCCTTAAAAGTCTTCATTTTGAATTTGGTGGTCCTGCATTTACTACTATAAAAAACATTATATTATTGTTTTTTTTTTTTAGGAATTTATTATTTGTTTTTTTTTTTTTTAATTTTATCTCTGTTTTTTTGTAATTAGTTCAGTTAAAGCTAATATGCTAGCCTCACTTGGGAAGAGACTGGACCCCACGCCACAGGGTGCGTCCTAGACTGCAGTTTAAGGAATATGTAAAAATGTAGCACATAAGGCACATTAAATAAACAATAATAATAATAAATATCGCTGGACATTACACACAGCGCCATCTAGTGCCACACTAAGCAACGATGCTTGTGTCGTGGACACCAGATAGTTGATATACTACATAGATACTTTTTGTTTGTAAATACATTCTTATCATACATATAAACATCCATAACTCTGAAACAAATGTCCCTGCTCATCACACGAACATTTGCTCCTACCGGAATTTGAATCCGGGACCCTAAGAACGTAAGGCAGCCTCACTACCGCTGCGCTATTCGGGTCGTCATTGTTTTTTTATTACTAGCTTTTTAAATATTGTACGGTGTACCATGTTACGCAAACTGAATAAAAATTTATTTATTGATTCTTTTGATTTCCGATTCGATAGTGCAGAGAACCTCCAAGCATAGCCCTCACCATTGCAACTCAATAAATTATTAACATAATTTCACAGCCACCAAATTGAATAGAACTACTATCTCTATTCACATTTTCACAACAAAACACAACAAAGCGATATGTGGCGCCAACGTAAACGGGGCTGCCAAAATAAACTATAATATTTAATGGCTCACAGTACTGGGAAATATTGGCATTCCAGTATTTACTGCGTTATACAGCTGGATGTTACCGGCTCAAGTTTGACACGTTACATGTTATGATTGGTCATTCATTTTGTATAATACTTCTTCATTAAGGTGGATGCTCCAGGGTAGCCCGCGAAATTCAATTTTTCTTACGTTTTTTGCAATTTGCAGACCAGTGCTAGGTTGTATGTTGATTAAAATATTGTTCGCGACTGTAAGACGTATGTAGTTACAGAATTATAATCATCAAAATCATCAATACAAATCTCCGAGTTCATAAAGGTCGAGGAATGATTTTGACCTTGTAAAAGTCTTTCCTCGACTTTTATGAACTTGGAGGGGAAACTGTATTTTCGCGCTCTTTTTGTCATCAAGCCTTTTTTCAACCGAATTTGATCATACCACAAATAACAAGGGCTTAAAAAAAACATATAATTATGTGAAAAAAAAACCGGCCAAGAGCGAGTCGGACTCGCGCACCGAGGGTTCCGTACAAACTTTTTAAAGGACAAACTTTGCTGTTCGATCGCTAGAAACGGCTATTGCACCAACCGCAAATAATAAGTTTGTAATAGTAAAATCGCTTTTTTTGTTATTAAACTACATATATTAACGGTTTTCAGTCTTTTCCCTTTACATGTGCTGTATGACCTTGCTTTTTGCCAAATTTCGTGATTCTAGGTCAACGGGAGCTACCATTTATAGGTTTTCGACCCAAAACCTATAGGGTACTTCCGGTTGACTTAGAATTGTCAATTTTAGTTACAAGCAAGGTACAGCACACGTAAAAGGAAAAGTCCGAAAAATAAAAAAAAGTTGAAAATTAAGTTAACCTTTGGTACTTACAAGTTTTCACGAAAATCTAAATTTGTCAATATCTTTTCATCGTGTTGACTCAGGACCTTGATTTTTATACACCTAATAGGGACTATAGGCCTCAGTATATGGTATAAATTTCAACTTGCTAGGTCCACCCGTTCCTGAGTAAATCGGTGGTGACAGACGGACAAGAAAGTGATCTTATAAGGGTTCCGTTTTTTCCTTTTGAAGTACGGAACCCTAAAAATAACCGCCTTCCAAAAAAAAAACACTTAAAATAGTAAAATAGGTAACTTTGCTTCCGATTTTCTATCGGTTATTTTTATGTACTTTTATTAAAGGTTTTTTGTCTACACTCCGCTCTAAAATTAAAGGGCAGTGCTGTTCCAATTATCTCCCGTTCTTATTGTGTGATGATCACCGACGTGTGTGAACCAATTCGTTTAATCCGGCTTGCAACATTGTCTATACATCTGTGTGTAGTTTGATGTGCATGTTAACGTCTCCATCACTGGGTTATGACGAGGCTATCTTTGTCTATTCAATTTGGTTTGATGTTATGACTTTTTGAGCATTAATTTCCTTCACTAATTGCTTAATATTGGATTTGGGTTCAGGCGATAAAATATTTATGTTTTGGCATATTGGAAAACACCTCTGGATCAGGGACGCCCAGAATCGGGAAGTGTTGCAGAAGAAATTATTAGGTACACCTGTCTATCCCTTCCGGGATTACAGACGTGATGTTATGTACGCACTTCAAAAGCTCGTAAACGTTATGTGTGGACAGGCCTTTAAACTGGATGTGACTCAGCCGTGCAGGTAGTGCGTACCTAGCTACTTTGCAACCAGACTGAATTATTACATACCATTCTGTTAATCTTCAGATATTATTTATTACATAAGATTGCTACATGATAATCTTGCTGCATCGAGCATAAACTTCCCACTTTATTAAGCTTTAATATTTGAATTTATGGACAGTGAAATGACATAGGTAGTGGCACTTATATGTAAACAGTAGTCTTATCCAAAGAAAAGTAATGATAATAGACTAAAAGTTACTTTTCACTGACTATTTTAGATACCCACGGGTTATTTTTTCTTTATGTACAGTCGTGGTCTTTTCCGCCTGATCAGTTAAACATTTTTTCGCTTAAATCATGCGGAGGCGCCGAGCCACGCCCCCTTTAAGTTTAGACCTATTAGGAAAGCGTCAACTTTGGCGCGCAAAATAACAATAACTCTCGTTTGGCGTGCATTGGTCAGTGCGCTCGGCCGATCGGTATCTATTAATTCATTATTTCTATACAAAGTCAACGGGGCGGGGCTAGAGAGCGTTTCTATGTTGAAAGTGCAAGCAAAAATTAGCTTAGTGGTGATCAGGCAGGAGTGTCCTCGATAGTACCTGTAAGTATGTCAGTGGTCCGTTTACTAACTGTAAGTTTACTAGCTCCAAAGTTACCTTTGTGTTTTAAATATCTGTTTTCTTGCATTCTTTCATTGTTGTAATACAATGAAAGAATGCAAGAAAACCATTGCCCTGATTTCACAACAGAAAAAAAAAACATGCGAATCGTTTAAAATTCTCATAGTACGCGTGTCCAAATATTTGATTATCTAAACTGAATATGATTGCGCGACTTTTTGGCGGGTTGCCACGCAACCAAAGAGTTCGCATGTTAATTTAATTTTCATCTGTAAAGAGGTCTAATAGTTTTGGCAGCACGATGTTTGACATTTGTGTACATGTGGCGTAGTTTTCAAGGGAAATAAAGTTGTTTGTTTATTTATTGAAATCTCCATCACATTATTATACACGATCCAGTGATACAGTTGTAAGTACGAGGGGATAAGGCGAATCAGTCTAAAGACATCCAAACCATCATAACATTGTACCATTTCACAACTAACGATCTGTCTATTTTGTGTTTATTATTAAGTTGCTCTGTATGGTTGTCTTTAGAGTGCAAGCTCCAAGGTAGCCCGCGAAATTTAAATTTTCTTACGTTTTTTGCAATTTGCAGGTCAGTGTCGCAGCGTATGTGATGTGAATATTTCATAAAAAAGTAATTCTTGACAGTTACATGAACTTAGAGGGTTGTATTGATGATTTTAATGATTATAATTCTGTAACTAAATACGTCTTACAGCCGCGAATCATATTTTTATCAACACACAACCTGACACTGGCCTGCAAATTGCAAAAAACGTAGGAAAATTTGAATTTCACGGGCTACCCTGGAGCGTCCACCGGTTGTATTTACACCCTTTAGACTATGATGATCATATCAGCATCTACAATACCAGAAGGATCGCATACCTGACCGGGGGACCATCACAAACGCCGCAACTACGTTACTCCAGTTTGAAAAAAATACTTACGTGGAGTTAGAACTTCAATGTCGTTTTGTTATTGTATGGTCTAAGTGTCCGTCACGGGATTGCTATCCAAAAGATTTTGCTTATACAGATCGAAAATGCACTTTTAGGATTGGTTTTCCAAGAAATGTTTCATCTGTTCTGTCTATACGCTTTCGAGTTTTTTGGGAACATTTGCCAAGAAACACAATGCATATTGGTTTTCTAGAGTTAAGGCGCCTCCCCGAGCAAATGACCTTGAGTGAGCAGTTTTTTGAAGCCTACTCCTCTTTATCCAAAAGAAAAATGAACGAATGAAAAATACATTAAATTTCTACATATTCTTGACTCCAAATTTGACTTTTTTTTTTAAGTAGCCTATTGTTTAATAAATCCCCTAACAACGAAACCACAGAAATGAGAAATAATGATTTATGACATGGTACTCCTCGTAAAGTAACCATTATTTTGATTTGCTACTTATGCTAATGGATAGGCAATTTAATAATGTACATAATTGTCGTTTTTTTTCCGAAAGACGAATATTTGATTTTAAAAAGAATAAAAACCACTAATTTCGCACTATTCGGCCGACGTAACAACCACTTTGTAGTGCAAGCTGATTAGAACTTTATTCTAACACTATTTCAAACGAAGTTTGAACCACCACAAATAGAGTTGCTAAATTTGCTCAGGGACCCGCCTTAAAGATTTTTCAAAGTCACTTGTTTCAGTTATGTCACAATTTTAGCATGAAGCAGAAGTACTCATTGTAGAGGAGCTCACCCAGGAATAGTTCAAAATCAATAATCGAATGTTATTTATTCAAATTAGACTTATAAAATCAGCAATCTTTGACAGTCGTTACAAGTAGTAGCACGACAAGTCTGACACCAGTCTTACCATTGGGTATCGTACTACCCAGTACTAACTGGATTGTGGAGGTCAGATAGGCAGTCGCTCCACGTAAGATACTGATATTCGGCTGCATCCGGTTAGACGGGAAGATGAACCTAATGAATTTAGAAAAAGGCTAGGCAGATGATGAATCAACGCTTTTTGAACGTTATCAAGAGACAATCCCCCAAAACGCAACTTCCCCGTGTTTTAGCTGGGTAGAAGAAGTGGCGGAACAAACTCCCCAGCAAGTTCCATCAACATACCTATGACTACCACCAAACAGCAATCCTATGTCGAAGTGTACCGACGTAACCGTTTATTGCTGATGTCTAGGTACAGTCGTGGTCTTTTCCGCCTTATAGTTAAAAATTTTTTCGCTTAAATCATGCGAAGGCGACGAGCCACTCCACCTTAAACTTTAGGCCTATTAGGAAAGCGTCAACTTTGGCGCGCAAAATAACAATAACTCTCATTTGGCATGTGTCGCCGATCGGTATTTTTTTCATTAATTATTTATTATAAAGTCAACGGGGCGGAGATAGAGAGCGTTTCTATGTTTTAGGCAGGAGTGTCCTCGATAGTACACACGGCGCTGAAAAAACACGCTTTATATATTTTTAAAAGGTATACCTTAACTATTAGGCAAAAATAGGCACTTTCTCGAGCCCTTTTTTTTCTGATGGTAAATCGTCAAATGACTCCTCCCGCTCTAGGCGGAGCAGGAGGGAGTGTCAGACTTTTACTGACTAAAACCCATCCATGTTCCTTCATCGCCCTTTGTGTTCCGGGGCTACGGTATCTCTTTCGAATAGTCCCGCAGCCCCGGCAGGCTTCGGCCCTTGCGGACCCCTTCATTGTTGCTGACTCTCTTTGAGGCGCGCGTGGAACACGAACGCGCGGTCGACACGGCCTGTCGTCATGACACGGACGGACGGCGAGCTAGCTCACAGCTCACCGTCCACAGGCCCGCGCCTACGGTGGTCTGGAGCCCTGACACAGCCAGAAGGCGTCGTGGCACACCTCGTAGAAGATGGTGGGACGAGCTGGACAAAACCAACGACCAGTGGCCCACATTGGCCCTGGATAGAAATAACTGGAAGTCAGTGGGAGAGGTCTTTGCCCAGCGGTGGGATGACACAGGCTAACAGTATCAGTATACCTTAACTTGGCTATCAGTAGTTACATTGTTAGGTCTTCACCTGCCTGTCTTTTTCCAACTATACAGGGTGTAAACCACCTCATCACGAAGCCGTCAACCAAGCATTACATCAAACTAAGTAACTTTACGCAAAAATTATTGCTGGGAAAAGACTTTTTTTTTTGAGGTGAAAATTCATGTTTTGTGGTAGAACTTGTGTAAACATTGTGCTGATGGATGGATAGAATGAATTGAAAGTACGCAAGTCGTGGAGGTGTTTAAAGTAAAATCTTATTTTAAAAACTTGTATTAAAAAAAAAAAGTTGTCAAAAAGTTGGAACTTTGACCCCCAATATCTCCGTAACTAGAAGGTTCTCAGGTATGGTGTAGAACAAAAAAATGATCGCAATGACGGGGAGAACAGGTGCCTTTCGGCTTCGTTAAGAGGTGTTTTACACCTTTTATGTTGGGTTGAGGTCAGCTTCCAGTCTAACCGGATGCAGCAGAATACTAGTTTTTTACATGGAGCGACTACATATTCGTCTCCACAGCCTTTTGAGCTGAATATCCAAGAACCATTCTAGCAATAAATCAAGACAATTTCTTTTTCGGGTTCCATACCTACCCCAAAAGCTAAAAAAGGAATCCTTATAAGATGACTTTCTTGTCCGTCTGTTCTAGTTGAAATTTATACCAGACTAAGCGGACGTCACGCGGTTTCACCCGCGTTTTCCCGTTCCTGTGAGAGTCATCATCAACATCATCATCATTTTAGCCGAAAGACCTCCACTGCTGGACATAGGCCTCCCCCAAGTGTCGCCACATTGACCGGTCCCGTGCGACTCGCATCCAGCGGACTCCCGCAACCTTCACCAGGTCATCGGTCCACCTAGTGGGAGGTCTTCCAACGCAACGTCTTCCGGTTCGCGGTCGCCACTCCAGAACTTTTCGGCCCCATCGGCCATCCGTTCTGCGAGCAATGTGACCTGCCCACACTGCGTCCTGTGAGAGTACGGGGATAAAATATAGCCTTTGTTACTCAGTAAAGACGTTGAAGTCGGCGCAGTTGTTTTTGAGTTTATTACAAACACAAACCTTTCCTCTTTACAATATTAGTGTAGATGTAGATGTAGATACTGAGGTCTAAAGTCCTTATTAGGTGTATAAAAATCAAGGTCCTGAGTCAACACGATAAAAAGATATGGGCAAATTGAGATTTTCGCGAAAACTTGTAAGTACCAAAATTTACCTTAATTTTCAACTTTTTAAATTTTTCGGACTTTTCCCTTTACTTGTGCTGTCCTTGCTTGCTTTTAATCAAAATTGGCAATTCTAGTTTTACTAGCATCTCGGATGTAGCTATCAAAATATACTTTTTTATATCTTTATAAAAGCGAACGTTATCTTTAATGTTTACTTCTTTATATATATTTTACGATTACAATATCTTTGATGTTCTTTATATAACTTTCGTCTGTTTATTTTAAATGTAAACAATCTTGTTTTTGGAGTGCGCGTAATAGGCATCCTGTTTTAATCTTGCAATACTCTAAGTCTGACTTTCTCGTTGGTCTATGGTGGTTTCAAGCCGTTTGGGTTATTGGGTTTGTAACGACTGTCTAAAGATCGACAAACGACAGCCGGGACCAACTGCTTAACGTGCTTTCCGAGGCACAGAGGAAACTCGGTATGTAATGAGTGGTCACCCATCCACAAACCAAACTAGGAAAGCACGGCTTAACCCTAAGATCGACCCGAGCGGCTGTTATTATTTAGGCCCAGTTTCCACCAAAGCGGAGAGGAGCGGACGGAGAGGAGATGTGCAAGATTCGACCAAACACAGGTGAGACGAAAGACGCGATGTAGCCTTCAACCAGTGTGATTGGTCGGTTTCCACACGTCTCTCCGCTCCGTTCCTCTGCGCTTTAGTGGAAACCGGGTCTTAGCCGCGAGCTCCTCTGTGGTATTCCGTACCTACTCAAAGGATATAAAGACCGGACAAGTGCGAGTCTGACTCGCGGACCGAGGGTTCAGTACAAACTTGTATGTTGATGGTTTGTCCATCACGGATCAGCAGGGCTAGCTATTACGTATCTTTCTGATATCCAGTAAATATCAAGCTTCGGTTGTACACCGAACTTTAATGACAACCGTGAATGTCATAATATTGGTACCTATTACGTATCACGCTGAGTGAATATCACTTTATGGTGACTAACAGGGTCATACATAATACGAAACTAACCTTTTGACAGTTAATTGATGGACACTGAGCCCAGTTACTATCATTTCGAGCTGTCAACAGAGATACGTAATAGCCCTACAGGTCTCTGAAGTTCATGAGCTCTTAAGGAGAACAAAGGGATTTGAATTATTTAGCATGCCTAACTTTCGCCATTGTAGTATTTTTATTTAATTTTAATCATGCCAAAAAAAAAAGTAAAATGTACATAACTAGGTACCTACAGAGTTTTGCTACGGAAACCTTACTGTACGGCTCCAACTTGTACATAGTCGGTGTTATACTCGATTATTGAAGGTACGAACAAAGTATCAGTACTATAATTTAGCGCAGTATATTACCATGTGCAAAAAACATGTATTTTAATTTAACAAATCTGAAGTGGTGAGGTCTGTTTACACTCATATTTGACTAGCACTCGTAACTGTCAGATATCAGATTATTTGGCAACACTTGTGGCCTGAAAAAGAATAGGTACCGGGTGTAATAAGACGTGCATTTTGTTTCATTGCCAAATTAAAAATAAAAGAAAGAAAAAAAACTGGCACTATTGTAATGAAATTGGCGCAATTACTGAACATAAAACTACTACAATAAAGAGTGTAAAACACCTCTTAACAAAGCGAAAGGCACTTGTTCTCCTCGTCATTGCGATCATTTTATAACTTTTTTTTTTAAATACAAGTTTTTAATGTAAGATTTTTACTTTAAACACCTCCACGACCCCCGTACTATTCAATCCATCCATCAGCACAATGTTTTGAGTGCGTTACATTGAGTTCTACCATAAAACATGATTTTTCATCCCAAAAAAAAAAGTCGTAACCCAGCAATAATTTTTGCGTAAAGTTACTTAGTTTGATGTACAGAATGCTTGGTTGACGGCTTCGTGATGAGGTGGTTTACACCCTGTATATATTTTATATTTTTTGTTAATTAGAATGTTATCGAAACACTAAAAGAAAACATATTATCAATAGAGTGATGGAACCGGAGGATATGTGCAAGGTTAGTAATTATCAAAATCATTTTCTTTGACAAAATTAGTGACTATAATTCGATAATTAAACTAATGTAGAGTTTTTACGAAAAAAAAAATGTTTGTTGATAAATTAAATACAATTTTGTGACGATTTTTTTTAAGTTTACCCTTACCGCGTTTTTATACGCTTGGAAGCAGCAAATCGCGTTCCGATAAATACGTGAAGTTTATTAAAGTAACTTCAATTTAAGTAAGTATGTTCCTTTAGAGTAGTGTTTATGTTCTTACTACATGAGTGTGTCTTTGATTTATGATTTTTGTTATTATCAAGATAATTAATTATCAATGCAATGCAGCAGCAGTAGGTATTCATTTTTTTTAAAAGCTTAACGGAGCAGATAAGATTTGCCGGGGCTGCGGGACTGTTCGAAAGAGATACCGTGGCCCCGGAACACAAAGGGCGATGAAGGAACATGGATGGGTTTTAGTCAGTAAAAGTCTGACACTCGCTTCCGCCGAGTCATTTGATGATTTCCCATCCGAAAAAAAAAGCAGATAAGACCTTAGTCTTATCTGCTTTCTGCTAACCGGTTGCAGCTGTTTTCAGCTGCAACCTACCAGTATTTTACATGGAGCGACTGCCTATCTGACCTCCACCAACCCTAAACACATAGTTAGTGAGATAGCATACAATATTAAAAAGCAACAATATTTAAAAACACAAACAGTAAACGGTACGGTTATTATTAACTGCAACTAGTGATCATATTCTATTTAGATAATTACCACTGATAGCGTGTCGTGGTCAACTACCAATATAGCGCTGGTATAGCGATGCGGTTAACCACTTAGCTTATCCCATGATCTGTCCACGAAGTAGACACAATAGTTAAACAATGGTGTCTCGACCGAATCGGTCATTGGACAGATCATGATCTATGGTAATGTAGGTGACTATTTTTTTAATGCGCTGGTGCGAAGCGATGACGCGGCTTAGGGTGGAGCACGCTTGATGATTAACGGCCGTTTTGTGTAACTTACTTACGTATAACTGTTAGTTAATATTTAGTTATTTGACGACCCGAATGGCGCAGCGGTAGTGAGGCTGCATTACGTTCTTAGGGTCCCGGGTTCGGGGCTGCGGGACTATTCGAAAGAGATACCTTGGCCCTGGAACACAAAGGGCGATGAAGGAACATGGATGGGTGTTAGTCAGTAAAAGTCTGACACTCCCTCCTGCTCCGCCCAGAGCGGGAGGAGTCATTTGATGATTTCCCATCCGAATAAAAAAAAACGGTCCCGGGTTCAAATCCCGGTAGGAGCAAATGTTTGTGTGATGACCATGGACATTTGTTTCCGAGTCATGGATGTTTAATGTATAAAAAGTATGTATTTACAAACAAAAAAAAAGTATATTATGTAGTATATCAACTATCTGGTGTCCACGACATGCTAAGTGTGGCACTAGATGGCGCTGTGTGTAATGTCCAGCGATATTTATTTATTATTATTTATAATATGCCTGTAACGTGTCGTAGCTATCGGTGTTTCTATTCAATGTGCGAAGCGCCAGTCTGTGGAATTCATAATTCTCTGTTTCCTGATCATTATAATCTAGATCGCTTCAAAGTTTGAGTGAATATTTTTTTTCAAGGCAAGCGTGCTTCACCCTAGCCGCGTCAACGCTTCACGTCAGGCAAGTTGCAATCAAACGCAAGTCTGTATAATAGGCATGACGACAGTATCAAAAACTTGCAAATCTATTTAGTCCGTCAGTTAGAGTATTTGAAATGAATGGACACGTATTTTTTGTTTTTGTAAATCAATGAATATTGACAAAGGTAAAACGCATCAAAACTCGAGAGTGGGGGCTCGTGATGTCAGAACTAGCTAAACATTATACCATGGCGTGACGTATTGAGAATTTTAAAAGCGTCGTATCTTCGTCAATTTTGGTTAACGTAAAAAAAGAAAAAACACGAGTCAAATCTTTTTTGATAATCTAAGTGACGAACTAATTAGATTTTTTTTGTCGTCTCGCCTATTAAAAAAAAATACCTTTCGTCGCTCCAGCATTCCATCAGTATTGTCAGGCAGTCCATGAACACAACATGAAACACATTAAATATGAACTCCATACCGCACTACCTCTCCATCTACATTTAGTACCTCACTAACTCTCCACTGATAACAAGGTATCTCAAACATCCGATGTTGTTTGTACCGCGATCTCACCACCCCGACCTTGCCGATATCCAAAATAAAGATTCGGAATACACTCAGAAATAAATGTAGACTGTATCCGCGAGTTATTTATTGCGCTGTGCGATAGAATATGTGTGGAATGGCCGGTTAGGGCTGGCGACTGTGACGAAAATCTACAGTCATCTTCTGCCTGGTTTTCCTCCAAGAATAATAAATATCGCCACTACGACACTACACACAGCGCTAACTTGTGCCACACTAAGCAACGAGGCTTGTGTCGTGGACACCAGATAGTTGATATACTACATAGATACTTTTTTGTTTGTAAATAAATATTTATTACCCTCTGACAAGCGCGGCCCGCGCGGCGCTGACGCACCGGTCAGCGGAGTGGACCGCGCTTGTTCGCGACACTATTCGCGAGTAATTTGACAATTAGATAAATCACTTGAAATTGGAAGCTACAAGAATTATAGTTAAATAAAATTTACAGTGAACAGCTGAATAGTTAGGGAGGAGAAACGGATTGGGTATCGGCGATACCCAACAGCTTGTCAGAGGACATGTAAACATCCATGATTCGGAAACAAATGTCCATGCTCATCACACAAACATGTGCTCCTACCGGGATTCGAACCCGGGACCTTTAGAACGTAAGGCAGCCTCACTACCGCAGCGCCATTCGGGTCGTCAAAAGTAAGTTTGTTACTTCAATTAAACTTACCTTAAATATCAGTTGTTTTCAAAGAGATTTAAATGAATTAGGTATAGAGCGGACATTGGGAATAATCTCCTACAAAAATTTTGATCCCGAACATTTTCGATTGTGACACACGAATGCTACCTGACAAGCGCGCGTATGACACTAGACAGAACGATTTGTTACTAAGTAGTAACAAGTATTTGGATTACTTACGAATTTTTTCGTCTTGCCTCGTCTATCGCTCGTAAATATTTGAATGTCGTTGGTTGTATTTCGGAAATTCGGAATCGTGACTTTTGTTTTTTCGGAATTTTTGAGTGTTCCCATCTATCTGCCTAGTGCCCTAGGCGTTTCCTGACTATGTTAGTATCGGCTCCCAGTCTAACTGGCTGCATCTGACCAGTAATTTGAATGGGGCGACTGTCTATCTTCCTTCCACAACCCGGTTGCTGGAAAACCAGGCACAAGTCCCGATTCCAGTCTGCTACTGTCCTACTGTCCTGTGCTACTGTGTACTGTCTGTAAAAAAACACAAAAATATTAATTTACTTTATTAGTAATACTGGCTGTTTTTTGTGTCTTTGCCTTAAAAAAAAAGCGCTGATGCGCGCGCCTCGCTAATTTGTGAACAAGTAAAAATTATTCCTCGCGCTTTTTCTTTTCGCCGTATTATTTTTATTTGTTTTATTTATTTCCTCGCAAATATGTTATAAAACGTCGTATGACATACGTGCGCTTTGATAATTACAGCCTCTGTTTTTTTATCGCCCTCGCCTACGGCTCGGGCAAGCAATATCGCCTCGGCTGTATTTTTCAACTTACCGCACTTATATCATAATGTACTATTATTATAGGATTGAGATCTACATGACTCGCGTGGCATTCACATAAAGAAAACGCGAGTTATAATTAAGTATTATAGTAAAAATAATAACAGTACAGTCATTATAGTGTACTTTAACAACGTGTTAACAAAACGATTACTTAGGTGCAACAAATAAATAGTGTTACGAGCTGGGTATTGGATAAATTAAAAATTAAAACTACCGGTTCACCACCAATTAATATTTTTATTGAACACAAAACACTCATAACTAATATAACTAATAATTCAGCACTGATTATTATTCAATTCGATATCGCACCAACTAACGGTGATTCGATTCGCTTCGTTGTACCGTCAAAATCAGACAGACCGTTCCCGCAAACCCAACGGCTATTTATATTTCGACCAATCTTTCGAGTAAGTTCCACAACTTTCTCGTACCTTCTTCAAACATGAACATGATGTGAACTTTCCGGTAAACATTCTTATATCGGATTACTTCTACACAGTTCAATGGTGGAAAATTTTGGACTCGAACGTAATCTAGAATGATCTCGTTAAACTTAGTAAAATAAACGTATAGAGGGCGTCATGGTCAAGATGTTTGACAGTCGTTACAGGTAGTCAGTGGCGCGAAATTCTGTCAACCAGACTTATCAAGGGGTATCGTATTACCCAGTACTAACTGGGTTATGGAGGTCAGATAGGCAGTCGCTCCATCTACAATTCTACACTAATATTATAAAGAGGAAAGATTTGTATTTTTATGTGTGTGTATGTTTGCAATTAATAAACTCAAAAACTACTGCGCCGATTTAAAAAATTCTTTCACCATTAGACTATATTTTATCCCCGTACTCCCACGGGTACGGGAACTACGCGGGTGAAACCGCGTGACGTCCGCTAGTATAAAATACTGATATCTAGCTGCATCCGGTTAAACTGGAAGCCGACCCCAACACAGTTGGGAATAGGCTAGGCAGATGATGAGTGCGTCATGGTTCTTTTGGCGCGCGGCCTATTCAGAACTAAAGACGCCACGTCACCATCGCCATCTTGTTTTTTTTTTTAATGAACAGACTATAATACTAGCCAACAGCGTTCTTCTCACATTCCAGCGCCAAGTAAAATATACAGTAACTATTGAAATCCCAAATAAAGATGAAAGGTTCTCAAAAAGACTATAATTATAAATATCTTAACAAACACAACGCGTGCAAACCCTAGCTGCAAACAGAAGTAGTTGTAAGTTTATTTATAAAGTAACGACTATCTTATTTGCGAATTTTAAGACTGAGTCGGCACTTGTGTTGTTTAGAAGTTCAGTTACAGACTGGAACTTTGCAGTTAACATAAATAATATTGTATCACGCTGATCGCACAGATGCATTCTCATACAAAGAATCATCTCATCTCGTAAGATGAGATGATTCTTTGTATGAGAATGCATAATTCCACATTTTGACATAGGGATGATAGGGCTCTCCAATCGCACACGCCGTAATGCTCGATTCTCAGCAACCTTCATCCGGCTGCCACCAGTCACCCTGCGAAAATCGTCCACCTAGTCTGAGGGTGTCCCTCCTTATGGTTGTTGATTCACGGTTTCCACTCAAAAACATGTCTAAATTTGTCGGCCGTAGAACCGATAATCGGCGAACATGGTTGGCCACTTCAGCTTGCTTATTCTGATTCCGCTCCGGGATTATCTGTTGTACTAAACAACAGATAATTTTTACCACATCATCATTATCACGTTTATCAAGATTGTCCTTTACAGTACGCTTTTCTAAACCATCGCAGAAACAGGAGGAACGCAAGGCTGTTTAGAAGAAACTCAACGGCAAAAATAAAAATAAAATTAACGACACCGAAAAGCTTATCAACGTACCAACCCTTTTGAAAGACAATGTAGAAATACGAAACCCTTACAGCGGTTGTCATTGTGACTTGTCAGGCATTCTTGGACGCAAATTCTTCTCCGTTATATGATGTTTCTCTGCCTTACCCTTACGGCGTTGCCCACAAGGTACAAGTATCTAAAACTTTTCTTACACTCGAAAGCACTTTCCAATATTGTGTCGAAAACATGTGCTGTTGAAATATTTCTGCAGAAACATGTTCTTCGCGTGTAGCGTAACATATGTATTGCATCTTGGTTTGTGCCTAAACCTGGAGCAGGCTTTAACAATTCATGTGTCCTATTTTAGCCGCGGTCTGCACTATTGATCTACAATGTACCTGTGTGAGTGGATTAGGCGGCACATCTAAAATTAATACCGACTGCTGGTTGCCGATGGTTCTGGAAATATCCTGCATTTGGCGATATTTTGATAACAAACCTTTATTTGAAGCTTCTTTGTTTAGACTTCAATAACATAATAAAGGGTGTAACAAACCTCTTAACGAAGCCGTAAGGCATTTGTTCTCCCCGTCATTTCGATATTTTTTTTGTTCTACACCATACTTGGGAACCTTCTAGTTACGGAGATATTGGGGGTCAAAGTTCCAACTTTTTGACACCTCCACGACCCCCGTACTATCCAATCCATCCATCAGCACAATGTTTTGAGTGCGTTACATTGAGTTCTACCACCAAACATGATATATCACCCCAAAAAAAAAAAAAGAGTCGTTTCCCAGCAATAATTTTAACGTAAAGTTATTTAGTTTGATGTACAGATTGCTTGGTTGACGGCTTCGTGATGAGGTTGTTTACATCCTTTATAAGAGCTTTTACCCGCGGCTCTGCCCGTATGTAAGTTAGAAATTATATCAAGGGACTACCCGAATAGGAAGTATCTCATACCTGACCCGGGTCATCATTTACCCGTGTGCGAATTACCATCGCAATTGGTATAGCCCTTTAGGCGTTAAAGTTAACCGACACACCTACAGTCATAATTACTTTTGCATTTTGTAATATCGAAATGCCAATCGATCTTGAGTGATCATTCTTTTGCCTTCTATGTATAAAAAGAGGCTTTTGCCTAGCCGTGATAAATAAAAAAATAATAAATAACGGCTGATTTTATTATTTGCTGCTGGGTAGTTTGTTAAGCCACTTCTTCTTTCCAGCGAAAATACTAGAAAGTGGCGAAGGACGGGCCTTTTGGGGGACTTTCTCTTGTTGATTGAGTATCGCGTATAGCCAAGCTGCCTAGGACGCTTCTTGAAGTTTCCTAATCAGAAACAGACTTTTTTTTTTTTAGGATGGGAAATCATCAAATGACTTCTCCCGCTCTGGGCGGAGCAGGAGGGAGTGTCAGACTTTTACTGACTAAACCCATCCATGTTCCTTCATCGCCCTTTGTGTTCCGGGGCCACGGTATCTCTTTCGAATAGTCCCGCAGCCCCGGCAGGTTTCGGCCCTGGCGGACCCCTTCCTTATTGCTGACTCTCTTTGAGGCGCGCGTGGAACACGAACGCGCCGTCGACACGGCCTGTCGTCATGAGACGGACGGACGGCGAGCTAGCCCATAGCTACAACAGCCTAATTTGTATAAATGACTTTTAATTTTGCAAGTGAAAATTATTAACGCTTTTATTGAACCTCTTATAGTGAAAATATTTCTTTTAAATTCTTCAAATAACTTATTTTTATTAAACGGCTAAATGCCTACCCATTGAAATTAATCACAAAAACTATTTTCTACTTTTATGACTAAGCCATTCCAATGTATTAGGTAACTGTGCTAAGTTTTCAATGGAAAGTCAAACAGTTTTCGAGAAAATCGACAGTGACAGATAGACAGACACTAGATTGATTCCAGAGATTTACTCTTTATTTTTTTCTCGTTATTCTTTGCTAATTTTGAAAAGAAACACGAATAAAATCGAGATTCTTCAGGTAGCTTACTTACACAGTGAAATTACACGTTTCCAGATTCATGACCTCAGTAGGGCTATTACGTATCTCTGTTGACAGCTCGAAATGATAGTAACTGGGCTCAGTGTCCATCAATTAACTGTCAAAAGGTTAGTTTCGTATTATGTATGACCCTGTTAGTCACCGTAAAGTGATATCCACTCAGTGTGATACGTACTAACAATATTATGACATTTACGGTTGTCATCAAAGTTCGGTGTACAACCAAAGCTTGATAGTCACTGGTTATCAGAAAGATACGTACCTAATAGCCCTGCAGGTGATGCAACTTATGTACCTAAAGCAACCCGTCAGTGACTTGTCAAATCGCGCTTACCGGTCGCGCCCGCTCTAAAGCCGCCACACAACATTTGTTTAACTTCACTTAAAGTACTTACGGGATGATATCCGTGATATTACGGATATCATCCCGTAAGTACTTTAAGTGTAGTGAAAAACCGTGAAAGTCTAAAACAGTGCATTAAATTTGTTTAACTTGTGCACCAAATCGCTCGAGTCATCACCATTTTCATCGCGCGAGTAATATATACGTGCTTAACCGTAGCTCTGTGGGTGGCTCTTAACACTTTCTTTGATTATTTTGTTTTTTCAGCAGTCGATAGGTATGCCTTGTGTCGTTTGGGAGTGTAGCTCGGCCTCGAGGTTGCCCCAGATCAACGGCCTTAGCCAGGACAAGACATCTGGCTAGACACGGAGATGGCCGATGGAGCAAGGCTTTGACCGAGTCGTAGCCAAAGTTAGGCCAAAGAAACCAGGGCCGTCCTAAAGCTCGTTGAGTCGACGATATCGTCAAAATCGCGGGAAACACAAACCTTAAATAGGGACGCACAGAACCGGGAAGTCTGGCAGAAGAAAGGGGAGGCCTATACCCAGCAGTGGGTGATATCTTAGCCGATGAGACTTGCAATGGCGACTTGTCAACACGACAGCGATGCCCTCGTATTTTCGTCACTTGTTTTCTTCACGTTAGTATCAGCGCTACCAGTCGCATCGTGGTAACTCTTCCCATTTTTTTATTAAACCATTTTTTTCATTTGTTTTCCACGCAATCACTGTCGCAAGACTCGTGTCGCTTGAGCGTGAAACTCGTGAGTAGTGGCCAAGCACTTACACAGTAAAATCGCGCGTTCGAAAAACCTTTTAAAGCCAATTTTTCTTCAATATTTTATGGTGGAAAGATTTTTATCTTGATATATGGGCTCATGTAAGAAAATTTGTATTTTATACGCGAACTAATAAAATTCGAATACTAAATATTTTTATGGTCTTATACGAATAAAATAGTAGGTAATGGACATGTTTTTGGTAACCTGAAAAAGTTTTAGCGTTCAAAGACTCTAAGCTAGCCTTTGCCCACGATATCGCTATCGTGGAAAGCAGGACTTAACCCTTGGGAACGTACTCCGAGAAGATTTACATATGCTTTAACTACATCATCATCATTCACAGCCTGACTTCACCAACTGCTGGATAATACCTCCAAGACCTTCCGGGGGGCGGTGTGGCTATGTGGGCCTCGCACCCACTAAAAACTCCGCCGTCTTTGCTAACTTCCCGTTTTTTCTGGTAGGGGCCGCGAGTACTGCGTTGCATGACGTTCGCGACCCCTCAGCGGTGGCTTCCACATCCTCTTCCTTAGTGATGTCCAATTTCCATTTTTATTGTCCATAATTTTTTAAATCTTAATAATAAAATTAGAATACAATATAAATAAAATTTACTTACTAAATTTAATACTAAATGTAATGAAATGGATTATGATGATATACATATGCATTATGAGTGTGATATCTAAAGATTTACATTTTTGTTTAATGGTTGCGCAGTTGTAAATGTATTGAATTGACAGAAATTAGTTATTAAAAGGTAAATTAGTGCTCTCGACGTACCTCAGAAACTGATCTTCTAAACTTGTTAAGGGAAACACCGAATAAATCGGTTTCCAGTGATGTGTGGGAGCTGTTATAGTTTCTACATATTCTGAGCAAAGGAGCATTGAGACCAAGGTTTGATTTGGAATGATTTGGAATGGCATGGAATGTTTAAAGACAGGCAGAGTAATTACCCTGCAATTTAATCCTATTTCTTATCGAGCTATGCAACGACATTTATCTAGCTCATGTGTCTTCTTCTTCTTAATTTCTGCCCACTTCCACGGCTTTGTCTGTGACAGTGCATAAGTCTCTTTGGCTGCTTGTTTTTGGAGCTGAACGGCCAGGATGGAGGTGGAGCAAAAAGCGCAACACAGCTCCGCAACCAGTAGTATTGTATTGTATTGTATTGTATAACGGGCTGGTGTCCGCAACTCCACGTCGCAACCAGTAGTAATTAGATTACTCAGTTAGCAGGATGGTTAGAGAAGTGTCTTCTCGGATTGTCTTCTTTATTGCACGTTGGATTTTTATCTGAAATCCTGTTGAAGAACTCAGATTTCAGATGGCTCAATAATATTAATATTATAAAACAATATTGTAATTATTATTATTATTATTTATTTATTTGCCAGACTACCAAATACCAAATGATCTGAAAAGAGTAACCATGGAGTTTCTTACCGGTTCTTCTCCATTGAAACGACCAACGCGAACCATGCAACTTTTTCGACGTTTTATAAGTGACAATCTAGGCCTATGTGAAATAAAATATTTTGATTTTTTTTAAATAAATGTAATGTATTAGATTAGACTTCTGTGGCTGAAGCCGATCATAACATCGTTATAAAGGGTTGGCTGCTGGATGAAAGTTATTATGATATCTTCTTTCGTATGAGTTGGAGAAACCTCTGAAAAATTAATCCACAACTAGTCAGACTAAAAGTCGAAAAACCTTTCTCCAAAAACGGCTCAAATCATGATACAATAGTAAAAACGTGTACCTTACCTCTTAAACCTCAAAAATGCTCGTTTTCCTGACCTTTTTCTGCCTTCAAACCTAACTGCTATTACAGAAAACGTAGCATGAATATAAAATCAACAGCTTTAAGGTCCAACACGGCAGTTACGAGCCAAACTCATGTGTTCGGCCGGTTTAATAAAAAAAGGGTCTTTTTATGATCGGATACCTACACGAGTGTACACGAAATATCGTGTATGGGAGGTCTTTATTGTGTGTTACCAGTTGTGTTATTAGTTTTTTTTTCATTGGAGCTGTCACTTGGGATTTTTTGGCGCGCTTTTGTGACAGATATTAAGTGTGATTTGAAATGTTTGACATAATATGTATAAGGTAAACTTTTTGGAATGGATTGAGGTTTTGGTTTTACATTTTTTTATAATTTTTCTTTTGTAAATCAAAATCAAATCAAATCACTTTTTATTTGTAAACACAGGTACAGAAATACAGATCTTCATATTGACAGAATCGAGCGCTATGTTATGCCAGTAGCAGGCTTACAAATATGGTGAGCTGCATCTAGCTCAAGATTACAATTTAAAGTTTCTAAAAAATATATTTGCAAATCATGTATAAATATTGTATTTAATTAGAAAAAAAGAAAAATTGCAAAAATTACATAATATTATTTTAACATATAAGTAAACATGGACTAAAGAAATACGCACAATTTATAATGACACATTGTAATAAGTAATTTTATTTGGTACATTTTTTAACTAAATATTCTAGGCTAAGCAGGGTGCCGGTTGTCATTTAAAGATCTTTGACAGACGATATTGGTAATCACAATCAAAAGCTCGAAAGCCTGACAACTACTCTTGCAAAGTGTTATCATGTTATCCCGTTAATGAAAAGTGATTTAAAAGAATTAGGTCTAAAGCGGACATTGGAAATAATCTCATACAAAAATTTTGATCCCGAACATTTTCGATTTTGACACCATGCTACCTGACAAGCGGGCGTATGACACTAGGCAGAACGATTTGTTACTAAGTATAGTAACAAGTATTTGGATTACGATTTTCTTCATCTTGTCCCGTCTATCGCTCGTAAATATTTGAATGTCTTTGCGTTACTGGGTTACCTACTTATAGGAAATTGCTGCTTTCTTTTAGCGTCCGGCTAAATATAGACAGTTTACCTACGGACGGTTTTTAAACTTGAGTTTGTCACCTCAGTCGTTGGGCCACAGTACCTTTTCATATGCCCTGAAGTGGTCCTAATGTAGCCTATTGTACGAAGGTCCAAGAGCCCACGAAGAAAGATTTTTCAAGAGTTCTTTTTGAAGTCAAGTCCCTAAACGACTTGGTGTAAAATCTTGCAGATTCGAGCAAAATTTTGAGTGGCTCTTGGATGTTCGTATTAAGGGGCTAGTTGTCGTTCCTTTGACTTCGATGGAAGCCTCGGATGGATTGGTATCGAAGAGTTAATACAAGAAGCCATTGGAAATGATGATAAGTTGTGGTTGAGACACCTTAAGTATAAATCACACGCTGTGACAGTTTTATTAGAATTTAAGTCAAGCTTATGAGCTTGACTTAAACTTGACTTGACTTGACTAGGTACTTAAATTTGTAGTTTATGTACAAGGAGGGTTTTTCAGGTAATTTACATATGATTTTGTATTACTGTTAAAATTACAATGATCCCATTTTGAATGAGTTTTCACAAAATTTGAATTTATGAACTTAGAATCAGTTCTAATAATAATAAGATTCTAGTATTATTTACATAATTATTAAAAAAACGATTAAATAAACTAAAATAAATAAACTAACAACAAACTATAAAAGGGCATCGAAATACTCCTCCTCAACGCTGTCAGCTGGTAATGTGCCCAACACACTGACGGCGTTGCCACGTTGTATGGCAACACTTAGCCTCTGACCAAGGTAAAAGCCAGCCCTTGGGTTACGGGAAGCGCCAACTAGGCGTTTTGAAAGTTCTTTAAACAGGCTATGGGCACTCGGATCCCACAGCCCCAGAGTTTCAACCCCAAACGAATGAGTTAGATTATTGTCAACATCTTGCAATTTACACCTTTGAGCGACATTATAAAGAGCTTTAATCGCGCGCAGTGGCTGAGCGATTGGCTGCAGGTTGAGCAACGATTGCCGCGGTTGATTCGTAGACGGGACTATCCCTAACCTATTATACCGAGACCCCTCCCTGCAAGCCTCAGAAAGTTTGTTAAGCTATTGTTTCAACTTTCGTTCGTAGACCTTTGACGGTCGTTAAGGGTAGTTGAAAGCCTGGCGTGACGACAAAGGGTGTTTGTGAGAGATTGACCGGAGAAAACCGCACGGAGAGAAAAGTAGAAGCCTTTGGAGAGCCTCTTTTCCAGCAGTGGGACAATATAGCTTATGGGAAAAAATTGGTCAGATTACCAGACTCTCCAAAAAAAAATACAGTAAAACGGGGCTATTTGGGTTTTTAGGGCTATTTAGTGCCGTATAAATAACTAACTGTTATTGGGGTTTTCCATCGCGAATTTCTCAGTAGCAGCCAATCAAAGTGTTGCTAGAGTTTGTAAAATAATTTCTACGATACACCAACCGACAGTTATCGATATTTTTGTTCGAAATTCTGGGTCGTCCCAAAAAGCCCCCAAAACCCAAATAGCCCCGTTTCACGGTACTTTTCAGTTGCATCCGGTTATTTCCGGTTAGACTGAAAACCGGCCCCAACATACTTGGGAAAAGGCTAGGTTTTTGACCGCAATTTAGTCTGATTAAGCTATCTTTTCTATAGCCCTCTTAGTTTCTCTGTTCAAACCACTAAAATGGACCCAAAACCTCTTTCACAAACAGTTAGTTTAACCGTATCACCGCATTTAATATGACATATTTTCATACACGTAACCCATTTCGAACACGCCACACGAAAAGATAACCGTTTGACACATTTATTTATGCTATAACCCGGCCAAGTGCGAGTCGGCCACAAAGGGTTCCGTGAAACCCTGTAATAATAATCACTCCTTAATTATTTTTATTTTTATAGCAGCCACAGTAATCACTCGTGAAATTTCACTACGTAAAATTTCGAGTCTCTACTTATTACGGTTCAAAAGATAAAGTCCTGTTACAGACAGACAGACTAACAGACAGGCGGAGAGACCGGTTGACAGGCTGACAGATACAGGCGGACAAACAGGCAAATAGAATGACGGAGAGTCAACGAAGCCGGACTTTGGTGACGGAACCCTAAAAACCAGAAAGGTTATTAGCAACAAAATGGCGGTTCCCGCGCTATGCCGCCATTAAGGCTCGGAATTCGCTGCACGATGTTTATCCAGCGAGGCTTCTAGATTATGCTAATGTTGGTAACATATTATTTTGTCGGATTTATGGAGCTGTTCCGTTGCAAGCGCTGGTTAAGGAGAATTAACCTTCAGCGGTTCTAGCTTCAGGGTTAAGGGGAGTTGATACAGTGAAGCGGCTCCGAAGGCCGCATGTAATACATAAACAAGATCAGGCTATAATGTTCCCACTGCTGGGACACAGGCCTCCTCTTTATGAGAGGGAATGGGCTATAATCCACCACGCGGGCCCAGTGCGGGTTTGTAGATGACACATGTCTGCGAATTTTTGTTCTAGGACATGCCAGTTTCCTCACGTTTTCCTTCACCGTTTTTGAGAGCAGTGGTGATGAAATAAATTACACAAAGTAATGCAATACGTTGATATTTTACACCGCGAAGCAATGAAAATGAGTTTTTCTCATCGAAGTGTCCGAATATTTTGACAACACGGTTGGTGCAGTGGCTGAGGGATTGGCTGCTGCTCTGGGTGTCGCGGGTCCGTTTCCCGCTCGGAACAAATATTTGTGTGGCCTTTAAGGTAGCATTCCCTGAGAAGTCGCTTAGTATTTGATAAAAAGAAAAAAAAATAGATTTTGTTACGCCCTAATGACCTTACCCTCAACCTTCCAGGAATTATTTCTACTACTGAAGATCCCGAAACCCTCCTTACATATTCTGGATAGCTATTGTCACCTTTTCTCTAGAAGTCTGTATACATTACAAGTAAAATATGATTCCATAGTTTTTTTAGGGCTAACAACACAACATCTATTTAAAAACGTAATGACCAGAAGTCAATGCTTTACAAATTACCCACGACTGTAGATAAAAAGCAAACCAAATATGTATTCTCGCCTTAAAACAGATTACACGATCATTTAAAACCGTGTGCACGTCGCCTTACCGACGAGTGATTAGCGAAGGAAATGATTTATTACTTGGCGCCCAACGTGGGACCTCACATCAAAGATGGCTGAATCATTAATAGGTACGGCCATGTGCACTAAGAATTCAAAAGCAATTCAAATCTTTGTGTTTGTTTACTCCAAAGACAATAGACAATGAGAATAAAATACCAACAACATCTAGTATAAAAATAAATTTGTTTTAATCAACTTACACAAAGATAATTATTTATCAACTGGAGATGTATACTTAACCTGTTTTATAATAGCATGGATTCCATTTTGGAATTTGGCTTTAGGTTCATAATAAAATAAAAAAATACAAATTCAAATTAAATATTAATTGCTCAACACAGTACATTTTATACAATTCCAGATGTCAAGTGTATGCGCAGTCCACTGTATTGTACCAATTCAGGCATGCGTAATTTATAATAGGTTAAACAATTTCATAAAAGCCAATTAATACCACAGAGTCCGAAAGAAAATAAAATCGAATGAATACCCTCTACAATGTGATAAATATAAATTAATACGTTAAAAAATGTCATAAAATAAAAAATAAAAATAATACCTTAAACAATGTCATAAAATCAAATTAATCCGTTACACAATGTCATTAATTCATACATAATACCTTGTACAACGTTGTAAGTTCAAGTTAATATGTAAGACAACCAATGCAGTAGGGGAAAATAACGTAAATGTTGCTAATTGTTTACATATTAGTGGTGGTAACTGTACACAGACGTGGGTGGCAGTGTTGTGTAACTATGGGGGGAACATTAATTACGAATGGTGAAGGACAGCGTGGCATGACGTTTAATTAATGTAATTCAAAAGTTTTGTCACGTTCAACCATTAGGTCACCTGATGGTTAGCGATGATGTGGTCGGCGATGACGGAATCCTAGATGTTACCTATCACTCAAACTCAAAGCAAACTCAAAGCATTTATTTCAATTAGACCATTACGGCACTTTTGGATGTCAAAAATACAAAAAAAAGCAAAGCTACAGTCACAGTCACAAGGCATAATAACTTGAGAAAGTACCGTAGTTGCCCATTTCCTAGCGTAGATCTCTATGGAGAAGGACGGGCAAGAAACTCCATGGACACTCTTTTAAATCAAAATAATGTTTCAAAATCTTGGTTACATCATTCATGATGAGATGGTACATTATGTGAGAACGATGTAGAAAGACGTGCACATTAAGAGCGTTCCACTCTTAGCTTGCAGTAGCTCAGGATCAAGCCTTCTTCGGTATCTCTGGGAACGTATAGGCTTGCTTATTTTGAAGAGCCAACGATCTGCAACTAGTAAATCGCGGAGGTTACCTCTTGGTCAGCGCTCTGCTCCCAAAACGGTGAAGGTAAAAATTGTGAAGAAATTGCACTAAGCCAACTCGCACTGCCGAGAATATTGTCTAAATTGCATATTTGAAGCAGTCCCCGAAAACACGCACTGCATCACTTCCTAGTGTTTTAGCTGGGGAGCAGAAAACCGCAAGGTATCTGACAGTTAAGGTGGTGGTATCTGCTAACGAGAGGTTTTCTCCAAGTAACTCCTCTTTGATGAGTGAATATAAATGTGCAAAAAAAAAATATATTGCTTATTAGACTCGAAACTTTAATTGGTACAATAATTGAAGTAATTTTAACTTTATTATTACTATATGAAAAAACTATTCAAAGTGAAGCATTTTTTCTTTAAAATTTCGTAACTACTCCTAAACGGCATTAAGTTTTAGTAATTTTTTTTCACACAAATATTTGTCACTTATTTCTTCACAAAGTGCACAATTGGCATTTTGATCTAATGATTTATTAGGCTACAAATAAATAAAAACCACTCATTTCGCACTATTCATCCCGCAGTGACAACCAATTTGTACGCACGTAACAACCAGTTTGTAGTGCAAGCTGATTAGAACTTTATTCTAACAGTATTTCAAACGAAGTTTGAACGACCACAAATAGAGTTGCTAATTTAGCAGATATCCCAGCCTCAAGGTAGGAGAACTATTGTTTAATTGTATGGAGTCTACCTTCTGTACTACATAATTCTATTCTGTTTTCTGATGTTGTGTCAGTTTGTGGTTTAGTGTATAACTTTCTATTATTCTGTGGTATAAGCTAAAAGTTACCAGAACTTAATATAGCTGTGTAAGCTAGTCATACCTAAAGTTACCAGAACTTATAGCTTGACGATAGTTTCCATTTAGTTCGATGCATGGTCGGCTCTTCCGTTACCGACACAAAGTTACACGTAACTTGGGAGGGAAAGTCAGACGTTGCGGGCGGAGGTGGGCGGAAAACAGCAAGGTTTTGAATCTCAGTTGTAAAAGATGTATTAAAGTTGTTTATGACAAACCCTTAGAGCCCAGGAATTACCTTTTTTTTTTTCGGATTGGAAATCATCAAATGACTTCTCCCGCTCTGAGCGGAGCAGGAGGGAGTGTCAGACTTTTACTGACTAAAACCCATCCATGTCCCTTCATCGCCCTTTGTGTTCCGGGGCCACGGTATCTCTTTCTCTCAGTCCCGCAGCCCCGGCAGGCATCGGCCCTTGCGGACCCCTTCCTGTTTGCTGACTCTTTTTGAGGCGCGGGTGGAACACGAACGCGCTGTCGACACGGCCTGTCGTCATGAGACGGACGGACGGCGAGCTAGCCCATAGCTCCCCGTCCACAGGCCCGCGGCCCTGGAATTACCTAAAGTACATTAGAGCCGAAAGGCACTTGTCATTGCGATATTTTTTTTGTTCTACACCATACCTATTCCGGAACCTTCTACTTACGGAGATATTGGGGGTGAAAGTTCCAACTTTTTGACGTCTTTTTTTTTTAAACAAGTTTTTAAAGTAAGATTTTTACTTTAAACACCTCCACGACCCCCGTATTATTCAATCCATCCACCAGCACAATGTTTTAAGTGCGTTACATTGAGTTTTACCACAAAACGTGATTTTCACCCCAAGAATAAAAAGTCGTTTCCCAGCAATAAATTTTGCGTAAAGTTACTTAGTTTGATGTACAGAATGCTTGGTTGACGGCTTCGTGATGAGGTTGTTTACACCCTGTATAATATGCTCTATACGGTGTGGAAGAGACATCGAAGCTAAAACGGTGACCACATATCTACTACATCAATCTGAACATAGAAATTTTTAATCGGAAATAAAAAATAAAAAAATGCTGTTCCATACATTCTGACATACAGGTATTACAGTTATAAGTTTGTAAACTGACTAGTCATTAACGAAAACGGGATATTTACTATGTGTACTATATTTTGTTTCAAGTTCCCGATATTTCGACGATGTTGCAAGCAATTCCTCGGTTGAACCCAACCTAACCAAAATCTACAGGGACAAAATCGCGAGCAATATCTAGAGCCCTAACAGCATTATGTTGAGAAGTTAACATCTGAGGCAAGCTCGAACGGTATTGCAAATCTGATTCCCGAACCGAGAGATGCCTAATAAATAGATTAGGGTGACCTTAATTCCGGATCTAGCTTCTCTGTCTTGTTAAGGTGGATGCTCCAACCAGCCCGCAAAATTCAAATTTTCTTACGATTTTTGCAATTTGCAGGCCAGTGCTAGGTTGTATATTGATTAAAATATTGTTCGCGACTTTAAGACGTATGTAGTTACAGAATTATAATCATCAAAATCATCAATACAACCCTCCAAGCGCATAAAGGTGCAGGAATGACTTTGACCTTGAAATAGTTATTTGTTATACAAGAGTGCAAAGTTGCTTTTTAACCGCGTGATCAATTTTGATAACCGAGCAAGCGAAGGATTCTAAAATTGAGTCACGAGCGCAGCGATTGATTCAAAAATTAGAATCCTGAGCGTTAGCGAGGGAATCAAAAGAGCACGAGGTGAAAAATCTTTGCACTCGAGTGCAACACGTAACTTTTCATCCCACCTCAGCGAGGAAATGACTAAATGCAAAAAAAAAAAACATTTACAATCACAAGATACTTTTACTTTTATTTCAGTTTAGGTGTTAACTACTACATTATGGTAGGTAAGTATTACAGAATAATCTTTAAATTATAACAAATAATACTTAGGTACAATTAAGAAAAATTTAAAGTAACGTTGCTACAGTTAGTTAAGTTGAGTGTAATATTTATTTATTTATTTATTAAAACTTTATGCACAAGTAAAAACTGTACAAAGGCGGACTTAATGCCTTGGGCATTTTCTACCTATTTTTTTTCAATTTTTTAATATCGTACTGTTTCAAATCCTTCTCGCGTGATTGTTGAGGGAGAAAGCTCATTTGCGCATTATTAACAGTTTCAGTCAATTCTGTTGGCGTCAAATAAACTTCTTGGTCGCCAAAACCACTTATTTTACGTTATTCACTTGTTTTTAACCTAAGGTTTTAACAATTGACCTGACAAGAAAATGGCGCGCGCAAAGCAAATTATAAAAGTACACCAAGAAGGTTCCGAGTCTGAGTTTTTAACAAATTAAAAAAGGTTGTACCTATGATAAATTCGGCACCATGGAGGTAGAAGTAAATAGGTTTAATGATGTTTTGAATTCACAAACTTAGTGCACACGATGTTCTAAATTCAATTTACTTTATCCTCTAGAGGATAAAAACGACTTTTGCACTCAGATATCGAAGAGCAAAAATACTCTTTCCGAGATGGGGGGATGAAAAAGTCATTCTTGCACCTGTATGAGCTTTATCTGTTTACCTGTATAGATGTATGATTATAATTCTGTAACTACATACGTCTTGCAGTCGTGAGGAATATTTTAATCAACATACAACCTAGCACTGGCCTGCAAATTGCAAAAAAACGTAAGAAAAATTGAATTTCGCGTGCTACCCTGACGCTTTAACCTTATGGCATACCCGTCCTTCTTCACCCGCGGTTGTATAAGGAATGGGTCAGCGTCTTCCAGTCTGCTGTACTTCTATCACAGTTTTTACTGCTGACAGCCACCCAAGTAGCAACCATATTGCAATTATAATTGAGATCACTTTAATTTTGACAGTGAGAAAATGAGAGGCTTAATTTTTTTTTTGGTTATCGAAGAAGAGATATGCTTTGGCTTATTGCCGATTTCTGAATTAAGAGGGAACAGGACCTGCGAGGAATTTGATAAATAGGTATTTGAATAAACTATTACTGTTGCGCTGTGTCTGGCCTGCCCTCGTATAGTGCGATAGGGACAGCTGCAGCTCAGACCAATTATATCACATAAATTTTGAGGAGATCGTCGTCGTTCCGTTCGAATTTCCCTTTTATCTCCTCGAAAACATGAGCAACCCCTGTTCCCTCTTAAGTAATTATTTAAGTTTAGGACCTGTCAAATTCTGCAGTTTGAGATTTTGAATTTCAAGTGCCAATGGTCACATTAAATGGGGGCTATCGCGCATGAATTCGCAGCTAGAGGCGTTCGTGTGGAGTAAGGTCTTCAGAAATGTCAGATGTCATAGAATGTTCGCTTTTTTATCACAGATTTTATCTTAATATTCACGATTTTGGTCAAGATTGAGGCATTCCTGATTATTTATATCATGAAGATTTTAAGTAGAGGAGGAAGAACGATTTTTTAAATGTTTAATGCTTGCTAATTTTAGGAAAATATTGTAAAAATGTATCTGAAGTTAACACTATGTTGTTGTACGTAATGATATTATTTTTTTGTGAAGTTAAAGAATGAAATATAATTAATGACAGGACCTTACTCGCCAGTAGCGCCATCTGGTGAGCTCAAAAACGGTAGCTCGCATTGAAGAAATAGACTTCCACAAGTTTGCTATTCAAATACTCAAATCAGAAACTGTGTGATATATTCCTGTCACTTTGCACAACTGTCAAACTACAGTGCAAAATAGATACAGAAATATACCTACGCAAACCATAGTACGTGCTTCGTAACGGTTTTTATTCTCATAGTTTGCCTAGTGCTTACGTGCCGAAGCAACAAAAACCTGTACTGCATTCAACAAGCTCTAAAATTGTTCCTTAAAAACGAGCCTTTACAATGACCCCAGTCAAGGCCCATTCTTATTTCGAACGCCAAACAAAACGATTAAAAAGTTCAAAAACATTGCTAGTAACAAAAACGAACACATTTTTTCCGGCTTGGCACACTGCCAGATTTGGCGGGAAATATAACGGTTCAATTAAATATTATTGCTTTCAGTAGTTGTGTTTCATGTCTAATGGCTATTTGTATGATACCTTCACGGTTGTAGCGTGTTGAAGTCGTCAGGATACGAGGTAGGTGATTAATTAGTGAATGATGATTCATTTGCATGGATTTATGTATTATTAATAATTGTGGATGAATCGTAACTACCAGGGATTATGTTGCGCGGTTTGTAATTCCTTGTTAATATAAAGAGGACTCATTGGGGCTCTTTGTTGAAGTCCAAAAAATATTTTTGTGTCATAAGTTTAAGCTGAATAATTTGAATGTAACATGGGATCTTATTTTTTAAATTTTACATGTCACCTATATTTTCCGAACGGTTAGACTGGCGTTTCACAAACCTCGGTACTATCAATGACACTCCCGCCTGATCACCACTAAGCTAATTTTTGCTTACACTCGCAACATAGAAACACTCTCTAGCCCCGCCCTGTTGACTTATAGAAATAATGAATGTAAGACAATACCGATCGGCCGAGCGCACTGACGTCACCCACCAAACGAGAGTTATTGTTATTTTGCGCGCCAAAAATAACAATAACTCGGCTCGGCGCCTCCCCATGATTTAAGCGAAAAAAAATTAACTGATCAGATGGCGGAAAAGACCACGACTGTACCTATGCCTCAGAACTAAGTTAAAACCGCAGTACTAGGCTCTATGTTTAATCCTGTGCAGTGGACTATCTGACTTGCAACAATAGACTTTCCACAACTGTATGCTATCGATCGGACACAAATACAGACCCTGGAGATGCTACTAGCAAATGAATTCTGGAAAATTCAATCTACTCTTATTTGTGTGTGTATGTTTGTAATGAATAAACTTAAAAACTACTGCGCCGATTTCAAAAATTCTCACCGTTAGAAAGCCACGTCTTTACTGAGTAACATAGGCTATATGCGTGATGATTACCATCAGACCAGTATCCTTGACAGAATGTCTACGTTTACTAGTTTGAAAAGTTCTGATTTGTCATCACTGCCGAGCCTTTTTGGTAACAATAGTTGTCAGACTTTAGGGTCACTGACTACCTGTAACGACTGTCAAACATCTACAAATGTCAGCCGATACTCAGATTGTCAGTCGAATTTGAACATAATTGTCTTTTGATTTCATAGAAGTCTTCATGAAACGTACAAAGAGATGTATTTTTTACAAACACTAACTGAAAAAGTCCCTCTCCGTACATTCCAACAGTTGTAACACATCTAGATCTATTTTAACTAACGCTTGGCAGCTGACATATGCACCTGCATCCATGTCACGCCGCGAGAGTTTGCTAGCCAAACGGTTAATTATATCGCGAATGTGACTAATTTTGAAGTGGTCGCTGAAATATGGATTTTGTCGTGCACATAATGTGGCTTTTAGCAGCTACTTTGCTCAAAAGGTTATTTTAGATGTTGCTTTACATTTTCATAGCAATAATGATTTAGCTTACTTCGTTGATACAGGTAGTCAGTAGCCCGAAAGTCTGACAACCAGTCTTACCAAGGGATATCGTATTACCCAGTACTAACTGGGTTGTGGAGGTCAGATAGGCAGTCGCTCCATGTAAAATACTGGTATTCGGCTGCATCCGGTTAGACTGGAAGCCAACCTCAAAGCAAGTAGACGATGGGAACATTGTTAATAGCTTCTAATGTTCATACTGCTGGAACACAGTCCAGCAGTGAAAAAAGAAAGTTTATTTGGCACAGACAAAAGGCTGAAAAAGCCTTCGAAATAGCCACCTTTACCACGGCCGCTTAGGTACATCACCTACATTACATTTGATGTTAACATTACTTTTTACTTTTTTTTGTCTGGATTTCGAAGAGACTGCGGCCTCTGAATTGTTTTCTCAGGTAAAAATCTAGACTAAAATATTAAAAAATATGGACCTATAAAAATGTTTTTATTTTCTTTTTGGTACTTTGTTAACGCATTTCAGGTTCTACTATATCACGAATTTAAACCTATCATTAAAATTTAAATCTCCAGAATTTGTACTTGTACATTTGTACCTAACTTTTACTATTTCTTTGTTTCAGAATCGGAATCCTGCCCTCTAGCCATCCAATTCTATATTTTTAATCTGTCAACTATCAAAAACTCCCGCCAAAATGATCTGTCAATTGGATCACAGCTAAAAAATACCAAGTGAAGTGAAATAAAACCTGGCATTTAGCATTAAAAAATATCGAAAATGATTTCGAGAAAATTGTAACTCTTCGTTGAGAAGGAGAAAAATCAAAGATGGCGACTCCACCAGAGTCTCCGGTTGAGGAGCATGCTTACGAGTTGGAACCTAGTAGGACGCCGAAACCTATTCCTGTGGCTCTGGAAGAACTGTGTCGGCAGACAAAATTCTCGAAGCAGGAGATCCGAGTCATGTACCGAGGTTTTAAGACGGTGAGTGGTTTTTTTTCTAGGTACTATCGAGGACACTCCCGCGTAATCACCACTAAGCTAATTTTTGCTTGCACTAACAACATAGAAACGCCCCATCCCGTTGAGTTTGTATAGAAATAATGAATGAAAAGATACCGATCGGCCGAGCGCACTGACGACGCACACCAAACAAGAGTGTTATTCTTATTTTGACGCTTTCCTAATAAACTTGAAGCCCTAAACTTTAAGGCCTAAACTTTAAGGGGGTGTGGCTCGGCGCCTCCGCATGATTTAAGGGGAAAAAATTAACTGATTAGGCGGAAAAGACCACGACTGTACCTCTATTATTCGACTAGTTTTTGTTCGTGAATAAATGTTTCTTGTTTTAACATGAAATATCCTATGACACTCGTCAATAATGTAACTTTCTGTCTAAAAGATTATTGAAACCGATTAAGTTTCTGAATTTTATTTCCTACATCCAACTATTAGAAGTTAGTTCTTCATTTGTGTCATAGATGGCTCTGTAGTACTTTTTGTACTATGTTGCTGTAGTACTATTTGTAGTGCCGTTACAAGTTCGCCAAGCGTAATTTATAACATAGCTTTACAGTTTTACATTTTCCAAGTAACCTTAAAATTAATGACCTATACAAAATACTTTACGACCAAGCCGTAGTTGTAAACTTGGTAGAAATAATATCAGAACTACTTTGTGGGTATTAAATTGAAGTTAAGCACGGTATGCAGTTCTTTTGTGAAATATTTTACAGGGAAAATGACCTTTTGGGTGAAGTTCGAAGGTAATTAATTGTAGTTAATTAGCATGGAACCCTGCGTTTACGTCAAGCTATAAAATATATAGGCTTCAACCAACTTATCTGTTCAGGTTAAATCAAAGAACTAAAATAAATGTACCAAGTTTGACATACACAAATACATGGTGTAAACAGACCCTTCAAGAAGTCGTCAACCAAGCATTCTGTACATCAAAAACACACGCAAAAATGATTTCTGGGAAACGACTTTTTTTTTGGGGTAAAAAAATCACGTTTTATGGTAAAATTCAATGAACTCAAAACATTGTACTGATGGACGCATTTAATATTAAACGGGTTATGGAGGTAATTAAAGTAAAGTTATGACCTTAGAAACTAGTATTTGCAAAAAAACTTGTGAAAAAGTTAAAACTTTGACCCCCAATATCTACATAACTAGAAGGTTCCCAGGTATGGTGTAGAACAAAAAAATGATCGCAATGACGGGGAGAACAAGTGCCTTTCGGCTTCGTTAAGGGTCTATTTACACCCTTCATAGGATGCATTTTTCCTTAACAAGTAGCGCCACCTTGAACTGCACACTTAAAGTGGTCATACTATATAATAGGTATTCTTCTTATTGCTTCTACGGTTTTCGGTTATCGTTTACACCTAAAACAAGTATGAAACGTTAGAAGTTTGTAGTCGATACCGGTTTATTTTTTGTTCAGATCAAAACAAAGTAGACGCAAGTAGGTTGACAATCTCAAATTAAAGAAAATTTACATGAAACCCAAAGATAATTAGTATTTTTTTTAACTGTTAAAATAGGCTTGTGTCCTAAAAAAATAAATAATTAGTCCGTCGGTTAAATTATCAAAAAATATTTGACACGTATTTTTTCTTTTGTTACGAAAACATAAATTTACGAAATACGACGCTTTTAAAATTCTCAATACGTCACGCCGTGCTATAATGTTTAGTGCGTTATGACGTCACGAGCCCCCACTCTCGAGATTTGATGCGTTTTATCTTTTTTAATATTCATTGATTTAAAAAAAATACGTGTCCATTATTTTCCAATACTCTAAACTGACGGATTAAATAGATTTGCAATTTATTGATGGTGGAGACTAGCCTAATTTTTGGAGTATGGTATAACTGGTATGCAGCCTAGCCTAGTTTGGCCGTCTGGCTGGGTTTCAAAGTCTAAAATAGTCAACACGCAAAGAGCAAGCGTAATGATTAATGCTTGTTCTTTCTTTGAATGAGAAGTCGTTACAGGTAGTCAGTGGCCCGAAAGTTTGACAACCAGTATTACCAAGGGGCTTCGTATTGCCCAGTACTAACTGGGCTGTGTAGGTCAGATAGGCAGTCACTCCATGTAAAATACTGGATATTCAGCTGCATCCGGTTAGACTGGAAGCCAACCCCAACGTAGTTGGGGAACGGCTAGGCAGATGATGATCTTTCTTTGAATGAGAGGCACCATTGTACAATAATTAAATTATAGGCTGTTGTCATTGTTCATCAAGTTTTTTTGGTACGTGTCAAATCTCGTATAAATGCCATAAAGAAATATGAAACCTCAAAAAATGTTCTCCAAACGATGTGTCGGAATATTATTCTAACCTCAGTTTTCCTATCAAAGTAATAAAAACTCCCTCGAAGGTAACCTCGAAACCTCTTGAATTAAATACAAGAATATTTAGTGGGCCATAAAGAAAACACCGCGCCATTTATTTTGTCTATGGTTTGGTAGCTAGAGCTAATGTAGCTAGTAGTAATATGTTAATATGGAATAGATTTGCTTGTTTTGGAGCCGATAATCTACTGTTTTTTTTGTCTTATGCAGTGCTGGGTTGCATTGTAAAAGGGAATGATTAATAAAAATAAATATTTCAGAAATATAACACCTTATCGTGGCTCCACCCAGCCCGCGAAATTCAAATTTGCTTACGTTTTTTTTGCAATTTGCAGGCCAGTGCTAGGTTGCATGTTGATTAAAATATTGTTCGCGACTGTAAGACGTATGTAGTTAGAGAATTATAATAATCAAAATCATCAATACGACCCTCCAAGCTCATACAGGTGCAGGAATTGCTAAAAAGTTATTCCTGCACCTGTTAATTATTAATTTAAATGTATATTTATTTTTATATAAGATTTTTATTTTAAACACCTCCACGTACTATTCACTCCATCCACCAGCACAATGTTTTGAGTGCGTTACATTGAGTACTACAAAACATGATTTTTCACCCCAAAAAAAAAGTCGTTTCTCAGCAATATTTTTTGCGTAAAGTTACTTAGTTTGATGTACAGATTTCTTGGTTGACGGCTTCGCAATGAGGTTGTTTACACCCTGTATCTCACTATAGATGCCGCCTCCCCATTCCCTTAACATTATAATTTTATTCAAATTAAAAAAGCAATACTAACCGTTTTAAACATTAAGAATATCTCGCCAATGTTAAAAAAAAATCCTGCGACTCAGTGTCTCTCGTTCCAACGCAGACAGAGCCAGGGCATAAACTAGTTCCCAACACAATAAAACCAAGCCAATAGTCCAATACACAGCGGCATTGGCACGCAATTTTGCGTGTTAAACGCAAATACTGACTACTGACACGGAAACTTGGAAACTTATTGTGATACAGTGCAAGCTAAGATATTTTATGTGTAGCTTATGTACAGGGTGTAAACATACCCTTCACGAAGCCGTCAACCAAGCATTCTGTACATCAAACTAAGTAACTTTTCGCAAAAATTATTGCCGAGAAACGACTTTTTTTTGGGGTAAAAAATTGCGTTTTACGGTTATACTCAATGTAACGCCCTCAAAATATTGTGCTGATGGACGCATTGAATAGTAAACGGGTTATGAAGGTACCTATTTAAAATAAAGTTATGACCTTAAAAACTACACTGGCCTGCAAAACTAAGTATCACACTTTTAAAATTGCAATAACTTTTTAAGTACACAAGATATACTTTAATATATTATTACATTAAAGTATATCTTATATTATTTAAGAACTCGAAAAAGAGTTTAATTTTTTCTATAGTTTCAAAGAAAGCTGATAAAAATTGCTATAAAAAGTTTTTTATTTTTTATCATGTTGTAAATTAAACTTTACTTTTTTTTTATTTTAAATCTCTAACTTCTATAGTTTAGAAAAACTTGAAATTTTAAAAGTGTAGTTCTTAGTTTTGCATGCCAGTGTAGTATTTGAAAAAAAAAATAGTGAAAAAGTTGGAATTTTGACCTCCAATATCTTCGTAACTAGAGGGTTCCCAGGTATGGCGTAGAACAAAAAAATGATCGCAATGACGGGGAGAACAAAAGCTTGGCACAGAATACTTGAAATATAGATCTATATTGTTTAAACATAATTATATAATAGGCAACTGCTTGTTTGACAAATTGTAATTGGATTTTTCCATCAGGAATCTGGATGAATGCCCGGATGATGGCAATAGGCTCGCCCCTTATTACATGGGACTTTAACATAACTGGCGAAATGTGGGTATACTATTAGGTACAGTCGTGGTCTTTTCCGCCTGACCAGTTAATTTTTTTTTCGCTTAAATCATGCGGCAGCGCCGAGCCACGCTCCCTTAAAGTTTAGGCTTATTACTACTACTTTGGCGCGCAAAATAACAATAACTCTCGTTTGGCGTGCGTCGTCAGTGCGCTCGGCCAATTGGTATCTTTTCATTCATTATTTCTATACAAAGTCAACGGGGCGGGCTAGAGAGCGTTTCTATGTTGTAAGTGCAAGCAAAAATTGGCTTAGTGTTGATCAGGCGGGAGTGTCCTCGATAGTACACCCCTGTCTAACCCTTCGGATAAATAAAGGCGTGATATTATGTTATACAGATACTGTTAGCCTGTGTCATCCCACTGCTGAGTGAAGGCCTCCCCATGACTTCCAAAGCTTTCGATCCAGGGCCAATGTGGACCACTTGTCGTTGGTTCCGTCCAGCTCATCCCGCCATCTCCTACGAGGTCTGTGGCTGTGTCAGAGTTTCACATCGTGGTTATTTTAAATGTTATTTTTAACCGACTTCAAAAAGGAGGAGGAACCGTCGGAACCTTCTTTTTTTTATGTATGTTCCCCGATTACTCGAAGATGGCTAGAGCGATTTGGATTTTTTTTGTTTTGTTTGAAAGGGTATACTTCCCAGGTGGTGCCATGATCATCAAGTCAGGATCTGATGATGGGATCCTGGAGAAATAGAGAGAACTCTTCAAATTTTATAGGCACACTTGAAGCGATTTGGGCAGTTTTTAGAAGAGTACTTTCTGGGAGTAGTCCCATTTCAATTTGGTGAAGATTTGATGAAGAACTTCGGAGATAGGCACCGGAACTCCTCAATAAATGATAACAAATGGACTGGGATTGCTGAAATCTCATGTCTGTCTATTGTTTACACCAGCTCATAACATAACATCACGCCGGTACGCTCTGAAGGGCATGTGAACCACTAAAAAGTGAAAAATAATTTTTTCTTGGAAAAAATAAAACCGACTTCAAAAAACACGAAAAATAACTTTAGGTTCAGAAGTCGGTGACCTTTGTTTGATTGATTTAGTTTTTTGTCACCGACTTCTGAAGCTAAATTTGTTTTTTACTTTTTTGTGGTTTTTGAAAACGGTTTTATTTTTTGAAAAAAAAAAATTCTTCCCTCACTCTCATAATCCGAAGGTACGACAGGACCGGAGAGAGATCAGGCGCAGGACCAACAGCTCAACAAGTTTTCCGAGACACTGAGGTATCATACCGTCACTTAGCAAACTCTGGGCTCTCACTGAGAATTCCTAATCGAAAACCCAATCAGACTTTGCCCTAGCCGGAAAAGAACCCAGGACCTCGTGCTCAACAGGAGTGCTTGTGACCACTAGGCCTACGAGGTAGTCGAGGGTACCTGCAGTAGTTAGCTACATACTAAAGGCCTAAAGGGTGTAAAAATCCTCTTAATGAATCCGAAAGGCACTTGTTCTCCCCGTCATTGCGATCATTTTTTTGTTCTACACCATACCTGGGAACCTTCTAGTTACGGAGATATTGGGGGTCAAAGTTCCAACATTACACACATTACATTACAAGTTTTTTTTTTAAATACTAGTTTTTAAAGCAAGATTTTTACTTTAAACATCTCCACGACCCCTGTATTATTCAATCCAGCCATCAGCACAATGTTTTGAGTGCGTTACATTGAGTTTTACCACAAAATATGATTTTCAGCCCAAAAAAAAAGTCGTTTCCCGGCAATAATTTTTGCGTAGTTTGATGTTCAGAATGCTTGGTTGACGGCTTCGTGATAAGGTTGTTTACACCCTGTATACATAAAATGGGCCATCCATAAATTACGTCACACGAATTTCATGATTTTTTTAACACCCCCCCCCCCCCCGTCCTTGTCACAGCTGGCCACATTTGTGAGGACTGCCGCCCTAGTGTGTCGTCACATATTTTGCAATTTTAAATCTATAAAATTATTTAATTAAAAAAGAACTTCCGAAATTAGTTTAATTTCGATTTAAATTATTTTTTAATAAAAATTAAAATCAAATTAAACGTTTCAAAAATTTATCAAAACTAAAAACGATCAATTGCCTATTTTTATTAAAGATTCACGATTATTGAACGGTGAAGGAAACATGACATCTCATGGACATGTGACATCTACCAATCCGCACTGGGCCCGCGTGGTGGATTATAGCCCATTCGCCCCTCATAGAGTGGAGGTCTGTGTCTCAGCAGTGGGAACATTAATAGGCTGATGATGATGATTAAAGATTCAGACTTAAAAAGATTTTTAAATGTGACGTCATGAAATGTAGGACCCTCCCACCCCCTGGTCACACAACGTCACACTTCGTCGCCCCCCTCCCTCCCCCTTAACGTGTGACGTAATTTATGGATGGCCCCTAATGGTTACAACCTTGTTAAAGTTCGGCAGCTCTGAAGCATTAGACCGGTGACGCCGCGTTCATTGTGTAAGTAAGTTTAAATCCGAGTTAGATTCGAAGTTAGTTTCTAAAGTCGGGCTTTCAGTTTGTCTAAATCCTATGTAATAAAGCGTTCATTCAGTCCCCTGATTTAGAACCTCACGAAAATCAAGTCATAACTTTAAATTCATTTTTGCCATAAATCATGATCTGTCGTAATTCGGTCGCGATGCCATTGTTTAACTATTGTGTCTACTTCGTGGACAGATCATGGGTTATAGCTCAGGATTCTACGAAAGAGATGGCGGCACGAACTGGATCTCTTCCTTGAGAATTAGAAAGAAGTAGCACAGAATCGTGACCGTTTGAAGGAATGGACCTTTGTCCAGCAGTGGGACAGTGTGGGCTGGCTATAAAATAATAATGCAAGTTTGACCAAATTGATTACGGATCTCATAGCTGCATAGATGACAATTCTTTACTCGTAAAGACTACACCTTATGCGAATTTTAAAATGAACTATGATTCTTCGGGGATAACACAACTTTGGTTAGGGTAAACTGAACCGTGCTTTGTTAGCTATAGCGTTTCTTTTGTGTCGTGCGCTGGTCAGAATGGACGACGGATACGGTAGGATATCATCTCTTGGCTGCCACGGTTCGTTCATTTTAATTACTTTTATTTATTTTTTAATTTTTGATTTATCATTTTACTCTGGACGCTCTTAATGTGCACGTCTTTCTACATCGTTCTCACATATACGTATAATCTCAACATGAATGATGTAACCAAGATTTTGTAACAATATTTTGATTTAAAAGAGTGTCCATGGAGTTTCTTGCCCGTTCTTCTCCATAGAGATCTACGTTAGGGAATGGGCAACTACAGTACTTTCTCAAGTTTTATGCCTTGTGACTGTGACTGTAGCTTTGCTTTTTTTGTATTTTCGACATTCAAAAGTGCCGTAATGGTCTAATTGAAATAAATGATTTGAGTTTGAGTTTGAGTTTGAGTTTGATACCTTCATGGTCAATCAAAGTGAAGCTAAGTACGAGTGCGTAGCTTGGTCTACTATGGAGCGATGCCTTAACAGCATAACAAGATCGTATGTTTTTGAACTTGAGGTCACCGTTTCTCTAAACAACCGCACGCAAGCAAATGAATACTGTGAAAATTATAATAATTATGACCACGTTAACAAAGTGTAAGGGAGTTCTAAGCTATAAGTAGTTTAATAACTTTTTCTGAATGCTTGTCAATTTTTTTCATCGGTAAATCTGAAGTCAAATGTCTTTATTTTTCCCCGACTGCGCCAAAAGGAGGGTCATGTTTTTCGAGAGTATGTTTGTATGTTTGTTTGTATAATTGTTTGGCACGCTCTGTGGCCTGAACGGCTCGATGGATTTTAGCTTGAGAGATGTCGTTAGATTTGTATTTACTGTGAGAGTGATACTGGGTATATCAAAATAAAAAAGAAACAAAATGGTGGATTTTTGGCGCCAAATTCAAAGGTTTGGCACGCTCTGCAGCCTGAACGGCTCGATAAAGGGCTCATCATGAGGATTTTAAAATGGTATATCTAAGTAACTAAATAGTGTAAAATAAAAAAATAAAAAACCCGACTGCATAAAAAATAACTAATAATTTAACTTTAAATAAAAACTGAAAAGAAAAAAACAAGTTCAGGAAGCAGGACATATTGACTGCAACAGTCGGGACCCATTCAATAATCTAGAATTCTAGACTAAAATCATAACATCCAATATGGGTCCCGGGTTTTTTTTTTTTTTTTTACAGTTTTAGTAGCTCCTTACCAAGGCTTTACTGTCCGGTCTTATGTACCAGCCTCGGCTGTTCCAAGCTGATCTTTGGCCTCCACTGTATCTCTCACCAGTGACCATAACGCTGTTAGCTTATTTGCTAACATACCTACCCGATATGTTAAGCCCACGTATGATAGTTTCCGAAGAATATACTTGCTTGTCATCCTAGCTTAAACAATTGGCTGGGTTTAACTCGGAAAGAGCCCCTGTGCATGTTTATAAGACCTCATGAATCTTCGTTTATTAAGACTACAATAAGATGGTCATTTATTTCGAGTTATTTAAACTAAATGAAAGTAAAGTTTTAATTTGCTCAAGTTTTCGTTATTCTAAATAACCGACATTGCCCGCAAAGCTGCTGCGGAAAACAGAAATGGGATTTCATGAGCTGACCACGACAAAGATACCGCCGATATAGCCCGGACACCGGAAAGTATCTCGCCACATAACTGGGTTTACGACATTTACGACACAGCAAAGCAGTGTCGAGGCAGACTGCCACAGCAATTGCGAGACTTACAATGATAAAATATTTTTTTTTTTTTCGGGTGGGAAATCATGAAATGACTCCTCCCGCTCTGGGCGGAGCAGGAGGGAGTGTCAGACTTTTACTGACTAAAACCCATCCATGTTCCTTCATCGCCCTTTGTGTTCCGGGGCCACGGTATCTCTGTCGAATAGTCTCTCCTTGAGGCGCGCGTGGAACACGAACGCGCCGTCGACACGGCCTGTCGTCATGAGACGGACGGATGGCGAGCTAGCCCTTAGCTCCCGTCCACAGGCCCGCGATGATTAAATATCAACTGGAATTCGTAAGTTGTGGAATGTGCTTTACAACCAAAGAGATTTAAAAAAATAATACCTAGAGCAGACATTGGGAACATTGTCATACAATAATTTTCATCCCGAACATATTCAATTTTGGCACACGAATTCCACCTGACAAGCGACCGTCTGACATTAGACAGAACGACTTGTTACTAAGTAGTGATAAGTTTTTGGATTACAATTGTCTTCGCCTTGTCCCGTCTATCGCTCATAAATATTTGAATGTCTTTGTTTACAACAATTCACATATACTTCAGTACATTATCCGTTTGCGAGCTGCGTCCATAATTAGTCTGTAACGGTTTGATGATTTGGTTCGAAAGAGGGTTTCTGATGCGATGACGAGTAATAGAGAAGTATGGAAGAAGAAGACATGCTGCGCCGACCACAAACACATTAAGATAAAGGAGTATGATGACGGTTTGAACGGATCACAACCAGGGGATCAAATACTTCAAAGTGCACTGTCAACCACAGATAACAAAATAAACAGACGGACGTCGGTCACATATCTGCTAAACTGAAGAGCTGAACACGTCTGCCGTATACCGGGTATCTCACCACATTGTAGGGATTACGACACAGCAAAACGGTGTCGAGGCAGACCGCAATAGCGGGATGAGGTTTACAAATTATTCAAATGACAACTTGAATTCTTACTATGTCCAAAAGTAACTAAAAGATTTCTTATTTTTTTTTAGCACAAACTACTGCCAGCGGCTTCGGGCGAAGCCGCTGGCAGTAGTTTGTGATGTTCGATAATAGGCTAGTTTCCAACATCAATAAATTGCAAATCTATTTAGTCCGTCAGTTAGAGTATTGGAAAATAATGGACACGTATTGTAAATCAATGAATATTGACAAAGATAAAACGCATCAAAACTCGGGAATGGGGGCTCGTGACGTCACAACGCACTAAAAAATATAGCACGGTGTGACGTATTGAGAATTTTAAAAGCGTCGTATCTTCGTCAGTTTTGGTTTACGTAACAAAAGAAAAAATACGCGTCAAATATTTTTTGATAATCTAACTGACGGACTCTTTAGATTTTTTCAGGACACAAGCTTATTGTCCAATGGAATCTTACTACCGGGATAAAAGTATTATATTTGTTATTCTAAGTTATAAACTATCTGTGTGCAAAATTTCATCCAAATCCGTTCAGTAGTTTTTGCGTGAAACAGTAACAAACATACACACATACAAACCTTTCGCCTTTATAATAGTGCCTTTAGTGTCATGTGATTTTCTTGTTAAAATTAACGTTGAAATAAAACTACCAAAGTGCATTGCAAAACCGCTTAAAAAATAGTCGCTCGCAACCAGCGAACTTAGTGAAGATGGATTGAGCTGACCTGGGGGCCTAAAATGGCCGCTATAACAGCATCTTAATATGAATCACGTTAAAAAAGTTATTTCTTAAAATTGACTTTATAGTCACAAACATAGGGTCTATTATAAGCCTGCCGGGGCTGCGGGACTATTCGAAAGAGATACCGTGGCCCCGGAACACAAAGGGCGATGAAGGAACATGGATGGGTTTTAGTCAGTAAAAGTCTGACACTCCCTCCTGCTCCGCCCAGAGCGGGAGGAGTCATTTGATGATTTCCCATCAGTAAAAAAACGGGTCTATTATAAGAATTTAAAATTTTTGACGTGATTCATATTTTGATTCTGCCAAGGCGGCTATTTTAGACCCCCACGTCGCCCTCGGTCGGATTCCGGAATGTAGCCCACCACAATACCACAGGGATTATGACACAACAAGGCGGTGTCGAGGCATGCAGACCGCGATAACGCATGCAGAATGAGGCGATTAAAATATCAAACTGGAATTTGTAATCTACACTAATATTTTAAAGAGGAACGATTTGCATTTTTGGGGTTTGTCTCCACCGATCACAGTATCAGATCACGTTAGCCACGGATCACGGCGAGTTGTATCCACTGATACCGTAACTGTTTCGAAATAGTACATTATGATATAAGTGCGGTAAGTTGAAAATTACAGCCGAGGCGATATTGCTTGCCCGAGCCGTAGGCGAGGGCGATAAAAAGCAGAGGCTGTAATTATCAAAGCGCACGTATGTCATACGACGTTTTATAACATATTTGCGAGGAAATAAGTAAAACAAATAAAAACAATGCAGCGAAAAGAAAAAGCGCGCGGAATAATTTTTACTTGTTCACAAATTAGCGAGGCGCGCGCATCAGCGCTTTTTTTGTAAGGCAAAGACACAAAAAACAGCCAGTATTACTAATAAAGTAAATTAATATTTTTGTGTTTTTTTTACAGATTGTAATTTATTGTCAAAATTAATTAAATTAAAGAATTAAATGTTTATTTATTATATTTCATCTCCCAAAGTTAATTTTATTCATAAAATGTTGACTGCTTTTCTGACATAAAAACTCTTTGCTAAGATTTAAAAAAGTATAAAACGTGCATTATACTTTACAGCACAAGCACAGCGCATTTTGAAATTGGTGAAATAAGAGACCCTTTACGAGCAAATGTGTTATAAAATATTTTATTTTATTTCTTGTCTCTGTACACCGTGATCTGTTTCGATTTTGTTTTTTTTTTTTCATGTCGCCACGGTTATCGTGATCAGTGGGTAACAAGATAACGAGGGAAACGGATAACGGTATCAGTGGATACAACTCGCCGTGATCCGTGGCTAACGTGATCTGATACCACGATCGTTGGAGTCAAACCCCAGTTTTGTGTGTGTGTATGTGTGTAATGAATAAACTCAAAAATTACTGCGCCGATTTCAAAAATTCTTTCACCATTAGAAAACCACGTTTTTACTGAATAACATAGGCTATAATTTATCCCCGTACTCCCACGGGAACGTGTACTACGCGGGTGAAACCGCGTGACGTCCGCTAGTTTAAAATAAACAGAGAAACTGTGTTTTTATCCCCTGAATATTAAACATTATATCACACCGGATTTATTTGAAGGTTCTATGGACATGGATTTCCGCAAAGTTACGCCTGATTCTATAACTAACGTTTTTTTAAGCTTGTAAAAACCTATAACATTCAAGTTTCCATATCAAGCATAGACTACAACGTTGTTTTTCTTTCACCTGAGACATAAAGGCAGCGACAGACTGTCTCTGACAAAACGTCGCGCCCTTTTGACAGCGCTCTATTATCTTTGGTATACTAGCTTCTTGTACGACTTTGCTTTTTCTTGGATTAAAAACTATCTTTTTGTCTGTTCTCTATAGTTTTTTTTTTTTAGTTTTTCAAGCTTTGTTTTGAAATCATTTGTTTCTGATACGTCCGTGTGGAAGTTCACGACACTAGAAGATATAATAAATAATAAACAGGGTGGAGGACGTTCCACGGGACAGTAAGGGGAACCTTAAACGTTACAGCTACACGAAAATGATCTTAGGAATTACGATACATAATTTTTTGTGAGATTTTATCACCATTCACAAAATTTGAAAGAAATGTACATTTAGCAAGAAAATGACCATTTTACACAAAACATTTTTTTGATGCCATTCGATCCTATTTCTAATACTGATGAAAAACTTCTAAGGAACCAACCCAGGTTGGAGTACTAAAAAAGTACCTACATTTTGTTTCAAAGCGTTAACTAACTTTTTTTTGTTATGATTAACATAACAAAAAAAAGTTAACGCTTTGAACGATCCTATTCATTTACCTATATTTTCAACACAAGTGAGATCATCCAAGTCTTTTCACAATCGTTACAACTATAAATTTCATAACCATCACACCACGAATCGGGTCAAACGTACTGTCAAAGCGCACAAACAAAATCCCAGGCAGAAGCTTGTTAAGACATAAAAAGCCTTCTTTGTCTCATAAAAAATAACAACCTACCCGTTTTATACGACAATGCAAACTGAAAATCCCGCCATTTGCATTTTTCCCAACACACACACGAACCGACATTATTATTACTAGTTTGCAAACACCCCAAATGAGACTCGGTGTTAACTGTGCTAATGAATGAGAGGGAGACAACGCTATACGGTTCCTGTACGAGTGAAAGAGATAGGTAGCTGTGTATTGTTTCTGCTTGTAGCAAAAGGTCAGTAGGGTAGCAAGTCAATGACCGCTCCCGCCAAAAATAGACAGTGGCTGTCAATGGTCGCCATACTGTATTAATAAAGCACTTTGTATTTAGTTATGTAATTACTAATGATCTAATTGACGGTTTCCTGTAATTTACCTCCGGCTCCTAATTAACCGTTAATGGCTCAGTCATCCAGAGATGCTCGTGGCCAGATAACATCCGCTCGGGTTGGTCATCAGGTTAAGCCGCGCTTGACTGGGTTGGTCCGTAGATGGGTGACCACTTATTACGAGAGCACGTTAAGCAGTTAGTCGCGGCTGTCAATTGTAGATCTTTGACAGTCTTTACAAGTAGTCAGTGGCCCAAAAGTCTGACAGACAGTTTTACCAAGGGGTATCGTATTACCCAGTACTAACTGGGTTGTGGAGGTCAGATAGGCAGTCGCTCCATGTAAAATACTGGTATTCCGCTGCATCCGGTGTCATGTTACTGCAAATATTAATGAAAGCAAATAAGCAGTTGACAATTAAATTTAATGAAGTAAAAAATACAATAATAAATATTAAAAAAAAAATCCTAACTAAAAGCACGCTCAACAGAATTTTGGATTTTACTGTACTTGATTGATCAGGGACAGGCTTAAGGTCTTGAAGTAGGTAGTGGAGAAATCAACTCCCAGACTAGGTTGCGGCGTCCTCAGGAAGAATGGCGTGTCTCCAGGGCTTGTAGAGCTCCTGGAATATAGGCGTCGTCAGGAGTATGACGTGTCTCCAGGGCTTGTAGAGCTCCTGGAGTGTAAGCGTCCTCTGTGGTTCACGAGCACAGAGGGTTCATGATAGGAACGACTTCTGAAACTTTAGGGAGACCAGGTGTCCTATGCCAGGTGACTATCGAGGCTCAGGTCCAGCAACCAATTTTATACTCCCGGGAATGAAGCTGGCGTCCCTTTTATATAAGAAATTTTCAGCGTTTTCATAACAACTGTTTTATTTTCTTCTTTTTAAATTTCTCGAATTCCAGTTTTTGAAAATCAAAAACTGTGATTGGCCTGTATTTAAAACAGCCTGTATTATTTAGTTCAAAACTTCCTAGAATATTTCTGTGAGCGTGTTAATTAATTATATAAACTTAAGATAAGATACTGTTAACTAGTAAACAATAGTAATTAATAAAAGATTAAATTATTAGAGCTAACATACCTATTAATAAAAATAAAAATAAATTACAGAAATCAAAAGTGACCTTCTTAGTCCTAACCACTAAGAAAAACAATGACAAAATTCGAGAAAAAAGTAATTGACAGCTTGACAACTGACGTAATGTCAACAGAAAAGTAAACATTGAAAATTATTCGATTTTAAATTTGATTTCAGCATAATCAAAGATAATAAATCGAATAAGATCGATAGTATGACTGCCAACAAAAATAGTTGTCGCCGAGGCGCGACATAAGATGTAAAAGTAATTAATATAAACAATGAGTATGATTGATAGTAAAAGTGTAAGTACCTATAGCATTTACATACTATATTACCTAATACGTATACAGTGTCTGAAACACGAAGATACTATACCGGTTAGACTGGAAGCCGGTTTTCCCAACTATAGCCATGCAGATGAAATGAAATGATGTTTATTTGCAAGTTGGTTTTTACAAACAATTTTACACGAAGTTGTAGTCGTTGTAGTACAAACCTGCCGGGGCTGCGGGACTGTTCGAAAGAGATACCGTGGAACACAAAGGGCGATGAAGAAACATGGATGGGTTTTAGTCAGTAAAAGTCTGACACTCCCTCCTGCTCCGCCCAGAGCGGGAGGAGTCATTTGATGATTTCCCTTCCGAAAAAAAAGGGGCTATCCATAAATTACGTCACACGTTAATGGAAGGGAATGAGGAATGGGGGGGAAGGTGTCGATGAAATCTGTCATTTTGTGACAAGGGCTGGGGATCCTTTATTTCATTTATCCAACTACTAATGAAAAAAATATTTGCAACTCGATCTATAAGAACATGTAAAATTGACGAAAGTATGTGTAATTGATGAAAGTATGTGACGTCACACTAGAGAGGGGGAAGTATCACTAATGTGTCCAGCTGCAACAAGGACCGGAGGGGGGGGGGGATGCAAAAATCATGAAATTCGTGTGACGATAATTTATGGATGGCCCCTTGTGAAAAATAAATATTTTTCGCTTGCGACAGTCACTGATAATATATAATATAGTTTTACTTTAAATACACCCCAGGGCCAAACAAAATGAGTGAAGCAATACAAATGGTACACAAAATTAATCTCATTTACACCTTATTAGTAAGGTTTCATAATCTGATTTACAATTAGTGAACATTGTCTAATTGTCAGGCTAACCTAACCATGCTCCATGAATGACACGATAGCTCTTGGTAAAACTGGAATTAAAAAAAATGTGCTCATTGAAAAGTAACAACTATTTTTTATATCAATAGTTCGAAATTAGAAGAATAGTTCCTGCCGTAGTTAGTAGCTAGTCAACAAGGTGGTTGTTGAATATCAAGATGACGAGTGTGATACGTGATTTCAAAAAGTGAAACACCGAAGATCACGTCCCCGTAAGTTCACGAATACGAAACACTTAACAACGAATGCATGCTACCACGAAAAACCATACGCCGCAGCCATGGGATCTCGAATAACTAAATCTCTAATTTCACCTATTCTAAACACTTAACAAAGAATGCACGCTACCACGAAAAACTGAACACCGTAGCCATGCGATCTCGAATAACTCTAAGCCTCGAAAAGTCATTGTAAAAAGTCTATTCATTTCAACCTCAAATCAACAAAATAAGACATAAATGTTTTTTTTCTCAATTAATGTTTGTTTTGGTTGATTGTTAACCTTTGATTTGGTGTATTGTTAAATAAATAAAGACTTTTTACGATGACCTGTGCATAGTGATACATGGCATCAGCGAAAACAACGTTGGAAAGTCAAAAATATTTTGTCCACCTTATTGATGATTCGATTAATGTCAGAACTATTTTTTTTATTTTTAGAATCAGTATTTTTTTTGTCTTATATAAAATAGCAAGAAGACAGTTCAAATATTTGTAAACAAACCTAACATCTAAAAATTTTGCATATACTATGTGAATTTACGCTACTACCTACAAATTAAAAAAACTCAGTGAACAACAATTTGAATGTTTGATACATTTTACCCACAGTTTTGATTTGTAATATTTAAAAAGTAGATAATCCTAATTATTTTCTCTCAAGTCGGCAATTATAATAAATTGATACTTAACTGAGAATGAGGAAGCCTATCCCACCGTAATACAGTTTATAACTAGTACAGGGGTCAGTGTGAATTCGGTTTCGTAACAACCTGAATTTATTATTGTGTACCTACTGAGTAACTAATTGGGTGTCTAATCTTTTAGTTTCATAGAAAATAAGTACTAGTGATCATTTTTGTTTGTAAGGTTATTATTCTTTTGGCAAATAAAGAATATGATTATGATTGAATGACGTATTAGAAATACGGAGCAGCACTTTGAGAGCGATTCAAACTTTTCTACGACCTCAAGTTGTACCAAACAGTACTACACATTCAGTATCACCAACATTGAGTCTATGGTCATAAAAATAATCCGCCCTCTGTCTCGACACATCGTAACACACAAACGGACACGTTCGTTATCTATTTTGGGCAACATGTCAAGTAAAGCCGAGCACACATCAGCGCGAGTGCCTTTCAACGTCGCTCACGTGTCCGCAGCGGACGTTCTAAGTGTTATGAACTTATGACACTGTTTTCTGCAAAAATACGGTTTTATCTTAAAAACTATTGTGGAATTTAGGGATTCGGGTATATCAGTGCACTGAAATTACCCACACAGTGGTGATAGTTAAATGGTTTGACGCATCCTGGCCAGTCTGAACTGCTTCGTAAGTTTTTCTGCTAACCCTGATCAGAAGGTCTAAGCAGCTAAATGTCCAGGAGCGCGAAACGTCTAATGAGCAGTAAGTCTAATTAGCAAAATGTCCATGTAGCGAAACGTCCAACTATCAGATGGTCCGTATAGCAGAACATCTATATTATCAATGAATGAGGAAGTAGTATGACTTTAATCAATCTTTAATGAATGTACTTGGAGGTATTTGGTCAGACGAAGAGCGAAGCGAGGTGAAGCGGCGTGCGAAGACCTCAAGTAAATTGAAATAAGCACAGAACCATCATAAAAAAAGGAAAAAATGTAAGGTAAACATTTACAGTTTTTCTTAAATCTATGTCAAGTTCACCCATGCTTTGAGCCTGAGCTAGGTAATCCTGTGTTTCAGGCGATTTGACGTAACATTAAATTGATGTCATATTAATAATATTGGTAACAATGTATATCAATTTTTTACTATTTTATTTATATACTAGCGGCCCGTCCCGGCTTCGCACGGGATGGTAATTTTCTTTTTTTTTGTTTTATTGTAAATCCTTTAGTCCACCAAATAGATGAATATAATCTGCCGACATATGTACCTATTCATATTTTTTTACTAATAATAACAGACAAATAATTAGCTGAATTATACGGTATTTCGTTCACTACAAAATAAATTTAATTAATTTTATAGCGTCAACAACACGTGGTAATTATGCTGTTAAAATGTAGCTTATATGACACGTTCGTAGATGTACCATAGCAGCGCCATCTATTGATTACTTACTCAACCCAGTCGAAAGGTACCGACATCTGTTAGAATCATTTGGACTTAACAGATAATTGTGACTGTCAAATAATAACAGACAAATAATTAGCAATAAATTAAAATTGCGACTATAATTTGAGATTTAAACTATCCTATCTCTCAAGTTGGATCGAACTGCACATGGTGTGCGAATTTTATTATAATCGGTTAAGTGGTTTAGGAGTTTATTGAGGACAAACATTGTGACACGAGATTTATATATATTGAGATTTATTTAGGAAAAACAAACAGTAACATATCACAGGTTCACTTTAACTTAGCAACTAATTTAAATAATAACAATAATGTGGACAATATTTACTTTAGCACACGTAATAACTTCTCTGTATCTTCATAGGACCATGATGACGTTTTTTATATTATTTATATAAGTCGTGAAGCTGTGAGGAGTATCTAGTTATACCATAAATTAATTACTACCATATCAAAAGGTGATAAAAAAAGATATATATATCGCCGGACATTCCACACAGCGCCATCTAGTGCCACACTAAGCAACGAGGCTTGTGTAGTGGACACCAGATAGTTGATACACTACATAGATACTTTTTGTTTGTAAATACATACTTATTATACATATAAACATCCATGACTCGGAAACAAATGTCCATGCTCATCACTCAAACATTTGCTCCTACCGGGATTCGAACCCGGGACCCTAGGAACATTAAGCAGCCTGACTACTGCTGCGTCATTCGGGTCGTCGAAATAAAAATATCGAGATAATATAAATATAAAAATGTCGAGAATCTTCACTTCTTATATTATAGCTGTGAGGTATCTAGTTTTACCATAAATTAATTACTACCATATCAAAAGGTGATATTATTTATTTATTTGATCTAACAAACTATTAAGCAAGAATCGTTCGAAATAGCCTATTATACATTCATACTATACACAAAACACAGCCAGCCCACGCGATCTTTTTGCTAATATAATATCATTCATGACACACGCCAACACAGTGTCAAAATCACACACCTCTTTGTGCCGCACAGTCGGTCAAAAAGTGACACACTGTAGAAGCGCTTCCGTTGCGACGACGCGCGACGTCGGGCTGTTTTGACGTGCGAGCGAGTTTTTGTGGTGTGAGGCATGGGCGGTAGCGGTTTGGATTTTTTTTGGCTGATTGGATTTTTTTTGGCTGATCATTGTGTTACTCGGAAACTGGGTTCTGGAGGTCAGATAGACATGTTAAGCAACACTTGCAGTTGTTGTTTCATGGGTGGTGCCATTTCACACCCAAAACCTTCCGTACTATCGAGGACACTCCCGCTTCCCACTAAGCTAATTTTTGCTTGCACTTACAACATAGAAACACTCTCTAGCCCCGCCCCGTTGACCTTGTACAGAAATAATGAATGAAAAGTTACCGATCGGCCGAGCGCACTGACGAAGCTCGCCGAACGAGAGTTATTTTTTTTGCGCGCCAAAGTTGACGCTTTCCCAATAGGTCTAAACTTTAAGGGGGCGTGGCTCGGCGCCTCCGCATGATTTAAGCGATTTTTATTAACTGATCAGGCGGAAAAGACCACGACTGTACCTCATAAAGCGCGTAAAGCCGTTTCACATGTCATTTATACGTATTTGACAGTCTTTACGTGTAGTCGGAATTCCGAAATTCTGACAGTCTTACTAGGAAGGTTGTGTTATTCATTAAATGGATTGTGGAAGTCAGATAGACAGAAACTCTACGAAACACATCAACCCAATCCAATCCAACAAACATCCAACAACAACAAAAACAACATCAACAACAACATCAACAACATCAACAACATCAACAACAACATCAACAACATCATCAACATCAACAACAACAACAACAACATCAACAACATCATCAACATTTGTTGATGTTGATGATGTTGTTGATCACATCATCTCTAATCTAACATCCGACCCCAACATAGTTGGGACCGGCTAGGTGACTATCAGGCCTGTCAACCCCATTCTTTGGGCAGTGTGAATAGTGCATCACTGCAATTACGCCAGTTATGTTTCAGTTCTATGTCATCATCATTATCATCACCAGCCTATTAATGTTCCCTCTGCTGGGACACAGGCCTTCCTTCTATGAGAGTGAATGGGTTATAATCCACCAAGCGGACCCAGTGTGGATTGGTAGATGTCAGATGTCTTCGAATTTTTTGGTTCTAGGACATGCCGGTTTCCTCACGATGTTTTCCTTCACTGTTTTGAGAGCAGTGGTGATTAAATAAATTACACAAAGTAATGCGCCTGTCTGGGTTCGAACCCACGATTTACTGTTCGTAAGTCGGGGCCGCCTCCGCTGATCAGTTCTATGTAATAGAGAGTATTACCATCAACCGGACAGAAATCCAGTCTTCTGAGAAATCTGACTGAATCTGCTGCTATCCGAAAACCAGTTTGAATTCATTCATAATTCTCCTGCGTTTATTCTAATTAGTTTGGGGTTAGTGCAGCACGTATTTTCTTCGATAGTTCTCCTTTTATATGTTTGCCTAGTATTTTATTATTTGCCAAAAACGCTCATAACTCGCACCCCTCAAGTTAGGGGTACGAATACCCTCCCATTGTTACGAGTTTCCCAACAGACAAGCTATGTATAAAATCAATAGCTACACATAGACATAGTACATAAGCATGTAACAATAGGGAAGTTTTTACATTATAGGGAGACTTTTATATATGTTGTGTATTGTGGCAATGCTTAAATATTCATCCAGAACACTTTGGCTTGAATAGCCACGCCACGTGGTAATGGTCTCGATATTAGAGGTCGTGGGCTCAATTCCGGACAGGTAAAATAGGCTGGTCTCCTGAAAAAATCGAATTAGTCCGTCAGTTAGATTATCAAAAAATATTTGACACGTATTTTTTCTTTTGTTACGTAAACCAAAATTGACGAAGATACGACGCTATTAAAATTCTCAATACGTCACGTCGTGCTATAATTTTTAGTGCGTTGTGACGTCACGAGCAACCACTCCCGAGTTTAGATGCGTTTTATACTCTAACTGACGGACTAAATAGATTTGCAATTTAATGATGGTGGAAACTAGCCTATTCACTTCGTGTACTTTATTTCATCACCACTGCTCTCAAAAGGATGAAGGGATCGTCATCTCTGTCCATCCGTTTCCCAATCTTGGGGTCGGCTTCCAGTCTAACCGGATGCAGCTAAATACCAGTATTTTACATGGTACGACTGTCTATACCTCTACAGCCCATTTAGTACTGGGTAATACGATAACCGGTTCGGATCGGTTACGCTTAAAATGGTTACCCATCAGACAGCGCAGAGCGTTAAGGGCTTTGACAAATTTGTTTTCTCTTCTAGACAAATCCACTTCTCCTTCTTATCTGACTTTTCACTTCCAATATCTATGCTCTGCGAACAGCAAGAATCTTCCTTCTTCCAATAATCGTCTTCTACGATGTCCTACTCACCGATCTGACTTTCTTAAATCTTCTTTTCCTGTCCTGAGGTGGTTTTCCTTTGGAATGCGCTCCCTCTGAATATCAGGATGGCAACCAGTCGGCTCACATTTAAAGTAAAACCTCGCGAACACTTCCCTAAGAAGTTGGCAGACATCTATGTTTTTTTTTATCTCTCCTCACTTTGTATAATTTGTTGTATGTATGTTTATATGTATTTGTTATTATATTTTATTCTTCAAAATTGTCTGTACTATTGCACCTACAGTTTTGTCTCCGCATCACCCTAAGGTAGACTGGTAGAAAATGCCCAAGGCATTAGGGCCGCCTTTGTACATTATGTGCATAAAGTTTTAAGAAATAAAAAAACCCATTTAGTAAGGCTGATTGTCTTCTGGACCACTGCAATGACTGCCTAACGACTGTCAAAGATATACAATTGACAGCCGGGCACCAACGGCTTAATGTGCTTTTCGAGGCACGGAGAAAACTCGGTATGTGATTAGTGGTCACCCAACCACGTACGTAACGACATGCGCGGTTTTACCTGAGGATCGGGTTTAATGGCTAGTATATGAGAATAATGTTTCCAATGCTTCCCAGCAATGGAAACATTACTCACAGGCGTCCTCTTGGAAAGTGGGAGTGGGTAATCCATCACACGGGCCCAGTGCGGGGTGACTGAGTTCTTCGATGATTTGGTTGTAGGGGATGTCGGTCTTGTCACGATGTTTTCAATAGAATGAGCACCTAACAATATGATTTCTTTGTTGCAGGAGTGTCCAGAGGGTGTTGTCCAAGAAGAGTCCTTCAAAGATATCTACGCGAAGTTCTTTCCGCATGGCAGTAAGTACAAAGTACAACTTGTTATAGTCCAGGCATTCTTCAAGTCCGCCTATACGACACGATTCATCGCTTAAGAAGATGGAATCATTTGTAATCAGTTTGAGTATAGGCATGACGACAGTATCAAAAAATTGCAAATCTATTTAGTCCGTCAGTTAGACTATTGGAAATTAATGGACACGTATTTTTTGTTTTTGTAAATCAATGAATATTGACAAAGTTAAAACGCATCAAAACTCGGGAGTGGGGGCTCGTGACGTCAGAACTAGCTAAAAATTATACCTAGGCGTGTCGTATTGAGAATTTTAAAAGCGTCATATCTTCATCAATTTTGGTTTACGTAACAAAAGAAAAAACACGGGTCAAACATTTTTTGATAATCTAACTGACGGACTGATTAGATTTTTCTGTCGTCTCGCCTTATGTATACTTCACTGTACAGCGTATAAACGGACCCTTCACGAAGCCGTCAACCAAGCATTCTGTTCATCAAACTAAATAACTCTACGCAAAAATTATTGCTGCGAAAAAACTTTTTTTTTTGGGTAAAAAATCACGTTTTACGATAAGACTCAATGTAACGCACTCAACACAATGTGCTGATGGACGCATTTAATAGTAAACGGGTTATGGATGTATTTAAAGTAAAGTTATAAAAATTAGTTTTTGAAAAAAAAACTTGTGAAAAAGTTGGAACTTTGACCTCCAATATCTCCGTAACTAGTGGGATCCCAGGTATGGTGTAGAACAAAAAAAATATCGCAATGACGGGGAGAACAAGTACCTTTCAGCTTCGTTAAGGGTCTATTTACACCCTTTAGACTTGACCGAAGATGAGATCGAATCGATAGACGTATTAGACACACGCCCATGCTCTCATGAATATCTGACAAATAATAATTACACTTAAAGTACTTACGGGAATCATCCCGTAAGTACTTTCGCATCTAAGCATCATCAGCATCTAAGGAAAATAATCACGGATATCAATCCGTGATTTTCCTTAGATGCTATGAGCTCCCGATATTTCGACGTTGTTGCAAGCATCATGATCGCGGGAATAAAAAAATATATACAACATGTAACGTAATTAACGCACACCCTCAGACACCCCAATTAGTTTATTATGTTATAATCATAATACATGCACTGAATTTTTAATTAAACATGTCTAGGCAATGATTATTTAATAAATTAGTTTTCCTAATTCCGGAAGAATGTTGTAGTCACAGTACAAATCAACGAACGCACACACGTATACGCATACGTAGGTATGAGACCTACGTATGCGACTGTGTGAGTCTTGCTAGCCTAGTAGGTATTCGCTCGCGTTCGAAACAGCTGTTAACGTCGTCGCTCGACTCAACTTCAATAGAAACGTTCAATACATTTTTATGCCCGTTTTCTAAATTGATGTTTTAATTTAAAAAGCACTTCATCATTTTTATCAAAAGCGTTCGCTATCCTATTTTTTGCACTAAAATAAACTAACGATTTAATACGTCCCCACAAAAAAAGTCAAGAGGCGTCAAATCAGCTGATTCTCGGGTACTGGCATGGGGATTCTCATCGAAATAGTCCAGTATTTCGTTTTGAAAACGAGTACTTACGTGTACGCCAATCGGCTCCCCTGTCGATGGCTGTGTTCGGACGGAACGTTCCGTGGCCAAGAAGCCGCTGAGTAGCAGCTAACATAGCCCTGCGGTCTACTCTTGTACCATGCCTTTGGTTGAATTTTCTGTCAACTAATAACCTAGAACCACACTATCACCACACCGCACCGTGCCCAAGTCCTCATTGCACATTATTTTGTTTATTGAAAAGACATCGCGCGTAAAACAATTAGCATACACTTTACGGAAGTAAGTACCTACATCCCACTTAAAATGTCCGTGCGTGACTAATAACATTTAAGCTTTCATACAGCAGCGCCCGCGCGCCCGGTGCCCGGTGTCATGGTGGCTATCTCGCTCTATCCCAGGTTTTTAATTTGCACGAGAAAGGGAACGAAAATAAGTATGACATATTTCGCATTTTTTTGGTATGGGTAACTATTGTTTCCTTTGTATCCAGTGCCTGTTAGTGTGTGCGTGCAGTTAAATCGCTAAGTTTACTTCAACTGTTTTTGTGAAGACTTTAATTTGGTTGAAATAAGGTTCATTTTTCTTTATTTTGTATTGAATGGCGGAATTTGTTTTAATACAAATAAAACTGAACTTTTAAAAGTCTTATTGCCTTGAGTTACGGTCCATTTCACTTTGTTCTGACTGTACAGGGGTAGTGTGACTATAAATTACATATTTTTAATTATTTTTGGGATAAAAAATGACCTATATTAAAAATTATAGAAATCGATTCAGTAAACGATTCTGAACAAACTATTTTCAGGATGTGCGTTAATTATGTTACATGTTGTATATTGTTCATGCATAGTTTGCTGTGATCGACCAATTGATTTTTCTAGCGCAGCCATTCTATAACTTTTTGTAACTATGAAAGTATTATTTAATGAAAATAACAAAACATGTTTGTGCTTTCTAAAGCTGGCTTTAGATGGAAAACAGAACCGTTTATTATGGCGCTACATAGAAGAGACCTTCGTATATTACGCCCAACAGTGAACTGCCCCAAGGTTTCTCAAAATGCCTCAAGGAATTTATGACTACAACATAAATTAAATACAATAAATCGAAATTTTACTTTCCATAGTAGATTTAGTTAGTAAAAATAAACTGGCCTGCAAAAATAAGTATCACACTTTTAAAATTGCAATAACTTTTTAAGTACACAAGATATGCTTCCGAAACAAAAAGGACTCGAAAAATATTTTAATTTTGTCTATAGTTTCAAAGAAAGCAGATAAAAATTGCTTTATAACGTTTTTTATTTTATTTTAAATCTCTAACCCCCGAATACTGAAACGTCACTCAAAATTTAAGTAGCACTTATATTTAACAGATACTCAAAAGTGACGTTTGGCCATACGAAATTTAAAGTTTAGGAGCTGCTCAAATGTTAAGCAGCCCATAAATTTTGAGTGACGTTTCAGTATTCGGGGGTAACTTCTATAGTTTAGGAAAAATTTAAATTTCAAAGTGTAGTACTTATTTTTGCAGGCCAGTGTATGTGAACTGACAACATAATCTTTTGTTTCAGATTCAGCTCTCTATGCTCACTATGTGTTCAAAGCGTTCGACGTGAACTGCAGCGGCGCCATCAGCTTCAGAGTGAGTATCATTCAACTAATATGTCATTCAATCTGTCATTCAATACGTCACTCAAATGTCTTTCAATCCGTCATTCAATATGTCATTCAATACGTCACTCAAAATTACATTCAATCTGTCATTCAATATGTCACTCAATATGTCATTCAATACGTCACTCAATAAGTCACTCAATATGTCATGTAAAGTTTGATTCCCGCACCAAATACGTTGTAAGCGTATTGTCTTGAGCTTGATAAAAGTGATTTTGACTGTAACGAAGTAATCCTACGGACTTGGATTACTTATTATAAAACATATGGAAACGGACATTTATCGCGAATTTTACCTTTAATAAAAGCCCGACGTTTCGACCGGATTGCTCACGCCGTGGTCGCGGGAAGACTGTAGTATTGGAGGTACCGCCACAGCAAAGCGTAGGTGTTTATTTAACTACCCTCACTTGATCTTGATATGTTTTATAATGTGTTCTGATCGTAAAAGTTTAAATAAGACAATTGGATTACTTACAAAGTAACCTAACTGATTGAAAAACAAAATGGTGGAATCTCCCATTGTTTATAGGCCTTTATTTTTTGTTTTTTTTCCCCTTTCTTCTGCCACTCTTCTCTGTTTTGTGCATCCCTTATCCATCCGTTTCCCGCGATCTTGGCGATGACGATGACCCAACGCGTTTTTGGTCCCTGGTTTCTTAGGCCCAACCTGGTCCACCTTTCGGTCAAAACCTTACTCCATCGATCATCTCCGCGTGTAGCCAGCTGTCCTACCCAACTCCAGTTTAGGCGTATCGCCCTGTCCCCGACGTTGAAGATTTCAAAGGTGGCTTACTTAGCATAGTTAAAATCCTATTGATGTGTTTATGAATTACTTAATAACTAACCACCAATGCGGTGGTTAAATATTGTTCCTTTTATCAGTGCATTTTATACACAGAAAATTTTCATCAGTAATAAAAAAAAAAACAGTTGTTTTCTACAAAAGTGCAATACGCACGTACACGGTCAAAATGATTGAAAAGCAGAGTTTTTAATACGCGGTAACCGTTTGTCCTATACTGTACTGCACTGTTTGTCGTTTATAGACTCAGCACTAACTCAACAGCCATGGGGTAAATAGGCATGACAACAGTATCAAAAAATTGCAAATCTATTTAGTCCGTCAGTTAGCGTATTGGAAATTAATGGACACGTATTTTTTGTTTTGGTATATCAATGAATATTGACAAAAGATAAAACGCATCAAAACTCGGGAGTGGGGGCTCGTGACGTCAGAACTAGCTAAAAATTATACCTCGGCGTGAGGTATTGAGAATTTTAAAAGCGTCATGTCTTCGTCAATTTTGGGTTACGGAACAAAAGAAAAAACACGTGTCAAATATTTTTTGAAAATCTAACTGACGGACTATATTACTATTAGATTTTTTTGTCGTCTCGCCTAATGAATAGGTACTATTTTGTTGCATGTGAAACTAACAGGACAAATATCTACAAACATGCAGTTGCATAAATACTTTTTTAAACATTTGAGTACTGAATGTGACTCTGTACCTGAGAGCGACTATCTTCTTACAAAGTTATTAATATCACACCGCCTTGCAGGGTTACACGGACTAACCTAATAGGGGGCGAGCTTATAGCCATCACGGGCACGAATCGAGACTCCGCTACTGAGAAATTTCTGATCACAAATCCAATGACACTTTGCCCGAATTAGGAATCGAACCCAGGACCTAATGTTCAGCAGTCACGTTTGCGACCTTTAAGGTGACACTAGTCACGGGCTCGAACTCATTGGTAGGCGTGGCCAAAAAGCATGCTGTCTCACCTGGCACAGTGGCCGACCAGAGTGAGTTCCGTGAGATGAACGATAATTCACGATTGATGATTTGACGACCCAAATGGCGCAGCGGTAGAGAGGCTGCCTTACGTTCTTAGGGTCCCGGGTTCGAATCCCGGTAGGAGCAAATGTTTGTGTGATGAGCATGGACTTTTGTTTCCGAGTCATGGATGTTTATATGTATAATAAGAATGTATTTACAAACAAAAAAGAATCTATGTATTATATCAACTATCTGGTGTCCACGACACAAGCCTCGTTGCTTAGTGTGGCACAAGATAGCGCTGTGTGTAGTGTCCAGCGATATTTATTTATTTATTCAAAGTAAAAAGCGCGCGTAAAAAAATACTAAAAGGCCTTTGGAAAATCGAGTTTTATGAAAAAACCAATGCATAAATCAATTACAAGTAAATTTTATTGGCTTTTTCGATAGTTGTGCTTTGTCGGTACCGACTTTGTTTTGGAAATTTGACACTTCTTTTATTACTAATTTACGCCCAAAGTTGCGTTAAAATTGGCAATAAAAACGAATCTTTGGTAGCTCGTAACTTTTTAATGGCTTTTTATTTTACTATTCTGTTTCCGCACAGACAAAGTTAATAATAAGTAAAAACGATATCATGTTCAACTTTGGATGTACAGTGTCAAACAGTGGAGTAATACCCCCCCGAAATTTCCATGGACAAAATGTCGACTAGTGTCACCTTAAATAAGAATATACTCTACCATTCAATTCACTCATACATTTTATCAAGCGAAAACAACCCTATCTATATTTTTATTCTAACTCAGACAGTTCCAAAGACTGCAGAAGTACCTATGTATCTATATAAAAAGATACGCAAGGCTATATGTTTGTGTTATGTTGATGTAACGACAGTAAAAGCAATCGGTAGCTTCAACTTTGAACGTAACAGCAAGGTTTAGAACAGGAAAACTGTGGAGTTTTGTGAATTATTTTATTGAATGGACTAAAAGTAAAGAAAGAGATACATTTATACTACACACTAAAAGGGTTGAAAGCTGTTCATTAAACCTTCTCAAAAATCTAGGCAGTTATATTGCATGGAATTTCATTACTGCCCTGAAAATCAGGGTAGTAATCCATTACTAACACGATTTGTTTTTTTTTTAAGTCTTGAAGACGTTCTAAGCAAGTGTAGTATAAAGCAGTATATATCACTCGAGGGTAAGTACAGATTACTAAACTCGTGTGGTTCACGGCCATGCGCTTCGCGTTGGGCCTCAAATGCACACTCGATTAGTAATCTGTGCCTTACTCCCCTTGGTAAATGAGGAGGTGTACTTAATAGAAGCGATCCTATTGCCAGCAACCGGGCACGCATTCAGAGTCCAGGTTGGTATTGAGAAAAAGAAATTCCAATACGATGGAAAATCCCAGCAACACATATTAGATTCTTACTAGCCTACTCGGGATCATACAGGATAAAAGGTATCTTAATATTGATCCAGGTTATAAACTATCTATGTGCCAAATTTCATGCAATTCCGTTCAGTAGTTTTCGCGTGAAAAAGTGACAAACATCCTTTGATTTCAATCTTGACAAACTGAAATAAAAAATGGAAAAAAAAAATGTTTAGTTTATCTCGACTCCTTAGTTTCTATATCCCGCCATTCTCGAATACAATACACGCTCTAATATCCTTGTTTTGATCGCAGATACAGCGTTTCTCATCTCCAATGTATACAGGGTGCTATTTTGTTGTTATACGAGCATTTTATTATAACAGTATGTTACGTTAGCTTTACCCGACTTCTGGGAGAGTAAATGGTAGTAATGTGTTTGAGAGCCGAGGCGCAAGACACACAGAAAAGACGTAAGATGCAGACGGGGCACAGACATATGTCTCTTGCGCGTCGTTTTCTTACAAAATGTATAGAAGCTTCGCGTCGCAAAGCACACAGAAAAGGCAGGACGCGGACGGGCCCGGAAACGACGTTCGCCCGTCTACGCCCTGTTGTAAAGCACATAGAAAATACGACATAAGACGAGGCACGGACGCCGCCGGGCGCGAGCGGACGAGAGACGGGCGAGAATGGGGGTGCGGGCGGGGTGGCAAGTGCAGCGCGCGCGTCAAAAAAAAATGTTAAAACATGTTATCGTTTCAAAATCGGACGAATAAATGAAGTTGGTTGGTTACACAAAAACAGATAGAAAGGCTATTGCTTGTGTTCCCTCGTGGCGTCCGGCGTCACGCCCGCGCTTCGCCCGTGCCTCGTGTTTTCTATGTGCGTTAAAAAGTCGCGACGGCAGCGGCACCCCGTCTGCGCCTTGTCCGTGTCCCGTCCTCGTCTGACGTCTTTTCTGTGTGCCCAGCGCCTAAGGCGTGTTTAATTTCGGCGCGGAACAAATATTTGTATAGCCTACAAATTGTTGTTTGGTTTCTCACAACAAACACAATCTCCAAAAGGTTAAGCAGATGTGTATCTAATAGTTGGTACACCCACACTTTGACAACAAATATACATAATATAGTGTCGATTCTGTTGTGCACAAACAAAAACTTAATTTGGGCTATTGCTATCTTTTACTAAAAGGCAATGCGAGAAAAGGACGGCTATAGCTATGAACTAAGTTAGAGATGTCAAACTAGTTTATGCTTTGCGCTTCACCGTGTTTTTAGTCGAATTAAATTTGACAGCACTAAATTACGTCAGTCTCTCTCTCGTTTTATTAGAGAGAAAAATATAGCAATAGACTAAATTGAGTTTAGTTTGTGCACAACAGAATCGACACCTATGTGTAGTGGTAACGAGCTCTAGTGCCAGTTGTGTGTTACGGGTTTTTCCATCAGGAGTTTCTCAGGTGCAGCCCAGACAATGGGATTTAATAATATCTGATGAAATGTGAATCATCATTCTCCTGCCCTTATTCTAATTTCTCTGGGGCCGGGGCAGCATGTGTTTTCCTTCCATACTTCTCATTACTCGTCAACTCATCATATACCGCCTTTCTATCCATATCATCCTCCACACAGTCCATCCATATTTTGATAAGTATTTTACTTTTTTTATTATTATTGTGACATATATTGATGTTTTTTTTTTATTGACATTCATTTTGCAAATTATTATTAATTTTAATTAATTATTGTGAATATGAGGACAATGTGGGTCACATATTTTATATTTTTTATCATTATTCCCCCGACTGTCTGGCAGTTTCGAGTACTATAAGCGACCTACCCAAATGTCCTTTATTTGGTATTGTTCGTCGTTTCGTTGAGCTCCTTGAGTTGTAAGTCGAGCTACACGATAACTGACAAATGCTTGCACTGACTGGACAGGTCCACTCAAATCTGTGTGGTTCTTTCTTCAAAAGACCATCTCAGACACTGATCTGCATAGTCCTCATGTGAATTGAGCAAGATTATGTCTGGACTTCAAAAGAGACTATGACCTCTGAGTTTGTTTCGGCTGTTTCTTCTCAGAGTAGTCAGGTACGAAACACCGGCCCCATCTAGTCTTAAAAAATTGACGTGTAAAAGTGTTTGTAAAAACCTACTTGCAAAAATAAACATCATTTCATTTCATTTCATCGTTTCTTTGGTCTTCCCCTACTCTTATACCCATCCACATCCACACTCAAAACTCTCCTCACGACATTTTCGTCATTCCTCCGCATCTCATGTCCATACCCCGATAACCGATTACCAATTACGAAATGTGAATGAACCACAGGTACTGTCGACAGCAATCAGCAATCGGTCTTCTGATAGTAACACTATGCTTGATATTGGAAAAAAATCTAATCAAAAATAATAACAATAAAAAAATCCCAGACCCTGTTCCCAGCGCTGGTGGGCTACTATTTTTTTTATACTGTTTTATATATAAATATTTAAAATGTTAAAAATATGTAAAATAATGAATAAAGGAAAAAATAAAATGTTTTTTATATATTTTTTAAATTAACATTAAAACACCAGTGTACGCGTGCTTCCTCGACCTGTCCAAAGCCTTTGACCTGGTTTCGTATGATTCGTTGTGGCAAAAACTTGAGGGCATAAACATGCCGCACAAACTTGTTAACATCTTCAAGTATTGGTACGAACACCAGGTTAACAATGTTAGATGGGCGGGTGCATTATCGGAGCCATATAGGCTTGAGTGTGGGGTGAGACAAGGTGGGTTGACCTCACCGACACTTTTCAATCTCTACATGGATGCACTCATCGTCGCGCTCAGTAGTCGGCATGTAGGCTGCCATGTTGATGATGTTTGTGTAAACAATCTGAGTTATGCAGATGACATGGTGCTGCTGAGCGCGTCGGTTTGTGGATTACGCAAGCTGCTGAATATCTGTGAGGACTATGCGGGCAGCCATGGTCTTATGTATAACGTCGCGAAAAGCCAATTCATGGTATTTCAGGGAGGCGCCAAATGCCCAGAGCAAATACCCCCTCTTCGCTTGAATGGTGTACCGTTGGAACGAGTGGATCAATTTAGATACTTGGGGCACTGGGTAACAGCCGATCTGAAAGACCATGTCGACATTGAGCGGGAGCGAAGGGCACTGTCCAAGAGAGCAAATATGATAGCCCGTAGGTTTGCACGTTGTTCAAATCAGGTTAAAATCACGCTTTTCAAAGCTTTCTGCACCTCCTTATACACGTGCAGCCTATGGGCATCTTACTCACAAGCTGCTTACAGTGCCCTTCGTGTCCAATACAACAACGCGTTCAGGGCAGTGTTGGGGCTGCCCCGCTTCTGCAGCGCCTCGGGCATGTTTGCGGAAGCGCGCACCGACTGTTTCCACGCCACCATGCGCAAGCGGTGCGCGTCCTTGGTGCGCAGGGTGCGGGCTAGCTCCAACACGGTCCTGGCGATGATTGCTCAGCGACTGGATTGCCCCTACGTTGGGCATTGTTGTAGCAGGCATATTGCTGGTGCTTAATTTGTCATTTTATTTATTATTTTTTATTTCTTTGCCTCTGACATCAACTTTATTCGTTAATTTAATTCATTGTTATATTTAATTTTTATTTTATTTTGTTTTGTGAGTTTGACATTAATTAATTTGATCTGACATTTATTTGTTTATTTTATTTTAATTATTTGTGTCATTGATTTAACTTTTCTTTTTTGTTATCATATAATCAGCTGAATGTAAAAATGTGTGTTTTGTTTAATAATCTCAAATATGGGTCAAGGACCTGAATTAAATGAATTTTATTTTATTTTTATTTATTTATTAAAAAATGTAAATGAATTTGAATAGAAACGAATAAAGGAATAATAAAAATAATAATCAAATAATAAAAAAAAAACAAATAATAATCGCTTGAAATTGACGGAAGACCGATTGCTGAACCTTTGCCAAGTTAGGCAAAGTGTTATCGTGTTTCTCGATCAGATTTTTCTGTTATAAGTGGTGAAATGTGTGCAGTACACCCCTGCCTACCCCATCGGAGAATACCGTCTAATCTAGAGAAACAAAGTAAGTAGGTTTTATGTTCTCTTACATTTATAGCTTGAGCTTCAGAAGTAATGATCCGACGCGGCGGTGAGATCAACGTTATATATTTTATAGCTTTCCTTGTGGGGACATACACTTTGGTTACAGTTACTGAACCTACGCTCCAGGAACTAAAATGTAATGATAATAACTTAAGAATATAAGATAAAAAAATTAAAACGACGTCCGAAGCGAGCCAGCATCATCTACGCTGTATCAAGTTTAGCGTAGCTGTCCTGCTACGGCGTAGCTCACGGTACAGCGCAAGTGAACCTGTCCTGCTACGGCGTAGCTCACGGTGCAGCGCGAGTGTAGCTATCCTGCTACGGCATAGCTCACAGAACAGCGTGACCGTAACTAACCTGCTACGGCGTAGCTCAATGTGCAGCGCGAGTGTATCTAACGTGCTACGCCGTAGCTCATAATACATCGCGAGCGTAGCTATCCTGCTACGGCGTAGCTCACGGTACAACACAAGTGTAGCTGTCCAGCTACGACGTAGCTCACTAGCTACGATCGTGTGTCTTCATGCTCTATGCGTCCCTTGGGAATGCTTAAGAAAGATTTCTTTGACATATAAAAATTCAGCCCATTCATAATGGCTTTTATTTCTATTTAAGTGGCTTTATATATCCGTCGATAACGGTTTAACTTGCTTTTAAAACGGAAGAGTCTCACGTATTTGTATACCTTCAAATTGCAAAATTAGTGAATCTAAAGATTTACTCTTCGATTAACCAATTTAGTCGCGGTACCTTAAATATACGTTTGTTCCCAATCCACAAATTAACATACAAATATCAGGAACTAGGTGATCAAGTTTGTTCTAACCTTATTGTTAAGTCTAAAGTTTTACTACAACAATGACTAACCGACTAGGACTTACTAAAAGTTAGAAGTTGCTGTGGTAAGTCAATGCTTGTCCAATGGTTTGCTAGCAAAATATAGCTTTTTTTTAAGAGTTTATTTATTTGGCTTTCTGTGATTTAGTATAGCAGTCTGTAAAGTCTCACTTTCGAGACACAGGCCTTGTAACAGGGAGTGGTCACGGGCGAATTTTTGGTCTTGAACATGTCCCGGTTTCCTCACCGTTTTGAGAGCAGTGGCGATGAAATAAACTACATAAATTAAAATGCCTTCTTGCGTTTGAACTTGCAATTTACCACCACTGAGAGTTTTTGTAACATATTTTACAAGCTTATACCCCTATTATATGGGACTAATAATATATAAGAAAAATATTACTGCCAAAATGTGGGTGTACTATTAGAGACACCTCTACCTTACCCTTCAGGGATTACAGGCGTGATGTTTATGCATGTATGTATTTTATAACACATTTGCTCGTAAAGGGTCTCTTATTTCACCAATTTCAATATCGTAATGTATCTCATTACGTACTTGTGCTGTAAAGTAAAATGCACGGTTTATACTTTTTTAAATCTTAGCAAAGAGTTTTTATGTCAGAAAAGTGGTATTAATTTTATGAATAAAATTAACTTTGGAAGATGAAATATAATAAATAAACATTTTATTCATTTTTTTATTCATTTAATTAATTTTGACAACAAATTACAAACATTTATCTGTAACAAAAATATAATTTACTTTATTAGTAATACTGGCTGTTTTTTGTTTTTGCCTTAAAAAAAAAGCGCTGATGCGCGCGCCTCGCTAATTTGTGAACAAGTAAAAATTATTCCACGCGCTTTTTCTTTCCCCTGTATTGTTTTTATTTGTTTTATTCTTTTCCTCGCAAATATGTTATATAACATCGTATGACATACGTGCGCTTTGATAATTTCAGCCCCTGATTTTTTATCGCCCTCGCCTGCGGCTCGGGCTAGTAATATCGCCTCGGCTGTAATTTTCAACTTACCGCACTTATATCATAATGTACTATTACAAAATTATAACCCTTATTTCACATAACTTTAAAATATAACCAACCCTTTCTACACATTTGAAACGACGTGACATTTAACTAAGTTACGGGCTGCCTCGCGCACTCCTAATTGCAAGGACTCTAATAAACATAAGCCGCAGCGCAGAGCATGGAGGCGCCTCGGCGGCTGTAACTAGAGACGGCAACGTCAACACTTTACATACAGACCAAGCGTGTGACCGTTTACTTGCTTTAAGACACCTGTACCATCGCCAGCAATAAGCGAGAAACGAGTAAAGCTAGCAACTAATAAAACAAATACCATAGTTGAAAAAAACTAAAACTGTGTTAGTGTCGGCTTCCAATTTAACCGGGTGCAGCTGAATACCAGTATTTTACATTGAGCGACTGCCTATCTGACCTTAACAACCCGGTTAGTACTGGGTAATACAATACTCCTTGGTGAGACTGGTTGTCAGACCAGAACTGACGTATAGAAACTGATGATTTTACCAAATGATTTGAAAAGAGTAACCATGGAGTTTCTTGCCGGTTCTTCTCCATGGAAACGACCAACGCGAACCGTGCACCTTTTTCGACGTTTTATAAGTGCCCATGTAGGCCTATGTAATATAAAATATTTTGATTTTTGAATTTAATGCTTTTAAAAATGAAGTTCTCGGCTCAACGCTTTCCAAACCATTCTACTAGCAATACTGTTTTTGGTCACTGCCGGCGTGACGGCGCGGCGATGGTTCCATGCTCTGTAGGGATAAAGTCTCCAAATATTAAAGCCCAGAATGTCCCGAAAAGGATCAAAATGGTTACAATGCGAGAAGTAGAGAAACACAAAGCAAATTAAAGTTGAAATTAAAATATGTCATGCATAAAGCATTTGGAGCTCCAGGACCACTTGGAGACCTACAAATAATTAAAAGTTTCAAAAAGGTATGGAAATGAATACCTTTACGAAATTGTTTCGCATAATAAACTTTAGAGAGAGGTTTTTTTTTATTTATAAGCAAACTAGCTCTTGCTGGCGGTTTCATGTGTATGTCGGAAATTATGCCACAGTATCGTACTACCGAGATAAAAAAAAGTACACATAAAGGGTGTAAAAAACCTCTTAACGAAGCTGAAAGGCACTTGTTCTCCTCGTCATTACTTTAAACACCTCCACGTCCCCCGTACTATTCAATCCATCATCAGCACAATGTTTTGAGTGCGTTACATTGAGTTCTACCACAAAACATGATTTTTCACCCCAAAAAAAAATCGTTTCCCAGTAATAATTTTTGCGTAAAGTTACTTAGTGTGATGTACAGAATGCTTGTTTACACCCTGTATATGGGATATTTTCGGATACCCCTGGACGTGAGGAATCATTTTTTTATGACGTCACTATTTGAACCACTCAATGGGGATGGCAACTGTAAAACTATAATGGCGCTAGCATAGTTTGTTCCAAGCATCGTCATTGGTAGAAAATCTGGTAATATAATTTTATATTTCAAAATGGCTTGACCTCATTGGTCAAATTGGGAACAAACTATGCTAGCGCCATCTTCTTTCAGCTTTCACCGGCCAACCCCATTGAAAAACAAACGAAACGTTTTCAAAACGATAGGCACTTGTATACTCGTACGTCACAGTAATAAAGTAAAAACATAAACAATAAAATAAGAATAAATTAAACAAAACAAAACAGTATATTTGGCAAGATGGGAAGCCTCAAAACGGTGGTTCCTGCTTGGAACATCAGAGCTAAATTTATGGACACCATAAATGTCTGCTCGGCAGTAGGTGAACAATAAAAGTTTCCAAGAGTTTCCAAAGTATTTGGAAATAAGCCAGGAATGGAGAAAATTTTGTTTTATGATTTCAAATCGATGGCTTTTATTGTTTTAGATTGAGAGATTTAGCCAGTTATTTGGCTCTTCGGTAGATTAAAAATGGTTGTTCTGGTTTTTGAAGGCATGGTCAGCGTAGTGGATCTCGTGAGAAGCGCATGGCTAATTATAATAGCCGCTCGGGTCGAGGCGTGCTTGCCTAGATTGGTGTTGGTTGGTTGGTAAAAATTAATAAGCGAGTACAATATGACACCAGATCATCATCATCATCATCATCAGCCTATTAATGTTCCCACTGCTGGGACACAGGCCTCTTCTCTAAGAGAGGGAATGGGCTATAATCTACCACGCGGGCCCAGTGCGGATTGGTAGATGTCACATGTCTTTGAATTGTTTGGTTCTAGGACATGCCGGTTTCCTCACGATGTTTTCCTTCAAAGTTTTGAGAGCCGTGGTGATGAAATAAATTACACAAAGTAATGCACCTGCCTGGGTTCGAACTCACGACTTACAGTTCGTAAGTCGGGGCCGCCACCACTGAGCCACCGCTGCACCGGATCACGTGACTTCTAAGTAATCTACGAAAACTACCGTGGCTATGGGCGGTTTGTCAGTTATATCCCAGTAAAGTTAACCGCATCAAACATATCAAACTCGCAGAAAAACATGCCTTTGGCCGTAACGTGAAAATCTTTTTTGTTTCTGTTTACCAAACTGCAATATCAAAACGCTCAAAAAGTGTATTTTTTTAGAATGTACGAAAAAATTCAGCGAACTGAATTAATGACACGTTGATGTCCCAATACATTCTAACCGTTCGCCATGTTAAACTGTTCACTCACTGCCTTATAAAATCAATCAAGCTTCCCTTAAATAGAACTTGAAATTAGAAACTTATCCGAAATCATTGTGCAGCTAAATTGGGTGCCAGCCACCGGCAAGTTCTACCGGGAAAACCCATTCGAAAATTAATGGTCTGCAACTTTTGAAACATAAACTTTTCAAATTACCCCTCTTGAGTATTTCTGCAGCGATGTAATTTTTGATAGTTAATAGCCGGTTGATTCATTGCAGTAATTATGAAATAAATGGGAAATAAAAGGTTTGGTTTAGAGAAAATGATTGCTTTAAACTCAAACTCAAACTCAAAGCATTTATTTCAGGTAGACCATTACGGCACTTTTGAATGTTAAAAATACAAAAAAAAAAACAAAGCTACAGTCACAGTCACAAGGCATAATAACTTGAGAAAGTACTGTAGTTGACATTCCCTAGCGAAACTCCACCTGTCCTCCTTGCCTGTCCCACTTTGGGTTGCAGGTTCATAAAGCATTCAGTCCTTAACTGGTTAAGTAGAGGTGTACTGGTGTTGAGTCGTAGTACTATTCCGCCTGATCAGTTAAAATTTTTTTCGCTTAAATCATGCGGAGGCGCCGAACCACGCCCCCTTAAAGTTTAGGCCTATTAGAACAGCGTCAATTTGGCGCGCAAAATAACAATGACTCTCGTTTGGCGTGCGTCGGTAGTGCGCTCGGCCGATCGGTATTGTTTTTCATTCATTATTTCTATACAAAGTCAACAGGGCCGGGCTAGAGAACGTTTCTGTGTTGCGAGTGCAAGCAAAAATTAGCTTAGTGGTGATCAGGCGGGAGTGTCCTCGATAGAATCTTTAGAAAGCCCCCACATTTCGCCAATTTTGTTTAAGTCACATGTAATAGGGAGCGAGCCTATTGCCATCAACTGGATACAAATCCTCCTCGACTCGAGTTACAGAGAAATTCCTGATGGAAGGATTCAATAACACTCTCGTCTGGACGACATGGAAATCGAACCCACTTCATGCTCACTAGTATTACTTGCGATCATTGAACCTAGAAGGCAGTCATTTCGGTGTTCTTCGATACCGCCCTTTTCTCCTTTTTAGGGTTCCGTACCTCAAAATGTAAAAAAAAATAACTCTTATAAGATCACTTTCTTGTCCGTCTGTCTGTCTGTCCGTCTGTCACCACCGATTTTGTCAGGAACGGGTGAAATTTATACCAGATACTGAGGTCTATAGTCCCTATTAGGTGTATAACAATGAAGGTCCTGAATCAACACGATAAAAAGATAGGCGAATTTAGATTTTCGTGAAAACTTGTAAGTACCAAAATTTACCTTAATTTTTAACTTTCATAATTTTTCGGAATAATCCCTTTACTTGTGCTGTAAGACTTTGCTTTTAACCAAAATTGACAGTTCTAGGTCAACCGGAAGTACCCTATAGGTTTTGGGTCGAAAACCTATAATTATGGTAGTTTCCGTTAACTTAGAATCACGAAATTTGGCGAGAAGCAATGTCTTAAAGCACATGTAAAGTGAAAAATCTAAAAACCGTAAATATGTAGTTTAATAACAAAAAAAAACGATTTTACTATTACAAACTTATTATTTGCGGTTGGTGCAATAGCCGTTTCATGGGATCGAACAGCGAAGTTAAGTTTGTCCTTTAAAAAGTTTGTACGGAACCCTCGGTGCGCGCCTGCTTGGCCGGTTTTTTATTATTCAGACTTGTTTTGATAATTTGGGAGAAGTCACCTACCTTCTTCATAAACTATAGTAACAACTGCCACAATAGGCGAGACGACAGAAAAATCTAATTAGTCCGTCAGTTAGATTATCAAAAAATATTTGACCCGTGTTTTTTCTTTTGTTACGTAAACCAAAATTGAAGAAGATACGACGCTTTTAAAATTCTCAATACGTCACGCCTAGGTATAATATTTAGCTGGTTCTGACGTCACGAGCCCCCACTCCCGAGTTTAGATGCGTTTTATCTTTAGTCAATATTCATTGATTTACAAAAACAAAAAATACGTGTCTATTAATTTCCAATTCTCTAACTGACGGACTAAATAGATTTGCAATTTTTTGATACTGTCGTCATGCCTATACTACAACCTCTATTCCCCTGGCATTTTCGAAGCCTGTAAAAGGTTACATGCTAATAGGTCGCGCGGTCGATTTCCGTTTCAGAACAAAACTACGTGTAGCCTTCGGAAATTAGACAGACGCCTCCGTGTTTCAGTTCGTGTTCAGTGAAATCAGACTACTGAAATACTATTAGACGGTTTTCAACTTAAACAACTATGTAAGGCTTCGATCAATAATATGTAAGGAAATGAAGTATAGGTATGATGTAAAGGGTATAAAAACCTCTTAACGAAGCCGAAAGGCACTTGTTTTCCTTGTCATTGCGATATTTTTTTTTGTTCTACACCATACCTGGGAACCTTCTAGTTCCGGAGAAAATGGGGATCGAAGTTACAACTTTTTGACAGCTTTTTTTATATACAAGTTTTTAATGTAAGATTTTTACTTTAAACGACTCCACGACCCCCGTACTATTCAATCCATCCATCAGCACAATGTTTTGAGTGTGTTACATTGAGTTCTACCACAAAAGATGATTTTTCACTCCAAAAAAAAAAGTCTTTTCCCAGCAATAATTTTTGCTTAAAGTTACTACTTAGTTTGATGTACAGAATGCTTGGTTGACGGCATCGTGATGAGGTGGTTTATACCCTGTATTCTGTACTTTCTGCCTACTCCCATGGTAAGAAGGCGTGAGTTTATGTTTTCATATACAAAGTGTAAACGGAGCCTTCACGAAGCCGTCAACCAAACATTCTGTACATCAAACTAAGTAACTCTGCGCAAAAAATATTGCTGGGAAACGACTTTTTTTTTAGGTGAAAAATCTCGTTTTACGGTAGGGCCCAATGTTACACACTCAAGATGTATGCATTGGATAGTACGAGTGTTGTGCAGGTATTTAAAATAAAAGTATGAAAAAATAGGAACTTTGAAAAATATGTCCGTTCCCAGGTATGGTCTAGAACAAAACAAAAAACTGATCGCAATGACTTCTGATTCTGTCACTAACCTAACGAAACTAGAGAAATCAGCTCAAAATATAATTTCGTTTATGTGATACATTTGTTGGGGTTGTCAGGATATATTTCGCTAGGCTCGAGCATTATGTTGGCAGAAGATGGGTTTCGTGCTGTGACAATACACAGGATGCGATGCACTATCAAAGTATTTTATTTCACACAGACCTTATGGTGCACGGTTAGGGTCGGGTGTTTCCATGGAGAAGAACCGGCAAGAAACTCCATGGTTACTCTTTTCAAACAGATACACTGAGTAAACTAACAAATTACTTGACATTACTCTTTCACACAATAACACTAGGCACAATGGATCAGCTACAGTTTCAAGACGTCTTAACTCCGCTGCGATCAGACCCAGAATGTCTTCCTCGCCACGAGCTGTTAACATCAGGACTCTTTAGAAACCGCCATGGTGGGGTAGAATGGTATGTAGGTCGCGTAATGTCACCACTGGCGCGCTTTCGATTCATTCGCCTGTCCGTACCAATGGCCGGATCTGACATATTGGTAAACGTTGCAAGCGCGCGCCAGTGTCCGAATATACGCCTATAAGACAAGTCCATGTTTAATTGTGCTCTCGATAGTCCCAGCAGTTCCCATATGATGACGACCCGAATGGCGCAGTGGTAGTGAGGCTGCCTTACGTTCTTAGGGTTCCGGGTTCGAACCCCGGTAGTAGCAAATGTTTGTGTGATGAGCATGGACATTAATTTGTTTCCGAGTCATGGATGTTTATATGTATAATAAGAATGTATTTACAAACAAAAAGTATATAATGTAGTATATCAACTATCTGGTGTCCACGACACAAGCTTCGTTGCTTCAAATCAAATCAAATCATTTTTGCAAACATGGGTAAATAGGTACATAGATGTTCTTTTATAATAAAGTTCTCCACATTTTGCCGTCAAATGGGCGTGCAAATAATTGGTTTACAATAAAATTATAAAGTGGCACTAGGTGGCGCTGTGTGTAATGTCCAGCGATATTTATTTATTTATTTATATCCTTCAGTTAGTCGATTAATTTAAAACTGTCAACGGTAAGTTAGGTACACAACTAAAATGTATACGGAACCAACAAATAACTATTAAATTAATCTTGTTTACTGTTACAAATTCCAGCATTTTGAAATGTAGCTAGGGGTTGCCACATAAACGAACAGTTTGGTAACATTTTATATTGTTTTAAATAATATCATTAAGGCGACTACAGGAGCTAAACGCGAGTTTTATAATGCAAAAAAGCATATGATTCACTGCAATAAATAAAAAAAAACTATTGGATTTTTTGTAAATCGCAAAAAATCACTCATTTCGCTCTATTCGGCCTATAGTGACTGACGTAACAACCACTTTGTAGTGCAAGCTGATTAGAATTTTATTCTAACGAAATGTTTTCAAACGAAGTTTGATCAACCACAAATAGAGTTGCTAATTTAGCTCCTGTAGTTGCCTTAAGATATTGTTTAAAAAATCAGATCAGTAGGCTTAGCCAAGTTGACAATCTACAATCGTTAACGCTATAGAAAACTAACCAAATGTATGGGAATGACATCTATCATCGTTAAGTCACGTGGTCAAAACAAATGAATGGAAATTTTAAAGTTTAGTCAAAACTGTAAGTTAGCTACGATTTATATGGGATGTGTAGGGATCACGATTGTAGAAACGAATACATTTCATTCTATCATCTTGATCGATGTAAACTTGTCTACGAAAGTTTATATTCGTTTGTTTTGACCACGTGACTTAACGTTTACGATTGTAGAAAGAGAATCGATACGAATCGTTTGTAGCCTGGCTAGGCCAGCCGTTTCTTTATATCTTTATCAGAATTTCTCAGTAGCAAACACGGAATCTGGATTCTTGCGTGCGAAATAGGCTCGCCCCCTATTACACGGGACTTAAACATAATGGCGAAATGCAGCTCTAGTAGTAGGTCTCTGCCTTACCCTTCGGAGGTTACAAGTGTGATGTTATGTTAAAACATTATCACCTGCCTTGCCTTTTCCCAACTATGTTGGGGTCGGCTTCCAGTCTAACTGGAAGCAGCTGAATACCAGTATTTTACATAGACCTCTACAACCCAGTTCGTACTGGATAATACGACACTCTTTGGTAAGACTGGTTGTCAGACTTTCGGGCCACTGACTACCTGTAACGACTGTCAAAGATCTACAAATGACAGCCGGGACCAGCGGCCTAACGTGCTATCCGAGGCACGGAGGAAACTCGGTACGTAATGGGCGGTCACCCATCCACGCACCAACCTAAGCAAGCACGGCTTAACCTTAAGATCGACCGGAGCGGCTGTTATTAATTAGCCCAGAGCTCTTTAGTTATGTTATATCTTTAATCTAAATCTAATACTCCTGGCACAACCGCCACCCCTAATCCTATTCAAATCGGTACCTTTCACGACGTGGCACGCTCACACTTGGCCGTCAGCCAGTCTTATCCTCAACTGGCAATATTGCCAACTATTGCCAACAGGGGCTTTTCTGCCCATCCGTCTTGATCATCCAGGCTTACCGGACATATTTCTAAAGATTTGTCAAAGGGGAGCTACACACTAGTGGCAGTACTTTACGTTTATTAATATAAAATATATAATAATGTATATTAATGTAATATTACCTAATTAGTATTATGCATTAAGTGTTGTTTGTTTATTAAATTTTACAATTAAATTCAATAATTTTAAATACTTTTAATATTGATAATTAACCATTTTACTTTTTGAAATAAATATTATTAATTATGTTCCCTGCCTACAGATGTGCCATAAACTAATGTAATAATTTAAGATAAATCCATCTCAATAATTTTATATAAATATCTACTATATTTTAATACTATGTTTCTTAAGATTTATATATAAATGACGACAATAATAACAATACTATTGATTTCAGTTAGAAATTGTATTGAAATAATGATGTTACTAGTTATTATTAATGTTAATCTTGTTTATTGCTGTGCCCTAACAGGGTCCATAATTGTTCTTAGCTGTAAGCCCATTGTAACATCTTTTTAAACTTATGGTATGCAAAATAAAATGAATCTGAATACTTTCATATGGTTGCACGCGTAGCATCACCACCGTAGAAACGTGTTATGTCGACGGAAGAATCGTCAAAATCACAGATTTCTTTAGTTGATCTGTCATTTTGTCGATTCTTCCGTCGACAAAACCCGTTTCTACGGTGGTGATGCTAAGTGTGCTGACTTGCCTTTAGGTATAACCTAACCTAACTACTCTTCATGATGTTAGGGTTTCTGAACAGTCTGATTCCCTTATGGGCTTGCCGTATTGTTGTCCCCTAGGTACGCCACTGATTGACACTAATGTACTATCGAGAACACTCCCACCTGATCACCACTAAGCCAATTTTTGCTTGCACTTACAACATAGAAACGCTCTCTAGCCCCGCCCCGTTGACTTTGTATAGAAATAATGAATGAAAAGATACCGATCGGCCGAGCGCACTGACGACGCACGCCAAACGAGAGTCATTGTTATTTTGCGCGCCAAAGTTGACGCTTTCCTAATAGGCCTAAACTTTAAGGGGGCGTGGCTCGGCGCCTCCGCATGGTTTAAGCGAAAAAAAATTCGGTTCATAATAATATAATATAACAAGAGTATTTATTTTATACCTTGTTCAATAGCGGATATATGTTATTTTTAAATAGAAATTTGAAAAATGTAATGAAATTGCCAATAAAGACGTTAAAAAGCAAAATATAGTGCAAATGGAGCTATTATGACTATTTGTCAAAATTATCTAAATATGAGAAATATCGCTGTCTTATATATAAATTAACACGCTACAGGTATAAGAAGTTCGCCTTATTTTAATATTACCAGGTTCTTTTTTTTTTAATTTAAAATAATAATGTGTTATCTGTGATTTTAGTGATGTTCCCGGAAATGATAGGGTGTTCCCTAAATGACGATTCAAAAGTACCTGTAACTGGCCTACTTGAAATAAATGCCTTGATTTTGACTATACTACTAAGGAAAAATGCATCATCATCATCTGCCTAGTATTTTCTCTACTATGTCGCAGTCTGCCTGGTTGGGCTAGTGGTCGCCAGCGCGACTGTTGAGCATGAGGTCCTAAGTTCGATTCCCGGGTCGCAAATTTCCATCAGGAATTTATTCATAACTTATTAATAGAGATGATGACTGACTAAAAGAAATACGATTCTGTTTAGTCCGTCAGTTAGATTATCGAAAAATATTGGAAACGTGTTTTTTCAAATTAATAAAAATTGACGAAGATAAAACGCGTTAAAGATCATGAGTGGGGGCTTGTGACGTCACATTTGAGTAAAAAGTGTACTCAAATGTGACGTCACACGAGTTTTCGATGCACTGTATGTCTTCATTTTTTGTTTACGTGAAAAAAGAAAAACAAATATGTCCAATATTTTTTAGAAATCCATCTGTCGGACTAATTGGGTGATTCTTTGAATACGTGCATATTACGCGGCTCTCCCCAAATAACTACTAAGGGAGATATAAAGTAACGTTTTTTTTTATTACTTTTAAAGCATGGTTCCAGCACTACATACAGTTGTTTATAATTTATTCCTATTGTTATAAACAACAAAGTTATGTTCATAAACGTTCCTCAAATCTCATCACCATTCGTGTCCCAAATCCCAAAATTGAGCAGTTCACGCTCGAAAAGTTATCAATAAACCCTGAAGATCGTATTTTGTCGTTGTAATTTAGATAGTACACGACATGCTTTACCAACTAGCAAAATTATACACAATAAAGAACACTTTTAAGTACTTTGTAACGACTTTGAAAATTGTCCCAACACTTTATACTCACTGTCATTTGTGAACACAATCGCGCGTTTAATTTCTTTCCGCGTACGTATCACTATCTCAAATGGTAACTCAGTGGTCGGGCTCAGTACCGCGTCTCGACTCGTGCGGGACGTACGTTAAAAAGTGTTTTTGCGCCAACTCTAGCCTACATTAATCGCCCAGAAATCGTGTTTGGCAAATAAAAATCTCCTTACCGTTCGAGTTTCCCGTAGTAAGTCTATTATTCTTATTTATCATTTTTATGCATTGTAATAGTTGCCATAGGATACTTTTTGCGTTGATTAAGTCCCCAAATCATTAAGTTCTATAAAGAACGTTTAATGTGAGAAAGTGTACAAATATCTAATTACCATTTATAAAATTACCATTTTTTTCGTTCGTATTTTGGTGAACGGTAATCTGCAACTTAAAATGGTAATTAGTACCAGTATAAGCTGACCTCTTATTATATTGAAACTCCATAATCCGCTAGGTCAGCCCAAGGTCAATATGTTACTACTAACTGATTGTTGCACCTACCACTAATATATATTTTTTTTTAGAGTAATCATGCCTCGGAAATCGAAGGATTTAAAATGATTATTATATTATGACTTTTAAATGTTTTTTTTTATTTGAGAAAAAAAAATTCAAAACCTGGTTTCTGGTTCCTAACCTTTTTGAAAGGGGACACTTTAAAACTGGGACCAGGGACCAGTTGCCCAACTGGTCCCTGGTCCCAGTTTTAAAGTGGACAAGTTACCCCCTTACCCGATTTTATTTAGATTACTAAAGTCCGGCCACGGAAGACGAAGAAATTCGTACAATGACCTGTTATTGCCTGTCTCTGTCGCTCTCGCATAAATGTAAAGCGTCGCGCTCGCACGATCCAAGGACTTTGTATCTGTGCGAGCATGACGCAGTGTATTTGCGCAAGAGTGACAGAGACAGGTAGTGGCAGGTTAATGTACGAATTTCTTCGTCTTCCATGGCCGGACTTTAGAAAGATTTATTATTATTGTTTTTGTTTTGAAATCACGTTTATTTTGTTGTTATTTTCCTTATTTTTTTTAAATAAAACAAGGTCCATGTTTACCAAAGTTTGAGAACAGCATACTTTTTGTACTTTTCTGTTTAATCTTAAGTAGATCGGTAAAATCATCACCCGGCAACCCGTGTGATTATTTTGCGTGTGTTGCTGTTTGCAACCCGTGTGATGATGAAGTACAGACGCCAGCACATCAAGCTACTACAATCTGTCAAATTTCTTTAATAGATTTTCAACATTATTGCTAAGGCATTAGGTTTTTATCTGTACATGAGCTGTTTGATCTCATCGAGTGTAAGAAATACCTTAGATGAAACTTATATTATAAAGTTCTAAGTTCTATTTACACTGAGTTTTGAAGTAGTGTTTTAGTTGATTTTATTTGAATTTCTGGACAGATAATGTTATTGATTTTTAGGAAAACCGGTTGATTTTTTAATGTTTTTCTTTAAATTCAATCACGTTTCTGAACAGCTAAGTTTGATGTCATTTATTGTCACCTAAATAATTAATAAATATGTGATTCAAGTATATTATTCATTTTATTGCTAAATACCAAACACGAAGTATATAATTACCATATTTTAAATGTTGATTACCGTTTTGTTTCATATCTCATCACCGTTCGATAAAAATTTTCAGCTTGCAGATTCAGACCTTTAAAGCAGTTCAAATACTGTGCGTTTCATTTATTTTTATTTCGTTAATCTACTATACTATAAACTTTACGTTAAACCCATAAAAGTTGCAATTGGAAGCGTTATTTGAACTTAATTTACGAATCCCGATTATGTCTATCTTCAAATATTCACCCAATTAGCATTTTTTTTGTCAACAACCCTATTGCTTGGGGTTTCGGGTATTGTTGTTAAAAAAATACTGCTGAATCGAATGTCGACTCGAACATAATGTGTAGTACCCCTCAGAAAATAACTGCGAGTGACGAATGCTGCCAAAGCGTTTATTAGTCTAAGCTAAATTAGGGTTATGATTGTAAACAAAGATGGTTTGGAGGATTCGGTGGAGGATAGTAGGTTTAACGAAACTTGATTCTCAATAAAGACAAATGCCACTCACTTGAGAACAATATTAAAAACATACATATAAATTACATAAAGTTCGTCGTCATCAGTTACAAACTAGTCTACACCCATTCAATGCCTTAATTTCTCTAGAAGTGCTGGATCCGCCATAATATACTGACTAAGTTGAGTTTTGAATGCATTGAAAGTGTGCAGATTTCTTACACTAGAGGGTATTCCATTAAAAAGCTGTGCTCCTTCAAAAGTAAGTATTTTTTATAGATAGTAGCCGGGTATATAATTCACAAACACAGTTCTTTTCACTGTAGTATGTTAAGTTTATTGAGAAGCATGGAGGAGTAAGTCCCGGATTCGAATTGTCTTTTTGACCGGTTCGAGTTTCGTTTTTCCACTCTCTAGCTCTACTCGCTAAACCCCCTCGCCTCTCTCATTGGCTCATCGCTCTGACAGCGCGCGGATGCGTTCAGTGATGCCACAATGGCGGAGCATAGACAATCGATTGGGTGGTCGGAAATAGGCATGACGACAGTATCAAAAAATTGCAAATCTATTTAGTCCGTCAGTTAGAGTATTGGAAATTAATGGACACGTATTTTTTGTTTTTGTAAATCAATAAATATTGACAAAAGATAAAACGCATCAAAACTCGGGAGTGGGGGCTCGTGACGTCGGAACTAGGTAAAAATTATACCTAGGCGTGACGTATTGAGAATTTTAAATGCGTCATATCTTCGTCAATTTTGTTTTACGTAACAAAGGAAAAACACGGTTCAAATATTTTTTGATAATCTAACTGACGGACAAAGACTAGATGTTTTTTGTCGTCTCGCCTATTCGTATTAGGTGAAAATAAATTTGTCAACGTGCATGGACGCTTAAAAGAAGCCCTCTAGTTTGATATGTGACTGGTGTTTGGATGAAGATCTCGAAGACAGCCTCGTATTCGTGAGCTGATGATGATTCCCGGATCGAGCAAAGTGCTATTAGGTTTTTTCATCTGGATTTTCTCAGTAACAGCCTCGGATTTGTGCCCGATTGATGGCAATAGGTTCGGACTGACGAAATGTGGGTAGACTATTAGACACACCTCTGCTTTAACCTTTTGACCGCCAGAGCATAAATGCACGCGCGATGTCCTCTAAATACGCCAAGTCTCACATTTTGTCACATATTTGTGTCGCTTGGCGTACAGGGCACGCGCTTGCTTGTCACGTATATATGACTATGGCGGTCAAAAGGTTAAACCCTTCGGGGATTACAGGCGAAATGTTACGTTATGTATTTTTAAAGCACCCAAAATAAACATAAAACCATCTCAATTTCCAGGAGCTGCTGGTGACCCTATCCACCCTACTCCGCGGCTCGGTGTACGAGCGCCTGCGCTGGGCCTTCCGCCTGTACGATGTGGACGGTGACGGCGCTATCACGCGGCAGGAGCTGGCGGAGGTGGTGGTGGCCGTGCACGAGCTGCTCGGCCGGAGGGCGCCGCCAGGCTCGCCGGCTGCCCGGGTGGACGACGCGAAGGCTAATGACCAGGTGGGGGACCGGAACTCTTGATACCAGCAGGCCTAGCCAAGTTACAAACGTTTCATATCGATTCTCTTTCTACAATCGTAAACGCCTCGGCGTAAACCATTGTAGAAAGCGCTAAACTGGTAGCCAAGTTGACACGACTGAGTCATTACACACAGCGCCATCTAGTGCCACACTAAGAGGCTTGTGTCGTGGACACCATATAGTTTTTTTTTTGTAAATATAATCATCAATGACACGGAAACAAATGTCCATGCTTATCACACAAACATTTGCTACCGGAATTCGAACCCGGAACCCTAAGAACGTAAGGCAGCCTCACTACCGCTGCGCCATTGCCATTCGGGTCGTCTAATCAGACAGAATGATGGACAGTTAGACATCATCATTCTGTCTTGGAACATTTGCACAAGATGCACACTAGCTATTTCAATCAATCAATTAATTTAAGGCTGTGGTATCTGCTAACGAGAGGTTTTCTCCATGTAACTCTTCTTTAATGAGTGAATATAAATGTTCAAAAAAATATATGTTGCTTATTAGACTCTAAACTTTAATTGGTACAATTGATAAAATTATAACTTTATTATTACTATATGAAAAAAATATTCAAAGTGAAGCATTTTTTCTTTGAAATTTCGTAACTACTCCTAAATGGCATTAAGTTTTAGTATTTTTTTTTCACACAAATATTTCTCACTTTTTTTTACAAAGTGTACAATTGGCATTTTGATCTAATGATTTATTAGGCTACAGTTAAATAAAAACCAATCATTTCGCACTAATCGGCCCGCAGCGACTGACGTAACTCGCACTTTGTAGTGCAAGCTGATTAGAATTTTATTCTAACAGTATTTCAAACGAAGTTTGAACCACCACAAATAGAGTTGCTAATTTAGCAGATAGATATGGTGGGATGAGCGCCTTTGTAGATTATTTCTTATTTGGGTACTGGCGCATTTAACGCATTAGCGACTGACGATGACAGGATATAATCAGTTTACATGAACTACGAACTCTCTCTATTTCTATCAAATAAAATGAAATCAAAGCATCAGAATAACCTTTATTTTTAACCGACTTCAAAAAAGGAGGTTATTTATGTTCTTGTGTATGTATTTTTTTATGTGTATTACCGGATTTCTCCTCCATTTGAGTACCGATTCTCAGAATTCTTTATTGTTGTTTGTTTGTTTGATTGATTTGTTGTTTTTGTCACCGGCTTCTGAAGCTTATTTTTCCCCCATTTGTGTTTCTTTTTTTGTTTTGTTTTTCTTTTTGTGTTTTTCTTTTTGTGTTTTTTTTTGTTTTTTTTTTTTTAAGTCGGTTTTATTGTTTTTAAAACTTGAAATCCTTGTCAGGATCAACTTGACCCTAAAGCTAAAATAGTTCGAGCAAAATAAAGTTGGACGTTGTCCCAAAACTTGACAAATATTTGAGCAGTAGACAGCAGGACCGGCTCAGCTGTAAACGACAATGATGAGCAACTTTTCTAATTCCAGGTGGACCGTGTCTTCAGGAAGCTAGACCTGAACCAGGACGGCGTGATCACGATCGAGGAGTTTCTGGAGTCGTGTCTGAAGGACGATGTTATAACCAGGTCGCTGCAGATGTTCGATACGGGCCTATGACGGCACACTGACGCAGCGCAAGCGGCATCGCCCGCCAGGTATCGGTACTGTGATAATTTATGACCACGACTATTTTTTTCTATTTTCTTCACAATAGGCGAGACGACAAAAAAATCTAATTAGTCCGTCAGTTAGATTATCAAAAAATATTTGACCCGTGTTTTTTCTTTTGTTACGTAAACCAAAATTGACGAAGATATGACGCTTTTAAAATTCTCAATACATCACGCCATGGTATAATTTTTAGCTAGTTCTGACGTCACGAGCCCCCACTCCCGAGTTTTGATGCGTTTTATCTTTGTCAATATTCATTGATTTACAAAAACAAAAAATACGTGTCCATTAATTTCCAATACTCTAACTGACGGACCAAATAGATTTGCAATTTTTTGATACTGTCGTCATGCCTATTCTCACCATCATTTGTCTAAAGAACCGTTTCTCAACTCCACTGGCCTGCAAAACTAAGTATCTCACACTTATAAAATTGCAATAACTTTTTAAATACACAAGATATACTTTCGAAACAAAAAGGACTCGAAAAAGAGTTTGTTTGTCTATAGTTTCTTTCTAAAGCTGATAAAAATGTCTTTAAAACGTTTTCTATTTTAAATCTCTAACTTCTATAGTTTAGAATTTAATTTTAAAAGTGTTGTACTTAGTTTTGCAGGCCAGTGTATGTTGCAGTCGGCTTCCAGAAATGTAGCGTCGGACTATCCGACTTTTAATACCGGATACCATCTCATCGGACTTTGATTGTGTGGCAAGAGATAAAGCAGACAAGACCTGTGATTGCGAACTTCACACTTCTCTTCATTTATGCCTTCGCCTCTTCCCGTTACGTGGGTTCTTTCTTCTACTCTCTTTCTCATTCTGTACCACCTTCTACACTTGCAGCTTGTGGGAGAATTATTCGCTAGCGTCGTACAGAGCCCTTCGTGTTCAATTCAATAATGCGTTCCGGAAACTGATGGGTTTGCTATAGCGTTACAGTGCGTCAGGGATGTTTGCGGCGGCGCGTGTAGATTGTTTTTACGCAATAATATATATATAAATAAGTCTACACGACGCCCAGTTCGGTTTCAGAGCTGGGCTTTCCACTGAGAGTGCGATAGTATGTCTTAAGCAGGCTGTCAGGTACTATACTGATAGGGGAACGCCGGTATACGCGTGCTTCCTGGATTTGTCGAAAGCGTTTGATACAGTACGTTATGACAAGCTATGGGGCAAGTTGGATAGGGCGGGTGTACCGGCGGAGGTTACGGCCTTACTGAAAATCTGGTATGGTTGTCAGAAAAACCAGGTGAGATGGACGGGAGCCTTGTCGGACGAGTATGGCATGGAGTGTGGTGTGCGGCAGGGGGGACTGACCTCTCCTCTGTTGTTTAACCTGTACGTGAACGACCTAATCGGCGAGCTCAGCAATACGCATACGGGGTGTCACATAGATGACGTATGTGTCAACAACATAAGTTACGCGGACGATATGGTATTGCTGGGGCCGTCGGTGGGTGCGATCAGAAAATTAGTGGCTATATGTGAGGCATATGCGGCGGAGCATGGACTGAGATATAACTCCTCTAAGTGCGAAGTTCTGATGTTTAAGAGTACTAAAAACGTACCGGTCCGTGTTCCGCCTATTATGGTAAACGGAGTGGCTCTGAGGGTGGTGACTAGCTTTAAGTACTTGGGACATATTCTCAATGAAGACATGACTGATGACGCCGATTTGGAAAGGGAGCGAAGGGCATTAGCGGTGCGAGGGAATATGCTTGCTCGTAGATTTGCGCGTTGTTCGATAGAAGTGAAAATCATTCTGTTTAAGGCATATTGCCAATCCTTCTACTCGAGCAGCCTATGGGTGAGTCATACCCGGCGGGCCGCCAATGTCTTTAGAGTACAGTACAACAACATATTCAGGATGCTGTTGCGGCTGCCTCGTTACTGCAGTGCATCTGCAATGTTTGCGGAGGCGCGCACAGACGGCTTTCATGCGATTATCCGCAACAAAGTTGCGTCTATTTTTAAGCGCGTGAGAGACAGCAGTAACAGTATCTTGAGGATGATTGCTTCACGTGCTGATTGCCCAATCCAACAGAGATGGATGAACATCATGTAGGGACGTTAGATGTTGGCAAACTAGCGCAGGAGTTTGTGGTGTCTGGCGGGGGCCTTATATAAGATGTAGGTGACGTGTCTGGCTCGCCGATTGATCGTTGTTTTTATTTTATTTATAAGATTATTCATTTTATTGTGTTTTATTTTTATTTTTTTTAATTGATTGTTTTGTTATTTATATGTTATTAATTTTATGTTAATTTAGAATAATATAATTTAATTGTGTAATTTTTTATGATTTATATGTAAAATTGTGTTACGATTGTTTTACGATGAGATGTAAAATGCTATGGACGATAAGTCTGAAATAAACGTTTAATAATAATAATGCAGAAGCGCGCAGCATCAATGGTGGCTCGCTTCATGGCCAGCTCTAACAGGGTTCTAAGAATGATTGCTGGCAGAGTGGACTGTCCTTATGTGGTTCGCTGCTGTCAGTTACATGTGTCACCGTATCGTGTTGTTTTCTAACACTAACCCCCGAATACTGAAACGTCACTCAAAATTTAAGGGCTGCTTAATATTTTAGCAGCTCCTAAACTTTAAATTTCGTATGGCCAAACGTCACTTTTGAGTATCTGTTAAATATAAGTGCTACTTAAATTTTGAGTGACGTTTCAGTATTCGGGGGTTAGTTTTTTTAAGGAATATGTTACTAACCCTATATGAGCCTCCGCTTGAATTAAAGTTTTTAAATTTGAATTTAGTCTTTCAGTGTTATTCACTTCACTGGGAAGCATTGTCACCTGTAAGGCCAAGCTTTTGCAAGTCCCTCCGGGCATTTGTCATCCAGGTAGTTAGTGGTCTATCTCTCCCTCTTTTTTTGTTGCCATGGAAATAATTTTTCACGATATGGTCATCTGGTCTGCGCATAACATGTCCGTACCACCTTCTTCATCTTTTTCAACCCTTGGCCATGGCTGAGTGTATGTCTCTTTCAAATCTACCACCTTATTATAATTACTATCGTTTATTTCAGGCATTAACCCATATAACTCAGTTTACATAATTATTACATAGATTGCATTAGAAAATTAAATCACACATTCACACCTTAGCCTGGTTTAATTTTGTATTGCACACACACTTGTTATATGAAGGGTGTAAAAAACCTCTTAACGAAGCCAAAAGGCACTTGTTCTCCTCGTCATTGCGATATTTTTTTTGTAAAATACCATACCTGGGAACCTTGTAGTTACGGAGATATTGGGGGTCAAAGTTTCAACTTTTTGAGAAGTTTTTGTTTAAATACAAGTTTTTAATGTATGATTTTTAGTTTAAACACCTCCTCGACCCCCGTACTATTCAATCCATCCATCAGCACAATGTTTGGAGTGCGTTACATTAAGTTCTACCACAAAACTTGATTTTTCACCCCCAAAAAAAAGTCGTTTCCCAGCAATAATTTTTGCGAAAAGTTAGGTACTTAGTTTGATGTACAGAATCCGGCTCCGGCAAATCTAAATTATCAATAACTAGCAACGCACTACCTTTAAGAGAAGCATGCAGATAGTGCAATTTATTAACGTTGTCCATGTCCTTTCGCGAATGAATAAGTGAAATGTAAGTGTCTCTAAATTCAAGCCAGTGTTGATAGTGTCCGTTAAAGACTGGTAAATTTATTTTTGGCAACCTAACACAATTGTATTTAAAGCCACCTGCCTGCACATCCTCGTCACCCGTTACGTAACCATCTTGTTGACTGCCAGACTGGGGGGGACGAGCGCCGCGCAGACTCCGCGCCGTCGCCACCAGCTTATAATACTGGTTCTCAAACTGCTCGCGCTCCTTGCTCTCGTCATCGGGGTCCTCCGACACCATCTCGATGTCACTCTGTAACTTGTCGAAATCCACATATAAGCCATAAAATTTATTAAACCTAGTTTCTAGATCTAAAAGTTGTAAGCTGCTAAGTTCGTCGCAACTTTCAAGCATGTGAAGGTAATTGCCAAAAATAGTGAGTTTAGACTTCATACAGCTGCGTTTTTTAACTAGTTTATCAACTTTTTCGTCAGCCATAGCTTTAAATTCACAAGGACTAACTCACAAACAAAGTAATGATGGATGGATGCTAAGATGGAAAGAAGGATGGAAGAAACCAGTTTATTATGTGCGTAGATAAAAAAACGTAGCTAGCTAAGGTAACAGTGCGAACAAAAGAACACCTGACGCGCAGGTGTGTCGCCGAGCGATCAGCTGTTGCAGATAAGAAGCGAAGTAAACGTAAACAGATGGGGAAATATAAAAAGGTTATGCAGAAGCTTCGTAAGCAGAATAAATGATTTTTGTTAAATGCAAGGCTATGAATAAGAATGATTTATCATTAAACGATTTAAAGTTAAAGTAATTGAAAGCACTCACTTAAATTATTGCTATTCAAAGATGAAATATGAGAAAGAATAGGAAAAGATATATGAGACAAATTGGAACGAACTCACTCAATGTGTTAACCATCCATAGGATAACCGATGATGTTGCAAGTTCTTCTTTGTCCTTGACGATGACTCGAACTTTCGACGGATCCCAAGTCCGTTGTACGGCCGACTTCTAGATACTTCTTCTCTGGGCGTGTCAAAATCAAAATCAAAATCAAAATCAAAGCATTTATTTCAAGTAGGCCAGTTACAGGCACTTTTGAATTGTCGAAACAAAGATGAAAATTGTAGTGAAACACACGCAGGTTGGTTAAACACTGGTTTATTTACGAACACCCTCACATATAATTATAATCTTATGCTGACCTACCGTCAACTACTTAATATAAATATACTACATCTCTTCCCTTCTAAGAAAACAAAGCAAGATTATATTATTAAAATAATTAATACAGAACTAACTATAGCTAACATGTTGTTTACCGAACGTACTAACTTCTTACTACTAACTAACACTAATACTACTTACTAATTACATTTATACTTATTTACTATATTTATTTCTAATTTATTTTTACTTTTGTTATCCTTCCTATTCACGACCTAAGAAAAGATTGGTCAGCATTCGTACAGTTCTTTCCTTAGACCTCTCAATAGGAACCGTTAATGGCGACGGTGTAGACGAATGATCGCGGATATCACCTGGACTTTCATATTCGCCACTCTCGTCGAGCAGTACCGACTGATTGTTGCTAGCTGGACTTGTCTGCGCTTGGGTTGGGACTTTAGCCCGCGCGCTATGTCTACGTCTACGGACAGCTGTCGCCGTCACCACACTTGGTGTCTTGCCACTACCTACTACACTGCCTGTTGGTTGTTTCGTTGACTGCCCTACTCTTTCTGTTGACCCTGCCGTACGCCTAACCAACTGACTTCGAGTGCGTCGATTCCGGCTACCGCGTTCGTCTTCTACAATATACGAGCGAGGTTGTGTAGTACGTGCCACTATTGTAACCAGTTTCCTGTCGCCGTTACTGGTCAAAGTTGCCTTATCACCGGATGATAGGCTTTTTAGTGGTTTCGCTGATTTGTCGTAATTTATTTTAATTTGTTTTCGGTTTGTCATTAGTCTTTTAAAGTTCTGGTCGTTATCTACCTTCTCCGTTAGCAACTTAGCACTAATAGGTAACCTTGTTTTTAGACGTCTACCCATTAACATCTGTGCGGGTGAGTCTATGTTATGGCGTGGTGTTGCCCTAAAATTTAACAGTGCCAAGTTAATATCCTGTCCCGAATCTACACACTTCTTTAATAAATTTTTTACTGTCTGTACGGTTCTTTCGCTTTTACCATTTGACTGTGGATAATGTGGCGATGCTGTCTCATGCCGTATTTCCCAATCGCACATAAACTTTTTAAACTCCTTTGAGCTATATGCCGGTCCATTATCACTTACCAGCTCCGCTGGTATTCCGTGCCGCGAGAATTGTTCTTTCATAAATGTAATTACTTGTCTAGAGCTGACACTCGACAATTGTCCGACCTCAACATAGTTAGAAAAGTAATCTACTAAAACAATGTAATTTTTTTTTTTATATTCGAATGTATCTGAGGCTAGCTTGTGCCAGGGCAGTGCCGGCACACTGTGCTGCAGCAGTGGCTGGCGGCGAGGGCGGGGCGCGTGTAGCGCGCATGCTGCGCACGATCGCACCACTCGCTCCACGTCCTCGCACATTCCTGGCCAAAACATTACTTCGCGCGCGCGCCGCTTGCATCTCTCTATACCTAAATGTCCTTCATGGACTCGTGACAGCATGTTTTCTCGTAAAGCACGCGGAATAAACACACACTCTTCTTTGAAAACTATACCGTCAACGAAATGCAGTTGCTCGCGATATGGCCAGAAAACATTTACACTCTCGTTCACGTCACGCCTATTTTTAGGCCATCCGTTCGTAATATACCTAATTAGCCATCTGCTGTCACTTGCTAATTCTGTTTCTTTTTTAATCGCTTCCATATTTGATTGGCTGAAAGGCACATTCTCTAACATAAAGCAAGTTTGTACTTCAACTTCTTCTGACACTCGGTCATGCATAATTTCCTTTAAAGGAGCCCGCGATAGCGTGTCCGCTATATACATATATTTGCCAGGCGTGTATACCACCTTAAAATCGTATCCTTGCACTCTCATCATCATTCGCTGTAACCGTGCTGGAACCGAAACTAATGGCTTGTTAAATAAAGATTCTAGTGGCTTATGGTCAGTATGCACGGTGATATCAGACCTGCCATAAATATACTGCCTGAACCGCTCGACCCCAAACACAATAGCCAGCATTTCTTTTTCTATATGTGCATACCTGGTCTGGGTGTCGGAGAGCGTGAGCGAGGCAAACTCCACCGGGCGGCCGCTCTGCAGCAGCACGGCGCCCAGTGCGACACTGGATGCGTCCACCGACAACACTATCGGCTCACTGTCGCTATACAGCGCCAGCACCGGTGCGCTGCTGAGCTTTGCTTTTAGCCTATCTACTGCCTCTGAATGTTGGGATTCCCATGACCACTCCGATTCCTTTTTTAACAACGACCTAAGTACATTCACACTCTCTGAGTAGTTTTGTATAAATTTAGCTAAATAATTGACCATTCCCAAAAATCTCTCCAGAGCCTTCCTATCGGTCGGATACGGCATCTCCCTTATTGCTTTGACTTTTGTGTCGTCTGCCCGCATTCCATTTGCATCAAACTTGTGACCTAAGTATGTAATATCCGATACACCAAATTTACATTTTTCTCGATTAAATTTTACACCGATATCCTTTGCACGTTGCATGAGGCACTTCAATCTACGGTCGTGCTCATCTTTAGTGCGCCCCCATACTATTACGTCATCAATAAAAGATTCTACTCCTTCTAAATCTTCTAAATGCTGCCTAAGCTTCGCATGAAATACCTCTGGCGCACAGTTTATACCGTAAGGTAAACGTAGGAATTGGTACCGACCGAACGGTGTGCTGAATGTACAAAGGTCGGCACTCGCGTCATCTAGCTGAACCATCCAAAACCCGCAGCGAGCGTCCAGCACGCTAAAAACCGTAGCTCCGCGCAGGCGCGCTGCCAGCTCTGGCACTGTCGGCAATGAGTACTGCGCACGTCGCACCGCGCGATTAAGAGGTCGTGGATCTAAACAAACACGAATGCTGCCATCTTTTTTCGCAAATAAAACAATAGCATTAACCCAAGAGGTTGGATGTGTAACCTTTCTAGCTACGCCCAACTGTTCCATTCTATGTATCTCATCCAACAATTTATCCTTAAGTCCTAAAGGAGTTTTCCTGGTTGGGCATACAACTGGCTGTACATTTTTATCCACTACGATACTATATTTACCAGGTAATTTTCCCAGTCCTTGAAACAATTCGTAATAGTGATCAATATTAATTGCATGTATTTGACTTACTAATCCTAATGCAATGCAACCCTCCAAACCGAGTACATTCTGACAGTTTAAATCAGCAACAACAAATGACAACACGTAACGTGTTTTATTAAATACAAACGGCACATTACCAATGCCTATAATTGGCAATTGATTACCTGTAAAGGAATGTACACGTTTTGTGAATGGCTTAAGGTCTGTTATTAATAATCCTAAGTTTAAATAGGTTACTTTAGAGATAACATTAATCATTGATCCTGTATCTATTTTTAGATAAATATTTATACCTTGGCATTTTACAACTTCTATCCATTCCATTGACGACTTACATTGTTGTTTGTCCTCTTCTAGTGTATTAACAAAAAACAATTCGTCCCCGCTATCATCACTATTTACAGTTTCTACACTGAGATTTAACACTTTGCGTATTGCTTTCTTTTGCTCACACACTCGCGAGAAGTGACCTTTCTTTTCACAAACATAACACTTGGCGTTCCGCGCCGGACAGCGCTCACCGCCGTGACACCACCCGCTACCGCACAGCTCGCAGGTGCTGCGCTGCGTGCGCGCCGGCCGCGGCCCGGCGGCGCCGCGCCGTCCTCTAGCGCGCCGTCCTCTAGCGCGCCGTCCGCCTCGTGCACTGCTACCGGTTTGAACTGCATTCACTTGCACACCCGTTGATACGCCATCGATGCATTGACTTTCCTCTTTGGACATCTCTGCCGCCTGGCAGATTTGTATCGCCTTTGATAATGATAGATCATCTGTGCGAAGAAGTCGATCCCTCACAGTGTTGTTGACAATGCCACACACGATCCTATCTCGCAACAAGCTCTCGTGCAATTCACTGAACTCGCACTGCTGACTCAGTACCCTCAATGATGTTACGTATTGGTCTATGTTTTCGCCGTCTTCTTGATTGCGTGTAAAAAATTTAAACCGCCGTACAGTGATATTTGGTTTTGTGCCGAAATACTTGTCAAACTTTTTCAATAAACAATATATGTCGTCTTCACTTTCACCTTCATCGAACGTGAACGTTGTATATGCCTCATAACCAGCTGATCCAATGAGGTTAACCAACAAACTAGCCTGGACTTCCTTAGGCTCTTTGCTCACTCCAGATGCTTTAAGAAAAACTTCAAACAACTTGCGCCATTTGTGCCACGCGTCGGATCGCGCGGCCGGTCCGCCGTCGAGCGATAATTCCACTGGAGGACGTGCGTGTTCCATTATTATTTATGCACTTTCTCTTACTATGTATCACGGCACTAAGAAATAATAGGTTCAAGTCCGTTTTAACTGTTTTATATGTTAAAAAGGCACACCGCTGCCACCATGTAGTGAAACACACGCAGGTTGGTTAAACACTGGTTTATTTACGAACACCCTCACATATAATTATAATCTTATGCTGACCTACCGTCAACTACTTAATATAAATATACTAACTAACTAACTGGTTACAATAGTGGCACGTACTACACAACCTCGCTCGTATATTGTAGAAGACGAACGCGGTAGCCGGAATCGACGCACTCGAAGTCAGTTGGTTAGGCGTACGGCAGGGTCAACAGAAAGAGTAGGGCAGTCAACGAAACAACCAACAGGCAGTGTAGTAGGTAGTGGCAAGACACCAAGTGTGGTGACGGCGACAGCTGTCCGTAGACGTAGACATAGCGCGCGGGCTAAAGTCCCAACCCAAGCGCAGACAAGTCCAGCTAGCAACAATCAGTCGGTACTGCTCGACGAGAGTGGCGAATATGAAAGTCCAGGTGATATCCGCGATCATTCGTCTACACCGTCGCCATTAACGGTTCCTATTGAGAGGTCTAAGGAAAGAACTGTACGAATGCTGACCAATCTTTTCTTAGGTCGTGAATAGGAAGGATAACAAAAGTAAAAATAAATTAGAAATAAATATAGTAAATAAGTATAAATGTAATTAGTAAGTAGTATTAGTGTTAGTTAGTAGTAAGAAGTTAGTACGTTCGGTAAACAACATGTTAGCTATAGTTAGTTCTGTATTAATTATTTTAATAATATAATCTTGCTTTGTTTTCTTAGAAGGGAAGAGATGTAGTATATTTATATTAAGTAGTTGACGGTAGGTCAGCATAAGATTATAATTATATGTGAGGGTGTTCGTAAATAAACCAGTGTTTAACCAACCTGCGTGTGTTTCACTACAATTTTCATCTTTGTTTCGACAATTCAAAAGTGCCTGTAACTGGCCTACTTGAAATAAATGCTTTGATTTTGATTTTGATTTTGATTTTGACACGCCCAGAGAAGAAGTATCTAGAAGTCGGCCGTACAACGGACTTGGGATCCGTCGAAAGTTCGAGTCATCGTCAAGGACAAAGAAGAACTTGCAACATCATCGGTTATCCTATGGATGGTTAACACATTGAGTGAGTTCGTTCCAATTTGTCTCATATATCTTTTCCTATTCTTTCTCATATTTCATCTTTGAATAGCAATAATTTAAGTGAGTGCTTTCAATTACTTTAACTTTAAATCGTTTAATGATAAATCATTCTTATTCATAGCCTTGCATTTAACAAAAATCATTTATTCTGCTTACGAAGCTTCTGCATCGCCGTCACCACACTTGGTGTCTTGCCACTACCTACTACACTGCCTGTTGGTTGTTTCGTTGACTGCCCTACTCTTTCTGTTGACCCTGCCGTACGCCTAACCAACTGACTTCGAGTGCGTCGATTCCGGCTACCGCGTTCGTCTTCTACAATATACGAGCGAGGTTGTGTAGTACGTGCCACTATTGTAACCAGTTAGTTAGTTAGTATATTTATATTAAGTAGTTGACGGTAGGTCAGCATAAGATTATAATTATATGTGAGGGTGTTCGTAAATAAATCAGTGTTTAACCAACCTGCGTGTGTTTCACTACATGGAAAATAGAATAGTAATAGTTAGTTAGTTAGTTGTTAGTTAGTGTTTGTGTGTGTGTGTAGTAATAGTTTCATAAATGTAGCTACAGTCCCAGTCACAAGGCATAAAAACTGTGAAAGTACTGTAGTTGCCCATTCCCTAGCGTAGATCTCTATGGAGAAGAACGGGCAAGAAACTCCATGGACACTCTTTTCAATCAGAATATTGTTACAAAATCTTGGTTACATCATTCATGTTGAGATGGTATATTATGTGAGAACAATGTAGCAAGATGTGCACGTTAAAAGTGTCCACAGTAAAACAAAACAGAAAAAAAAACAATTCAATAACTAAAATAATTCATTAAAATAAGCCATGGCAACTGAGAGATGACCAGTCACAACTGACAGCGCCCGTTCACGGACATGACGCATAGATCAGCACCATTCAACTCAACCATTTTGAAGGGAACTAAATGATCCGACACATGCGCCACCATCAGCGAGACTTTTGAGTGAGCATGACATATTCTCAACCGCCAGGGCACATTCAAGTCAAGAAAAGACGTAGGTTTCCAGCGACTGATAGCATTCTAGTACATAGCACTCACACAATATGGGCTATGCGATTATATAATACTAAAGAGATTGAATCTATACAATGCAAAGATAGTTGTACAATCTTCAGCAGCTCCAACAATACAATTAGTGCTATCCATTTATGCGCCCCTGTCCTTGTGGAGCAGGACCGGCATTGAGCCAAGCATTTTTATCAGCGATATAATCGTCCAATTTGTAATATGCTTGCTTACTCAATGTGCGTTTAATGCATGTTTTAAATTTTGTTTCATTCAGTTCAAGAATGCTTTGTGGAATTTTATTATAGCATCTCAAACAGTACCCCATGAAAGAAGAGTCTATTTTAGCGAGTCTGAAGCCTGGCTGAACTAATTGGTCCCTATTTCTAGTACTGTAATTGTGTCTGTCACCTCTTTTACCAAAAAGATGTAGATTTTTCCTCACGTACATTATTTTTTCGTAGATGTATTGACAATGTACCGTCATGATGTTAATTTCCTTAAACAGTTCCCTCAGAGAATCGCGCCTACGAAGATTGTATATGTCTCTGATGGCTCTTTTTTGCAGAATAAATATAGATTCAATGTCTGCAGCCCGTCCCCATAATAAAATGCCATAAGACATTATACTATGAAAGTAACTAAAATAGACCAGTCTAGCAGTATCTACATCAGTAAATTGACGGATTTTTCTAATAGCATATGCTGCTGAACTTAGCCGCCCCGCCAGAGATGTTAAATGAGAACCCCATTGAAGCCTTGAATCAAGCGTAATCCCCAGGAAAACCGTTTTATCTACGAATTCAAGTTTCTCTTTATTCAATACTATATCACAATCGCTACTTTTGACATTCGGTAAAGCAAATCTTATGCATTTCGTTTTTTTTTCATTGAGTACCAAATTGTTTGCTGTGAACCAATTATGGACTTGAAGTAGGGCATTATTCACGTCGTCTAGATTTTGGGCTCGTCTATTTATTTTAAAAATTAGGGAAGTGTCATCGGCAAATAACACCATATTTTGAGGTTGGTTTTTCAGTAAATACGGTAGATCATTTATATATACTAAGAAGAGGAAAGGACCCAATATTGAGCCTTGCGGAACCCCCATTTTGACTTTTAAACCCTGTGAATTAACACCATTTATTTGAACATATTGTTGTCTATCACTCAAATAAGATTTTACCAAACTAAGTGCAAGTTTACCTAGTCCGTAATGCTCAAGTTTCAAAAGTAATGTGTCGTGATTTACACAATCAAATGCTTTGGAGAGGTCACAAAATATTCCTACAGCGTCTTGGGACTCTTCCCACGCCGCAAATATGTGCTTTAATAAAGTTACACCAGCATCAGTTGTACAACGTCCCTTAGTGAAACAATACTGTTGATCGTGTAAGATTCTGTTGGTGTTAAAATGATGGAGCATTTGATTAAGCATTACCTTTTCGAACACCTTGCTAAAAACTGGCAACACGGATACAGGCCTATAAGTATCTTTACTATCCCCGGATTTGAAAAGAGGTATGACTTTACTGTATTTCATTAAATCAGGGAAAACTCCTTGGTCTACGCACAAATTAAAAATTAAAGCTAAGTAAGGAGCTATAGTCTCAAGTATGGATGTACAAACTTTGATAGACATTCCCCATAGATCTTCGGTCAGTTTGATTTTTATTTGCCGGAAAGCTTTAATAACTATCATAGGGTTTATGTGTTCAAATTTAAATTCAGCCTGGCATCCAGACACATTCGCCTTTAATAAATCAATTGAGACTTCAGGAGAGGAATTAGGAGCCTCCGTAGTTTTCAACGGTATATCGGTTAAGAAATTTACAAATTCTTGAGCTACTTCCTGATTAGAGCTTTTAGGACCACATGCTGTATTTAATGTATAGCTAGTATTACGTATTTTCTTCCTGTTAGTCTCGCTATTTATGACTTTCCAAACTGTCTTTATTTTATTTTCTGCTGTTTTGATCTTGTTGCTAATGTGCAGGGCTTTGGCAACCTTGCATGTATTTCTAAAAATTTTTGGATACTTAGCAACATATTTGTTAAAAGTTTCAGTGTTTATATAAGGCTTAAGGCCATGAAGCTCAAATAGTGTTTCCCTACTTTTTCTGATACCTCTAGTTGCCCAATCACTAAATATAAATTTAGGGCAAATACTTTTTGTCTTCTTTTCAAAAGTTTTGTTGAATTCAGTGTGAACTATTGAAAAGAAATTATCATAAAATTGATTTATATTAATATCATCATGGCTAAATACACTTAACTTGTTCTGTAGGGAAATATTATACTTATTTAATTTGTTAGAAGTTATGGGTCTAAATTTAATCTGAACTTTTTGCAATGGTGTATTACTCCTAAAAGTTACAGTCTGTCCGCTATGGTCAGACGGCAGACAATTAACTATGGCTTTATCTATGTAATCACAATCACAGAAAACATTATCTATGCAAGTAGCAGAAGATGGAGTGATTCTAGTAGGTTCTATAAAAGTGTTGGTCAAGTCAAATGACTTAAAAAGATTTAATAACCGACTGCTATTTGAATTTTCTTCTAAAATATTGATATTAAAATCACCACAAATAATTGTTGATTTATTACTAGCTGCAAGTTTTTCCAGGACATCTTCCATTATTGACTCAAATAAGTAAAAGTTTTGATAGTTTGGGGGTCTGTATACACACACAATAACATGCTTATCTAGCTCAACACAGGACAGTTCGACGCAATGTTCAGCCGAGAGACCTACTATGTCGTTACGCTGCTTATATTTAAAACAATTTTTTACTAAAATTAGGGAACCTCCACGAAGCATAGTTTTACGGTTAAAGCAGCTACCCACCATATAGTTCTCATAATTAATAAGCATTTGGTAATCCTTAAGCCAATGTTCAGTAAAACAAATAATGTCAAACTTACTATTTTCTAAAAACAATTCTATTTCTAATAATTTGGAAGAAATGCTTTGGATATTTTGGTGGAATAATTTTAAAGTGTTCTGCTGAGGCCCTGTTTTACTAGCTAATTGAGTGCAAGAAGATACCTTGCTGTTGGTAGGTTTAACAATATTGTTAATGGTACCTTCTGTTGTCTCACTTTCTAGTTTAAATTAATATTAATATTTGGAGTGAGGCCGGAGACTCCCATGCCATCCTCAGACAACAAGACCCTATCACTAATAAACCCTAATTGAGAATTCTCCACGGTGACACATGGATCCTCCTCGGTACAATGTTTGTAAACATTTATAGCACTAATGCTATATTCATTTAAAGTCACCTGTACATTAGTATTATTACTAATAGTCGCAGTGTTAATAATATAACTAAACTTAGACATACTACTTATGTCTGTGTGAATATTATAAGCTAATAGCCGAGCTATTTTGTGTCTACAACTAATAGGTAGATACACTTTACCCCGAGTCGAACTAAGTTTACCAACAAAAGTGTTGATATCAATATATATAAGTTTGTCACTATAATGACCTACTAAAAAATGTAAATGTTTATTTAACATGTGAATATAATTATTTTTTCTGTTACATAAATTTTCAAAATATGGAAAAGCACACAATATGATTTTCTTACAATTTAACTTCAACAACTCTGAGACACAGTCAGTGATGTCTTCCTTTTTAATCTTAGAACTATTACCAACACATATAGTAATGGTGGTACTAGGATCACAAACAGTCTTTGATACGGATGCCATAACTTGTTTGTAGTTTGACCCTGGCATACAATTGTTTTGGGTACAATAACTCAGGTTATTACTAATTAATTTACCTAGCCCCCTACCTATACTGTCAGAGAACATAATTTGATATGCTGTCCTGAGACAAATTCTCAACCTGGTATGGGTCCTATATGGGTAACTGTCTGGCAACTACATTGACCCATTACCAACTCATTTGCTGCATAAATATGTTCCCTAATTTGGTTCTGAGAAATCTTATACCTACTAGAAAGGGAACTTAGTGAGTCCTGAAGTACCTGTATTTCAGACTGCAAATGCTGAGTATCAATTTCATATATTTTTATACTGTCCTCTAATTTTATTTGGTAGTTATTTAACTTATTAACTAAATCAACACGCTCTTTCCTCAGTGGAATATATTTGGAAAAGCGTTTATGTTGTTTCTTAAATTGATTACATTTTTTAATGATTCTGTTTAATTTTGCATATTTCTTTATCTTCCTATTGCTAACTACAAAATTCTGTTTTAGTAAGGAATCTTCAGTCAGATCAATAGTTATTAAGGAAGGGGGGTTACAATTACTTTTTAATAATTCATTATATAAGAGGTTTGTTTCTATAACCTGAGTACTTTCCTTTTCTTTCTGTAACTTAACTATACAATTATTGGCATGAATTAACTCATCTTCAAGGCCCCTGATTTTATATAAAGCCTCCTCATATAAGATACTACAATTATGGAAACCATCCGTGACCACCTTCAGTTTATCCCGTTCATCAACAACGTCCAAGTATTGCTGATGTAGGCCTACTAGCTCCCGTTTTAAGCTGGTGTTTTTGCTATTAACCTTATCGACCTCCACCTCACCACGTGTGCGGGAGCTGTGCGTAGTTTCTTCGACAGGAGAAGACCGCAACTGAAGAGCTTCGAGTTTGAAGATTTTTTCCAAGACCGTTACTTTTTGAAAAATAACCGGCGAGATCCTAGAAGGACCAATGTTCGACTTGCTCGTTGGGGTAAATAAAAAGTAGTGGACTGTATCATAAAAAGGCTTGGTATATTGCCGGTTTAAACTTTAACAATTACAACTGTCCCGGACAAAACGTATATATGAGTATCTAGGTAAACGCAGAGAGTATCGTCCGTCGCGGTGGGCTCCGAGAAAGCGAGTGTCGCCGGCGCAGGCAGGCTCCCCGCGCCACACCTCCGCTCGCTGGCTGCGCAGGTCTGTCACGTCGCCTGCGCGTGCCGTCTGCGTGTCTGTTGGGTGTGATTCCCAACAGAATGCTTGGTTGACGGCTTCGTGATGAGGTTGTTTACACCCTGTACTATTATTATAAGCCTATTGTCCCACTTCCACATTTCGCGATCTAATGCGATTGTAGGCCAATCCTTTGCAAAAGAGTCTAGCTCATCCCCCTATCTCCTTCTGGGCCTGCCGCGTTGTCGTTTCCTGCTACTTGGTATCCACTGAGTGGTAATTTTTGCCCATTGCTCCTCCGACATGCGGCAGACATGACCAGCCCTTGTTATATAAAAAATAATAATACCAGCCTATTACTATCCCACTGCTGGGCAAAGGCCTCTTTTCATACTTGTGGACTATAATATTTTCTGCAGCGATATCTGCTGGCTGGTTTCGTTGAGATTGGTGGGCATGACTGAAAACGGTCAGGAGAAGACCATTACAACATAGTTCGGAAAAGGCTACGCAGATGAAGACTTGACAAACATTGAATGGGTAGTTCGACATGACACCTTACTGTTGATGTATGTCCCCCAGGAGCGCAGCCAAGGGGGCGGTGGCGCGGCGCTGCGGCGGGTGCCGGCTGCGCGCGGCGGGCGCGTGGCTGCGCGCGCAGCACGTGGCGCCGCACATCGCGCAGCACGTGGCGCCACACATCGCGCACTACGTGGCCGCGCTCGACCACTTCTACAGCCGCGTCGTGCGCCCGCGCCTCAGGAGCGTGCTGCTGCTACAGTTCTAACCGCTGTTCCCGTCTGGCCTCTCCAGATTTGAATGGTTTTTTTAAAGGATTTCGACTCTGTTTTTTTTTGGGTTATACCTAACGTTTAGTTTGGGGACGTTTTTGAAACTGTAGCTGACCTCTTAGCCACATCCGACACCGTCTGGAGAATGCAAATGAAATTAGTTGCTCAGAGCACGAAGTTACCACGACTCATCGTGTCGCAAAAAATAACGGAAAACAAAATAATGACACGCATCAAACCACAAAACACAGAAGTGCACGCAAGTGTGTCTCAAGACACAAGTCGACATGTGCATTGTGCAGCCATGGGCTCGTCGAAAACACCGACAAAATAATGTTAATTTACAAAATTGATAAAACCATAAGTAAACCAACTAAGATAGTTACAAATGCACTGTTTTAGACGACCATAAACAAAATCACGGATATCATCCCGTAAGTACTTTAAGTGAAGATAGTTACAATCCGATGAATGAATAAAGTCTCTTAGCTGTCTTAATTTTAACAATTTAATTTTTAAAATAACAGCCTTTACATGGCACCTCCTAAAAATGAATTAAAAGCAAAATAAAAACATAATTTCTAAATTGTTCGTTTAATTAAAAAGATTCAAAATCTAAAATATTTTATTTCACATAGGCCTACATGGGCACTTATAAAAATAAAATATCGAGGAAACGTGCACGGTTCGCGTTGGTCATTTTCTATAGAGAAGAACCGGCAAGAAACTTCATGGTTACTCTTTTAAACACAATTTGGTTTTACTACTTAAGGGGCTGACAACACCTAATTGATGATATTTAAGGGGGTGGTATCTGCTAACGAGAGGTTTTCTCCATGTAACTCATCTTTGATGAGTGAATATAAAGGTGCAAAAAAAAATATGTTACTTATTAGACTCTAAACTTTAATTGGTACAATTGAAATAATTCTAATTTATTATTACTATATGAAAAATATATTCAAAGTGAAGCATTTTTTCTTTGAAATTTCGTAACTACTCTTAAACGGCATTAAGTTTTAGTATTTCTTTTCACACAAATATTTGTATCTTTTTTCTTCACAAAGTGTACAATTGGCATTTTGATCTAATGGTTTATTAGGCTACAGTTAAATAAAAACCACTTATTTTGCACTATTCGACCCGCAGCGACTGACGTAACAACCACTTTGTAGTGCAAGCTGATTAGAACTTTATTCTAACAGTATTTCCAACGAAGTTTGACCCACCACAAATAGAGTTGCTAATTTAGCAGATACCCCCTACCTACCTTTAAGCAGTTTTATTAAGAAAAACTATTTATTCTAGCACATCAAAAAAAAAATGATAAAATTCATCCTAATTGAAAGACCGTGGACGGACTCGATACATAATTGGACGAAATCGGCTCGATAGAAAATATTTGCAAAGAGTGGTCTTAAAATCATCATTAAACGGTTACATGTCTTTATTTTTTTGACGTATGGGTCTTCAATTAAAAACATGAAGTCAACATATTCATACCTAAACCGTTAACGAGTCATATTTCACAAATAATCCACATTTTTTTATTTCAATATTAATTCATTATTTTCTTCTAAAACCTGGCCGCCCAGTAACTCTCTCGCTCTCGTTTACTCCGATACAGCTGGACAGTGTGCACGTATTTTGGTGTTGACATCCCCTTAAGTACGAAAATAAAGCTATAAGAACCTTCCTCGCCCTAGTTCCTGATATTGATACTTTTAAATTATTTTAAACTTTTATTATTAATTCCTGACTTGATTCGTTTTTTAAATAATATTTATATTTTTTTTTTTTTTTTTCATTTTGAAAAAAAATACCAGGTTACTTTTTTTCGGGGAGTCGAAACCTTTTAAAAATCAGTATGATTTACTAAAAATCCCAAAAACGATTAAATTACTATTATAAGAGTTACGTAGCATCTTTAAAGCAAATCCTTAGACTTAAAAGTTTAAAAAAAGGAAATAGATTATCTAGATTAAACAAAAAACCGAAATTTAAAAAAAACATTTAAGAAAACGAACTTTTTGCTATTTTTTTTTATTTTCCAAGCCTGTCCTCACACTATGGTTGACTTATTTTTTGTTTTAATAAAAATTATATCCATGGTTGTGTACCGAATTTATTTTTGTTTTCGTTTTATTTTATTTTTTTGTATAAAAACTAAGCAACAGGGTAAATGCCGCTCCTAAGGTATAACGACACCTGGATATAATTTTGAAGTGAGTTATACAAAAAAAAAAAGAATTTTGGATGTGCTTACCACGATGAGAATATTTTTCGAAATCAATCTTATTTATTTCTAAGATTCTTTTGGCTTTTTTGGTCCAATTTTATCGATTTTTATAATGATCTTTAATGAGCTTTGACATCCTTTTGGGCGATCACTTTACACTTAATTATTTTTGTCCGTTTTTCTCATAATATTTCTCATTTTTTTTATATTTTCTTTGGAGCATGCATACGTTTCAATTTTGCTGAATAACGCTGTAATAAATAAAATAGTGTACTAAAATAAAATACTACAACTAACCGAGGAATTGAATGATAATTATTTACGATAAGTACAATCCCAACAGTTCTTAAACTCCACTTTATGACTGGACTAATTTTCAGCAACGCATTACTTTAAAAAAATAACACGACATTCTTTGCAAAAAATCACTTATTCGCATAAAAAGTGTGCATACTAGAAATTGAACAGATTTTGCCCATAAACTTTACCGTTTTATCTTTACTATGAGTTTCTTACAAGTGTGTGCGTAATCATAAATTTATGATTTTTTAAAATTTAATTCACTAATTTATTTTTTATTTATTTTAAGTCTGTCTACTTTCCCGTGTCCTAACCAAAACTATTTATATCAAGCCACTCATTCGTTCGTAAAACCCACCTCTGTCAGCGGACCACGCATTCAGATTCACCGTACATATTAACGGGACGATGGCGCGTTCGAGGCCATCGCTTTGGTTAGGACGCGGCCATAGACTGTCTGGAATCACTCTGCGCACAGCCTTAATCCACATAACAGTGCTGCATGGTTCCTTCGACGCGTCATGTGACACTGATTGGTATGTCAACTGTGAAACTAATGGCGCTAGCATAGCTGGTTCCAAGCATCGTCATTGGTCGTGAAGCTGATAATGTCATTTTGTATTTCAAAATAAATAAATAAATAAATATCGCTGGACATTACACACAGCGCCATCTAGTGCCACACTAAGCAACGAGGCTTGTGTTGTGGACACCAGATAGTTGATATACTACGTAGATACTTTTTTTTTTGTTTGTAAATACATACTTATTATACATATAAACATCCATGACTCGGAAACAAATGTCCATGCTCATCACACAAACATTTGCTCCTACCGGGATTCGAACCCGGGACCCTAAGAACGTAAAGCAGCCTCACTACCGCTGCGCTATTCGGGTCGAAATAGCTTGATCTCGTTGGTCAGATTGGGACCTAGCGATGATCGCGCCATCTACAATTTTCTTTCAACGGCTTTCTCGGAACTAACGCCGCCATCTTGTTCAATTTCCACAGACAATTTCACAGATGCTCTCCTGTCAATGTCATACAAACGCCAAAAGAACCATGTGGCTCTGCAAAGACCTCTTTAGCAGGTGTTTTTAATCTAAGCTTAAAACTTAGAGAATAATGTTTTAAACAATTTGAACTCCAAGCAATTATCTGTCATATCACATAATTATTTAAGTTTTATTTATTTTAGTAGACACAGTTCTTATATAGTAAAACTAGTTCTTAATAAGCTTGGCATTTATTTTTGAATTTAGCTGATTTTATAAGTAAATAAATTTGTTTATTAATAATTTTGTTACATTAAGTCAATAATTTCTAGTCTTTTTGTGTTTAATTGTAATAATAACTGGAATTGCGTACCAATTTATTGTATGATGGTTACCAAATATCTTAATAATCACCGATATTTTTAGTAACTTACTGAATACTCGATTAGTCGACCACATTTCTAGTCATTGTAACTAAACTATGTAACCATACTGGTCTAGAAACAGAAATGGCTTTATTACACACAAAAAAAATGATAATCCTCTGGATTTTAATAAATAATTAAATATAAACGATTATTCAACTAATATAAAGCCAGTAGTAATGTCACTATAGAATTAAAAACATTACAAAATGTAGTCAGTAAATTGGAAAATATAGTATTTATTTGTTGTTGTTTTAGTGTTTACGTTAACTTCAATCGCTCAGTTATAATGCATAAGATTTTATTTTTGAAAACTGTGAGTGTTAATCAGACATTTATTTTTAGTCGATTATCAAAACTTTTGATGACATAAGAAAACACTAGGATGCGACAAAATTACCTTTTTCTACAAAATAACAATCATAACGAAATACTACCTATTCGAAAAATAAAGGATGTAGAAAACCTCTTAACGAAGCCGAAAGGCACTTGTTCTCCACGTCATTGCGATCATTTTTGTGTTCTACACCATACCTGGGAACCTTCTAGTTACGAAGATATTGGGGGTCAAAGTTCCAACATTTTTTAAGTTTTTTTTTTTTTAATACAAGTTCCTAATGTAAGATTTTTATAAACACCTCCACGACCCCCGTACTATTCAATCCATCCATCAGCACAATGTTTTGAGTGCGTTACATTGAGTTCTACCACAAAACATAAGTTTTCACCTCAAAAAAAAAGTCGTTTCCCAGCAATAATTTTTGCGTAAAGTTACTTAATTTGATGTACATAATGCTTGGTTGACGGCTTCGTGACGAGTTAGCTGTTTACACCTTTATTTAAAAAAATACGATTTGACATAACGAAAATATCTCAAAAAAAGATATCGACTAGAAATCTATGTCATGGTGCAACTTATAACGTAGACTACATTCTAGGTAAAATGTCTTATGAATCCTAGTACTAGTAATACATTTATGTACTTATAAATTATTGGATTTGACTGATTTCTCATCAAGTGAGCTAACAGTTCTCGTAGCAATTTTTTTCTTAGTCTTTATAGAATTTTGTGACTTTTTTATATGTAGTTTATGTAATTGAAAAGTCAAATATTTTCATGGAAAAGACTAACTATTAAATAAACAGAAAAAAAATCTTGAGAATTATGCCATAGATACATTAAAAAAGTCACAAAAAAAATAATAATACATTTTTAGTGTACTATAGTTTAAAAACTAGTAAGTATTATAGTAAAAAATAATTTTATTAAAATATACTATCAGTGTCGACGGTTGTTATAATGTCGGATTCAATAATGGTCGTTTTTAAACATTTATTGCAAAATTACCAATTTTCATCTGTTTTTGGTAAATAGATATAGGAATGTCCGGAAAGTCCGGTGTCCGGTCCGCTATTTCCAATGACGTTTGTCACAACGCTTCAGTATATATCAATAGATGGCGCTGATCAGCTCTGGGAATATTTTTTTAAGCGGCGTTCTAGTAAAAAATCAATCAGTTCCAATGAAAAAATAATTTAATCCGTAATAGATTATTATATAGGTCAACGGTAAAATCTTTTATCAGAGCAAAAAAATCTCTCCTAGACACATGTCAAACTCATTGTATGCTAAAATTTATATAATATTATTATTAATATATTATTATATAATAATATTCTTTATTATTCATTGTTGTATATACAGTGAGAACTGTAAAGAACCTGTTTTCTTTAACCTAAAAAGTCTACTGTTCTTTTGCATCACTGAACTGAACTACAAGTTTTGGCATGGTTTTTGCTGTCGCTCGCGAACTTCAGTTAAGGCTTTGCGGACATAAAAACGAGCCATTTTATTATTCCCAAGGTTGATCAGCGCCATCTAGTTCGTTCTAAAAAAGCACTAAAAATTCCCCATTTTATTGAGCTAATTTTTACAATAGCAGCGCTCCTAGCGGTCGTTAACAGAACTAAGAAAGACTTAGACATTTTAAATTATCAATGTAACAGCAGTAATAAACGAAAATTGGTAATTTTCACTTCTTTGGAACGTTTAGACATTCGTTAAGTACTTACTCAGACCGAATTTAAATCAGAAAAAAATATTTTTGAAAAGAGAAGAAAAAATAGTTTTCTTGCTCTTTTATCGACGCGAAAATGGTTTGACCCTCCCAGAAAGTTTCTGTCACTGAAATAAAAGTGATTATAGTCAAAGTGATTATAGTCAGTGATTATAGTCAAAGTGATTATAGTCAAAGTGATTATAGTCAAAGTAATTATAGTCAAAGTGATTATAGTCAAAGTAATTATAGTCAAAGTGATTATAGTCAAAGTGATTATAGTCAAAGTGATTATAGTCAAAGTGATTATAGTCAAAGTGATTATAGTCAAAGTGATTATAGTCGAAGTGATTATAGTCAAAGTGATTATAGTCGAAGTGATTATAGTCGAAGTGATTATAGTCGAAGTGATTATAGTCAAAGTGATTATAGTCAAAGTGATTATAGTCAAAGTTATTATAGTCAAAGTGATTATAGTCAAAGTGATTATAGTCAAAGTGATTATAGTCAAAGTGATTATAGACAAAGTGATTAAAGTCAAAGTTGTTATAGTCAAATTGCATTAACAAGGCAAAAAAATAAATGTGAACTTGTACACACGGCGACTCATCAAGCTATACATTTTCAGTATAAAATGACCTCGCTTTGATTTCCCGTACAATGAGAGATCCGCATAAACTGGTTTTGTACCTATAGCTTGATTCATCGCCGTGCGTACACAGCTTCTTTATATACGTACGCGTGACGTGAGATATGATATTTAGCAAAAATAAAGTGGCAGTGGGCAGGCCATACATGCCGTAGTCTGGATAGAAGCTGGGGAAACAAAGTGCTGGAGTGGAAACCACGAACGGAACGGAGGAATGACTAGGTTGACAGACGACCTCATTAAGAGGGCCCTTCCCGGCCCGTCTATCGTCAATGCGAGCATGGTCGAAAAGCTTGTTGTTTCATCCAGAGCCACAGCGGCGGTATCCTTCCAACTCCCCTGTCTCACCTAGCCTCGACCCCGTACTACTCGTCTCCCGCGCATCTCATACCACCTAACGCGAGGACATTGAACGAAAAATAGTGTTCGAAAATTTATAAAACTTATTCCAGGAAATACGTCTTTTTGAATAAGTCTTACAAGTTTGTGAAATAAATATTTGTCATCTAGAATCTCCATTATATTTGCAAGGCTTCTATCAGAATGTTTTCTTTACTTTTACAAATGAGTACATTATGAACGGCCAAAGTTGAGGTAAAATTTGTGCGAAACAGCAATTTTTGGAGGCTTATACCTATTGAATTTGTTTCTGCAAATTTTCATTTTTTGTTTTGATAGAAGTCTAGATATAGTGCACAAATACCTTAGAAGAGACCTTCACTCAGTATATTAGCGACAGTTAGTACGGGTAGCGATAGCTATGGTTTTCAATTGCGAGTTTTTGGTACAAGTTTACATTCAGTTGTTTTGCCAGCTTCTTTGAAACGAATCACGTCCTTCAAAACGAGCCGAAAGACGCCTTTTTCGCAACATAAATCACTTTCCGGCCATGTCAAGACAATTTTGCGTCGGTAAGTGTGGTGCCTCCTTTACCAAACAGGAATTGATCTTTAATTTTGTAACACACACACGCCATGACAGATTTGTAATTATTTTAAAGCTCTTGAGGATATTTCTATATTTCAGTAATATTAATTATCATTAAGCTTAAATTAAGTACCTCGCTGTTCACGTTTACATATATTTTTCAAACTGAATTTTCCCGCTAAAAATGATACTTCAATTCAAGATGGCGGTTGCAGAAAAAATGTTTAGGTTTGTTTACTATTTAATTATGTGTTTTACCTTTGTCGAACGTTATGATTGAATATCAAGCTTGAAAGGATATAATCAAAACTAGCGGACAAACTGCGAAATATTAACAGGTTTTTAGTACAACACTGTTTAAATGCCTTTGTTTCAATGTTGTATAGTAGAAAGTTATTTTTTCGATGTAGAGAAATGGTATGTTTATTTAAACTGTCTATTGTATCCATTGTTACATAGTTCCCAATCTTTAGAGATTTAAAAATTAAGTTTGAATAATCTGAAATATTTATAAAAACTTAGAAATGCCAATACAGAATTTATACTTGTAGTATAGTTAAAGAGTGCAAATGGCTGATTTGTCGGCTATTTGAATTATTGGATGTATAATCTTGAATTCTTGGCTCAGAAATTTATATGAAATGCAGTTAAGCCATAGCTTGCTGACTTTTCAGTCATTTTAGCCTAATGGTGCTGATTTGATTAGATACAGCTAATTGAAACTAAACAAGTTTGATTACCTACACTGCTGGAGGTGGACGCTACGGCAACCCGCGGCAACATTGCCGCTGCGGTCGCTACAGAAGAGCACATTGTTGTTGATTTTGTCTACTACCTCCAACAAGGTTCACTACACGGTTAGCGCAGTGCGCTGCGTGTCGTGGGTTAGTTTTTCCCATGGAACAAATATTTGTATGACCTACATGTAGTTGTTCTGGGTCTGGCTGTTTTTGTATGTTAGTTTAAATGTATGTAAATGCATAAGTCATAATGAAGTCATTTATTTCTGAACAAAATACAATATTGTGTAGAAAAAAAATATCGAATTTAAATAAATAAAAATATCACGCACCCACGTTACAAGAGAAATCCTAGAGTGGGGCATCGTTTTCTTTCTTTCAACGTTTTCTTTTTTTTTTTAAAGTGTTGTCCACCTAGGTATATGTTCAGTTCTGTTGGAGATCTATAAAATCAGCGCCAATACTATCCTGCAATAAAATCCTCATGTTAGTACCTATAAACTTAGATGCCTATACTGGAATGTTATTATATTTGACTATTTAATCCTATAATATCGGTTTGAATACCCAGGGAATTGTTATCTACAACATTTATTCTTTTCAACATATTAATGTTTCTGCCTTGGTAGGTCCAGTAAGCCCCACGTCAGAGCAGTATTAACTGCTGGCCTCTTATTCTATTGAAACTACTGTAAGCGTTGTGCGGTCTACTGTACCTTACTTACAAACATTAATATTTTATATACTCTGTTAAACAAATGAGAAACTGCCATCTCTTTAAATCACCTTATGCCCGCCCCACAATGAGGTATGGCATCATGTTTTAAAAAGTAATTCATTGAATATGACTGAGAAACTTTTGTGTCACTTTTGTATATATTATATTAAATATTACGTAATTTAATTTTCGCACTATTGCTAAAGTAACAAGCGTGGGTCGAAAACAAAAATGTTTTATCAACCGTTTACAGTTTTTCGGGTTAGTCAACTTTCTCATTGGTTTTACCACTTTTAAAACCATTTCCAGGAAATTGGAACTTCACTAAGGTTGCATTATCTAACTGTCACATTGGAAAGCAAAATAGACCTTAGGGTTCACAAGTAACGATCTCAGTCAAAATGTTTCGCGTTACCAAATTACTTTCAATGAGATTGACATATCCCATCGAAACGCTTGTCAATCCTGTAGGCTTAGCCAAGTTGACAATCTACAATCGTTAACGCTATAGAAAACTAACCAAATGTATGGGAGTGACATCTATCATCGTTAAGTCACGTGGTCAAAACAAATGAATGGAAATTTTAAAGTTTAGTCAAAACTGTAAGCTGGCTACGATTTATATGGGATGTAGCAATCACGATTGTAGAAACGAATTCTATCATCTTGATCGATGTAAACTTGTCTACGAAGTTTCTATTCGTTTGATTTGACCACGTGACTTAACGTTTACGATTGTAGAAAGAGAATCGATACGAATGGTTTGTAACTTGGCTAGGCCTGCTGATAAAATGTTACTTTCTCCATGCCCTCTTGTTGTTTTACGACGTGGCAGTGAAATTCAATGTTGAATTTGACTATATTGAAACATATTTGGCCCATGCTTGTACCTAACTTAATGCCAATTTTAGGCGCCCTTTCATCTAATAATGTAAACTGAGAATTTGAAGATAGGTATAGGAAATACCTGTGAACAAGCTGTTCCTTCAAATTCAAAATGTTTACATTAAAAAAATGTCTATGGTGTATTTATTTTTAAGGTCAGTTGTGCCCTTAGGCGTTTAAAGAGGAGTGTAATACATTATTGTAAATAATAATACTTTGTCGCTGTGTGAATACGTCCACGTTAAATCTGATAGTAAAAAGTTCTTCATGTTTTATGAGTGTTTTACTTATACCCTGCCCAAACCCCAATACCAAACTCGAAACTCAAATTCCAAGCATTTATTTCAATTAGACCATTACGGCACTTCCCAGTCACAGGGCATAAAAACTGTGAAAGTACTGTAGTTGCCCATTCCATAGCGTAGATCTCTATGGAGAAGAACGGGCAAGAAACTCCATGGACACTCTTGAAGTGTAAGAATATAATATGTATGCTCCTTTACTTTAGTACCTAAGTAAGCACACTCCTTTATAACTGTATCATGTTTGCTGAGTTTGCACTATACCTCATATGCGTTTCTTTATAATTATTCATTTAGTCATTAAATAGTACGTAACAGATGTGGCTGTTTCCTTTAAAACCAACCCTTAGGGACCCCGACATTACATGGCGACCCTGCTTCGGGACTCTGCCAAGGGGATTATAAATAGTCTGGGCATTTGAAAAAATCTTGGTTACATCATCAATTTTGAGATTATACATATATGTGAGAACAATGTAGAAAGACGTGCACATAAAGAGCGTCCAGAGTAAAATATTAGATTAACAATTTAAAAACAGAGCGGGATCTCCCCCTCTGTATAGCTGGCGGCGACCTCTCGCGTCCGGCCCTGGTTTAATCCATGGTCCGGAGCGGGCGACCTGTCAATTCACCAAACATTGAGGCCAGGATCTTCCAATCGACCTGTTTTTGGTTGGGTCTTAAGGTATGAAATAGTCGTTGTTTTAATCCAGAAAAAAATACATGTTGTTGTTCATGAACTGTTCTTGATTCTCAGGCTCAAAACACGATAGTTATTACTTCTCTCGATCATAAAAACATGCAAAGATAGGTAAGTTTATGACTATTAATGTCAAGTTTTACTTAAAGATTATTAACACTATAAATAAAAAAAAATACACCGAAAAATAATAAATTACATTGTCTACATTATTCTAAGGTTACTTTTTTAAAATATGTATTATTTTTTTTATAGTAAATTAAAAACCACTCATTTCGCACTATTCGGCCCGCAGTGACCGACGTAACAAACACTTTGTAGTGCAAGCTGCAGGCTTAGCCAAGTTGTCAATCTACAATCGTTAACGCTAGTAGAATGACATCATCTCAACGTTAAATCACGTGATCAACACAAACGAATAGAAAATTCGTAGACAAGTTTACATCGTTCAAAATGATAGAATAGAATGTTATCTTTTCTACAATGTTGATCGCTATACTCTTTGGTAGGAACGCTCACCATAGACTAAAGTGTAGGTTTTTTCTACAGACATTAGAGAACGAGCGATCGACTCAGTCGTGTTAACTTGGCTACCAATTTAGCGCTTTCTAAAATTGCTTACGCCGAGAGCGCCGAGGCGTTTACGATTGTAGAAAGAGAATCGATATGAAATGTTTGTAACTTGGCTAGGCCTGCTGATTAGAACTTTATTCTAACAGTATTTCAACCGAAGTTTGAACCACCACAATTAGAGTTGCTAATTTTAGAAGATCCGGCCTAAGCAGAGGTGTACCTAATAGTACATACACCCACCAGGCACGTATACCTACAGAGGGGGGGGGCAGTTCACCAAACGTTCATTCAAAAACTTTTACTTGACAAGCAATGATTGGCAAAAACATTATTTGTCATTTCATCATTAGACAACAAAAAGTTTACCAAATAATTCACTTAGCAAAATAATTATCCGATAAACTTTTATTTAACACTAGCTGACCTGCGCAACTTCGTCTGCGTTACGTAAGAGAGAGAGAGGCTTAGAGAGAGTGTAAAAATGAAATGCAGATAATATGCTTTAGCGGACTTTTTAAGAGGAACAATCCCGTCACACATGTATGATTGTTGAGTAACTTTAACTGTTTACGCAGCGCACGGAAAGGAAGCTCTCAAAAGCAATATTTTTTCGCTGTATTTGCAACAATTTTCATTGATGCTCCGTTCCTATAGATTGTAGCGTGATGTTATAGCCTTCCTCGATAAATGGGCTATCCAACACTAAAAGATGTTTTTAACTGGAATCAGTAGTTCCTAAAATTAGCGCGTTCAACCAACCAAAACAAACAAACTTTTCTCCTTTATAATAAGTATAGATTCAAGTAGGTAACAATTTAATTTCTCGGAATTATATGCAATCATCGTTAAAATATTGTACCTACTATGTTTTTCCAATTTGGGGCTTCCCTCGACAGCCTTAGGTTTTCATCCTTAGACACTCGATGACAGTCATACTCCAGCTAGGTCGAAAGTTCTCATCAAGGTGCATGAATTGAGCCCAAACACGATATAGTTTTTTTTTTCGGATGGGAAATCATCAAATGACTCCTCCCGGAGCAGGAGGAAGTGTCAGACTTTTACTGACTAAAACCCATCCATGTTCCTTCATCGCCCTTTGTGTTCCGGGGCCACGGTATCTCTTTCGAATAGTCCCGCAGCCCCGGCAGGCATCGGCCCTTGCGGACCCCTTCTTTATTGCTGACTCTCTTTGAGGCGCGCGTAGAACACGAACGCGCCGTCGACACGGCCTGTCGTCATGAGACGGACGGACGGCGAGCTAGCCCATAGCTCCTCGTCCACAGGCCCGCGCCTACGGTGGCCGGGGGCCAATACGTGGCTCCCGACGCCCGGGGTGTCTCCCGCCGTGGCCGGGACGTAAGGATCTCTACCTCTCACGTTCCGCCACCTCCTTCGCTAGCATGACTGCTTCGCAGAAGGAGGTGATGGCATCCCATTCCGTCTTGCTCCGGACCATGTATTGAACCAGGGCTGGGAGAGAGAAGTCGCCGCCGCCGATCGCCGCTTCGAGGACACGGCGGTGCTCCGCCCAAGTGGGGCACACCTCCACAATGTGCTCCACCGTGGCCTCCGGTCGATCCTCACAATGGAAGAACCCGGCGTCTCCTCCCGCCCGAAAACACGATATGAGGCCAATAACAATTTAGCTGTAAATATAATCTACGTAAACTGCGTATGGATTATTGATTATTGCGAATAGCATAGCACAGTTCTTGCACGGCAAGAACACGTGGATTTATCAGGCTTCTGGTGTTCGCTATACTTCTTTTTGGAGAAATCATCCTCATCATCATACTCCTGCCCTTATCCCAATTTATTTGGGGGTAGCATGATTGTATTCTTCTTCCTTATGTACTACTCTATTACTTTTTGGAAAAATATTTCACGAAAAAAATAAGAAATGCACACAACTTATACAAAATGAAATATAGGAAATCTCACAGCATCGAAAAAAAAATTAAACAAATCACAAAAAGTGAAAATAATGTTGGAGGGTTTGAACCTGCAACCCCGTAGTTTACAGAGCGGTCATGAAACTGCAAGGCTATTTACTTCGTTGATATAAGCCACAAATAGCCGTTCTCATGTACCCACTCACCCGCCCCGCGCGCGACTTTTTTGCACCAAACCGTCCAGGGTGCAAAAAATTGCGAAATATTCGCATGTAATTTGACACTTTAGATAAACAATCGCAAACTACAAGAGTTATAGCTAAATAAAATTTACAGTGAATAGCTGAATAGTTATAGAATCTATATATTAAAAAAAAAAAAACTGATATTAATTTGAAACTCAAAAAAAATGTAGAACTTGAAAAACAGTGATGAAAACGGATATTTCGCTATTAAAATATTAATTTGAATTTTTCTAAATATTAAATTTCAATTAAAATAATTTTAAAATAAACTAGATTATATTTCCTTTCCAATAAGACCATAATATTATTAGTTTATTTACGATAGTCTAGTTAGAATTAAATTAGAATTTGAATACTCACTGTTTATTTTGACGCGGCCTGCGCCAACGACTGTTTTTGAACACGGTTATTTACGTACCTATAACTTTACGAAGCCACTTGTTTTTGTATATACAATTTAATAATATGTTCACAATACTAATTATGCACTGTTTTTCCGTTAACACACACGCTTTAATCACAAAAACACTTATTTCTTGTATAAACACAATCACTATAGGTATTTAAACCTACCACCTTTCGGAGGCGAAATACTCAACTTTGAGATTCGAAAACTAGATTTCCTTTATGATAATATAGTAGCACAGATTTTCACGATTAATTTGATATATAACACTATCCGAAAACAACAATATACATAACAGAACAATTGAAATACGACGCCACACGTCAGAAATGGCGGAGTTTGTTTACACTACAGTTTTTACTTTTATTTTGAGATTTGTCGATGGAATAGTGTTGCTATTGTTGGTCCGAACGTTGAGGAATATAGTATAGAGAATGCTACAAGAGGAATAAGCTCTAGAAATAGCAGTTTAATAAATTTTTATTGCATTTGTTGGACGAAGGCGCTACTGGCTGCTTTAGCAGCCAGGGACATTTGGCAAATCGGCAACTGGCTGCTAAAGCAGCCAGGGGCGGTTGAGTGGGTACTTACGTCATGACTGAAACGTCAAACAATTGAAGTATACGGAAATAATGCAAAATTGCCTATCCCCTTAAGGAAGTAGCGTGATAATATATAGTTTAAATATTGAAGAAGCCTATGCAGTAATTACGACGTGATGCGCGCACAAACATTTCGTACCAACTACTTAAACCGAGGAAAGCTGATTTTCTTGAGTTCCGCTATTTTGTGCGTATTCACCTCAAAAATCAAATTTCAAGAAAACTGAGAAATTATATTTACCTGTATTAGATATGGAGTATATGTAGCAACTTTAAAAGGTTACACTTCATTGGTTTTGATTGTATAAGTGTTTGAAGTTTATTAATTTTAAACACAAAACCCTCTTTTTTGCGCCTCTGGATGAGATTTAAAAAAAATGCTAAGACAGGTGTTTCATTATTTTTATTAATAAGTATTTTATTCTGAGTTTCATGATTCTAGAACAATCTAAATTTTTTTTTCGTACAAACTTTACCCCCCCTTTTCACCGCCTTTTTCCAAAAAAATCCAAAATTTCTATAGCCTATATGTTATTCTGAATGTATTCAAACAGATTTGTGAACATTTCAACAAAATCGGTTCAGCAGTTTTTACGTGATGCGCGGTCAAACAAACAAACAAACAAACAAACAAACAATTTTTTTTTAAATGGTTTTAATATGTTCAGTTACTTATTTCAAGTCACCCTGGCTGGTTTTTTTTTTTAATCTTCAATGAACAGATTTTTTGGTCTCAACGATTTTATTATATGTATAGACTAGCGGACGTCAAGTGGTTTCACCCGCGTAGTTCCCGTTCCCGTGGAAGCAAGGGAAAAAGATATAGCCTATGTTCACCGGAGATAGTGTAGCTTCCCAACAGTGAAAGAATTTTTCAAATCGGTCAAGTAGTTTCGGAGCCTATTCAATGCAAACAAACAAAAAAACAATCAAATCTTTTCTCTTTATAATATTAGTGTAGATTGTAATATTTGACAAACAATTCATTATTTTTCATGTTATCTCATAGAACAACGTTTGGATGAGAGACTTTACACATATTGATTGTGACATTTAAAAAAAAAACATAAATGGATTTTGTTTTCTATAAGCACAGTGACAGTAATGAATCGCTGCAAAACCGACTCCACGTAGTCTTTTATGCCCAACCCCTAGGAGTGTAATTTAAGCCCGCGTAGGCGCGGAGGGGCGAGGCAGGCCTGCAAGCAAGCAATCCGAAGCTGCGGTGGTGAGCGTTAAAATCCTCTGCGACACAATAAGCTCGCGTGGGACCGCCGGAGCCCCGCAGCGGCGGAGCTGTGACGAAAACCATGCCTGCTGCATGCTTGCATACTACTTGCTTGCTGCTTGCTTGTACAGCGATTTTTTACACAGTTCACATGGTTGTTTCAATGTTTGTCCCCCCCCCGAACCAAAAGATTGGATACGTGCGTGACCCACATTCATTTTCGCCATTTAGTTGTATGTCCCATGTTATAGGGGGCAAGCCTATTGCCATGAACCAGGCACACATCCGGACTCCGTGGCTGCTATTGAGAAATTCCGGATGTAACAACTCAATAACACTTTGAATCGAACCCAGGACCTCCATGCTCATCAGCCGCGCTTGCGACTACTAGTCCAATGGGGCAGTCACCACTAGACCCGAGGCAGTAAGTATGATACGAGGCAATGGCGACGATTCTGTTGTGTACAAACTAAACCTCATTTAAGCTATTGCTATCTTTTACTAAAAGGCAGTGCGAGAAAAGGACGGCTATAGCTATGAACTAAGTTAGAGATGTCAAACTAGTTTATGATTTGCGCTTCACCGTGTTTTTAGTCGACATGTTTTAGTGCAAGTGCACCTTACATTTGTATGGAAATCTTAGTTCCAATTAAATTTGAGAGCTCTAAATTACGTCCGTCTCTTTTTCGTTGTATTAGAGAGAAAAAGATAGCAATAGCCTAAATTAAGTTTAGTTTGTGCACAGCAGAACAGCAGCTCAAGGGTGGGGGGAGGGTCCATTTAACTGTGGAGGTATCGCACTTTGGTAGTAAACAGCAGTAACTATTCTGGGGGATGTTATGCGAAAAAATAGAGGTAATAAATAAAACAATAAATGTTATGCTAAGCGCATTTATTTCAACTGAAAACAAATACTGTTTATTCTTAAATTAGGTACATTCTTTATTAAAAACATTAAACATTTAAATACATTAATATCTAAAGCCCTGTCCTAACCAAAGCGTTCATTTTGTTCGGCCCCGAACGTAAGATCGCCCCGACTGAGGGCACTATTTAGTTATCCGAACAAATTAGTGAAATATGAGCGCGATGATCGCGAATTCGCGCTACCACTTTGGTTGGTACGCGGGGTCAAGATTTCTAAGCGATTGCGACTTTGCGAGAAAATGGCGTTTTCGTTGTATTTACCAGACTACGGCGAAGCCTACAGGAGGGGTTTTTTGCTGAAACAGTTTTAGTTAAAAATGTGTTTACTACCGAGGGTTGAAATTAAACCAAATTGAGTTCTGATCTAAGCTGGTAATATATTTTCTAAAATTCACTTGAGCCCAACCAAATCGTGGTAACACAACGATAGCGACTTCTAATTTGACGACAACGCCATCTATCGAACGTGGGGTACAACTTTTGAACCTTTACAATGCTAATGTTGCAGTTTCTGACTTAACAAAAGGTATCCATTAGTATATAGGTATGTGATGAGGTAAGATGCAAAGCATATGACTTAAAGAGTGATGAATATAAAAAATAAATGTTGACGACGCAACCGCTTCGAAATCTTAACTTGACAACACAGAACATATAAATAAATGCCTGAATACCACAAAGCACGGATTCACCACAACACGGCAGAAATTGTCTGGCGAAACTTCACACACGTGATTTGAAATTATACGTTCATTCAATTTTTGTTTTCTCGTCACACAGCATCATCGATACACATCAAGTCTGTAAAGTGTTGCTAGCTAATTTAATTTGACTCTGTATACAGGGTGTAAACAGACCTTTCACGAAGCCGTCAACCAAGCATTATGTACAGCAATAATTTTTGCGTAAAGTTACTTAGTTTGATGTACAGAATGCTTGGTTGACGGCTTCGTGAAGGGTAAGTTTACACCCTGTATACCATGTCAAGTTAAATTAGCTAGCAAGACTTTGTATGAAAGGTTTTCGTTTGTTCGTCCATATAAGTAACTATTTCATGGTCACACGCTCGGTCTGTATGTAAAGTGTTGACAATGCCTCCTGTAGCAGCGGCCGCGCAGGCGTCTCCGTGCTCTGTGCTGAATTCTAATCGTAAATGCGACTTGCGACTAATCGTGTCGCAGAGTCGCATGTAAAGCCATCTATCCTCCTATCGGCTACGCTATGTCAGATCTGCTATATCACATTATATTTACAATATTATATTAAGTTTTATACTATATGTAAGGGTCATTAACCTTGAATAAAGTACATGATTCTAGATTCACAAACATGAGTTTTTTTTTAAGGTTATGGAAAAAAACTTCTGTAATTTTTGAACAGGTTCACAGTTAGTTTTTCAATAGCCATAATAACTGACGGAAACTTTCAACACTGGGGTCTAGAATCATGAATAGTCCGCGCGCGAGCTTCGAGGAATCTGTGGCTTGTTTAAATCATCAGTGGTTTTATTTCGGGTGCATAGTGTCTTCATAGAATGGTTTCATAATTTAGTACTCCACGCGAACTAAATTATGAAATCATTCTGTGAGGGTGTTATGCTTCCGGGGCTGCGAGACTGTTCGAAAGAGATACCGTGGCCCCGGAACACAAAGGGCGATGAAGGAACATGGATGGGTTTTTTGTCAGTAAAAGTCTGACACTCCCTCCTGCTCCGGCCAGAGCGGGAGGGGTCATTTGATGATGTCTCATCCGAAAAAAAAGTAGTTATGCTTGAGGTGGAACTACCGATGTTTTAATCAAGCCACGGATTCCTCGGAGCTCGCGCGAACTATACTTACCGACTGTCCTTTGTAATTAGTTAGTTTAAGGATCCTTACACCGTGTATTTTGAATTTTTTGACAGTGTTATAGGGAAACAATTTTGTACCCATCCTGTATACATTAAACATGGTGTGTCAGTTTTTTTTAAGTAGGTTACTTTTATAAAATATCGCGAATCGCCTCAGATAAGTTTTATCGCAGATTAGCCAAAGCATGTAGATACAAATTTAGAAAAGTAGATAATTTTGAGTAGATATAGTTTCTTAATTATTTTCATTAAAATGTACTTAAGAGCTATGTACCATTTTTATTATTATGTAAGTTAAGGGCAATTCGCATATTTTATTACAAACAAAACTTGACACATGAAATAATTATAATAGTACAAAGTGAATAAATAAAAGACGCTCTTAGTTTGTGTATTTCACTGCTATGTTCTTATGAACTATGAAACGGATTGAGATGCAATTTGCACCATCATTAAGGAAGATGGTAACCCACGAAATTTTCTGATCCCATTCAATGATTCATGAAAAAGTCATACAATGGGATTAAATGAACTTAGAGGGTTGTATTGATGATTTTAATGATTATAATTCTGTAACTACATATGTCTTACAGCCGCGAATCAGATTTTAATCAACATACAACCTGACACTGACCTGCTAATTGCAAAAAACGTAAGAAAATTTCATTTTCGCGGGCTACCCTGGAAGGTAAACTTTAATAAACAATTATAATAAAGAAATATCGATGATTTTGTCAAGTTGTAAAAAAAAGAAGTTGAATTCCGTGTAAATCAGGGGCTGGTCGCTAATCTAACATAATCCAGAATTTACTAAAGTATTCTGATTCATGTCTTGAGGGATTTTTTCCCATTTTCAAAATTACTATTGTCATACATGTTAAGGCGGGTCCCCGAGCAAAATTGGCAACTTTATTTGTGGTGGTTCAAACTTCATTTGAAATACTGTTAGCATAAAGTTCTAATCAGCTTGGACTTCAAAGTGGTCGTTACATCGGTCACTGCGGGCCGAATAGTGCGAAATTGGTGGTTTTTATTCTTTATAAAATCAAATATGTCTTTTGGAAAAAAAAATAACAATTATGTCATTATTAAATTGCCTATCCATTAGTATAAGAAGCAAATCAAAATAATGGTTACTTTACGAGGAGTAGCATGTTATAAATCATTATTTCTCATTTCTGTGGTTTCGTTGTTAGAGTATTTATTAAAAAAATATGCTACTTAAAAAAAACGACAATTTTGGAGTCAAGGATATGTAGAAATTTAATGTAAGTATTTTTGATTAGTTCGTTTTTCTTTTGGATAAAGAGGAGTAGGCTCCAAAAAACTGCTCGATCAAGGTCATTTGCTCGGGGAGGCGCCTTAACTAACTAACTAATGATGAGTTTGACATTATCTTAGTCATTATAACATTGATAAGAACTTAACACCTGTTTTCACTGACACTACGCGTCACCCACAAATAAATAAATATCGCTGGTCATTACACACAGCGCCATCTAGTGCCACACTAAGCAACGAGGCTTGTGTCGTGGACACCAGTTAGTTGATATACTACATAGATACTTTTTGTTTGTAAATAAATACTTATTATACATAAAACATCCATGACTCGGAAACAAATGTCCATGCTCATCACACAAACATTTGCTCCTACCTGGATTCGAACCCGGGACCCTAAGAACGTAAGGCAGCCTCACTACCGCTGCGCCATCCGGGTCGTCAAATATAGATATATACACCTAGATAACGCAAGAGCGCCTACTTCGTGTGTCCGGCTTAAGCATTTTATGCTTAATGTCGCTACTGTCGCAGCAAACCAATTTGGTTAAAACAACAATGTTACAACTCAAGAACTTAGTTCTAGACATTTAAAGAACAAAAATGTAGTCTATTTTGAATATTAACTTGTTTGTATAGTAACTAAATAGTGCATATAACGTCGTAGTATACCAGGTAGTCAGAAAATCGCACGCTTGTTTTTCATGATGCTTGCGTTATCTAGGTGTATGTATACAGGGTTATTTGTAAAACACCGGCAACCTCTCAGGACTATGTTACTAACATCATAATCAACAACTTTTGTTCTATGACTTTTAAAAATTCATCATATTTTAGTTCATCAGATTTTCATACAAAAATAAAAATATTTAAATTGAACGCTCTAAATGTTACGAAGTCTATGCGAAGCAAAAGAAAGCGATAGTACAATAGCGAGGGGAGCGGGGTCAGGGCGGCGGGGGCCTGTAAGAGCGTTCTTTTTAAATATTTTTATTTTTGTATGAAAATCTGATGAACTAAAATATGATAATTTTTTAAAAGTCATAGAACAAAAGTTGTTGATTATGATGTTAGTAACATAGTCCTGAGAGGTTGCCGGTGTTTTACAAATAACCCTGTATATGTGACGTCATCTAAATAAAATGATTTAAAGGATAATGTTGTTCAATGTTCGGCTGAGGTTTGAGAGTTAAGGTTGGGTGACGCTTAGTAATTGTTAGTGAAAACGAGTATGAGATAATTCAGTTAATATAGTTTTTTTTTTATATAGAAAAGACATGTTTTGATTTCTTCCTCAGTAATTGCTGTTTAAGTACTCATAGGCCTTTTAATATTATATCATAAATTAAAATACAACAGTTGACTGTTTTTTTTAAATTAACTGTTGTCAATCATCCGTAGAGAATTAATAATGACTAGTGTTAAAGATCTTCGAATTAATTACGAAAATAGCCAATTAAAAGAAAAAATAGGAACTAAAATAAACACACAATCAATTATACTGTTAAATTAAGTATCTGAAAACATTGTTCTTGTACTCATAAATTCGTTTACAAAGTTTTAAAAATATTTTTAGCGGTACACCATTGAAGCTATAGTTGGTGCCAGTTAAGATCGCAATAGCGGTCATTGCCCTTTCCCTAATATCTCTTCCTACGAAACAAAACATGAACCATGTATCGTTTTTCATTAGAATAAATGTTGAAGATCACGATAGATGACGATTCAAGACTTGAACAGGATTATTTTTGGATTTCAAAGTTAAGAACTTTAATAAATGTAGGTGGGTCAATGACCGCTTTTGCGATCTTAACTGGCACCAACTATAGGACTTGGATTAAAGAAGCTTCTCCGATAACGTTTTTTTTTATAAGGTATTTCCATTAGTTATTATCTATATATATTATTTCCTATTTTACATTAAGTTAATATGTTTTTTATTAATAATACTGGACAGTGTATGTTCTAATCTAGATAGTGCATTTTTTTTGCATATTTTTTGACATATTTATTTTTCATTATAACCTACTTGGCGTTATCTTCCCATAAGGTTCCCACAGCTGGGCCACTGGCCTCCCCTGTGTGGGAGTGAGTGGGCTGTAACCCACTACGTGATCCCAGTGCCGGTGGCCTGTGGCTCAACCGTGGGACCATTATAAGCTGATTATGCTACATCGTTAACACTAGAAACGGGATATAGACTATTTGTTTTGAGTTCCCGATATTTCGGCGCAGCACCATGATCACGTATATACTGAAGTAATTACTGGTGGGTGTTTATGAGCAGACAAATCGGTCTACCCTCATATTTGTACGTTTTCGCACTCGGTACTGCTAGCATAGTATAAAAAAGGAGAAGTAGGATATCATCATACAAACGCACCGCACGCACACTCACGACCCGTTTCTCAGCTGGCGCACTGAGAAACGGGTCGAGATTTTGTTTTGAGTGCGCGTGTGGCGACGCAAAGATACTATGGCGCACACATACAAGCGCGCGGTGCGTTTGTATGAAGATATCCTACTTCCCCTTTTTATACTATGCCGCTACGCTACCACTGTCACTTATAACTCGATTTTGTTCCCGACACACGAAACAGGCCGTCCGCTCGCGAACTTTTCTGTGACTTTTTCGGTTTTTACACAGTAAACATGGTAAATATTCCGTTTTTAGTGTGAATGATAAGATTAGTGATCAAACACTTTTTTAAGCTTTCAATGTTTAAAACTAAACTAATATTGTCACTTACGGGATATCTTCAGAGACCTCAAAATAAATAATAATCACGGAAGTTAAGTTAAATTTAATTTATTTTGAAGTTAAATTAAATAAATATCGCTGGACATTAACACACAGCGCCATCTAGTGCCACACTAAGCAACGAGGCTTGTGTCGTGGACACCAGATAGTTGATATACTAAATAGATACTTTTTGTTTGTAAATACATACTTATTATACATATAAACATCCATGACTCGGAAACAAATGTCCATGCTCATCACACAAACATTTGCTCCAACCGGGATTCGAACCCGGGACCCTAAAAACGTAAGGCAGCCTCACTACCGCTGCGCTATTCGGGTCGTCTAATAATTACGAGATCGTAAGTGACATAATAATTTTAAGATTAGTGATCAAAATCAGTTTAAAAACTGATTGTGCTATATTTGGCATGGGTTATAATGAAAAATAAACAGTTATACTAAACTGACCAACCGACTACAGTAATTAAGGCAACTAATTCTGACTAATTCAACATTATAAACATCTAGCTTCTATTAATACAACTACGCGACTTTATCACATAGTCAGTTAGTCAGGTGGTTTAATGGTGCATCCACACCGCAGTTACTTCTTGTAAAGCAACGTTTCCAAGTGTTATTTATTGTTAGTATACAGGGTGTAAACAACCTCATCACGAAGCATTATGTACATCAAACCAAGTAACTTTACGCAAAAATGTATGCTGGGAATTTACTTTTTTTTTTGGGTGAAAAATCATGTTTTGTGGTAGAACTCAATGTAACGCACTCAAAACATTGTGCTGATGGATGGATTGAATAGTACGGGGGTCGTGGAGGTGTTTAAAGTAAAAATCTTACAATAAAAACTTGTATTTACAAAAAAACTTGTCGATAAGTTGGAACTTCGACCCCCAATATCTCCGTAACTAGAAGGTTACCAGGTATGGTGTAGAACAAAAAAATTATCGCAATGACGGGGAGAACATGTGCTTTTCGGCTTCGTTAAGAGGTTTTTTACACCCTTTATGTTGCCGTGTTAGTATATGTTAAGTAATGTTGCCTAACTTTTGAAAGTCAATACGTGTTAACAATTGATAACATTGTTAGAGAATGTTACCAACATGTTATCAACATGCGGTGTGGATGCACCATAAGATTACATAGTAGATATTTCTAATAGAGGTATACTTTTTTTTGTCGACGTTTTTGATCTATAAACTCGAGTAGTACAGACTGCAAATCAAGCTACTACAATCTGTCAAATTTCTTCAATAGATTTTCAACTTTATCGCTAAAGCAATACGTTCAAGGTTGATTAGGATCATTTGACAGTTTCCGGTAGTTTGATTTGCTGACGACTGTACATTTGTGTCTGTCACTCGGTTTGAGAAAGAACTTTGACACGGTCGTTTAGGAATAGGGAATATGCATGTAATTTTTTCTTCGCTTAAATCAATAAAATACAGTACTATCAACCCAAGAAAAGTATTAAAAGTTAAGTTCAACTACTGCTTGTCGCACAAAAATAATATTAAACTCCTGCAATTTTCTACGACAGTTCAAACGTCCTTGACTGTCGCGGCCATGATGTGACGTCATTTATCTCAATCTGCCTTGTAATTTTACTAATTGTATGTGCTTTATTCAAACAAAAATTGCGATAACGATATTATAATAAAATCTTAGTGAAACTTGACCTACTTTTCAATTGAAAGTGTTTTTTAGACACATAGACTTTGACGTCACTACCGGCGTTATCGAGGACGACGCGTTTTGACAGTGCGTTCCGTTTCACCAAAAACATGCTCCATAAAACAATAAATTGTAAAATAAGTGATGTATTAGAAACTTAAACAAGTGTACCACAATGTTTTTATGCGCCAATACAAGGCATTTTTCATAAATAAAAAAGAGTTTTGTATTTCTTGCATATTCCCTATTGTATATGTACTCGATAAACGTGATAGTTTTAATTGAAAAGTCTATTCTCTAGCTAAGTATAAGTGACTATAAGAAGTAGACGCTGCAACATTTATTCATTCATATTTAAATGTTGCAGTATTACGCTGACATAGTGGCCATTTAAGTTGCCCTCTGCATCTCTTCAAAGAAGTAAGTATTCGTCATGTTCTATGTTAGTTCTAAAATAAATATATTCTTTAACTACTCTGTTGTATGTATAAGTATGTTTGTATATATTCTAAACTCGCGGATAACTCAGCGTGACGTGTGAGGTTCGTATGTGTGTTATTTCAAGAAGATGCTTCGTGTCCTCGTGAAGGTCCTGCAGCAGTACTGAATGTCCACACTAGTACGGAGTCCCGGAACGTCACCTGTACATGGGCACCGCGAGATGTTGATGTTATTTGAGCAGCTTCTCCTGCTCGTCCTCGCGCGCGTACACGTCGCCGGCGCGCACGTACACGTCGCCGGCGCGCGCGTACACGTCGCCGTTGCGCGCGTCGCCCGGCGTGCGCGCGAACGTGGCGCGCGTGTGCGGGGACGCCGACACCGGCATGGCGTGCGGGGACACCTACAGGACAGATATTCATCTCCAAAATGTTTGAAGTACTTACAATGGCTTACAGCTAAGGTACAATTACATAATAGTCATTTTATTACGTATTCACTATCTTCCTGCCCTTATCTCATGTTAATTGGGCGTCCTGATGGGAAATCATCAAATGCTCTGGGCGGAGCGGAAGGGATTGTCAGACTTTTACTGACTAAAACCCATCCATGTTCTTCCTTCAATGCCCTTTGTGTTCCGGGGCCACGGTATCTCTTTCGAATAGTCCCGCAGCCCCGGCAGGCTTCGGCCCTCGCGTGGAACCCTCCTGCGCCGTCGACACGGCCTGTCGTCATGAGACGGACGGACGGCGAGCTAGCCCATAGCTCCCCGTCCACAGGCCCGCGCCTACGGTGGCCGGAAGCCACCACGTGGCCCCCGACGCCCGGGGCGTCTCCCGCGGCGGCCGGGACGTGAGGATCTCTCCCTCTCACGTTCGCTTCGCAGAAGGAGGTGGTAGCGCCGACCAGGGCCGGCCGCGAGAGGCCGCCGCCGCCGATGTTACTTGGGGCGCAACACGTTCTCCCCTGTCAACCGTCACGCTATCATTTACTTCTTTTTCCTTCATATCATTCCTCACACAATCCATCCAATTTTTTTTAATGTAATTTGCGTTATGTAAAGTTTCCTGACTGAGAGCAAATTACTAAGTTGAAGACCTATTTCGACTTAGTAATTTGCTCTCAGTCAGGAAACTTTACATAACGCAAATTACATTAAAAAAACATAAGTCCATTTCCTATGATGCTGGCATACTGTCAAAAAGAAGGAAACACATGATATTAAATGTTCCTAGGACAAGGACTTTATTTGACAGTATGCAATTTAGCAAACGATCTGCAGCGCTATATAACAAAATTAATAAATACATCTATATTTATCCCAAAAACTACTATGACAGTAAAAAAATTATAATGGAATGGATACAAACGCTAACCTACAATGATACCGAAACACTTCTGAAACCTTGACACATACACACACTCACACTCTCTCTCCCTCACTCACATATACTCACCCACAAACTTACACCCACTCATACACACATTTTATTTAATGTAAGTTAATCTTAATCTTAATGTAGTTTTAGTATAATAATAATACGCTGTGCTTTTGTATAACACGACTTGATATGGAAGAGCGGACTCTCCTAACACAGGCACTATCTGCCTAAAAGGAGGATCCAATCACAAAATTCTGTCAAAACCTAAACTTGTTCTACCAATAAACTATTTTATTATTATTATTATTATCCATCGTTTCCTTAGTCTTCCTCTTCCTCTCCATCCATCCACATTTATATTCATCACTCTTTTAGTCACATGCGATTCGCCCCCCTCATCACATGCCCATACCACGACAGTCGATTCCCTTTCAACTTTTCTGTAACTGACGCAACTTAAACGCTTGCTCTAATTATACTCGTTCTTTACCTTATCCATTCTTGTCACACCACACACCCACCTCAACATTATTTTTTTATTTAAAATAATAAATATCGCTGGACATACACAGCGCCATCTAGGTGCCACACTAAGCAACGAGCCTTGTGTCGTGGACACCAGATAGTTGATATACTACACAGATACTTTTTGTTTGTAAATACAAATAAACATCCATGACTCTGAAACAAAATGTCCATGCTCATCACACAAACATTTGTTCCTACCGGGATTCGAACCCGGGACCCTAAGAACGTAAGGCTGCCTCACTACCGCTGCGCCATTAACCTCAACATTCTTACAGTGTTATTACGTATTATTTGCTTTAATTCTAAGAGTCGGGTTCAGCAAGCTCCGTTAGTTACTAAATACCGCGTTAAGTGACAATTAATAAGATACAATTCATTTTGACCTACTACTTTAATTAAGGACGGGAGTTACACCGCACTTACATACAGGGAATATGTTAACATTGAAATTTCGTAAAAGGTATTTTCGTAATAATATTGTTATCAATACACTTCCTCGAAAACTGGTTCATATCGCACTACGATTGGGTTCACAATGCAATGTATTTCACACACGTGCGATTTTTCATTTTCCAACACGTGTGCTGAAATGAAAATTGCCACATATAACTTATACCTATACTTAGTCCAAATTGGTTCAATGCCTCGATTCACAACCGCCTCGCGCCAGCTTCATGTGCCAAAATGACACTGGTGCGAGGCGGTCCTCTCTATACAGAGGTGAATGTCTTTTTTTAAACTCGGCAAAGAGATATGCGTCTTCACCGTGTTAATATTGTTTGAATATTTAAATAATGTTTTAAATAGAATATCATCAAAAACCATGATTATTACAATAAACAAAACGTTTATGAACAAATTAACATTAATTTGTGTTCTAAACTCAAAAACGTTTGAATTTTCTATTTTTAATATTAGGCTGTTTAGCGGCTTTATACCTTTGCTTCTCCTTCAACCTGGCGAACGCAAAGAGCGTAAAAAAACATAGTTTCCTTATAATTCATGACAAAAATATTTTTCGTTCTTTTATTTTATTTCTTCAAAAGTGTATTGAAAAACGTCGTTTGATACACGTGGACATTTGTTATTGCAGTTCTCGACTCAAAAACCACCTCGCCTACGGCTCGGGTGTTAATTCCGCCTCGAATGCAATAAGAAACATTCTCCACTTGTATCAAAATGTACTATTTATAACACTGACCTGTCTGGAAGGAGTCTTGTGTTCGCCGCTGATGCTTATATCTTCATCAACCGACTGCAATAACTGTAAAAAAAGAATGCATCATTTTAACTGTAGTCTATTTAAAAATAAATAACTTAAGTTGTCACATACAATACATTTTATATGGTTTTACATGATGATAAATTCAGGATTTATTCATGGTGTTAAAGTAGTCGCGTGCCATAGCTTAGGAGTGAGTTCAGTATCGATAAAGGAACCCGTAAATAAAAAAATAAAAAATTGCAAGATCAACCTAATTTAGTACCTAATAACTTAAAATAGCAATCGTTTAGAATTAAAATTATTTTATATTGCTATTTGAAGTTAGTAGGTACTAAATTAGGTTGATCTTGCAATATCATTTTTGTTTTTATTTAGTTTTTTTTTTTTTACTGGTTCCTTTATCGATACTGAACTCACCCCTAAGCTATGGCACGCGACTACTTTAACACCCTGTATATAGTTTAATAACAATACTTTAAAAAACCTTTTAGATTCGACCACAAAATAAATTTGCTGTAACTAAATACTTTCAAAATCTAGTCGCAATCTCATTTCAACAATAATTTTATCAATATATTTGAACATCATGTAAAAAAGTAGCACATAAGCGGACTTAATGCCACAAGGCATTCTCTACTAGTCAATCAATGTATGCAATGATTACACAGGCCTATTTCTCGTTAAAAAACTTGTTAAAAATACAGTACTTTTTACAGACTGAGAATTTTCTTAAGCCTGCGAACGTTCTTACAAATAAAGGAATTACACCTCTGATACATACTTTTAAAAATCAGTCTCACATCTACTTAATTCCTAACTACTAATACCATTACATAATTTTAACGAAAATAGCCATTAAAAACCTCAATTATTCTGATTCCTCTCCAACATCTTAATAATCCTAGAGAGCTGCACCAACATGAGCTGTTCCGTCTCAACTCTCCTCTTCTCGACCTGAACTCTGTCTTCTCTGCACTCTCTCTCGCGATCTAAGTCTCTCTCATACTCTAGAAACTTCTCTAAATGCCGGTCGTTGTACTCGCTGTCTTGTTGTATCGATTTGTAATCGATTTCGTTGGGCGTGCAATCGATATCTCGGTTGGGGATGTGGATCTCTAAGAGGGACTCCTCAGCTGTGGGAGGGGACAGATCGTGGACCGTGAGGAGGGAGGACGCCGTGTGGAACGTTGTCGTTTTCTTTTTTTTGCAGTTTTCAGATTCTAAAATGGCAAGTTTAGATTGTTGAACTCTTTAGATGAATAGTCTCATTGACGACCTAAATGACGCAGCGGTAGTGAGGTAGGAGCAAATGTTTGTGTGATGGGCATGGACATTTGTATCCGAGTCATAGATGTTTATATGTATAATAAGTATGTATTTACAAACAAAAAGTATCTGTGTAATAAAGGGTGTAAAAATACCTCTTAACAAAGCCGAAAGGCACTTGTTCCCCTCGTCATTGCGATCATTTTTTTGTTTCACACCATACCTGGGAACCTTCTAGTTACGGAGATATTGGGGGTCAAAGTTTCATCTTTTTGACAAGTTTTTTTTTTTAATAAAAGTTTTTAATGTAAGATTTTTATCCATCCTTCCATCAGCACAATGTTTGGAGTGCGTTACATTGAGTTCTACCACAAAACATGATTTTTCATCCCAAAAAAAAAATTCGTTTCCCAGCAATAATTTTTGCGTAAAGTTACTTAGTTTGATGTACAGAATGCTTGGTTGACGGCTTCGTGATGAGGTGGTTTACACCCTGTATATCAACTATCTGGTGTCCACGACACAAGCCTCGTTGCTTAGTGTGGCACTAGATGGCGCTGTGTGTAACAGCGATATTTACATTTATTTACTTTAACTGACATAGATATAACTTTGACATCAACTGTTTCTTATGAACGGACGGTCGGATTGGTCACCGAGGCTCGCATGTTGGTATTAGATATTATTTGCCAAATACCCGTTGTAAGTTTTGTAGTTGTTTTTTTTATTTTTAACTAAGTACCTACCTAAGTGGATCTAATTCTAAATTATGTAGTCGATGATCTTGGTGCACGGTAAAACTCTAATGAGGTTATGTTGGCACCAACTTAAATATTTAAAATGTATGTATTTGTATACTTCTGAATAAATAATTAAATTATTTATTTATTCCTATAAATCCACGCATGAGATCTTATTTGTTGTTACTGACTATTTATTCATATTCATATTCTTTATTGCACACAAAATAAAAAAAATACACACAAAATTCAAATATATAACTTATGTACAACGACGAGCTTAACCCAAAGTTGTTATTTTTTAATTCTTTATTTTATTTTGTTCTGAATGCAGCTAATTAAAACAATAACTTTGTACAAATTAAAATTAAATATTTGCACACCATATGTAATGGTAGAATGTAAAGGGGCCATTATAGTTTTAAGATCATACTTTGTAAACCTACATTATGGCAAATATATAGATTTTGTTTTTTTTTTGGGTTTGTGAAATAAAATTAAAGTAGTATTTTTTTCACAAAAAAAGCAGCACCATTTTACTGTTTTAGGTATAATCAATATCAAAGCATTTACCTATTTCAAGTAGGCCAGCTACAGGCACTTTTGAATTGTCGAAACAAAGATAAAAATTAAATGTAGCTACTGTCCCAGTCACAAGGCATAAAAACTGTGAAAGTACTGTAGTTGCCCATTCCCTAGCGTAGATCTCTATGGAGAAGAACGGGCAAGAAACTCCATGGACACTCTTTTAAATCAGAATATGTTCACAAAACCTTGGTTACAACATTCATGTTAAGATGGTATATTATGTGAGAACAATGTAGCAAGATGTGCACGTTAAAAGTGTCCATAGTAAAAACAAAACATACAGTTCAAAAATAAAAATATTAATTCAAATAAGCCATGGCAACCAAGAGCTGACCAGTCACAACTGACAGCACCCGTTCACGGACATGACGCATGGATCAGCATCATTCAACTCAACCATTTTGAAGGGAACTAAATGATCCGACACATGCGCCACCATCAGCGAGACTTGAGTGAGCATGACATATTCTCAACCGCCAGGGCACATTCAAGTCAAGAAAAGACGTAGGTTTCCAGCGACCCCCCAAAACAGTAAATACCCACGAATATAAACGCATTTTTGGCGTATGATAATCAATCACGACTGTATATTCCACAAGCCCTACTTGAAGGTAATAGTGGCTGATCACCAAACTGTTGATAAGCCGGTGGTGGACAGTGGGAATCATCACTAGAAAGGTGATGAGGTGAAGGTGATGAGTCACCCGACTCATGAGATGACGATGAGATGAGCAATAAAAAAGTATGGAAGATGGAGAGATAATACGCCGACCTCAAATAAATTGCGATAAGGGCAGCAGAATGATAATAATGTATAAATTGTTGTTGTTTGTTGTTGTTGTTGTGGTGTTGTTGTTGTTATTTGTTGTTATTGTAAAATTGAAACACTAACCAGGAACTTGATTATCATTAACATTTTTACTTAAAACATTAGTCTGGAACCAAAAATTATTTTTGACACACTCAGCGCAATCATTGGCGTCCACGTCGTTGGCCAAATGTTTTAGCGAGCTCTCACCGTTCACTTTGCTATACTTCTCGTAGTTGGCCCAACATTTGGCTGAGTCGCAAGCATTGGCGTATGACTTCGAGGGCCCGGTTTTAGTCAACTCGTTGTATGACTTGGTCGTAAATCCAGGATTGGATTTGTTGGTGTCAGAATGTGACCAATATTGGGTGGGTTTGGTCAAATATTTTTCGGAATTGTCGTCCATTCTTTCAGAGGACGGGTAATTTTGGGTTATTTGCATCAATTCTATTAAGTTCACTCTCGGGGGTAGCTGTGAATGTTAAATCATGGTTAGAAAAGAATATTTAATGAGGGTGCAATCAAAAAATTGACCTCGTCTCAAATAGCTGTTAGCTCGTCTCAGATTTTTTGACGTTTTGTCAATAGGGATGATGACTGACTAAAAAAAATATGATTATGTTAAGTCCGTCAGTTAGATTGTCAAAAAATATTGAATACGTGTTTTTTGTTTTAAAAAAAATAATAAAAATTGACGAAGATAAAACGTGTCAAAGATCATGAGTGGGGGCTTGGACGTCACATTTGAGTAAAAATGTACTCAAATGTGACGTCACACGGGTTTTCGACGCACTGCATCGTCTTCATTTTTTGTTTACGTGAAAAAAGAAAAAATATCCAATATTTTTTTGGAAATCTATCTGACGGACTACTTAATTAGATCTTTTTGTCATCTACCCTATTTTATTGTATGAAATAGGAAAGCGTGTGGCTAATATCACATGACATAGCTAGGAATCCATTTTGGTATCATCATCATCCACAGCCCGACTTTACCCACTGCTGGGATAGGCCTCTCTTTATTTGTGCCAAGCTCCACGCTCTTGTGCCAACCTCATCCAGGATATTCCCGCAATGGCAGCAATATCGTCTGCCCATCTCCAACGGACGACCAACGCTTCTCTTTCCATTCCTGGGACGCCACTCGGTCACAGCTTTACGCCACCACTTTGATGTACTTACGACAAAATAAATGTAAGTTTTTAAGCTGACATGGCCATTAACAATCTCATTAACACTTAAAACGGGATAAGTTTATCAAATAGTAAAAGTTTGTCGAATAGTTAATGGAAAAGTTCAACAAATAGTAAAAGATTAACAAATAGTAAAAGTTTAACAAATAGTAAAAGTTTAACAAATAGTAAAAGTTTAACAAATAGTAAAAGTTTATCAAATAGTAAAAGTAAAAGTTTAACAAATAAGTAGTAAAAGTTTAACAAATAGTAAAAGTTTATCAAATGTAAAAGTTTATCAAATGTAAAAGTTTATCAAATAGTAAAAGGAAAAGTTTAACAAATAAGTAGTTAAAGTTTAACAAATAAAAAAGTTTAATCAATAGCAAATATCAAATAATAAAAGTTTAACAAATAGTAAAAGTTTAACCAATAGTAAAAAGAAAGTTTATCAAATAGAAAAAGTTTAACAAATAGTAAAAATTTAACAAATAGTAAAAGTTTAACCAATAGTAAAACGAAAAGTGGATCAAATAGTACAAGTTTAACCAATAGTAAAAAAGAAAGTTTATCAAATAGAAAAAAATTAACAAATAGTCAAAATTAAACAAATAGTAAAAGTTTAACCAATAGTAAAACGAAAAGTTTATCAAATAGTAAACATGGTAAATATCCCGTTTTTAGTGTTTTTTACTAAAATAATGATTATGAATCATAATCAATATTTTAGTTCTCTAGTAAGCTATATTTCTTTTTTAAATTATTAATATTTGACAGCCTGTTGCGTCGTTTGTAACTTCCTAATTGCACCCTCTTAATAAACTGTTAACTACCACGTCTCTGTAAAGAAAATATTGTAAAATTGAACCTTAATGCAAGCCGAGGTAGATCCTAAATCGTCCATGTTCCTAGTGGAGGCGACGCTGGCAGATTTTGCAAGCAGTTTCTTAGATATCAGAGACATTGGGAGGTTACTGCTGGACCGGCTTGAGTTACATAGGTGCTGCAATAGGATAGGTTAGGACAGGAATACAGGAGCCAGTCTGTCAAATTAATTCAGGCAAATCCCGTGCGGGAGACGCCTCGATCGACAAATGATTTCCTAATTGTGGTATTTAATAAATGAGTTATGCGTGCTGTGGTGGGGATGCGCGGTGGAGGGAGTGCGGGGCGATGCGCCGCACTCGCAGTCTAGTCCGGACAGTCGTAACGACAGCACGCCTAACGCAGTAATATTGGGAACAGTGTTTTATTTGTACAACCCTGAACAAAGACGTCACACTGATATATGGTGGTTTTACTCGAAACCCTAACTAGTGTACGAATGAACACCACACTAATCATTAATCGTCAAAAAAGTAACGCTATTATTCGCGCCTGTTTGAACACCTCCTTACAAGTCTGTCGATAGAATTAACGAGAGCAAACAAACGTCATACAACGCGTGGGATTCGTTTCAGTTTAACCAGAGTTGAATGCTCGCGCACCAAAAAAAATCCACATCTGCATGTAATTACAATATTATCCCTTAAAAACGAAAAAGCCGAGTTGATATTGAGCACTACATAGTATAAAACAAAGTCGCTTTCTCTGTCCCTATATCCTTATGTATACTTAAAATCTTTAAAACTCCGCAACGGATTTTGATGCGGGTTTTTTTAATAGATAGAGTGATTCAAGAGGAAGGTTTTAGTATATAATTTGCGGGCGGGCGAAGCCGCGGGCATCAGCTAGTTGAGCATAATTAAGATATTAAATGGTAATGTTACCTTATCGACTTCAGTGTCAAATTGGTCGGTCGTGGCGCCTTTAGATAGAGCGCCCTTCTCCATGAGGGTAGCGCGTTTCGCAGCTAGGTGTAGAGATCTGAAATAGTAACAAAAAAATATGTAGTTGAAATGCGGCGTGTTTCCGGACGATATCAATAAAATTCGACCGGTCATTGTACTCATCATTTATGAACAATTTTTACTATGGAATCAAAACTTTTTTTTTCGGATGGGAAATCATCAAATGACTCCTCCCGCTCTGGGCGGAGCAGGAGGGATCTCGGACTTTTACTGACTAAAACCCATCCATGTTCCTTCATCGCCCTTTGTGTTCCGGGGCCACGGTATCTCTTTCGAACTGTCCCCCGGCAGGCATCGGCCCTCGCGTGGAACACTCCCGCGCCGTCGACACGGCCTGTCGTCATGAGACGGACGGACGGCGAGCTAGCCCATAGCTCCCCGTCCACAGGCCCGCGCCTACGGTGGCCGGAAGCCACCACGTGGCCCCCGACGCCCGGGGCGTCTCCCGCGGCGGCCGGGACGTGAGGATCTCTCCCTGTCCTGTTCCGCCACCTCCTTCGCTAGCATGACTGCTTCGCAGAAGGAGGTGACGGCGTCCCATTCCGTCTCGCTCCGGACCATGGATTGAACCAGGGCCGGGAGCGAGAGGCCGCCGCCGCTGATCGCCGCTTCGAGGAATGGGACCAAACCCTGAATCGCGAAAAATAAATCAGCTGTTCATACATTTTGACAAGTTACGAGTAAAGACCGGTCGAAGTTTATCGATATCGTCCGGAAACACGGTGTATACAGGGTGTTAAAGTAGTCGCGTGCCATAGCTTAGGGGTGAGTTCAGTATCGATAAAGGAACCCGACAAAAATAAAAAAAAAAGATCCAAATAACTTCAAATAGCAATATAAAATAATACGACTACTTTAACACCTTGTATATAGTTATTTCCAAGTGCATGCAGACTGGCGCATTTTTTATGACAAGAGCTTAGTTCTGCTAAAACGAAATAATTTGACATTGGTGTCAATTCTGTTGTGCACAAACTATACTTAATTTAGGCTATTGCTATCTTTTACTCTCTAATAAAACGAGAAAGAGACGGACGTAATTTAGAGCTGTCAAATTTAATTGGAACTAATATTTTCATAGAAATGAAGGGTGCACGTAAAAACATGATCGACTAAAAACACGGTGAAGCGCAAGGCATAAACTAGTTTGACATATCTAACTTAGTTCATAGCTATAGCCGTCCTTTTCTCGCACTGCCTTTTAGTAAAAGATAGCAATAGCCTAAATTAAGTTGAGTTTGTGCACAACAGAATTGACACCAATATTACAGTTTAACGCTGATAAATAGTTTGAAATATACAGTGCCTTTTCTTTATCCGACTGCGGCGAAGCCCGAAAAGAGGGTTATGTTGTAATATGTATATTGGGCTGATAACGCCGGATACTCATCTACAAATACGCAATTTACTGAATTTATGACAGACTAGCGGACGTCACGCGGTTTCACCCGCGTAGTTTCCGTTACCGTGGGAGCACGGGGATAATATCGCTGATAATGTAGCTATCCAATGCTGAAAGAATTTTTTCAATACACTTCCTCGAAAACTGGTTCTTATCGCACTACGATTAGGTTCAACATGCAATGTATTTCACACGCGTTCGATTTTTTCCACTTTCCAACACGTGTGCGGGAATGCAAATTGCCACAGATTAGACTATACCTATACTTAGTCCTAATTGGTTCAATGCCTATAGTCGGAGGTGAATGTTTTTTTTTATTTCGGCAAAGCAATAATGCGTCTTTACGGCATAAATATTTGTTGAATATTCAAATTGTGTTTATAAATAGAATATCATAGATAAACATGATTATTTAAAACTAATATTTAATTTTTAAAAACAAATTAACATTTATTTGTGTTTTATATACAAAAACATATTTAAAAAAATATTTTTTATATTAGGCAGTTTAGCGGCTTCATACTTTTGCTTCTCCTTCAACCTGGCGATAGCAAAGCGCGGAAAAAAAGAAAATTAAAATCATAGTTTCCTAATAATTCATGACAAAAATATTTTTCGTTCTTTTAGTTTATTTCTTCAAAAGTGTATTGAAAAACGTCGTTTGATACACGTGGACATTTGTTATTGCAGTTCTCGGCTCAAAAACACCCTCGCCTACGGCTCGGGAGTTAATTCCGCCTCGAATACAATAACAAACTTTCTCCACTTGTATCAAAATGTACTATTTCAATACACTTCCTCGAAAACGGGTTCTTATCGCACTACGATTAGGTTCGACATGCCATGTACTTCACACACGTGGATCCTTTTCATTTCCCCTCACCTTGCACACACAGCACGCGGGTGTTGGGGAATTGCCTCAGATACAACTATACCTATACTTAGTACTCATTGGTGCAATGCCTATAGTCAGCGGTGATTGTTTTATTTTTCGTTATTTTATTTTATTTCTTCAAAAGTGTATTGAAAAACGTCGTTTGATACACGTGGACATTTGTTATTGCAGTTCACGGCTCAAAAACACCCTCGCCTACGGCTCGGGAGTTAATTCCGCCTCGAATGCAATAACAAACTTTCTCCACTTGTATCAAAATGTACTATTTCAAATCGATCCAGTAGTTTTTAAGTTTATCCGTTACAAACAAAAATACAAATCATTCTTCTTTATAATATTAGTATAGATGAGTAGGGGGTTTGTTTTTGCAGAACATTGTGCTATTATCATACAGCTAGTTCAAGCTGACACGAGATAAAGAATAAAACTTACCGTTTGACAGTTAAGTAGAAGAGCTCCGTGATGGCTCTCACTGAGTAGTCCGGCACGAACGTGTGGCGCAGCATGGAGTCCATGTTGATGTTCTGTAGGGAGCCCATGGCTGATGGGGTTGGGGACTCGGCTGGAACACAACAAAAAAAGACCTTTAACGCAGCCGAAGGCACTTGTTCTCCTAGTCATTGCGATCATTTTTTTTGTTCTACACCATACCTGGGAACCTTTTTTTTTTTTGATAACTTTTTTTTTTTTAATTAAAGTTTTTAATGTAAGATTTTATCCATCCATCCATCAGCACAATGTTTTGAGTGCGTTACATTGAGTTTTACCGTAAACCGTGATTTTACACCCCAAAAAAAAAAAGTAGTTTGTCAGCAATAATTTTTGCGTAGAGTTAGTTTGATGTACAGAATGCTTGGTTCACGGCTTCGTGAAGGGTCCATTTTACAACCTGTATAGGTTAACTTATCTGCCCGGTTTGTCTAACCCTTCAGAGATGACTGGCGTGCTATTATAAAAAAAAATCACTAGACATTACACACAGCGCCATCTAGTGCCACACTAAGCAACGAGGCTTGTGTCGGGGACACCAGATAGTTGATATACTACATAGATACTTTTTGTTTGTAAATACATACTTATTATACATATAAGCGTATGTATGTACGTATGTATATGTATGTATACGTACCGACTCCCACGTTCTGCGTGAGCGCCTGCACGCCGAAGTAAGTGAAGGGCCCGGCCTCGAAAACCAGGTTTTCGCGACCCACCGTCACCTCCACGCGCCCCTCCAGGATCAGCACGAAGTAGTCCACCTGGCGAGAGGAGACAGAACGATGAATAGCCCTGTAGCTGTCACACTGCAGAACAAAAAGGATCGTTGTGCGCCTATCAAAACCCAGGTTGTTATCGCCACTGCTTGTGCGTTTACAAACATTTAAACTCACATACATAAACAAACCCGGAACAACTACCTATAGGCCATACAAATATTTGTTCGGGATCGAACCGGCGACACGCACCGCAGCAGCCAATCGCTCAGCCACTGCGCCAACCGCGCCGGAACATGTAGATCTTTGACAGTCGTTTCGAGTAAACCGAGAGTTTTATAACCAGCGTTACGAAACGTAACCGTTATCCCAGTTTGATTTTGGAGATCAGCTATATCCTATTTATTTATTGTTCTTGACCATACCTGGGAACCTGGGGTTTTGAGTGCGTTACATTGAGTTTTACCGTAAAATGTGATTTTTCACCCCAATTAAAACGTCATTTCATTTCATTTTCCCAGCAATATTTTTTGCGTAGAGTTACTTAGTTTGTACAGAATGCTTGGTTGACAGCTTCGTGAAGGGTCCGTCTACACCTTGTACTTGGGAGAAGACTAAGCTCATGAAGAGAGGACTCACCGGCTTGCCCTGCTGGAACACGTAAGTGCTGATATCCTTCTTGGTCTTGCCTTTGAGTTTGATGTGCTGGATGACGTCCTGCTTGAGCAGGCGCCGGAGAACTGTCTCCGAGACTGTGTCCGGACGGAACGCGTCTACACCTGGAACGGAGGATTTTGAGTTGGGCATTACCTACACTGTATCTGATGCCCTACTCCCTCCAGGGCTGCGGGACTATTCCGGGGCTGCGGGACTATTCGAAAGAGACCGTGGCCCGATGAAGGAACATAGATGGGTTTTAGTCAGTAAAAGTCTGACACTCCCCTGCTCCACCCAGAGCGGGAGGATTCATTTGATGATTTCCCATCCGAAAAAAATAAAAAAAGGCCCTACTCCCTAACGCTTCGTCCTTATATTCGTATCTATCCGTCTCTCTCGCGCACGTCTGCAGATGCGAGTGAGAGATACGAATATACGGACGAAGCGTTAGGGAGTAGGGCCCCTGAATTGATAGCACACACAAGTTTGTTTGGACGTTTTTATCGTTAAGGTAGATGCTCCAAACAGCCCGCGAAATTCAAATTTTCTTACGTTTTTTTGCAATTTGCAGGCCAGTGTTAGGTTGTATGTTGATTAAAATATTCCTCGCGACTGTAAGACGTATGTATTTACAGAATTACAATGGCCTGCTAATTGCAAAAAACGTAATAAAATTTGAATTTCGCGGGTTACTCTGACGCTTTCACCTTAACCTTTAACGGTTGTTTTCTATAACTTACGTATAACTATTAGTTAATATGTATATGTCTCATAGCTATCGGTGTTTCTATAACAAAGTTAGCTTGAAATATCCTATCCGCGTCACCTACCTGTCACTTGATTCATAGAAACATCAAAAAAAGCTTTTCTGTGATGTTTTGTTTCTAACGGTCCGTAAGCTAAATGTCAAACAGACAGAGATAGCAACCTTCCGTTACCTGTTAGTAAGTTATTGAAAATGGTCGTAAATCGGTCTTACTTATGTAAGTGCTGAAATAAAAGGAGTATGATTTTTGAAGTAAGTCTAACTTATCTACCTTCTCTTGGGTCTGTTTCGTTAGCCACACATCAAGAATAATACGGAAAAGTGACGTCACTTTACCTCATTGCAAGCACAACTTACAACTTTTTCATTTCTAGAGAGAAAAGAGAAAAAAAAGTCATTACAGTATTGTAATGATTTTTTTTTCTTTAATTTTCAACTTAATCAAAAAAATAAATGGAAACTCCTCCATTATCATATGTTTTTTGTGATCCCGAGCCGAACTGTTCCGTCCCCGGGTATGGTTACTTGGTTGTGAGGCAATACTCACTGGTACTCAGGAACTGGAAGGTAGCCAACGTCAACTGTGGTGATATATGTATGCGCTGGTTCTCATGTCGCTCGGCGAACGCGGCGAAATCTTGTAGCTTGTTCGTGGGACGGTTGCGGCGCCGCTTCGAGCGGTTGTCCACTGTTGGGAAAGGAAACAGTTATAAATGAGCAGCTATGGCTGTGTAGCAGCTCATACTTACGTATCTAAGCATACATATTAGAGGAGCGCACACGGCCGTCTGCCACCGTGCGCCCGCGCGTACTAAACTGGCCGAAAACATGAGAAAGGAATTTGGACTCGCTCGGCCACTGTATCATTGCGCTAGCACCTCGACGGGAGCGCGGCAAATACTACCTCCATTACCCATTTGTGTTAGTAATTAAGTTTGTCTATGTACCCTGATTATTATTATTTTTGTATTTAGAAATGGTATATAAGCCGCGCCTTAGAATAAATCATACTGATCGTCATTCGCGTTTTTATTTACTACAGCTACCATACTAAATTACTAAAGCATCGATTCCCTGAATTAGTGTCCACTAATCACTAAAGCTGACTAGCTACAGTGCTACATGGAACTTTTCATGTCACCCATACAAGGACCAACCTTGGCAAGCGTGACTTAACCTTGAAGATTGACCGGAGCGGTTTTTTTTTGGTCTCTTAGAACTAAAAGACGGTCTACTAGGTCTTCTTACAGAAGACGTCGGTCTCATCCACGATCTCCGCCTGTATCTCCTCGATGACGTCTTCTAGTGTGACTAGCCCCATGGTCTCGTAGAACTAACTAACAGATGGTCTACTAAAGTCTACTCGCAGAAGACGTCGGTCTCATCCACGATCTCCACCTGTTTCATTTCCTCGATACCGTCCTCTAGTGTGACTAGCCCCATGGTCTCGTAGAACTAACTAACAGACGGTCTACTCAAGTCTACTCATAGAAGACGTCGATCTCATCCACGATCTCCGTCTGTATCATCTCCTCGATAACGTCTTCTAGTGTGACTAGCCCCATGGTCTAGTAGAACTAACTAACAGACGGTCTACTCAAGTCTACTCCCAGAAGACGTCGGTCTCATCCACGATATCTGCCTGTATCATCTCCTCGATAACGTCCTCTAGTGTGACTAGCCCCATACTCTCGTAGAACTAACTAACAGATGGTCTACTAAAGTCTACTCACAGAAAACGTCGGTCTCATCCAAGATCTCCGTCTGTATCATCTCCTCGATAACGTTCTCTAGTGTGACCAACCCCATAGTCTCGTAGAACTAACTAACAGACGGTCTACTAGGTCTACTCACAGAAGACGTCGGTCTCATCCACGATCTTCGCCTGTATCATCTCCTCGATGACATCCTCTAGTGTGACTAGCCCCATGGTCTCGTAGAACTAACTAACAGACGGTCTACTCAAGTCTACTCACAGAAGATGTCGGTCTCATCCACGATATCCACCTGTTTCATTTCCTCGATACCGTCCTCTAGTGTGACTAGCCCCATGGTCTAGTAGAACTAACTAACAGACGGTCTGCTAGGTCTACTTACAGAAGACGTCGGTCTCATCCACGATCTCCGCCTGTATCATCTCCTCGATGACGTCCTCTAGTGTGACCAGCCCCATGGTCTCGTAGAACGGGTCCCCTTCTCCCTCGTTGTTGATGCGGTGGACGAAGGCCATGTGGCCTTTGTGTCCTGGGGAAAAGAAGATTTAAAAATGAAGTTTTAAAGAATTAGGTACTTAAGTGAGAGTGGTGTGTAATTCATGAAACCAAAAAATCTTAAGCGCGTAAGAATTCATTAAATTACACCAGTGACAGGCTATATATTGGACAAAATATGATTTTCGGGCGTAATACGTGTGTATTTACATAATAATAATATCATTAAAATGAACTTTACTGAGTTAAAATTACCAATACACCCCTATTGGTAATTTTAACTCAGTAAAGCGATATTTGTTGCGGTCGCGAATTATATTTTTCACTTTTCATGCTCTGAAAGTACTTATTTGTGCAGGATATAGGCTGCACAAAATCGAATCTTGTGCATTAACGTATCTCCTCATAAATGTATCTATATTAAGGCAAAGAAAATGAGCCATACAGCAAACACAAGAAGAAGTTCATAGATAGAATTTGTTATTTTATAATATTTTATTTAATTTATTTGCCTATGTTTTTTAAGACATAAAAGATATTAAAATTTAAATTCAAGTACGGTAGGTTATTTAATTAATTTAAGAAAATTATTATTACAAAAAGAAATTTAATAGTAGGCTGTAAAGGTCTGCAGACCAAGCCTAATATCAATATAGATTTTAAAAAAATAAAGCGGCGATATGAAAAACAATTTCCTTCAGTATTCAAAACTATACTTATTTTACTTTGAATTTTAATTAAAGAAATGTAATGTTATACTACTGTTTAATTTCCTCGAAATCGAAGTGAAAAGCAGAGTTTATAACTCGACCACAAAACCATTTTATCCTCGACATTACGATCAGCCTTCGGCTCGGGTTGCTAAAAGTCTTGGATTTCACTTGTTGTGTAAAATCTACTATTAATCAACATAAAACCTGACACAAAAAAAAATTGCAAAAAAACCCAAGATAATTTGAATTTCGCGGGCTACCCTGGGCCCTGTCGCTTCCCCCTTAAATAGGTGCTTTATAGCAAAATGTTGTGTATAGGATACCTATAATAGTAGCGGAAGACCATGGATTGGCTGTGATAGAGACTATATGGCTAGTAAGGGGGTGACTACAGAGATGACCACTAATAAAGATGTATGGACGAAGAAGACATGATCCGCCGACCGAAATAAATTGGAATAAGCGCAGCTGATAAATGAGGTCTTATACGAAGCCTTTCAGATAAGTCATGGCTCCTGGCTCTTCAGTAAATGTTTATAAAAGAGACGACCACGTACAGTCGTGGTCTTTTCCGCCTGATGAGTTAAATTATTTTTCGCTTAAATCATGCGGAGGCGCCGCGCCACGGGCCCTTAAAGTTTAGGCCTATTAAGAAAGCGTCAACTTTGGCGCGCAAAATAACAATAACTCTCGTTTGGCGTGCGTCGTCAGTGCGCTCGGCCGATTGGTAACTTTTCATTCGTTATTTCTATACAAAGTCAACGGGGCGGGGCTAAAGAGCGTTTCTATGTTGTAAGTGCAAGCAAAAATAAGCTTAGTGGTGATCAGGCGGGAGTGTCCTCGATAGTACCTACCCGAAACATGGCATAATGTAAATGGTCGGATGACATGTATGTTTAGGCCATATCATTAATTTTAAATGCGAAAGTAAGTTTATTTGTTAACTTTTCACGCCTAATAAACCACTAAACCGATCATCCTGAAATGACGCATATACGTTATCAGGTGTACAGAAACAGACAAATGGTAACCTTATAACCCGACAAAAATTTACTGTTCTCAAGGAAAATGACAATAACGTTCTTAAGATAAACGTCATGGGGCATCATGCTTGAATTGGGATGATGACTGACTAAAAAAACTATGATTATGTTTAGTCCGTCAGTTAGATTATCGAAACATATTGGATACGTGTTTTTTGTTTTATTAAATAAATAAAAATTGACGAAGATAAAACGCGTCAAAGATCGAGAGGGGCAGCTTTTGTGACGTCACATTCCGGTAAAAAAATGTAGTCAAATGTGACGTCACACGAGTTTTCGACGCACTGTATCGTCTTCATTTTTTGTTTACTTGAAAAAATATGCGTCCAATATTTTTTGGAAATCTATCGGACGGACCAATTCGATTCTTTTTGTCACCCTACAACCCGATTTGATCGTCAAATTCTAAAATAAACGCTAGCGAATCCACGGACAAAGACATAGTTCAAGTATATCTCACCCTCCTTGAACTGCTTAAACATGACATCGAGTGTGACATCCTCGAACACGAAGTTGCAGGGGTTCTGGTAGTACTGGCAGAGCGTGCGCAGCGGTGTGTTGTCGTCGGGGTCCACGAACGCCAGGTCTTTGATGAACAGCACCGTCACTATGTTGCCGCGACCGCCTTCGTAGACCGGGATGCGGGAGTAGCCTGGTGAAGGGGACAGACTTAATGAGCTAGTTGCCAGTTAGAAAATAACGTCATGGAATTTTTATACTGGGTGATTTGTCAAATGATGGCCAGTTTGAAAGATAGGATAGTTTTGGACCTGCAGGGCGACTCGCTAGTCTTTACATAGTATAAAACAAGATCGCTACCGCTGTCTGTACGCTTAGATCTTTTAAACTATGCAAAGGATTTTAATGCAGTTTTCGCCATATTCAAGAGGAAGGTTTATAAAGGGTGTAAAAAACTTCTTAACAAAGCCGAAAGGCAGTTGTTCTCCCCGTCATTGCGATAATTTTTTTGTTCTACACCATACCTGGGAATCTTCTAGTTACGGAGATATTGGGGGTCAAAGTACCAACTTTTTGACAAGTTGTTTTTTTAAATACAAATTTTTAAAGTAAGATTTTAGTTTAAATACCTCCACGACCCCCGTACTATTCAATCCACCCATCAGCACAATGTTTTGAGTGCGTTGCATTAAGTTCTACCACAAAACATGATTTTTCACCCCAAAAAAAAAAAAGTTGTTTCCCAGCAATATTTTTTGCGTTATGTTACTTAGTTTGATGTACATAATGCTTGGTTGACGGCTTCGTTATGAGGTTGTTTACACTCCGTATGTATATATTGCACCCGTACGAAGCCGGGGTGGGTCGCTAGAATAAAAATAATACTTCTTAATAAAAAGAACTTATGTGACAGCCTAAATCTTCGAACTATAAAATTCTGTACAGTTGTTCCTTAATTAACGAGCGATATGAGCTTTTGAAATAGGCATGACGACAGTACCAAAAAATTGCAAAATTATTTAGCCCGTCAGTTAGAGTATTGGAAATTAATGGACACGTGTTTTTTGTTTTTGTAAATCAATGAATATTGACAAAGATAAAACGCATCAAAACTCGGGAGTGGGGGCTCGTGACGTCAGCTAGCTAAAAATTATACCATGGCGTGACGTATTGAGAATTTTAAAAGCATCGTATCTTCGTCAGTTTGGTTTACGTAACAAAAGAAAAAACACGGGTCTAATAGTTTTTGATAATCTAAGTGACGGACTAATTAGATTTTTTTTGTCGTCGCCCCTATTTTACCCCTAAGGGTATGGGGTTGCATCAGGGGTGAAAATATGTACGGAATTATGAAAAGTCATTTTGCTCATGGACAATCTCAACGGGTAAACCTACATAATTAAGGCTTTTTGAGTACAAATCATGAAAAATGTTAGAAGAACAAATGCGAATCTCCTCCAACTACACCTGTAGATTCATTAAGATACACGTGAAGAAGATATAAAACCAGCTAGGTGATTAGCTACTAATGACCGATTGTCCACCTCTCATCAATTATCACTCGACAGTTGACATAGTAACTACTTGTGTCATTCATTATGTTACTATATTGCGATACACGATTTAACATGTTAAAGTGGATGCTCCAACCAGCCCGCGAAATTCAAATTTTCTGCAATTTGTAGTTCAGTTACGTTTTTTTGCAATTTGCAGGCCAGTGCTAGGTTGTATGTTGGTTAAAATATTCCTCGCGACTGTAAGACGTATGTAGTTACAGAATTATAATCATCAAAATTATCTATACAACCCTCCAAGCGCATAAAGGTGCAGGAATGACTTTGACCTTGAAAAAGTCATTCTTGAACCTGTATGAACTTGGAGCGTACTTCTACGTCATACATCTTACAGTCGCGAGTAATATTTTAATCAACATACAACCTAGCACTGGCCTGCAAATTGCAAAAAACGTAAGAAAATTTGAATTTCGCGGGCTACCCTGACGTTTTCACCTTAAGACCAGCGCAGACCGGAAGTTCAGAGCCTTTTATCTTTACCAAACATAAATTCATACGTAGCTCGTGATAACAAGACACAGATTCCAATGTATACAGATCGACCACAAGGCATCAAAGGGGAATTTCCCTTCGCAGCATTGTACATTGGAATATGTATCTTGTTACGACTAGTTACGTATGAATTTACGTTGAGTATAGATAAAATGCTCTACGCTGCCGTCCGTGGTCTGCGCTGGCCTTTACTGTAGTTAGTTTGTGTAAAGTGTTTTGCAATTATTAACGCTTGGTAAGTGTAGATTGACTTTTTAAATTATAATCATCTCATCTTGTTTATACATAAAACACCTTCCATGACAGACAAATAGATGACGTACCGAATCAACTGCTGAAGGCAGAAAGAAATATGACATTTTAAATAGAGGTTGGAAAGGACATCAACGCACAGACTAAAACCACGTAAGCAGTACTTAATTTCGAACTAAAGAAAATTTTAATGTGGGGAGCAGATAGAATGCTTTTTTATTATTAAAAAAAATGCCCATGAAAATTCTAGAGCCATCGTGGTGATCAATGCTCGTGACTTCTCTGTTGAGAAGAAGCCTTTGCCCAGCAGTGGGACAGTAATAGGCTGGTATATTTTATATATATTTTAAATCATCTCTTCCATACAATTTCAATGTGTAGCTATAGCACTTTTGTAAGAAACAACTGTTTTTTTCTGATTTATTATGCGTTGCTGTTGTCACAAGTAATCCGTAAATATCGCAGACATAGCAAACTGCGCAGTACTTACTCAAGCTGCAATATTTCATAACGGACTAGTTCTAAATATGGCAAGTTTATATTTACCATAACAGCCGTCCCCTTGGATATCGTCCAGAAAACTACAAGCACTATTTCATGTTATAAACTGTGTGGCCAATGAGATTTCCCAACGGCAAAAAATCACTTCCAAACATATTTGTTTCAAACCTTTAAGGCGACTACAGGAGCTAAATTAGCAACTCTAATTGTGGTGGTTCAAACTTCGTTTGAAATACTGTTAGAATAAAGTTCTAATCAGCTTGCACTACAAAGTGGTTGTTACGTCAGTCACTGCGGGCCGAATAGTGCGAAATGAGTTTTTCAGCGATTTATAAAAAATCTATTGATTGGACTAAAAAAATAAAACACTATCATGCGTTGCTTGTAGAATTATTTGCCAAAAAATCAGAATGATCGCATGTATTTGAGTATGGTTTTTACTCATTAAAAGAAATTCTTAGAGATCAGTTCGTGTTTTTTTTATCGAGTAAAATTAGTTGTATTATGTTTTCAAAACACTATAATACTAGCATATATCCTGAAGAATATCATATATTTTTCTGGTTTTGATTATTGCAGTGAATCATAAGCTTTTTTGCATTATAAAACTCGCGTTTAGCTCCTGTAATCCCCTTATAGAATCATTTCATTCTCTAGCGCGCAATATTATGTTTTATGCATGTGGTTGACCCAGCAATTAGGAAGGTGTCGCAATGATGGTGAGAACAAGTGCCTTTCGGCGTCGTTAAGGGTCTTTTTACACCCATAAGAACCAAACCTTGAAGAAAGAAAACAAACAGAATGATGAGGTTTTTAACAGTTTCGCTGGCAAACCTCAGGCACATACACTCTCACACGCAGTATTCTTAGCTAAATATGTAAAGATGTTAAATTGGAAATCCTTAATTGGCTGTAGGTTTAGTTAAAATAGTTAAGATTAAGATTGTAAAGAGCTGTGGATTTTGTAATAAATAATAAATAAATAAATAAACTTACCAAAGGTACAGTCGAACAAACTATTTGGTTTACATTTTACAATGTAATTTGTGGGTTGTACTGTAAACTAGATAGATTGTTCGACCGTACATTGATTGACCCCAGATGGCACAGCGTGACCCATAATGGCCCACGTGGCCCATGATGGCCCACGTGGCCCATGATGGCCCACGTGGCCCACGATGGCCCCTAAAAGCTCTGCAACACTCACCAGACTTGATGATCTCGGACATGGTCTCGAAATCCAATATAGAACTGATGGGTAGCATGAACACGTCCTCCAGCTTGGTCATTACATCGGAGACGGTCTTCTTGCGGAGCTCTAGGGCTCCGCTGATGATGTTCACTTCGTCTCTATCCAGGTCGTTGACGTCTGTGGTTAGCTGAGGGGCAGGAGGGGGGATTAGAAATTAGTCAGTTTTTTTTTTTAATACATTTGTCATACACACAAGATCTACAGTCTTTTCAGTTATATTTAAACCTCTACTTTGCATCACTGACCAATCAAGTTGATCATTTTTCACGTTGCAATAAGGTAGCTATTGAGTTGCAGCTGTCAAAGGCTACCTGTGAAAAGACTGTAAATGCAATAACTTTAAGGCTTTTTTACACACTCAGGCTGCCAGTATCGTTTGTGCACATTAGCAAAATTAAACTTAATTTTTTTACTGGTATTTAAATGCTATGCTGGAAAATTTGCAGCGTGGTCGCGTTGTGTTTTGTCTTGACGCAGAGTGGTTGTTTCTCATTCAAAATTTGATTTTTGACAGGTGTCAAACACTCAACTGTCACTCGCGGCGACGTTTTTGCAATAACTTTTGAATGTGACATACCAACAATATTCTCTATGTTGATGAAGAATTAAGTGAAACGTCATAAAAAGACAAATATTGTTTGAGTGCCATAACAAAATCTATGTAATTCGTGAGTGTGTTATGCAATAAGGCAGTTAAAGGTACAATTCCGAAGTCGAGCGCAACCGCAAAGACACTGCAGTTCGCGACTGCAGTGTCCAACCGCAGCGACACGATTGTTTTCTATGTAAAGTAACTCCATGAACAACAACAAGGCGGAAATGACATTATCTTATTAAGGCGACTACAGGAGCTAAATTAGCAACTCTATTTGAGGTGGTTCAAACTTCGTTTGAAATACTGTTAGAATAAAGTTCTAATCAGCTTGCAATACAAAGTGGTTGTTACGTCGGTCACTGCGGGCCGAATAGTGCGAAATGAGTGGTTTTTTGCGATTTACAAAAAATCTATTGATTGAACTAAACAAATAAAACACTATCATGCTAATATGTTGCTTATAGAATTATTTACCAATTTTCCAAAAAATCAGAATGATCGCGTGTATTTTAGTATGGTTTTTACTCGTTATAAGAATTTTTTAGAGATAAGTTCGTGATTTTTTTTTTTATCGAGTAAAATATGTTTTCAAAACACTATCATACTAGCATATATCTTGAAGAATATCTTATATTTTTCTGGTTTTGTTTATTGCAGTGAATCATATTCTTTTTGCATTATAAAACTCGCGTTTAGCTCCTGTAGTCCCCTTAAGTGATTGAGCGGTTTTGCCGCCACGGGTTGCTTTCGCCGTCGAAATAGTACCTTACAGCCTATTTCAGAGTGAGACCGGCGCCGGTCGGGCGTTTCTTTACGTGCGATTTAACTACCGGCGCACGTTGAACAGTCAACGCTACCATACAAGTCTATGGATATCAAAACGCTCGACCGGCGAACGCGACCGGCGCCGGTCGGCAATTAGAGGTCTACTCATAGTATAACATGCACAGTTGGCATCTTTAACAAATAGAACCTGCAAAGAAAAATCTACGGCATACTTACAGGTGGAAACCAAACATGTGTGTATACTTTTTTTGTATATGTTTGAATTATCGTAGATTCAAGCTTATATAGCAGTCGCTCTCCCCAAAATCTCTTACTAATAGGGTGTAACAAGACCCTTAACTAAGCCGAGCACTTGTTGTCCACGTCATTGCGATTTTTTTTTATCTAGCTAGACCATACCAGCATTCTCGACAGAGATAACGACAAAATCGCATATATTCGGATCTCACCGTCTCTCTCGCGCACGTCTGCAGATGAGTGCGAGTGAGAGAGACGGATAGATTTGAATATACGGACGAAACGTTAGGGAGTAGGGCCTGAGGTACGTCTACGGAGTAATGAGGTCTCGGTACGATTCCCAGGTTGAGCAAAGCGCTAAAGTTGCAGATAGCAAAAGATTTGCTAATAGGAAGGTTGGACCACAGGGCCGCTAGCTTCTACGATAACTGTGGATATGCAAGAAATTATAAATATTAACAAATAGCTGACTAAATACATCGTGAAAATTTGGCCAATGGGGGAGACCGTTACAAGCTAATTGTAGATGGCGCCACCATAGCTAGGTCCCAATCTGACCAAAGACGTCAAGCTGTTTTAAATGAGGTTCGATATTTTGGGGCTTTTGTTCGTAGATGCATTTCGCACAACAAGCTTGTGTGATTGTGTCTAAATAAATAATAAGTTTATAAGTTTTTTATTTTACTAACCTTCTATGGATGTTGCTTGTCCGAAATATATATATATATAATATAATAATATATATATATTACATTATTTATCTACACTAATATTGTATTTTTGTGTGTGTTTGAAACTCAAAAACGACTGCGCCGATTTCAAAAATTCTTTCTCCATTAGAAAGCCACGTTTTTACTGAGTAACATAGGCTATATTTTATCCCCGTACTCCCACGGGAACGGGAACTACGCGGGTGAAACCGCGTGACGTTCGCTAGTTGTATATATTTTTTGAAATATAAAATGACATTACCAGATTCTCGACCAATGACGATGCTTGGAATCATCTATGCTAGCGCCATTAGTTTCACAGTTGACATCCCCGTTACAAAAGTAATCCTTGCTGGAAACTGGCACGAGATGGCGCTAAATGTTTTTTGTCTTAGTGCCGATTGGTCGCTTTTCATTAAATATAATTTTGAGAAGTGACTTATACTTAATGCCATGTTGCGGCGAAGCATCCAGTCATCAACTTCGTTCGTATCGAGTCTAGATTTTAGACTAAAATTTAAAACATTCGATAAAGTTTTTTTTTTGGAATTGTATTGTTGACTAGAATCGCAGATTTGCCTTGAACAAGCGTGATGATCAATCCTCGTGACTTCTGTGCATAGAGGCATTAGCCCAGCATTGGGACAGTAAAAAACTGTTATTAATACAAAACTACGAAATATTCGTTATATAGGTCGTTTTTTCTTTCGTAGATACAATTTTCAGTAACACCACACTTTATAGTGGATTCGATTTGGTTTAGAACATTTTTGAACGCTGTTTATTTTTTCTTTCGTATACAATTTTCAGTTAAGTACACTATACTTTACCTATAGTGGATTCGATTTGTTTTAGAACATTTTGGAACCTTTCACGATGCAAATATAAAAAAATAAACTGAACAATAATAGTAAACACGACGACACATCAATCTATACGCTTCAGTATAACATGGCCTCGCTTTGTATATATGTCACCGTAAAATTGTAAATACCGTTAGATTAACATCTATCTCGCGAGATATTTATCTAAAACATTTTTAGATATTTACCTAAAACTGTAATGTCATGTTTACCTAACCGACATAATTATGTATTTTAAATTGAATTATTGTTTTTCTTTAATGTAATAATATTGACATGCCACCTTAATTGTAATTGCTTGTCTATGCTTGTTTTATGTTAGTTTTGTCCGCCATTTTGTACGCCAAATATTGGCAAAACATAGTGCACACATTTAAGACGATATACTATCTGTAACCATACCTATGTTTCACAAAATAAATGATTGATTGATTGATTGATTGAGATTGTAAACTCTCGAACGATTGTGAACCTGTCCCTGATTGGTCGGTCTTACAGTAGGCCGTTCTGTTTGTTTCTTTGGTTAATCACAAATTCATTTTACTTCCACCTCAAAAACATATAACTAATTCTAAAGCTGTGAATTATTTTCAACACCAAATTCATTTACAATCACCAAAACACTGTTTGTTTACATTCGACAGTAAACGAATTAACAAACAAATATGGCGGCGCGGGGCACATGACGTTCAGCCAATCAGCGCGCGAGGTGCGTTCCGTGTTTACAATTGATTTAGTGATGATATATTTTTTCTATTTATTAGTAGTTGAGTGGTGTTTTTTTATTCTGTGTATTTAATTAATTTTATTTAACTTTTTTTTTATGTAAGTAACGCATTCAGACACAATTGTTATTGAATAAATGAAATCTCGCGAGATAGATTATAATGTAACGGTATTTACAATTTTACGGTGACATATAGAATCCCCGTACAATAAGAGATCCGCATAAACTGGTTTTGTATAGCTGGATTGGTCGTATTGCGTACTACACCGTACTATGAACAGAACCGAAAAAAAAATGTCACACCATACCAACGTTAACTACTTAAATCATGGGGCTACCATTCACTAAATTTGCTTAGTTTTGATTGCCGATGTTGTCGTCTCGGTACATACCTGTTTTCTTCTCACGTTTTTTGTACGGAACGCAAAAAGAGACAGAGTCTCCCTCACCTTCACTAGCTCCTTCAACCTCTCGCGGTTGTACACGCTGCCTATCTCCTCGCCTAGGAAGTAGTCCAGGAGCTTGCTTACTGGGAACGCTAGGGGCGCTGTGAGGGCCATTACTGCCTGTGGAGGGAGGTAGGGGATTAGTTTGACGGTATCGTATGTCCTTAAAATAACAAATTGTCTGTAAGCTCGATCGAAATATGGCGACCTGAAAAACATGAATGAAACTTGCAACATACGGTATTACGGTTCGAAACTCGCTTTACATCAAGCGAATTGCGGCCAAACGCAAGCCTATTAGGTATTAAAAAAAACACACACACAAAAATTAAAAAACCCGACTGCTTAAAAAATAACTAATAACTTTAAATAAAAACTGAAAAGAAAAAAACAAGTTCAGGAAACAGGACATATTGACTGCAACAGTCGGGACCCATATTGGATGTAATGATTTTAGTCTAGATTATTAATGGGTTAAAGTTATTAGTTATTTTTTAAGCAGTCGGGTTTTTTAATTTTTTTTTTTTTTTACAGTTTTTTGTTACTTAGATATACCATTTTAAAATCCTCATGATGAGCTCTTTATCGAGCCGTTAAGGCTGCAGAGCGTGCCAAACATTTGAATTTGGCGCCAAAAATCTGCCATTTGGTTTTTTTATTTTGATATACCAAGTGTCACTCTCAGTAAATAAATACGAATCTAACGACACCTCTCAAGCTAAAATCCATCGAGCCTCAGGCCACAGAGCGTGCCAAACAATTATACATACATATACATACATACATACTCTTGAAAAACGTAACCCTCCTTCTGGCGCAGTCGGGTAAAAAAAAACTCAATAGTAAATTGTTTCTTTAGAATGAAAATATCAGTAAATAATGTACCGCCATAACTATTTGTTTTATGTTACATATTACGGCATGCCGCCACAGGAGTAGGTGATATGCGTCCAGAATTCCAGATACACACACTATTTCTGGAATTACATAACCGAATGGTTTTATTTTTATGTCCATTTTATTTTATGTTTGTTTTGCTTTAAAGATCAGTATATACGTGGCGTCGCTGTACGCAGTATAGTTTTTACTGCCAAGAAAATACAAAGTCTTTAACAGTAAAAAAAAAAAACAAAGTACAGTCAAACCAGAAAAAGTATGCGCATAATTTATCTTGTCTAGAAACTCAGTGACTCAGTGGACCCACTGAGTTATCCAACCATTATTATTTAAAATAGCAAATTAGTAGCAAAATGGGGGAGGCCTTTGCCCAGCAGTGGGACAGAACAGGCTAACTAAAAAAAAAAAAGTAGCAACCATCCAAAAACTCGCGCATAGTTTGTCTCAGAGATTTGTATATCTGTATTCATCGATCCTTAGTACTTCTTACAAACATACTCATGTGTTTTATTATAATAGCTAGCCTGTATTGTCCCACTGCTGGGCAAAAGCCTCCCAACATTCCTTCGAACGGTCACGATTCTGTGTTATTTCTTTCCAATTCTCAAGGAAGACATCCAGTTCGTCCCGCCATCTTCTTCGTGGTCTGCCGCGACCCCGTGTCACTGTTTCCAGGGCCCACAGTTCGTTCGGCATGCGACAGACATGTCCAGCCCAGTCCCATTTAAGTTTGGCAGCCTTTTGAGCCACGTCAACGATTTGCGTTTTGCAGCGCATTTTCTAATTAGTCAATTTAATGTTACGTGCCAACACAGACACAGCTTCCTATAATACAAACATTATCTCAGTTATACGGCGGCCATGGGCATTAGTCCCCGCAGGAATTGAACCTGCTACTATACCTTTTTCTTTTTCGGATGGGAAATCATCAAATGACTCCTCCCGCTCTGGGCGGAGCAGGAGGGAGTGTCAGACTTTTACTGACTAAAACCCATCCATGTTCCTTCATTGCCCTTTGTGTTCCGGGGCCACGGTATCTCTTGCAAACAGTCCCGCAGCCCCGGCAGGCATCGGCCCTAGCGGACCCCTTCCCTTTTGCTGACTCTCTTTGAGGCGCGCGTGGAACACTCCTGCGCCGTCGACACGGCCTGTCGTCATGAGACGGACGGACGGCGAGCTAGCCCATAGCTCACCGTCGACAGGCCCGTGCCTACGGTGGCCGCGCCCGGGGCGTCTCCCGCGGCGGCCGCGTAAGGTTCTCTCCCTCTCACATTCCGCCACCTCCTTCGCTAGCATGACTGCTTCGCAGAAGGAGGTGACGGCGTCCCACCTACTACTATACCTCACACAAGAAAAACGACCCTGAAGGTATGTGGGTAGTTTTGGTTATCAATCAACTCAGCTTACCGTAGTCCAATTCTGGACATACGCCTCTCGGCAGCTCCCCCACGAAACCCTGTTCTCTGCCGGTCAGACTGGATAAGGATATCCAGTCTGACCCAGCCACCTTACTCTAGTCGTGCTCCAGGGGCCTCCGTTTCTTCAACAGACATGGCCAGCCTACTCAAGACTTAGTGGCGGTACTTTCATCCAAGCACAGAAGCTTAGCTTGCTCCTATAATCACTATTACTCTTAATTATGTTAGGATTTCTGAACAATCTTCTAGCCTTACTGGCTTGCCAAATAGAGTAGATGACACAAAAAACATTAGTCCGTCAGACACATTTTTTTCTTTTTTCACGTAAACAAAAAATTAAGACGATGAAGTGCGTCAAAAACTCGTGTGACGTTACATTTGAGTACATTTTTATACCGGAAAGTGACGTCCCAAGCTTTTTTCTTTTTTTTTTCTTTTTTATCATCGTCAATTTTATTAATTTAATAAAACAAAAAACACGTATCTAATATATTATTTCGATAATCCAATTGACTGACTAAACAGAACCATATCTTTTTTTTAGTCAGGAATCATCCCTATTTCAAACTCAAACTGCGTCAGCTTGCTTACTCCACAAGCTATGTATCAACGTACCTTTTTTTTTCGGATGGGAAATCATCAAATGACTCCTCCCGCTCTGGGCGGAGCAGGAGGGAGTGTCAGACTTTTACTGACTAAAACCCATCCATGTTCCTTCATCGCCCTTTGTGTTCCGGGGCCACGGGATCTCTTTCGAATAGTCCCGCAGCCCCGGATGTTTCAACTTACCTTAGTTATCATAATGCTCTTCGCACCAATCATCAGGCCATGTCTGGAGCAGATGGCTTGAGGAGTGATCTCGCCCAGCAGCACAATAGCCAGAGTGGAGAATATGACAGCATAGAGGCCGGAGGTTAGCTCATCAAGGAGGATGGTGAAGGTGGAGTTCACAGCCACGTTGCCCAGGAGAATGCTGCAGAGGAGGTAGTTTCCGTGGTCTCGGACCGGCATTATAGCGCGCGCGTAGTCGCGCTCTTGTTCCGTGCCTGATAGGGAGTTTTTTTTTGGTAGCAAAAATTGTACAGTATAGTCACAGTATAAAAAAGGGGCACTAGGCTATCTCCGGCCCAATCCGCGATATAATAGGCATGACGACAGTATCAACAAATTGCAAAACTATTTAGTCCGTCAGTTAGAGTATTGGAAATTAATGGACACGTATTTTTCGTTTTTGTAAATCAATGAATGTTGACAAAAGATAAAACGCATCAAAACTCGGAAGTGGGGGCTCGTGTCGTCAGAACTAGCTAAAAATTATACCACGACGAGACGTATTGAGAATTTTAAAAGCGTCATATCTTCGTCAATTTTGGTTTACGTAACAAAAGAAAAAACACGGGTCAAATATTTTTTGATAATCTAAGTGACGGACTAATTCGTTTTTTTTTGTCGTCTCGCCTATAGCCTACCGTACTTGCCTGTCTCAGGGTTGTCACTTTTAGCTAAATTTTAATTCAGTGCCTAGAAATTGGCAAGGGCCGGGAAGTTGTATTTTTTACTTGTGTTGTCTGGGTTCCGTCAATTATTTTAAATTACGATTTTACAACTGTATGTGGGTACTTAGTTACTATACCTTCCTACAATATTGAGAAATCGGCATGACTAAACGTAAACAAAGCAATAACAGCATATCAATGGGGGCTACCGCGCATGAATTCGCCGCTAGAGGCTTTCGTGTAGAGTAGGGTCTTCCGAAATGTCAGATGTCATACAGTGTTCGCGCGTTGCGTGATTTTTTATCAGGTATTTTTAATAATACTCACGATTGTGGTCTAGATTGAGCCATTTCTGATTTATTATGACTTGAAGATTTTAAGTAGCAACTTAAGGTGGATGCTCCAGGGTAGCCCGCGAAATTCACATTTTCTTACGTTTTTTTCAATTTGCAGACCAATGCTAGGTTGTATGTTGATTAAAATATTGTTCGCGACTGTAAGACGTATGTAGTTACAGAATTATAATCATCAAAATCATCAATACAACCCTCCGAGTTCATAAAGGTCGAGGAATGATTTTGACCTTTAAAAAGGTCGTTCCTCGAATGAACTGTGTCCGATGAATTGTCAAAACAAAAGTTTTGACAATTCATCGGACACACAGTTCATTTAGCCATCAATTACCTGTATTCGATATAATCTTCAGCTCAGTCCTATCCAGCGACATGAGCCCCAGATTCAGCCCGGAGAACAGCGCGGAGAAGGTCAGACAAGTAGTGATGAGCATCATGGTCACCCACAAGGGGAGCAGCTTGTTATGTGACGCAAACATCTTGTATTCGTCTGTACCTAAAATGTTAAAACGTACATTAACTTAAACACGTGACACTGGCTGTAAGAGTAGTGGTAGATGAAGACGTAAGAGGTGATGAACTGTGTGCAATGTGACATGGCTCTACGAAGATGGTGATTACTGAGATGACCCAAGTACAGGGATTGAAAACCGGTACCAATTTCGGTTCTGGTTATTATAAAGGTTCCTCTTTTCGGTACGGTTCCGGTTTGGGTTAAGATGTACCGGTTCTAAATACCGGTTCCTAGATACTTTAAATCGGATGATATTATACCGGTTCCTTGTCAATCGATTTAAAGGTTCCTTACGGAAGAGGGGATGTGTGTTCGGAGCAGGGATTGAATAACCGAAATTTACTTAAATTCGGCAATCGGCAGCCAGACAAAGCAGGTTGTTTTGCTATTTTGCCGCCAATCATGTTTCCGCGTCTATTTTGTTTGTCAAAATAAAGGTTCTGGTATTGGTACCGGAACCCCTAAATACCGGTATTAGATAGATAGATTCATTTATTTGCCTGAAATATGGTATTTTACAGACTTCTTCTTTAGTTCTTCATATTCCGCCAACTATGTAAATTCGGCATGCAAATTTTGTGACAATAACAATGACTCTAATTTAGCAAAATAATATATTATGGAAGAACATATTTTGTTATATTTTGGAAGAACCGGTAAAGTAAAGGTTCTTAAAGGTTCCAATTTAGGTTCTGGTTCCTGTTCCGGTATAGGAACCGGTACCCCCAAAATACCGGTTATATACCGTTATTTTCGAACCGTTTTCAATCCCTGCCCAAGTATGCCGCTGTTAACATAATCTGACAAAATAGTGTATTATTGGTTCCAACAACGAGTGCGAGTGCGGCGCTCCCGACCAAACTATGCCACATGTGCTGGAGTTGTCCCAAGTGTGCGTCTACCTGCTCTCTTGACGATCTGAATAGCGCCTCTGCCGCTGCAATAGACGTGGCCATCACACTTTAGAAGTACTATCGAGGACACTCCCGCCTGATCACCACTAAGCTAATTTTTGTTTGCACTTACAACATAGAAACGCTCTCTAGCCCCGCCCCGTTGACTTTGTATAGAAATAATGAATGAAAAGATACCGATCGGCCGAGCGCACTGACGACGCAAGCCAAACGAGAGTTATTGTTAATTTGCGCGCCAAAGTTGACGCTTTCCTAATAGGCTTAAACTTTAAGGGGCCGTGGCTCGGCGCCTCCGCATGATTTAAGCGAAAACAAAATTTAACTGATCAGGCGGAAAAGACCACGACTGTACTTACATCGATACGACAAAAAGATGATTAACTGAGATGACAGTGATAGAGAAGTATAGTAGTGACAAAAGGAGAAATGCTGCACCGAACACAAAGTAATACACACACGCAAAAATCAATATAAGAAGTGACTAAAGCTTAAGAGGGCTATTACCGTTTTTCTTGTTTTTGAGTGTTGTAAGAGTCTAGCACTCAAATACATGAAAAATGTTGATTTTTATTTAAAGCGCTCCCTAGAGAAATAATCAAACTTTCTCGGGCATATTTTTTTTTTATTTTTGTGGCCATTTCTAAACCATAATCACACGTCAAAAATCTCAGTTTAGATATGTGATTGTGGTTTAGATATGGCCACAAAATTACATCATACGCGCGACCGACGTCAGCGCGACAGGAATTTAGGCCTTAAACATAACTGGCGAAATGTCGGTGAACAATCAGGTACACCTCCTATCCCTTCCGAGGATTACAGGAGTGATGTTATCAACCTGAGATACATACCTTTTTTTTTTTTTTTTAGGATGGGAAATCATCAAATGACTTCTCCCGCTTTGGGCGGAGCAGGAGGGAGTGTCAGACTTTTACTGACTAAAACCCATCCATGTTCCTTCCTCGCCCTTTGTGTTCCGGGGCCACGGTATCTCTTTCGAATAGTCCCGCAGCCCCGGCAGGCTTCGGCCCTTGCGGGCCCCTTCCCTATTGCTGACTCTCTTTGAGGCGCGCGTGGAACACGAACGCGCCGTCGACACGGCCTGTCGTCATGAGACGGGCGGACGGCGAGCTAGCTCATAGCTCCCCGTCCACAAGCCCGCGAGAGATACATACCTTGATGTAGATATTTCTCTTCGTCTTTAAAAGGATCGTTGACGCCCAACTTGAGGTTCTTAGCGCATATGTAGAGCTTGGAGTCGGTGATCGGCGCCGGGGCTACTATGTCGAAAAGCGCCGTTCGAGGTCGTAGGGAGCCTTCTCTAGCCTGTAGACAATTAATGACATTATATAGGAGCATGAAGAACAGGGTGTAATGCTCTTCACCCGCCGTAGAAAAGGGAGGATCCTCCGACCAGACGGGTGCTATTCTGGTGGGCCACTGCCCGACAGTTGTTGACGGGTTTTTCTATATGGTCTTATGTCGCGGATAATTTTTAAAACAATTGCACAATTATTGACCTTGCACAATTATTGACCTTGCACAATTATTAACCTTGCACAATTATTGACCTTGCACAATTATTGACCTTGCACAATTATTGACCTTGCACAATTATTGACCTTGCACAATTATTGATGTATACTCATGTTTTTACAATAAATATACATTTTTTCCTTTTGCACAATCAAAAATCCGGAATTTTCTCCGGAAAAAAAATCATAGATGAACGGTATGTGTGGTTCTTATTGCACTGCGTTTATATTCACAATACAGGGTATTTATTGAACACCCGTGTTTTTTACTTCGCATTCCTACCATCGTATGTATATGTATGTTCTATCGTCGCTGTTTTATAGAGCATTTTTATTTTTAGGGTTCCGTACCTAAAAAGGAAAAAAGGGAACCCTTATAAGATCACTTTCTTGTCCGTCTGTCAGTATGTCACCACCGATTTTCTCAGGATCGGGTGGATCTAGCAAGTTGAAATTTATACCATATACTGTGGTCTATAGTCCTTAGTAGGTGTATATAAAATCAAGGTCCTGAGTCAACACGATAAAAAGATATGGGCAAATATTCAACTTTTCTTCAACAATATTCAACTTTTTTTATTTTTCGGACTTTTCCCTTTGCTTGTGGTGTAAGAACTTGCTTTTAACCAAAATTGACAATTCTAGGTCAACCGGAGGTACCCTATAGGTTTCCTCGAAAACCTATATGGTAGTTCCCGTTGACCTAGAATCACGAAATTTGGCAAAAAGCAAGGTCTTACAGCACATGTAAAGGGAAACGTCTGAAAACCGTAAATATGTAGTTTAATAACGAAAATAAAGCGATTTTACTATTACAAACTTATTATTTGCGGTTGGAGCAATAGCCGTTTATAGGGATCGAACAGCAAAGTTAAGTTTGTCCTTTAAAAAGTTTGTACGGAACCCTCGGTGCGCGAGTCCGACTCGCTCTTGGCCGTTTTTTTTCCTTTTCGAGAGAGTTAAAAATCAGCGTTCGGTACGCGTGTTTGCCAAAACACTCTACTCCGCTCCATTTGGTAACCGCCGTCGACACAAGCTACAATCCTGCCTCGAGTGCAATAACAAACTTTGCACAGAATCAGAATGCTTTATTTGTAAACACAGGTCAAATTACAATGGCGGTGTTACAGATAGGTAGATCCTCTATGTTTTGCCCAGAAGCGTACAAATATATTGAATTAACATTGGTAATTGGTAACAAAGTGGTAGAATTATATCAAATTATGTAGACTTTCTCATCGGTAATAAAATTAATTAATAGATAGGTACATGTATATCAATATAAATAGAGAATATAATCAATTTCAATAAAAATGTCAAATAGATTAGGTAGTCAGTATAAACATAGAATTTCGATTTCAATAAAAATGTCTAATAGATTAGGTAGTCAGTATAAATATAGAATTTCGATTTCAATAAAAATGTCTAATAGATTAGGCAGTCAATATAAATATAGAATTTCGATTTCAATAAAAAATGTCAAATAGATTAGGTTACATGTATTAATATTGATGCTAATGTCAAATAAGATTCTAAATCGTCAAAATAGGTGAGGTGATGTACAATTTTCTGAAGCAGAAATTATAGACACTTGCATCATAATGTACCTACTATCAATAGAATACTATGTTGGACACAAGTTTTCTCTATTTCGTTCAGTCTTTATATTTACTTAACGTGACTTTTAAAACGGGCAGTAGGAATCATTTTGGGTGTGCCCCTACGTTCGTTGAGGGACGTAATCATCAAATGGACGTACCTAGTCTGGCTAATAATAATCGTCGTAATTTTGCAAAGTGAAGCGTTCCCCAGGTGAGCGGATGACAAATACGACATTAATTGATTGAACAAATGACTGTTCAATAGAACTCGCTTTGAGTTCGTTCCAGTCTCTAACTATTGTATGACTGAAATAGTCATTGCGATGATTAAAGAGATTTGGAATGCAAACCTTATTTCTTATGAGGCACGTTTCTGAAGGGTGTAAATAGTCTTAACGAAGCCGAAAGATACCATGGGCTTGAACGAAATCTGCTCATATTTAAAATAAAATCCCGTGCACACGATGTCCACAACTGTTGACCACCCTCAACGAATCATCGACACGAAGAAGAAGAACTTCTATTGGTCCGCACACGGAGTGTGCGGACCAATTGTAGTAAAACGAAAAAAAGCGACCCTTTTTTACGTTATCCTTTGTTTTACAAAAGTTCTATTCTATTGTTTGACCACTTTTTTTGACTAATAGGAATAAAACAAAAACAAAGGACCAAGGAAGAGAAAGTTTAGCGCTTCAATAGGGGCCGGAAGCTGCAAACAAAAAGAGCCGTATTGGTGGTGAGATTTTGTCCGTTGAGACTTGTTCTCCACTCCACTCTCACTTGTTCTCCCCGTCATTGCGATCTTTTTGTTCTGGATCAAACCTGGGAACCTACTACATAGTTCCGGAGATATTGGAGGTCAAAGTTCCAAACTTTTCACAAGTTTTTTTTTCAAATAAGTACTACTCTACTCCATACTCTACTCCATAACCCGTTTACTATTGCGTATGCGTCCATCAGCACAATGTATTTAGTGCGTTACATTGCGTTTTACCGTAAAACGAGATTTTTCACCCCAAAAAAAAAATGTCGTTCATTTTTGCGTAGGTAGAGTTACTTAGTTTGATGTACAGAAATAACAGAATGCTTGGTTGACGGATTCGTGAAGGGTCCGTTTACACTCTGTATGTTACAAAGTTCATCATCATTTAAGTAGATAAACGTCTACTGTTGGACAAAGAGCTCCCTAACACAGTGTTCGGTAATGTGAGCTGCTGTAAGTTCCCACGACTTGAGGGCCTAAAGCGGCCATCTCAGGCCCCCTGACTAGACGTCAGTTTACCTTATGCGGGGTCAAACCACGTTGTGTTATCTGGTGCAGTTCATCATTTCAGCCGAAAGTCCACTGCTGGACATAGCCCCCCCCCAAGTGTCGCCACAATGACCGGTCCCGTGCGACTTGCATCCAGCGGATTCCCGCAACCTTCATTAGGTCATCGGTCCACCTAGTGGGAGGTCTTCCAAAGCAACGTCTTCCGGTTCGCGGAACTTTTCGGCCCCATCGGCCATCCGTTCTGCGAGCAATGTGCCCTGCCCACCGCCACTTAGTTTGGCAATTTCTAAAAATCTGGTGCGGTTATGGGACTTATTATTTTATCCCTCTGTTGCATGAAATGTATGTAATTGTAAAAGGCCACCCCTAATACTTTTTTCTCAAAATTTCACTACAATCTTTGTTTAGTGTATCATAAAATACACATTTTTACCAATTTTTATGGATATAGTGCCTTCCTGCATAAGTCTTCAAGTAATAACGGTTTAGTAACATACGGAACGAAGGAGAGCATGAAATGATAAGTTTTCCTTTTTGCCATTTGAATACGGAACCCAAAAAATATTTAGCCTTTCCGAATGGGGTCAGCTCCCAGTTAATCAAGACTACCAGTACTTTTTGTTGTATTCAGAAATGTCAACGTGACCTTTGGAAACTACGCATAACGTCGCCGGGGAAGTAGCTTACTATGTTGACCTCAATGATGTTATATATAATGCTGAGGTAGATACGTTTTACCGACGTCAGCGTGGCAATGCAAACAAGCTGATCAGCTTGTGTGACCTCAGACCGTCCTGTGCGATGCGAACTGACGTTTAAGCGGGAGTTGGTGTTTGAAAATAAACAAATAAGGCAAATTGTGTGTTCAGAAAGTGCAATACTTATACTGGGCCGGCTGTAAAAATCAAGAAGGACGTATCTTTTCATTTGTTAGTACTGTTTAGTCTATTTAAAATGCAAAATCATAAATTTTATTTTACTGAAAAATCACTGCCGCGCTCTTGCCGCTTTGACACCTACACGAACGAGACAAGTAGTGTGTTGCTTATGAGTGACAGAGAGCACCAGATAATGGCGTGCGGTGTTGTCAGTTCGAACGACGCGTTCGAATATCGCCATGTTTTTATTTCTTTTTAATGAGTATGACGTCTCTATTGGTAAAATCTCATTGGTGCGACGTGCGCGAAGGTGGCTTTGGAAATAGATCGGGCCTTTTGGAGGACTGTACATGAAAACTGACCAATTCCGGTGCTAAAATGATTTAGGCCTTTCCACAAAATTTTGGAGTTATTGTAAACATTTAAACATTGAAATACCTAGGTATGTGAAGTTTGATAATCTTAGTTGCGTCATATATTAATCAATTATCAACAAGATCAACTACAAGTTCAACAGCAGGCCAGTAAAAACGTTTAACATAGACACAGTTTCGCTGCAATGACTTAGGACCTAAATGCTATACGACAGATACATTTTTCGATAACGTCTCCTAGGTTTCAAAGAAAACTTTGTTGAATGTGTACTTGATAAGAAAAGTTCAAAATAATCATCTTGTTAGAGAGTAACCATGGAGTTTCTTGCCGGTTCTTCTCCATGGAAACGACCAACGCGAACAGTGCACCTTATTCGACGTTTTATAAGTGCCCATCTAGGCCTATGTGAAATAAGATATTTTAATTTTGACTTACCATGTATTCTCCTTTGAGAAGAAACTTACAAGGCTGCCCATACTGCTGAATTTCATGCGTGAAGGCTATCACGGTCCTTGAGGTTATGCCTTCACCGAATAATCTAGAACATCAAACACAAATTACAATCATCAATGTTTTAAGCATTTGCTCAGCTTTTAACAAATAATGGTGACGCTTCGCCGTATCCCTGCTCGTTCGATGATAGAATGACAATGAGGGAATAAGATAGTGTAATTCCAGAGCACGTTCTCCGAAATGTAAACGATAAAAAACTGATAGGCTGGCAACTTTGTGGCGATGATAAGAATTTCCTCTCTGTCATAGGAAGTGGATCATTCACTACGCAGGCTTAATATCGGTTGAAGATGTGGTCCTTAGTTCGATTCCAAGATCAGGCGTGTTTTATGGTAATGTTAGTGGTAAAGCTATCAGGAAGTTCGCAGCAGCAGCCCAGATATTGACTAAATAGGCTCTCCCTCATTTGCTATGTGGGAGTTAAATAAGTATGTCTAAATTTTTGATGGATGGATTGTGTGAGATATGACGGTTGACAGGGGACAATGGAAAAACGTGCTGCGTTGACACCAAGTAACATGATGAGAGTAAGAACAATTCCGAGACGATTGTATTGTACAATCGTCGTTCTTTTGTTTGAACAATCGATCCAAATAAAATATCTTAATTTTAGGGGTATGTGAGTAGTGCCGTATCTTATTGCCTCATTCTCATTCTATCATCGGACGAGCAGGGATACCGCGAAGCGTCGCCATTATTTGATTGAAGTTCCGCGAACTCGAACAAAGTCCGATGCTTCCATTATTTTCCGAACCGCCAGTCTGTGGAATTCACAGCCGGCTTCTCTGTTTTCCGAACATGATAATCTAGACCAAGAGAACCAAGGTTACCGACGTAGCCCGAAGAATTGCCAAACTTAAGTGGCAGTGGGCAGGGCACATTGCTCGCAGAACGGATGGCCGATGGGGCCGAAAAGTTCTGGAGTGGCGACCGCGAACCGGAAGACGTTGCATTGGAAGGCCTTCCACTAGGTGGACCGATGACCTGGTGAAGGTTGCGGGAATACGCTGAATGCGAGTCGCCGGGACCGGTTAAAGTAGCGACACTTGGGGAGGCCTATGTCCAGCAGTGGACTTCTTGCGACTGAAATAATGATGATGATGAATCTAGACCTCTTCAAAGTTCGAGTGATTTCAGTTTCTTTCTTCTAGACAAGCATGCTCCACCTTGGACCGCGTCATCACTTCTCATCAGACGAGTTGCGGCCAAACGAAAGCCTATTTAGCATAAAAAGGGGGCGTTCCAGCATTGGTAATATTATAGACTGATTAGCCTAAAAAACTTACCTCAAAGTAACCCTAGAATCAGCCAACACGCTCGGAATACTCTCTTCTATAATTTTCGGGTCTTTATCCGAGTTCTCTATCCTTAATCCGTCAATATTAACCACAAATGTAGCAGCTCTGACACTAAAGAACTCTTGCTCAGGTATAGTCACATCTCTTGGCTTCCTCCCCGTGCCAAAATCTTCAGAAATACCATCGTGAACTGTTCTGGAATATTCTGTAGAAGTTTCTTTTGAAATATCTCTCTTGAATCTTTCAATAGAATTCCCATTTATGGAATCCTCAGTGTGTCTTCGGTCATGGATCGTTTTCGCGTTCTCCATATCTTCTTGTCTGTCAATTCCTTTCACATGTTGTATCTCAGTTAAAGGCACGTATTTGTCGTTGATTAGTACTTCTATATCTTCCTTTTCTTCTCTGTTTAGTGAGGGGGTCTTGTCGAGGTGGTTTACGTCTGTGTCGTGGGATAAGTCTGCCCATTCTGAGTGTCTTTGTTGATCTTCTGTTTGGAGGTGTGTATAGTCTTGGTGTCTGGGAACAAAAGAGAAGTTGGTATTAGTACTTGGAATTATCATCATCATCATAATCTGCCTAGCCTTTTACCAACTATGTTGGGGTCGGCTTCCAGTCTAACCGGATGCAGCTGAATACCAGTATTTTACATGAAGCGACTGCTCTTCTTTAAGTAATGGACTGATGGGGCACTTAAGACTTCAGTTTGAAATGTTTTCCTGTATTATGTAATAGTAACTCATTGTTGAAGAGCCAAATAAAATAAATTAATTATTATTTGGAATATAAGGAAGATAATTATGTTCAGGTTACAGTTTGGTTTATTTCTAAGCGGCATGCGTCATTATATTCACTGACGTCAGTGGCATTGACGTAATCCTAACCCTAGCAGTGCCTCCGTTAGGGTTTGGGATCATATTTAAACAGTTCAGAAGGATTAAGAGACCAGGCATGTTAGTAAATCTGTGTCTATAAGTGAGCTGTGATAGGATGATCAGGTTGGCTTTTTGCGCCTATTGGCTTTGTTTTGTTCTGTTGTCTCCTACTGATATGGAGGGAAGTGGAAATTATGTTTTTCCTACTCCACCGTTATTCTTTTCTGAACAATTTCATTGCGGGATCCAAGACAGTTAAATTGTTTTTTGGGACTTCGTTGCGCATCGTCTCGGCGCTTTTCTGGTGGATCTATACTACATTAAGGTGGAAGCTTAGACGCGCTTTCCCATACATTATTTTTGATATACATTCTCGATACTTATATGCTTTTTGTAGAAGTAATGAAACAACTTGATGTTATTATGAATTAGTGTTGTCGCAAAACCCTTCAAACATAAAGAAATAACAAGGATTGTAGGATTTCCAGGGCCGAAAAAAAACGAAAAATCTTTGCAAGTGTGCGTGCTTGGAGTCACGCCATCTATCGGATTTTCAAAGAACAATCGAACCTCTTGCTTAACAAAACTCGAAATAATTATCTGCTGATTACTAGATGGCGTGGCGTTGTCATTGTAAGGTCAAGGTAGTGGTCAAGTATGTGCGTGCGGGGAGTTTTGACTCGCGAATAATTCACATTTCGTTCGTCTAACAAGTAGGTAGGTAGGTACCGAACCGAACCAAAACCGCTGCAGCAGGCAGCGGTTTTGTTTGGGTGAATCAGATTTATCATTTTATTATGAATGATTTGAAGTTAGAAAAATTCTTATTATGTCATGTTGTTTACCCAAACCAAAGTTGAAAGTACATTAGGGATGAAATGTGTAGGTAATTCGGAGTTGGTTCTAATTTTATTGTGTGATAGCTAAAACTTATTAGTTATTAACAAGTAGGTATTCAGACATACCTGTATACTTCAGTTTTGTACGTGGACTTTTCGCGGTTTATGTAATAAACTAATAATGTACTTACATTATATAGGTAACATTACATTCATTCATCACACTATTTATATTCATGAAGGTAGGTACCTACTACCTGCTTACTTACTAAAACTTACGCGACGCAGTCAAGGGGGTCTAAAATGGCCGCTTTAGCAGAATCGTTTCGTGAATCACGTTAAAAATTTAAAATTCTTAAAATGGACTTTATGACTATAGACATAAAGTCCATTTTAAGAATTTAAATTTTTTAACGTGATTCGTGCTAAGATTCTGCTTAGATTCTGCTATAGCGGCCATTTTAGACCCGAAGGTCATGATGGCAGAAAAATAAGTGCCCTAACTATACCTACATAGTAATGAATAAAACCCCAATGAAAAACACAAACCTTACAGCCTGTTCAATCGATTTTGACTTCTATTGCGTTACCTTACAAATAGGTAGCTGCTGCAGTAAACAGTTGGTATTGTAACCACGTTTTTGCTTTTAATGCCATTCTTATGCCTACGGAATAGAAGTCAAAATCGGTTGACCGGACTGTAAACCGACCTGTTTGCGAAACCTGTTTGCAGAAAACCTGCAAAAAAAAAAGAAATGTGTGCTGGGCCACATACTAGAACTGAAACTTCAACGGACAAGTGGAAAAACGAATCGAGTTCATTTGTTTTTTTTTTTTTCAATAAACCGCTTTCTATTTGCAAGCCAATTCGAAATTTAAAAAATACCTTTGATATGTTACCTCCTTGGTTGCCCTTGCCATGTTTCAGAGTAAAAGATCATTCCATTTTTAAATAACACGACAGATATGAGTTTACTGTGTAATTTATTTGGCCGCTAAACATGACAGATATGTATTTTCAACCGACTTCCAAAAAGAGGAGGTTCTCAATTCGACTATATTTTTTTTTTGTGTTTGTTCGTTTGTGTTTCGACTGGGTGAACCGATTTTGATAACTCTTTTTTTATTTGAAAGCTGGTGGTTCCCATGTGGTCCTAATTTAATTTGGTGAACATCTGACGCTGTTCTTTGGAGATATACAATAGAACTGTTCAAAAATAGACGGCAAATCTGCCGTGATTGTTGGAATCACTTGGATGTTTATTGTTTATACAACATCATGACGTAACATCACGCCTGTATGCTCTGAGGGGGTATGCAGATGTGTACAATACATCCAGATTTCGACAGTTAGGTATGTAAAGTTGGAGCGTTCGTGTTCCACGCGCGCCTCAAAGAGATGGCAAATATTTGTTTGGGAACAACTAAAAATTAAAAATTAAAAACTATACATGCGTGACCTTTGTTTGATTGATTTAGTTTTTTTTTGTCACCGACTTCTGAAGCTAAAGTTATTTTTCACTTTTTTGTATTTTTTTAAGTCGGTTTTATTTTTTCATATAACTTTTGCCGGCCGCTGGTCGCATGTATCGGGCCAGTACAGCAATTTCGAATCTCGAAGAAGGTTGTCAAAATAATGCTCAAATTTCCAAGCATGTTTGAGGAAAAATCTTATTATCTAGTCATGTTGTTCACCCAAACCAATGTTTGAAAGTAGGTATCTATAAAATAAACGCCCTAGCTATACCTAATAATAATGAACACAATGAAAAACACAAACCATACAGTCCGTTCAATTGATTTTGACTTCTATTGCGTTGCTCTACAAGTAGGTAGCTGCTGCAGTAAACAGTTGGTATTGTCAAGGGCGTTGCCAAGGGGGGGCAGGGAGGGGCAGCTGCCCCCCCCTAGAGATTCTAAAAAAGTTGCCAAATATAATGCAACCAAAGTCTTTGAGTTAATTTGCTTGAAGTTCAAGCCTTGAACAATTATTCCCGTACGTCGAAACTCGAATGAATTCACCAATTCCACTCCTAATATTCCGTACCCTCAACTACCCTCTGCTCTACTCTATCGTTGAAGCGGGAGAGGGGGAGTGGGGAAGCAACATGTAACCGCGCGGCGCTGCGCCCTCCGCACAGCCGCCTTTGTTACAAGAAACTTACAAGATTTTAATAATAAAGTGGTCGAGAAGTTTACAATGAATCCCCGAAAATTATGTTTTAATTAACCTAATATAAACAAACAACGACCGCTATAATATTAAAATCTGGTAATTTAAAAAAAAATACGCTGTACGCTGTACACTTATTCAAATTCAAACTCCTTTTTATTATATTTTTCTAATAAATGTTATTATAACTTATTTACAAGTTTTTTATTGCATAGTCAAGAGCTCGTGCTCGTGTAGCTTCACACATTGGACTCTGTACTGTCACAGAATATATATGTATATAGTACTAAAATACTGTTGTTATTACAATCGCTGTAGATGTAAGGCTCGTAGTACAAGTGAAAAGCTTCATGTGCTGTCGACTTTACCTACAATTCATACCTACTTTTCTCATTCATAGAGAATGAGAAAAGTATGAATTGTAGTAGGTAAAGTCAACTTGCCCCCCCTGCGCCATCGACTGGCGACGCTCTTGGGTATTGTAACCACGTTTTTGCTTTTAATGCCATTCTTATGCCTACGGAATAGAAGTCAAAATCGGTTGACCGGACTGTAACAAAGGCGAAGTGGCGAAGTTACGCGAACTAGAGCTGTCTATTTGTGTTCCCACGTTAGGGTATTTTCCCTAAATTTAGGGATTTTTTGAAAGAATTGTAGATTTTGGCAGAATCTTAGAAAACCTATGCCAAAAATTAGCAGAATTAGATATTGACAAATTACCTGTGCTTCACTTGGGTATAATTAGACTAAAATATCTATGGACCTCGATGCGCGCATCGAGGTCCTCCTCCTCCGAGGAGCCTCCTCCACATCCTAACAGAATCAAAATCACAAAATCAATGGGCGCTATTGTACAGTGCTTCCTGAAATTAGTTTTATTTCGGACCGCACTGGTGAGCGGATAAGATTGTAATGTTATGGTACCTAGTACAATCAGTGAACCCCTCAGCTGACCAGGTCATGACCTCTGACCCATATACCTATCAGCTGACCTAGATCGTTGACCCCCTGACCCTAGTACTCATCAGCTGACCAGGTCATGACCCCTGATCTTAGTACGAACCAGCTGGTCCATGGTCACCAACCTCTGAACCTCCACCCATGTACCCATGTGTAACCAGGTCATCGACCCCTACCTTATGTACCTGTCAGCTGGGCCGGGTCAACTATGTACTAATAAGTGTTCCAAGGCTTTGTATATGTATAAAGTGAAGATAAGAACTAAATAAGCTTTCAAACCAGTAGGAGTTTTTATTTGAAATCCCCAACAGTTTGTAAATATGTGAGCACCATGTACCTATCTATCACAGTCATAATTAATTTATGTCATTGCTTTATTTTTTTTTCTTTTTACCTATTGTGGTACACTAATTTCATTATAAATGTGAGCACCATGTGGCCATTTAGTATATTTTATGTACTTTTGTGACATGAACGAGCATGGCAGTTGAGAATTTGACATGCTGTTTCGCTGATGTTGGATCATAGTTTCATTCAAAATGTTTGAGCAGAGTGGTGCTGATCCACGTGTCATGCTCGTGAATGGCCGCCGTTATTCGAGACTGCTGTTGTTGAACTTGTTTTTAAAAAGAGTGTCCATGTGTAACTAGAGACTGAGTCCTTGACAATTCAATAGTGCCTGTAAATGGTATTTAAATAAATGCTTTGAGTTTGTATCAATTGTATTTTTTTGCCTTCAATAATTTATTGTATAATGTAGTTGAAGGGTGGGCAGTGATGTTTAGGTTGTATGTTCAAACCCTGACAGGCTCTTTATTTTGGGTAAATGAATACTAATACTACTTGAATAAAAAGCATTACTTACAATAGTTAATTATATAATTAGTGTAAAACAACAAAACCACATTCATATTTTGATAAAACAGAACTTCATTGCGGCATTGAAAACAGATGCAGTACTTTTATCAAATGGCACATACTACACAACACATAAAACACAAATAATTTAGAAGTTAGATCACAATTAATTTCGAATTTGTTATGTACAGAATGAGGAATCACTTTGACGTTTGGTGGTGGAACAAAATTAAATCATGCTATAGTCATCAGACATAAACAGTTCTATAGGTAAACTTTATGCTCCAGAGTAACTCAACTTTTGGACATAGCCGATTGCGTTGTCACCGTAAGATTCCCTTGTTGAAAGAACTGCTAGGCTAACCTAGGTACGGTATGAAAACTTTGATGTTTACTTCTAGAAGTTTAGTCCGTACAACCATGTCAACACTAACTTTCGGTAGATTCGAGTACAGAAAATACAATAGATTTTCGCTCTATATTCAGAATGTTTATCTTCACAACAGCTATAACCTCAAATAAACGAGAGTGATCGATGTCAGATGTCACTAGCTAGATGCTGATTGGTTTATTAAAACACGTTCCGTTTCAAGTTTGGTACTTTTGATTGGTAATTATTGTTAAAAATTCACATTAACTAAAATAAAAACGTTGCAGTGGCCCTTCTTGTATGTTTTTTTTTTACATTTTAGTCACAAAATATTGTTAAATATGTTATCTGCATCTTTCCTAATTAAACGTTTTTGATGAGAACGCCATCAAGCGGTTCAGAAAGTAAACTATTTACGTGTGCTTGTGTGTGTGCATGGTGTGTACAGATTTAAAGTGGAGACGGCTGGTGGATTTGTCACCAAATCTCCGTTTGAGAAGAGATAACAAGGAAACTGTTTATGTGGAAAAATCAAGACAAAAGGCTAGTTAGGCGCAATTAGAATATTGTCTATCTTAGTTATTTAGGTTAGGCGTAAACATAAATAATACCCAAATGCGAGACTACAACGCCATCTATTGAAAAAACGGCGGCGGGATGAGCAAAGGGATCCCCTTAAACAAAAAAATCAACAAACAATAAGCTTGCTACTTCACTGTTTAGAGAAGCTTTTGCGTCGCAAAAGCATTCACCGACGGCCATATACTCAAGCATACCCTATTCACGAGAATTGTCAAAAGTGTCGTTCACTTATAGACTTTCGAAGCCATTAGCTTAATGAAAAACTCCCACGTAATACCGCTACAAATGTAGAATACACGAATTTCTGTGGCATATAGATTATATACCACAGAAATTCGTGTTTTAGTACATTTCGCCAATTTAAAAGAGCACATTGTTGTGTATTTCGTAAGTGGTATAGTTGTTCTGACAGTAAATTATAGGTGTTATGTTGCCTATAATGGGGATCGTTGCGTGGTTTCTTATAATTTTACTTATATGTCTACTAGTTGATACGATGAGTAGTATAATCAGGGGTAACAGGACTTTGACGTAATAAGGAGTTTAAATAGAATAGGAGGTTACTTTTTAGAGGTTTTGTTAAAACCGAATGTGCGTTCAACTATACCTTTAAGACTCCCCCCACACAGCTGCATTTCCGCGTTTCTGCGTCCCAATACAAAATGCGATATTGCGATATGAACTCAAACTCAAATCATTTATTTCAATTAGACCATTACGGCACTTTTGAAAGTCGAAAATACAATAAAAGCAAAGCTACAGTCACAGTCACAAGGCATAATAACTTGAGAAAGTACTGTAGTTGCCCATTCCCTAACGTAGATCTCTATGGAGAATAAACGGTCAAGAAACTCCATGGACACTCTTTTAAATCAAAATATTGTTACAAAATCTTGGTTACATCATTCATGTTGAGATTATACATACATATATGTGAGAACGATGTAGAAAGACGTGCACATTAAGAGCGTCCAGAGTAAAATTATAAATCAAAAATGTTAAAAAAAAGTAATTAAAATGAACGAACCGTGGCAGCTAAGAGATGACCAGCCCCAACTGAGAGCGCCCGTTCACGAACATGACGCATGTATCTGCGCCAAACAACTCGACCATATTTAAGGGAACTAAATGACCCGACACACCCGCCACCATCAGCGAGACATTTGAGTGAGCATGACATTCTCTCTTAGCCACCAAGGCATATTCAAGTCAATGAAAGATAACTAAATGTAAGTGGTGGCTGAACAGTACAAAGTACTCACACATGTGCTATGCAATTATATAATACTAAAAACTGGAATCTATACAATGCAAGTAGGTATATTTTAACAATCTTCTGCAGCTTCCACAATACATTAACATGGGAATCAATTCTTCTTCTACTTCTTTGCGTGTCAATAGACTCAAATAATGCCCGACCAGTACAATCAATTAGTTTGCAACTATGGTTGTGGAGCAGGACCAGCATGTAGCCAAGCATTTTTATCATCAATGTAATCCCCCAACTTATAATATGCTTGCCTACATAGTGTGCGTTTTATAAATACAAGATTTAAATTTATATGAGTTCTTAGAACATTTGGTAGTGGGACGCAGAAACGCAAAAACGCGCCTGTGTGTGTGGGAGTCTTTACCGAGTTCGCAAAGAACCAAATGGGCGTAGGACCAGCAAATTGTAGCTCATAATTAGTACTCGGGAAACACCTGGATCAGGGACGCACAGAACCGGGAAGTGTGGCGGAAGAAAGGGGAGCCCTATACCCAACACTGGGTGATTCTAGGCTGATGATGATGAGGATGAATTAATACTCGAATTCATACTATTGCACTAAGTACCTAAGTCGCCGGAGACCAGAGATATCACCAATAGGCTTGTGTACTGAAAAAATCTAGTTAGTCCGTCAGTTAGATTATCAAAAAATATTTGACCCGTATTTTTTCTTGTGTTACGTAAACCGACATTGACGAAGATATGACGCTTTTAAAATTCTCAATACGTCACGCCGTGGAATAATATTTAGTGCGTCCTGACGTCACGTGCCCCCACTCCCGAGTTTTAATGCGTTTTATCTTTGTCAATATTCATTGATTTACAAAAACAAAAAATACGTGTCCATTATTTTCCAATGCTCTAACTGGCGGACTAAATAGATTCGCAATTTATTTATGGTGGAAACTAGCCTATTGAAAATGTTGCAATTTGCAATTTCTTGTATTTGTCGATAGATTTGCCTGCAACAATTATTTGTTTTTAAAAGTAGATCGTGTTGAACACATTGAGCAAAGCACACGGTTATTAATCTCAGCTAGGCGGACAATGTCCTAGAATCAAGTAAGGATCCTCTGATTTGGGTCAACCTTCGCCAAAATACAGAAAAACTAAGAGCAAAACACATCATATTTCAAGTGATTCTGTGTCAGTTCTCCGGCGACTTACGTATTATCGTGGACACTCCCGCCTGATCACCACTAAGCTAATTTTTGCTTGCACTCGCAACATAGAAACGCTCTCTAACTTGACTGACTTCGTATAGAAATAATTAATGAAAGATAATACCGATCGGCCGAGCGCACTGACGACGCACGCCAAACGAGAATTATTGTTATTTTGCGTGCCAAATTGACGCTTTCCTAGTAGTTCTAAACTTTACGGGGGCGTGACTCGGCACCGCATGATTTAAGTGAAAAAAAAATTAACTGATCAGGCGGAAAAGACCACGACTGTACTTGTTGCAAAGAAGGCATAAATATCAGCTACTATTTGAGATATATTTCTATTCTGTTGGTCTTTCGCTCAGGTTTCATAGAAATTTGCCCTTAGTCCTTTGTGTCCAAACATATCAAAAACGGTAATAAAGTAAATTCAGTCCGCAACATCAACGTCCTCAAACATTTTATGATCTTTTCAATATTACGAGTTATTCTGAAATCAACATAATTTACACAAGCATAAAGTTATTTTTTAAGTGAAACAACATTGAATGGAAACGTGTAGCAACTTTAAAGGACTTTAGGTTCGTTCACCTTCGCAAGGCCGTTGTAAAATTAGGAAAGGGCTTGCGAGTTGGTTCGGTAAAAAAATAATGTTCTAAAAGAGAACTGAAAGTCATCATCATCTGCCTAGCCTTTTCCCAATTATGTTGGGGTCGGCTTCCAGTCTAACTGGATGCATCTGAATACCAGTATTTTACATGGAGCGACTGCCTAACTGACCTCCACAGCACAGTTAGTACTGGATAATACGATAACCCCTTTGTAAGGTTGTCAAACTCAAACTCAAAGCATTTATTTCAATTAGACCATTACGGCACTTTTGAATGTCAAAAATACGAAAAAAAAACAAAGCTACAGTCCCAGTCACAAGGCATAATAACTTGAGAAAGTACTGTAGTTGCCCATTCCCTAGCGTAGATCTCTATGGAGAAGAACGGGCAAGAAACTCCATGGACACTCTTTTAAATCTAAATGTTGTCAGAATTTTTGTCCACTGACTACCGGTAACGACTGTCAAAAATTTACAAATAACTGCCGGGACCAACAGCTTACCGTGCTTTCCGAGGCACGGAGGAAACTCGGTATGTAATGGGTGGTCACTCATCCACAGACCAACCTAGGCAAGCACGGCTTAACCTAAAGATCGACCCGAGCGGCTGTTATTATTTAGCCACGAGCTCCGCACTGAAAGGAAACTGTATTATACCGAAAAGTGTGCGCATAAATGATTAGCTTAACTTTTCGACCGACCAAAAAGGAGGTTACGACTGTGTTTCATCAGCATCTTTAAATTTTGACCTTTTCCATGAATGCTCACCGATTTAGTGATTCTTTTGATTTCGATTGAACACATGATCGGTAGAGAGTTGGTTTTTGTGATGAGATGACTTATAAAAAAATAATAATTAGGTAATCAGTCTATGATTGAGGGAGTGATTGGTATAACAGGAGGCTACCGGTAAATTAGAGGTTCCACCACCTGGGGACAGTGAACGTTGGTAGTTCATGTTACATGTTTTCAAATAGGGCATGCTGGTTTCGTCACCGTTTCAGAGCAAAAAACACCAAACATAAAATCAGCAAAAAAATAAATTGAATAGGCTTCCACAAATGTAAGGTAGAAGTTAGCTACTCAGAGATCAGTCCTGGGAGTCAGACAGGCAATTAACTATACAGGGTGGAATTTTTCAATGCCACCTGGAGGGAAATTATCTAAATACTGGAGATAGCAAATTTTACTCAAAGGAAACATTCCTTTATTTTTAAAAAGAAACAAATCTGCATTCACAGTTTTCCGGAAATTCGCTTGACACACTCGGGCATCGAACCCGGGATGGATCGACTAAATGTCGAAAAAATAACATTCTGTACGTTTTTGACATCAATCGACAGGGTCAATTATATGGATCAAATCTTTCTAACAAACATGATAAATTAAATGAAAGGAAAACCATGAATAAAAGTGCTTTATGTTATTGAATTTATCCCATTGAATTTATAACTGTTCTTTGGATTTCACGATTTTCTCTTAATTTAATTTATCATGTTTGTTAGAGAGATTTGATCCATATGATTGCCCCTATCGATTGATGTAAAATAAGTACAGGCTGCTATTTTTTCGAACGGTTCGATTCCCGAATGTAACAAGCGAATTTTCGAAAACCTGTGAATGCAGATTTTTTTCTTTTTAAAAATAAAGCAATATTTCCTTTGAGTAAAATTTGCTATCTCCAGTATTTCGAGAACTGTCCCTCCAGGTGGCATTGAAAAATTCCACCCTGTATAGCATCACTGGCGACCTAAATATTAGGGGGAACAGCCTCTCAGGCGCCTGGATGTCTCGTCTTGAATCTGGCTTACTGGTATTGAGTAGATATTCCGTTTGGATACTTGGCAGGCTGCCAAATAAATGTTTTAGGCTCGGTAAGTCGTTTATTGGTAAACACGGCCTTTGTCAGGCCAAAGGTGTCTTTGATGCAAATGGCATTACTTTTAACGTTATGTATAACAAAAAGTGTACATTTAGGCGCAGTAGTATTTTTTCTCATACAACGGTATAATTAGTGTTTATAAGTAAACCAAACCTAACCTATAAACGATTTTGTTGGTCTCTCTCATTCTTAGTTCTAAGTAGGCAAAGATTTTCAGTCACTGGAGATCGCCGCGTCCGCGGGGTCGACCGCGGTGAAGGTGCGGTGACGACCTGAGGCCCTACTCCCTACCTAACGCTTCGTCCGTATATTCGTATCTATCCGTCTCTCTCACTCGCACTCATCTGCAGACGTGCGCGAGAGAGACGGATAGATACGAATATACGGACGAAGCGTTAGAGAGTAGGGCCCCTGATCTTGTTTACGGGGCGAAAATGGCCAGATAGACAAGATAGAGACGTTTGGTAAGAGAAAGGGGAAGTCTTTGCCAAGCAGAAGGGTCACTAGAAAAGCTTACCATGACGGTTACTGGCGATGCATGGAAGAAGAAGAAGACTTACTGTTCCGTGCTGAACCGAAATTAATCCTGATAATTGCAGGATAAAGAATGATTTCCACCAAACGGCTCGCATTGCATCGGATTGGAAAGGGTACGAACGGATGCGGCGACAGCCGAACGCGTCCAGCAGGATGTCGAAGCATACGATCGGCTCCGTACCGTCGCTTGCGAACGTATCCATTTCTGCGTACTAGTCAAATAGCTTCATTCCTACCGTGTCGGATACGACGGATAGGCGAACGCGCTTCGCAGCATACTTTCGACTATGATCGCATGTCGCGGAAGACGCCGTTTGATGGAAATCATCCTTAATGGTAAGTTAATCACACACATGAGCACAAAAAAACCCCGGCCGCAAATACATACTTAGTTCTTAAAAAGTTGAAGTAATCCGTTTCTTCAACCCTTCAACTACTCGATCGTGTCATGGATTTTAAAATAGCCTCTCATTCACTGAATAGCGTGTCAAGAGCATCGCGTGACGTAGGCGACACGACATAGCTTCAGCTTCAGGCTATTTATATTGTAAACATTGTAGTAAATAAACAAACACTTGCCAATCTAGGCCAGTAGGTGCATGGCATATAGGTTGAAAGGGACATCGACGCGCAAATAGCCACCACGTATTCAGTAATTCAGTGCATCACGGCGCCCCCCTAAAGAATTTTCATCGGTAATAGGCTAGTTTCCACCATCAATAAATTGCAAATCTATTTAGTCCGTCACGCTTGGAAGATTCCTGAAGAATGATATCAGATAGATGGACAAAGTAGGGCAAATATAGTTCGAAATACTCGTAAGTACTCGTATAAGACGTCTTTCTGAAGAATTTCTCATATTGTTTCTAAACTAGGCGAATCATTCGCCACAATAGGGTAGATGACGAAAAATGTAGAACTTAGTCCGTCAGATAAATGTCTTAAATAGATTTTTTTTTTCACGTACTTAAACAAAAAATTAAGACGATAGTGCGTCGAAAACTCGTGTCGACGTCACATTTGAATACTTACTTACGTTTTTTACTCAAATGTGACGTCACAATCCCCCACTCATGATCTTTGACACGTTTTATTTTCGTCAATTTTTATTCAAATAAAAAAAAAATCAAATCATTTATTCGCATAGAATGTAGGTATTTGTACAATAAAGTTGTTATAAAATATAGCGAGCCGGGTACATTCTGCCTGAGTTTTGGCATGCAAAATTTAACAAATAATGTCAGTATCAATAAAAAATTATTAAGCACAAAGTCAAATCAAATCATGTCAATAATATTAAATTGCTGGAATGTCACACACAGGATCAAATAAAACAATAAACAAATTAGATAATCACATAACAAATTAATAACAGAGATTGTGTATCAAAAAAGTATGAATAAGAATAATATAAGTATTATGAAATAGAAAATGATTACAACAGGTACAAATAAATTATTTTAACAAGCTTATAGTTGATATTAAGTAATGTAAAACTATAGAATTATTGAACTGTCACACATAGGGTCATTCAAAAAATCACTAACTGAATAATAACATTTTTGTATCAAAAACCCTTTCAGTTTATTTTTAAATTGTTGAAGAAATTAATTTGATAAAACAAAAAAACATATTTTTTTGTCAGTCATTATCCCTATTCTATTCGCCACTAATTTGAATCAGTCAAGGGAATCAAAATGAAAAGAGATTTTATGAAAGAAAGAAGATTCATCATCTGCCTAACTTAGTACTGGATAATACGATACCTCTTGGTAAGACTGGTAGTCAGACTTTTTGCCACTGACTACCTGTAACGACTGTCAAAGATCTACAAAAGACAGCCGGGACCAACGGCTTAACGTGCTTTCCGAGGCACGGAGGAAACTCGGTATGTAATGGGTGGTCACCCATCCATAAACCAACCTGGGCAAGCACGGCTTAAATTAAAGATCGACACGAGCGGCTGTTATTATTAAACCACGAGCTCCTCTGAGAGGAAGAAGATTAATGTCAAAATAACGTCCTTCAAAACGTCCGCCCTGCACCACACCTAATGTTTTAGCTGGGAAGAACAAAATGGCGGAACAATTTCCCCAGCAATTATTTTTATGCCTGCGGTCGCGCAGAGTTCGGTAAATATCCAAATTTCACCCAAACCCGTTCAACAGTTTCTGCGTAAAAGGGGAACAAACACCCACCATCCTGACAAACTTTCGCATTAATAATAGTAGTATAAGAAGATTTGATTGTGCCCAGCCAGTTATAATCTATTAAGGCCATACACCTTTAAAATGCTCTCTCATACATGTGCTTACCCCTTCACAGGGTATCGTCGTGATGTTATGTTATGAACTGGTGTAAACAATAGACAGACATGAGATTTCAGCAATCCCAGTCCGTTTGCTTTCATTTATTGAGGAGTTCCGTTGCCTATCTCCGAAGTTCTTCACCAAATTGAAATGGGACCACTCCGAGAAAATACTCTTCCAAAAACTACCCAAATCGCTTCAAGTGTGCCTATAAAATTTGAAGAGTTCTCTCTATATCTCCAAGATCCCATCATCAGATCCTGACTTGATGATCATGGGGCCACCTGGGAAGTATACCCTTCCAAACAAAAAAAAAAATACAAATCGGTCCAGCCAGCTTCGAGTAATCGAGGAACATACATAAAAAAAGAAAAATTATTGTTTCTGTTTCTTTCTCTAACTGACGATTATATTCCACTTACACTCCAAGTGACGTTGTTCACAGGACGGACTGAAACATTCTTCAGAAACAATTGCCGGGCGGTTGACCGCTCAAGTGAAAACGTATTTCGTGCATTCATACAATTAAAAATGCTAGAAGTACATTCCTTCTGTTTATTACAAAACACAAAGAATTACTCGAGAATAGCTAAACTTAAGTGCGTTCAGTTTCAGCCTAAAATAACTGTGGTAAGAATATTAGGTACCACACCGTATAATACCTCAAAATAATGGAACCCTAAGGGCCGGCGCACGCATATGGCGGAACGTAGCGCAGAGCATTTTTCACTGTCAAACTATTATCGACATTGTCCTCCCAATTAAAAGACTGCGCGCGGATGCGCGAGCCTCCGCGCGGATGCGTGCATTCTCGGATTCATTGATTTTAGATATTATTTCAATGAGGACAATGTCGATAATAGTTTGACAGTGCAAAATGCGCTGCGCTACGCCATACTCATGTGCGCCGGCCCTTATAGGATCGCCTTTTTGTGCGTCTGTCTGGCTGTCTGTTCGTCAGCCCCTTTTTCTCAGGAACGCGTAGAAGTATCAAGTTAAAATTTACATCAAAAACTTGGGTCTACCGTCTCTTTCAGCTGTGAAAAAATCTTGTAAATCAACGCAATCAAAAGATATGACAGTTTATGTCGCATATGTTGTGATTTCACAAGGGAATCAAAACAAATCGGATGCTTCCCGTTGACCTAGAATTATGAAATTTGGTCAATAGCAATGTCTTACAGCACATGTAAAGAAAACATAGGAAAACCGTAAATATGTAGTTTCAATAACGAAATACCAAAAAGTTTGTACGGAACCCTCGGTGTGCGAGTCCAACTCGCACTTGTTTATGTTTATAGAGTTGCATTTAATAAACATGAATCACGCTACCGTTCCCGTTTAGCTGGGTCACAGGCCTTTCTATGAGAGTGAGAGGGTCATGATCCACCGCTCCTCCTTTAGAAAACTACTAGCTTATGCCCGGGGCTTCACTTGTATCCGATAATTGTCAATTCAATTCTTTATTGCTTAACACATGTGTTTTATAAGATCTTATAATTAAAATAAAGTTCACATGGACCCTGTCGGGCACAACAATTTATAACATTATACAGCAAGTAGCATTCAATAAATATTTTTTTAATAAAAAATTTGTTACTTAAATAAAATAAAAATATAAAACAGAAAATATAAAAAAAAATCGCTTAAAATAAAATTATAGTCAAATACATCTCATTCATTCTTATTTCGGTCATTAGAATAATAATCCAAATACAATCATGTCCATAAGATAATAATCCAAATACAATCATGTCCATAAGATAATAAGCAAAAACAAACCACGTCCCACGGGATTAAAAGGATCCTGTGTGTTAATCCAGGATATAAACTACCAGTGTACCAAATTCCATCAAAATCCTGAAAGTATAGTTTTTGCGTAAAACAGTATCAAACATCCAGAAATGCTCACAAAATTTCGCATATTTATAAATAACTGACAAATAAATTGAATTGTCAGCTAAAGTAATGATTCTGTAATTCCACGAAATTAATAATCTGGTTGAATGACAATATTAACCGCAGAATATGTATTGTTTTAAATATTAGATTTACTTAGAAAATTATGACAAATAATATTAAGTTCCAAGAATACTTCCGTAATTAAACCTACGTAATAATTAATCAGCTCAAACCTCCACGAGTGAGGAACTTGAAATGCGTGGGACGCACCCTGAGTAATCAACCCTGCTACCTAACCTTCTAAGTGACTCATATTTTGACCATGACATGAGCTATTTTTGAATCTATAGGTACAAATAAATAAAATTTGAAGTATCTAAAGAGTGTAAAAAAACCTCTCCCCGTCATTGCGATCATTTTTTTGTTCTACACCATACCTGGGAACTTTCTAGTTACGGAGATATTGGCGGTCAAAGTAACCTCATCACGAAGCAGTCAACCAAGCATTCTCTACATCAAACTAAGTACGCAAAAATTATTGCTGGGAAACGACTTTTTTTTTGGGGTGAAATATCATGTTTTGTGGTAAAACTCAATGTAACGCACTCAAAACATTGTGCTAGTGGATCTTGTCAGAAAGTTGGAACTTTGACCCCCAATATCTCCGTAACTAGAAGGTTCCCAGGTATGGTGTAGAACAAAAAAACGATCGCAATGACTGGGAGAACAAGTGCCTTCGGCTTCGTTAAGAGGTTTTTTTACACCCTTTATACGGTTCCTATAACATAAATATTTTTTTTTTTTATTTGTCTCTTTGTTCAATCTCCGAACCGGCTGGATCGATGTTGCCGAGACTTTTAATCGGAGATAGCTGATGTTATAAGGAGTAACAACCTTTGTCCGCGTGAAATTATTCTACAGTGGGTTGCCACAGCGTTGGTCGTGGGCCGGGAGTGACAGCTATTAGAGGGAAAAAGAAAATAAAGAAATAGAGGAGATGTCGTGTCGTGTCGTCACAACAACACAATATTACACACAATAAGAGAATACAATTTAAAAAAAAGTTTTTACAATCAAATGATAGGAAGTACCTTTTGAGCAAAAAATTACTTGTATTAGGTACTTCCGCTCTTCCGGTTTACATGAAGACAAAGTTTCAGCTGCATCCCGTTGGCCTGGAAGCCGACCCCAACATAGTTGGGAAAAGGCTAGGTAGATGAATGAAGACGTACAAAAATGAATTACTGTGCACAGTGGCGAAGGATCCATTTAACTCCATTCCTACCGGCTTCCCTTTGAAAATGGCACAGTCAGCATTCTTTAAGGTGGATGCTCCAGGGTAGCCCGCGAAATTTAAATTTTCTAACGTTTTATGCAATTTCCAGGTCAGTGTCAGGTTGTATGTTGATTAAAATTTGATTCGCGGCTGTAACACGTATGTAGTTATAGAATTATAATCATCAAAATCATCAATACAACCCTCCGAGTTCATAAAGGTCGAGGAATGATTTTGACCATGAAAAAGTCGTTCCTCGACTTTTATGAACTTGGAGGGTTGTATTGATGATTTTGATGACTATAATTCTGTAACTACATACGTCTTACAGTCGCGAACAATATTTAAATCAACTTACAACCTAGCACTGGTCTACAAATTGCAAAAAACGTCAGAAAATTTGAATTTCGCGGGCTAGCCTGACGCTTTCACCTTAAACAAATAAAAAAAATCACATTAAGGCGGGTCCCTGAGCAAAATTAGCAACTCTATTTGTGGTGGTTCAAACTTCGTTTGAAATACTGTTAGAATAAAGTTCTAACCAGCTTGCACTACGAAGTGGTTGTTACGTCGGTCACTGCGGGCCGAAAAGTGCGAAATAAATGGTTTTTATTCTTTATAAAATCAAATATTAGTCTTTTGGAAAAAAAATACGACAATTATGTTCATTATTAAATTGCCTATCCATTAATTTATGTAGCAAATCAAAATAATGGTTACTTTACGAGTAGCATGTTATAAATCATTATTTCTCATTTCTGTGGTTTCGTTGTGAGGGGATTTATTAAACAATAGGCTACGTAAAAAAAAAAAAACAATTTTGGAGCCAAGAATATGTAGAAATTTAATGTATTTTTGATTAGTTCGTTTTTCTTTTGGATAAAGAGGAGTAGGCTCCAAAAAACTGCTCGCTCAAGGTCATTTGCACGGGGAGGCGCCTTAAACATGTGTACTCTGGCTTACCTCTTACAAAAATTAGCCTTCGCTACTGCGTGTGCACTCATGCAGAGTTAACACAGAGATAAGATATTTACGAGGTTGTTATTACAAAAACTGAAGACTATAAAAAGTGAACTAGTTTTATATTCCTCTTATTTTTGCGATGACTGACGCAGACAGAAGACCTTCGGAAGCATATAGTCAATAGTCGTAAAACCCCGGTCGGATTGCGTATTGAAAATATTTGTACTTGAACTAGATGCGAATTCAATAATAATTTTATTACAAACTTGGAGAAGAAAAATAAAGATATATTCAGCTGCTTGATCTTCTTCTTCGTGTCGATGATTCCCATTGTTATTTATTTAAATTTGTTTCGACCAGAACTCGGCCACGTCGACGGCGTTGGTGGTGGCTTCAGACAGGTCCCTTAAAGTGCAGGTGGGGTTGCACAAAGAGCAGGTCAGGAGGTTGGTCATGGTTTGAGATGAGGCTCCGCAGTCGCACTCAGCTTTATCGGAATACCCCCACCGGACCAAGTTGAACCTGCAGCGGCCCACCTGGCTTCTAAGTCGGTTTAGAGTTGATTACAAGCAAAGACGTAAAGATATACGGGACAAGACGAAGAAATTGGTAATACAATACTTTTACTACTTACATAGTAACAAATCGTTCTGTTGATTGTCATACGCCCGCTTGTCAGGTAGTATTCGTGTGTTAAATCAAAAATGTTCCAGTTCGAAAGTCTTTTAAATCTCTTTGATTTCAAGGGAAGCCGATAGCAAACGTGATGGATGGTATTTGGATCAATTTGGTGTTCGTTTCCAACAATTTACCTTAATCGGATTACGAGGAAGTAGATAGAAAATCAAAACAGCTATTCCAGTTAACTGGATGGTTCAGATCGTTGAAGGAGCTCGTGGCTAAATAATTACAGCCGCTTGGGTGATCAGGGTGGTCACCATTACATACCGAGTTTCCTCCGTGCTTCAGAAAGCATGTTAAGCAACGGCTTGCCGGGACCGACGGGTCCCGGCTGTCATTCGTTGATCTTTGACAGCCGTTATAGGTAGTCAGTGGCTCGAAAGTCTGACACCCGGTCCTACCAAAGGGTATCGTGTTACTGTACGTGGAGGTCAGATATGCAGTTGCTCCATGTTAAATTGCATTTTGCTCCATTTGCATTGCGGCCGCTCGCAGTATACAGACGTGCTCGTTAGCAGTATTTATTTAACGCAATAATAGTGACCTTCTTTAGTATTTTGCTAAGTGTGCAGTTTATTAAATAATGGAAACATAAAAATAGTGAACTGGTTGCAAAATGGATAACAGCCCCGGTATTTCAAGTAGTCGAGTGCAACCCAATGCCTCGCCAGTGAAAAGCCACCAGTCTAACTTCACCATCGATTTTGTATCCACGCCCGACATCCAGCAATGGATGTCATCCGTTCAGCTCAAGTTAAATGAGGTTTGCTCGATTGCCACAGATGGCAAACTCAACTCGGAGCAGAAATTGAGGGTTACCAACCTATGTCGTAAAGTAGAATCTGAGACCACTCAAATGGCAATGGTGTATCAGGCTCTGAAGCAAAAATCCCGTCAAGCCCTCAACATAATCGATGACCTGAAGGAAAAACGCAGCCTCACAGAACAAATTTCGGAGCTCAAACAGACGATAAAGGACTCTGGTGTTGTGGGAACCGCTTCATTTTCCGATATGGTGAAGAAGGGATCCAGTGATTTCGTTCGTCCAAACAATTTAAGTTCCGTAGCAGTTTATCCCAACGATAAATTGAAGTCGAGTGACGACACAAAAAACCTCGTGCAAAACATCATACGCCCTGACGAAATGAAGCTCCATGTTCGTGGTGTGCGAAAAACCAAAAATGGAGGTGTCATTATCAGCACCGAGACCAAACAGGATGCTGATAAAGTCAAGCACGCAGTCCAGATGTCTACATCAGGACTCACCGCCGACGAGCCCATCAAGCGCAAACCACGCATCACGGTTGTGGGGAGTGCCGACTTCTTTGGCTGATGCTGACGTCTTCAGGTTCATGTACGAGCAGAACATTGCCGATAAGTTTCCAGCAATGTCACTGGAGACCTTTATGGCCGAAGTTAAATTTAGCCACAAATCTGGGAAGAAAGATGCATCGACCTGTAACTTTGTTATTGAAGTTCCAGCCAAGATACGTAGAGCTTTAATATCTCAAGCAAGAATTTTTATAAATTGGACCTCCTGCCCTGTTAGAGACTTCACCCTTGTCACCAGATGCTACAAATGCCAACAATTTGGTCATGCAGCGAAATCATGCAGAGAGGTAAACTCCACGTGTGGTCACTGCGGAGAAGCAGGACACTCGATGTCTGAGTGCTCGAAGAAAGCGGACACCCCCAAATGTGCGACATGCTCGCGTTTTAAAAAGCCCAACAACCACAAAACGGGAGATGTTGAGTGCCCAGCTAAGAAATTAACAGAATATAGGTACATCAACTCCATCGACTACGAGGGCACGTAGAGCGTCATACTCTAGGTCAGACTTCCGCGTTTGACGCATATTGCACCATCAATTTTATTTATTGTAAGCACATTAGTCGCTAGGTGCAAATATCGAATTTAACAAGAGCGCCTCGAATGTTTTTGCAACCTATAATAAATTCTGCTGACGCAAATTTTCGTGTAACAATTATGTGTTTAGGTCTACGTTATTAGAGTTTAAGTTAATCAAAATTTTGTCACGTAATGTTAAATATTAAACAAAAAAATAACTACTGTCCTACATATAGCATATTGTTAGAGCTCCTGCAGCCTGTGATACAGGATTATCCTAGTACAGGCATCATACATTATTATACCTACATTGTTAGTTTTTAGATTCATATTGTATTTTTACCTTCTGAAATTCTGAATAAAGATTTATTTATTTATTTATTTATTTAAATACTGGCATTCAGCTGGGGAAACGCTAAGCAGATAATGATTGGATGGTTCAGATGGATGTGAAACTAAAAAAATCGTTTTACGTTCTCAGAGGTATACCTACTAACTGCCGGTTTAGTTTCGGGCGAAAAGTTGTGACGTAATGACGATACAGGGCAGTTCCTATTTTCTGACCCATGAAAAAGATATGCTGCTCCGTCCTAAAATAAATTGCTATAAAGACAGGAGAATGCAATCACAATTTGTTGTAAACAGACAGGAACCACACAGCTATGCACTGTCTTAACACAAGCAGCATAGAAAACGGTGCACCCGTGCAAAATATCAATATTCCACTGCATCCGGCAAGACTATGGTACTTTATAGAGGGTGGAATTTTTTAATGCCACCTGAAGGGAAAGTACTCGAAATACTGGAGATAGCAAATTTTACTGAAAGGAAACAGTCCTTTATTTTTAAAAAGAAACAAATCTGCATTTTCAGATTTTCGGAAATTCGCTTGCCACATTCGGGAATCGTACCGACTAAAGTTCGAAAAAATAACATTCTGTACTTTTTTACATCAATCGATAGGGGCAATCATATATCAAATCTCTCTAACAAACATGGTAAATTGAATGAAGGGACACCATGAAATCTAAAGAACAGTTATAAATTCAATGGGATAAGATAAAGCACTTTTATTAATGGTTTTCCTTTCATTTAATTTATCATGTTTCTTAGAGAGATTTGATCCATATAATCGACCCTATCTATTGATGTCAAAAAGTTACAGAATGTTATTTTTTCGAACCTTAGTCGATCCATTCCGGGTTCGATGCCCGAATGTGGCAAGCGAATTTTTGAAAATCTGTGAATGCTGAAAAAAGGAAAAGGTTTGGCAAATAGGCGAGACGACAAAAAAAAACTAATTAGTACGGACAAATTAGTTTTTTTTTGTCGTCTCGCACTTAGATTTTCAAAAAATATCTGACCCGTGTTTTTTCTTTTGTTACGTAAACCAAAATTGACGAACATACGACGACGCTTTTAAAATTCTCAATACGTCACGCCATGGTATAATTTTTAGCTAGTTCTGACGTCACGAGCCCCCACTCCCGAGTTTTGATGCGTTTTATCTTTGTCAATATTCATTGATTTACAAAAACAAAAAATACGTGTCCATTAATTTCCAATACTCTAACTGACGGACTAAATAGATTTGCAATTTTTTGATACTGTCGTCATGCCTATTATAAGTACGAGTAATCTGCACAATCTTCTACTTCCACAAGCGAAGTTCGACATATGCATTACACTCCAGAAATACACAAACAAACACACATGTGCCGTCTGTCACCTGCACGTGCGAGCAACACGTACTGCTGCCCTATCATCGATACACATGGCGAGATTGGCGACCTGCCATAACCATACCTGAGAGATGACGGGAGTACGTCGTAGAATATTAATTAGGTTAGTGAAACACGTAATGATTAAGAAACAATATTTTGAACGATCGACCGAAAATGTAATAATAAGAAAAGCCGGTGAAAATTGGGCAAATCACAAAGGCAAAAGACAGACAAACGTGGAGCAAAATGGAGGAGGCCTCCACCCGTTGAGGGGTCCATATTGAAATACTGATTTTATTAATTTAGAAATTATTTGTTATGCGATTGCAACTTTTTAATCATGAATGAATTGTATTATTTTTGTTATTTTATGCATGCACATTATTTTAGTAATTTTATGATATATTTGTTTAATAATAAAGGGCTATAATAATAATTTTGAACGCGTCTCGCAATGCAGACCGCAGCGGCATTGTCGCACAATCGCTGTGACATACCGCAGCCTTCTTCTTCTTTGCTGTCACACTCTTGCACCATCCGAAAAAACAAAAAAAAGGGGTGGTGGCAAGCTTCACAATCCGTCAGCATTCCTCCCGCATTTCTTGTGCATTCGTGGAGAGGACCATTGAGTGCAGTTTCGATTTGGTCGGTCCTACGCAATGGTGACCTGCCGCGCGCTCTTGTGCCTTCAACCTTTCCCTGCACTACAAGTCGAAGCAGCCTAGGGACTGGTTCATTTTTTTTAAAGTAGCAGGTGGCAATGTCTATTTCATTGAGTCACATAGAACTTGTTGTCACTTGTTTAATCGGTAACGGCTGCTGGATTATCCTGAAACTTTTGCATATAACTTGGACTGAAGTCAATTGCTCAGACACGGCACAAGCGAGTGAGAAGTGGCAACAGCTCTTGACAATCCTATGGACCCGTTCAGTAATTTAAAGATGAGCCTTGTTAGTATGTTAACAAGGCTCATCTTTAAATTACTGAACGGGTCCATAGGATTATGCATATATCGCGATCGGTCCCATTTCTTAACCAAAATATTGGTTAAGAAATGGAACCGATCGCGATATATGCATCATGAATTCGATAAACTCTACCCTTTTCCAGGAGAATAGTAACCTTTAAGATTTCCCACAAAATAGGGCCCCTACAAGTACATTTATTGTTCTCATTGGCTTTCAGGAACAGCTGCTAAATCTCCGAATTTATTTACGAGAAGACTCTGACAGTGAGCGAATGTTTATTTACTTTAACACCTAAAACTATTCCAGACAGAATATTCCAAATGGATGGTCAGATTCCCATTAGTTTTTTGCACGGAACCCCAATCCTTTTCACACTATTATTATATAGGCGAAAGTTATATGTATGCACAACGTTTGTTACTCCTTCACGCTCAGACGACTTAACAGATTTGGATGAAAGGACATTGCTCAACTTCCTAAAAGAATTGGTCCAAATCGTGTCCAGGGATGGGAGTACCAGCGCAGGGTTCCTGGCACTAATCTAGAATCCATCCTGGGTTCCTAATATTTTTTTTAATTTTTGGAATCCATCCCGGGGCGGTTGGGTTCCTAAAATATTTGTATACTTAAGGGGGTGGTACCAGCTAACGAGAGGTTTTCTCCATGTAACTCCTCTTTGATGAGTGAATATAAAGGTAAAATATATGTTACTTATTGGACTCTAAACTTTAATTGGTACAATTGAAATAATTCTAACTTTATTATTACTATATGAAATCAAAGTGAAGCATTTTTTCTTTGAAACTTCGTAACTACTCCTAAACGGCATTAAGTTTTAGTATTATTTTTTTCACACAAATATTTGTCACTTTTTTCTTCACAAAGGCACAATTACAATTGGCATTTTGATCTAATGATTTATTAGGCTACAATTTAATAAAAACCACTCATTTCGCACTATTCGGCCCGCAGCGATAGACGTAACAGCCACTTTGTAGTGCAAGCTGATTAGAACTTTATTCTAACAGTGTTTCAAACGAAGTTTGAACCACCACAAATAGAGTTGCTAATTTAGCAGATACCCCAGCCTTAATGACATAGATTAGTACCAGGAACCAAGCGCAGGTACTCCCATTCCTGGGCAGCATTTGGACCAAAGTTGGGCAATCTCCTTTAGTGTCATAATACGCGGACAAACCGCGTTCTCACTATGTCGTGACGATTAATTTATCGTTGAATTTTTGTTGGCAAAAGTCGTGGACGCGTTGTCCTATATGTGAACACCTCACCTTAAAACTACACGTTTATATGTCGTCACGACAAAGCGGGAACGCGGCCTTAGGTAAAAATTCTAGCTAAGGGGCAGCTCGGCCCACCCAAAAAATGGGCCACTTGGGGATTAGGGGAGGGTGAGCCAACTTGCAAGGTGGTAGCGAGGTCACTTTCTGCGAGGGTCAGACGACGGTACTATTGGACGTATTCAAACTCAACTCAAACGTTTATTTCAATTAAACCATCTTCTTGGCGTGTCGAAGGCAATGTAAATTAAGTCGGCCCAGAACAGGACTACGCGTTAGCTGCCATCAGTAGCGTCCATCATTTCCTGTTATTAACAAATAACAGGACACGGTAATAAGTGCCCCATCGTTTATGGAACAGTAAGTACTAAATGTACACTTTAAGGCTGAGTCAAACCATTTGCAGGCACTTTGGAACTTTCAAGGAGTCGATCACTGAGAATATTGAAGCCAGTCTCACTGCTCAACTTGACGGCGCTGCGCAGTGGTTTTTTCAGGTTTCTCTCTCTGGTATGCTACCTTGGTCCTGGCTAGTCCCGAGACTGATACACTACTAAATAATGCTTATCTTCTAAATTAGCAACTATATTTGTGATGGTTCAAACTTCGTTTGAAATATTGTTAGAATAAAGTTCTAATCAGCTTGCACTACAAAGTGGTCGTCAGTCACTGCGGGCCTAATAGTGCGAAATTAGTGGTTTTATTTAATTGTAGCCTAATAAATCATTAGATCAAAATGCCAATTGTACACTTTGTGAAAAAAAAAGTGACAAATATTTGTTGTGAAAAAAAAAACTAAAACTTAATGCCGTTACGAAATTTCAAAGAAAAAATGCTTCACTTTGAATATTTTTTTCATATAGTAATAATAAAGTTAGAATTATATTAATTGTACCAATTAAAGTTTAGAGTCTAATAAGCAACATTTTTTTTATGCACATTTATATTCACTTATCAAAGAGGAGTTACATGGAGAAAACCTCTCTTTAGCAGACACCACCCCCTTATGAAACTTTTTGTAATGGGTCTCCAACATTCAACTTAGTAGCAAAAAGGAAAAAAACCGTTTCACTAAAAGTGATTGAGAGGTCTAGCCAAAGGCTTAGCAGTTACGTAAAGAGCTTAGTCAAGGCCTGCCAAGACAACCTCACAATAGTACAGAAGTACAACTCTATTCTCTTTTTCCTAACTCAGTTGGGGTCGGCTTCCAGCATAACCGAATCCAGCTCAATTGCAATACCAGTATTGTAATGACTGTACGTGAAGGATGCAAAACCAGATGGATGGACCGTGCGCGACCAAACGCGTTGGGCATCGTCAGAATACGCAGTATACTATACACAGTATGGCGTATAGGGGAGGTGGATCAAGCTACAGTGCGACAAAATGGAATACCGATTATAATATTTGGAACCAATCATTGACACAAATACATTTATTTATTTATTACTAGCTTATGGTCGCGGCTTCGCCCGCCCGCAAATTATATACTAAAACCTTCCTCTTGAATCACTCTATCTATTAAAAAAAACCGCATCAAAATCCGTTGCGTAGTTTTAAAGATTTAAGCATACATAGGGATATAGGGACAGAGAAAGCGACTTTGTTTTATACTATGTAGTGATTTATTTAGTACAGTATTTAAAACCCTAAACTAAATTAAATACCTACCTAATTCTTTTACTCGGTCTTCTCGTAGAACCACAAACATGCCAACATTATCGTCTTCCATTCATCAGCAAACAAGTCCAATCCAGGGTTGGTCTCCACTCGCGCGTAGAGCTTCATGATACACACTTGATACCACAGCGTCTCGGAAAGCACGGTTCCGTGCCATTCCATTATTTAAATTAAGGGAACAGAGACTGCACCTGTGTTGGCAAACATACTTGTGCACTACAATACATTCTGCGTCTTTACCTAGTCACAGTTATAAAGGACAGAGACTGCACCTGTGTTGGCGAACATACTTGTGCACTACAATACACTCTGCATCTTTACCTAGTCACAGTTATAAAGGACAGAGACTGCACCTGTGTTGGCGGACATACTTGTGCACTACAATACATTCTGCGTCTTTACCTAGTCACAGTTATAAAGGACAGAGACTGCACCTGTGTTGGCGAACATACTTGTGCACTACAATACATTCTGCGTCTTTACCTAGTCACAGTTATAAAGGACAGAGACTGCACCTGTGTTGGCGGACATACTTGTGCACTACAATACATTCTGCGTCTTTACCTAGTCACAGTTATAAAGGACAGGGACTGCACCTGTGTTGGCGAACATACTTGTGCACTACAATACATTCTGCGTCTTTACCTAGTCACAGTTATAAAGGACAGAGACTGCACCTGTGTTGGCGAACATACTTGTGCACTACAATACATTCTGCGTCTTTACCTAGTCACAGTTATAAAGGACAGAGACTGCACCTGTGTTGGCGGACATACTTGTGCACTACAATACACTCTGCATCTTTACCTAGTCACAGTTATAAAGGACAGAGACTGCACCTGTGTTGGCGAACATACTTGTGCACTACAATACATTCTGCGTCTTTACCTAGTCACAGTTATAAAGGACAGAGACTGCACCTGTGTTGGCGAACATACTTGTGCACTACAATACATTCTGCGTCTTTACCTAGTCACAGTTATAAAGGACAGAGACTGCACCTGTGTTGGCGAACATACTTGTGCACTACAATACATTCTGCATCTTTACCTAGTCACAGTCATAAAGGGTGTAAAATACCTCTTAACGAAGCCGAAAGGCACTTGTTCTCCTCGTCATTGCGATCATTTTTTTGTTCTACACCATACCTGGGAACCTTCTAGTTACGGAGATATTGGGGGTCAAAGTTCCTACTTTCTGGCAACTTTTTTTTTAAATACAATTTTTTATTGTTTGATTTTTACTTTACAGACCTCCAAGACTCCCGTACTATTCAATCCATCCATCTGCACATGTTTTGAGTGCGTTACATTGAGTTCTACCACAAAACATGATTTTTCACCCCAAAAAAAAGTCGTTTTCCAGCAATAATTTTTGCGCAAAGTTACTTAGTTTGATGTACAGAATGCTTGGTTGACGGCTTCGTGATGAGGTGGTTTACATTCTGTATATTATGCTGCCGTGACCGAAAACGGTCGGGACTATTATGTGCGAATGTTGTTTGTCTGTGGACGACCTTCTGTCCCAACTACCCATCTACTTTGTGCTAAAACTTTTGCCAGTAGAACTACAATATCTAGGCCACATTTATACGTAGTTCAAAGGTCATGGGGGCTCGAGGGTGGCATAGTTCGCCACCCTACAGACACCCGGTAATACGCTGTCGTAAAAACTATGCTAATGTGTTAAAGTATGTTGCCAATGCCAAATATTATAACGTCGCCGGGGCTGTTCGTGTTGGACATTTGCGATAATGGTGTTATCCATCTTTGACAGAAGTAAAACATTTTTTTTTATGTTCTTCAATGGTGGAATCTTGGAAAGCAGATGGTACGTGATAATTGACAAGACGACCCGAATAGCGCAGCGGTAGTGAGGCTGCCTTACGTTCTTAGGGATCCGGGTCCGAATCCCGGTAGGAGCAAATGATTGTGTGATGAGCATGGACATTTGTTTCCGAGTCTTTGTCGATGTTCGATGTTTATATGTATAACTAGTTTGCTTGGGTGCGCGAGCTGCGCGCAGCTCGCGTGTTTGGTGTTTTTGAGAAGTATTCCTTATCCTTATAAAATTTTGAGAATCCATAGGAATCCTTAAATGAATTGGAAAATCCGTTAGAATTACCCCTAAATCAGTATGTGAACCCTTAAGCACCCCTAAAACATTTGAGAAGTATAAAAAAACATTACCCTAAGGGTTGCTTGTCGTCGTCCCTGAGTTACGGTTCACCCACTCAACCTTCGTTACGCGACGGAGGTCGGCGGCTCGCTTCGCTCGCCACCTCCCCCCTTCGCTCCACTCGGTCTCGCAGGTTCGCTCCGCTCAGTACCTACCTACCACCGGACAGGTTTCGACGCCTACTATAATATTTGTTCAAACACCTGATGGCTACCTCTAACCGTTATGAAGTTACAGCCCTTTCAATTTTAGGGGAGGTTGGGGAGGGAAGCTTCACCCACTCAACCTTCGTTACGCTACGGAGGTCGCCGGCTCGCTTCGCTCGCCACCTCCCCCCTTCGCTTAACTCGGTCTCGCAGGCTCGCTCCATTCAGGACCTACCTACCACCGGAAAGCGGAGGGGAGCAAAGGGGAGGTTGGGGAGGGGAGGAAATACAAATTTCAACGCCCCTCAATAATAAAGTATAGTAAAAATCAAAATTCCGCTACGTGTCCTAGTTTCCGAGATACGATGGGGGGAGGGGTGAAGGGGGGAGAGTGGGGAGTTTTGAAAAATGATTTCGACTAACAATTGGCCCCTTTATACAAATCTGAAAAAAAAAATGTTCCAAGTCTCTTAACTTCCGAGATCCGCCTAAAGGGGGGGAGAAGGGGAGAAAGGGGGACAACTTTGAAAACTGGTTTTTACTTTTCCGAGCCTCCTCTATACGATCCCGTAAAAAACAAAAAATACGGGTCCCTTAGTTTCCGAGATACGATAGGGAGGGGGAGGAAGGGGAGCAAAAAGGGGAGGTTTGGCACTTTTCCCATACTCGCGGGAGTTACTTGTTTACGAATCTGTCAAAAAATACCCACCTCCCCATCCACCATCTGGGAGAACAATTATGTCAATGAGTCAGTGAGTCAGTGGTAATTCAGCTTTATATAATATAACTAGTTTGCTTGGGTGCGCGAGCTGCGCGCAGCTCGCGTGTTTGGTGTTTTTGAGAAGTATTACTTACCCTTATAAAATTTTGAGAATCCATAGGCATCCTTAAATGAATTGGAAAATCCGTTAGAATTACCCCTAAAACAGTATGAAAACCCCTACGGACCCCTAATAAAACCTTATTTAGAAACTGAGACCTTTTCCCGTAAAAAACATTACCCAAAAGTTTGCTGAGTTACGCTTCACCAACTCAACCATCGTAACGCTAAGGAGGTCGCCGGCTCGCTTCGCTCGCCACCTCCCCCCTTCGCTCCACTCAGGACCAACCTACCACCGGACAGGGTTCGACACCTACTATAATATTTGTTCAAACACCTGATAGTTATCTCTAACCGTTATTAAGTTACAGCCGTTTTCAATTATAGGGGAGGTTGGGGAGGGGAGCTTCGCCCACTCAACCTTCGTTACGCTACGGAGGTCGCCGGCTCGCTTCGCTCGCCATCTCCCCCCTTCGCTTAACTCGGTCTCGCAGGTTCGCTCCACTCAGGACCTACCTACCGCCGGAAAGGGGAGGTTGGGGAGGGGAGGGGAGGGTATAAAAAATTAAACGCCCTGCAATAACAAATTATAGCGAAAATCAAAATGCCGCTACGTGTCCTAGTTTCCGAGATACGATTGGGGAGGGGTGAAGGGGGGGGGGGAGAGGGGGGAGTTTTGAAAAAAGAATTTAACTAAAAATCGGCCCCTTTATACGAATCTGAAAAAAAAATTGTTCGAAGTCTCTTAACTTTCGAGATTCGCCTAAAGGGGGGGGAGAAGGGGAGAAAGGGGGACAACTTTGAAATATGATTTTTACTTTTCCCAGCCTCCTCTATACGAATCTGAAAAAAAAAATGTTCCAAGTCTCTTGGTTTCCGAGATACGATAGGGAGGGGTGAGAAGGGGGGTGAAAAGGGGAGGTTTGGCACTTTTCCCATAGGTTTCAGAGTTAGTTGTTTACGAATCTGCAAAAATATACCCACCTCCCCATCCACCATCTGGGAGAACAATTCTGTCAATCAGTGAGTCAGTGGTAATTCAGCTTTATATAATATAACTAGTTTGCTTGGGTGCGCGAGCTGCGCGCAGCTCGCGGGTTTCGTGTTTATGAGAAGTATTACTTACCCTTATAAAATTTTGAGAATCTATAGGCACCCCTAAATGAATTGGAAAATCCGTTAGAATTACCCCTAAAACAGTATGAAAACCCCTACGGACCCCTAATAAAACCTTATTTAAAAACTGAGACCTTTTCCCATAAAAAACATTACCCTAAAGTTTGCTGAGTTACGCTACACCAACTCAACCATCGTTACGCTAGGGAGGTCGCCGGCTCGCTTCGCTCGCCACCTCCTCCCTTCGCTCCACTCAGGACCTACCTACCACCGGACAGGTTTCGACACCTACTATAATATTTGTTCAAACACCTGATAGTTATCCCTAACCGTTGTTAAGTTACAGCCGTTTTCAATTATAGGGGAGGTTGGGGAGGGGAGCTTCACCCACTCAACCATCGTTACGCTACGGAGGTCGCCGGCTCGCTTCGCTCGCCACCTCCCCCCTTCGCATAACTCGGTCTCGCAGGTTCGCTCCACTCAGGACCTACCTACCGCCGGAAAGGGGAGGTTGGGGAGGGGAGGGGAGGGTATAAAAATTTCAACGCCCCCCAATAATAAAGTACAGTAAAAATCAAAATTCCGCTACGTGTCCTAGTTTCCGAGATACGATTGGGGGAGGGGTGAAGGGGAGGGAGAGAGGGGAGTTTTGAAAAAAGAATTTAACTAAAAATCGGCCTCTTTATACGAATCTGAAAAAAAAAATGTTCGAAGTCTCTTAACTTCCGAGATTCGCCTAAAGGGGGGGAGAAGGGGAGAAAGGGGGACAACTTTGAAAAATTATTTTTACTTTTCCCAGCCTCCTCTATACGAATCTGAAAAAAAAAATGTTCCAAGTCTCTTGGTTTCCGAGATACGATAGGGAGGGGTGAGAAGGGGGGTGAAAAGGGGAGGTTTGGCACTTTTCCCATAGGTTTCAGAGTTAGTTGTTTACGAATCTGCAAAAATATACCCACCTCCCCATCCACCATCTCGGAGAACAATTCTGTCAATCAGTGAGTCAGTGGTAATTCAGCTTTATATAATATAATAAGTATGTTTTACAAACAAAAAGTATCTATGTAGTATATAAACTATCTGGTGTCCACGACACAAGCCTCGTTGCTTAGTGTGGCACTAGATGGCGCTGTGTGTTTCTATTTATTTATTTAATTGCCGCCTGTGGGCATTTGCTGCAAAGCTGAAATGCTACATCATCATCATCATCATCATCTGTAATTACTTACACCGGGACCTACTCATGACCTCTTCAACAACCTTCATTTGGCGTGGGTGGTGGAATATGGCCTACCCTCTCTCTCCGGGAGGATCTTGTATCATAGCAGTGGAGATGCCATAGCATTAGCCTTGTGTTTTCAATCAAAACAGGACGCAGTAACAGTGCGTTTCGGCAGTCATTGGTACATTATTACACTTATAAGGTTGTTTTCCGGTAGTGAACGATTCCGCAGTCCCATACCTGTTCATTTTGACAATTTAAAAACATTCATTACGTAATTAAAGTTGTCGAGCAGACGAATTTTAAGTTTAAGAAGTATAGGATTGCGAATTTACTTCAATATCCTTCGGCTTGTGATAGAAGTGGTACGCAATTCGGGAGCAGTAGGGCTATTACGTATCTCTGTTGACAGCTCGAAATGATAGTAACTGGGCTCAGTGTCCATCAATTAACTGTCAAAAGGTTAGTTTCGTATTATGTGACCCTGTTAGTCACCGTAAAGTGATATCCACTCAGTGTGATAAGTAATGCCAATATTATGACATTTCACGGTTGTCATCAAAGTTCGGTGTACAACCGAAGCTTGATAGTCACTGGATAGCCTGATAGCCCTGCAGGTTTCGTTGCCTATGATGCGCGGTATGTATGTGCGGCCTACCACACTGACATAGATTTGTGCAGTATTCAGTTCGGGTGTCAAGGTATAAGTTAAAGGTACACATAAGCTAGAAGCCGTTTAACATCGCTTAGCAGTACCTTTCTAACGTTCACACCTTCGACGATGAGCGCACGAACGCTCGAATGACCAGTGGGTTACGACAAGCAATAGGCGAGACGAAAAAAAAAAACTAATTAGTCCGTCACTTAGATTATCAAAAAATAATTGACCCGTGTTTTTTGTTCTGTTACGTAAACCAAAATTGACGAAGATATGACGCTTTTAAAATTCTCAATACGTCACACCATGGTATAATTTTTAGCTAGTTCTGACGTCACGAGCCCCCACTCCCAAGTTTTGATGCGTTTCATCTTTGTCAATATTCATTGATTTACAAAAACAAAAAATACTTGTCAATTAATTTCCAATACTCTAACTGACGGACTAAATAGATTTCCAATTTTTTGATACTGTCGTCATGCCTATACTAAGTGTTTTCTGACTTTTTCAACAAGGGCGGAGGTTCTTAATTCGTCTCGCTTTTTTTAATATGTTCACAACAGCCGTGATAAATAAATGGAAGGTGTGGTGGGAGCGGCATAGGGTCAGTGGACAGTATTACGGACAGGGGCTAATGTAATAATGTTCGAACATGCCATCTGTATTGTAATTATTCTTATAGCTGAATCCAACGATTCAGCTTCAGATAGCTCCAAGATAATACCGCTGTAATTGGTACTGGAAAAGTTGTCGGCGAAGTTAGTCAAGGGTGTGTGCGCGGCCATCGAACTCGTGGACACTAAATCAGCGAGCTACAGGGAGACTCGTAGGTACCTATAGTTCTGTTCCAACTTTATGGTGGCTCTGAACATCTAGGGTGAAGCCAAACGAGCGTAATTTTTTGTCGCGTAAAATGAGTCGCGGAATATACGCTGCATTCGGTTTCAGGTTATAGTCCTGTTTGTACTATACAGCGACGCAAAATGACTTGTCTGCTCACCGCGCATAATTTCAACCAAATTGCGCTCGGGGTGGGCGAGGGGAACGAGGCAAGCGTCAAGCGTCACCAGTTGTGTAGTCTTTGAAGGCTCCACCACACAGGAGCGTTATTATCGCTCGATAATATTGCATGCGTTATTACGATAATGCGTCCCTATTCCTTGCACACAAGTGTGTTATTATCGTTCGATATTCTACTCATATCGCAGGACGCAGAAACGCGAGCGTCCTACTTCTATTGCGTCGATAATATCGCAGCAGTGTGTGGGATCGCATGCGTAACAATACCAAATGTTCTTTCTAAGAACTCATATCGCAAATTCGCAATATCGCAGGACGTAGAAAAGCAAGCGTCCTACTTCTATTGCGTCCTTATAATCGCGGCAGTGAGTAACTTCGTAGCGTAATACATGATGTACTAAAAACAGCAGGCCTAGCCAAGTTACAAACGATTCGTATCGATTCTCTTTCTACAATCGTAAACGTTAAGTCACGTGGTCAAAACAAACGAATATAAACTTTTGTAGACAAGTTTACATCGATCAAGATGATAGAATGAAATCTATTCGTTTCTACAATTGTGATCCTTACATCCTATATAAATCGTAGCCAACTTACAGTTTTGACTAAACTTTAAAGTTTCCATTCGTTTGTTTTGACCACGTGACTTAACGTTGATAGATGTCATTCCCATACATTTGGTTAGTTTTCTATTAGCGTTAACGATTGTAGATTGTCAACTTGGCTAAGCCTACAGATATCGCAATAACACATGCGATATTATCGAGCGATAATAACGCGCCTTAGAGCCTTCACGCGTCGCAACGATGAGTCAGTGCTGATAAAAATGCGTTGAGGCTGTACTAAGTACGTAATTAATTATGTGGTTATCACTGCACAATAGGCTAGTCTCCACCATCAATAAATAACAAATCTATTTAGTCCGTCAGTTAGAGTATTGGAATACAATGGACACGTATTTTTTGTTTTTGTAAATCAATGAATATTGACAAAGATAAAACGCATCAAAAATCGGGAGTGGGGGCACGTGACGTCACAACGCACTAAAAATTATAGCACGGCGTGACGTATTGAGAATTTTAAAAGCGTCGTATCTTCGTCTATTTTGGTTTACGTAACAAAAGAAAAAATACGTGTCAAATATTTTTTGATAATCTAACTGTCGGACTAATTAGATTTTTTCAGGATAAAAGTCTATTTATTATATGATAATATAATCTGCTGGATATCTTATCATGCAGTAGCAGTGGCCACTGGGCAGTTTTCGTTCCACTAGCAACAGATAACAACTTTTTAACCGACTTCTACTAAAGGAGGTTATGTAATCCAACAGCACCTTTTTTTTTCACGTATGTTCACCGATTACTCCGTAATTACTAGCTCGATTAACGTGATCCTTTTTCTGGTACAGGAAGCCCGCGCGGTGGTCCCATATATTTTTTATTAATTTTGCTTGAATTGTTTATGAATTGGCTCCTTTAATACGATTATTTCTTCTTGGCCTAAGTTGATGACATGATGGTTTCTTAATGTAAAATTGTGTCATGACAAGAACTTTCTGGAACTCTGTTTTTTTTTTGCCCATTTTTTTTATTTTATTTTTGTCATACTCTCTCATTAAACGATAAGGTATATATATATATATATGCAGTTAGCATTTTCGGTTGAGATCTGCAGAGAGGCATTTATTTGCCGGCTACAAAGAAAAAATATTTATTTTCCACAGGCACATGACGTGCATACAAACTTAGAACAAATAAACAGAAAACATATAGGTAATGCATAACAGACCTATAAAATATAGCAGAATGGAACAGAAAAAAGTTGACAGCTTGCACACTGTGAGTTGGTTACTTAGTTAGCATTATCAACTGTTTGATAACAAAAAGCCAATAAAAACTAATGTTCCACACTTCATAGTAAACTATTTATGTAACAATGTTTAATTGTAGAAGCTGGCTTTGTTCCCGTAGTAATAAAAATGCAATAATTTATTTATGTAGTAACAACACTGTCCCCTGTAGTGTTTCAGAATCAACCAAGATGGCTCATAGTAATTGCTTTTGGCATGAGATGAATGCATTTACAATCATGTTGCAGTACCTAATTTTAGTCATAAAAATTTTAAATTACTTAATACGAACCAGTATACAAGGTGGGTTGGACATTGACGCACAAACAGTTATGACATAATCAGTAAGTATGTATAATTGCTTACCCTTTATAAATATTTTTTTTTTACGGTTTTTAAACATGTTGGAGTAATTTTAGAAATAAAATACCTAAATAGCTGTTCCATACAGTTTGAGCGTTTAGGTATAGCAGTTTTTATTATAGAAAACAGCAGTTTTTTTTTAAACTACCGTTGAACATTTTCTATGTTGGGGGTTCCATATTGACGATCTGCAAACGCAGTAACCGCTCCACCATGAATAGTCAAATGCAAAGAGCTAGCATGTCCCAGAACAAAAATATTAGAACACATGTGACATCCACCAACCCGCAATAGATCCCCTTAGCAGATTATAGCCCACTTCCTTTTGCAGAGAAGCTTGTGTCCCAACAATGGGATTTGCCATCCCTGATGCCTTATATATTTTTTTATTATGGAGTAATGGTCAGTCTCAACAAAGATGTTTAAATATTATAATTTCCTTTACTTTTCTTTAAATTATTTGGTACAATTTTAAATATTCCTGTATAAAACTAAAAATAGTCATTCACCAACCTCGGGAAGAAGGTCCAAGCTAATGTTGGTCAGGGCTCTTGAAGGAGGAACCTTCTAACAAAATTATTATTATTTGTATTTTTGTGAACCAGTCAGAACACATTTAAGGTGGATGCTCCAGGAATGACTTTGATTTTGAAAAGTGATTCCTGCACCTTTATGCGCTTGGAGGGTTGCATTGATGATTTTAATGATTATAATTGTATAACTACATACGTCTTACAGTCTCGAACAATATCTTAATCAACATACAACCTAGCAATGGCCTGCAAATTACAAAAAACATATGAAAATTTGAATTTTGCGGGCCGCCCTGGAGCATCCATTTTAATCCAACAAATTACTTGATTGGTCTTGACTTTAAAGTTTTGGAAATATATGGAACCACCACCTTTGGGGTACAGCCTTTCCGATAAAAAAAAAGAATTATCAAAATAGGACTACTCTGTAAAAAGTTGTGCATGGTCACACATAAAATAATATAATATACTAGCGGACGTCACGCGGTTTCACTCGCGTAGTTCCCGTTCCCGCGGGAGTACGGGGATAAAATATAGCCTATGTTACTCAGGGTGAATGTAGCTTTCTAATGGTGAAAGAATTTCTGAAATCTGAGCAGTGGTTTTTGAGTTTATTCATTACAAACACACACACAAAAATACAAATCTTTTCTCTATATAATATTAGTGTAGATGTAGATATGCGTCGACTTGAGAACCGCCTCTGTTTTTTTTTCGTGGGTTAAAAAAGTTTTATACCAATTACTTATTTGGCAATAATATAGAAAAAGAGATAAATAAATAATTCATAAAGCACAGCCTAGGTACCAAATTACAGACCCTCTCCTCCATATTTAATTTCCAATATTGATAATGTAGCCAAGGTTTTGTAAGGTTTTAACTTAAAACTATCACATGATACAATGTAGGACTAAGGGTTCTTACAGACGAGCGACACGTTGGCACACATTTACGAGGCATGCCACAATTGCAAGCGTCGCGACCCGTTGACGGCTGCCGTCGACGCGCCGGCGGCAGCCGTCGACACCACAACTGCAAGCGTCGACGTTTATCTGCAGTTGGCAACGTGCCGCTCGTCTGTAAGAACCCTAAGCTAGAGGTGTTTGACCTGAAATGACGTGAAGAAATCATATAAACGCGGCTATTCTTGTGCACATAATGATCTAGGTTTACTAAGTTGTTCCCTAAAAGTCTTTTACAATGAAAGAGCGACTGTTACATAAAACCATGTAAATATTAACCACGTAAAAATCAACGCCAAAAACCTCCCATACAGTATAATCAGCTGTGCGTCGAAAACAATGTTACGAAAATCGAAATTATTCACTTATAGTGAAACAAAGGTTTACTCACGAATCTTCGTTTTTCACATCCAAGTAATGTTCAGCGCCCTGGTGCACCCACCTCCCTCCAAACGGACTGTTATTCACATTATATTTATAAACACAAAAATATACTTTCGAGTCCATTACAGGCAAAACAATTTCTAGTATCGTCAACCACTGCGTCGTAGAAAGTTCTCTCAACTCATAATTGGGGAAAATGACGTCACATTCACCACCCCCTGAACCTTCCACTGGGGTCAATCTCCAAGGATAATGCCCGAGAAACTCACCACCCTTAATATTTAGTAAATATTTACAATTTACTTTATCACACTTTTTGCTGTCCAGTTTGAACGATATTATCCGTGGTTCAGAGGCATTATTTTCATTGGCGTTCACACAGAATATTAAATACATAAATAAACCACAAGTCCGCATCACATTCAGCACTTGTGCCATTTTTACGGAGTGCAATATTGTAAAGAAAACAGATCGCGTCGGCCGCTACAGCGACATGTTTCCGTTTGACAGTTCGGCGGGCAATTGTTGCCGGAACTGCAGTAATTTATGAAAAGTGTTGTCATATCCTGTTAATCTTTTTATTATTGATTTATGGGAAAACATTGCTTTAAAATAATTGTAGGCAAATTTAAATTGTTTGTTTCTTACAACAAATTTAAATCACAAGGTTACATAAATTATAAGTTTTATTTTCTTGTTTGTTTTTTTCCCGTAGTGGATTGTTTCCGAACGAATCTGTCTTATTTTACAAAGTTGACTAGTTCGGATACATGTTACGGAAAAAAAACATTAAATCAATGAAAACTTTTGCATTTTTTATCCTTTTTCATAATACTACTTCAAACAATAACATTATAATATGAATTTGGTGTTTCAGGTAAATTACAGATGGCAAATCTAACAATAATTATAGTTTAATTTGAGTCGTTTAATTTTAAAAGAAGTGCGTATCCGATCTATTCTAAAGAACTCGCCAAGGACTCGCATCTTGCTCGCATCATTCTCACTAATTCGAGAAAAAGAGAAAAACAAAGTTTATTATTTTCAGTGAATGGAATGACAGTGTCTTTTTATCAAATATAATATATTGAAAAAAAAAAGTTGTCTTTTTGTTATTCCTCCCATTCCTAGTGAGATGAGATTGATGAGAATAGTTTACCAGGTGAGATAGGAATGAGTGAGTTTCAACAAGACAAATCGTTGGTAGAACCGCGATTGGTCAGCAGCGACATAGAGGTCAGCGACCATTTGGCAAGACAACTAAAAGTCAAAAACGAGTGTGTTGGCCCTATTTTTAGTGAAACAAAAATCAAATCAACGTAATTTCAATATTATAATGAAATCACTATTTAAATATTCATTTAACTAGTCGAATTAAGTGTCTAAGTGCACACATCTATTGTTCTTTGTTACATCATGAATAAGAATTTATCGAGGAAAGAGAATTGATTTTCGGTAGCGTAGAAATTAATGGAAATTGATATAATGGAAGTGAGAGGGGCTGGTGATGGGGCTGCAGCGGTGGAATATATACGTCCTCCTTCAAAACGGTACTCCTGGGCCGAGGTTCGGCAGGCGGTACACGATTTACGGAAGGAACTTTCATGTCTGTCCACTATGGTTCCAATTGCTATAAGTTTTCGTAAATTGGCAAATGGAAAGACGAGAATATATTTTCTGAGGAACCCACAGAATGGATTGGAGATAACACTGCTTTATACTGATGTGTTACCAACACAGCAGCCAAATAACTCCAGGTAACATACTTGTTTTATTTTTGTCATCTCATGACCATGGCTTCATTTACCTTGATAAAAAAAAAGATTGAGGCTGTATGAGTTGATAGGAAAAAAAGATTAATGAGATTTAGTGTTGTTTTTGTTCTTAATTTAAACTCTTCTAAATTCCTTTGTCTTGTTACACCTTTGAGCATCCTTTAAACGTTTAAATAATGGGAGATTACTGTTTCTTGCAATTACTTATTCAGTAGAATAGAACATTTTCTACTGTTAAAATCCCAAGCCATGCAGAATACTTATCCAATTAAAATTCCATTATATTTTCTAGAACATACATTGTTTTAGTCATGCATATTTTCCTTTCCTTTGGTTTCATTCACATTCAAATGAATAATTTACATATTTTTTCCTTTTTTGTGAATAATCATTATTGTTTACTGCCCTCTTATATTAAACAGACAGTTCTTTTTACTTTGTTTTCAGCAAATGTTTAAATAAGGTATAGTATTGCCTCAGATTTTTGTAACAGTTTGTTATAATTAGACCAAGACAATAGGTACATAATTTATTTCATATTACAATGTACATAATTCATCCCTATTTTGCTGAAGAATAAAGCAGAACCAACATTCTTCCATGCACCAGATGCATGCAAATGCTAGGTTTAATGTACATATCATCACACCTGTCGTCAGTGTTGCCAGATACAATTTTTAAAAATCCGTAGAGCTACTCTCAAAAATCCGTAGAAATCCGTGAATTGTCTTTACAAAAATTCATAGATCTGAGGACATTTTTTAAAGCTAAACCTAACTATTTATAGATGGATTGACCTTAAACCAAATTCCTTGCCGGTAAAGAAATTGAAAAAATCTGTGCGAAAATCGAAAAAACAAAGGAAAAGATAATTTTTTAATAATTGTTTGTAAATTTTATTAATCATTTCAATCATTATTACTGTCGCCAACCAAACCAAACCAACGATCCAACGAATCACGACGAATAGTTCATTCCGTTTTACGTTAGTCGCTAATAAACTAAATAGTCTTCTTTGGACTTATTTATAGTATGATGTATTGTATGGTTTTCGTTTCGTTTCGTTCTTTGTAATTTTGTCTGTAATTTATTACAGACAAAATTACAAAGAACGAAACGCAGGTCGCTATTGTTCCGAGTCGCAGGACTACCTTTTTTTTGGAGCTACGTTTCGTTTTAAGAATTTTTTTATTTAATTTGAATATGTTTATTATTGTTTGGATCGGGTGGATGAAATCGAACGAAAATCCGTAGATTTGCGACTAAAATCCGTATGTCCGTAGACAAGACCTAAAGTCCGTAGATCTACGGACAAATCCAGAGGTCTGGCAATGCTGCCTGTCGTTCCCAAATGGTTAGCCAGAGGTCTACCTAATAGTACACCCTCATTTTGCCAGTTATGTTCAAGTTCCACACGTATCCTGCGCTTATCACGATTAATTTCGGTTCAGCACGAAACAAAATATCTTCTTCTCCTTCCATACATCGCCAGTCGCCCTCTATTGTCATCAACCAGGCACAAATTCACATTGTGAGGCAGCTAAAAACCGAATTAAACTTTCCCGAACCTTGGAATCAAAAGCAGGAGGTTGAGGGTTCAAATCCGGGCAAGTACCAATGTGACTTTTTCAATTCATATGTACTTTTCTAAGTTTATCTTGGACATCACAGACATCGGTGAAGGAAAACATCGTGAGGAAACCTGGACTTATAATTAATATAAGTCTGAAATCACCAACCCGTCTTGAGCAAGCGTGGTGATCAATGCTCGTGCCTTCTCTGTATGAGAAGAGGCCTTAGCCCAGCAGTGGGACAGTAATAGGCTGGTATTATTATTATTATTATATAGGCTTGATCCCATGGTAGTAGACTAGAGTAGGGACTCCATTTTCCGCACTTAGACTCTCATTTGGTCCGTTGTGCGTAGGTGTCCTGGCTAAGTTAGCCAGCCTAGCTCCGCCCAGAAGCACTGAAGTTTCCTTGGAGCTTCACAGGCTTCGCGTAGCGACCTCACCGTTCCGAGGATTTGTTTGCGTTGGGTAGCCCACGGCCTCGCATTCCAGGATGACGTGGGCGGCTGATTCTTCGGCGTCAAAGCAGCCCCTGCAGAGTGGGTTGTCCGTGGCGCCTATGTTAAAGAGATGTTTGTTTACGGGGCAATCGCCCGTTATTGTCCCTATTATTATTCTGAGGTTATTTCTACTTAGGCTGAGCAGGCGTTTTGTTAATCATGTTGATCCCATGGTAACATGATTAACTAGCCTAACCTTGTTGCATAATTAAAGACTAGAAATATTCGATTTTTTCCTGTCTCATCATATGCAAACAAATTCCATTGTCTATATCAGCTGATTCTGTACGCAAAATATGCACTTTGGATGTGGAGTTGTGGACACCAGCTTGTTATACAATACAATAGCAGTTGATTATCATAATACAAAATTAAATGTAATTCTCACACCTCTTACATCTGAAGGTTAGAGGTCCACTCAACGAAATGCATTATTTATATCTAATTAATGAAAAACCTGTTTGCTTTGAATATTTTTAAACAGGTATTGTATTATCTATCAGCAGAAAATGTTGCGTGCACAACAACTGCAAGGTTTCGTGGATTTTTTACTAGTATCTTTTACTTGTAATTTCATTGTTTTTTCTATTTAGAAAAATTTCAGCGTAATCGGTGTACACAAATAAATAAATAAAAAACCAATTGAATTGACAACCTCCTCCTTTTTGAAGTCGGTTAAAAACTTAGCTATTTCCGCGGCTTCGTTCGTGTGGAAATTTTGATGTGGAGTTGAAGGAGGCCGGGCCCAGAAAGAGGTGGCGAGACGATCTAGATGCGTACCGCGAGGCCTGGTTCGAGGAGGCACGGGAAAAGAGCACATGGAAGGAATTGGGGGGAGGGCTTTGCCCAGCAGTTGGAAAATAAAGTTGGAGGCTAAAAAAGAAGTATCCAATGTGCTATTCCAGACCAAAATTCTATGTGGGGTATTAAGAATGATGTATTGAATATGTGGTAACCTATTAGCATCAACGGGGCACAAAGCCAGACTCTGCGTCACAGGGTTGTTATGATTAAAATCAAGTGATGTGATTTTTTTTATAAAAATCTATTATTTATATCAATACTTTTTTACTGCGACCAAATCAGCCAAAAAGTGTCAAGATACTTCCCGCGATATAAACTACGGCGCGCAACACAAAATACGAAAAAATGTACCTAAAACCGAAGAAGAATTGGATATAATTATGATATGTACTATCGAGGACACTCCCGCCTGATCACTACTAAGCTTATTTTTGCTTGCACTTAAAACATAGAAACGCTCTCTATCCCCGCCCTGTTGACTTTATAATAAATAATTAATGAAAAAAATACCGATTGGCGACACATGCCAAACGAGAGTTATTGTTATTTTGCGCGCCAAAGTTGACGCTTTCCTAATAGGCCTAAAATTTAAGGTGGAGTGGCTCGGCGCCTCCGCATGATTTAAGCGAAAAAAAATTTAACTGATCAGGCGGAAAAGACCACGAATGTACAGTTGCTTCTTCCGCTGGGGTCGAAAGAATATTTTCGGCATTCAATTTGGTGAGAAATAGATTAGGCACAGAGAAGGCAGCCAAATTAGTCTTATTTTTGAAAAAACTTGACTAATTATTTTCCTTGTTCATTAAAATTACAGTTTTTTTTTAATAAGTGATTTGATTTTATGTGAAAAAAGATATTTACGTAGGTATATAATTTGTGTTTTCATTTAATTTAGTAACTGACTTTCAAATTTAAAAAAAATCCGATTTAAATCAAAATATATCCGATTTTTTTTATTTTTATAAAAAAAGTCATTATTTTTATCAACCCTGCTGTGGCAGCTCCTGAGAAATTGTTGATGGGAAATCCCAAAAACTGCCTCATTGATTGGTTGCTCGTAAAAGCGAGTGGCTGTGGTCTAGCAAAGTGTTATTTGGGTTTTTTCATCAGGAATTTCTCAGTAGCAGTCACTGTGTCTGAATTCGTGCCCGGATGATGGCAATAGCCATTATTACATGGGACTTAAAACATAACTGGCGAGAAATATTGGTGTACTATTGGGTACACCTCTGCCTCACCGTTTAGGGATCACAGGCGTGATGGTTAATCCCAAAACACTTTGCCGAACTGGGAATCGAACTCATGACACATGCTCAGCAGACGCACTAAATAGTTGTGGGAAAATTTGTTGGTGTCAGCAGTTATTTCACACCTGAAACAAGGTTATTTATGGTTGACCTGCTGAAAAAATCCATTGTAATCCGTGCACCTTATGTGAAAAAGAAAACACTAACAAAAAAAAACCAAAAGAAAAACACAAAAAAGTGAATAATAACTTTAGCTTCAGAAGCCGGTGACAAAAACACCAAATCAATCAAACAAAGGTCAAGCATCGAAGTCTAGTTGATTTACTGTTTTTGTCACCGACTTCTGAAGTCAGTTAAAAACATAACAGAGATTTTTTTCACATTTATTATTATATTAGCATGGATAGTACACTATTTTATTGATTTGACATGAATATTACTTTTTTAAGTATTTTATTATTTATTTATTTAAGTATTAGTATTTATATTTATTTAAATAATTTCACTACTTTTATATAAACTATAACTCTAAATAATAATAAAAATATGTACAAGTAACAACCTGTAACCGTTACAGAGCGTCAAAAAATTCGTCCACATCGCTGTCAACAGGAAAAGTGCCCAGAAGGCTGGCAGCATTGCCACGTTGGATGGCAATGCTGATTCTTTGGCCAAAAAATAGGCCCGCCCTCTGGTCACGTGAAGAGTCGACCAACCGCTTGGCGATTTCTCGAAATACTAGGTGGGCACTCGGACCCCATGGCCCTAGTGTTTCAACCCCAAACGGCTCAAACACATAATTACCAATTAAATTATTGTATTTGCGCCGTTTGAGGTTTTCAGCACCTTTTTAAGTATTTATATTTTTTTTTTATCGTGAATGGTGTCATTTTATTATTTTTGTGTCTTATTTTTGACATTTATGTTGTAAAGTATTATTCATTTTATTTGATTATTGTGAATGTGAGGACCATGTGGGTCATTTTTTTATTTTATTTTTTGTTGTTTTTCCCCACGCCTGTCTGGCAGTTTGAGTATTATAAGCGACCTACCCAAATGTCCTTTCTTTGGCATTGTTCGTCGTTTCGTTTAGCTCTTTGAGTTATAAGTCGAGCTACACGATAACTGACAAATGCTTGCAGTGACTGGATAGGTCCACTCAAATCTGTGTGGTTTTTTCTTCAAAAGACCATCTCAGACACTAATCTGCATAGTTCTCATGCGAGTTGAGCAAGATTATGTCTGGACTTCAAAAGAGACTATGACCTCTGAGTTTGTTTCGGCTATTTCTTCCCAGAGTAGTCAGACCGGCCGGCCCCATCTAGTTTTATTTAAAAAATGTCGTGTAAAAGTGTTTGTAAAAACCTATTTGCAAAATAAACATCATTTATTACAAACAAAGAAAAATCCCAAATAGTCAAACATTTATCTGAATGTTTACAAAAACATTATCTTTCTCTGTTATTCATTAACTAGTTTTATCACAAAGGTATTTCAGTTGATTATTAATTTATAAACAAATCTATACGTAGTGTAGTAGTATTTTGCAAGTTGTCAGTGCACAGAATTGTGTAGAAGGTTGACTTCATAGGAGTGCAAACAGAGCACTCGTAACCTGATCGCACACACATATGTACTATCGAGGAAACTCCCGCCTGATCACCACTAAGCTAATTTTTGCTTGCACTTACAACATAGAAACGCTCTCTAGCTCCGCCCCGTTGACTTTGTATAAAAATAACGAATGAAAAGATACCGATCGGCCGAGCGCACTGACGACGCACGCCAAACGAGAGTTATTGTTATTTTGCGTGCCAAAGTTGACGCTTTCCTACTAGGCCTAAACTTTAAGGGGGCGTGGCTCGGCGCCTCCGCGTGATTTAAGCGAAAAATTGTTTTAACTGATCAGGCGGAAAAGACCACGACTGTACCTATTCGTGACGGCACTGGGGTCTACTCTCTAAGTCCGTCAACGAAGATACGGAGCCCGTCCGAAAGTAGCTTATACTTTGAAATGAACCCTACTCCCTAATATTTTCGTTGATTCATGAATTTTGAAAACACATTGGGAGTAAGGACAGATGACCAATCGTGTTGTCATTCATCTAGTTTAAAAAAAAATACGTGTAAAAGTGTTTGTAAAAACCTACTTGAAAAATAAACATCATTTATCAATCATCGCTGTTCGAACAGGGGCTTCATCATCATCATCCACAGCCTGACTTCACTCACTGCTGGGTATAGGCTCGCTTTGCTTGTGCCAAGCTCCACGTTCATGTGCCGGCCTCATCCAGCATATTCTCGCGATGGCAACAATGTCGTCGGCCCATCTCGCCGCTGGACGACCGACACTTCTCTTCCAGGGCCTTATACACTATAGTCACTACGAAATTGAGTCAAGACGTCGTCGTTGGTCTAGAGTGGTCGCAAGTAGTCACGATTGGTCATCTGTCTACTTGTGTTACTCCCAAGTAAGGACAGATGCTGTGATGAGTTGTCATTCAATTTTAGTTCGGGCCCATAACGAATCTTATGTCCGTAAGTGTTACGGAGTAGGAAACGACCGTAACTTCGGCCGAATCTACGGATTTCGTGCTTAGAGAGTAGACCTCCAGTAACAAAGGCCACTCCCATTTTTCTTTTTAAATGGCCGATAAAAATCTCTGTGGGTTTCAGTAGGATGTACTAAACACGTATTTTTTTTTAATTTATCATCTATTTTTCGATTTTGCTGCACGGCTGAGTGGAAACATGGCTGATTTGCATTAGGTAATTCCGTTTCGTTTGCAGCCCGTATTCGGTCACCGAATGGTGTCACGCACAGTTAAAATTTCTTGTAACACAATATCCATGATGATGCTTTCAACAGGAGTGTACACAGTTCGGCTGAATGCGGTCGCCGAATCCGGTAAACCTACAATTTAAACGAATACGGTTGACGTATTTGGTCACCGACTGAATGTATGTTCGCGCTGTCCAGTCTATCTATGTATTAGTATATTCTATCGTAACTATATTTAAATGTGTTTACATATATCGAGCTGCAGGCCCAGCCAAGTTACAAACGTTTCATATCGATTCTCTTTCTACAATCGAAAACGCTTCGGCGTAAGTGATTGTAGAAAGCGCTAAATTGGTAGCCAAGTTGACACGACTGAGTCGATCGCTCGTTCTCTAATGTCTGTACAAAAAACCTACACTTTAGTCTATGGTGAGCGTTCCTACCAAAGAGTATAGCGATCAACATTGTAGCAACGATAACATTCTATTCTATCATTTTGAACGATGCAAACTTGTCTACGAATTTTCTATTCGTTTGTGTTGATCACGTGATTTAACGTATGATGATGTCATTCTACTAGCGTTAACGATTGTCAACTTGGCTAAGCCTGCTGACCTGTACTATTCTGTGATGACCGTGTTAGTAAACAAATTGATAACATTTGTTGAGTCACCGTCGGATTATATAGCTTATGACGTTATTGATCTCCGAGAGGTTATTTTTTTGATGTAATAGTACTTTCTATGTTATTAATAATAGCAGTTTATTATTATCATCGTTGTTTTGTCTGTATTTTGACAGATTGCTGGGTTTTAAACCACCTTTGTGTTGGGACAATCCTCTTTGATCTTTGAACAATAAAATCTATAAACTATAGAATAAACGGCCACAGATTTATTATGGACTAGCTTTTGCTCGCAGCTTCGCTCCCTTTATGCATGGAAATTAACACACGGGAACGTTTTAAATGTACTTTATAGCACTCGGTGATAATGTAGTTTCCCGTCAGTGAAAGAATTTTCGGAATTGGACAAGAAGTTCCGATGAGTACCAGAGAGATAGTTTAACGAAACTCTTTTTAATCAAAGTGTCCCTTAGGTCCAATGAGGGCTATCGTTTTTGAGCTCACCAGATGGCGCCACTGTCGATAAAGGACCTGTAAATAATTCTATTTTTTACTTTATAGTACCTATAACTTTATAAAAAGTTTATTTTATTACGTATAACAACATAGTGTAAACTTCAGATACATTTTTACAATATTCTCACTAAAATTAGCAAGCATGAAACATTTAAAAATGACTCTACCTCCAAATACTAACAAATAGATCTTAAGTTGCTACTTAAAATCTTCAAGTCATAATAAATCAGGAATGGCTCAAGCTAGACCACAATCGTGAGTATTAGTAAAAATACGTGATAAAAAAGCACGCAACGCGCGAACACTGTATGATATCTGACATTTTGGAAGACCCTACTCTACACGAACGCCTCTAGCGGCGAATTCATGCGCGATAGCCCCCATTCCCTCGGGCGATGCTTACGTCAAGAGTCAAGAAGTGAGTAATCTATGTGCAAGTCACATTTTGGTCGCTCTTAACTTGCTCTAAACTTAAACTATGGCTCTAAATAACATCGTTCATTTGATTCCTCCGCACTCGTTGCATCGCGACGCTTGATCGTGTACTCCGTGGCCAAGATGTTAGGCACCACCGTCTAAAAGCCCTATTCCTTGTTACAGATTGGACTGGAAGCCTCTTATAGAGTCGAACAACGCCCTAGGCGTGACTGCTGGTAAATGGTCGCGCGAGGAACAGCTCCTTTGGGAGAGGCAGCGCGTGGCAGCGTGGGGCATCGCCTCGTATGAGCTGCACCAGGGCACCGGCCGCATCATGTTCCCGTGCGCCTCCTCGCTGTACGTGGCTGACGAGGCGCCCAGTCAGGTGGGAGAGGCATGATTTTTATTGTTAGCAGCATTCTAAGGCCTGTTCCTCTTACGCTGATGTCGGTCGCGTACGTAACTAGCGCGTACGCGTTCGCGAGTTACGTACGCGACCGACCAGTTAGGCGAGGTCAAAATGTACTGAACAACTGATTTTTATTTTGGGTTTTCATAGTCAGACACACATTTTGGGTTTTTAGCCTATCACTGTTAAGCAAAAACATGTATGATCTTGATTTTTTTTTACCATCTTTTTATACCATGTTTTTAAGCAAATAAATATTATTCTATTCTAGTAAAAGTTGTTTGTTATCATGAGTACAATCACGTGTTTAAGTATCGTACACAATTACCAGTCACCCTATATAGCACCATACTGCGACGCCGACTTCAGCGGCCGTACGTTACTAGTTTACTACTACGCGCCGCTAATGTCTCGCAGATGTACGTACGCAACCGACATCAGCGTAGGAGAAATTTAGGCCTAGCAGTATGTGGAGTGTTACATTTCCAGCTGCAGAAAATATTTGACATTACAACAACATGCAAGTTTCAACCGAATAGTAGACACGTAGTAGACACGATGTGCTTGCATGACACTTGTTTGTAGGCTGATTAACCCTATTATACGGATTAACCTTTACTCTAGGATTTGCCATATAAACCCCTATACGCGTCTTTTTAGGCCCTGTATACAGGGTGTAAACCACCTCATCACGAAGCCGTCAACCAAGCATTCTGTACATCAAACTAAGTAACTTTGCGCAAAAATTATTGCTGGGAAACGACTTTTTTTTTGGGGTGAAAATCGTGCTTTGTGGTAGAATTCAATGTAACGCACTCAAAACATTGTGCTGCTGGATGGATTGAATAGTACGGGGGTCGTGGAGGTGTTTAAAGTAAAAATCTTACATTAAAAACTTGTATTTAAAAAAAAAAGTTTGCTTAAATTTGTAACTTTGACCCCCAATATCTCCGTAACTAGAAGGTATGGTGTAGAACAAAAAAATATCGCAATGACGGGGAGAACAAGTGCCTTTCGGCTTCGTTAAGAGGTGTTTTACACCCTTTATTATCTACACTTCTACACAAATATTATAAAGAGGAAAGATTTGTATTTTTGTGTGTTGTTTGTAATGAATAAACACAAAATCTACTGCGCCGATATCAAAAATTGTTTCACCATTAGAAAGCCACGTCTTTACTGAGTAACATGGGCTATATTTTATCCCCGTAGGTACTGTTACGGGACCGGGAACTACGCGGGTGAAACCGCGTGACATCCGCTAGTAGTAAATAAGTTAATTTGTTATATTGTCCTGAAAAAAAAAACGAAAAACCATGTCAATTTTCTAAATCTTGCTGATCCCAATGAGAAGAAAGTTTTTTGGGACACCTCAAAATATGCAAGTTACAATTCTGTTCTGTTTTTCTTCCAGTCGCCCCCCCTAGTCCCCCGTAACCTCAACACAGGCGGCGGGGCCCCCCTGACCCCGGCGATGTGCCCGCGGGCCCCCGAGCTAGTGGCCCACGCCGCCCGGGGCGACATCTGGCTGGCGGGCGGCCAGCTACGACAACCGACGCGTCTCACCTATGCGTGTAAAGGACATGAGCCGGATCGGTGAGTCAAATTTCAATAATGTTTATACAGGGTATAAACGAACCTTTCACGAAGCCGTCAACTTTTTTTGAGGTGACAAATCACGTTTTACGGTAAAACGCAAAGTAACACACTGAAAACATTGTGCTGATGGACGCATTTAATGGTAAATGGTTTATGGGGGTATTTAAAGTAAAGTTATGACCTAAAAAACTAGTATTTGAACCTACAATATCTCCGTAACTAGAAGGTACCCAGGTTAGTCCAGAACAAAAAAATTATCGCAATGCCGGGGAGATGCAAGTGTCTTTCGGTTTCGTTAACAGTCTTTTTTACACCCTGTATGTACTTTCCTATCGATCAGCTTAGCTTTAAGAAATTGCTACATAAGCCTCGTCTCATACAGAGAAGGATCGAGTTTGCTTACTGCATTTTGGAGATTTTCGACTAAAATCCAGGCACGACCACACGTCCGACTTCGCCGAACAAAATGGACTTGATCATTTCGTGCTCAGCAGGGCGATTACGTATCTTTCTGATATCCAGTGACTATCAAGCTTCGGGTTGTACACCGAACTTTGATGACAACCGTGAATGTCATAATATTGGTATTACGTATCACACTGAGTGGATATCAGTTTACGGTGATTAACAGGGTCATACATAATACGAAACTAACCTTTTGACAGTTAATTGATGGACACTGAGCCCAGTTACTATTATTTCGAGCTGTCAACAGAGATACGTAATAGCGCTACAGGTGACAATTAGATTCAAAAGTCACGGTACAACACTTTGCCAAGTAAAGCAATCGTTACATTATGATCCTTATTGTCATGGGAATAATGTTCAAGTTCCCTCTTGAATTCTTTGAAAATATCGTTGCCTAGTGTGGTAAGGGTGATAAGGGTTCCTTGTCAGGACTACGGAACCCTAAAATTTTTTAGGGAACTCTTCAATATGATAGACAGCAAATCTGTCGTGATTGCTGCAATCGCAACCAATTTGCCGTCTATTATTGAAGAGTTCCCATGACTAGAGACTAGATGGCGCTGTGTGTAATGTCCAGCGATATTTATGTGCCTCAAAGTCTATCTTTTTCCTTCTCAGGTTAGCAGACGACCCTCGCCAGGCCGGCGTACCATGCTACGTGACGCAGGAGGAGTTCTCCAGGTACACCGGCTTCTGGTGGCAGCCACAAGCCGATGGTGAGTTCGATAATTGTCCCACAGGATCTTACTATCGGGATAAAAAGTATCCTATGTGTTAATCCATATCCTATGTGTTATAAACTATCTGTGTGCCAAATTTCATCCAAATCCGGCGACTAGTTATTGCGTGAAAGAATAACAAACATACACACATACAAACTTTCGTTTTTATAATTTTATAGTGTGATGGCTTAAAGTCACCCAAAGGGCAATGGAGAGGCCTATGCTCTGAGTTTCCTTGCGCGATCGAATCAGAAATGAAGACATCCGCAAGAGAACCAAGGTTACCGACGTAGCCCGAAGAATTGCCAAACTTAAGTGGCAGTGGGCAGGGCACATTGCTTGCAGAACGGATGGCCGTTGGGGCCGGGAAGTTCTGGAGTGGCGACCGCGAACCGGAAGACTTTGCGTTGCGTGGCCTCCCACTAGGTGGAGCGATGACCTGGTGAAGGTTGCGGGTATCGGCTGAATGCGAGTCGCACGGGACCGGTCAATGTAATGACATTTGGGGGAGGCCTATGTCCAGCAGTGGACGTCTTTCGGCTGAAGTGATGATGATGATGATGAGTGTGATGGCAACTAGCTACCTATCCCTTTGCTCTGGTAGTAGGGTAGAAAAATACTGACAACATGGTTTTATATAGGTTGTTAACCACCTCATCACGAAGCCGTCAACCAAGCATTCTGTAAATCAAACCAAGTAACTTTACGCAAAAATTATTGATGGGAAACGACTTATGTAACGCACTCAAAACATTGTCTGATGGATGGATTGAATAGTACGGAGCTCGTGGAGGTGTTTAAAGTAAAAATCTTACATTAAAAACTTGTATTTTAATGTAGAACAAAAAAATTATCGCAATGACGAGGATTTCGTTAAGAGGTGTTTTACACCCTTTGTAGGATGTAACTGTATTTTTTTTCTGAAACTTATCCAGTTTGGTGGCCTGAAACACCACCTAAGTGGTGTTGCGCTTTTTCTGTTACACCCTGTATTATTTAGAGAAACGCTTGAACCTCGTATAGGACGTTATAGCATTATAGCACAGCATAGTCAGCTTATACTGTTCCCACTGCTGGACACAGGCCTCCTCTCTATGAGAGGGAATGGGCTATAATCCACCACGCGGGCCCAGTGCGGGTTGGTAGATGTTACATGTCTTCGAATTTTTAGTTCTATAACTCGTTCGTTCGTTCGCGTAGAAATTTTAGTGTGTATGTGTGAGACTAAAAAAATAGCCTACGATCTAACACAAAAAAAAACGTAAAAATCGGCCAAGCCGTCTCTACACTTGTTTAAATTTCTAATACATCACTTATTTTACAATTTATTGTTTTATGTAGCATGTTTTTGGCGAAACGGAACACACTCTCAAAACGCATTGTCCTCGATAACGCCGGTAGTGACGTCAAAGTCTGTGTGTCAAAAAAACACTTTTATTTGAAAAGTACTTAAAGTTACTTTTTTAACGTTACTTAAGATATTATTATAATGTTGTTATTGCAATTTATGCTTGAATAAAGCACAAAAATTTGTTAAATTATTTTACTAAGGCCAATTTTTTTTGAAAAACAAGGCAGTCTGAGGTGAATGACGTCACGGCCGCGAACGTCACGGACGTTTGAACTGTCGTAGTAAATTGCAGGAGCTTAATATTATTTTTGTGCGACAAGCAGTAGTTGAACTTAACTTTTAATACTTTTCATGGGTTGATAGTACTGTATTTTATTGATTTAAGTGAAGAAAAAATTACATGCATATTCCCTATTGGCATACCGGGGGTATGCCAATAGGGAATATGCATGTAATTTTTTCTTCTACCCTAATCTAAAGCTACTGAGAAATTCCTGAAGGAAAAACCCAATAACACTTTGCCCTACCTGGGAATCGGACCCAGAACCTCGTGCTCAGCATTCGCACTGATAATAGGTGTATATTTGGTGTGGTGGGTGTTTTGACGACCCGATTGGCGCAGAGGTTGTGAGGCTGCCTTACGTTTTTAGGGTCCCGGGTTCGAATCCTGGTAAGAGCAAATGTTTGTGTGATGAGCATGGACATTTGTTTCCGAGTCATGGATGTTTATATATTTATAATAAGTATGTATTTACAAACAAAAAGTATCAATGTAGTTTATCAACTATCTGGTGACCACGACACAAGCCTCGTTGCTTAGTGTGGCACTAGATGGCGCTGTGTGTAATGTCCAGCAATATTTATTTATTTATTTATTATTACAGATGACGTATTCAGGATAGTCTACGAAGAAGTGGACGAGAGCGAAGTGAAGATCTACAGCTTCCCCTCATCTCAGAGCAGCAGCGGGGAGGTCGAGGAGTTCAGGTTAGTTGACGGTTTTTAAATTCGATAACGTTTTCGAATTAGCAGGAAAATCGAGCCCGCTTTTTAGTACTGCACCTTTTATGCTATCTGTTCTTCAAATGTACCTAATATTTTCGTGGTATTGAATACAGGGTGTAAACAACCTCATCACGAACCCGTCAACCAAGCATTCTGTACATCAAACTAAGTAACTTTACGCAAAAATTATTGCTGGGAAACGACTTTTTTTTTTAGGGTGAAAAATCATGTTTTGTTGTAGAACTCGATGTAACGCACTCAAAACATTGTGCTGATGGATGGATTGAATAGTACGGGGGTCGTGGAGGTGTTTAAAGTAAAAATGCCTACATTAAAAACTTGTCAAAAAGTTGGAACTTTGACCCCCAATATCTCCGTAACTAGAAGGTTCCCAGGTATCGTGTAGAACAAAAAAATGATCGCAATGACGAGGAGAACAAGTGCCTTTCGGGTTCGTTAAGAGGTGGGTACTGACCGGCGTTACGGGGCATAATGTAACGTGTTACATAGCGAGCGTTCGTGCAGTCAGTACAGGGAAACAAGGCGCTCGCAACGAGCAACGAGTGGCTCGTTGCTCGCTGCGAGTGCTCCACCCCCCTGTCGGTTTTTCGGCGAATCCTTTGAATGTTACGCGCTTCAGTCAGTACGTCGCAGCGAGTCGTCACGAGCGTACGGGGCACAAGTGCTTCGAGCCTTCAGATTATTAGTTGTAATTATTAGTTGTTAAAAAGATGGAATGGAATAATTTGGATTAAACAATAATTGAGTAAAATCAAAGATCCCAACACAACTTCGTCGGCTGACATCTTGACAACGAATCTGGAGCACGGGCGAGCAAAGAATTCGAAACGAGCATGTTACACGGAGTTTAGAACACGGCGTAACGTAACATGCTCGCTGCGAATGGTACATTACGGCCCGTAACACCCGTCAGTACCCACCTTTTTTTTTTTTTTAGGATGGGAAATCATCAAATGACTCCTCCCGCTCTGGGCGGAGCAGGAGGGAGTGTCAGACTTTTACTGACTAAAACCCATCCATGTTCCTTCATCGCCCTTTGTGTTCCGGGGCCACGGTATCTCTTTCGAATAGTCCCGCAGCCCGTCAGTACCCACCTTAAGAGGTTTTTTACACCCTTTATACGTGAAAACGTTAATATGAATATTTTATTCTTTTCCGTCAGGTTCCCTCGCGCCGGCACACCTAACGCCAAGTCCTCGCTGAAGATGGTGACGTTCAGGCTGCAGACGGCCGCCACCACTGTGCTGGACTACTACCAGGAGGGCGCCGCTGAACATTGTAAGTAATAAAATAAACATAAAAATAGCCTTTATTCTACCACAATTTAACAATTTCATATTTGAACGTAGCTTTCAAAATAATCACAATTTATTTAATTATTAAATAGAGTACAATTGCATTTAAGTTTATAAAAATAATAAAACTATAAATTATCACGTTCATACATATTTCATTAACGAATAAAAATTATAAATTATCATTTTCTTAATTAAATAAATTTCATTATTAAATAAAATTTAAATATTATAATTTTCATGCATTATTATAGTTGTAATTATTATATATTTTCCTTTATTTAATTTGTGGAAGTCGCCTCTTTGGCGTAGGCCTCCCCCAGCTTCCCCCAGTTGTCTCTGTCCCTAGTCAGTCTTCTCCAGTCTGGTCAAAAAAAAACGATAGGAGGACATATTTAAGGAAAGATGTGGACCAGACTGGAGAAGACAGACTGGGAACATTGCAAGTAATACACTGAAATACCCTTTTTTCCGGATGGGAAATCATCAAATGACTCCTCCCGCTCTTGGCGGAGCAGGAGGGAGTGTCAGACTTTTACTGACTAAAACCCATCCATGTTCCTTTATCGCCCTTTGTGTTCCGGGGCCACGGTATCTCTTGCGAACAGTCCCGCAGCCCCGACACCCCTCCGTGCCTCTGAAAGCACATTAAGCCGTTGGTCCCGGCTGTCATTTGTAGATCTTTGACAGTCGTTACAGGTAGTCAGTGGCCCGAAAGTCTGACAACCAGTCTTACCAAGGGATATCGTGTTATCCAGTACTAACTGGGTTGTGGAGGTCAGATAGGCAGTCGCTCCATGTAAAATACTGGTATTCAGCTGCATCCGGTTAGACTGGAAGTCGACCCCAACATAGCTGGGAAAAAGGCAGATGATGAGACTGAAATACCCTCTTTCTACATACAAAATCTGTAAACGGAGTTACACACTTTTCCGATCAAACCAAACACCGCACTAAACAGATTCGAAGCAAAAACGGCACATAACGTTAGTGAGGCTGCCTTATGTCTTAGGGTCCCGGGTTCGAATCCCGGTAGGAGCAAATGTTTGTGTGATGACCACGGACATTTGTTTCCAAATCAGGGATGTTTATATGGATAATAAATATGTATTTACAAACACAAAGTATCTATGTAGTATATCAACTATCTGGTGTCCACGACACAAGCCTCGTTGCTTAGTGTGGCACTAGATGGCAGTGTGTGATATTTCTTTATTAATTCATTATTCGTAAAACCCTTTATAAAGTTGCCTAGCTATTGCTCGCGGCTTGGCTCCCGTTATGTACGGAAATTAACCCACTAATAAATGACTATAGTTTATTTTATATGTATATGTGTATTAATATCAATATAAGTATATAAATTCTCGTTTACAAGAACTTAGTTTTTAGACATTTTTTGTACCCTATCATATTAGTGTACAAAATCTATGTTTTCCTATTTGACCCAAAGGTTGACTGGTAGAGAATGCCTTGTGGCATTAAGTCCGCCTATGTACCTCTCTTGTACAGTCGTGGTCTTTTCCGCCTGATCAGTTAAATTTTTTTTCGCTTAAATCATGCGGAGGCGCTGCGCCACTCCACCTTAAACTTTAGGCCTATTAGGAAAGCGTCAACTTTGGCGCGCAAAATAACAATAACTCTCGTTTGGCATGTGTCGCCGATCGGTATTTTTTTCATTAATTATTTTTTATAAAGTCAACGGGGCGGGTATAGAGAGCGTTTTTATGTTTTAAGTTTTAAGTGCAAGCAAAAATTAGCTTAGTGGTGATCAGGCGGGAGTGTCCTCGATAGTACATGAAGTTTAAATAAATGTGTTTGTGTTAATTTGCCGTCAGCTGGCGCCACGACGAACGGCTGCATGGAGGTGACCGACATCCGGTGGTACGAGCTGCGCCAGCCGCTGAAGGACTGCTTCCCCTGGTTCGAGTACCTCGCCCGCGTCGGGTGGACCCCGGATGGACAGTAGTCAGTACCTCATTTATTTACTATATTTATTGGCGTAAAACATGGTATACAAAGGTGTTACAAGCTTAAACATGTTTAGCTAGAATAAGACCAAGCATGCAAAAAACAAAATTAATACAGGGAAAACGGTAAGCAGGCATCAAACACTGAACAGTTTACTCAATATTAAGAACATCAATTTTTTTATCTATAAATTCTCTTAAGCTATAAAAACTATGTTCAAGTAACCATTTATAAAATTTAGTTTTAAATAATTTTGCATTTAATATTTTAAAATGCCTCGGTATTTTATTATAAATGCGCACACACATTGCCAGGCAGTTATTATTGTATTTAGCTAGTCTAGGTAAATCATTCAACACTAATTTATAGGGATCTCGTCTATTTCGAGGATTCACATCATTTGCAGTCTTAAATAATTGTTTGTTTTTCATTACAAACATACATATTTCGTAAATGTAAAGTAACGGTAACGGTAACAAACCCAGTTTCTTAAATATTGGTCGACATGAGTCATAGTTATAGTTAGTTACTTTCATAGTTATTTCATTACTAGCTGACCCGCGCAACTTCGTCTGCGATATATAAGAGAGACAGAGAGATGGTTAGAGAGAGTGTGAGACACCCCTAAAAGATGTTTCCGAACAAATGATGCTCGAATTTAATTAAGTAACCACGTATCCGAACAAACAATGCTCTTTCAATATAGTCTATGGCTGTGAATGACATTGACATTCGTTACGCGCGTTTTTTTAAATATGCAAAATTAAATGTATATTTTTCAATATTTCTGAGAGATTTTCTTAATATTTTTTTCCGTAAGAACCTTCTCCTAATAATAACAAATACAACAAAAAAAGAATTAGTGAAATCGGTCCAGCCATTCACGCGTGATGCCGTGACCAAGGAAAACAAGTTTCATTTTTATATATATAGATGTACCAATTATAACATCAGTCATCAGTCGTCAGGTTTGAGTCCACAAATTGATCTCGTGCACTTTTTTTGAGCGATAAATGCTCTCTGGAAGTCGGTGCTATTACCCCACATCACAAGCCCATAACGTAGTACCGATATATTAATATTTATCCGTGGTGCTCGGAAACTGGGCCTATCCTAGTTGTAAACGTCCCTTTGTGACGTTTGTTACTCTTCCACGCAAAAACTACTGAACGGATTTGTATGAAATTTACCACACAGATAGTTTATAACCTGGATTAAGACATAGGATACTTTTCATCCCGGTAGTAAAATCCCATGGGACAATTATCAAACTTGACGCAGGCGAAGCCGGTGGCAGAAGCTAGTCTACACTAATATTATAAAGAGGAAAGATTTGTAGGTTTGTGTTTATGTTTGTAATGAATAAACTCAAAAACTACTGCGCCGATTTCAAAAATTCTTTAACCATTAGAAAGCCACGTCTTTACTGAGTAACATAGGTTATATTTTATGCCCGTACTCCCACGGGAACGGGAACTATGCGGGTGAAACCGCGAGACGTGCGCTAGTTTGTAATATTTTTCAATACACTTCCTCGAAAACGAGTTCTTATCGCACTACGATTAGGTTCAACATGCCATGTACTTCACACACGTGGATCCTTTTCATTTCCCCTCACCTTGTGCCGAGCGGAGTGAGCCCCGCACGGCACAGCACGCGGGTGTTGGGGAATTGCCTCAGATACAACTATACCTATACTTAGTACTCATTGGTGCAATGCCTATAGTCAGCGGTGATTGTTTTTTTTCATTATTTCATTTTATTTCTTCAAAAGTGTATTGAAAAACGTCGTTTGATACACGTGGACATTTGTTATTGCAATTCTCGGCTCAAAAACACCCTCGCATACGGCTCGGGAGTTAATTCCGCCTGGAATGCAATAACAAACTTTCTCCACTTGTATCAAAATGTACTATTCCTTGTCTGCAGTGTGTGGGTACAAGTCCTGGACCGCAGGCAGCAGCGCCTGGAGCTGGTGCTGATCCCGCTGGCGCAGTTCACGTCGCCCGCGCACTACGAGCTGGCTGACGACGCCATGTGCGGCAGGCCCGACCACAGCGTGAAGACTGATCAGGTAGACACCACTTCGTTGTTTCACTCTTACGAACTATACAGGATGTTAAAGTAGTCGCGTGCCATAGCTTAAAAAAAAATTAAAAACAAAAAAAACATTGCAATATCAACCTAATTTAGTATCTACTAACTTCAAATAGCAATTAAAATAATTTTAATTCTACACGATTGCTATTTTATGTTGTACTACTAATTGTTAATAATTAATTGTTGTGGTACTAAATTAGGTTGACATTGCAATTCTTTTTTTGTTTTTTAATATTTTTTTTTTGATTTTTTTTTTGGGCATTGGCGCGACTACTTTAACACCCTATATTTATTTTAATAATGGTACACCAGAACACACACACTACACTGTAGACGGTACGGACTGGTAGACTACACTAAACTAAGAGTAGGGCCGTTAGCGTGATTGCAGATTGAAATCGTGCCAACGGCCCCACACTTAACTAACTCACCTTTTTCTTAAGTTTAAAACCAACCAGACAGTCAAAACATTCGTATCTTCCAACAAAATCATCCATGTTTCTCTTACAGCCAATCCAAGATATACAAATCCTTGTATCGGAGACAGCGCCCGAGGCGTGGATCAACGTGCACGACATACTGTATTTCCTGCCGTCCAGCGATGCCGAGATAAGCTTCATCTGGGCGAGCGAGGAGAGCGGCCATCTGCATCTGTATCTAGTGACCTGTGCGCTCATACAGAAGAGCAACGCGCAAAATCGATGTGAGTTAAAAATTCAAAGTCAAAATATTTATTGCGAACTAAGCGTACTTACAATAACAAAAAAACTAGCAAAAAAAACGTAAAACATGTTTATGGTAGAAATTTTAAATGATGGTAGGTTTTGCTCCACTCTAGGAATTTCTTCTGTATTATATGCGTTCACAAACATTTAAACTCACATACTCAAACAGTCAAACCCGTAACAACTACCTGTATGCCATATATTTGTTCCGTGTGGGGATTCCGATTCGCGACACGCAACGCAGCAGCCAATCGCTCAGCAACTGCACCAAGCGTGACATTGTTATCAAGTTGTAATTTTGTTCAAAATAAGTGTTTAGTAAGAAACTACCATTTCGCAGTCAATGGTAGAAATATTTATTTTGGTAGAATGTTGCCAATCAAAGTTGTAAGCTGTTAATTGATTTAAAGTTAATGCCTGTTAAGAAACTACCATTTAGTAGGCAATGGTAGAAATGTAAACTTTGCCAAAATACCGTGGAATGTTGTCAATGTGTGTTCTAGTAGTTACTAGTTGTTGCCCGGGATATTCGTCCGAGTTAAATTAGTATAAGTAATAATGTTACTTCCCTATTTAAATCGGAGTTTGTTTAAGGTTTAATTTTTTTGCTCGGAACCCTAATTTGGTTTCTAAAATAAAAGGAGCCATAAGTTACTCTTTATAACATCAGCTGTGAACGTCCAGTCGAAATCGGTCGAGCCGTTTCGGAGATTAGCCAAAACAAACAGACAAGAATTAAAAAAGAAGTTAATTGGTATAATTATCTACTAAGTATATAACCCATGATCTTTCCACGTAGTAGACACAATAGTCAAACAATGGCGTCTCGACCAAATCGGTCATTCGACAGATCATGATCTATTTTCAGATGCATTCAGTAAAAAGTTGTCATTTTGAATACATTGTAGCGGCTCTACAAAAAGCACTACGCTACATTGGACAAAAAGTACTACAACACCATCTATGACATGAATGATGAACTAACTGCGAAACACGTCAAATTCCTACAACGCGCAAGCAAAGTTATCCGCGACATAAGACTACATACGAGAACCTGACAACAACTGTCGGGCAGTGGCCCACCAGACATAACACCCGTCTGGTCGGAGGATCCTGCCTTTTCTATGGGGGTGAAGAGCCTTACACCCTGATCTTCATAGCCCCAAAACATTAATAATTACAATTTTGTCCACAGCCGTAATAGAAATGATAAACGAAGATGAGAGCAACGCCGTAGGACCCAACATGATCAGCAAAGAGCCCATCACGGCCGGGGAGTGGGAGGTCATGGCCAGAAAGATTTGGGTGAGTCTTCTTTGTTTATGGTATGTTTTATGGGAACTCTTCACTCTCCACTTGTATAAAATAAAATAAATAAATATCGCTGGACATTACACACAGCGCCATCTAGTGCCACACTAAGCAACGAGGCTTGTGTCGTGGACACCAGATAGTTGATATACTACATGGATATTTTATATCATCGATTATTTAATATCAACTTATTGAAAAGAAATAAACAAACATTAGATTTCGAATATACATTGTTAAATTATAATTTAAAATTACAATTTTGTCAACCCACTAGGTTAAGCAGTGGGACCTGCTTGGACAATATAGCACATAATGTAAGAGGCTGTAAAGGAGAAATTATAGAATTGGGCCTGTCAGATCATACCGCGCAACTTTTGAAATGTCCTGTTAAGAAGACATGTGTCATAAAGCGTTGGAAAATAAAAAGACGGAATTATTGTCAATATAATATAGATAAATTTAGAAATTGCATTAAAAGTCTCACTTTTTCGGACGTATATACAACTAATGACGTCAATGAGGCCTATGGCCATTCTTGACCTATTCAAATGTTTTTACGATCTTTGTTTTCCCTTCGAAATAATAACAAAATCAATTATAAAGAAAACAAAATGGATCACGAACGGGATAAGGAAATGTAGTAAAAAGAAACGGCAGTTGCTATGGCAATATAGAACAAATCCTTCCCTTAAGAATAAACAATCGTTTAAGACCTATTCTGCAAGGTTTAAAAGAGTTATAACGTTAACACAAGCATCACGAAATAACTACTTTATTAAAACGTCTAAAAATAAATCGAAAGCGGCATGGACCATAATTAATCATAGTAAAACCTGCTTCCCTAAGGAACCAATAACACAAATTCAAACAGGGACACAGAATATCACGAACCCATTAAATATAGCTCAGGCTTTTAACAATTTTTATATTAATCAAGTTATGGAACCAAAAAATAAAACTATACCAGAAATTAACTTACGCTTAAATACTTCAAACTCTTTGTTTATGGAGCCGACCATACCTCAAGACATAAATAATATTATTACCTCACTTCGAAATACAAAAAGTGTTGGTTATGACGGAGTATACACTAAAGTTATCAAAGAAGTGTCTCATTACATAGCTCCACACCTCAGTCACATAATTAATATGAGTATTTCTATCGGAATCTTCCCTGAGAAATTAAAAACGTCAATAATTGTACCACTGCACAAAAAAAATGATAGACAAACCATGTCAAATTATAGGCCCGTTGCGTTAATACCCGTCTTTTCTAAAATATTTGAGAAAGTCATCTATAAGTCCTTGTACAACTACCTTGAGAAATCGAACATATTGGTAAACGAACAAAAGGGATTTCGTAAGCAGAAGACAATCAATATGGCTATACATGACCTGCTTCTCCCTATTGTGTCAAATATAGATAACAGAAATCCTGTATGTGCCATATATATGGATCTAACTAAGGCTTTTGATTATGTGGATTATCCAATACTAATACATAAACTTGAAAAATATGGTATCAGGGGAAATATACTTGACCTCATTCGATCTTACTTAACGGACAGGAAGCAATTTGTAGAAATCACACAAATATCCTCAAATACTAGTTACGAGAAAAAATATCGCTCTGAAAGCGAGAAAATTAAATACGGCGTTCCTCAAGGTAGCGTGCTGGGACCTCCCCTTTTCTTACTCTACATAAATGACCTTCCGAGGCAAATAAAGCACCCCATGGTACTATTCGCCGATGATAGCACCGTAATTATTAAATGTGATGATCCCAATACTTATGAAAATGAAATAAATATGACATTGAATAGAATTATAACATGGTTTGACAACAATAATCTAATTATAAACTTGGAAAAGACTAAAATTATGCATTTTTATCAGAGAATACCAAATACAATCCATGACATTAGCTATTTAGGGACAAAAATAGAATCAACTACTGCTACGAAATTTCTTGGAATTAATATAGACAACAATTTGACTTGGAGACCCCAGACAGACGAAATATGTAAAAAACTTAATAAATTTACCTATGCTCTCTATAAACTATCAAAAATAGTGAGTTTAGAATCCGTACTAACAGCCTATCATGGCTATGTTGCATCAACACTCAGATATGGCGTAATATACTGGGGCAATTCAGTTGATAGAGAACGGTTATTTAGAGCCCAAAAAAGATGTGTCAGAGCTATGTGTGGCCTTAAAAGCACAGATAGTTGTCAACCGCTCTTTATACGTCTAAAAATACTGACCTTACCATCGCTGTACATATACGAAACAAATGTGTTCGTCAAATCTAACATTTCACTATATAAAATAGCTACTAAAAGTTACTACAGAAAGTTACGAGATAGAAATAAGTTGGAACTTGAAGTGACTTATGGCAAAACTGCACTAATGAATAAAAGTACCTTCTGTATAGCCAAAAAAATATTTAACAAACTACCTGAAAAAATAAAATCGTTAAATCTGGACAATTTCAAAACACAATTATTAAGAATATTGATAAATAAATGCTATTACTCATTACAGGAATATTTGGACGATAATTCTATAATTTCTGCTTCAGACAATTGTACATCACCTCACCTATTTTGACGATTTAGAATCCTATTTGACATTAGCATCAATATTAATACATGTAACCCAATCTATTTGACATTTTTATTGAAATCGAAATTCTCTATTTACACTGACTACATAATCTATTTGACATTTTTATTGAAATTGATTATATTCTCTATTAATATTGATATTCATGTACCTATCTATTAATTGATTTTATTTGCAATGAGAAAGTCTACATAATTTGATATAATTCTACTACTTTATGATAATTATTTCAAAAGTTAAATTGTTGTTAAAAGTAGAGACAATGTTAATTAAATAAATTTGTACGCCTCTGGGCAAAACATAGAGGATCTATGATCTACGATCTATCTGTAACACCGCCATTGTAATTTGACCTATGTTTACAAATAAAGCATTCTGATTCTGATTCTGATTCTGATACTTTTTGTTTGTAAACACATACTTATCATACATATAAACATCCATGACTCGGAAACAAATGTCCATGCTCATCACACAAACATTTGCTCCTACCGGGATTCGAGACCGGGACCCTAAGGACGGAAGAAGGAATTAATTGACGTGATTTTAGATATTATTTCAATGAAGACAACGTCGATAATAGTTTGACAGTGAAAAATGCTCTGCGCTGCGCTTCGCCATATATGCGCCAGCTCTTATGCGGTTTCTTGCTTCTACCTTGAAGTCAATTCCCTTCCCCATCAAATTGCCATCGAAGTGCGTCATTTCAATAAACTGTGTTTCGTTTTCGGATAAGTACTTATTTATTTAGCAGGTTTCTTCGTGTCTATTATTACTAATATAATTATGTTATCCTCTGTGACAAAAAATATTCATTGTATATTATTTATTTATTACACACTTAGAAACGCCCCTACAATAGAATAACATTATTTATTTACTACCTACTACCCTCATCCGTGTGTCACTGCGGGGGGCCTACTGAAAACCAGCGCTGAGTGTTCTACACCCAGCATATGCTGAGTTGGTTACCCTTTCGTTATGGGCATGCTCAGCGCAGTTCAGCTGTTAAATTCATTGTTCTGTTTGTTGTTATATGTATATGTATGTGTTGCTCTATTGAGTTGCTGCTGTCCATTAACGAATAAATGATTATTCTATTCTATTCTTTTCCCCCGGCAGGTGGACACGGCCCGCAAGCTGGTGTACTTCGTGGGTCTCCGCGAGACGCCGCTGGAGCGCCACCTGTACGTGGCGCCGCTGTCCCCGCCGCGCCCGCACGCCGTGCTACTGCTCACCACGCCGGGACACTCTTGTGCCGTTGATATTGACGAGGTAAGATATACTACAGAAGTCAGTCATGATAATACAAGCTGCAGTTTTGCATCCTAGTCAAAATTCAGGAGCTTGTCTCAAAAGATATAAATAATCAATTTAAATCACGATACCCGGTCAATGGGGAAGGCTGTTCAAAGCTGATTGTAGCTGGCGCGTCCATAGCTTAGACCCAATCTGACGAATGAGGTCGAAATATTTTGAAACTAGCTTCTGCCAGCGGCTTCGCCCGCGTGAAGTTTGATAATTGTCCCATAGGATCTTACTACCGGGATAAAAAGTATCCTATGTGTTAATCCAGGTTATAAACTATCTCTGTGCCAAAATTCATCCAAATCGGTCCAGCCGTTTATGCGTGAAAGAGTAACAAACATCCACACATCCATTCTCACAAACTTTCACATTTATAATATTAGTAGGATATAAAATGACATTGACAGATTTTCAACCAATGACGATGTTTGGTTTATGCGATGCTAGCGCCATTAGTTCCACCAGTTGCCCACCCCATTAATTAATAAAGCTGCTATTTTAAATTGTTTGAATTTAACAGTATTTTAGAATAACACTAAAGTAAAAGAAGAATCACCCATCGCACGACGTCTCAAAGTGCGTTTATTTGTGTGTGTGATGGTGCGGTTATAGGGCCAGTTACAGACGGGCTGCGTTTTAATACGGGTGGTTTACACTTACCGATTTCCATGAATAAGAAAAAAAAACCTACCCATTTTATAATCGATTCGGGTCGAGAAACATTAGCATAGATACCTCCATGAACTTGACCAGGATGCCTAGCGACACCTTGTATAAACTTCATCGTGAAACTAAATGAATGAATAGGCGAGACGACAAAAAAAATCAAATTAGTCCGTCAGTAGATTAGACCGTAGATTATCAAAAACTATTAGACCCGTGTTTTTTCTTTTGTTACGTAAACCAAAATTGACGAAGATGCGACGCTTTTAAAATTCTCAATACGTTACGTTACGTTACGTTGATGCGTTTTATCTTTGTCAATATTCATTGATTTAGAAAAGCAAAAAATACGTGTCCATTAATTTCCAATACTCTAACTGACGGACTAAATAGATTTGCAATTTTTTGATACTGGTGTCGATTCTGGTTGTGCAAAAACTAAACTTAATTTAGGCTATTGCTATCTTTTACTAAAAGGCAGTGCTAGAAAAGGACGGCTGTAGCTATGAACTAAGTTAGAGATGTCAAACTAGTTTATGCCTTGCGCTTCATCGTGTTTTTAGTCGACATGTTTTTACGTGCACCCTTTATTTGTATGGAAATATTAGTTCCAATAAAATTTGACAGCTCCAAATTACGTCCATCTCTTTCTCCTTTTATTAGAGAGAAAAAGATAGCAATAGCCTAAATTAAGTTTAATTTGCGCACAACAGAATCGACACTACTGTCGTCATGCCTATGGAAGAAGAAAACGTTTTACGCCGACATCGAGTAGAATAGGACTTTGGCAGCAATGTGATGATAGTGCAAACTTAAAGAAAAATCTGTCAATAATTACACAAATAACTTGCAGTAACGTGTCTTTCCTATAACTATAGTCTGCGCCGGATAAGTAGGAATTAAAGGTCATTGCTCTTTCCTTAATTTATCTGCGTAGGTACCCCGACAATACATTATGAATCGTTTTTTATTACTAGAAAAAGTCAAGGATCACGATAAAGGTCGTTTCGGGACAAGTTTATGTCATTATTACTGTTTTCGGAATTATGATTTTGAATAAATGTATGCGGATTAATTACCTTTATTTCCTACTTAGCTGCTTAGCTTTTATGCACACAGACATACTACACTCACACATTCAACATACGTTAGTACAGTCCACTCACTTTAGTCACACTTTAGTCTACTGTCACCGTTACGTCAATTCAAAATAATAATTCGAAGAGAGAAGACGTACAAACAGATATAGAGTTTATTGCCATGCAGTCAGGGCCAATCTTGCTGGCCCTGCTCCCTCCCATTCTCCTTTATTAACCGTCTCTCTATCAGTTTGTCTCTCCACTCCTTCTACCCAACTTAAATACTAGAAACTGGTGTAAGACTGGCGTTTTAGGGAGACTGTCCATGAGCTGAGAGTAACCATGGAGTTTCTTGCCGGTTTTTCTCCATGGACGACCAACGCGAACCGTGCACCGTTTTCGACGTTTTATAAGTGCCCATCTAGGCCTATGTGAAATAAAATATTTTGATTTTGACTGTCTTATGTCATGGAGCAGCGGTGGCAGCCTCGACTCACGAACAGTAAATCGTGGGTTCGAACCCAGACAGGCGCATTACTTTTTGTAATTTATGTCATCACCACTGCTCTCAAAACGGTGAAGGAAAACATCGTGAGGAAACCGGCATGTCCTAGAACCAAAAAAATCGAAGACATGTGACATCAACCAACCCGCACTGGGCCCACGTGGTGGATTATAGCCCATTCCCTCTCATAGAGAGGAGGCCTGTGTCCCAGCAGTGGGAACATTAATAGGCTGATGATGATGATATCATGTTGCAACCAAAAAGTGCCGATTCTACGCCAAACTTCAATTAATCAGTATTGATTTGGATTCTCGAATTGATCTTTCAGTTAGACTCAAAACCTTTGATGCTTTTGTCCGCAGGACTGCACAATGGCCGTAATAACATCATCGAACATCAGCAGCGTACCCGTCACGAGGGTGTACAGGATCACCACATCTCCGCCGCGGTTATTAGTGCAGGGGACTATCACCGATAGACCGCCTTCAGGTAAGTGGTGACCACCAGACTGTGAGGGTGAGGGGGAGAGAGTGCACCTCTTGTGCACTGCAATCCTCCCGTGCATATGGCTAGTCTGCGCTGAGTTTGGCTGCCATGGCTGAAATTCGGTCAGGAGACTCGAGCACCATAATAGGCTTGTCGACTGAAAAAATATAATTAGTCCGTCAGTTAGATTAACAAAAAAAAATTGACCCGTGTTTTTTCTTTTGTTACGTAGACAAAAATTGACGAACTTACGACGCTTTTAAAATTAATACTCAATACGTCACGTCGTGGTATAGTTTTTCGTCACGAGCCCCCACTCCACAGTTTTGATGCGTACATCTTTATCAATATTCATTGATTTACAAAAACAAAAAATACGTGTCCATTATTTTACAATACTGTAACTGACTGACTAAATATATTTGTTTTTTTTGATATTGTCGTCATGCCTGTTATTAATATGACATAGTACTTGCTTTGTTAACCTGTTGAGATTAGCAGTATTTTAGGATTTTGCATTTAGGTGCAAGGTAAATTAGTTGTATTTTAGTCAAAACCACCGTTTGGTAGAAAATGGTAGTTTTTTTATTTTTGGTAGAATGCTTTAGGAAGTTGTGGTAATATTAGTCAATAGAGTAAAGAAAATCCGTTTATTAAAAAACTACCATTTGGTAGAAATTAGTAGAATAATTTTTTCGACGTTAGCAGCATGAGATAGATGGCTACTTACTAGAAAAATGATTAAATAGATAATTAGCATCAGAACTCGATTATCTTTGGCAGAATCTCTGGAGGTTCGTAGCTTCAATGGTTCTTGGGACAGCCGGTCCGGTGACGGGGACGACACGGATAGCGAAACGGGGTCCTTAATTAGAGGTATGTTGCATACACCTTCAACCTAGCCATGGGAGAAAATATAAATATACTACATTATATACGTATCTAGAAGATCATAATTATAAAAGTACATCATTTTTGGATACATTGCATTGCATATTTAGGGGTACTAACGAATTTCATACGTTTTCCATCTTTAGTTTTCATTTTATTTATAAAAGAGTTAATAAGTGCATAATTTCAGATTCTCGGCTAGAACATAAAATCCCTATGGCATTAAGTCCACCTCTGTACGCTTGAAGTGTTAAATTAAATAAGTAATTGCCCTCCCTTTTAGAGTTAGTGGATGTCATGTCTGCGAATTTTCATTTCAAAGGCCAGCTGGTTTTTTTCTTGAGATTTTTAACACGATTTTTGTAAGCTGCACCTGTAACTATGTGAAAAAATCTTTGAAGTTAAATTTGACCCACTTCCCGGTTTCCGATTGAGCTGAAATTTTGCACACATGTTTAATTTGGATGACAATGCATGGTTAGCTAAGTGACGTCATTCTAAATCCAATATGGCGGACTAGTTATTTTTTATGAATTGCCAAGATATGGGTATCAAATGAAAAAGAAGAAGACGAAGAATACAATGTCACTCTAAAGCGTGTTTTTTTAAAGTATTTTTTTAACTATAACATTTTATTTATTTCACTGCAAAAAAAGGACGTGCTAGATCTAGAAGAAGGATCTAGAGAATCTAGCACGTCCTAAAACCAAAAATTCAAATACATCTGACACCCACTTATCCACCTACACGCAATGGATCTGCGTGGTGGATTTTGACCCACTATCACAGAGAAAGGGCCTGTATCCCAGTAGTGGGGCCTTTATTGGGTCTTTATGGTAAACGACATGGCTGGTGGATCAGTTACTTAACCATTTGAACGCCAGAGCATAAACGCATGCGCGTGCCATCCACGCTAAGCCACAATTTCACCTACCATTTTGTCACATATTCGTGTCGTTTGGTGTACGAGGCACGCACTGGTTTGTCACGTATATGTGACAATGGCGTTTAAAAGGTTAACAGGCATAATATGAGAGCATCTACTTCTTTCCTTTCTTTTGACGACCCGAATGGCGCAGCGGTAGTGAGGCTGCCTTACGTTCTTAGGGTCCCGTGTTCGAATCCCGGTAGGAGCAAATGTTTGTGTGATGAGCATGGACATTTGTTTCCGAGTCATGGATGTTTATATGTATAATAAGTATGTATTTACAAAAAAAAATGTATCTGTAGTATATCAACGATCTGATGTCCACGACACAAGCCTCGTTGCTTAGTGTGGCACTAGATGGCGCTGTGTGCAATGTACAGCGATATATATTTTATTTATTGATTTCCAGAACGTTCGCTCAGCATATCAGACATCCCTCCGCCCCAGATCTACGAGACGCAACTGTCCTGCGGCGCGAAGGCCTACTGCACGCTGTGGCGCTGCGGCCGGCCGGGGCGGAGCCCTACCGTGCTGCACGTGTACGGGGGACCTGAGGTGCAGACCGTTACTAATAGTTATAAGGTATGTTTGAGAAACGCTGATCGTTCAATGCTTTTACAAGTTTTAGCAATCTTTGAAAGAAAGAAAAATTATTTATTAAACTCACACAAATTATATAAAAACTAGGTCAACGGGAACTACCATAAATATGTTTTCGACCCTAAACCTATAGGGTACTTCCGGTTGTCCTAGAATGTCAATATTGGTTAAAAACAAGGTCTTACAGTACAAGTAAAGGCAAAAGTCCGAAAAATAAAAAAAAAGTTGAAAATTAAGGTAAATTTTGGTACTTACAAAATCTATATTTGCCCATATCTTTTTATCGTCTTGACTCAGGACCTTGATTTTTATACACCTAATAGGGACTACAGACCTCAGTATATATGTGTGTGTATGTATGGTATAAGTTTCAACTTGCCAGGTTAACCCGTTCCTGAGAAAATCGGTGGTGACAGACGGACAGACTGACAGACGGACAAGAAACTGATTTTATAAGGGTTCCGTTGTTTCCTTTTGAGGTACGGAACCCTAAAAACACAACACAGCAACAACACACAACTTCACTTACAACTGGTTTTACACCCTGTCCACTAGGTTATTCACTTTTTGACAGATGGAACTAGTGACGGCAGCAGCGGAACATTTCGATTATCGATTTGATTATTGACACTTCAATTGGCATCGAATAAATTCTCGATCTTCGGCTGTCCAATAATAAAAAGGTCAAGTGGAAAGGACCAAGGACCGCATCATAAGAATTAGCCTTAAGGTCATGGCACCGCAACGGCACTGCTCCAACCCAGCAATTAACTTGTCATTCAAATTAGAGTATTAAATCTTGTGTTGTATAATATGTTTCATAATGTCAATATGATTAAGCCAATGGCGGGCAGTCAGCTAGTCGCTACCATACAACTCGACTCGCAGCCCGCGCGCTGCTAGCGAGCGGGCCGCATGCTTACAGCGCGCCGACAGCATGCCTACTGCGCGCCGACTCCGAGTCGCCAGCGAAACAACGTCGATCACAAGTGCCATATAAAATAGGATATTACACCCATTTTTGAAAAGTGTTTCAATTAGATTCTATAGTGCTAATGAACCACTAAAAATTCACAAAAAAATTATTCATTCGTTAAGTGCCATAAAAATGCATTTAAAATAGAATTTTCAAATTTCGCGCGTATTTTGACGAAAACGCTGGACGCAGTGGACGCCATATTGTTCTGTGGTCATGACGTCACTTGGCTATGTAAACAAATGCAGTGATTGGCAGTGATATTTAAAGTTAACAGTTGACACTTCTATGTTTACATAGCCTTATGACGTAATAACATGGCGACTACTATAATGGTGTTATGAAACAGTTTAAAAAAGCTGAAACCTTTGAATTGAATTTTAAAAATTTAGTTTGCTGTTTTATGAACTAAAACTAACGTTTTCTCGTTTTCTTTTTGCCTAAGCCATCTCAACAATATATTTTTAGTTTTTTTCTCTTAAAGAGTAAAATACCCTATTGTGTTCGCGGTGACAGCAAACTTGCACCACGCTGCCAGCGCGCGGACTGCGAGCTTGCACCTCGCGGACGCCGCGTAGTTAGCCCAAATTCGAGGCGACGCCGTGCTGCAGCTGTGCAGTTATGGTGCCGGTGTAATATGCCATGACCTTTAACCGTGTTAAAAAATGGTTGTTCCGTAGGGTATCCGTCAGCTGCGCATGCACATGCTGGCGGCGCGCGGCTTCAATGTGGTGGCGGTGGACTCGCGCGGCTCCAAGCACCGCGGCCGCGCCTGGGAGGCCGCCATCAAGGGCAAGCTGGGCCAGGTCGAGCTGGATGACCAGGTAATGTACTACATACACAAGTCATTGATGCTCCTTCGTGTTACTAGGTCAAAATGTTGAGGTGAGGTATTAAATTAACTGGGGCTTCGGGACTGTTCGAAAGAGATACCGTGGCCCCGGAACACAAAGGGCGATGAAGGAACATGGATGGGTTTTAGTCAGTTAAAGTCTGACACTCCCTCCTGCTCCGCCCAGAGCGGGAGGAGTCATTTGATTATTTCACATCCGAAAAAAATAAATAAAAAAGGGATTAAATTAAAATGATTGAAGTTTTAACTTCAGTGTTTTAATAAAAAGGCGTTTCTTTTTAAGTTTTTAGGAATACATTTTAGAAGTTGGAGTCTTGAAATTAGTTTAAAATATTTGCCGTGTGTCGTGAGTGTTAGTTCTTGTCGTCGCGATGACTTCATAAATTACATAGAAAAAGTTGAAGAAAGACTCCAAATTACTTTTAAAAATATGTTCATCAACAAAAAAAAATCATCAATTTATAAAGAAATTGATGAAATTTCACCACCGCCTTGTCCTTGATTCCCCAAACGGTATTTGTTAAAACTTTTCCTAAGAATGAGAATATTTTATACTAGCGGACGTCACGCGGTTTCACCCGCGTAGTTCCCGTTCCCGTGGGAGTACGGGGATAAAATATAGCTTATGTAACTCAATAAAGAGGTGGATTTCTAATGGTGAAAGAATTATTGAAATCGGTGCAGTATTTTTTGAGTTTATTCATTACAAACATACACACACAAAAAAAAAAAATCCTTCCTCTTTATAATATTAGTGTAGATTATAAAATTATACAACAAGGAATTTCGAACGTGTCGAAACAGACGTAAATATTTTTCAGTTTCTAATATTTAAATACAAGCCCATAAATAATTAAGAAGAATATTTTTATCTCATAATAAATATTGATTTGAATATTACTTGCTTTTTATTTTCCACACAGTATACCCGATAGTAGCAACCCTAGCCCTCTGATCGACAGTAGGCATTGAATTCAAGGCCACGTCCGAGCCGACCTACTGGTCATCTCTTTACTGTGATACTGATCTGGTAAATGTTTTCGTTCGACAGGTAGAGGTATTACAATGGCTGGCCAAGGAGACCGGCTGTATAGACATGGAGCGGGTCGCCATACACGGATGGAGTTACGGTGAGTTTTCATTCAGTTATCAGTGTTGCCACTAAGATTAATTGTTTCATTATAAGTTTTGTTGATTATTTCAGCTCGTTTTTGGCCTTTATTATATTAGCTGTGTTCTATCCCTTCCGAAATTTAAGATAGTGTAAAACCGTGAATTAAGTTGAATATCACAGATAGTTTAATTTTTTTTTAATCTGATTTGGAATTCGACTTCATTTTTAATAAAAAAAAAATCGAATAAAAATAATAATATAACTATTAAATATTAAAAAATTGAAAATGATAAATAATTTATTTTCAATTTTTGATTCTTTTTAAACCATAAAAAAATATTTATATGCAGATTTTATTAAATAGCTTTTTTTTTATTTATATTAAAATATTTAATATAAATTATTACATTTTTTTTTAAATCGGCGTCCCCTAAACGTATCGACCGCGACATGACAAATTATCTCAAAGTAAGGGATCTCATGACCTTTATCCCGGATTTAAAAACCAGCTACATGATACTGCATCAGCACCCAAGCATCGCAACACTCATGATGAAAACTTTATAACCAACTAGCGGACGTCGAGCGGTTTCACCCGCGTGAACTACGGGGGTCTACTGATGGTAGATCTATTGATGGAAAGGACTGATCGCCATAAAGTAAACAAAAAACTAGTCAAACACATCAATCACGCTAAGTTTGTCGCAGAGTTTTTGTCTGTCACAGACTTGTACACACAATAAGTCTGTCGTCGGTGTGGCCACTTATAATTTTTGGTCACAATATATGATAAAAAAAGTCGTCATAAGATTGATAAAAGCCTGAAAATCTGATTAGCATTCAAACTCAAAACTCAAAGCATTTATTTCAATTAGACCACTACGGCACTTTTGAATGTCAAAAATACAAAAACAAAGCTACAGTCACAGTCACAAAGCATAATAACTTGAGAGAGTACTGTAGTGGCCCATTCCCTAGCGTAGATCTCTATAGAGAAGAACGGCCAAGAAACTCCATGGACACTCTTTTAAATCAAAATGTTGTTACAAAATCTTGGTTACATCATTAATTTTGAGATTATACATGCATTCTTATATTATTACATTCTTACCAAGGGGTATTGTGTTATCCAAATAAACCATGGTCTGTCGAATGACCAATTTGTTCGAGACACCATTGTTTCACTATTGTGTCTACTTCGTGGACAGATCAAGGGTTAACTGGGTTCTGGAGGTCAACTAAGCCACTATTGTATGCAAAATACTGGTATTTAGATGCATCCGGTTAAACTCGAATCCGACCCCAACATAGTTAAAACGGACTAGACTAGTTGATGGTCACCGTTATGGAAGACTGTTTTGACGCTGTTGTTGTCTGCAGGTGGCTACCTGTCCCTGCTGGCACTAGCGACGCGGCCGGCCGTGTTCCGCGCATGCGTAGCGGGAGCTCCGGTCACCTGCTGGCGCCTGTACGACACCGCCTACACCGAGCGCTACATGGGCGCCCCCGCGCGCGCCCCGCACGCCTACACGCGCGCCTCCGTGCTCGCGCACGCGCCCTTCTTCCCCGACCAGTATGTTACACTACACGCTACACTGTACGACACACTACACCGAGCGCTACATGGGCGCCCCCGCGCGCGCCCCGCACGCCTACACGCGCGCCTCCGTGCTCGCGCACGCGCCCTTCTTCCCCGACCAGTATGTTACACTACACGCTACACTGTACGACACACTACACCGAGCGCTACATGGGCGCCCCCGCGCGCGCCCCGCACGCCTACACGCGCGCCTCCGTGCTCGCGCACGCGCCCTTCTTCCCCGACCAGTATGTTACACTACACGCTACACTGTACGACACACTACACCGAGCGCTACATGGGCGCCCCCGCGCGCGCCCCGCACGCCTACACGCGCGCCTCCGTGCTCGCGCACGCGCCCTTCTTCCCCGACCAGTATGTTACACTACACGCTACACTGTACGACACACTACACCGAGCGCTACATGGGCGCCCCCGCGCGCGCCCCGCACGCCTACACGCGCGCCTCCGTGCTCGCGCACGCGCCCTTCTTCCCCGACCAGTATGTTACACTACACGCTACACTGTACGACACACTACACCGAGCGCTACATGGGCGCCCCCGCGCGCGCCCCGCACGCCTACACGCGCGCCTCCGTGCTCGCGCACGCGCCCTTCTTCCCCGACCAGTATGTTACACTACACGCTACACTGTACGACACACTACACCGAGCGCTACATGGGCGCCCCCGCGCGCGCCCCGCACGCCTACACGCGCGCCTCCGTGCTCGCGCACGCGCCCTTCTTCCCCGACCAGTATGTTACACTACACGCTACACTGTACGACACACTACACCGAGCGCTACATGGCGAGTTTTTAATGGGCCAAAATTTCAGATTCAAGCTGGCTACTGAGAAATTGATGTATAACCCATTATCACGTTGCCCCAACTGGGACGCAATCCCCATTCTGTCTTGTTAACTACACCAACGAGTAAGTCTGTACGACGATACACTTTATACTCTGCTGCTTTACGTTCATTGGGTCCCGGGTTCGATTCTCGGTAGGAGCAAATGTTTGTGTGATGTGCATGGACATTTGTTTCCGAGTCATGGACGTTTATATGTATAATAAGTATGTATTTACCAACAAAAAGTATCTATGTAGTATATCAACTATCTGGTGTCCATGACACAAGCCTCGTTGCTTAGTGTGGCGCTAGATGGCGCTGTGTGTAATGTCCAGCGATATTTATTTATTTATAAACTCAACACCAACTCAACCCTTTGACATTCGCGGCTGCTGTCACCATTGCATTGTACCTCGAGTGTGGAGTTGTTCCCACGTTGTTGCACGTTTGCCATTTTGCCGTATTCACACAATGTTCCGCGCTACATCATAGTAATGTTCCAGGGAAGGCAGACTGCTCATAATCCACGGGCTGGCGGACGAGAACGTGCACTTCTGCCACACCGCCGCACTCACGGCTGAACTTGTCCGGCTCGGGAAACCGCACCGAGTACAGGTATCATAACATAACATAACATCACGACTGTAAAAGAGTTTGGCTCTTGAAATACAGGTCCTCTAACCTAGCTTTGGAACCAGGGTCTCACGTTTGTCTGTAACCTGTTTTTATGCTAATAAAGAAATTTATTATTATTATTAGAGTAGATGACAAAAAAAACTACTTAATTAGTAATTAATTAACTGTCGATTTACTGACTAATTAATTAGTCCGTAGTAGAAGATAGATTTTCAAACAATGTTAGACACAAATTTCTTTTTCACATAAACAAAAAATGAAGACGATACAGTGCGTCGAAAACCCGTGTGACGTCACAAGCCCCCACTCATGATCTTTGACGCGTTTTATCCTCGTCAATTTTCATTAATTTGATCAAACAAAAAACACGTATCCAATATTTTTCGATAATCTTAACTAACGGACTAAACCGAATCATATTTTTTTGGTCAGTCATCATCCCTAGTCCCGAAGAGTAAGGCAGTGGTGTACCTAATAGCACACCCACATATAGTCAGTTATATTTGAGTCCTTATGTAATAGCGTTGACGACAAAAAAAATCTAATTAGTCCGTCAGATAGATTTCCAAAAAATATTGTACACATATTTTTTTCTTTTTTCACGTAAACAAAAATTTAAGACACGATATAGTGCGTCGAAAACTCGTGTGACGTCAAATTTGAGTAATTTTTTTACTCATATTATCTTTTAAGCGTTTTATCTTCGTCAATTTGATAAAACCAAAAAACACGTATCCAATATTTTCTATAACCTTAACTAACGGACTAAACAGAATCATATTTTTTTAGTCAGTCATCATCCCTATTGGGGAGCGAGCCTTTTGGCATCAAACGGGCACGAATCCAGACACTGTGACTACTGAGAAATTCCTGTTAAAAAAAACCAGTAACACTTTGCTCGACCCGGGAATCGAACCCAGGATTCATACTCAGCAGTCGCGCTTGCAACCACTAGACCAACCAGGCAGATAAGGGATGGCCTTTATTTTATATCCGTAGCTAGACTCAACGGCATAAAGTTGTGTGCGTGTAAAGCCTCTTATCCACTAGGCAACAATAGGCATGACGACAGTATCAAAAAATTGCAAATCTATTTAGTCCGTCAGTTAGAGTATTGGAAATTAATGGACACGTATTTTTTGTTTTTGTAAATCAGTGAATATTGACAAAGATAAAACGCATCAAAACTCGGGAGAGGGGGCTTGTTACGTCAGAACTAGCTAAAAATTATACCTAGGCGTGACGTTTTGAGAATTTTAAAACCGTCGTATATTCGTCAATTTTGGTTTACGTAACAAAAGAAAAAACACGGGTCTAATATTTTTTGATAATCTAAGTGTTTTACTATTTAATTTTTTTTTTGTCACCTCGCCGCGCAACACGTGACGCTCAACATGTTCGGCAGCATTGCACAACATCGCGCGACGTTGTCAGCTGGCGCGCAACATAACGCGCGGCTTGTTTGTTTCGATGCAACATGCAGTTGAGCATCAAATTCGGGTAAAATTTGATGGTCACACGGCGATTACTGCAACACGTTTTCTTTATTTTGTAAGTAATTTTTAACCCACCAACAACGTAGCTTTTTTCTTTTTGATGCATTTTTCGATAAAATTATAACTACCGCCGCTGAAATCAACACTAAGTTCCTCTGGCGTCATGTTGTCGACGACTGATGCGAGCGAAATCATGTGTAGACAGACGACGTTGCTGAACTAGTTCCGCGCTGACTTTCAACACGTTGAGCAACATGTTGTGCAACATTTTCGTGCGCCTAGTGTTGCCTAGTGGATACGAGGCTTTATCTATATCTATACTAATATTATAAAGCTGAAGAGTTTGTTTGTTTGGTTGAACGCGCTAATCTCAGGAACTACTGGTTGGAATTGAAAAATTATTTTTGTGCTGGATAGTCCATTTATCGAGAAAGGTTATAGGCTATATAACATCACGCTACGACCAATAGGAGCGGAGCATAAATGAAAAATTTATTCCTTTTTTTTTAGTTTTTTCTCTCTTATGTGACGCAGACGAAGTTGCGTGTGACAGCTAGTCATGTCATTAATAACGACGTTAATTGGTTTTTCTGGAGCTCTCTTCCGTATGGGCGTCTTGTCTGAAATAAATGGATTTTATTACTTATTCTTTTATTTTATTTAATCCTCCCACAGGTATACCCCGGCGAGAGGCACTCACTGCGCGCGATGCACGCGGCGAAGCACTACGAGGCGACGCTCCTGCACTTCTTGCACGAGAATCTGTAACCCGCCGGGCGTGCAACACACACGTTTGTATGGGGTTGTATTACTGAGATACACGGGGAAAAGCGAGAAAACTGAGAAAAAAATGTTGCCCTGCTGGTGTCGCGCAGTCGCCCCGCAATTGCAACGCAGTCGCCCCGTCGTCGTTACGCAGTGGCAGAAAACGAAGTCTATATCATCAGCTGATAAAAAGTGCGTCGCAATATCACTCGTGGCCGGTCGGCATGCAATGCAGTGGCAGAAAATGATGTCTATAAAACTGTCTACTGAAATAAATGGTGTCGGATTCAATACGCGGTTGCCCCGCAGTTGCCACGCAATTGCCCCGCAGTTTAACTACTACATCAACTTATAATTATTTCACTGCAGTGTTAAGGCCTCTTCACAATTTTAAGGAATATTCAATGCAACGTGCTGTTGTAACGTTTTTTTACGAATGTTGCGCCACTGTGGCCCGACAGTTGTTGTTAAGTTGCCAGATCAATGCAATACTTATTATTATTAACTAGGTTTTGCTCGCAACTTCGCTCGCTTTAAGATTTTTTATGTGACTAGTGAACCGCACGGATGCCATTGACTATTTGTGGCGACATATAAAATCGAGATTTCTATTTCATAAAGGGTGTGAATAGAGCCTTAACGAAGCCGAAAGGCACTTGTTCTCCCTGTCGTAGGGATCATTTTTTTGTTCTGTATCATACCTGGGAACCTTCTAGTTACGGAGATATGGTGTTAGAGTTCAGTGTTCCAACTTTTCCACACATTTTTTTTTGTAAAAAAATTAAATACCTCCACGACTCCTGTACCATTCACTGCATCCAACAACACAATGTTTTGAGTTCGTTACATTGACTCTTAACGTAAACTGTGATTTTTCACCCCCAAAAAAAAAATCGTTTAGCAGCAATAATTTTTGCGTAGAGTTTGATGTGCAGAATAGTCAAGACGACAGTATCAAATAATTGCAAATCTATTTAGTCCGTCAGTTAGAGTATTGGAAATTAATGGACACGTATTTTTTGTTTTTGTAAATCAATGAATATTGACAAAAGATAAAACGCATCAAAACTCGGGAGTGGGGCTCGTGACGTCAGAACCAGCTAAAAACTATACCTAGGCGTGACGTATTGAGAATTTTAAAAGCGTCATATCTTCGCCAATTTTGGTTTAAGTAACAAAAGAAAAAACACGGGTCAAATATTTTTTGATAATATAACTGACGGACTAATTAGATTTTTTTTGTCGTCTCGCCTATGCTTGGTTGACGGCTTCGTGAACGGTCCGCTTACACCTTGTATCTAAGTTAAATATTAATCGTCTAAATGACGGTGGAAATCGAATCAAAATCCGTTGCGAAGTTTCGAAGAAACACTGTCATACAAACAGACATGAAAAGCAATTTTAAATAAATAAATAACGCGGGCAAAATCACGAGCAAAACTCGTCCACTGTTAAATATTAAACTGCCTTATTTTTAAAGAAGTTATGATGTATGTGTTTTCACATTTATAGTATTACTTTTTACCCCACTTAGCCCTTGATCTGTCCACGAAGTAGACACAATAGTTAAACAATGGCGTCTCGACCAAATCGGTCATTCGACAGATCATGATTTATTGAGCTGGATATGCTTGTATAGTTGACCCCGTAATAGGTTTACCGATCATTATTCTCGTATCTATATCTCTCATATGGTTGCAGTTGTCAAAGCTAAAATAACTTGTAAGGTGGTAGAGAAATTTTAGTTAAGAGCGCGTATCCAAAGTAGAGAAATTTCAGTTAAGGTGGGTGCTCCAACCAGCCCGCGAAATTCATTTTTTTTTTGCAATTCCCAGGCCGGTGCTAGGTTGTATGTTGATTAAAATATTGCTCGCGACTGTAACACGTATGTAGTTGTAGAATTATAATCATCAAAATACTCAATACAACCCTCCAAGCGCATAAAGGTGCTGAAATGACTTTGACCTTGAAAAAGTAATACCCTGGAGCATCCACCTTAAGAGCGTTCATCCAAAAAGTTGGCAACGTCGCAAATAGCTGTCAAATATTTACCTATTTTAATTAATTTGACAATATTACTGTATGGAAATAAGACTAACTAGTGAACTAGAATTTTAATAGTGAATTGCAATTAAAACACTGAATTTTATGTGTAGAAAAGGCATTTGGAAAGTTTCCAAATCGTTTTTTCTCATCTAAAACTAATTATTCGATGTTACGATATTAATTAGTGCATTTCATAATCAATATTCTAGATAGTTAGTTAGCCATATTTCTTATTTCCATACAGTAATATTGCCAAATTAATTAAAACAAGTAAATATTTGACAGGTATTTGCGAAGTTGCCAACTTTCTGAATCTAAACCGCCCCCTTAACTTGGTCAAAAATAATCAACAAATTACATGGTCAATTACTAAGAGTGGGTTTCTTGCAATAGTACAACGGGTGGGAAACAAACTCCTTGATATCTTACGGCCATTTTCAATAACTTACTAACAGGTAACGGAAGGTTGCTATCTGTTTGACATTTAGCTTACGGACAGTTAAAAACAAAACGTCACAGAAAAGCTTTCTTTGATTTTTCTATGAATCAAGTGACGGGTAGGTCACGCGGAAAGGATATTTCAAGCTAACTTAGTTTATAGAAACACCGATAGCTGTGAGACGTCTATATTAACTAACAGTTTTAAGTAAGTTATAGGAAACGGCCGTTAACCGTTGGACTATTTGAGCTTCATTCGTTTACTTAATAGCCGATTTTAATAAATTACCCTCTTTGAAAAGTTCCTCGTGAAATACATGTCAACTCAAAATGATTATTGAAGGCACTAAGCCGTCTCGATGTAATTACTATACGAATTCGAGTCTCGGCAAACGGCATACTCAGTTCAGCCTCGCTGTATCATGTTTGACTTATACCAGAACTTATAACTAAACATTATAAATATTCGAGTTTGTTGACAAATCTATGATGCCGACCCAAAACTGTATGTACACTTTCGGAGTAACACTAAATATAAGTTAAAGCCTATATTTTTCTATTACTGTTAGCCTGTGTCATCCCACCGCTGGGCAAAGGTCTCCCCATTGACCAAATCTGTCGATCTAGGGCTAATGTGGACCACTTGTCGTTGTTCAAGCTCGTCCCTCCATCTCCTGCGAGGTCTAACGCATCGCGAGCCTATCTTGTAAGACACATTTAAAATTAAATAAGTTTATTTATACTACACTTGCTTAGTAAGTGTACCAATACTACCCCACTAAAAGGCTTGAAAGCTGTTCATTAAACCTTCTCAAAAATCTAGGCAGTTATATTGTATGGAATTTTATTACTGTCCTGAAAATCAGGGTAGTAATCCATTACTAACGCGTTTTGTTTTGTTTTTTTTTAAAGTCTTGATGACGTTGTAAGCAAGTGTAGTATAAAGCAGTATATATCACTCGAGGGTAAGTACACATTACTAAACTCGTGTGGTTCACGGACCCCGCTTAGCGTCGGGCCTCAATTGCACACTCGATTAGCAATCTGTGCCTTACTCCCCTTGGTGAATAAATAGCTATTAATAATCGTCTCGTTTTACAAAAGAGGAACTCAAATGAGAGTAATTTATGAATACCTACCTGAATTGCAAATTTGCCACCGATCCGAATCCCGACGGCGCCATACGTAGCCTGAACACCCCATACTAAACTAAAATGTATATTAAACTAGCTCATACATTATTGTTAAACTATGTACATTCACACGAAGATTTACATCATTAGATTGACCTACTGCGCCCGAAAATGTACGACATTTACCGATGGCATCGAATGGCTAGTATTATTTGAAAAACATTTAAAGCTGTAGCGCAAACTGAAATTTATGTGTGAGCATTATAGTTGTTTTACCAGAAACACACATGTCAAACAAAAAAGTGAACGCAGAGCAAACACTTTCGCGAGACGCGTACGGCGACATCTAATGATGTAAATCTTTGCATTCTTGTAAACAACTGGACCGATTTCGATGGAACTGTTACGAATGGATAGGCGAATTTGTGTGAGGGAGACAAACTTTAGAATAAAAGTCCGCAGCGACACAACTGGTTTAAAGGTAATTGGCGGCAATGTCGCCACCTGTGATTGCGTTTTCGTAGTTAAATAGAATCCAGTTGCTGTTATCATTGCCAAACAAGTATCAACATTGCGTCTGTTAAAATAAAGACGATAATAAATAATGTGCACGTTAATGCTTTTTGGGACTAATGGACGTTCATTAAATATTCAACTTTATTTCAATTTAACAAGGTTGATTTATGTTTGGCAGGTTTTCAGGTAAAACGGTGACTTGTTAATACCCTCACAGCATTCTGTCTATAGTTTGTCTCCCTCGCACTTTAGCAGTAAGGATCGCTTCATCCTCTTCTAGCAGAGAGGTGACGGCAGGAACATTAGCGGCAATTATACAAGGTAGATGGTATACAGACGCACAAAGGAACCACGTATTTGGGACATCATTCTGTACGGGCCACATATAAATTTTTCATCGGTCATTATAAAAAAAATGGTTTTTAGAAAAGTGCAATACCTACATGGTCATAATGTATGTAATAGCTGATTTTAGGGTTCCGTACCCAAAGGGTAAAAATGGGACCCTATTACTAAGACTCCACTGTCCGTCCGTCTGTCACCAGGCAGTATCTCATGAACCGTGACAGCTAGACAGTTGAAATTTTCACAGATGATGTATTTCTGTTGCCGCTTTATCAACAAATAAAACAAAGATTCATTAAAATTTAAAGGGGGCTCCCCTACTACGATGGTGCGGAATCCTTCATGCGCGAGTCCAATTCGCACTTAGCCGGTTTTTTTTCAAACTACAGATGTAAAATTGCTGTAATGGGATTCATAATGATGTACCTACAGAATACGCGGACAACGTTTGTATCGGTATCCCTTCTACCCAGTATTATATTAGATAGCTCTGTGTTAGCAAATGTATTACAAAGTGTAAATATTTTTTAACATTAATAAAAATATATGTTTTTAAAAATTATTGTGTTGTTTTGTTGTTTTAACTCTTTTATGTCAAAATACTAAACTTCAACTTGATCATGATCGTTTAGGGCCATTTTCAATAACTTACCAACAGGTATCGGTAGGTTGCTATCTGTCTGTTTGACATTTAGCTTACGGACCGACAGTAACAAAACGTCACAGAAAAGGTTTCTTTGATTTTTAGGGTTCCGTAGCCCTGACAAGGAACCCTTTAAATAGTTTCGCCATGTCCGTCTGTCTGTCTGAGGTTTTGCTAAGAGATCGTTAGTACTAGAAAATACAAAATCCTTAGAATTTTCGCGCATATATGTCGGTTAACTAGTATCGGCGTTATGGGAATCGCAAAATAAGCACTTGCTTTATTCGGTGATGGACTAATTTTATTAAAATAAGTTACAAGGAGCAGGATGCCGACCGACCGAACCCAAAGATGAAAAGTTACTGACTAATTTAACATTTGAGCAATTATCGAAAACTTGGGATACGGTCGGAGGGGCACGTTATCAACTAAAACTGTACAAAGGTTATTACAGCTAGGTAACATAATAAAAATAACACAGTTAAACATTTACAAAAGAACTGTCGGCATCTCTACAAAAATATTACAGGGTATTACTATGAATTCTTAAAGCTAATAGAAACAATACACAAATTGGGCAAGGATCCTTTTCTCTACACTAAACTATTGTTATCCTCGGAAACAACTTGCAATGAAACATCTGTGGGATTGCGTGGGAACTTATAGCTAGCGGTACTTTACAGTTAACTTAAACTACTATTTACATACTAAGTTCACTACAGTAATACCTATAATATTAATAAATAATTAATGAAGACGCCACAGAATAAATCCTATAAAGTGACTAAGATAAAGTAGTTGCTTGTTTATAACGGGTGAAGACTTGCATTGAAAAACAAAATCTAAAATATAACGGGCTACTACGGAACCCTACACTGCGCGTGGCCCGACACGCACTTGGCCGGTTTTCTATGAATCAAGTGACAGGTAGGTGACGCGGATAAGATAGTTCAAGCTAACTTTGTTTATTGAAACAATGATAGATAGGAGAGTTACGTTAACTTACTTACGTATAACTGTTAGTTGGTATGCCTATTTTAACTAACAGTTATACGTAAGTAACGTATAGAAAACAGCCTTTAGAGGAATGTGCAAATTGATTACAAAAATATTTTGCTAATTGAACGTTATACCAATATGAACCTTATTCAAGTGAAATTACAATTGTGAAGGTTTTTCACATTAAGCACTTACTTACGGTCTACATCAAAATGTGGTCTGTGAATCTTGCTTTCAATTAAGATTACTACACCAATAAATAGGCATGACGACAGTATCAAAAAATTGCAAATCTATTTAGTCCGTCAGTTAGAGTATTGGAAATTAATGGACACGTACTTTTTGTTTTTGTGAATCAATGAATATTGACAAAAGATAAAACGCATCAACACTCGAGAGTGGGGGCTGGTGACGTCAGAACTAGCTAAAAATTATACCAAGGCGTGACGTATTGAGAATTTAAAAAACGTCATATCTTCGTCAGTCGGTTTACGTAACAAAAGAAAAAACACGGATGAAAATATTTTTTGATAATCTAACTGACGGACTAATTAGATTTTTTTTGTCGTCTCGCCTATTACTACTAGCCAAACTAGAAATTCAACAACTTGGTGCAATACGGCACACCCGCTTCACATTTACGTCCTGCGTTTGTCAGTATTACGACTTGGAGTCGTCTTATTAATTTGGTTGAGTAATCTTACTAAGATTATGAATGCGAAAGTATGTGAGGATGGATGGGTGTTTGTTTCTCTTCCACGCAAAAACTACTGAACGGATTTGGATGAAATTTAGTACACACATAGTTTATAACCTGGATTAACACATAGGATATTTTTTATCCCGGTGGTATGATCCCGTGGGACAGTTATCGAACTAGACGCGGGCGAAGCCGCCGCATAAGCTAGTACTGTAATACAGATTTAGTTATATAATAGTTTACTATTGGGCCCTTATCTGCGTGTTATGGCTAATAATGGTCCTGATGTTGTGTAAGTTGATCACTGATTACCTAAATAAGCTAACGTGACCAATTTAATTCTCCTCACGATTTACAGAGGTCACAAGGAAACTAATTTATCCAACTCTGCATCGAATCCAAATACCTAAACAATCGCTTTTAATCGGCAAATCTACACTGACCTGCAAAAATAAGTATCACACTTTTAAAATTGCAATAACTTTTTAAGTACACAAGATATACTTTCGAAACAAAAAGGACTCGAAAAATAGTTTAATTTTGTCTATAGTTTCAAAGATAGCTGGTAAAAATTGCTTTATAACGTTTTTTTTTTAAATCTCTAACTTCTATAGTAGGTATAGGAAAAATTGTTTTTTTTAAAGTGTAGTACTTATTTTTGCAGGTCAGTTTAGATTGTGGATCGGCTTTTAAACATACACAACATCACGCCTGTAATCCCCGATTGGTTAGCAGAGGTGTAACTAATAGCAAGGTACACCCTCAGACCAAATAAAAAACCAAGACATAGCGCTGCGAACAATAAAGTGAAGCCAGCGCAAAACTAAGCTCCGCCCTGTGCATACACGCTCACACGCACACATTTACCTAAACTACAATAGGCGAGACGACAAAAAAAATCGAATTAGTCCGTCACTTAGATTATCAAAAAATATTTGACCCGTGTTTTTCCTTTTGTTACGTAAACCAAAATTGACGAAGATACAACGCTTTTAAAATTCTCAATACGTCACGCCATGGTATAACTTTTAGCTAGTTCTGACGTCACGAGCCCCCACTCCCGAGTTTTGATGCGTTTTATCTTTGTCAATATTCATTGATTTACAAAAACAAAAAATACGTGGCCATTAATTTCCAATACTCTAACTGACGGACTAAATAGATTTGCAATTTTTTGATACTGTCGTCATGCCTATTAAACTATGCTCAAAAAATGCACACATGTTTATGAAACCGGCTTCACTTTATTGTTCGCAGCGCCATGTTTTGGTTTTTTATTTGGTCTGAAGGTACCTACACCCACATTTCAACCAGTTATGTTTTAAAGTCCCATGTACCTAGAGGGCATATTGCACGTATCCAGACTCCGTGGCTGCTACTGTGAAATTCTTGATGGAAAAACCAAATCAACCCACGCACCAGTTCTCGCGAGAAAAATGTGATGTACGAAGGTGCGGCATTGTACAATTTATACTGCCAAATAACGTTAAAAAAAAACCGGCCAAGTGTGTGTCGGGCCACGCGCAGTGTAGGGTCCCGTAGTAGCCCGTTATATTTTAGATTTGGTTTTTCAATGCAAGTCTTTACCCGTTTTAAATAAGCAACAACTTCATCTTAGTCACTTTATAGGATTTATTCTAAGGATTTTGCATTTGGTACAAAATTATCCAACTCCCTAGTTCAACGACTATTACTGGTAAACTAATAAAGTTATCTTAACCGCTTTCATTTTCCTTTAAAGTTCATGAAATGCACTATCATCGTGAATTTTTCCAGATTTATCAAGTCAGCAATTTAGCTTTTAGAGGGGGGGACGCCCTACTGGAACAAAAATTTGGACTTTAAAGTTTAATATTTCGTAAATGGAGCATTCAATCGAAAAGTAGTATTAGCAATCCCTAAGTCATTTTAAAAGACCTATTCAACGATACCCCACACGATGGTGTAGACTACGAAAAACCCCCTACACATGTAGGGGAGCTACTTACCCTAAAAATAGTTATTTGTTATACAAGAGTGCAAAGTTGCTTTTTAACCGCGTGCTCAATTTTGATAACCGAGCAAGTGAAGGATTCTAAAATTGAGTCACGAGCGCAGCGAGTGATTCAAAAATTAGAATCCTGAGCGTTAGCGAGGGCACTCGAGTGCACTCGAGTGCAACACGTAACTTTTCATCCCACCTCAGCGAGGAAATGACCAAATGCAAAAAAAAAAACATTTACAATCACAAGATACTTTTACTTTTATTTCAGTTTAGGTGTTAACTACTACATTATGTTATGTAAGTATTACAGAATAATCTTTAAATTATAACAAATAATACTTAGGTACAATTAAGAAAAATTTAAAGTAACGTTGCTACAGTTAGTTAAGTTGAGTGTAATATTTATTTATTTATTTATTAAAACTTTATGCACAAATAAAAACTGTACAAAGGCGGACTTAATGCCTTGGGCATTTTCTACCTATTTTTTTTCAATTTTTTTAATATCGTACTGTTTCAAATCCTTCTCGCGTGATTGTTGAGGGAGAAAGCTCATTTGCGCATTATTAACAGTTTCAGTCAATTCTGTTGGCGTCAAATAAACTTCTTGGTCGCCAAAACCACTTATTTTACGTTTTTCACTTGTTTTTAACCTAAGGTTTTAACAATTGACCTGACAAGAAAATGGCGCGCGCAAAGCAAATTATAAAAGTACACCAAGAAGGTTCCGAGTCTGAGTTTTTAACAAATTAAAAAAGGTTGCACCTATGATAAATTCGGCACCAAGGAGGTAGAAGTAAATAGGTTTAATGATGTTTTGAATTCACAAACTTAGTGCACACGATGTTTTAAATTCAATTTACTTTATCCTCTAGAGGATAAAAACGACTTTTGCACTCAGATATCGAAGAGCAAAAATACTCTTTCCGAGATGGGGGGATGAAAAAAATATTTTCCATAATTTTGTTTTACCACTTCTTCGGCGTTATTGATATACACACCTCTACCAAATTACAGCTTTCTAGTACTAGCGGTCTCTTAGCAAAACTTCGGACAGACGGACATGGCGAAACTATAAGGGTTCCTTGTCAGGACTACGGAACCCTAAAATGCAAAATCCATGGCAATATTCAAGAAACACTTAATTAAACATTTTAAAGCAAGCGCACCTTAGTACATTTGATACCACATCTAGTTGCGCGCGTTCCGTGTATGTTTCCGTTTTAGCTGGTTAAGTTTTTTACCGATTACCCTTTGCATACTTTTAGAATATTTTTAACCTATATTTGTAATTATTTTGTTAAAACTGTACGTAAAACCAATAATGTTTTTTAAACTTGTTAATATTTCTCATGTACTTAAGTGAAATTTGGGAAATAAAGACATCTCAAACCAGAACCCGAAACCCCGTTCATATTTGTAGTGTCGAGGACTTTAATTGATAAACCACTTTTACTACTTTCCAAATTGGTACTTTTATACTTTCGAATACCTATTACAGACTAAACCCTATTTGCATTACACGCCTAAAGTACGAATAGTGGCAAGTGACTGTCGACAACAAGTCGACTGTACCTACAACTACAGACTGATGGAGTTTAGACGCGATGTAAAGTGCTGTGACCGATTGTACAGTTTTATTGTAGTACTGTTAGCCTTGCTCATAAATATAATATAACTAGTAATCTTATCGCAAAGAGTAAGGTTATGAGCCCAACGAGACTCGATGACCCATTTCTCTGCGTTGACTCACTTTAATAACTTGCAACGATAAATACATAAGGTGGATGTTCCAGGGTTGCCCGCGAAATTAAAATTTTCGACGATTTGACGTTTTTTTGCAATTTGCAGGTCAGTGTCAGGTTGTATGTTGATTAAAATATTGCTCATAAAGGTGCAGGAATTACTTTTTCAAAGTCAAAGTCATTCCTGCACCAAACAATGCTGAATTTCAATTGGCGAGACTGGTTTAAATAATATAATATATGTACCTTACACTGATATTTATTATATTATTTTTTCCCCTTTATTGGCCAACCAACAATTGTTTACACTGTAAATATTTCAAGTAACAATCTACCATTACTTAAGGTTAGTGTAACAATTTCTTACAGGTTAGCACCGCATGCCCCATAAACATATAGAAGTGCCACAAGCACTGTACTATAAAATTAACAAGTTTAAATTAACATTATGTTGACGAATATAAAACTAATATTAACGGTAAAAGTAAAATTCAATAGATCATAGAATCATAACAAACAGAGACACAACAAAACAGAAAAAAAAATTGCAATCAAAATAAAATTACAATTAAATCATAATCAAATTCAAAACCTAAACCATATTAGAATCATAATCAAAATTATCAATGTCCAAAAACCGAAAACAAAATTAAAATCGAAATAAAATTACAATTAAAATCACGCTCAAGATCAAAATTTAAATTACAGTTGAAATCATAATAAAAATTATCATCAACCCAAAATAAAAATTACAACTAAAATCAACGTTATGGTACTTATATATTATTATGATATAGGTACATAGTTCTGTTACACTTAATTTATTATAAATCATGATCTGTCAATTGACCAATTTGGTCGAGACGCCATTGTTTAACTGTTGTTTCTACTTCGTGGACAGATCAAATGATAATAGTAGTAGGGAGACGAGTAGGTACATAACGGGTGCGAAAATACCCTTTATAACACATTTGCTCCTAAAGGGTCTCTTATTTCACCAATTTCAATATCGTAATGTATCTCATTACGCACTTGTGCTGTAAAGTAAAATGCACGGTTTATACTTTTTTAAATCTTAGCAAAGAGTTTTTATGTCAGAAAAGTGGTCAACATTTTTATGAATAAAATTAACTTTGGGAGATGAAATGTAATAAGTAAACATTTAATTCTTTAAGTTAATTAATTTTGACAATAAATTACAACCATTTATCTGTAAAAAAAACACAAAAATATTAATTTACTTTATTAGTAATACTGGCTGTTTTTTGTGTCTTTGCCTTAAAAAAAAGCGCTGATGCGCGCGCCTCGCTAATTTGTGAACAAGTAAAAATTATTCCGCGCGCTTTTTCTTTTCGCTGTATTGTTTTTATTTGTTTTATTTATTTCCTCGCAAATATGTTATAAAACGTCGTATGACATACGTGCGCTTTGATAATTACAGCCTCTGCGTTTTTATCGCCCTCGCCTACGGCTCGGGCAAGCAATATCGCCTCGCCTGTAATTTTCAACTTACCGCACTTATATCATAATGTACTATAACGAAGCCGATCGAAAGGTGTACTTGTTCTTCCCGTCATTGCCATATTTTCTTTGTCCAGTGAGTTCCATACTTCTAGGAACCTTCTAGTTACGGAGATATTTAAGATCAAAGTTCAAACCTTTTTTTACCCGACTGCGCCAGAAGGAGGGTTATGTTTTTCGAGAGTATGTATGTAAGTATGTATAATTGTTTGGCACGCTCTGTGGCCTGAACGGTTCGATGGATTTTAGAGGTGGACTTGGGAGGTGTCGTTAGATTAGTATTTACTGTGAGAGTGACACTGGGTATTTCAAAATGGTATAACTAAAAAGTGTAATAGAAAAATAATTAAAATAATTAATAAACCCGGCTGCGTAAAAAATAACTAATAACCCATTAAATAATCTAGACTTAAATCATTACATCCAACATATTGGATGTGATGATTTAAGTCTCAACACGCAACAGTCGGGACTTATGGGTCCCGACTGTTGCAGTCAATGTGTCATGTCTCCTGAACTTATTTTTTATTCAAAGTTATTTTTTACGCAGTCGGGTTTTTTTATTTTATTTTTTACAATTCGAATTATAAGTGTATAATGTGGTATAACTTTACTTTAAATGTCTCCATGACCCCTTATTCAAGGCATCCATCAGTACAAAGTTTTGAGAGCGTTACATTGAGTGCTACCGTGAACCGTGATTTACACACCAAAAAAAGAAGTCGTTTCCCAGCAATCATTTTTGTGCCGTGTCACTTAATTGGATTGGAGGTATCTACAAAACGTTTGGCTGACAGCTGTTTTTCCGCGGCGTGTTGGTTCCATGAATGGAAGGACCATTACACCCTGTATTACAATGCGTTCTTGTACTTCAACTTCTATTTGCATATTAATACAATAATATGCAAATGAAGGTACTGGTATCTTCATCTTTAATTTTCTCAGAAAATAGTGAGTCGATTGTTATTTGTGTACTTTAGTGATTAATTGCGATCATTCGTTTGTTCTACACCAAACCTGGGAACCTTCTAGTTACGGATATATTGGGGGTCAAAGTTCCAACTTTTTAAAAACTTTATTTATTTACTACCTACATTTTTTAATGTTGTAGCTTTTCTTAAAATACCTCCACGACCCCTGTACTGCTCAGTGCATCCATCAGCACAATGTTTTTAGCCCGTAACCTTTGCTCGGCCGCGTGGTAGACACCTAAGTAAAGTCTGTCCCTGCTTGCAGTGAGAACGTTATGAGCATGTTGCGTCAGTTGCTGCCGGGAATCGAACACAGGATCCCGCCCTCTGCTGCTCAGCTGATGCGCTTGAGACTACAGTTATGTTATCTGGGAGACTCCTTGGCTCGGAAAGCACGTTAAGCAGTTGGTCCCGGCTGTCATTTGTAGATCTTTGACAGTCGTTACAGGTAGTCAGTGGCCCGAAATGTCTGACAACCAGTCTTACCAAAGAGTATCGTATTACCCAGTTAGGGTTATGGAGGTCAGATAGGCAGCCGCTCCATGTAAAATAATGGTATTCAGCTGCATCCGGTTAGACTGGATGCCGACCCCAACATAGTTGGGAAAAGGCATGACAGATGATGATGGTATCTGGGAGACTAGTCCAGTCTTAGGTTATTATTATTGCCTGTGGACGGTGAGCTATGGGCTAGCTCGCCGTCCGTCCGTCTCATGACGACAGGCCGTGTCGACGGCGCGTTCGTGTTCCACGCGCGCCTCAAAGAGAGTCAGCAACAGGAAGGGGTCCGCAAGGGCCGATGCCTGCCGGGGCTGCGGGACTGTTCGAAAGAGATACCGTGGCCCCGGAACACAAAGGGCGATGAAGGAACATGGATGGGTTTTAGTCAGTAAAAGTCTGACACTCCCACTGAGGAGTCATTTGATGATTTCAAATCCGAAAAAAAAGAATGTTATTATTATTGTGTTATTTGTGGTATATCCAAAATCCAATAAGAATTAAGTTTATCATAAAACGACGAAACGACAACGACATTGAAAAAGTCACATTGAATAGCGGTCATCACTAGGCACACCTAGTTTTTAAACTTTTTATATACCTACCTATGAATAAAACGTAACAGAATTCGAATATTCAAACAGGGTGGAAGAATATTCGAATGAATGAATATTCGAAACCGACAGACCAACAAACGGTTACCTGCAGCCACGTATTCAGCATGTCATTCTGAATTCCTACATAGAAATTTTAAACTGGTAATTAAAAATAAAATTACACCGCTGTTTCCTTCCTGTTTACAAAAGTGTTCAATACCCTACACGGTCAAATTGTATGGAAAGCCGAAATGTGGTGGGGGAGCGGGGGGGGATCCAGAATGATGTATCGAATACGTAGACACCGTTTGTGCTTCGATAGACGACCCGAATCGCGTAGCGGTAGTGAGGCTGCCTTACGTTCTTAGGGTCCCGGGTTCGAATCATGGTAGGGGAAAATGTTTGTGTGATGAGCATGGACATTCGTTTCTGAGTCATGGATGTTTATATGTATAATAAGTATGTATTTACAAACAAAAAAAAAGTATCCATGTAGTATATCAACTATCTGGTGTCCACGACACAAGCCTCGTTGCTTAGTGTGGCACTAGATGGCGCTGTGTGTAATGTGCAGCAATATTTATTGCTTCGGTGCCCTTCCAGTGCCTTCCACCCTGTCCTGTATGACCCTCAACAAGGTCAGTCCTTGCAAGCGTGAAGGTATGCATGTAGACAAAGCAAAAAGAACCTAAAGGCTTAGACGCGCAAAGTTAAATATTGTATCAGCGAAGATAAGGATGAGTCGAAATAATTTCGGATCACAAACAAATATTTTCTAAATAGATGTTCTGCTATACGGATCATCTGATAGTTGGACGTTTTGCTACATGAACATTTTGCTAATTAGACTTACTGCTCATTACATTACTCATTACCTTCTGATCAGGAGGGGAAAATCTTATGTTAAGGCGACTACAGGAGCTAAATTAGCAACTCTATTTGTGGTGGTTCAAACTTCGTTTGATATACTGTTGGAATAAAGTTCTAATCAGCTTGCACTACAAAGTGGTTGTTACGTCAGTCACTGCGGGCCGAATAGTGCGAAATGAGTGGTTTTTTGCGATTTACATTAAATCTATTGATTGGATTAAAAAAATAAAACACTATCATGCTATTATGGTGCTTGTAGCAAATCGCATGTATTTTTTTAGTATGGTTTTTACTCGTTATAAGAAATTTTTGAGATAAGTTTGTGATTTTTTTTATCGAGTATGTAGTTGTATTATGTTTTTAAAACACTATCATACTAGCATATATCCCGAAGAATATTATATATTTTTCTGGTTTTGTTTATTGCAGTGAATCATATGCTTTTTTGCATTATAAAACTCGCGTTTAGCTCCTGTAGTCGCCTTAAGCCTGTTAAAAATTGTAGAAAGAAAAATGTTTGAAAAGATAATAATTTTTTCTAAGCCGTAAAGGAAGTTTTTAATCCTCCTTATAAGTACGCCGCAATTATCTTTGCCGCGCACTTTTTGAATTTGGATCATCTTAGTGTTCAGCGCCAAAGAAATCGAACGCAAATATTGTTTGAATAAAGACTGGCTGGTACGACGGCCAAGAGTCGCGCCGCCGGCTGAAAAAAAAAAAAAGAAATTACATTAAAAACGCGCGAACTACAGCCCGCGTTTTCGTAAATTTTCACGGATTGTTAGAAATTCATGGTTTTGTTTCGAAAAATGGGTTCAAGTGACAGTGAATAAAATATGACGCGCCATTTATTTTCTCATAGTGGGTGATGAAAAGTAGTGTATCACTCGGGCGCAAAATATATTTTTGGCTCAGGCGACGTACTTTGAATCCCTCGCTACGTTCAGGATTCTACTAAAGAATCCCTCACTTCGCTCTGGATTCAAAAAAGCGCCCTCGCTATAGAAATATTATTTTGCTACCTTATGATACAATATACTTTTTTCCCACCTAAATCCACATCAAGTAAGCGACAGAACATAGCCGGGCCTCTAGCCACTCCAGGCGTGTTTTACTAACGCAGACACACTAGAACTAGAGACACTACAAATCACAGATCAATTCGACACAAGGTAATCATGGATGAGGAAAACCGCACAACCAGTTTTTGTATTTATTTTATATCCTGACTACACTCTTAGCTTACGCTGCTACAGACGCGTAACCTTGTCGGATATGACCAGACAAAAAACATTGGAAAATCGGCAGTAGCAAGTGAGACATTTCTGCTTCTTCTCTGGGATATAGAGAGTGAAAAGAGTGTCCATGGAGTTTCTTGCCCGTTCTTGTCCATAGAGATCTACGCTAGGGAATGAGCAACTACAGTACTTTCTCAAGCCTTGTGACTGTGACTGTGGCTTTGCTCTTTTTGTATTTTTGACATTCAAAAGTGCCGTAATGGTCTAATTGAAATAAATGCTTTGAGTTGAGTTTGAGATTCATCACAGTTACGTTGCCATCAACGTAATTGCGATGACTCTCCGATGGTACCAATTGCAAGTGTCCATGCATACGCTGCCCTGACTCCCTTACCGTCAGGTCAGCCTGCTTGTTTATCATCCAACAGCCTAAAAAGTTATAGCTAGTTAAATTATTATCATCATTCATAATCTGCCATTTGTTTTCACCATTGGCCGCGTTGACACGATCAGAGTATGTTCGGACCGAGTGGATTCGGATCGGATAGCTACTTGGACGCAACTCTTATTGTGGCAGCCCATACCAACGCATACGAGTTGTTATACTGTACCAACTGTTGTTAACTGTTTGTGTTAGAGTTGTCGCGACAACTCAAACACAAACAGTCCACTCCGTGACAATGGTTTTTATGTACAAAAATATATTGTAATGCATTAAGACTTGGACACTACTATTTTATCTAATGTTAACCGTTTTCTATACGGTTTTCCTCTCAGAGCAATTTCAAGCCATTTTTCCTCTCATTAAATTAACCATATTTCATAGTGTTCCATATCAGGGAACACGTTAATGACCCAATTAGTCTTCAGAGTTCCCACAACCTTGCAGAATAACAAGTTTTTCTCCACGTAACGTAATCTCAGTGTGTTTATTTTATTTCTTACTCAATCGTAGTGGGCACATCATGCCAGTCGCCTCTAAGATGTCATCATGAGCACAAGACATCAATAAAACTATTATTTTTATTATAAACATTAATTCAAACCAAATGACCTTTAGTTTTTAACGCTTCAAAGTGTTTAATTTTGTTGTTTTATTAAAGTGCTGTGATTTTTAAAACGAAGGTAGGTACGAGTGACCTTTATGTTTTTTTTTTTGGTTTGTTGATCTCGCTAATTGTCTGACGTATTTTGATGCGATTTTAAACTATGTTTAGATTTGTATTTTAGATAATGTACAATCACGTTTGCGGTCAGTCCGGAGTTTAGACTTGTTTGTAACTTTATGAGCTAAAAATGTGGGTATTCATTATTAAAGTGTAGGTCAACAACTAGATAACATCATGTCGCTTTACGGTCGAGAGGTCATGGTCAAAGACTGAGCTGGACACGATGATTATATGAATTATTGATCTAATCTGCATTACAAATAAAAAAGAAAAAAAAGATACCAAACATTCTAATTGTGTGGGTAAAAGAAACCAACGAGACCCTCTCGTGCCTCAGAAAATTCAGAAAACATTTTAAATGATTGGTAGTGCTGTCATTTGGAGATCTTTGGTAGTCCAAGCCTGAAAGTACGACAACTAGTCTTACTAAGGGGTATTGTGTTACTCAGTACTAACTGGGTTGTGGAGGTCAGATAGGCGGTCACGCCATGTTATAATAGGTACTGCTATTCAGCTGCATCCGGTTAGACTGGAAGTCGACACAAACGCTGTTGGAGAACAGGCTAGAAAGATTCATTGTTTCGCAGATGTAATACAAGTAATATAATAGATAGATACGCTACAAGATTGGGTTTCTTCAACAGGAATTTCTCAGTAGTAACCTGTAGGCTTAGCCAAGTTGACAATCTACAATCGTTAACGCTATAGAAAACTAACCAAATGTATGGGAATGACATCTATCATCGTTAAGTCACGTGGTCAAAACAAACGAATGGAAATTTTAAAGTTTAGTCAAAACTGTAAGTTGGCTACGATTTATATGGGATGAAGGGATCACGATTGTAGAAACGAATACATTTCATTCTATCATCTTGATCGATGTAAACTTGTCTACGAAAGTTTATATTCGTTTGTTTTGACCACGTGACTTAACGTTTACGATTGTAGAAAGAGAATCGATACGAATCGTTTGTAACTTGGCTAGGCCAGCTGAATATGCATGGTGTTAGCGGATCCTTAACGAAGCCGTCAACCAAGCATTCTGTACATCAAACTAAGTAACTTTTTTGGGGGTGAAAAATCACGTTTTACGTTAAACAGTCAAAAGATTGTGCTGATGGATGCATTTAATAGTACGGGGGTCGTAGGGGGGAGATTAAAAACTTGTGAAAAGGAAACTTTGACCCCCAATATCTTCAGGTTTGGTCCAGAAAAATGCAATGATGGGGAGAACAAGTGCCTTTCGGCTAAGTTAAGGGTATTTTTACACCCATTAAGTTCCCTGGTATCGAAAATCGCTGGATAAACATTACATAGGTACTCTGTCAAAGTTCTCTCTCTTGACTAACTATTACCCACTGAAAACTTATTGAATTTAATCGGGATATCGCCAAGCGGTTGGTCGACTCTTCACGTGACTGGCTGCCATTTTTTGGGCTGAAATAGGCATGGGCAAAAAATATCGAAACTATATATGTATATATATCGATATTTTTAACTACGATATAAATGATATTCGATATTTATTTTAGAGTATCGAATTTCGTTTCTTTTTTGTGTTTTTAATTGTTTTGTTGATTTTATATTTTTTTAATTCTGTTTAATTGTTCCAAAGTTAATTGAAATAAAGAAATTAATAAAAATACTGTTTTCTTCATGTCTATTATTTTTTACGAATTTTGAATGCTTTGGGAATATGTATGAATAATCATACGAAAACTGACGATATATCGATATTTTTCACTCGATAGTCGATACTTTTTAAAAATGTCGATACGATAGGAGTTCTCTTACAGCCGTTTGGGTCGATCTTTAGGTTACGCCGTGCTTGCCCAGTAAATGGCGAGTTTCCTCCGTGCCTCGGAAAACACGTTAGGCCGTTAGTCCCGGCTGTAGCTACGTCATTTGTAGATCTTAGAAAGCAGTCGTTACAGGTAAGTTACAGGTAGTGGCCCAAAAGTCTGACAACCAGTCTTACCAAGGGTATACGCCTTAATATCCTAACTAAACATCTCTGCAAAATTTCAGGTCAATCGGTAACCAGGAAGTGGATCTTTAACTTCGAAGATTTTTTTACACAGTTTGTTACATGGTGAAGCTCATAAAAGCGAGTTAATACATGGGTTTGGTTCTAATGGTGACGTTAGTGAGTCATGGATCTTTAAAAAATAACCTACTGGCTGGTAAGCGTTTTTTCCACGACACATCGCGGTATTTCCATCTCGGCATGAAAATACAGGTTGATATAGGTATGCCTTAGCCTGTAAGACGTTAATAATACTAGTAAATAGGGTTTACCACCATTAAAAAAATATTTTTGCTAAACCTATAACCGACTTGGAGACTTGTGTTTGTTTCATTGACTTTTTTTGCCACCGACTTTCGAAAGTTAAGTCATTTTCCACGTTTTAGTGTTATTTGGAGGTTAAGAGACCTCTCTTAAGAGTCCTTCTTTTTTTTGCAAAAAAAAATATTTTACCTCTTTTAAAGACACTGATAGAATACATAACCACCTCCTTTTTTAGAAGTCTGTTAATAAGGTCAGCTTGTCGGAACGATGATAAAAAGTCAAAAATATATTTTTTGAACACCTTATTAATCCTGTTGTAGAAATAATTGAAACGTTTTTAAAGCGTTTCCAATTTTAGTCCCTCATCAGGTGGTTCAAAGTCAAACTACTTACCTATTTGTTTTAAAGGACTTAGAGGCATTCGAACGTAAGAAAATAAATAAATAAGAATATAGTTTATTAGATGCCAAACTCTGAACTTAAATAAAATAAAGTACCTACCTATGTAATAACAGAAACATCATTTGAATCCAGTTTGGTTATTAATTCGACTTGAATGACTTTAAGAACTGGTTTCTATGTATTTTCGATAATAACTGTGTGATATATATGACTTGTGGTCGAGCGCAATCAAGTTTTTTTTTCCAATAATTAACAATAGCTTGTTGTAAAAAACTTGCAAGTCCGTGTTAGGGGGAAAAACAGATTAAAGTGAGGTTTATAAGTGTTTAAAATAATGAGTGTTTGGCAAAAAAAGGTAAATAAGCGTCCACTGATGTGGGTGTGTCGTTAGAAGCAAAGCATTTGGGGAACAGGACTTAAAGTTAGAATAAGAATAAGAATAATTTATTTAAAAAGTAGATAAAACAAAAGTGTACATTTAAGTGCAGTAGTGTTATTTATTAAACCATTGTATTGTGCTTAGAAGTAAACTATCACTACAAAATAAAGTAAATAAAAAGAAAATAATAATAATAAGTTCCTCGTTAAATCCACCATTGAAAAACGAGGTGCCAACGCTCAGACGGGTGTTGTTTCTATAAGTGTCTACTAACTGCCCAACGGTGGTTTTCGAGCTGTTGTTCATCAATTGAGTTATGACTTCAGCTACACGATAACTAAATGCTTGCACTGACGGGACAGTTTCACTCAAATCTGCATCTGCGCAGAGTATTCTAAGACTCTGCGCAGGCAATTGGATGACAGCCGTGAGGAGATTTTGAGCGCTCACAGTATGGAAACGTTCGCCCGATATGCTGTCCAGTGGATACGCAGCATCTTTCTCAAAAGCGTCAACGCGTTTTTGGTCAGCAGCTTTCAGCGTCCAAGTCTCAGCGCCTTACGAGAAGATTGCGAAGACCATGCAGGGTCCGTACCAGATTCGTTTTGGTTTTTACGGAAATGTTGCGATCTCTCCAGATTTTTTCAAGCTGAGACATGGCGCTTTTAGTCATGCAATTCTCCTGTGCACTTCCTTCTCGCAAGAACCATTGTTGCTGATGCTGGAACCCAGGTAAATAAAGTCCACTGTTTCTAGGTCCAAAGCGCCAATGAGTCCCAGCTTCCCCGATCTATCCACCACCACGACCTTGGTCTTCGCCTGTTCATAGAGAGACCCATCTCCTAGCTAATCCGCTCCATCCGATCAAAGAGTGCAACCATTTTCAACTCATTAGCTGCAAGAAGAGTAGTGTCATCAGCGTAGCGCAGCTTGGTGATTTTCACGCCAACTGGTGATACTTCCTTCCCAGTTCTCGCAGGTACGTCTCATAATGTGTTCTCCATAGACGTTGAACAGAATGGGCGATAAAATGCATCCCTGGCGTACTCCATGGTGAAATCTAAAAGATTTAGACCTTGATTTGTCGACTCTTACGACTCCCTGACTTGAGCCATACGGGTATGAAGTAAGGCGATGAGATGGTTTGGTACTCCCAAGTTTTTGTAGGACTCTCCATAAGCAACTTCCGTTGATACTGTCGAAAGCTTTGCTGTAGTCGACGAAACACATTACCACTGGCGTATTAAATTCGTATGCCTTTTCAACAAGCTGCCTGACATTGAAAATTTGCTCTCGAGTGCCCCTGCCCTTCACGAAGCTTGCTTGCTCCTGCGGAATTTGCCAATCCAGGTAGTAGCGGATGTGATTGTTCAGAATATGAAGCAAGATTTTACTAGCATGTGAGATGAGGAACAAGGTTCGATAATTGCCGCAGTTCTTGGTTGACCCCTGCGTGCAGCGGTAGAATTACGGATTCTGACCAGTCCTGCTGCCAATCAACGTTTTTCCAGACGTGTGAGCAGATCCTGAAACGTGTCTCTTCGCCCAAGTCACCCATAACCTCGAGTATCTCTGCTGTCACTTCCTGGCGCCTTCTTCTTCCTAAGAGAGTGTAAAGCAGTAGATATTTTGGAGAGAAGAATCATGGGTTCCAGTTCTAGATCCTTCCAATCCAGGCTAGATCCAGGGGTTAAATGGGGATCTGCGTACAACTGCTCACGGTATGAACGCCATCTCTCGGCAATGTGGTCGGGCTCGTGTAGTACAGTGCCATCGGCATCTTCTATGACCCATGATACACCCCATATTTATCACACCTACCCGCATACCGCTGACCCGCGATGGTTTGTGTTAGTTAAGTAACACAAATCTTTCAAAATGGTTAATAATGTTAACTGAATTATAAAATAATTAATTGATCTGTTCACGAAGTAGACACAATAGTTAAACAATGGTGTCTCGAACAAATCGGTCCTTTGACAGATCATGATTTAAGTTGCACATAGATCTAATTATCAATAGCCTAATTTTGTCTCATCATCATCATTTGGCAAATTGGCACTAACCAACAGTGGTAGTTCAGCTGCCTGTTTGTTTGCCGCAAAACAAAAATACAAGACTTTATTTCTCGTTGGATTAATTTAGCTGTCTACGATGCTGGTCAGTAAAGTTATTAAAAACTTGTTAATAATTAATAATCCAATCCAATAAATGTTTATTGTTTATGACCACAGAAATGACATCATTCTATTTTTATACCATCAACTAGCTCATGCCCGCGGCTTCGCCCGCGTGGAGTTCGTTAATTGTCCTACTGGATCGGACAAAAGTATCCTATGTGTTAATCCAGGTTATAAACTATCTGTATACCAAATTTCATCCAAATCTGGTAAGTAGTTTTTGCGTGAACGTGACGTGAGTAACAAACATCCAGACATACTCACAAACTTTCGCATTTACAAGTAGTAGTAGGAAGTAGATTTTTTGGAGTTAAGAACTCCTTTCAGATAGTCATTTCCCAAGTATGTTGAAGTTGGATTTCGGTATGCTTACCAGATTACCAGTATTTTACATGGATAGACTGCCTATCTGACTTAAACAGCCCAGTGGAAGGGACACCCACGCACAAACGGTGACCGTTGTCAGTTGTGCGTGGGTGTCATGCTGTACTTACGTTGAACAAATACGATTCGAAACGTAACACGAATCATGTATTTACAGAGTTATAGTACCTATTTAAAATCATCAATACATCCCTCTGAGTTCATTTTAATCCCATTGAATCATTATTTCTTAAAAATAACATTCAATGTTTAATGAACTTTGCAATTAAATTTCGCTGTTTACCCTGGCGCTTAGGGTTTGTATGGACTATGAAACCAACCCGCACTGGGCCCACGTGGTGGATTATAGCCAGCTCCTTCTTATAGAGAGGAGGCCTGTGTCCCAGCAGTGGGAACGTGTATGGGAATTTTGTCATTTTTGCCGTACGTATTTCCCATCAAGCACCGCACACGGTTTGTTAACAATAAACTTGCTTTTTGGTCAAATCTTTTTATTGTATTAGGTAGGTACGTCAGAACTTCAGAAGTTCAGTTTTTTACTTGACCACGAGGCTGTTGACCTTATACGATAATTACTTATTTCAATTTAATATCATGAGCCGTTTTTTTGTAACTTGCCTGATACGGACAGGCAACAACAACTCGATAATTTCAAAATAGTGGTACTTCTTTGTTTCCGCTTTCTGAGTCTGTATCTGTGGCCTGAAACTCCTAGGTTTCACTCCAAACTCAAATGAATAGGTTACCTAGCCTAGGTTAACTTAAAGTGAAGGATTTAGGGAGTTGTCTTTGTTTTTTTCGGATGTGAATTCATCAAATGACTCCTACAGCTCTGGGCGCAGCGGAAGGGAGTGTCAGACTTGTGTTGACGAAAACCTATCCATGTTCCTTCTTAGCCCTTTGTGTTCCGGGGCCACGGTATCACTTTCGAACAGTTCCGCAGCCCCGGCAGGCATCGGCCCTTCCTTCAGTCTTGTTTTCCTTTCCTGACGATACGCAACTACGGGCAGCTGTAATTTGCGCTTCCCTAACCTAACCCTCAAATAATACCCTGGCTAAGTTTTTAACAACTCTTTGTCTTTCTTTTCCAGGAAAAATGCATGCTCTCATAGTAGCCGGGATCCTGGCCCTTGCCGGGGCACAGACTACCATCGACCCGTCAGTCCTGGTCAACATCTTCGGCACACCACCAACTACAAGACAGCCTCTTGAAGAGGTGAGTTAACATCTGATCATGCATCACGCGCGGGTTGCGGGACAAACACAAATATAGTTAATGTTAAGTTGTTCTGTCTTCTATATTAGGCTTACAATAGTTTAGGTAAAGCAAGAATGTCTATGTTCAGAATGTCCAATTCCACGGTTTCTAAAAGTCCATTTCCCAGAAAGTCCATTTCCCATAACTTCCATTTCCCAGAATGTCCATTTCCCAAAACTTCCATTTCCCAGAATGTTCATTTCCCAAAACTTCCATTTCCCAGAATGTCAATTTCCTAAAACTTCCATTTCCCAGAATGTCAATTTCCTAAAACTTCCATTTCCCAGAATGTCAATTTCCCAAAACGTCCATTTCCCAGATTGTTCATTTTCCAAAAAGCCAGCGGATTGTGTAACACAGTCACACTTCCTTTCGTTTTGACAATGATTACTAGGATGTGACAAAATAATCGCAAGACCTCTCGTGATACTCAGACCATAAAAAAAAAAAAACAAAAAAGTGAAAAATAACTTTAGCTTCAGAAGTCTGTGACAAAAACATTAAATCAATCAAACAAAGGTCACCGACTTCTGAAGCTAAAGTTATTTTTCACTTTTTGTGTTTTTCTTTTTTTGTGTTTTTATTTTTTTTGTTTGTGTTTTTTTGAAGTCGGATAAAAATGAACAACTTTTGTTTTTTGCCTTTTGAAAGTTCATAACTTTTTGTTTTACCATATGTTGATCAGTTGATCGCGTTTTTTTTTACGAATTTGAAAAACTACGTACAACAAAAGTTTTACGGCCCAAGAGACCCCACATCAGTGGTCTTGCGTTAATTATGTTACACCTTATAAAGGGTGTAAAACACCTCTTAACGAAGCCGAAAATCACCTGTTCTCCTCGTCATTGCGATAATTTTTTTGTTCTACACCATACCTGGGAACCTTCTAATTACGGAGATATTGGGGATCAAAGTTCTCAAAGTCAAACTTTTTGACAACTTTTTTTTTAAAACAAGTTTTCAATGTAAGATTTTTACTTTAAACACCTCCACGACCCCCGTACTATTCAATCCATCAGCACATTGTTTTGAGTGCGTTACATTGAGTTCTACCACAAAAAATGATTTTTCACCCCAAAAAAAAAAGTCGTTTGCCAGCAATAATTTTTGCGTAAAGTTACTTAGTTTGATGTCCAGAATCCTTGGTTGACGGCTTCGTGATGAGGTGGTTTACACCCTGTATTCATTGCATTGCTAGCGTGCAGACGTCAGACAATATAAATCAATGGATTTCAATTTACCTTCAAAATCTTTCTGATTGTGATTGAAAGTTTGTGTGTGTGTGTTACGCAATTGGAGTGCAGATTCAGAGCTCACTATGTCTCAAGATATCCCCAAAACTGAATGCGATGTAGGTAGTCGTATATACCTTTAAGACATCTCTTGACCATACTATGATTGCACTCGCAAAAGCTTATTTTAAGGCTAATACAACAAAAATCGTGACTTTCGGTAAATTATGATGATGCGGCGCTGTTTAGCATATCCCTAAATAAATAGTACTATCTAAATTTGATCAGGTCAAGCCCGTAGACCAAAAAACACTGGACATCATATTTGGACCAAACACTCCTAACCGATTTGGAACAACGAAATCTTTTGAGGAAGTGAGTGCAAGGGAGTACCGTTAAAAACAAAAGCTGGCCCCGCTGATTCCTTTCAAAATTGTTTCACTCGCCCATTAAAAGCTTCCTGCTTTTTTCAATCTTTTTCTTTCTTCTTTATTCTCAGCATGGCTCCAGATTGTATATTTTATCTTTCTGACAGATTACACAAAGCAAAAAATGTGTGTACCTAACCGCACCCAAGATACAGGAGAAATTCCTTCTCCACAGGAAACACTAGGGACTGCCTTTTTATATTAATTTAATGTTGAAAAGTGCTGATACTCACCGTAACTTGAATAAAATAATGACTTTTGATTATAGATCATCAAAATACATCATTAGTTCAAATCGTTCAGTCGTTTCGGCTGAAGACGATGACAAAATAACTTACGATACGTGTTCATAGCCTTACAATATACTGTAGTTTTTAATGTAGTCCAGTCGATAAAATCTTTATCGAGATTTAAAATCATGGTCACACATCATACTAGATTTTATGATTGGCGTTACACAATAGACAATTATGAATAACGACGGCATGGTGGATGGTAGTCTTATGGAATGAGTCATACAAACACATACGCGCATACTCGTGCAAATAATAATAGTTTTTGTTTGATCAAAATTGGGCCAGGATTTAAAAAGTTACAGCATTGTAAAGTTTCACCGTATTTTTAATTTTGCATTCCTTCGCGAGCGACATGTCATGTCTGTCATGTCCGATTGCGGGTGATGCGGAGTGTTTACGTTCATAAAATTTGTTTGTAAAGTAGTTTTCACTTATTATTTATGTGTTTGTGTTTTTAAATATTAATGTCATTAAATAATTAAAATTATTCGCAGCTCGTGGCGTGACGTCACATCTCACATGTCAGCGCGGTTGCTTAGCGTTTTTACAAACGAGTGGCACGTTGCCAACTGCAGCCGCCACTTCTTGGTTCTTTTTTAGGGTTCCGTAGTCCTGACAAGGAACCCTTATAGTTTCGCCATGTCCGTCTGTCTGTCTGTCGGTCGGTCTGTCTGTCAATCTGTCCAAGGTTTTGCTAAGAGACCGTAAGTACTAGAAAGCTGTAATTTTGTAGAGGTGTGTAAATCAATAACGCCGACAAAGTGGTAAAATAAAATTTTGGAAAATATTTTTTTTTAGGGTAGCTTCCCTAAATGTGAAGTGGGCATGACTTTTTTTTTCGTCTTCATCGCGTGGGGCATCGTTGAATATTTTTTTTAAAATGACTTCGGGGTTGGTAATACTACTTTTCGATTTAATGCTCCATTTACGAAATATTAAACTTTAAAATGCAAATTTTTGTTCCCCCCCCCCTCTAAAAGCTAAACTACTGGCTTGAAAAATCTGGAAAAATCATGATGATAGTGCATTTCATGAACTTTAAAGGAAAACTATAGCGGTTAAGATAACTTTATTAGTTTAGCAATAATAGTCGTTGAACTTGGGTGTTGGATAATTTTGTACCAAATACAAAATCCTTAGAATGAGTCCTCTAAAGTGACTAAGATGAAGTGGTTGTTTTAGTTGTAGTATATGCTGTTTCCAAAAAAATGTACCGGTCTGTGTTTAACCCTCCGTGTCGTTAGTCGAAGCCGTTTTCATTAGGCCACCACCACCACTGCTCTCCACAACTGTCTCGCTGATAACCATAACCAATTAATCAGGTTCCTCGAAGCACAAGACTCGTGAAGGTCGATGGTCTTCCAACATTAAAACCTTCACTCCTAACTGAGGTCTTTGGAACTCCTGCAACACCAAAATCTACGAGACTGACACGTGAAAGCACGAGTCCAAACAAGGATACACAAGGCAGAAGAGATGTGAAGGCTGAAGGTGTACCTACAATCAAACCTTCGCTTTTGACGGAAGTTTTCGGGACTCCTCCAACTCCTGATTCTTCAAGACAACGGAATCAAGGCGCAAGTCCCAATAGCGATACTCAAGGTACAAGAGTTGTGGGTGTCCCCACAGTCAAACCTTCGCTTCTGACGGAGGTCTTTGGGACTCCACCTACATCAAATTATTCAAGACAACAGTACGAAGATAAGAATTCCTTGGGGGTTACTCAAAGCACGAGAAACGTGAACGTGGAAGGTGCACCAGCAGTCGATCCTTCAATACTAATAGATATCTTTGGAACTCCACCATCGACAAACTCTTCGAAACACCGATTTGAAGACGTGAGTTTTAGGGGAAATTTAGAAGGAATGATACATTTCAGCGCATGGAAACGATGGGTTGTTCAAAACATGATGTTACAGGCCTGCCTTTAACAGAGTCAGTGCTTGAAGTAACTGCACTTTTCGGGAGAGAGATGTTGAAACCCGTGTCAGCGGGAGAACGAATGAAACGGATTCTCGCTAAATGTCACCATAACTCTCTCGCGTTTTGCGGCTACAAAGGACAGTCTCATTTAAAGTGAAAACGTCAGGGTAACGCTCGACATTCAAATTTTCTTCCGTTTTTTGCAATTCGCGATCAAATATAATTCGCGGTCGAAACAAATACTGAGTTATAATCATTACAATCTTACGTTCATATATCTCCATTAAATGTTTTTTTCATGAATAGTCTTTAATTGGAATTTAATGAATTTAGAGAAAACTATTGATGATTTTATTATTATAATTCTGTAACTACATGATACGGTCGCGAATTATATTTTGTTTAACGAGCCGAAATTGCAAAAAAAAACGGTAAATAATTTGAATTTTGCGAGCTACCCTGGCGCAAGCCTGAGGAATCGGGTTTTATATTCGTTGATTGCTATTGAAATGGGTTCGACATTGACTTGGCGAACATCAAGAGAGTCACCGAGTCAATATAACGAAAAGTTATGAACAAAAAAATACATTGGGAAGACATTAATTAAAATTGTTAGTACATTTTGCATGAGACGAAAACCATTGCATGATTGAATTAAATATTATAGGTACCTACACTTTAAAGACCTTTTAACAATATTCTTAGAGCTACCAACATATTTTAATAACTTGGAAGTTCTGAGGAATATCTCAAGTAGGTTGACAACTGATTAGGTTTAAAATTGGTTGATGTCATATTCGTTGAAATAATTAAAATGCCAAATTAATCGTATCTTGTCTCTTTTTTTCACAGCCAAACTTGCTAAATCAAATCAAATAATTTATTCGCATAAAATGGGTAAATAGATGGTACCTAAATGTTACATTGCATAATATAACAATGAGGATCTTCATATTAACCATTTCTGGTATACGAAATATAAAATAAAAACTTAGAATAACAATTAAACGAAATGGGTGATATAACTATGCATAGGTACTAACTTATCTATCTATTGTTGCACTACAATAGGAACTTAGTGAGGGGGGGCATCATTTAATCACGTGAGGTTTGAGCCCACTTTCATAGGGGTCCCTCACCCTTGGTGATACGTCATGAAGTTTTAGCAGGGGCGTAGCTACCGCCGTATCTGCCGTATCAATTATACCCCAACGTGCGTAAGCAAAAATGACCTAAGACCTTCGATGGGACATGAACATCTGTCAGACCTGTCACTATTGTCCATGGAGGCAGAAACTTTAGAAAAACTAAAGTCATCATCAGCTATAATATAAACAAGGCTATAAATGATTTAATAAATCAGTTTGCCGAAAAAAGGCAAGGAGAGTGTATATTTAATTAGAATTGTTTGTAAAAAAATTGAAAAAAGTGACAGATAGATAATTATGATGTATAAATATTTCTTTTAATTTTATGCATACATATTTTTTTCTTTTGTGAGAAATCTTTACCCTCCCTAAGGGCCCCCAAACAAATTTTTATACGGGGCTCTGCCAAGGCACGCTACGCCACTGAGTTTTAGGCAAAAACCATCATCCAAATTCTGCATTTAGTTTTTGAGATTACCAAAACACAAACACTTAGACAACCTGGGCGACCGAGCTCCGCCGGGGTGAAAAGGGGAAAACAAATTTTGCCTGATATGAGACCTAGCCAGATCGATTTTTCGGCCCCGTAAACTTCTCTATGTAATGCAACTAGCTTTCATCGAAATAGTTCGTTCGAACTAGTACAGGATATGGGATAACATTCTTGACACACGACACTTGCGAATATGTCCTTCATGGTTCCTCTCTGTGGGATAAATTCCCACTCATCATCATCAGCTTATTAATGTTCCCACTGCTGGGACACAGGCCTCATCTCAATGAGAGGGAATGGGCTATAATCCACCACGCGGGCCCAGTGCGGATTGGTAGATGTCACATGTCTTCGAATTTTTTTTTTCTAGAACATGCCTGTTTCCTCACGATGTTTTCCTTCACCGTTTTGAGAGCAGCGGTGATGAAATAAATTACACAAAGTAATGCGCCTGTCTGGTTTCGAACCCACGACTTACTGTTCGTAAGTCGGGGCCGTGTGGACAGTGTTTCCAACTAATCACAGAAATACTTACATAAAACTTCCCGTCTATAATTGAATTCGAAACATTTACCTACCTTCCATATGTTTACGCAAATACAAGTATCAGTATTATTGTGAATGTGAGGACCATGTGGGTCACATATTTTATTTTTTTATTTTTATCCCCACGACTGTCTGGCAGTTTGAGTACTATAAGCGACCTACCCAAATGTCTTTTCTTTGGTATTGTTCGTCGTTTCGTTGAGCTCCTTGAGTTATAAGTCGAGCTACACGATAACTGACAAATGCTTGCACTGATTGGACAGGTCCACTCAAATCTGTGTGGTTCTTTCTTCAAAAGACCATCTCACACACTAATCTGCATAGTCCTCATGTGAATTGAGCAAGATTATGTCTGGACTTCAAAAGAGACTATGACCTCTGAGTTTGTTTCGGCTGTTTCTTCTCAGAGTAGTCAGGTACGAAACACCGGCCCCATCTAGTTTTTAAAAAATGACGTGTAAAAGTGTTTGTAAAAACCTACTTGCAAAAATAAACATCATTTCATTACCTTATGCATTGCAAGGCTATGCTTTTTCTGGACCTCATTTTGGTGAAATGACGCCAATCATGCATGGCCATGTCATCCAAAGCCTGTTTTCGGATTTTGAGGTTTCAGAACATTTTTCAAGGCATCACGATACCTTTTTGGCACTTACTTAAATGGATTTGTCAATAATACATACCCATGACGTCATAGGCAGTTTATGGCTTGCAACGGAATGAAAAAAAAACATATTTTGCATGAATGGGAACCCTCCTGAGGGCTTAGCACGAACGATCCATTCTGTGGGACCCATATCATGATCTTTTGTCAACCACACATGTCTATGGGAATTTGAAATATTATAAATCAAGTCTACGGTTGCATGAATCATTACGAATCTACAGTGCGCGTTTTAGATATGGCATATCACTCGATGAGTCATATTAAGGCGACTACAGGAGCTAAACGCGAGTTTTATAATGCAAAAAAGCATATGATTCACTGCAATAAACAAAATCAGAAAAATATATGATATTCTTCAGGATATATGCTAGTATGATAGTGTTTTGAAAACATAATACAACTAATTTTACTCGATAAAAAAAAATCACGAATTTATCTCTAAAAATTCTTTTAACGAGTAAAAACCATACTAAAATACATGCGAACATTCTGATTTTTTGGCAAATAATTCTACAAGCAACATATTAGCATGATAGTGTTTTTTTAGCCCAATAAATACATTTTTTGTAAATCGCAAAAAACCACTCATTTCGCTCTATTCGGCCCGCAGTGACCGACGTAACAACCACTTTGTAGTGCAAGCTGATTAGAACGTTATTCTAACAGTATTTCAAACGAAGTTTGAACCATCACAAAAAGAGTAGCTAATTTAGCTCCTGTAGTCGCCTGAACGCCCAGCCCTTTCCTTCCATACTTTAATAACTGTTTAAATCTTTCCCAGATAACAGTAAAGCCTACAGAAGGGACATCGACGTTCGTTGACAAGGAGGGACAGAAGTGCCAGTGTGTGCCTTACTATCTCTGTGATACCAACAACGTGGGTGTTGATGTTAACAATGCTAGCGTTACTGGTTACGGGACCTTGGATATCAGGTAAGGATATCGTCATCATCAGCTTGTTCTTTCGCGGCTTCTCCAATGTCTGAAGGTTGACCATCTATTCCGAATGTTTCTTGAGAGGTGGAACAGCTCAGCAGACTCTGGTCCAGTCCACACACGAATGTTTCTCAATCAAGACTTTAGGGGGACTATCACCGGCAGCGACCTCTCGCTCCCGGCCCTGGTTCAATCCATGGTCTGGAGCGAGACGGAATGGGACGCCGTCACCTCCTTTTGCGAAGCAGTCATGCTAGCGAAGGAGGTGGCGGAACGTGAGAGGGAGAGATCCTTACCCCCGGCCGGGGGCCACGTGGTGGCCACCTTGGCGCGGGCCTGTGGATGGTGAGCTATGGGCTAGCTCGCCGTCCGACAGGCCGTGTCGACGGCGCAGGAGTGTTCCACGCGCGCCTCAAAGAGAGTCAGCAAAAAAGAAGGGGTTCGCAAGGGTCGATGCCTGCCGGGGCTGCGGGACTGTTCGCAAGAGATACCGTGGCCTCGGAACACAAAGGGCGATGAAGGAACATGGATGGGTTTTAGTCGGTAAAAGTCTGACACTCCCTTCTGCTCCGCCCAGAGCGGGAGGAGTCATTTGATGATTTTACATCCGAAAAAAAAAAAGGTTGAGTATCACCAGCTACTTTAATGAAACCTTTTATGAAATTTATGTAATAACGAAGTAATATTTTGACCTATTCTCCTGCTGAGCTTCAGTTTTGCAGACTTATATCGGACAAGTCCTAGCCGCTTGCTAGAAAGTGAAAAATAACTTTACTTTCCTTAAAAAGTCAGTAAAACAAACAGTCACCGAAAGTTATGTTTCACTTTTTTTTTTTGGAAGTCTGTTTAATTTAGCAAAATTTTTTTATAAGGATGATGACTGGATAAAAAATATGATTCTGTTTAGTCCGTCAGTTAGATTATCGAAAGATATTGGATACGTGTTTTTTGTTTTATCAAATTAATAAAAATTGACGAAGATACAACGTGTCAAAGAGCATGTGTCGCTTGTGACGTCACATTTGAGTAAAAATGTTTTCAAATGTGACGTCACACGTGTTTTCGACGCACTGTATCGTCTTCATTTTTTGTTAACGTGAAAAAAGAAAAAAATTGTGTCCAATATTTTTTGGAAATCTATCTGACGGACTAAGTAGTTTTTTTTTTCGTCATCTACCCTATTTAGGGAAACAAATCTCATCCAGAGGCAAAGAGTGTTCACTCTCTTAACTTTTTTTTCTAACCAGGTTCGGAGAAGACGACAATGAAATCGAGCGCAAATGCCAGGAGAGTGTGGAGGTCTGCTGCGTCATCCCCAAGGACCCCACGACTGCCACGGAGACCCCCAAGCCGCTGCCCAAACCGGAGCCAGTCAAGGGCTGCGGCTACCGTAACCCCATGGGTTTGGGAGTCACTATTACTGGAGGAACTGTGAGTATAACTTTCATATTCTTTTTGAGGGAACAGGATGGAGTGGTATATTCGTTGAGCTCTTTACAACTCTACGTTATTCTTCAACCAAGTTATATACATGTGCAGACTAAACTAAATGAACTAAGTTTGACATATCGATGCATTTTTTCTTGACAAGCGGCGCCACCTTCAACTGTAAACTAAGTGGTCATACTGTAAGCTTCACGGTTACAGACAAATGTCAGTCACTGTACAATCCGTGCCACGAAAGATGAGACCTGTCACACGACTTGAAACGAGTGAAACTTTGTGAAATCTTGATTATGCCTCGAGGTAAAACATTGAAGCGTGGGCCAGACTGTTGTAAACAAACCCTCTACACACCTCCACATCCGTCTCCACCGGCGGTTTACAACAGCATGCACTGTTGACGCACTGTTGTAAACCGCCGGTGGAGACCGATGTGGGGGCTTGTTTACAACAGTCTTCCTCGGGCATAAAAAGACAAAGTAGGAAGATGGTTTACGACGTGTACACCTATATGTCAAAAGAAGTATTTCGTTACACAATAGGCATGACGACAGTATCAAAAAATTGCAAATCTATTTAGTCCGTCAGTTAGAGTATTGGAAATTAATAGACACGTATTTTTTGTTTTTGTAAATCAATGAATATTGACAAAGATAAAACGCATCAAAACTCGGGAGTGGGGGCTCGTGACGTCAGAACTAGCTAAAAATTATACCTAGGCGTGACGTATTGAGAATTTTAAAAGCGTCGTATCTTCGTCAATTTTGGTTTACGTAACAAAAGAAAAAACACTGGTCAAATATTTTTTGATAATCTAAGTGACGGACTAATTAGATTTTTTTTTGTCGTCTTGCCTATTAACTCGTATACAAGTAGTGTGACAGGTCTCATATTTCGTGGCACGGATTGTACACTGACTTTACATGTCAAAGCCGTGTCGTTCTTGCCTCAAAAGACCATCTCCGATACTAACATACACAAAACATCACGTCTGTTATCCCCGAAGGGTAGACAGAGGTGTACCTAATAGTACACCCACATTTCGCCAGTTATGTTTAAGTCCCATGTAATAGGGGGCGAGCCTATTGCCATCAACCGGGTACAAATTCAGACTCTGTGGCTGCTATTGAGAAATTCCTGTTGGAAAAAGTTAATAACACTTTGCCTGACACGGGAATCGAGCCTAGGACGTCGTGCTCAGCAGTCGCGCTTGCGAGCACTAGATCAACGAGGCAATCCTAACCGTGGGTCCACATAATGTCCACCAAGATAACGTCTGGATTTCAAAATAGAATGTGACCTCTGAATTAGTTTCAGTGTTTTCTCCCAGAGTAAAGAACAACTACAGTACTTTCTCAAGTTATTATGCCTTGTGACTGTGACTGTAGCTTTGCTTTTTTTGTATTTTCGACATTCAAAAGTGCCGTAATGGTCTAATTGAAATAAATGATTTGAGTTTGAGTAGTCGGATTGGAAAAACTCATAAACCGACCTCATCTAGTTTATAAAAAAAATAAAAATGAGACATCCACCGACACACAAAACAATAGTATGAACGTAAAAAGCCTAAAACAGGTTAAAAGAACTATGAAAGATTGAACAAAAAAAAAGGTATAAACGTGAAACCGTATAAAATGAAAAAAATACCTTTAAATAATGACCCTAAGTAAGTACGTATGAAATTTTTTGATTAAATGTCGCGTCGGGGGACCGCTCTAATTATTAGCCTAACGTTTTGTTAAAGTTCGGTAACATACATAACATAGCTAAGAACACTCCCGACTAATTTACTTACCTTTCAAATTAAAAAATAAGTCAAAATCGGTTCATCCGTTCGGGAGCTACGATGCCACAGACAGACATAGACTAGTCAAACTTATAACACCCCGTCGTTTTTGCGTCGGATGTTAAAAATATAATTTATTTTGGACTTTTAGGGAACGATATGTATAATCTCAACATGAATGATGTAACCAAGATTTTGTAACAATATTTTGATTTAAAAGAGTGTCCATAGAGTTTCTTGCCCGTTCTTCTCCATAGAGATCTACGTTAGCGAATGGGCAACTACAGTACTTTCTCAAGTTATTATGCCTTGTGACTGTGACTGTAGCTTTGTATTTTTGACATTCAAAAGTGCCGTAATGGTCTAATTGAAATAAATGCTTTGAGTTTCAGTTTGAGGTACAGGCTAAATATGCTCACAATTGTCTTGTTCTTCACCAGGGTGCAGAGTCCCAATTCGGCGAGTTCCCCTGGGTGGTTGCTCTGCTGGACAACCGCAACTCCTCGTACGCAGGAGTCGGGGTCCTCATCCATCCCCAGGTCGTGATGACTGGCGCTCATGTTGCTCAGAAGTAAGCCAGCGCCTGCTTAGCCTTCTCGCAGCTACTTATGTTGAGATCAGTTTTCAGTCTTACCGGAAGCAGCTGTATACTAGTATTCTGCATACAGCTGATACTACCATCTCAACATGAATGATGTAACAAGATTATGTAACAATATTTTGATTTAAAAGAGTGTCCATGGAGTTTCTTGCCCGTTCTTCTCCATAGAGATCTACGCTAGGGAATGGGCAACTACAGTACTTTCTCAAGTTTTTATGTCTTGTGACTGGAACTGTAGCTACATTTAATGTTCATCTTTGTTTCGACAAATCAAAAGTGTCTGTAACTGGCCTACTTGAAATAAATGCATTGATTTTGATTTATTTACATGGAGCAGCTGCCTGTGAAGAGCAGTGGTGGCTTAGCAGTAACATACCTCGACTTTGTTGCTGTAGTCTCTGGTTCAAACACTATTTGTAATAATTTATCTCGTCATCACTGCTCTTAAAACGTCGATAAAAATCATCGTGAGGACGCTGAATTCATCATTTGTTATGCTTATTTTGCCATATTTTTCCAGGTACGGTCCTGGTGACTTGAAGATTAGAGCAGGAGAATGGGACACACAGACTTTGAAAGAGATATACCCGTTCGAAGAGAGAAATGTAGAGACCACAATCATCCATGAAAGTAAGTCAGGAGCGTAGCGGCCATATCAGTGATGCGGTCGAATGCCACTATTTTGTATAGAGCTGCTTAGCTGGCCTCCACAATCCCCCTGAGTAAAGGCCCGCTCAAGCTGACCCGCATTCCGCGAAAAATGTGGGGCGCAACACTGCGTGTCGATTGTTTTAAGGCACTCTCCGAGCAAAATTAGCAACTCTATTTGTGGTGGTTCAAACTTCGTTTGAAATCCTGTTAGAATAGTGTTATAATCAGCTTGCACTACAAAGTGTTTGTTACGTCAGTCACCGAATAGTGCGAAATGAATGGTTTTTATTCTTTATAAAATCAAAAGTCTTCTTTATTAAATCACTTCTTTTGGAAAAAAAAAACGACAATTATGTTCATTATTAAATTACCTATCCATTAGTATAAGAAGCAAATCAAAATAATGGTTACTTTACGAGGAGTAGCATGTTATAAATCATTATTTCTCATTTCTGTGGTTTCGTTGTGAGGGGATTTATTAAACAATAGGCTACTTAAAAAAAAACGACACTTTTGGAGTCAAGAATTTGTAGAAATTTAATGTATGTTTTATTAGTTCGTTTTTCTTTTGGCTCCAAAAAACTGCTCGCTCAAGGTCATTAGCTCAGGGAGGCGCCTTAATGTTTCGCGCTAGTTACGCCAGTTTTAACGCGTATAATGTTGGAACTGGCTGAAAGACCTGTGTATAAGATGACATAGCTGAAACGGGGATGGCTCTAGAGATGATGATCACTACATAGTATAAAACAAAGTCGCTTTCTCTGTCCCTATATCCCTATGTATGCTTAAATCTTTAAAACTACGCAACGGATTTTGATGCGGGTTTTTTTAATCGATAGAGTAATTCAAGAGGAAGGTTTCAGTATATAATTTGCGGGCGGGCGAAGCCGCGGGCATCAGCTTGTGTTTTAATAAATCACATCGCCTTTCAGATTTCATGCCGAAGAGTTTGAAGAACGACATTGCGCTCCTTTTGCTTGAAAGCCCGCTGGACATATCCGAGCACATCAATGTCATCTGTATGCCGGAACAAGAGGAGGTGTTCGACAGCAGCAAGAACTGCGTAGCCAACGGATGGGGGAAAAGCAATTTCGGTAAGTTGAAGGGAGGAATTTAATCATCATCAGCCTATTAATGTTCCCACTGCTGGGACACGGGCCTCCTCTCATGCGGGCCCAGTGCGGATTGGTAGGTGTCACATGTCTTCGATTTTTTGGTTCTAGAACATGCCGGTTTCCTCTCGATGTTTTCCTTCAATTTATAATTATAAATAAATAATTTAATACAGAGTGTCATGGTGTAGTCGCGTTCCATAGCTTAAGGGCGAGTTCAGTATCGTTATAGGATCCCGTAAAAAATAAATCCAATAAAAAAATTTGTTTTTAATTTTTTGTTTTGGTTTTTTTTTACAGGTTCCTTTATCGAAACTGAACTCACCCCTAAGCTATGGCACGCGACTACTTTAACACCCTGTATTAAACTTAAACTGTACTGTCTCTTGGTTTCACTTTCACCATGAGAAAGCTACTAGCATGTATGTAGCTGGATATGCCTATCCAGCAGAATTTTATAGTTGGACGACATTCCAAACTACCGTTTGGATTGACAAGACCTTTTGAAGTATAGTAACAAACTCAATTTCAGGGTTTCGCAAAATGTTACAAGGCAGAAGGCATCAACATTTTTTAACCATATAAAGGGTGTAAAACACCTCTTAACGAAGCCGAAAGGCACTTGTTCTCCTCGTCATTGCGATCATTTTTTTGTTCTACACCATACCTGGGAACCTTCTAGTTGCGGACATATTGGGGGTCAAAGTTCTTATTCTTATTCTGTATTGCACACAAACAAAAAACAAATATACATATAATTGCAATAATATAGCTTATGTACAAAGGCGAGCTTAACCCAGAATTGGGTTTTCTTACAGCAAACCTAATTTTGATAGCGAGATTTGCAGAAAAGGGATTCAATTATGAATGTGCATTAACATTACAAGCGGTAACTTAATTTCCAAAGTTCCAACTTTTTGACAACTTATTTTTATATATAAGTTTTTAATGTAAGATTTTTACTTTAGACACCTCCACGACCCCCGTACTATTCAATCCATCCATCAGCAAAATGTTTTGAGTGCGTTACATTGAGTTCTACCACAAAACATGATTTTTCACCCCAAAAAAAAGTCGTTTCTCAGCAATAAATTTTGCGTTAAGTTACTTACGTTTGATGTACAGAATGCTTGGTTGACGGTTTCGTGATGAGGTTGTTTGCACTCTGTATTCTTTTAAATTATAGAATTTAAATAAAAAAACATTATTTCCAGGACAATCAAACCGCTATGCCGTAATCCTGAAGAAGGTGGAAGTCGACATGGTGCCGTACACCCGCTGCAACACCTTGCTGAAGAGGACCAGGCTCGGACACAATTTCAAGCTGCACCACAGCTTCGTCTGCGCTGGTGGTGAAGCTGGAAAGGATACCTGTCAGGTAACCGGCGCTATGGTCTTAGTGAGAGACGCTAATCTTCCTCCCCTTCTATGGCTGCTGGGCAGAGTGATTGCAGTGTAGACTGGGTCTGACGGACATTGTCGAGTCGCCGATATCCGGCTCGAAGGACCATATGTTGAGTATCAAGCCCCAGTTGTGCTGCTGGTGGTCTTAAATATTGAAAATGGAGTAAAACTACTTGCTGATATAAAAAAGGGCTGTATTTCTAATACATAGGTGGGTTACAGATAGCCGTTGTGGGCATGTCGAAGCGAAGGGCGTTGGTGAAAGAGTGTTGCCAGAGACCGCTTGCACAGATTATACGGAAAATATAGATTAGCGCTACGACGGCACAGATAGTAAAATGTGACGCAGGAACAGGCATAGCATAGTATACAAATATACAAAATACAAAAATATTTATTACTTCTCAAACATTGTGTCATACATAAATTGAGGCAGCCCCAGTAAGTTACAATAGTACTTGTGTCGGGGCTGTCTCGCTCTTCCCGTAAGTGGTATCCTAACAATGAAAATGAAGTCAACGAATAGAATAAAAATGCAAGAAAAAGAAATTAAATTAAATAAATGATAGTTAATTAATTAATTACTTATGCAGCTCTCTTTGTGTTTTGTGCGTGCATGTGTATTTGTGTGCGTGTGTGTGTGTTTTGTGTGTGTGTATTTGTTTGCGTGTGTGTTATATATATTATATTAGTATATCCAGCATATTAGCCTACCCTGATCAGAATGTTTTCTGTTTCTTCATATGTTAGAGATCTGAACCAATCACTTATTAGAGTATCTTTTTCTAATCGATTCGATGGCTCAAATGACCAAACAGTACGTGCAACCTGTCATAGTATTTGCCTCATTTCATTCAGTCCTAGAGGGTGCCGGTATTTGTGCACGACGGGCATAAGAGAAGGTGCAGCATATCCTGCAGGCTAAGCCAAGTTGTCAATCTACAATCGTTAACTCTAGTAGAATGACATCATCACAGCGTTAAATCACGTGATCAAATACAAATCATTTATTTCGATCAACACGAACGAATAGAAAATTCGTAGACAAGTTTATATCGTTCAAAATGATAGAATAGAATGTTATCGTTTCTACAATGTTGATCGCTATACTCTTTGGAAGGAACGCTCACCATAGACTAAAGTGTAGGTTTTTTCTACAGACATTAGAGAACGAGCGATCGACTCAGTCGTGTCAACGTGGCTACCAATTTAGCGCTTTCTACAATCGCTTACGCCGAGGCGTTTACGATTGTAGAAAGAGAATCGATATGAAACGTTTGTAACTTGGCTAGGCCTGCTGTGTTGGGGCCTCACACGCACATTGTGTTCAAGATAACATCACTACATAGTATAAAACAAAGTCGCTTTCTCTGTCCCTCTATTTCCCTATGTATGCTTAAATCTACGCAACGGATTTTGATGCAGGTTTTTTTAATAGATAGAGTGATTCAAGAGGAAGGTTTTAGTATATAATTTGCGGGCGGGCGAAGCCGCGGGCATCAGCTAGTAGCATATAAGCAAAACCATCCCATAATGGTCTCACTGTAGCGACACAGGCTTCCTCTCTGTAAGGGCTGAATTCCTCGTACGATGACGTCGGTCGCGTACTACGGACGCGCGTACGGGTATACATTGTGTTCTATATAGCACCATACTACGACAGCTGACGCGTATGTTGCTACTATATTTCTCGCTGACGTACGCGACCAACCGTACGCGACCGACATCAACGTAACAGGAATTCAGGCCTAAGAGGAGCCCCCCGTGGGGCCTCCTCCTCTCCTCTACGGTTGGTACATGTATTTTTGCTGACATGCCGGTTTTGTCACGATGTTTTCCTTCACCGCTTTGAGACAAATGGTGTTGAATAAAGTGACAGACACATTGCGTAATTTCTGAGTTCGAATCCACGACCGACAGAAAAAATTTTAAAGCTATATTTTTAACGTTGGCAACTTTTAGAACACAAACCGCCATGAATATACGGACACCCAACACTTACCGTCTTCTCTCTATTTCAGGGCGACGGTGGCGCCCCGCTAGCGTGTCCCATCGGCAACAACCGGTACAAGCTGACGGGTCTAGTCGCCTGGGGCATCGGCTGTGGCCAACAGGACGTCCCAGCTGTCTACACCAACGTCCCACTCTTTAGGGACTGGGTGGACGACAAAATGGCACAGTGGGGACTTGGAGCTACATCGTACAGAATCTCCAAATAAATTTCGGCCCCTAGTATTAAAGTTTTGGAGATTTTATAGTATAGAATTATTAAATATGTTTTTTTTTTATTGACGAGTTTTCTACTGAAAGATATATTTAGGTTGCTAGTTGAAACTAGGGTTGTGAATCGCGCATTTTTTTTTAAAGTGACACCTTTTGACGTCATATCTTTTTATTCTGAAGATTTAAAAAGTACCAATATAATAATATACTTAATGACATTTTACTGTTGTTATTCCTCTGACGGATCATGAAAAATATGTCGACTAGAAGAAAAACATTAATTTTGATAGTGACCCAGAAAATGAGGTCAAAACATAATTTGTAACGAATGACTTTTTTAAATGGTCGCTCAAAACTATCTGGAAGATAATTCCTATTATATTCGTTTATTTATCTGATAGATTATGTCTATCTTGACACGGAAACCAGCCCTTTACGACAAGATTTTTTTTTTAAATAAACTTAAACCGCACTCAATTGATTTTAAACTTGTTAAGATTACTCTGATCTGATATTTTTGTATTTTTTTTTATAATTTTAAACAAATATGTTACCATCAACATCCTTCTGCCCTTGCCCCATTCCACTTGGGGTCGTCGCAACACGTTTTCTTCGTCCATTCTCCCCTGTCAGACGTCACGGCATCATTTACTCCTTTCTCTTTCATATCACTCCTCACACATGATCCATCCATATTTTCTTTAGCCTCCCTCTCCCGCTCCATCCATCAACATTAATATAATTAGATTAACGATTTAAGCAAATATTATGTTACCATGTTACAATTTTAATCGATAAAAATATGACACTTAAAATGCTCAAATACCAATTTATTGTAATAATTATGTATCAGTCATTTACTTTTGTATTTTGAAATTAAATAAGATATTTTTTATAATTTTATCTTTCATTTGAAGTGCCTGTACTACCTGTTACTAAAGGGCTATTGTTGAGAAATAGTCCGACGTTCGATTCCCAGCAAGGCTATTACGTATCTTTCTGATATCCAGTGACTATCAAGCTTCGGTTGTACACCGAACTTTGATGACAGCCGTGAATGTCATAATATTGGTATTACGTATCACATTGAGTGGATATCACTTTACGGTGACTAACAGGTTCATACATAATACGAAACTAACCTTTTGACAGTTAATTGATGGACACTGAGCCCAGTTACTATCATTTCGAGCTGTCAACAGAGATACGTAATAGCCATACTGGTCAGGTAATGTTTCAGGCTTTCGTTATAACAACGGCTAATCATTAAGGCGCTGTCAACACCATCGCGCACACTGTCTATTTGTATGGGAGTAAACGAGACGTCACTATTACTGGGCGGCCAGGTTTTAAAAGAAAATAATGAATATATATTGAAATAAAAAAAAGTGTGGATTATTTGTGAAATGACTCGTTAACGGTTTAGGTATGAATATGTTGACTTCATGTTTTTAATTACAGACCCATACGTCAAAAAAATAAAGACATCCAGAACGGTATAATGATGATTTTAAGATCACTCTTTGAAATTATTTTCTATAGAGCCAATTTCGTCCAAAATATGATGAATATTACCATTTTTTTTTGATGTTCTAGAACAAATAGTTTTTCTGAAACAACTGCTTATATAACATCAATTTCAACAAATTAGGTGTTGTCAACCCCTTAAACGGTAACAAATGGGGCACACTAGGCACATTTGGGAATTATTTCATATTATTATTTATTATTATAGATTATTCCATGAATTTCGATCATGTTGCGCGTTTGTATGAAAAAGAAGTTTTTTTTTTGCTTATCGAGGCTCTTACGCACTGCATGGCAATGTAAACTACTTCACGGTGCCAAAATGAGTGAGTGACGACCCGAATAGCGCAACGGTACTGAGGCTGCCTTACGTTCTTTGGGTCCCGGGTTCGAATCCCGGTAGGAGCAAATATTTGTGTGATGAGCATTTGTTTCCGAGTCATGGATGTAATGTATAATAAGTATGAAATCAACTATCTCGTGTCCACGACACAAGCCTCGTTGCTTAGTATGGCATTAGATGGCGCTGTGTGTAATATCCAGCGATATTTATTTAAAATAAGTTATATTGGGTGTCAAAAAAATCTAAGCAGTCCGTCAGATAGATTTCCAAAAAATACTAAACACATGTTTTTTTTTCTTTTTTCACGTAAACAAAAAATGAAGACGATACAGTGTGTCGAAAACTCGCGTTACGTCACATTTGAATAAATTTTTACTCAAATGTGACGTCACAAGCCCCTTTTTTTTTTTTTTTAGGATGGGAAATCATCAGCAGCGCAGGGCAGGAGGGAGTGTCAGACTTTTACTGACTAAAACCCATCCATGTTCCTTCATCGCCCTTTGTGTTCCGGGGCCACGGTATCTCTTTCGAATAGTCCCGCAGCCCCGGCAGGCTTCGGTCCTTGCGGACCCCTTCACTGTTGCTGACTCTCTTTGAGGCGCGCGTGGAACACTCCTGCGCCGTCGACACGGCCTGTCGTCATGAGACGTACGGACGGCGAGCTAGCCCATAGCTCCCCGTCCACAGGCCCGCGCCTACGGTGGCCGGAAGCCACCACGTGGCCCCCGACGCCCGGGGCGTCTCCCGCGGCGGCCGGGACGTGAGGATCTCTCCCTGTCCTGTTCCGCCACCTCCTTCGCTAGCATGACTGCTTCGCAGAAGGAGGTGACGGCGTCCCATTCCGTCTCGCTCCGGACCAGGGCCGGGAACGAGAGGTCGCAGCCGCCGACGTCACAAGCCCCCACTCATGATTTTTGACACGTTTTATCTTCGTAAATTTCTAGTAATTTGATAAAACAAAAAACACGTATCCAATATTTTTCGATAATCTATCAGACGGACTAAACAGAATCATATTTTTTTTAGTCAGTCAGTCATCCATTTTGTTTTGATCAGAACCATACCTGGGAACCTTCTAGTTACAGAGATATTGGAGGTCAAAGTACTAAATTTTTACCAAAGTTTAAAAAAATATTTAGTTTTTTGGTATGTTATAACTTTAAATATCTTCATGAACCCAGTAATATTAAATCCATCAGCACAATGTTTTGAGTGCGTGACGTAAACCGTGATTTTTCAACCAGAAAAAAGTCGTTTCCCAGCAATAAGTTTTGCGTAGAGTTACTTAGTTTGACGTACAGAATGCTTGGTTGACGGCTTCGTGAAAGGTCCGTCTACACTATCCCATTTATTCACAATAAATAAAAATCATTTAAATCAAACATAATAATATATTAATATAGTAACAATTTATATAAAACAATTTACTTAATTTTAACAGTAGGTAAAGCTGCACTGCAGTTAGCCTTTTCTAATTCAGCATGCAATTGTTTGAGTCGACCTCTCGCTAGCGTTAGGTTCGCGTTGGTTGCGCGCATGCTTTCCTGGAAATAGACCACATCATTTAGTCTCTAATATCGACTTACAACTCTGCTTACGCCAAGAATAATAGTCACCGTGGCTGTTTTCAGTCATGACCGGAGATATTATAGTGGACATGTGTGTGCCCAGACGCAGATGTACTTTCTGTTCTCGCACTTAAGGTAAGCGTCCACCTGTCCGCATCGGACGCATCGCATCAAACGGATCGTAGTATTATTGAACAGATTCGAGCGATCCGTTTGGTGCGGATCAGTGACTTTCTATGCAAATAATACTACGATCAGTAGGCTAATTCACGTAACTAAAGAAATGCTGTAGCAGTGCAGTTGCAGTTAAGTTTCGATCAAAAAAACGCTTGTCGTATTCTCTACCGTTGTCAGACACGCTCGCGTCAAGTTCTCGTCACGCAAGCGCAATAACGGCATTCTACTGTTGCGCGTCTTTGGTGCGTGCTTCGGAACGCAACATGATCGGTATTCTATAAGTAAGAAAAAGCACTAAAACCTGTACTGGGGTATTATTTTAATATTTTAATGACGTCGTATTCATTTAAATGTAATCGATTCTATAGTGAGTAATATTGTTTCTCTCATATGGCCACACCCTACGTAAGTTTGGTAGAGTTTGGTTGTTGTACAGTTCAGGCGCAGCTTACGCACAGTTCAAAGATTACAAAAATACCGTCAACACTCGAACTTGAACTTAACTGCAACTGCACTACAACTTCATCGGCGCGTCATAAAATTACGTGAATTAGCCCTGTTATATGCGATGCGTCCGATGCGGACAGGTGGATGCTTAGCTTTATCGCCCGATGGGAAAGCAATCCCACAAGAGTGGGAGAGGACAAACGACTTTCTGAGGCATGGGATTTAAACAGCAACAACTTCCAAATCTTAACCTCATCATCATCATCATCATCATCATCATCATCATCATCATCATCATCATCATCATCATTTCAGCCGAAAGACGTCCACTGCTGGACATAGGCCTCCCCCAAGTGTCGCCACATTGACCGGTTCCGTGCGTCTCGCGGCATCCAGCGGATTCCCGCAACCTTCACCAGGTCATCCGTCCACCTAGTGGGAGGCCGCGCAACGCAACGTCTTCCGGTTCGCGGTCGCCACCCGACCGTTCTGCGAGCCCTGCCCACTGCCACATAAGTTTGGCAATACTTCGGGCTACGTCGGTAACCTTGGTTCTCTTGCGGATGTCTTCATTACTGATTCGATCTTAACCTAGTATTGAGAAACTACTACTAACTGTTAGCCTACGTCATCCCACTGCGGGGCAAAGGCCTCTCCCCATGACTTCCAAATTCTTCGATCCAGGGCCAATGTGGATTTCCGGTCGTTGGTTTTGTCCAGCTCGTCCACCCATCTCCTGCGAGGTCTACCGTGTCGCCTTCTGGCTGTGTCAGGGCTCCACATCGTGGTTATTTTGGCAACTAATGAAAACAAATCTAAATACTGCCCCGGGAATCGGACCCTGGACCCCATCAGGCTCAGCAATTTCATCTGTGACCACGTGATCAACGGGAACTTGGATGTATTCAGGTGTGATGTTATTAAACCACAGTTAGCGTTACTTACTTGAACACTGAGTAGCGTTTTGTCAGCACTGGTTAACTTTTCCACTGATATCTCCGTAGTATGTTTGATCAAACCCTCTAGGGTCGCCCGGAATGAGACGTTGCATTCCCCTAAAAAATAACAAAATTTATTTTTGAAATTTCTATGATAGTATCTTGAAATCTCCCTCTCTCGCTGATGAGAAAACTACCTATGGAGCGCAGACATGGTCACTCCAAGCATCATAAGCCTGCACTCTGGGTCTGTCAGCGAGCAATAGAGCGCAGTATCTTGGCATGACACATGAGCTATGGTGCTATTTGATTCAGGCGAAAATAATATAATAGGGATGAAGACTGACTAAAAAAAAAGATTCTGTTTATTCGACAGTATCGAAAAATATTGGATACATGTTTTATGTTTTATCAAATAAATAAAAATTTACGAAGATAAAACGCGTCAAAGATCATGGTGGGGGGCTTGTGACATCACTTTTTGGTAAAAAAATTACTCAAATATGACGTCACCAGAGTTTTCGACGCACTGTATCGTCTTCATTATTTGGTAACATGAAAAAAGAAAAAATGTGTCCAATATTTTTGGAAATCAATGATCTGACGAGACTAGTTTTTTTTTGTCGTCTACCCTATTGGTACTTACACAATTTCTGATGCAGCAGTGAGTTGTATATGTTGGACTGTGCCGGTGCAGGTGTCGGTGAGGGTCTCAGTATGCTGTGCAGGGGTCCATCGGGCTCTGTCAGAGGTGACGGCATGGTCAGCTTGGTTTCTGAAACAGTATTTGTGCAGTTAGTCACATGTACCAAACTATGACGCGAGTATTGCTATCGTTTACTAGCAGGTGCAAGAAAAAGAGAATAAAAATTGTTGGTTTTAATCTCGCCAGTATAATGAGGGTAAGATAACACTAAAGACTTGCCGAATATATCTTTCATATTTAAAGTGGGTAGGTGCCTCAGTATCTTTGAAGAACACATTTTTTTATCTCTTTCTGGCCATTTTTAAGACTAAAATTCAGTAAAGAAACGTATATTTACCATCATCAGATTCAGGTGCTTCTCCGGCTATCACAAAGGATTTTGTGTTTATAGAAATATCAAGGTCCTGAAAATAAAAACATAGTTTTTAGTTTTATCAATTACAGGGTTCTAGTTCTCCTATCCTGGTCTCGGTGCCCAAAAACATGCAGTCGAAGTGACCTCTGAGCTGCCACCGAATAGGGCGAAGTTATGCTCCAACAAAATCTAAAATACTGACCAGCAACATGAAGAAGAAGGGTTCTAGTAAGGCCACTATTAGAAAACAAAGTTGGCAGAAGAAGTCATACTATTTCTTACCTTAGAATGATAGAAAAATTAAGCAGTTAAAAGAATTGTTACCAACCGGAGATCTCCCAATTTCTATCTCAGAATCTGATTCGGAAGCCTCACCATCTACCACATGTGCATTTTTAGACATTTTCTAATTAGAATTTTCTAATTTTTGTACAAAATCACACGGAATCACAAGTTTTCAATGTTTACGTATTTTGACAGATGTCATTTATTTTGTTTATCATGACATGTACTTTTTTGAGGTTTTAAGCGTATTATGGAACGGTTCGAAAGAGATGAATATATACATTTTATAAAGTTAGAGTTAAGAGACTATAGTCGTAATGTTAAAAATCTATTAAGGCGTCAATCTGTGACTGCACCAGAAGTTGAACAAAAGCGTTTTGTTTCTTCGTCTTTCGTATGCTAAAATGCTAATACAATTGCGTTTTGTTATCTCCTTACTAGAATGAACAATATTCCCTCAAAAAAAGGGTAGGAGGGAACTACTAGGCCCACGAAAATACATAAAATTGCACTCTAATCAGTACGAGTTCCATAACGTATACTGTCTTAGTCCTTTCTGCAATAAGTAACGTGTTTTCTTGAGGAAAATGTACTTAACTCGAAAAATACTTAACTTCAATGAGGGTTAATGACGTTTTTGCATAATTATATTCCATGTGACTATTATAGAACTTGCTTAGAATTTAAAATAGCCTAGCGTTTTTCCTACTAATTCTGTTCCTTGTTTTCCATGAATAAATCAGAGATCAGAGTGAGCAACCAATATCAAAAGTTAAGGAAACGGTCGTTGCTCCATATAAAATTAGAAAATACCTACCTATTGATATTAACAGCAAGTAAGACTGAAAGCCGACACCAATATAGTCGGGAAATAGCTATTCAACTCAGATGATGAATTTTCGAAGTAAATATGTACACAGAACTACTTCCAAAGTCTATCAGACATTTAGTTAGGTGAGACCGGGTCTCCTAATTTTCTGGCGCCAGAACGACCATTACGTTTACATGGCGCGCTCGTGTAGGCCTCAGCCAGCCTAAAATGGCCGCTATATCAGAATCATAAAATGCATCACGATAAAAAAAAAAAACTTAAAATGGACTTTAAAGTCACAACCTTCCATTCCACAACCGGTCCATTTTAATCATTTTAAATTGTTAACGTGATTCATATTATGATTCTGCTAAAACGGCAATTTTAGACCCGCTGATCATGCACGTACGCCGATTTCGAGTACTACGCACATGACCTTTCTGACATGACTGAACATGGCCACTATGGTCAGTGTATGTCCTTCTAGGTGGCCTACCATGACGTCTTAAAGCAGGATCGTTTTAATCTTGTTCCAGTGTGGGTAAGAGACGGAGCTATAGAGGACGTCTAGCGCCATCTCTTTCCCACACTGGAACAAGATTAAAACGATCCTGCTTTAAGAGGTCATGGTAGGCTCGCAGGGCGTCCCGTCGGTGTTTTGTTATCTTCTTATACATAAAGGGTGTAAAAACCTCTTAACGAAGCCGAAAGGCACTTGTTCTCCCCGTCATTGCGATCATTTTTTTGTTCTACACCATACGTGGGAACCTTCTAGTTACGAAGATATTGGGGGTCAAAGTTCCAACTTTTTGACAAGTTTTTTTTTAAGTGCTAGTTTTTATTGTAAGGTTTTTACTTTAAACACCTCCACGACCCCCGTACTATTCAATCCATCCATCAGCACAATCATTTGAGTGCGTTACATGTTCTACCACAAAACATGATTTTTCACCCCAATAAAAATCGTTTCCCAGCAATAATTTTCGTGTAAAGTTACTTAGTTTGATGTACAGAATGCTTGGTTGACGGCTTCGTGATGAGGTTGTTTACACCCTGTATATAAAAATCTCGTGTCACAGTGTTTGTTAACAAACTCCTCCGAAACGGCTTGACCGATTTTTAAGATGTTTTTGTGTTTATATTTGTTTTTTATTCCCTGGGTCTATTTTATATTCTCACCACGCGGGGCGCAGCTAGTCTACTATAAAATAACCTTTTTGTAGAACTATCAGCTCAGGAATTCATTATTTCCGTTTGAAGGGTTCAAAGTCTTTACGTAAATTTATAATTGTTTAATGACAAATACTTTTAGTTGCAATAAATAAAGGTGACAATGTCGCCGATCAAGTTGAATTTATGTCAATATTTAATTTGACTGGTTCACCAAGAAGCCCATCATTCGTACACCGTAGTGCGTAGATAATGGTTGATCTCCTCAATTTGTCTATTGATTATTTAACAAAAGAGAGAAATGAATTTAAAATATCGGGATCGCGTGTACAAAGACTCACCACGAAGCCGAAAACAAGGAGTTACTTAGTTTGATGTACCGACAGAATGCTTGGTTTACGTTTTTGGGAAGGTTCCATTTACAAATTGCATAATTAATTGCGTTATCCTTTCTTCGGGGCAATTGATGGCACCTGCCTAGCATTTCCGGAATGCTATGTGTGGGACACTGAGTCAGCTTCCAGTCAAAATGGATTCAGCTGAATACCAGTATTTTGCTAGAAGCGACTGACTTACATCCACAACAACACAATCAATGTAGGTACCTAAACCTTTCGGATGGGAAATCATCAAATGACTCCTCCCGCTCTGGGTGGAGCAGGAGGGAGTGTCAGACTTTTACTGACTAAAACCCATCCATGTTCCTTCATCGCCCTTTGTGTTCCGGGGCCACGGTATCTCTTTCGAATAGTCCCGCAGCCCCGGAGGTACCTACACCTGTGCTTAACCCATCGGGAATTACAAGCGTGCTGTTATGTGCAATGAAAAAATAAAACCTAGACAGTAACAATAAAAGCCGAATGTCTCATTGACCCGTAACAAACAGGAAAAAAACCAGTTTCGGAATAAATAAGCATTAACAGTTTATATATCCTTAGTAAGAAGTTAGTAACATGTCTTCTCTCAACTTAAAAACATGTGCAGTACATTTAAGTGTTGTGTAATTTAAATAATAACAAGGAAAAACATGTTTTTTGATAGTATTTTATATCTAGTTATTATTGGTGTTTTGACCGTTCAGTGTGCCTATGATCGAGATGAAGGTTTGTTTTGTTTAAGTTTTATAATTTATTGGTTATAACGAGGTTACAACATAACGTCCCATTAAATACCGAGTTTCCTCCAAGCCTTGGATAGCTCGTTAAGGCTGCGTTGCCACTAGATATAAGCGAGGGATGTGTTCATGTGATGAATTGAATTGAATTTTATTGGAACGGTTTAAAACCGCTCCGTTTCTTTGAGCAAATCCCCCAAACTGAAATGACTGTCATCACTCATTCATACTGACGACCCAAATGGTACAGCGGTAGAGAGGCTGCCTTACGTTCTTAGGATCCCGGGTTCGAACCCCGGTAGGAGCAAATGTTTGTGTGATGAGCCTGGACATTTGTTTCCGAGTCATGGATGTTTATATGTATAATAAGTATGTATTTACAAACAAAAAGTATCTATGTATTATATGAACTATCTGGTGTCTACGACACAAGCCTCGTTGCTTAGTGTGGCACTAGATGGCGCTGTGTGTAGTGTCCAGAAATATTTATTTTTATTTATACTGTATACTTTTTCAGGAGAGATATGCCAGGCGGAGGAAGCTGTGGGCAAGTGTGTTCATGTCTACAAATGTCTGTCATCAATCCTGGATTTGAAGGCGAGGAAGGATCCGCCGGTAGAACATTTTTTTTCTTTAAAGTCTTACTGTTATCTGACTGTGTAGATGGTCTAGTAGTCGCAAGCGCAACTGCTAAGCATGAGGTCCTCGGTTCGATTCTCGTGTCGGGCAAAGTGTTAGGCCGCGTTCCCACTTTGTCGTGACGACAGATAATCGTGTAGTTTTAAGTGTCGTGGCTTTCACATACAGGGTGTAAACAACCCCATCACGAAGCCGTCAACCAAGCATTCTGTACATCAAACTAAGTAACTTTACGCAACAATTATTGCTGGGAAACGACTTTTTTTTTGGGGTGTAAAATCATTTTTGTGGTAGAACTCAATGTAACGCACTCAAACCTTTGTGCTGATGGATGGATTGGATAGTGCGGGGGTCGTGGAGGTGTTTAATTTAAAAATCTTAGATTAAGCACTTGTATTAAAAAAAAAAACTTCTCAAAAAGTTGGAACTTTGACTCCCAATATCTCCGTAACTACAAGGTTTCCAGGTATGGTGTAGAACAAAAAAATGATCGCAATGACGGGGAGAACAAGTGCTTTTCGGCTTCATTAAGAGTTTTTTTACACCCTTTATAGGACGACGTGAAAACTGTCGTCCACCACTTTTGCCAACTAAAAACCATCCACAAATTAATCGTCACGACATAGCGAGAACGCGGCCTTAGTGGGTTACCATAAAGAATTTCTCAGTAGCAGCCACGGAGTCTGGCCTTGTGCCCCGTTGATAGCTAGAATAGAATAGAATAGAATACTCTTTATTATGTACACCATAAAAATTACAGATACAAATGTAAAACATTTTACAAAGGGTGACACAATGGGCGGTCTTATCGCTAAAAGCGATCTTTTAAAGACAACCTTTGGATGGATTTAAGGGGGAAGGAGAGACAATACTGCAGGTACCCTGTGGTGTACCATTTACATATATACAATAAATATATACATACCTATACATACATAAATATATACAATATTATCTTTTTATTATTATTCATGAAACAAGTGCGAAGAACTAAAATTAAAAATACTTATAAAAAAAAATAAGGTTAAGGAGAGAGATACAGTATTTTTTTATCATGCTTTTAAAAATTGGCAGAGATTGAGCACGCCTTATAGACACTGGCAAGGCATTCCATAACCAAACAGCTTGAACAGTAAAAGATTTGTCATAGAAACTGGTGGAATGCATCTCTAGTCTTAAATTTTCCGATGACCTCAGATATCTATTATGTGTGTCATGAAGGAACTTGAAACGTTCTTTAAAATAAGAGGGGTTGTAGGATTGAACAGAATACTGTAGAGTTGAAACAGGATATGAGAATTCCGGCGAAGACGGATAGGGAGCCACTTGAGCTTTGTACGAAATTCAGAAATGTGATCATATTTGCGCAAGCCAAATATAAATCTTATGCAACAGTTTTGAAGTCGCTCAAGTTTATCTAGCTGTGCCTCAGTGAGACCGAGATATCTGACATCAGCGTAGTCAAGAATGGGAAGTAAAAGAGATTGAGCCAGCGCAGTTTTAGTGGAAGAAAGTTCCGCAGTCGTCTCAGGGACTTAGCTAGGCTCGCCTCTATCACATGGAACATAACTGGTGAGATGTAGGCTATTAGGCACACCTCTGCCTAACCCTTTGGGGATTACAGGCGTGCCCCTACCCCAAATAATTCCGAAAAAACCGGCCAAGTGCGTGTCGGGCCACGCGCAGTGTAGGGTTTCGTAGTAGCCCGTTATATTTTAGGTTTTGTTTTACAATGCAAGTCTTTACCCGTTATAAACAAGCACCTACTTCATCTTAGTCACTTTATAGGATCTATTCTAAGGATTTTGTATTTGGTACAAAATGATCCAACACCCTAGTTCAACGATTATTACTGCTAAACTAATAAAGTTATCTTAACAGCTATAGTTTTCCTATAAAGTTCATGAAATGCACTATCTTCATGATTTTTTCCAGATTTTTCAAGCCCGCAGTTTAGCTTTTAGAGGGGTGGGGGGACGCCCTAATAAATAATCATTTAATTCTTTAATTTAATTAATTTTGACAATAAATTACAACCATTTATCTGTAACAAAAACACAAAAATATTAATTTACTAGTAATCTGTTAATTAGTAACATGGCTGTTTTTTGTGTCTTTGCCTTAAAAAAAAGCGCTGATGCGCGCGCATCGCAAATTTGTGAACAAGTAAAAACTATTCCGCGCGCTTTTTCTTTTCGCTGTATTGTTTTTATTTGTTTTATTTATTTCCTCGCAAATATGTTATAAAACGTCGTATGACATACGTGCGCTTTGATAATTACAGCCTCTGCTTTCTTATAGCCCTCGCCTACGGCTCGGGCTAGCAATATCGCCTCGGCTGTAATTTTTAACTTACCGCATTTATATCACAATATACTATTTTAATACTAGACACTGACAGAGGTTATCATCGCTTTATCAGTTAACCATTTGTTATGTAAATAACAGGTTAATAAACGAGGTTAACTTGCACTGCCGTAACCAAACAAGTCCTTGTTTTATATTTTACGATTGAACGTTTTAGTAACCTTGGCAGTACAGTACAACTACAGTATACTTTCACATTTAATTTTCATCTTTGTTTCGACAATTCAAAAGTGCCTGTAACTGGCCTACTTGAAATAAATGCTTTGATTTTGATTTTGAGTGTCGAGTTCGAACCCAAGGATACGCTTCTCTGATTTTTCAGATTCATGTGCGATTTGTATAATAGGCGAGACGACAAAAAAACGAATTAGTCCGTCAGTTAGATTATCGAAAAATATTGACCCGTGTTTTTTCTTTTGTTACGTAAACCAAAATTGACGAAGATATTTTTAAAATTCTCAATACGTCACGACTAGGTATAATTTTTAGCTAGTTCTGACTCCCGAGTTTTGATGCGCTTTAACTTTTGTCAATATTCATTGATTTACAAAAACAAAAAGTACGTGTCCATTATATAATTTCCAATACTCTAACTGACGGACTAAATTAAATAGTTTTTTTTTTTTTTATACTGTCGTCATGCGTATTATCACATGCTTCAGTGAAGGAAAACATACACACACAAGATATTACTCGGCTGCATGTAAAGCCAAGTTAGAGGCCCATGTTTTTGGCGCTCACTAACACAAGTCATTGTTTTAACACAAGTCATTGTGTTCATTTTGATGTTAGTTTGATTTAATTTTTGTAAATTATTTTACGTAAATGACATATTGTAGGTACTAATTGATTTTAATTTTTTTTATGTAATGTGTTGGTGTTGCAATATTGCAAATTGATTTTAATTGAATGATATTTTAATGATCTGAAATAAATTAATTACTTAAATAAAAACCGGCCAAGTGCGTGTCGGGCCACGCGCAGTGTAGGGTTCCGTTGTAGCCCGTTATATTCCAGATTTTGTTTTTCAATGAAAGTCTTCACCCGTTCACCACTTCAACAAGCAACTACATCTTAGTCACTTTATGATTTATTCTAAGGATTTTGTATTAGTACAAAATTATCCAACACCCTAGTTCAACGACTATTACTGCTAAACTAGTAAAGTTATCTTAACCGCTATAGTTTTCCTATAAAGTTCATGAAATGCACTATCATCATGAATTTTTCCAGATTTTTCAAGCCCGCAGTTTAGCTTTTAGAGGGGTGGGGGGACCGGGTGGCCCTACTGGAACAAAAATTTGCACTTTAAAGTTTAATATTTCGTAAATGGAGCATTAAATCGAAAAGTGGTATCGGCAACCCCTAAGTCATTTTAAAAGACCACCATACGATGGGGTAGACGACGGTAGAAGACAAAATTACAGGTTACTAGTACTAACGGTCTCTCAGCAAAACCTCGGACAGACAGTTAGACAGACGGACATAGCGAAACTATAAGAGTGCCTTGTCAGGACTTCGGAACCCTAAAAAACTCTGAAACCAGGTTAAAAGAAAGAAAAAAGTAACTTTGGCTACAACTGCATCATATAATACCACAAACTAGGCGCTGCGCTGCGATCTTGAACATACTTAAATTTAATAATAATGAGAAAAACCCACAATGAGATGCGTCGCCGGAATAATTTAACGATTATAAATGTTGTTTTCGGAACTTATTACTACAAGTACAGGTTGTTGATCGCTGTACGACCTCCAAAAGTACAAAGATCTTTGAAATTAATTAGCGTTATATTAATTTTCGTTATCATCGCGCCAGTTAACCCCGAAGGTTAGGTAGAGGCATAGCTAATACGAGTAGTAGGTACTACCCACATTTCGGCATAAATTTATGGCAAGCCCCATGTAATAGAGAGCGACGCAATAGGGATGATGACTGACTAAAAAAATATGATTTTGTTTAGTCCGTCAGATAGATTATCGAAAAATATTGGATACGTGTTTTATTTGTTTTATCAAATTAATAACAATTGACGAAGATACAAAGCGTCAATGATCATGAGTGGGGGCTTGTGACGTCACATTTGAGTAAAAAATGTACTCAAATGTGACGTCACACGAGTGTCGTTCGAGAGAAAAAATTGTTTACAATATTTTTTGGAAATCTATCTGACGGACTAATTATATATTTTTTTGTCATCTACCCTATTGACGCCTAGCTCCGAAATTCCCGTCGGAAACGCCTAAAAACATAACTCGACCTCGGATTCGAACCTAGGACCACAGGCTGACATAACTTTTTGTAAGTTCAAATCGTCACTCCACTCCTAAAGAGGTCGGAAGACATTAGCTCTCATTTCGTATTGAAACCCATGTATTAAATTACACGCCACAACGCATGCACGTCAATCTTTCCGGTCGAATGTGTGCACCACTGTCACTTCGGGTAGGAAGCAGTGTTGTCGAGCAGGTACAAGCCACCACATTTCTCGGCTTCGAATTGGACAGTTCTCTCACCGAGCATGCTTCGCTATGGAACGCTTAGCGCAAACGCTCCCACGTAAAATGATGAGAGGGTGTTATTTCGCGTTGGTACACTCGGTTCTCCGGTATGGTGTTGAGTTCTGGGGCCGAGCTGCCGATTGGGAGCGAGCCTTTAGGATGCAGAAGCGTGCCGTGAGAGCCATTACGCGATCACAATGGGATGACACCGCGAGACCACTTTTTAAACGGCTAAAAATATTGACTGTTCTCGCTATGGTGATATTGCAGGCGGCGGTATACGTTAGGCAACATCTGGACGAATACAGTAAACGCGGAGATAGGCATAATTATTGTACTCGTGGTAGAAACAAGTTTACTGGTTACCCACACACGCTATCTAAATCTGGAAAGTTAATTCTTGTTATGGGTCCATCAGTATACAACCGGCTACCGGATAACACCTTAAGCGCGACGTCTGATAATGCTTTTAAAGCTAAACCCAAAGGCTGGCTAACCGACCAGGCGTTATATGACCTAAAAGAATGGTTTTAGGTAATTTGATAATTGTTGGTTCTATTAGTCTGTGGATCACGTGTTCTTAATTGTTTTTATTTATTTTTTTAATTGATGAGAATATTAATTGATGATAAGTTTAATTTTGTATTCGATGCTCTTTTTAATGATTTGTGTTTTTACTTTTTATATAAAATTGATCTGTAATTATTCATAATTATTAATAAATAAACTAAACTAAACTAAACACAACTCCAGATCCTGTCACAGTTACCAAGAATTAGATAATGACAAATCCCAAATAACACCTTGGCCTACCCGCGTTTATAGGCAGATGATGATGATTGGCATACCCGAGGATAGCACCACGGAACTCGCCCTTTTTGCCGCGCGCGCCCTTGAAACCGCTGAACCAACGAGGCAGTCTATAGCGTCGGCTTCTGCCTGTGAGTGCCTCGAGTGTAAGGCCTCCAGCCAGGGACATATAACTTATATACCGACTGAGCGACTGCAGGCTAAGGGCACCCCCTGAGGGGTATAGTATCCCTCGGCTTAGGGCGTCGCTGGGGGAGGGTTAGCAGAGACAGGCTGAATCTGAATGATGTCAAACAACTGTTATTAACTCCGTTATATTTCCAGATATGTTCATTCAAAAGAAATGATCCTGTTATATGTTGCGTCGACTGCGAATTAGTTAATGACACAAGGTAAGCACTTTATTTCTATAATAGACACTACACTATATAATTTATATACCCTTTTCACTACACTACACACGTACGTACTACGTAAATTCAAACACAGATTCAAACCGCGAATCCGGCCCCGCCGCCGAGGCCCTCCGCGATCCCGTAACATCACCGTCCGACTCTTGCTCGACGAGCCAGCCCGCGCCGCTGAGCATGTAGCTTTAAATTCCCAGCCTGATCTTTGCTGCCCTCCCCTCAATGACGCACTAAGCCGAGGCCCGAACCCCACAGGGGGTGCCCTTAGTGATGTTCATTTAATTTTAAATCCATAGCTTGTAAGCCCTGGCTGGGGGCCTTAAAGTCATTTTTGGCCACCACAGCAGTTTGGCAACCTTAGAGAGTTGCACCTCAGAGTGGTCACACCTAGAAAAAAAAAAAACTACACCACACACACACTTCACTACACTTATTATACATAATGTCCGTCCGGGGAATTTCTTCTTAGCGCGGGATGGCTTTTCATTAAATATTTTTTTCCCAAAATCCACATCTATGCGAACTCCGCAAGTTCCGCGGACGTACTTCAACAGTAGTACGATTGCCGCAACATTTCTGTCGAAGAACAAATGATCTCCTTGGCTCTCTTTCGAAAGTCTATGTCAATCCGAAAGAAAGCCTGGCAACCAATCTCACCAAGGCCAGTTACCCAGTAATAACTAGGTTGTGGAGATCAGGCCCCTTATTCACAACGCTTCGATTCGATTTTCGATTCGGAAAGGCGTATGTCTATCTTTTTTTGACATTACGAAATCGAGCGAGTTAGACATACGACTTTCCGAATCGAAAATCGAATCGAAGCGTTGTGAATAGCTATGCAGATAGGCAGTCGCTCCATGTAAAATACTGATATTCAAGCTGCATCCGGTTAGACTGGAAGCCGTCTCCAACATATTTGAGAAAAGGCAGACAGAGGATGAGAGCTGCCTGATCACATTGGAAGGCGACCACGGCAGAGTTAGGATAGCACCGGGTAGTTGATGACGTTAAATCGAAGGTTTTATTTATTTCAGAAATGCAGTTGTAGACAGTGAAGGAGGAATCTACTTTAAAAACGGTCAAAAGGCCAGGGACAGTAAGTTCTGATCTTGGAATTGTCATCTATTAATTTATTTAACTAAACTAACTTAAACTAAAAACTTAAAAAATGGCGTCAAAAAACTCCTCCTCAACGCTGTCAACTGGTAATGTGCCCAAGACACTGGCGGCGTTACCACGCTGCATGGCAACGCTAAGCCTTTGGCCAAGGTAAAAGCCAGCCCTTGGGTCACGGGAAGCGTCAACTAGGTTTTGAAAGTTCTTTGAACAGGCTATGGACACTCGGACCCCACGGCCCCAGAGTTTCAACCCCAAACGGCTCGAAAATATAGTTACCACAAAGGTTTCTATATTTACGCCGTTTGAGGTTCTCTGCAGCCGCAGCGGCAGCGCCAGCACAGCACGACGAGCTTGGAAGATGAGAAGGAGCAAGAGTATCGACGCAAGTTGCGTCCCATACTAAAGGCCTACCCATCTCCCAAGGAAACAAAGACATACCGTCCGGTCTCTTGCCATCGTTGCGTGCCAAGCCATTGGGTTCTAAAACAGCTGGAACGCTGACGGTGACAAGAGCTCGACGTATACCTACTTAAGGGCTCCTTTTCCCGACAGTTTAGGCATTTTACGAACCGAGACGGCTTGCGCCCGCGTTGCATAGGAGCCTGCGCGATATGAACTCCGGTGACTTATGGCGGCGAGCGAGCACGCCACAGTAAAAATTAATCAGTAGTTTAAATTTTATTGCGTGCTGGTATAAGAGCTAGTTTGCAACAAAAACGTATAGCTTGATGTGAGTATAACACTATGTAACACTAATACACTTTATATTGTTATGAATGTATGACCTAAGGCAGGCGATGATAATTCTATAGAATTGAAAGAAAGGTGGTAGAAGATTTGGTGAGTACTATAATGAAATACAAATATGTGATTAATTATATTAAAATAAAATATATAGGTCTGTATTAACATAAAACTTTTTTGTACCTACTAAACGCAACGCGACCGTAAACCGTGCTCTAGGGTACCGATGTAACCGATAGCCATGTTCTGTCGTTTATGTTTGCGTGCAAAATGGCTAATAAACTAATATACAGGGTGTTAAAGTAGTCGCGTGCCATAGCTTAGGGGTGGGTTCAGTATCGATAAAGGAACCCGAAAAAATTAATAAAAAAATAAAAAATAAAAATAAAAAAAATTAAAACAAAGAAAAATATTGAAACATCAACCTAATTTAGTACCTACTAACTTAAAATAGCAATCGTTTAGAATTAAAATTATTAAATATTGCTATTTGAAGTAAGTAGGTACTAAATTAGGTTGATCTTGCAATTTTTTGTTTTTTTTTTTATTTTTTGTTAGGGATTTTTTTTTTTGATTTATTTTTTATTTTTTACATGTTCCTTTATCGATACTGAACTCACCCCTAAGCTATGGCACGCGACTACTTTAACACCCTGTATATATGGCATCATAAAACGTTTCAGAATGTATCGATCACCATACACACCTGCCTTACGCCTGCCAGACCAGAGGTGTGGAGCAAGTGTGGGACAAGCAGAGACAGTGCCACGCGTTCGAGATCACCTCCAAAACTGCCGCGGTGGGCGGACGGGATGCTGACAGGTCCCAGTATCCACATATGGTGAGAATGATCTAAATAGCTCTTTTTGAAGGAGATTAACTGTCTAGTTCTTTCAACTTGCTTGCTTTGAAAGCTATGTTGCTTTGGGGAGTCAGTTGGCCATTTCTTGTCTCTAACTAAAACACTCCAAACCACGGGGTGGGCCCTATTGGGGGATTGTCTTCGGTTTAAAAAGTGGTGATTACGAATTTGTTATTTTGGTAGTCCCGGGAAATGCTAGCACTATCTACAGGGTGTAAACCACCTCATCACGAAGCCGTCAACCAAGCATTCTACCCTGTACATCAAACTAAGTAACTTTACGCAAAAATTATTGCTGGGAAACTACTTTTTTTTTTGGGGTGAAAATTCATGTTTTGTGGTAGAACTCAATGTAACGCACTCAAAACCAATGTTTTGAGTGCGTTACATTGAGCTTTGATTTGCTGATGGATGGATTGAATAGTACGGGGGTCGTGGAGGTGTTTAAAAAACCAACATTAAAAACTTGTATTTAAAAAAAAAAACGTTGTCAAAAAGTTGGAACTTTGACCCCCAATGTGTCCGTAACTAGAAGGTTCCCAGGTATGGTGTAGAACAAAAAAATGATCGCAATGACGACGAGAACAAGTGCCTTTCGGCTTCGTTAAGAGGTGTTTTACACCCTTTATAGTCATCATCATTTCAGCCAAAAGACGTCCACTCCTGTACATAGGCCTCTCCCAAGTGTTGCCACATTGACCGGTCCCGTGCGACTCGAATCCATCAAATCCCCGCAACCTTCACCAAGGCATCAGTCCACCCAGTGGGAGGCTACTCTATCTTTATTTCTGTCTATAGTAAAACATAATATTCCGCAAAGTAACAATCTGAGTTGCGATTTGAATAGAAATAGGAGTCGATATAATGAAATCCTGTAGTTATAATAATAATAAACCACTTATTTTAGGTAACAAATACCCATAGATAAATACCTTAAACTAAAAATACTAATTAGTAAACCACCACCACCGTCACCACCGTTATAATTATTCATTTAATAACAGAATCAAAAAATAATTCATAGAATGTTAGTGAATCATACTTATGTTAGTATATTACTATTCAATGTCAATATTTAATGTCATCATCATCAGCCTATAATGTTCCCACTGCTGGGACACAGGCCTCCTCTCTGTGAGAGGGAACGGGCCGTAATCCACCACGCGGGCCCAGTGCGGGTTGGTAGATGTCACATTTCTTCGAATTATTGGTTCTAGGACATGCCGGTTTCCTCACGATGTTTTCCTTCACCATTTTGAGAGCAGTGGTGATGAAATAAATTACATAAAGTAATGCGCCTGGCTGGGTTCGAACCCACGACATACAAATCGTAAGTCTAGGTCGTTAACACTGGGCCACCACTGCTCCATTTGCTTGAATATTAATGTATTACATTTAATTTATTTTACATTGAAAAGGACCCCTCCAGATGCGTGAACGGTATTCCAGTGCCTCACAACCGGACAATCAACCCTTCCCAATATGGTATTCAGAAGGCTGTTGGTGTTGCCCCGCACGCGACGCATCAGGGAGGCCATTCTTTTCCGTACTATAGCCCTAAAGCAGTCATTGCTGACCTTAGCAAACATACCTGATGCACTGCAAAAGTTAGGCAACCCCCCCCAACAGCATCAGAAAACCATTATTGTACAGGACCCGTAGGGCATTGCAAGATCTACGCGTATAGCGGAACCACAGGCTGCAAGTATAAAACGTGTGGCAGTATGCTTTAAAAAGAGCAATTTTAACCTCTTTTGTGCACCGTGCAAACCCGCGCCAGCATATTGCATCTCACTGCCAATGCCCTACGTTCCCGCTCAATATCTAAATCATCTGAGAGGTCCTCGGTGACCCAGTGCCCCAGGTACTTAAATTTTGTGACCCTACTTAACGGTATACTGGGTTCTTGCAAATTCAACGTACGAGTATCTCCCGGCTCCCGACTCATTGTATTAGTAAAAACCGTGAGTTTTTTTTCGCTAGGAGTCCTACATATCCCTTCGTTCATCCCAGGTGTTGGGTATCCACGAGGACTTCCCCAAAAAAGGGACCAGTCCTTTGAAGAGTTCACTCCATTCCAGGATCTCCTGCTAGGCTTGCCGTGACGCCGGCTACTGCTGTTTAGGACTCACAACATGGTTTCTTACTCTTAAAAGCGTGTTGTGTACATTCCAGGTGTTGCTAGGATACGGTCAAGACGAGGATTCGGCTCAGTGGCTGTGTGGAGGTTCGCTGATCAGCGAGAAGTTCGTACTCACTGCCGCGCACTGCATATCCGAGACTGTCACGTAAGTAGTGATGTTTAGAACTGTTTATGCTCTTCTAGGATGAACAGAACGTATTGTGTTTTCCTCAGCTTAAGGTGAAAGCGTCAGGCTAGCCCGCGAAATTCAAATTTTCTTACGTTTTTTGCAATTTGAAGACACTGGTCTTCAAATTGCAAAAAACGTTAAAAAGTTAAAATAACTTCTAAGGTGGTAGAGAAATTTTAGTTAAGGTGGATGCTCCAACCAGCCCGCGAAATTCAATTTTTTTTTTACAATTCCCAGGCCGGTGCTAGGTTGTAAGTTGATTAAAATATTGTTCGCGATTGTAAGACGTATGTAGTTACAGAATTATAATCATCAAAATCATCAATACAACCCTCCAAGTTCATAAAAGTCGAGGAACTACTTTTTCAAGGTCAAAATCATTCCTCGATAATTAATTAATTTAATTTGAAAATGTGTCGACCACAATCACTCACAGTCGAGTAAAGGATGATTGAATGCATATCCATATCCAAGGCATACTTATTTTATGCTATTTGCAAGTTAGAAGGTAGTCTTCTTTTTTTTTCTTTTTCGTGTGGTTGGTGCCTAACCTACATAGCTGTTCTCAACGCTTCGATTCGATTTTCGATTCTGATAGTCCTATATCTATCTCGCTCGATTTAGTGAAATCAAAAAAAGATAGACATACGACTTTCCGAATCGAAAATCGAATCGAAGCGTTGTGAATAAGGGGCGGTGTCATGGTTTTTATACCGCTCATCTTAGAAGGTAGTAAGACACAGATAGTCGGACTTCCTGTTGAGAGTCTATTCCCAGTATTAAAGCGGAAATTTAAAACTGAATGATCTTCAAATTCTAAAATAATACCGTTCCTTCGCAGAGGACCAGTACGTTTCGTAGCCATGGGCATCCTCAAGCGCTCCGATCCTGACGATCTCTGGCAGATTTACAATATAAAGAGGGTCATCACACATCCAGACTACAACCCACCTTCCAAGTACCATGACATCGCGTTATTGGAAACTGCTCAAACGTGAGTCTTTACTTCTTAGAAGAAGACTTCTTTCTTCTGAGAGAAGCATGCTAACACACCTGCTAAAAGTGAATGCACTGATTGCAGATGTAATAAAGGAAAAAAAAACTTCTCAGAAGCGGCAGCTGCTTTATAGAAGAAACGTCTGCAGTGGAGACCAACGTTTTGACAAGCGTAGTGTCAAGTGTGAGAACGGCTAGCTATATGTAGTATAGTAGTGTTCTTTCGGTTCTCGTGGCCACAATCGAAAATTTCGATAGCACGATCTACAAAAGGCATGACGAAAGTATCAAAAAATTGCAAATCTATTTAGTCCGTCAGTTAGAGTATTGGAAATTAATGGACACGTATTTTTTGTTTTTGTAAATCAATGAATATTGAAAAAGATAAAACGCATTAGGAGTGGGCCCGGGGCTCGTGACGTCAGAACTAGCTAAAAATTATACCTAGGCGTGACGTATTGAGAATTTTAAAAGCGTCGTATCTTCGTCAATTTTGGTTTACGTACTCGTAACAAAAGAAAAAACACGACTAATCAGATTTTTTTGTCGTCTCGCCTATTGTTTGGCACGCTCTGTGGCCTCAACAGCTCGATGGATTTTAGCTTGAGAGGTGTCGTTAGATTCGTATTTACTGTGAGAGTGTCACTGGGTATATTAAAATAAAAAAGAAACAAAATGGCGGATTTTTGGCACCAAATTCAAATGTTTGACACGCTCTGCAGCCTGAACGGATCGATAAAGGGCTCATCATGAGGATTTTAAAATGGTATTATTATTATACATTTATTATCAGAATTAAAACATATTCCATAGAATGTTAGTAAATCATACTTATAACTATGTTAGTACCTATATTACTATTCAATGTCAACTTTAAATTATTAATTTATTTCATTTAATTTATTTTACATTGAAAAGGACCCCTCCAGATCCGTGAACGGTATTCCAGTGCCTCACAACCGGACAATCAACCCTTTCCAATATGGTATTCAGAAGGAGAGAGAGGAGGGAGATAGATCTAAGTAACTAAAAAGTATAAAATTAAAAAATAATTAAAAAAATTAAAAAACCCGACTAACTTTTTGATAATCTAACTGACGGACTAATTCGTTTTTTTTATGTATATGTGTATTGTATGTCGCAGTAACCGCTATCATCTGCCTAGCCTTTTCACAACATATCTATGACCCATATCATAACATACCTATACCCCTCGAATAAGCCGACTGCCGTACAAAAGTGCCTGAAGCAGACTGGATATAGAAAGCGGGAACATCTCAAGGAGATGGTCTATCTTTATTTTGTAGTGGACTGGGTAAATGGGCTAAGCAAAGACATTCAAATATTTACGAGCGATAGATGGGACAAGACGAAGAAAATCGTAATCCAGTAGTTATTATATCATGATCTGTGAAATGACCGATTTGGTCGAGACGCCATTGTTTAACTATTGTGTCTATTCCGTGGACAGATCATGGGATCGCTGGACATTACACACAGCGCCATCTAGTGCCGCACTAAGCAACGAGGCTTGTGTCGTGGACACCAGATAGTTGATATACTACATATACAACATGTAACGTAATTAACGCACACCCTCAGACACCCCAATTAGTTTATTATGTTATAATCATAATACATGCACTGAATTTTTAATTAATCATGTCTAGGCAATGATTATTTAATAAATTAGTTTTCCTAATTCCGGAAGAATGTTGTAGTCACAGTACAAATCAACGAACGCACACAGTCGCATACGTAGGTCTCATACCTACGTATGCGACTGTGTGAGTCTTGCTAGCCTAGTAGGTATTCGCTCGCGTTCGAGACAGCTGTTAACGTCGTCGCTCGTTACATTTTAATGCCTGTTTTCTTAATTGATGTTTTAATTTAGAAAGCACTTCGTCATTTTTTATCAAAAGCGTTCACTATCCAATTTTTTAAACTAAACTAACGATTTAATACGTCCCCACAAAAAAAAGTCGTCAAATCAGCTGATTGGGGATTCTCATCGAATTAATCCCATATTTCGTTTTGAAAACGAGTACGTGTACGAGAATCGGCTCCCCTGTCGATGGCTGTGTTCGGACGGAACGTTCCATGGCCACGAAGTAGCAGCTAACATAGTCCTACCCTGCGGTCTACTCCAGTACCATACCTTTGGTTGACTTGAATGTTCTGCCAGCTAGAACCACATTATCACCACACTGCACCGTGCCACAGTCCACCATTAGTCACCATTTCACTGAACATTTTGGGTCAATTATTGTAAAGACATCGCGCGCGATACACTGTACGGAACGGAAGGCCGGGCGTGACTAAAATTGTTTACATTTCTTTAAGTTAGCCTTGATCGTAGGCGCCGGCGCAACCCGGTGTCATGGTGGCTATCTCGCTCTACCCCAGGTTTTTAATTTGCACGAGAAAGGGAACGAATACATTTTGCATTTTGTTGGTTTATCTATTGTGTCCTTTAACGAGTGCCTGTTTAATGTGTGCGTGCGGTTAAATCGCCAAGTTTACCTAACTGTATTTGTAACGACTTTAACTTACTTGAAATAAGGTTCATTTTTCTTTATTTTGTATTGAATGGCGGAATACAAATAAAACTGCACTTTTAAAAGTCTTATTGCCTTGAGTTACGGTCCATTTCAGTTTGCTTGGACTATACAGGGGTAGTGTGGCTATAAATTACGTAGCTTTAATTATTTTTGGGATAAAAAATTACCTATATTAAAAATTATAGAAATCGATTCAGTAAACGATTCTGAACAAACTAATTTCAGGATGTGCGTTAATTATGTTACATGTTGTATACTTTTTGTTTGTAAATACGTACTTATTATACATATAAACATCCATGACTCAGAAACAAATGTCCATGCTCATCACACAAACATTTGCTCCAAGAACGTAAAAATCCAAAACAACCACCCAAATCGTTTTGTGTTTTTTTTTGGTCGTTAAACCCTAATCACCCGAAACTGTACCATGTTCCACCTATAGCGAATCAATATAAATGTATAGTTATTTGTTCTAGTGTAAGATTCGGTAAGCATGTTTTCCCAGCATGTGTGGACTACTCCGGCGACGAACGGGTAGTTGCTTTTGCAACTGGCTGGGGCAAGCTCGGCCAGAACCGGCCGCTTGCTGATAATCTACAAGAGGTAAGGGATTATTAAAAAGCCTGCCCACCCATATATTAGCGTACCATCATTCCTGTTAAGGGAACTACAGGAGCTAAACGCGGGTTTTATAATGCAAAAAAGCATATGATTCACTGCAATAAACAAAACCAGAAAAATATATGATATTCTTCAGGATATATGCTAGTATGATAGTGTTTTGAAAACATAATACAACTAATTTTACTTGATAAAAAAAAATCACGAACTTATCTCTAAAAATTTCTTTTAACGAATAAAAACCATACTCAAATACATACGATCAATCTGATTTTATATAGATTTTATATATATTTTTGGAAAATAATTCTACAAGCACCATATTAGCATCATAGTGTTTTATTTTGTTAGTCCAATCAATAGATTTTTGGTACATCGCAAAAAACCACTCATTTCGCACTATTCGGCCCGCAGTGACAGACGTAACAACCACTTTGTAGTGCAAGCTGATTAGAACTTTATTCTAACAGTATTTCAAACGAAGTTTGAACCACCACAAATAGAGTTGCTAATTTAGCTCCTGTAGTCGCCTTAAAAAGTTTTCTTTATTAATTTTCAGGTGAGCCTACAACAGTTTTCAAAGGAAAACTGTCTGAAGCATTTCCCCCCTCACAGACTTCTAAAACAAGGGTACAGTGCCAGCAAGCAGCTGTGCTTCGGAGACGAAACGCAGCCCAAGGATACTTGTGAGGTAAAATACTTGGGTTTTTTGGATGGCCAGAAGCCATAGGCTTCAATATCGTGGTAGCCGAAAGCGTGGGTCCCCGGATTCCCGGATCTCACGGTAGCAGTCAGATATTTGAAGACAGAGCGGAATATCTACTCCTAATGTTTTGGAGCACGTTAAGGTAGAAGCGCCAGTGGCCCTACTCTCTAACGCTTTCTCCGTATATTTGGATCTATCCGTCTCTCTCGCACACGTCTGCAGATGATTGCGAGTGAGAGAGACGAATATACGGACGAAGCGTTAGGGGGGAGTAGGGCCCCAAGGTAGCCCGCGAGATTCATTTCTTACATGAAGATACACGATTAAATAAAAAAATTGACCGTCAGTCTGTTTGTTCCGGCTAATCTCCAAAACGGCTGGATCGATTTTGACAAGACTTTTACTGGCAGAAAGCTAATATTATAAGGAGTATCTTTTAATTACAGCTGTTTCCTACAAAACTGCAATGCAAACACGGTCACATTGTATGGAAAAGCTGAACTTAAAAAAAATACCGATGAAAAGTTTTTACGTGGGGGTTCGGAATGATGGGCTGAATACGCGGTAACCGTTTCAGCGTCGGTGTACATTTCACTTTGTATATGAATGGTTATTTCATTAAATCCAATGGCTTCTTTTCGTATAGGTTTGAATTGCAGTTGGCCTGGCCCAGGGCGTTGGTAGTGCCATAGTATAAAAAAAGGGGGAGTAGAATATCTTCATCACCGCGCGCGGCTTATATGTTTGAGCCATTTTTGCGTCGCGTGCGTGCGGCGACGCAAATATACTATGGCGCACAAATACAAGCCGCGCGCGGTGCGTTTGTATGATGATATCCTACTTCACCTTTTTAGGGTTCCGTAGTCCTGACAAGGAACCCTGGTTTTGCTATGTCTGTCTGTCTGTCTGTCCGAGGTTTTGCTAAGAGACCGTTAGTACTAGAAAGCTGTAATTTTGTAGAGGTGTGTATATCAATAACGCCGACAAAGTGGTAAAATAAAATTTAGGAAAATATTTTTTTTCAGGGTAGCTCCCCTACATGTGAAGTGGGAATGATTTTATTTTTCTTCGTCTATCCCATCATGTGGGGTATCGTTGAATAGGTCTTTTCAAGCGCATAAAGGTGCAGGAATGACTTTGACCTTGAAAAAGTAATTCCTGCACCTTTATGAGCTTGGTATGAGCTTGGAGGGTTGTATTGATGATTTTGATGATAATAATTCTATAACTACATATGTGTTACAGCCGCGAATCATATTTTAATCAACAAACAACCTGACACTGACCTGCCCCCCCCCCCCCCTCCTCTAATAGCTAAACTGCTGGCTTGAAATATTCATGATGATAGTGCATTTCATGAACTTTAAAAGGAAAACTATAGCGGTTAAGATAACTTTATTACTTTAGCAGTAATCGTCGTTGAACTAGGTTCTTGGATAATACTGTACCAAATACAAAATCTTATAAATTAGAATAAATCCTATAAAGTGACTAAGATGAAGTAGTTGCTTGTTTATAACGGGTGAAGACTTGCAGTGAAAAACAAAATCCAAAATAAAAAAAAAACATAATAAATTATCATACGTTTCACAAAGCTGCCGCTAGATGGCGCTGTACCAACGGCTTCGTTCTATATTGCGATAACGGGCTACTACGGAACCCTACACTGCGCGTGGCCCGACACGCACTTGGCCGGTTTTTATACTATGGTAGTGCTAAAACCGGCACTGTCTGTATCTTGTTTTGAATTCCGCAGGGCGACAGCGGCGGCCCTCTCCAAGTGACGTCCGATATCTCCAGGTGTCTGTACTCAGTGATAGGTGTGACGTCATTCGGGCGCGCGTGCGGGTACGCCGGGGACGCGGGCATGTACACGCGCGTCTACCACTACGTCCCCTGGATCGAGAGCATCGTGTGGCCGGGGTCTTATTGAAAGGAATAAACTGTTTAAAAGTTTACAAGTTATTTTATTACAAGCTTCTATTTATTTTTTCTTTTTCGATTTGGCATCTCGCAGTTCAACCTAGAGACTTTGTCGTCTGCTTAACCGGACTTTCCTGTGGGTGCCATAAGTGTAAGGCCTCCAGCCAGGGCAAAAAACTTACAAACTAAGCGACTTCACGCTAAGGGCACCCCCTGCGGGGTACGGGCCTCGGCTTAGGGCGTCGCTGGGAGAGGACAGCAAGGGGACAGGCTGGATCGGAGTGGTCGTCAACGATTCATAGCACGGATTGTATTTATACTTTACTACATAAGCCGGGTCCGTAGCGCCATGTAATTAGGTTATAATGACATAAATTATGTCATTATAACCATGTAGGTATTATGTCACTTATGACATGGTTCGCTAACATAAAAGGAGCGTGGCCTAATATAAAATATTCGCGTCGACAAAAGAAAAACATGTTGTAATAACATGTTTTGTTAGAAAATGGACCAATTAAACAAACAGACACTTTCGCATTTGTATTCATATGGATGTTACAACCATAAACTCAAACTTCACTTTATTGTTTCTCTATTGCTTTTCAAGCCAAAATAAAACAATGTTAACACACTCAAATTATGTTTATTTAAAATATTTATTGCTACTTCAAAAATACATCTACCACGCAGTCACTCGTTTTCTGATAGCCTGATCATTTATACAGGGTTATTTGTAAAACACCGATAACCTCTCAGGACTATGTTACTAACATCATAATCAACAACTTTTGTTCTATAACTTTTAAAAAATCATCATATTTTAGTTCATCTAATTTTCATTAAAAAAAAATAAAAAAAAAAATTGAACGCTTTTACTGGCCCTCGCCGCCCTGACCCCGCTCCCAATTTAAATATTTTAATTTTTGTATGAAAATCTGATGAACTAAAATATGATGAATTTTTAAAAGTCATAGAACAAAAGTTGTTTATTATTATGTTAGTAACATAGTCCTGAGAGGTTGCCGGTGTTTTACAAATAACCCTGTATAGTCAGCCAGTAAATCTGCTGTCAAATCCCATGCTCTCGACTTCTAGAGCGTTTTCAGACTAGCGTATAACAGTGAATGTTCGGTGACTATAGTCGGTGCCAGTTAAGATCGCAATAGCGGTCATTGCCCTTTCCATAATATCTCTTCCTACGAAACAAAACAAATGAACCATGTATCGTTTTTCATTAGAAAAAATGTTGAAGATCACGATAGCTATGACGATTCAAGACTTTAACAGGCTTATTTTTGTATTTCAAAGTTTAATAAATGTAGGTGGGTCAATGACCTCTTTTGCGAACTTAACTGGCACCAACTATAGGGCCTGTAGCGGGCTCGACGACGGGCGCGTGCGGTGACGTCAGTGACGAGCGAGCTGTTGTAGTGCTTAGATGTATTTCAGGTGAGGATGGAGAGTTGTTGATTTGAACATAAGAGATGAACGAAATGAAACTACGCGCGCTATCTCGCTCATGCCCGTTGCGCTAAGCGCCCGCCTTAGCCACTACACTATGGACGTGAACGGCGGTTTCATATGTTTGATATTTCGCGCCCGTCTTCGCAACCGCGCTAGGCCCTCACTGTGGCGCCAGTACACGCGACATAATTTGCGCTTCAAAACATTTAACGCGCGTACAATCGGTGAATCCTCCGATGATTTGAACGAGTGATCAGCGGGCCTAAAATGCCCGTTCACGTTAAAAAAATTAAAATTCTTAAAATGGACCTGGTTCATAAAGTCCATTTTAACAGTTTTCATCGGCGATTTACAACAGCACGCACTGCTGACGCGCTGTTGTAAACCGCCGGTGGAGAACGATGTGGAGGTGTGTGGAGGGTTTGTTTACGACAGTCTGGCACACGCTTTAATGCGGTTTTTTTTCTGTCTACAGTGACTTAGTTTGTGTTGAGTTGTGGGGATTACATACATAGATCAGGCTCTCAGAAGTAAGAGTTGTTTTTATATTAATTTACATAACTATCATTGATAAAAGTGATTTATGGCTATCTAATCACTTATTTACAAGGAGCACTTACTATAAAAGTATAAGGATAAAGTAAATTTCCACTAAACGGCTCGCATCGCCTCGGATCAGAAAGGATACGAACGGATGCGGCGACAGCCGATCGCATCCACTAGGATGCCGACGCATTCGACCGGCTTTCGTAGGTACCGTCGCTTGCGAACGTATCCGTTTCTGCGCCTACGCAAATAGTTTCATTCCTATACCGTGTTGACTTGTTCTAATTTTTGAAAATGGTTGAAGTTAAAGCCACAGGTTCCGATCGGATACGATAATAGGGGAACGGAGCCGCTCACGCGTCGGCGTCGCAGCATACTTTCGGGTACTATCGCGTGTCTAGGAAAACGCCTAGAGTACGCTACGAGTAGTCAAGCTGCTGTGCGCGGCTTGGTATTATAGACTTTAAACACTGTGTACACGTTTTAATATCGTTTAAAGATTGTAAAATCCTTTCTGATCCGATGCGGTGCGAGCCGTTTGGTGGAAATCATCCTATATGGGTCATAGAATATTACTTTTAAAATTATTTAAACATTGGGTAATAGATTGTAATAAAAGCAAGCTGGTTTAGTATCATGAGTGCTAGTAGAAATCAAATAGTTCTAATTTTTCATGATGCATCTGTCTGCCTTTTCCAAACAATTTTGGCGTCGGCTTCCAGTCTGACCGGATGCAGCTGAATACCAGTATTTTACATGGAGCGACTGCCTATCTGACCTCTACAACCCTGCACTAACTAGAATGTGGAGGTCAGATACAAAACGATACCCCTTGGTAAGACTGGTTGTCAGACTTCCGGCCACTGGACTACGTGTAACGATTGTAAATTGTCTTAACTTTTACATTTCAAAAAGTGGTACAATAAAATTCTATTTAGTAGATACAAGAATATAAATAAACAGGGAACAGCAATGCCCGTTTTCAAGCAAGTTACCTAAATAAATGCCTAAGTACTATTGCACTGTAGGAATATCAACGTTCGGCTTAGGGATGAAGATTGTAAATCCAAAAGCACGTTTTTACATCATCATCCCTGCCTAGCCTTTTCCCAACTATGTTGGAGTCGGCTTCCAGTCTAACCGGAAGCAGCTGAATACCAGTATTTTACATAGACCTCTACAACCCAGTTCGTACTGGGTAATACGATACCCTTTGGTAAGACTGGTTGTCGGACTTTCGGGCCACTGACTACCTGTAACGACTGTCAAAGATCTACAAATGACAGCCGGGACCAACGGCTTAACGTGCTTTCCGAGGGACGGAGATACCTCGGTATGCATGTTTTGTATATTAGGCATTTATTTAGTTTGCGCTTAGTATTGGCAAAAACACTACACTACACACAACTACATACATGTATATTGATAATAATTATGTAGTTACGTATAGGGATTAACAATGAACGTATATATAAAGGGTGAAAAAAACCTCTTAACGAAGCCGAAAGGCACTTGTTCTCCTCGTCATTGCGATCATTTTTTTGTTCTAGACCATACCTGGGAACCTTCTAGTTACTGAGATATTGGGGGTCCAAAGTTCCAACTTTTTGACAACTTTTTTTTACATACAAGTTTTTAATATTTTTACTTTAAACACCTCCAGGACCCCCGTACTATTCAATCCATCCATCAAAACAATGTTTTGAGTGCGTTACATTGAGTTCTACCACAAAACATGTTTTTTCTCCCCAAAAAAAAGTCGTTTCCCAGCAATAATTTTTGCGTAAAGTTACTTAGTTGATGTACAGAATGCTTGGTTGACGGCTTCGTGATGAGGTTGTTTACACCCTGTATATTTAAAAGAATTATGTAGTTAGCTAGGAATTAACAATGAACGTATGTGTATATTTATGTCTACTTATTCTAGTAAAGACGAATGCTGAAACACTACATAATTTTACCATACAAAACATCACGCCTATAATCTCCGAAGGGTTAGATAGAGGTGTATCTAGTAGTACACCCACATTTCGCCAGTTATGTTTAAGTCCCATGTAATAGGGGGCAAGCCAATTGCTATCAACCGGGCACAGATCCGTGGCTGCTACTGAGAAATTGCTGCTGGAAAAACCAAATAACACTTTGGTCGATCCAGGAATCGAACCAACAGGTCCTCGTTCTGCAGTCGCGTTTGCGAGGACAGTATTGCCAAAAGTCTCCGTGAACAAAAGCTTATGAGCTGCACCATAGGTAGTGACAAAAACACTCTTAAGAACGTCTTAGTCTAAGAAAGTCTAGTTAAATAGCATTTGATATTCGGCGTGTTACATAATATTCATATATATTCAGGTGTGATAGACACTTAACGAAGCCGAAAGGCACTTGTTCTCCCCGTCATTGTGATCATTTTTTTGTTCTGGATCATACCAGGGGCCCTACTCTCTCGCGCACGTCTGCAGATAAGTGCGAGTGAGAGAGACGGATAGATCCGAATATACGGACGAAGCGTTAGGGAGTAGGGCCCCAGGGCCGGCAGTCTCGACAGAGATAACGATATAATCGCTAACTTTCGATTGCTAATTACTAACGAATAAATTCGGTTGCAATAATGATGCTTGCGAGTCTCTACATCCAAGATGCGTTTCTCGCAAGCATCGTTAGTTACGGAGATATTGGAGGTCAAAGTTCCAACTTTTTCACAAGTTTTTTTGTCAAATCCAGTTTTTTATGGTCTTAGCTTTACTTTAAATACCTGTATAACCCGTTTACTATTAAATGCGTCCATCAGCACAATGTTTAGAGTGCGTTACATTGAGTTCTACCACCAAACATGATTTTTCACCCCAAAACAAAAAAGTAGATTCCCAGCAACAATTTTTCCGTAGAGTTACTTAGTTTGATGTACAGAATGCTTGGTTGACGGCTTCGTGAAGCGTCCGTTTACATCCTGTATATTGCACATTTACACTGAATTCTGTTACAGATTACATTTGATAGATAATTTTAATCAAAGACAATCGAACTAAATTACTATTGGTATTAAAGAGCATTTTTACATCAGCCAATTGTAATCTGATTATACGTATCATATTTCTCGTTAATAATATATAATTTAATATTTTTAAAACTTAGCCCTCTTATTCATAAAAACTTCACACTTAGAACGTTGATTAATAACACCGTCCTTGTTTTTTCATAGAAAAATGAGAGGGACGGCATCAGTCAGCATTTTGTTAGGTCTTATGAATGAGAGAGTAATATTCGATAAATAAGTATTTCAATAATATATGAATAAGTGCAGTTATTTGATTATAGTTTGTTATATCTAATATTTATACAAGGTGTTTATTAGTTATCGTCGTTAAGTTTTCAGGACTGAATTCCTGCTACGCTATTCTCGGTCGCGTACGTCAGCGAGAAATATAGAATAAAATACGGCTGACAACTGGAGCGTCGCAGTAGGGTGCTATATAGAACATAATGTATACTTGTACGCGCGACCGACGTACGTGACCGATGTCAGCGTAAGAGGAATTCAGGCCTAACACCACGTAAGATTTTTTTTAGTATTTTTGACATTTTGATGCCGTTTGCTAGAGAATCGGAAGACGCGTTGTTACAGCCAATCAGAAACAAGTATCGTCTCTATCTCTATTTGAATTGAACGCTCGATACAATGGTACCTATAGTATTATACCATCACCTAGTTTGCCCCGATACGAATACAAACCCTCCCCGTCCCTTGCTCGTGCCAGCCCGCGTGGCTGAGCCTGTAGTCCAAAATCAGTCCCTAAATAATGACATCACTCCGATCCAGCTTGTCCCCTTGCTGTCCTCTCCCAGCGACGCCCTAAGCCGAGGCCTGTACCCCGCAGGGGGTGCCCTTAGCGTGTAGTCGTTTAGTTTGTAAGTTTTTTGCCCTGGCTGGAGGCCTTACACTTTAAGGCACCCACAGGATTGTCCGATTAAGCAGACGTCAACCTCTCTAGGTTGAACTGTGAGATGCCATTCCGCAAAAAAAACCATCACTTAGTTTAAATTATGCAGTTTTTGCACTCTCCTGTAAAGTTGCTGTTTTGACTTCCGTGGTGTTAGAAATTCAAAGACGTTAAGCAGGATATAACTAATTGATTTTCTATAAGACGTTTTTATTAGATCAAAAAGTTGATGACTTACCCCGCGTCCTAACCAAAGCGATGGGTCGCGTGACATTTACGCGACCCATCGCTTTGGTTAGGACGCGGGTTGTATATGAACGCGTATTCACGCCGTGAATACGCGTTCATATGTCACTCGTTGTTCGGCAAACGGTAAGCGTAAGGCGCCCACTGTTAACCCAACCAGACGTTCGTGTAACAAAATTAAGGCAACTGTTGCATGTTCGCTGCGACGTTTGCTTTAGTTAGGACGCGGTCTTTTGGAATATTACAATCTAAGACATCTTTTCTTTGATCAAGTATTTATTAAAGACAACCCAAGTTTTAAAGACCGACTAAATAAACACCTTGTATCAATATTCATACCATTTCGTATAATATGTTTGTGTGTGTGCTTGTTCGTTTGATTGTGTGCTTGTGTGTGTGTCCGGCGCGTGCGCCGCCGGGAGGGGGGCGCGCTATGGAGGAGTCATGCTGCCGCCATACTCAGGGGATGCTCCACGACCTACAACACAGAAAGATGAATATTTTAAGAAATTTTGCGTTACCAAATATGATTTGATATGTACAGTTTGCCAGATAATACTGTTCAGGCCTTAACGCCTTCAAGAAAAGCAAGAGCAATACCACGACACATCATAATTGCTTTAAGACTCTAGAAGGCGCACCGTATACCTGTCAAATTGATTTGAAAATGTCATCGTCCACTTGCCTATCAACCAGGCCCATGGAACATTCTCTTTTTTTTTACAATATACATATTTTTTGCGTTTCTTAGCATTTTTAATTGGCTCCATTATATCCTCCAAAGATATACGCTTTTTAGCAAGATACCATATTATTATTATTGTAAAATTTGTTTCAAAATGATAGGCAAAACTGTAAACAAAAAGATATATAATTTAATTAAAAATTTAACAAGCTTTTAGTTAAATTAGAAAATAATGATGTTTTCAGTACCAATCCTCGTGAAAAAGATTATTTTCTTACAATCCTTACGGTATAGGTATTGTACAAATAAAAATATTCAAAAATATATTGACATGATCATGGTAAAAATCATGAAAAAATTAAAATTAAAAATAGTAAGCAAACGGTTTTTATTTTAACCCATTGTGATAAAAGTCACACTCATTTTGAGTAGTACTCATTTTGAGAAGTGCTGTTTTGAGAAGTGCTATTTTGAGAAGTGTACATTTTGCGTCAAGTGCACATTTTGCTTTGGGCACATTCTGCTTCAAACCCGTCACGTTGAAGATACAGCCACATTCGGTTAGGACACCTGCAGGCCTAGCCAAGTTACAAACGTTTCATATCGATTCTCTTTCTACAATCGTAAACGCCTCGGCGTAAGCGATTGTAGAAAGCGCTAAATTGGTAGCCACGTTGACACGACTGACTCGATCGCTCATTATATCTCTAATCACTACATAGTATAAAACAAAGTAGCTTTTTCTGTCCCTATATCCCTATGTATGCTTAAATCTTTAAAAGTACGCAACGGATTTTGATGCGGTTTTCTTTAATAGATAGAGTGATTCAAGAGGAAGGTTTTAATATATAATTTGCGGGCGGGCGAAGCCGCGGGCATCAGCTAGTGTCTGTATAAAAACCTACACTTTAGTCTATGGTGAGCGTTCCTACCAAAGAGTATATAGCGATCAACATTGTAGAAACGATAACATTCTATTCTATCACTTTGAACGATGTAAACTTGTCGACGAATTTTCTATTCGTTTGTGTTGATCACGTGATTTAACGTTGAAATAAATAGTAAATAAATAAATATCGCTGGACATTATACACAGCGCCATCTAATGCCACACTAAGCAACGAGGCTTGTGTCGTGACACCAGATAGTTGACATACTACATAGATACTTTTTGTTTGTAAATACATACTTATTATACATATAAACATCCATGACTAGGAAACAAAGGTCCATGCTCATCACACAAACATTTGCTTCTACCGGGATTCGAACCCGGGACCCAACGAACGTAAGGCAGCCTCATTACCGCTGCGCCATTCGGGTCGTCAAACGAAATGATGTCATTCTACTGGCGTTAACGATTGTAGATTGTCAACTTGGCTAAGGCTGCCGAATGCAGTTACTGTGCGTACGTACCTCGGCCTCTGCCGCGGCCTCTGCCCCTGCCCCTCCCGCGGCCGCGTCACCTTCTTCCATCGCCCAGCCCCACCATGTCTGCAACATTTTTATAACAGGAAATAATGCGCGTGGCTAAGTCGCCAGCAATATTCATACAATTTTCTACCTTAAACAACGGTAATACGGTCTTATTTTCAATGCAGGCATAAAATGCGCGAGCATTTTCCGCTGCCTGAATGGCGGCTCTAAGTTTTCAAGTAGAAACTGGAAGTCGTCATCTATTTAAATATTCGCGTTTTACCCACGTAACTAAGGTAGAATCACAAGACTCGGGGCGCTTTGTGGTGTTAAGTTTAGTAAAGTGCACCAATGCACATTCAATTAAGTACAAGCTGAATACTGGTATCGATTATATTGTGCACAAACTAAACTTAATTTAGGCTATTGCTATCTTTTGCTCTCTATTATAACGTAAAGAGACGGACGTAATTTAGAGCTGCCAAATTTAATTGGAATTAATATTTCCATAGAAATGAAGGGTGCACGTAAAAACATGTCGACTAAAAACACGGCGAAGCGCAAGGCATAAACTAGTTTGACATCTCTAACTTGGTTCCTAGATATAGCCGTCCTTTTCTCGCACTGCCTCTTATTCAAAAATAGCAATAGCCTAAATTAAGTTTAGTTTGTGCACAACAGAGTCGACACCACTGCCTTTCGAATTGAGAAACAGCGTAGGTAAAGGGGTTCAAAACGATGAAAAAAACGGGCCAAGTGCGAATCGGACTCGTGCATGAAGAGTTCCGTACCATCATAGTAAAGGAGACCCCTTTCATTGTTTGTTGTTAGCACCCTTTTTCGCCCTTGGTCCCGGTCCCTTAGTCCCTGGAAGGGACCGAGTATTTTTTTGCCCGTAGTTCCTTCAAGAAATATTAATACGTGTCGGCAACAAAAATACACATTCTGTGAAAATTTCAACTGTCTACGATCAAGGATTATGAGATACAGCCCGCTGACAGACAGAGGGACAGCGGAGGTTTAGTAATAGGGTCCCGTTGGTTACCTTTCGAGCACGGAACCCTAAAAACCGAGGAAAACTACAAAATATATCAGTACTACCCAATGACTATAAAGCCTCTCTCTTTGGTACAACCATAGTTAAAAGGTCTTGGGTGATCTTTGTTACAAATACCTTAAATCATCAAATCTATTTGTCCAGTTAACGGAACTGCTTATCCTTACCTATATTGGTAGCGGTCTTCTCAAGGTACGCCAGGGGTCCCTGCAGAGGGGTGCCCGCGTACGCGCCCCTCCCCCCCGCCAGGAACATGCCCTGCGCCAGGCTGTTCTGCATCTGTCAGGAGTTGGAGACGGATTGAAGAACGAGAACTTGATCATTAGAGACCGCAATAAGACAATACTAATATTATAAAGTTATATTCGGAACTAGGTACTGATCCGATTCCGAAAATTCTTTCACTGATAGTAAGCTACGCATTATCCCAGTGTCATCCAACTAATATTATAAATGCGAAACTTTGTGCGGATGGATGTGTGATTTATATGTTACTTTTTCACGCAAAAACTACTGAACAGTTTTTGGATGAAATTTAGCACACAGATACTTTATAACCTGAATTACATAAAGGGTGTAAAACACCTCTTAACGAAGCCGAAAGGCACTTGTTCTCCTCGTCATTGCGATCATTTTTTTGTTCTACACCATACCTGAGAACCTTCTAGTTACGGAGATATTGGGGGTCAAAATTCCAACTTTTTGACGACGTTTTTTTTAAATACAAGTTTTTAATATAGGTAAGATTTTTACTTAAACACCTCCACGACCCCCGTACTATTCAATCCATCCATCAGCACAATGTTTTGAGTGCGTTACCTTGAGTTCTACCACAAAACATGATTTTTCACCCCAAAAAAAAAAAGTCGTTTCCCAGCAACAATGTTTGCGTAAAGTTACTTAGTTTGATGTACAGAATGCTTGGTTGACGGCTTCGTGATGAGGTGGTTTACACCCTGTATAGGATACTTTTTATCCCTGCTGTGTGATCCTGTGGGACAAATTGTCGAATTCCACGCGGGTGATGCCGCCGGCCTAAGCCGACCACAACGCGTTCGAACTTTCGAAGCAAAAGTATCCGATAGATATAGCTACTAAGTTACAAAGTATTGTAAGTTGATATATTTTTCAGTTTTTTTGTTTAATAATTATAAGAGTCTATTAATTACTGAGATTTTAAATAGATATGAATCCTGAATTGTAAGTGCTATTCTTATTATCTAGACATAGTAATATTTAAACCAATATTGATGTTGTGTAAAAATTTTACGTTTATGATGTTCTAATATTTGTACCTATGCCATTTCTATGGCGAAACATGTAAGTTCATAACCCTATCCATAAGACCTCATGTGTTTATACAAATAGATTATTTTATTCTATTCTATTCACGTGCGAAAGCTAAGCAGTAAGTCAACCATAGGAATTGTGTGGTGACCACTAGTTAAGACTAAGGATAGAACCTCCCCTGCGGCAGCACGGAATGGCACTTTTCCATGCTTGGGGGAAGCGGGAATACTATCGCACGCGGCAGCACCGGCGCGCGGCTATGCCATCGGCAACACGCTCTGTTTCTCGCTCTAGCAAATAACGGTTCTGTGCGATAGAAAAAGATAGGAGCATGGGAAAGTGCCATTCCGTGCTGCTAGAGGAGGTTCAACCGTAAAAGTAAAGAAATAGTAGGTACATTTTGATACAAGGGGAGAATGTTTGTTATTGTATTCGAGCCGGAATTAACACCTGAGCCGTAGGCGAGGGTGTTTTTGAGCCGAGAACTGCAATAACAAATGTCCACGTGTATCAAACGATGTTTTTCAATGCACTTTTGAAGAAATAAAATAAAATAACGAAACATATTTTTGTCATGAATTATTAGGAAACTATGATTAATATTTTCTTTTTTATTTCCGCGCTTTGCTTTCGCCAGGTTGAAGGAGAAGCAAAGGTATAAAGCCGCTAAACAGCCTAATACGAAAAACAGAAAATTCAAATATTTTAATGTTCAAGTTGAGAACACAAATAAATGTTAATTTGTCCATAAACGTTTTTCTTAGTGGCACCAGCAAGTGCCAAAATGAAACTGGCGCGAGACGGTTGTAAATAGAGGCATTGAACCAATTTGGATTAAGTATAGGTATAAGTTATCTGTGGCAATTTTAATTCTCGCACACGTGTTGGAAAACAAAAAAAACACGCGTGTGAAATACATTGCATTGTGAACCTAACCGATGAACCATCAGTTTTCGAGGAAGTGTATTGAAAAGAAATAATTTTCTCAATTAGCAGTGAGCCAGCGTGGTGAGTAGTCCCTCTCTAAAGACACGTTCTGCCATGAGACAGTAACAGGTGATTTTATTAATTATTTGAACAAGTGCAGATAACCAGATTAAAAAAGTTTAAACTACATTGAGCTTGAGTACTTTTTCGTGAAAAAGTCATTCAATGACAGATTTTCTTTTTCAACTCTTCCCTAGTCGCTGCATAGATGGCGCTGAACTCGGTAAGTTACTGCAAGGAACGGAACGTCACATTATTTCACTTGGATGTAATGGTTATATTCGGAAGCATAAGCAAACGAAAGTGTCAGTCAACGAGCGCATGTGACGTGACGCAATGTTTTTTTTTCCAAGCGTTTTGGCTTTGGCACCTAGTAACGTAGTCAGTTCAACGCCATCTACCGAGTTCTTGGAAACTTTTTTTAAAATTAATACTCAAAAAGAAAACCTCTCATTATTTTTCCGGAACTGGGACAGCAAGAAGATCAGTTAAAATATCGTGTGCAAAAGCTACTGCGAAAAATAATAAAATTAAAAAAAACTACATACCTTGCGAGTGCTGCCATATCAAAAAATCTGAAGCGGTGTGGAAAGGTTGAAAAATAAATAAAACAAAAAAATAATAAGAAAATCAAAATTATATATATTTTTTGAAAATTAAAATTAAGTTGCAATCTATCTACTAAACAAAAGAAAACGGAATTTAATTAATGCTTACATAAATACCTCCTTTTAAATCACTATTAGTAGATGTAGGTGAGTTTCAAAATCTTACAGTTTTGATTTTTCTTTAGAAACGTCAGAAACGTGTTCTTAACCGGATGGACTACAACGTCATTTGTTGTCTTACAAAGGTGGTCCACTCAATGCCATCGTCATCATCATTTCAGCCGAAAGACGTCCACTGCTGGACATAGGCCTCCCCCAAGTTTCGCCACATTGACCTGTCCCGTGCGACTCCACTCAATGTATCCGACATAAAATACCTCTAGGCGCGATTATAATTTTTTACCATAGTTTAAGGTGGATGCTCTTACGTTTTTTGCAATTTTAAATCATCAATACAACCCTCTAAGTCCATGTAACTGTCAAGAATGACTATTTCATGAAAAAGTCATTCTTGACAGTTACATGAACTGAATATGAATGTTTGATAATTTTCTGATTATAATTCTGTAACTACATACGTGTTACAGCCGCGAATCATATTTTAATCAACATACAACCTGACACTGACCTGCAAATTGCAAAAAAAACGTAAGAAAATTTAAAATTCGCGGTCTACCGTGGAGCTTCCACCTTAAGATACCAGGTGCAAAGAAATATAAATACGGAACCGCGCTCGCAACAGGGTGTTTCTAACTAGGCTACGTCATGTGTGATATTAATAAATAATTTTTTTTTTTTTTTTAAATCTCAATTTTTTTTATGGATACATGAAGTGGGCTGCATTGTAAGACGTCTAAAAAGTAAAGGTGTATATCTTTACAAATAGTTTGTTTGAATAATAGACAAGTTTTCCGAATCTAATGCTAGTTAGTTCATCTGAGAACCTCGGAAGCTGGGCATTATTAATTTCGATGATTCAAAGTTTTTGAAACTGGTATAACTTTTCAAAAGTTATCTTACACCAGTAGACACATGTACTGTCGTGGACACTCCCGCCTGATCACCACTAAGCTCATTTTTGCTTGCACTCGCAACATAGAAACGCTCTCTAGCCCCGCCCCGTTGACTTTGTATAGAAATAATGAATGAAAGACAATACCGATCGGCCGAGCGCACTGACGACGCACGACGAGAGTTATTGTTATTTTGCGCGACAAATTAACGCTTTCCTAATAGGCCTAAACTTTAAGGGGGCGTGGTTCGGCGCCTCCGCATGATTTAAGCGAAAAAGTTTTTAACTGATCAGGCGGAAAAGATCACGACTGTACTATCCAAATAAATAGAAATCATCCTTATAATTTCACAGGACGGCTAAGTCACCAGGTGGCTTCTAATTCACCATAATTATTGTTCGATACAAGTTCAGTGTTTAAACGTTGCTACCGACGTTGCACGGTCGCGGGGTAGGCGGGCGGGTGCGGGGGACGCGGTACCTGCTGTTGCTGCAACGCCGCCTGTTGCTGTAACGCGGCTTGTTGCGCGGCCGCCGCTGCTGCCATCTGTTGAGCCTGTAACATGTAGTTGAGAAAAGATTTACGACTGATTTCACTAAAACTTAATCGTACACTACATTTTCAACTCAAGGTATTGAGCTGAGCATTCAGAATCCAACGGAACACATTCCAGTGCGTCAAACAAATATCACTGTTGCATTTTCAACTCTCAGCGCTACGCGGTGAGTTCAAAATTTAGTACGCGATGAAAAAAGCCCGTGCGAACTAGAGCTTATAGTAGTTTAGTACTGCGTGACATACACTTTGATGTCTTCAAAATATTCAGTAAGATTTCTTTGTAAGAGAATCCAATTAAATTATTTATATCTCAGTAATTTGACAAATTTATAATCTGTACTAATATAATATTATAAAGAATAGGATGGTATTACCGATGAAAAATTTCAGTTCGCCAGCAAACGTGCGAAGCTGCCGTATTCATAGAGTTCACACATATTTACAAACTGTTTCCGAAAAGTTTCAAAAGTCTAAATATTGTTACTATCGTAGTAAACGGGCGCTCAGCAGTATGTTGCGTTGCTGATTCAAAACATTGTAGCTAAATCGATCAACATTACCTCTTTATCTGCGAATCCTTTCCAACTATGTTGGGGTCGGCTTCCAGTCTAACCGTATGCAATTGAATATCAGTATTTAACATGGAGCGACTGCCTATCTGTGGGGCTATTACGTATATCTGTTGACAGCTCGAAATGATAGTAACTGGGCTCAGTGCGTCATATGCTTTTTTGCATTATAAAAGCGTTTAGCTCCTGTAGTCCACTTAACCTTAAAGATCGACGCGGTACAAGTAATGATCTTGTAACCTTCATAATACTAGGCTTAATTAAATTAACTAGCAAAATTCAACAGAACAGATACGATTATAATAACGTCTATAAAGTTTACACAAGAAAAGACGACCAACGTACGATCCGACGACCCGAATGGCGCAGCGGTAGTGAGGCTGCCTTACTTTCTTAGGGTACCGGGTCCGAATCCCGGTAGGAGCAAACGTTTGTGTGATGAGCATGGACATTTGTTTCCTAGTCATGTATGTTTATATGTATAATAAGTATGTATTTACAAACAAAAAGTATCTATGTAGTATATTAACTATCTGGTGTCCACGACACAAGCCTCGTTGCTTAGTGTGGCACTAGATGGCGCTGTGTGTAATGTCGGGCGATATTTATCTCTTTCCTTCTTGTCGTTTAAAATCGCTTGCAACATACCTGCACGCTCTGTTGCACTACATGTTGCGGCGCGGGCGCCTGTTGCACGGCCGGGGGCGCCTGAGTGTTCTGCTGCTGACACTTGTTGTATACCGTGTGGCCCTGGGCAGAAATGTTCTAAATCAAAAAATAAAACGTATATATTGAGACTTATTCTAGAATATTTTATTTGCACCTGTACCCGGATGCAGCAAGCGAATAACGGGTGCGTTCTGAAAGCTGGCAACGTCGCAAACAGCTGTCAAGTATTTCGCTGTTACGATTATTATGCAGGGTGTAAATAAACTCATCACGAAGCCGTCAACCAAGCATTCTGTACATCAAACTAAGTAACTTTACGCAAAAATTATTTCTGGGAAACGACTTTTTTTTTGGGGTGAAAAATCACGTTTTGTGGTAGAACTCAATGTAACGCACTCAAAACATTGTGCTGATGGGTGGATTGAATAGTACGGGGGTCGTGGAGGTGTTTAAAGTAAAAATCTTACATTAAAAACTTGTATTTAAAAAAAACTTGTCAAAAAGTTGGAACTTTGACCCCCAATATCTCCGTAAAAAAGTTTCCTTTGCAATGACGAGGAGAACAAGTGCCTTTCGGCTTCGTTAAGAGGTTTTTTACACTCTTTATTTAATGAATGTTACTGAACGCACTCAAATATTATAATAGGTATTATTATTATTAACACTGCTTATAGTGTTGTAACAGATGTAAAAAAAGCATGAACAAGTGCTATTTTTGCCTAAAACTAAATATAGTGTAATTATTAGTTACTGCAATTTATAATCAATATTTTAAAGCAACACAACGACGTTGCCCCTCACTATGAATTTCTCCTGTATCGTGGGTGGGTTTACAAACATTTAAACTCACATACACAAACATACAGACCCGGAACAACTACCTGTAGGTCATAGAAATATTTGTTCCGTGCGGGGATCGAACCCGCAACACGCAGCGCAGCAGTCGATCGCTTTGCCGCTGCGTCAACTGTACCGTCATTTGTCGTGCATTTAGTATTAATTAAGAAACGCATCATAAGAGCGAAGATTTACGTTTTTTGTATAATGAGCAACGACCTATTGTCGGGCCTACGCTGTCCCCCCATACATATGTACTAATGCTGTAACAAAATCATATTGTAATACCAAATGATTTGAAAAGAGTAACCATGGAGTTTCTTGCCGGTTCTTCTCCATGGAAACGACCAACGCGAACCGTGCACCTTTTTCGACGTTTTATAATTGCCCATCTAGGCCTATGTGAAATTTAATATATTGATTTTGATTTTTGAGCGATACATTTGTCAGCTATTTGCAACGTTGCTAACTTTCAGAACGCACCCTCATTGCCCGATGACTGATTTGTTAGTAATGTTCCTTCAGTTAGTTTCCTTCTGACGGCATCATTCACTGTTAAAATGGCAGTGGCACCTTATTTTTATGACAATAAGGTTGTAATTCGGTTGCTACTCAGAGCTGTTCGGTTGCTGCCACTGACAGGTCTGTCAAATAACAGTGAACTTTATCAACATTACAATAACGTTGTTGTTGCGTTGCTGTTATCAGACGGAAACTAACTGTGACTGTAGTAATGAAGAAATACCCACCAAATCCATATATAACTAAGTTAAGGAGTGACCATACATAAGGTAGAAGCGTCAGGGTAGCCCGCGAAATTCAAATTTTCTAACGTTTTTTTATAACACATTTGCTTTGCTGTAAAGGGTCTCTTATTTCACCAATTTCAAAATCGTAATGTATCTCATTACGTATTGTGCGTTATTGTAAAGTAAAATGCACGGTTTATCAAGATGCTCCGTCTAAAACGAACGGTACTTTTTTAAATCCTAGCAAAGAGTTTTTATGTCAGAAAAGTGTTCAATATTTTATGAATAAAATTAACTTTGGGAGATGAAATATAATAACTAAACATTTAATTCTTTAATTTAATTAATTTTGACAATAAATTACGTCCATTTATCTGTAACAAAAACACAAAAATATTAATTTACTTTATTAGTAATACTGGCTGTTTTTTGTGTCTTTGCCTTAAAAAAAAGCGCTGATGCGCGCGCCTCGCTAATTTGTGAACAAATAAAAATTATTCCGCGCGATTTTTCTTTTCGCTGTATTTTTTTTTTATTTGTTTTATTTATTTCCTCGCAAATATGTTATAAAACGTCGTATGACATACGTGCGCTTTGATAATTACAGCCTCTGCTTTCTTACAGCCCTCGCCTAAAGCTCGGGCTAGCAATATCGCCTCGGCTGTAATTTTCAACTTACCGCACTTATATCATAAATGTACTATTGCAATTTGCAGATTGTATGTTGATAAAAATATGAATCGCGCAAGTACCTAACACGTATGTAGTTACCGAATTATAATCATTACAAACCCCGTTCCCGCGACTATACGGATAGTTTCTCTCTTAATATCTTCACTCCAAAGATGCAGTTAGCCGGTTATCGTGATGGACGATGGTTATATTTCTATATATAGTTTTTGTTAGTTATGTTATGACAATGATTAAGAAATGTTAAGAGAGGGCACCATAACCCACAAAAATGTTAGAAACTGATGAGTCTGAGAAATACAGCGTTAGACAAATGAATATGGTACAGTCGCCCAGCGCATCTAGTTTAATACCTCAAACGGTCAAATTTTCACGTTCGATTTTGAACTCAACCATCAACAGTTTATTGTACTTAGGAATATTGATTTTTCTAAAATCTAATGATGCACTGTTTTAGACTTTCACGGTTTTTCACTACACTTAAAAGCTCATCGAACGAAAAGAAAATCACGGATATCATTCCGTAAGTAGGTACTTTAAGTCTAATGATGCAGTTTTAGTTTTCATCAATATCAGGTTCGAGACAGCTTTGTGCATTTTTCGCTATTTCTAATGGTTTCGAATTCGGCCATCCACGCCCATTTGAAAAATTCACCCTGTATATCTCCGAAAAATAGTTTTCGACTTTAACGCCATAGTAAAAAAAATAATGCGTTACACGTGAGCTTTAAAAATGTGTAATTCTTATTGACGGCCGCGAAAAAACTAAAAAAATGTATCCCAAAATGAATGATCTCCTTTGACAGTTTGCGATAACTTGATACACTGGCGACTGTATGTACTATCGAGGACACTCCCGCCTGCTCACCACTAAGCTAATTTTTGCGAGCACTTACAACATAGAAACGCTCTCTAGCCCCGCCCCGTTGACTTCGTATAGAAATAATGAATGAAAAGATACCGATCGGCCGAGCGCACTGACGACGCACGCCAAACGAGAGTTGTTTTTTTGCGCGAAGTTGACGCTTTCCTAATAGGCCTAAACTTTAAGGGGGCGTGGCTCGGCGCCTCCGCATGATTTAAGCGATTTTTTTTTAACTGGTCAGGCGGAAAAGGCCATTACTGTACATTATCATCTGTGATTAATGATACATTTATGACATATAAAACGTCATTTTATGCTTATATTACACAAAGGTTACTTGCCTACATAACATAACATTACGCCTATAATCCCCGATGGGTTAGACAGAGGTGTACCTAATAGTACACCCACATTTCGCCAGTTATGTTTAAGCCCCTTGTAATAGGGGGCGAGCCTATTGCCATCAACCGGGCACAAATTCATTTTCCGTGGCTGTCTCTGAGAAAATTCCTAAAGCAAAAACCCAATAGCAATTTGCCCGACACGGGAATCGAACCCGGGATCTCACGCTCAGCAGTCGCGCTTGCGTCACTCGACCAACGAGGCAAGCAGTTACCTACCTACATAAACGTAAAATAAACTACAGTGCTACACGGATAATTTGGCGCTTGAATGTCATTATGTGACATTGCGAATTTGTTTTCTGAAATGTATTGATAGGGTAACACAAAATGTCAGCCACGCGCCAAAATATCCTTGTACACCTAGTTAATGAAATTTGACATCCAACTCACAGGGATTACCTTCACCCAGCATATTCCAGAAACCACACAAACCTGCAAATCTGCGAGCAAGTTCTGCCACTGGCTGATCTTCTCGTAATGTCTTCTTAGCAATTCTTCTTTCCTCTGTAGTTCACATTTTAGTTCATTATTGTCTTCTTTCACTAATAGTTCAGGCCGCATCGCTGATAGAAGGAACCTAGATGGTGAGGGAGAGAAAATATAATGAAAAACATTACCCTCATTTTGGGTTCAGCTGCAGGACGTACTCGTACAAAGGCGCATATCAACCGCGGCGCACGGATAGGCTACGCACGTGTGTTAAACTTCTTCTTCTGCTTCGCTTTATAAGAAAATGTATGTGATTGTGTCCACTGCAAACCACGGACAAGCATGCATGAATAGGCGAGACGACAAAAAAATCTAATTAGTCCGTCAGTTAGATTATCAAAAAATATTTGACCGATATTTGACCTTCGCTTTTAAAATTCTCAATACGTCACGCCTAGGTATAATTTTTAGCTAGTTCTGACGTCACGAGCCCCCACTCCCAAGTTTTGATGCGTTTTGTCTTTTGTCAATATTCATTGATTTACAAAAACAATAAATACGACTGACGGACTAAATAGATTTGCAATTTTTTGATACTGTTGTCATGCATGTACGTCATTAGTACATGCGTGGCTTGCTCGAATAAGGCGCTCACATAGCTCAACGCTGTCAACGCCATGCACGCTGTGCATGCGGTACACACAATACACGTAAAGTCTTGGTAAAAACACGTACGTAGCCTCTCCGTGCGCCGTGTGGGCCACGCACGTGTACTGCAGTGGAAACGTGGACCCACGTAGTCAAGCAAATGAATCCACGCAGCGAAAATGTGCAACGCGTGCCCGTGCACAGCGTGCGCCGCGGTGGCTATACGCCTTTACTGTAGTCACTTAACTGGCAGTCGTGTCGTTGCTATACTAACATAGTTTTAAGTCTTATTTATTAACACAAGTCTTGTATTTACTTTAGATATGTTAGTTTATAAGATATATATTTATGGCCCATTGTAGCCCGAAATAAATTGATGTTGTTGTTCTTGTATTCTACCCTCGACTTTCGTTTGCGTGAAACTATTATACAATAATGAATAAATTGAAATTTTGTTTAAAAAAAAACTTCATTTTATTTTTAAAATTAGGTTTATCAACAACAATGACCGCAGATAAAAAGTTTCGTGTCCGTGCTGTAACAGTTGAGCAGGCCTAGCCAAGTTGACAATCTACAAACGTTAACGCATAGAAAACTAACCAAATGTATGGGGATGACATTATTTCAACGTTAAGTCACGTGGTCAAAACAAACGAATAGAAACATTAAAGTTCAGTCAAAACTGTAAGTTGGCTACGATTTATATGTAGCGATCACGATTGTAGAAACGAATACATTTCATTCTATCATCTTGATCGATGTAAACTTGTCTACGAAGTTTCTATTCGTTTGTTTTGACCACGTGACTTAACGTTTACGATTGTAGAAAGAGAATCGATACGAATCGTTTGTAACTTGGCTAGGCCTGGAGGAGTTCTCTTGTGAGGAAGCGATCCTAGCTGGAGGATCTAGTCATGTCTGTCCAAAACATGCACTATCACCAAAACCAAAGGGGTGCCCAAAATTCCAGCTCAATCAGTTGGAGGGAACTATTTGACCAATACATACTGATAAACTAACTACCAAGGACGCACGACTAGCAAGAAATAAAATAATAATAATATTTTGTGTATTTTATCTATGGGCGTTAGGATGCCTGATAATAAAATAATTGATTGATTGATTGAAAAGCTTATAAATATTACTTCTTGAATCCGACTTTGTTAACAATTTCATGAGTTTTAATTTTTATGCACGGAAACCCTGTTCTTCATTTCCATAAACTAGCATTTTAACTTGATATTGATATTACTCTACATGGAAATAATATAACTGGTATCCCAAAACACTTAATTCCCTGCAAATTGAACCAAGGACCGAACGCTCAGCAATCGCGTTTGCAATCACTAAACCAACAGGCAATTATCTGATAGCAGTTTTTCTTGATTAAGATACGGAAAATAAACAAGTCTAATCCTATAAACTACTGATAAAACATCAATGAAGGTATCGACATGATCGTTTTCACCAACACTAAGTGTCACCTAATTGAATGCCTAATTCCTATCTTCACCAAAACTAGGAGACACCTTATAAGGATTCTTACAGACGAGCGGCACTTTGCCAACGGCAGATAAACTGCAGCCGTCGCCACCTTGTCGACGCTGAAGTGTCGACGACTGACGGCGACGCTTGCAGTTGTGGCATGCCGCGTAAATGTGTGTCGACGGCTGCCACCGACGCCACAACTGCAAGCGTCGACGGCAGTAGTTTCTCTGCCGTTGGCAACGTGCCGCTCGTCTGTAAGAACCCTAATTGTCCGTTCTCACCAACACTAAGTGGCACTTAACTCAATCCCTAATGTCAGTTTCCACCAACACGAAGTGACACGACGATCTAGATTCGTAGAATATCTACATCACTAGCTACTTCTCCGTCGCTATGGAAATAATTTCTAAATCTTTGTCTTCGTAGAAAATGGAGTCTACGGTTCGTCCATGCTCGGGCAGAAGACATGTCCAGTTGTATGGAAACAGCTTTTGTCTATTCTTGGTAGAATAGAGACGGAATTGGTCATGCTACTCGTCAATTGGGTGCAAGGATTTGAAAACCGGAGAACTTACATATTCATAGCCAGCATACCAAACTATTTAGTTTACTGTACTTTACTATAAATGAAATTGTCAAAACAGATTATGACTCCACCAACCAAAACAAAAACTGTGGAAAACACGCGGGCACAAAGAGGAGACGTAACACGCGTGTACAAAGAGGAGACGTAACACGCGGGTACAAAGAGGAGACGTAACACGCGGGCACAAAGAGGAGACGTAACACGCGGGTACAAAGAGGAGACGTAACACGCGGGTACAAAGAGGAGACGTAACACGCGGCCACAGAGGAGACGTAACACGCAGGCACAAAGAGGAGACGTAACACGCGTGCACAAAGAGGAGACATAACACGCGGGTACAAAGAGGAGACGTAACACGCGGCCACAAAGAGGAGACGTAACACGCAGGCACAAAGAGGAGACGTAACACGCGGGCACAAAGAGGAGACGTAACACGCAGGCACAACGAGGAGACGTAACACGCAGGCACAAAGAGGAGACGTAACACGCGGGCACAAAGAGGAGACGTAACACGCGGGCACAAAGAGGAGACGTAACACGCGGGTACAAAGAAGAGACGTAATACGCGGGCACAAAGAGGAGACGTAGATCGCAAAAGAGATGTGATTGAATTGCCGCCTCTACTCCTCTCGTTGCGCTTTGATATAGACCTGGTGGTCTACAGAGTGGGAAAGAGACGTCCTCCATAACTCCGTCTCTTTCCCGCACTGGAATAAAAATTAGAATATAGGTATAGAAATAGAATACTTAGTAATTTTTTTGCTCAGAATGTAAGTATTTACAAAAACCAAAACCAATTTACCATATCTTCTATTCCACCACCATTTACTCCCAATCACACTATCTAAGCTACAAACCTCTTCTGCAAGAAGAACGCCTCCATCTGTCTAGCCAGGTCGATGAAGCGTTCTACCTCCACCTTCACTTCTTCCTTCTCCACGCACGGAGACGCTTCTTGTTTCGTCAGCACGTTCAGACATGCCTGGAAAGACTCTTCGGATGATGATGGATTCCATTTTTCTGATAGTGCGTTCGTATTTCAAAAACAGGTGGCCCAATCAGGAATACCAGCGCTGCGACTTATATTTTTAAACGTCATAGCGCCATGCTGAATAGGGGTCTTTTGGCTATGTAGGTACAAGACTAATATAATTTTTATTTGTGTAAGTGTCGATATGTTTGACCAGACTGTACGACTCCTAATGATTACTTTATCTTTCTTTCAAACATTATGAACATGTCTGACGAGATAAAAGATTAATTAGGAGAGGAGAGAAATAGATTTTAACATGATTTTTGTGCGTAGGCTGTTGTGATTAAAATATATGCGTGGTGTGCTGTTTTCTCGATGTTTAGTGTGGAAAGAACAAGGCTAGGTAGAGTAGGTAGTATTCCTATAAAAGTGCAATAGGCATGACGACAGTATCAAAAAATGGCAAATCTATTTAGTCCATCAGTTAGAGTATTGGAAATTAATGGACACGTATTTTTTGTTTTTGTAAATCAATGGATATTGACAAAGATAAAACGCATCAAAACTCGGGAGTGGGGGTTCGTGACGTCAGAACTAGCTAACTATTTTACCATGGCGTGATGAATTTTAAAAGCGTCGTATCTTCGTCAATTTTGGTTTACGTAACAAAAGAAAAAACACGAGTCAAATATTTTTTGATAATCTAAGTGACGGACTAATTAGATTTTTTTTGTCGTCTCGCCTATTCCTAGGGCGAACCGCAAAACCTTTGTCTTGAAAATAAATGTCACTATAATTTTGATAGACTTAGGTATCAGTGATAGCAACCTAACAACTTTACCTGCTGTATAAATATCACTGTGACAGCGATCGATGCAAGGGTGAAGTAGATAAATATGGAAAGACAGCAGCTTGTACTTCATCAGTGTTTAGTATTGTAATCTGCGAATTTTGCCATAGGCCATGAAAAATTTTGTGTTAGGTACAATAAATAAAATCCAGTAATACTCATCATTATTTTAATTTAAAGAACGTCATTTTTAAAACAGCATTTGAAATTATACGCTATTAAATAAATCTACAGTGAACAGTAATTACTCCTGGTTACTTGTTAATGTCTAATCCTATGATGTTCCGCTCAAAAATTCTGTAGTCTCAGTAAAGTCGGTGAAACTAAATGTCCATTTATTCAAATCAGTATAAAATAGATATATTGATGCAATGTATCAATTACACAAACAATTCATTTCACTGGCTGTACCAAAATTGCAGTTTACTTACATTTATACTCACTATACATTTTGCTAGTTAAATATAATTTATTTATTTTATTCTCCTGTAATAATTAGCAATTTTTGTAACAAGTATTTTGTTCAAAGATTCAAATCGTTGGATTTGCAAGAATCGGCTTCCTAAACGTGCCTTCGGGCCTGGTAACCCAGCCATCCATTTTAAGCGAACTAGACAAAATACTAATCAAATGTCATGAACGAAACAGAGACGTGAACTTTTGACGCAATAGTGCGAATCTACCAATTTAAATCATTGATTTTCTGTCATTAAAATTTTGTTGCCGCGCCTTCCCCACGTACGCACGGCGCCCTATGAAGATATACAAAACCAGTTTATGCGGATCTCTCATTGTATTTGAAATCTATACAAAGCGAAGAAATGTTATACTGAAATTAATATACAGCTTGATGTGTCGCCATGTGTTCCTGTGTGTGTGTTTAATTACGAAACGCAATGAGCGACGCGCGTAGTATCTGCGGGCGGCTGCAAAGTTATAAGGCAACAATGGAGATCTTTATAGAACCATCTCAGATCAACAAAAAAAGGAACATGGAGCGCCGCGAACATCAAAAGTGAAGCCACCTTTTTAACTATGTATAAAGAAGGATTGCCATTTTTATTTTTTTTTCCCTACAATTTGGGGAATAATATTGTATTGGTAAGATAATATTGTAACATAATATTGAGTATGGTATTGTACCTCAATAGTTTAGGACTTCTATTCTGAAAAATAAACAATTTTTTTTCATCGCCACGTTGTGTTGAAATAAAATAGGTCTTTATTATCAAAATGATCGGAACAAACCACGCTGGTTTTCGATGGCAGCCTTTTTGGATCATTTCGACTATTTCTTATAGCTACTATCCATTTACTTTTTGTTTCACTATTAATTGGAAATCTAAAATATTTGATACATAAAAATAAGAAAATAGGAATAAAACGCGATGTAAGAAATCACATTTCGAATCGGGAAATTTTAAATCATTTAGTGGCAACCCTCGCGCTTATGTCACTGCGTTAGTCATTAAAAAAAACTATGTCATTTACTAAGAGCGGTGAGCATGGTTTTAGTTGTATGTGTGCGTGAGCGTGTATTTTACTTGCAGGAGCACGGTTTTGTGGCTTCACTGTTGATGTTCGCAGCGCGCCATCTTCCTTTTTTTGATGATCTGAGAGTACCATAATCTACTTACATTCACTCCTAAAGTGACCGAAAAACAATTGGATTCTGACCAAGTAACCACGAGCCCAAATATACTTTAGTTTCTATGACTATCATTTTATACAATATCTCACGTTTTCTGACACCCTGGGTACTTGTGAGCTCAAGTGTTGTAGATGGCAGTTTCCTTGCAATAAATAATTGTATCTATATGGCAATATCAGCATCATAAGCGTAATTTGATCATGGTTTTTTATAAACCGTAACCTCTAAATTGTAAAGTTCTAATAGTAATGAACGCGCCTGCTAAGAATATGTCTAGAAAAAAAATTGGATGCATATGGTATCCACCGACTCGCATGACTGAATGGTGGATTACGTGCGGCTAATTCCCTCTCATAAAAACGAAGCCTTCCCAGCAGAGGGAAAGTTTTAGGCTCACTATTATGTGTAAGTAGGATCAAGTCTCCTCCTGCACTACTTGTAAATCTCACTAATTCTACAAATCTTGAGTTCACAAATTGGCGAAGTGTGTGCAGAGCATTACATTAATTTAAAATTAACGGCTTCGTGTTGTGTCTAGCGCAAATCTAATACTTTTGATACATCCAATCATGGCTAAGTATTTATACATGTATAATGGAGTAAAATAGTTGTGATTTTAAGTATTGCACACGATCAATTTGTAAAAGTTCGGACATCTTGCGGATATCCGACACTGATAGGTACTTCAGTATAATTTATTGCCCGGAGCCGTTTTCGCAATCCGTCCGTACTGGCTCCACCGAAACTTAATTGTTTTTCTTTTCAGTAGGTTAAATAATAACACAAATTAAATGAAAAGTTTACTCAGATTTGCGTTAGTCAAAAATTAAAAATTCAATATGCCTGCGACAAAACACAATGTAGTCCACACATTTATAACTAATTTCGGCCAAATAATGTAGTTTTATACATTTTAAACATACACTCAGGTAACATCCAAATTCCAAACTACCGGACTTTTATTGATAATACTCCGATTTAGAAAAACAATATTAGATTTTATAATCAATTGATTACAATTTGCGCAATTTATAATGACCAAAATATTTCACTTCGATATTATGAATGAATCACATTAAAAAAAATCTTATATCATAATTACGTCTAAAATAAAGCTGTAAAGAGCGAGTTACATGTCAAATCGTTTAAATAAATAAATTAGTGCCCAAATATTGAATTAAATGAGAAAACTGTATTTTGCCCCACTATCGAAATTTTGCCCTTTTTGGCAATATTGGGCATGCCACCCAACTTATTAATACTATTTTTTGATCGTTCAATCTTGCGTAAGTACCTTTTTGTACTAATAGCATAATATGAAAAAAAATCACAAATGAAATGGAAACCACTTCTCATTTGACATATAACCCGCCTGACTATATCTAGAGCCCTACATACGTTCCAATATTACACCCAATCAACATTTAGGTAACGATACTAACTTAACTTCGTTAAGACCTACTTCACACTACGATAAAATCTTCCGGGATTTTCACAACAAATCTTTGTCATACTAAAAGTAATGTTTTTGTTCACCACTGTTCTATAAACGCTGAAGGAAATCATCGTGGAGAAACCACTAAGGCCAAAACATCAAAGATGTGACATACACCAACCCGCAATGGGCACAGGTGGTAGATTACAGCCCTTCCGTTCTTACAAAGAGACCGGAGGTCCAGCAGTGAAACATTACAGGCTGATTACGAAGTTTTGATAATCGTGCAGTCGAATAAAACTAAGTTAGCAGGCAGCTAGCTACTACTTTTTTATACCCATGTTGTGTGTGCTGAAATTATCTAATGTTAAAAAGCTAGCGTGGGACAACGATGTTTAATTTTTTTACCTGCTCACCAAATTCTTTTACGCGCGATTTCTACCCGTAGTGCAAATTAGGCCAAAAGTGTCGAAAATTATCTACAAGCCTTAACATCGGGTGTAAATTGGACGAGTGTAAGTACGAAAACCTACAAGTACTTTACAAACTTAAATAAAAACTCATAGATGATCTTAAAATGAACCGCTTTAATCAGTCGTCATAAATGGCTAATAGAATTTACAATAATTACGGTGTCCTTCACTCTATATTGAATTTAATTGTAAGATAAATAAATTATTCTAATACGACATCACAAGTTCTACTTAAGATACCTAATACAGTCTAACCGGATGCAGCCGAATACCACACTTTTAAATCGAACAACCACCTCTTTCTTCAACATCTACAATACAGTTGTTACTGGGTGGGATGTTACTCTCTGGTAAGCCGTTGGATATTATTTGTAGACTGTCGAGTTTCCGAGTACGTACCGAAATCGATAGAGCAGGTGTTTATGTATCTTTAGTATTTCTCTAAAACATTTTCTAGACACATTAAATATAAATCTTAGCAACATTTTTTGTTTTTTTTTTTACCAAAAGTAGAACTTACGATACGAACAAGTGGAGTCTCACTATGCAGTGTTTAGAAATCTAATAAAGTATTGCTGCCTTCAAATATCTATATGTATTTACTAATATCTATTTATATATATATATATCTTTATTTATCTATTTTATAAATATATTCTTCTATTACCTTGCAACTTATCATAGAAATATGAGAATTGTAAATTCAATAAATGATGCTAAAATGTTAACAATATTGGTTATGAATGTACATAGGACATACAAAAGTTTGAAAGACTTGAACATGAAAACTTCATAACATTAGCTTAGCTTGTTCAAGATTTTTACGAAAATCGAAAATAAATTACTTGAAATTGCTGCGATATAATATGAGAATGAATTAGCAGTCAATATGACTGCACTACACTGCCGTAAGTACTAGCAACATTGAAAAATACTCAACATAAAACTAGACTTCAAAACATTGCACAAATGAGACAAAATCGTGGACATTGCCTATAACCTAATTAAAAAAAATACTGCTCATTTCTGATAACCATACTGCCATGGAGATTGGTACGGACTCCTATAGTAATTATTTGTCATTTGAGGGTACAAATGAGGCGCGGGCATTGGAGAATTGTGCATAGGGGGTTGGTGGTAATACTCTGGCCTCCACTGACTCCTATCCACAGGAGGTTGGAGTCTTTCAGCACCAGGATAGGTCCTATAATCTAAAGGTGAGTTGAGGAATATAGAATCGTTATACTGCCCTACAGGCATTGACCAGCCGTCCCTCTGCTGTGGAATTGGCGGCGGCTCGTTACTCTCAACAATTATTTTATCCCCCGGTGGAGACACTTTCGGCGAAAGTTTCCGAGGTGTCTGAATCATCCTCGGCGCCCGCGGCGAAGGAATTTTCTTTGAATTTGTCATGAACTTATGGAACTCACCCTCAAACGCACTAGGATTCTTATTAATTGGCGGTACCACTTTCGGCACCCTTAAACTGGGATCTAATACTATAGCCGAGTATGTTTTCGGTGGTCTTGGCGGACTAGGTTTCCGCTCAATTTTTGGTGATAGTGTTGACATAGATGTTAATGTAGCTGGTATAGGTATATCGGCGAGTGTATAGGTAAGTTTCGTCATCGGCGCTGGCCGGTACGACTGTTGAGGCTTCGCCATGATTGGTTCAACCGGCGAACTGTACTCGTAAGTAGTCTTCTTAGGTGTCCTAGGCTTTCGTGGCTTTTTCTCTTTGACAGGAGCATCAGGATTCTTAGGTTTAGGTTCCCTCTTTTTCCTTTCTTTCTTAGGTTTTACGACTTTCTCGCCTTCTGCTTTAGGAGATTTCCGTTTCTTAGTCTCTTTTTTAGCGGCGGAGGGTGTGACTGTAATTGCTGCTGGCGCTGAGTGGGCTTGTACTACTTTAGTGTGGGTAGTCACACTTCCTGCTGCTGTTGTCAGAGGATCATTGGTATCTGGCGCTGGATTGAGAATTGGTATCTCTTCCTCAACGTGAGGAGGAGATTCCCAATTAGAGACTAGAGCTGCCATGGTTTCCAGTTGTGAGTCTGATAATTTCTTTGACTTCACTTTTTTGGCTCGTTTTTGCCCTGGAGCCTTCTTTTTCTCTGTTGTTTCCTTCTCTTTCTCTGTTCCATTATCTTCTTCAGGATTGGTATTTTCTTCTTTGATTTCCTTCTTTACCTTAACCTCTTTCTTTATACTGTCCTTACGCTTTTTACGTGTTTTAGAGTTTTTCTTATTCTTTGGTGCTCCATAGTCAGAATCTTTATCAGAATCTATGTATCCTACGTCAGGTAGTTGTGCTTCTGAAGGGTCCATCTCATCTCCTTTCAGCCAAATATCTTCGAGGGCATCAAGCTGTGTCTCATCTGGTTGTAAAGGCAAGTTTGGTCTCTTCATTGAAGTCATCATGTCTAGGTCACCTTCAGCCATGGTCATCTCATCATCATCCATGACATCATGACCAAGAATGGAGACAGCAATAGCCCCTTCAGATATGCTTTTACTAGCCATCGCTCGCTTCAAATGTAAAGGATGCCGTTTTTTCTTTTTCAACCCTTCTATCTCTGCTTCTATAAAAGATTCCGGTAGCTCTGTATTATGTTTATTGCACAAAATATCTTGGCCTGAAGGGTGCGGTGCAGGAACCATCTTTTCTGGTTGCTCTGGATGGCAACCAATATCCTGTCCCTTCAACCATAGTTCATAGCGGTCAGGTTGGAACCGTTTAACAAAGGTATCCATAGATATCTTAACCATATCGTTACTGCAGGTACATTGAGTAGCACGCTTGCCATATTCAACCCATCTAGGAGCAGCAAAGTTTGTAGATTCCGCACAGTTGAATCCATGATTAAAACCAGCATGATAGCCATATGGAAATGTAATCATTATCTCGCCTGCCTCTTGTGTGATCTTATTTATAGGAACTGAATATTGTTTTAATATTTGAGGAGAAATTAATGTCATCTTGTGCCGCAGGAACGCCTGGCAAGTTTTGGCTGAAGTTGGGAAGAAACCAGAGGCTATCCGTTCAAATCTTTTACCATGTTCCGGTGGGATTGCGTACCAAGTTTTAGGATCACCAAAGTGTAAGTAGTTTATAGAGTATAAATCCATGTCTTCAGTATGCCAAGCAAATGTCGTCTTCCACATACCAAAGTACAGGTAAGCGGTGTTAACTCCATCAATTTCAATGCCGTAGTCTGAGTTTACAAAGTCAAGTATTGTGCCAAGGCTGTTTATGTTCCATTCTTTGACATCAGGGTCTGTTATGCTACCGTTGACATCAGCTCCGTAAATCGGAGCCACATATGTGACGTTTTTCCAATATTTCCTCTCAAGATCGTCGAAACCTGTGTGACGAGGGGTGCAGTACTTTGCAGAGTTGGCCATTACTGCGAACTGCTTGACGGTCATAGCTTTCTTTTGAATATTTATTTGTTGAAACAAACCTTGCTTGCCAGTCACTACCTGGCATATAGGCGAAGGAATCGTCACGTTCAGCTGCTCCAGGTCGTAGCCAGACTTCCGGGGTACCCATTCCGGCGGAGGAATCACTTTCGCAAGGCCAGCCTTATGAGCCCCCTTTGATTCCATGTACTGTACGTATTTGTTGAAATCCTTGAATTCCTCCCATGTTGGGCGGAATACCTGTATTGACATTCCGTTCGAAGACATACTAACTTCTTCCCCAGCCACAGACATGGTCCTTTTTACGATCGCAAACACCAAAAATCAATCAACAAAGTTTCATCACACTTTAGTCACTATTACACCATCGTTCACAAATTGTTCGTTTTTATTCATGAATTACGCGACACAACATAATATTTTACAGTTCCCAGTCCGCTAATTGAATTAATAAACACGCGATAAACCTTTCGTAATGATGTGAAAACATTATCAGTAAAATGGCCGACTTGATCGAGATGCGCTTGCAACAAAAATCCCTTCACGACAGTCGCGGGTGAGTAGAAGCTACATAAGCAAATGTGGGTCACGTACACACGAAAGTTGTTCTGCATTTCCCGAAGAGAGATTTTATTCACCATATGAAGCTTTGACTAAATAGCAACACCGGGCCACGATTAGTTTAGATTTGCTACGTTGGTAGTACCACATCGAAGTTTGACGTTTGTGAATAAACCTATTTGTTGAGGTTATGTATGAAATGCAATTTTAACAAAATGTTCGTGAAAATACGAGTTGAAATGAGTAAATTGGGCTCACCTGAAATGATTCTTCAAATTCCTCCACTAGATTACCACTCCCGTTTGACGGTGCCGCCATTTTAGCGTCACATTTAATTCGTTGCTGTTTGTTTATGTGGCTCCATGACAGAAGTGAGCCATATTATTTTATAGGTAGAAGTGTGATTCACGCACAACACTACCACATTCAAGTTAGTCCCCTCTCACTCGCACTTTTTCGAATTATATTTCTTTGTCTCTTTTTAGGGATCAATAAATTAGGGCTGGTGCGGAAATTAGGCTGTTTTATGCCGTGATAATTTTCCCGGAAATGAAGATGATGTCAATCAAAAACTGAAACTTTCAGAAAGACAACAGATGCGGACATGGTCTTTTGCATAACAAACAGGCCAAACTGACCTCAATAATCTAAAAGACAATGACCTTATATCAATGAGACATAGGCAAAAGCCGAAAAAAACCTTGATGTGTTTTAATGTAAATACATGTTATACATGGTTTGACTATGAGACAAGAGTTTCACAGAAGGAGAAAAAATGTCCTAATGAATGAGGACGAATAGGGCTCGCAGTGCTGACAACTTATAGAAACAAAATGATTCGTGCCGGCTGTCGCGACCGCGTCATGTCGCGTCGTTCGCTGCTCGAGCGCATGTCAATGTTTACATCACGTGACTCACAATGTTTGTAAACTTTGAAGCATGGACTTCACATACCTAGGTATAACTTTTCATTTGAAAAGAATCTTTCTCATCATTCATAGTCATGCCATGGGTTTTGAATTGCACTGTTATGGACTGGAACCAACACATTTCATGTTTACATAACTGTTCTTGCGTAGAATAAGAATAAGAATAAGAAATTTTATTGGCTCAAACATGTGTTTACATACAGAAAAATAATACATGCATGCAAGATCTTAAATAAGAGGTGGCTCACGACATGTCTGCCATTTTTTAATGGCGTGCAAATATTTTCGGTACAATTATTATTATTTAATTAATGATTTTTAATTTTTAAACGTCATACATTATATACCAATTTATTAAATACAACTACTATTACAGAATCAATTATTTTTAAATTTTACACTTATTCATTAAATATTTTATTCAGTCACAGTTAAACAAAAATTAAATTAGGTTTTTTGTGATTTGCGTATCGATATAAGTAGGTACATAAATGTGGGTCTTCCTTACCTACTACAGGCTTTTACGTGGGACTTCCTTTTTAATCGACTTCATTAACCAACTTCAAAAAGGAGGAAGTTCTCAATTCGTCGGAACCTTTTTTTTTTCTTTTTTTTATGTATGTCCCCGATTACTCGAAGATGGTTGGACCGATTTGGTTTTTTTTTGTTTGGTTTGAAAGGGTATCCAAAGGGTTCCCAGGTGGTCCCATGATCAAGTCAGGATCTGATGATGGGATCCTGGAGAAATAGAGAGAACTCTTAAAATTTTATAGGCACACTTGAAGCGATTTGGGTAGTTTTTGGAAAAGTACTTTCTTGGAGTAGGTAGTCCCATTTCAATTTGGTGAAGATCTGATGAAGAACTTCGGAGCTAGGCAACGGAACTACTCAATAAATGATAGCAAATTGACTGGGATTGCTGAAATCTCGTGTCTGTCTTTTGTTTACACCAGTTCATAACATAACATCACGCCGGTACGCCGTGAAGGGGGAAGCGCATAAAGGTGCAGGTATGACTTTGACCTTGAAAAAGTAATTCCTGCACTTTTATGAGCTTGGAGGGTTGTATTGATGATTTTGATGATTATAATTGTATAACTACATACGTGTTACAGCCGCGAATCATATTTTAATCAACATAAAACCTGACACTGACCTGCAAATTGCAAAAAACGTAAGAAAATTTGAATTTCGTGGGCTACCCTGGAGCATCCACCTTAAAGTATATTTTCATCAGCTAGCTATACATTCATGAATGAATCACTCTATTGCGCTATGGTCGAAATAGGAAATAGGTTAAAAGTTGAGGATTTTTAATTGATGAGCCACTTGCCACTATTCGTATTTTAGCCGTGTAATGCAAATCGGGTTTATTCGGTATTATACGAATATTACCGACTAAACTCGTGAATGTAGTGCAAAATTGGAAAGTAGTGAAAATCGACCCTACATTTAGGTATTGTTCGTAGAATTTAGAAAAGATAACATTTTTCACTGAATCGCAGTATTTTTGTGTCCTCATTTGTTCGGGGTACTCTGAACAAACTTCACCTTCAGTATTTCTGACTATGACTGTGCATTCCTACAGGCGAAATATTTCCATAAACTTGCGACCAGATGGATGAGATAAAGGATTCAATAAAAAAAAGAGAGAAACAGAAATTTCTAGATTTGTTTTGTGTGAATATTTCTTCACATTTAATAGATTTATAAATCGCCCATTCGCATCTATTGACAATTGGCATCCTGCGAGTGCCGGCGACCTTCATTAGGTCGTGTGTTCACCTTTCGGAGGCCGGCCTTCCGCCATGCCAGCGTTCCCGATTGTTGAATGGGAACGCTGGCATGGCGGAAGGCCGCGGCGCTTTTATTCATATTATTTTTTCTTTCCATTCGAATTATTTCTAATTAAAATTCGTAGCGGTGATGTTTTGTAGTTCATGTTTAACCCACGGGGAAAATGCTTTGTGACGATTTTAAATGAAGTTATTTTTTCCCGATTCTTAGTCTTGCATTCGACGTTATTTTTTTTTTTGTTAACTTACATGTTGTTAAAGTTTTGCATCATGGTATAGCACAGTAGAGCCGTGGAGCATAGCAAAAAGTAACTTACCTAACCGGCGGTGTAAAACTAAACCAAGGAAAATTAAATACAACAATCCAGTCTCGACAGAGATAACGACAAAATCGCTAACTTTCGATCATTACTAACGAATAAATTCAGTTGAACTAATGATGCTTGCGAGAAACGCATCTTGGATGTAAAGACTTGCTTTACTAGCAAGCATCGTTATTGCAACTGTTTTTTTTTCATTGTTATTTCAGCTAATGTCGTTAACTCTGTCGAGACTGCCAGCCCTGATTCCTATCAAGGTTCTTGCTGTGCGGGCTGTACCGAATATTGGCAAAGTACTATGACAGAATTTTTTACCAAGGACGACAATTAGTATTTTTTTGTGACGAGTTGACGACTGAAAGACTGTCACGCACGTCCATGTCACGTCATTTAAAATTTTTGCGAGTAAGCGCCATGATATTATTGTTTTTACTGTTTAGCGGTTATCAACTTGGGTCAACGACCGCTTCGTAATACTAATTTATGTTACGTACCTACTATGTAGTAATAATTATATTTCAGATCAGAAAATCAAGGCACAATAAGCGGCTTTAGTTAGCGGATTACGCAAACGTTTTAATGAAGTGTAATAGTAGTTCAGAATGTTCAGATAATTAATAAGCGATTAGCAATTTGATAGAGACCCAGACAGAGTCACTATTCCAGGAATCAGCGTTGTTGATGACTATTAGGACCCTTCTAAGCAATGTGTACCTATAGCATATCTGTTTATTATAATATCATTGCTTCTATGATAACCAGAATGCGTTAGTTTACTATCCTATCCAAAATAACCAAGAAGTCGAAATTAGTTAGTAAAAAAATAAATATAAATACCAACTTTCAGAAATTAATTTTGTCAGTTACTACCAAGGAACTTACATTACTACTAAATCTCATTTAATTCCCGTAACTTTAACGACGGATTATCGTTTACAAAAAAGATAAATAACCAGATACTCAGACCGTTTGTTTTATCTGTGTCAAACAGTCAAACATGGCGACGGCGGCATAACCTAGCAGATTTTGTTTTGTCGTGTTATCATTTAGAATTTTATGACTTATAGCATTATAAACTGATTAAACGATACTGAATTGTGTGTGAAATAAATAAATCGAAATGGCTGATGCGGCTGCAAGACAGTTGCAATATGAATACAAAGCCGTAAGTAAAATATTTTCATACGCATTATTTTGACAAAATTATTGCTTGTTATTGTGCAATTTTATCACATTTTCCATTCCAAAACGTAAGTTTTTATAACAATAAACTCATTCCAGTTCTTATTATACTGATTTTTCTCTAAAATATGAATATAATCTAACATATAAAGGTTGATAAAACATTTTTCGTAGAACTCGAACTTGGTCTTGCAAGCTGATGTGAGGCTCATAGAGCGACGTGGTCGTGATGAGGCCACCGGAGAGGTGTTGTCCTTGTCGGGGAAGCTCACTGGGACCCGAATGGGCGACAGGGCACAGCGCACCAAGCCAGACAAAACTGAGGAGAGGAAAGTCAAGTAAGTCTTTATATTCCTGTGTTTTTTTCAAACAGCTAGTCCGAAGCACTTATCTCGTATTGTGGGGGCATTTTAGAGTCGAAATTCGAGCGCCAATCTCATGTGTATAAACAAAATAAATAAATACACTGGACAATACCCACACTGCCATCTAGTGCCATACTAAGCAACGAGGCTTGTGTCGACACCAGATACCTAGTTGATAAACTACATACATACATTTTATTTTTTGTAATATACTTACTATTATAAATATAAACAACCATGACTCGGAAAAAAATGTCCATGCTCATCACACAAGTATTTGGCCCTACTGGGATATGAACCCAGGACCCTAAGAACGTAAGGCAGCCTCACAGGCCAGCATTCAATGAATATCTGTAATGTGCGAAAAAAACTTTAAAAAATGTTTACTTGGCCCGCACACAAAGATTTAAACATCATCAATAATTTAGCAGATACAATAATATCTTAGGTGTATATATACATATACATTAAAAAAAAAAAAAAAAAAATACTTTATTTCAGACCTTGATCCATATGATGTTAGTAATACACACTACTTATAAGCTATGTTAGTAACAAACGAAAAACAAAGATTTAATTCATATATCTGCTGCACTCACCTGACGCACCGGGTATATGTACATGTACACGTACCCAATGCGCCATAATGGTGCAGCACGGCTTAATAAATGTAGTATGTGTTATGGGATTCCAAAATAAAACAGCAAGCAAACTTTACTTTCTATAATATTCTTCTGAAAATATAACACGACTACCATCTTTCATAATCGTCGTCCGTTGTACTTATAATAATGCTCTCTGCGCATCCTTCCTTGAAATACTGTGTTGTCACTCCATCATCTTACATTCCCTGATTCAATCAGTGTTGCCACTTAACTCACCTACATTCCCACATAAATTCATTTTACCCATGTTCTAGGCGACAAAAGCGAGATGAAGCATCCTATGAGCTCTCCAAATCTAAGACTTCCCGTGTCGCCTGGGCTGATGACACCCCTGGCGTGCTCTACCGTCCACGGGCACAGCACACGAGACACGCTTATGAGATGCTCCTTACATTCATGCAGAGTGCTCTCGGAGACCAGCCGAGGGATATCTTGTGCGGGGCATGTGACGAAGTTCTGGTTGTGTTGAAGAATGATAAGCTGAAGGACTTAGATAAGAAGAAGGAGATTGAAATGTTGTTGGGACCTGTTGCCGATGAGAGATTTGCTTTGCTCGTTAATTTGGGTAAGTTCTGCCATCCTTTTTAGGGTTCCGCACCTCAAAAGGTAAAAAAAGGAACCTTTATAAGATCACATTCATGTCTGTCTCACCACCGATTTTCTCAGGAACAAGTCGACCTAGCAAATTTATACCAGATACTGAGGTCGATAGTCCCTCTTAGATGTATAAAAATCAAGGTCCTGAGTCAACACAATAAAAATATATGTGCAAATTTAGATTTTCGCGAAAACTAGTAAGTAAGTACCAGAATTTACCTTAATTTTCAACTTTTTTTATTTTTCAGATTTTTCCCTTTACATGTGCTGTAAGACCTTAAATTGACAATTCTAGGTCAACCGGAACTACCCTATAGGTTTTTGGGTCTAAAACCTATAAAATTTAGTGATTTGATGATGACGGGGACTACCATATTATGGTCTGTCCCGTCATCATCAAATCACGAAATATTGAAAAAATCAAGGTCTTACAGCACATGTAAAGGGAAAAATCTGAAAACCGCAAATATGTAGGTAATAACAAAAAAAAAAAGCGATTTTACTATTACAAACTTATTATTTGCGGTTGGTGCAATAGCCGTTTCACGGGATCGAACAGCAAAGTTAAGTTTGTCCTTTAAAAAGTTTGTACGGAACCTTCGGTGCGCGAGTCCGACTCGCTCTTGGCCGGTTTTTTGTTAGTTCTTAACAAGTAATAGACCTTGTTTACATGTATGTAGGTGTTGTAAAACTGCCAAAAAGTCGTATTCTATGCACTGCAGTTTTTGTATATTATACTAATCCCGCAGGCATATTTCATTTTCTAGTCAGGTTTCATGTAACCACAATATATTTTTTTCATAGGCAAGAAAATAACAGACTTCAACATAAGCTCTGCGGCTGAGGGCAACACCGAGATTGACGAGACGTACGGCATCAATGTACAGTTTGAGGAGTCCTCAGAGGAAGACGACGAGGATGCTTATGGAGAGGTGAGGAATAAATCCTATACTATCAAATGAGTAATATTTCAATATTTTGTAATCACATTCTCGAACAACGACTCTTATGATTTCGATGTACTTGGTTGGGTTTATGAGGGGGAAAAGTCTATCTAGTGAGGTCTCATATCTCTGAAAAATCGTTTTCTCTTTATTCAACCGAGCAGAGCTTGGTTGCCAAGTATTTATGTAGTTATAATTACACATAGCATAATAAGATGTTTGACAGCATTCCAAATTATGGTGCAATACAGGAAGTAGTAGATTGTATTACTGACTTATATACTGACTACTATACTACTATAAGAGACTTATATATAAGGGAGCAAAATTATATTTTTACGGCGAGGGCGCTTTTCTTAATCCAGAGCGAAGTGAGGGGTTCCAGAGTAGAATCCCGAGCGTTGCGAGGGATTCTTTAGTAGAATCCTGAACGTAGCGAGGGATTCAAAGTACGTCGCCCGAGCCAAAAATATATTTGCGCCCGAGTGATACACTCTACTTTTCATCACCCACTATGAGAAAATAAATGGCGCCTCATATTTTATTCACTGTCACTTGAAGAACTCATTTTTCAAAACAAAACCATGAATTTCTAACAATCCGTGAAAATTTACGAAAACGCGGGCTGTAGTTCGCGCGTTTTAAATTTGATTTCTTTTTTTTTTATTCAGCCGGCGGCGCGACTATAGGCCGTCGTACCAGCCAGTCTTTATTCAAACAATATTTGCGTTCGATTTCTTTGGCGCTTAACAATAAGATGTTCCAAATTCAAAAAGTGCGCGGCAAAGATTATTGCGGCACACTTATAAAGAGGATTAAAAACTCATTACTGCCCGCTAAAAGTTTAATTCAAAAACTGCGCGGCAAAGATAATTGCGGCGCACTTATAAAGAGGATTAAAAACTCATTACTGCCCGCTAAAAGTTTCTTATAGAAAACACCACCTTTGGGTGCACTTATATTCGAACCAAGTCGTCCTTTTCGAATAGATGGGATGAAAACATGTAAATATCTCTGTCGACTTGACCAGACCAAGTGAACTAATTAACAATGTATATGCAAAAGAGTTGTGGGCACTAAACTAGGGGTTTTTTTTTTTAAATATTTTGTAAAAAAAACATATTCTCTCATTCTGTAATTTGATGTTTGTATTGTATTGTTGTTTGTCCGCAACTCCACGTGAAAGCGCGTATATTGCGTACGGAAAAACAATTTGAAGTTATTGACTGGTTATTTCTTTTCTCTAGGTGCGTGAAGAAGACAAAGAAGACGGAGAAGAAGGTTCAGAGAATGAGAAGGAGAAAGACAGCAGTGCTGATGAAGACAGCGATGGAGACGGCAAGAAAAATGCTATACATGCCAATGTAAGTAGATAATTAAAACAGGATCAGTAACTTTTGAGAAGTCTATTATGATGAGAAGTGTAAGTTACGAAATTCTTTTGGAGGATTTCATTAAACACATCTCTTCTAGTCACGTCTCGGCTTCGTACCTAAGAGTGGCCTTTTTACGTATTGTGTCTAAACTACAACCTTTTACAGAAGTTACTCCAGGTTCTTGACGATAAAGAGAATCGTCATATTCCTGCACTAGTCCCATGTTACTCGAGGTCGGCACAACACGATTTCTTCTTCCATTCTCCCCTGTCAGACGTCACGGCATCATTTACTCCTTTCTCTTTCATATCATTCCTCACACAATCTATCCATCTTTTCTTTGGCCTTCCTCTCCCTCTCCACCCATGTCCATCTCTCTCTTAGTAACATGCGTTTCATCCCTCCTCGTTATATGTCCATTCCAAAACAAACGACTTCCTTTCAATTTTTTTGTAACATGTGCCACTTTCAAACTTCCTTTAATAAAGGGTGTAAAAACCACTTAACGAAGTCGAAAGGCACTTGTTCTCCTCGTCATTGCGATCAATTTTTTTGTTCTACACCATACCTGGGAACCTTCTAGTTACGGAGATATTGGGGGTCAAAGTTACAACTTTTCGACAAGTTTTTTTTACATACAAGTTTTTAATTTAATGTAAGATTTTTACTTTAAACACCTCCGCGACCCCCGTACTATTCAATCCATCCATCAGCACAATGTTTTGAGTGCGTTACATTGAGTTCTACCACAAAACATGATTCTACACCCCAAAAAAAAGTCGTTTCCCAGCAATAATTTTTGCGTAAAGTTACTTAGTTTGATGTACAGAATGCTTGGTTGACGGGTTCGCGATGAGGTTGTTTACACCCTGTATACTCATTCAAAGAGAATCTGATATTATAATGTTAACACTCCATGTCCTCCCAACAGTTGTCCGAGGAACAATCCCAGAAGCGTCGCGACGCCACCCTGCACCCCATGGACATCGACGCGTACTGGCTGCAGCGGCGCCTGTCGCGGCACTTCCCCGACGCCATGTTGTCGCAAGCCAAGTCCGTGGAGGTACTAACGGCGCTCGGAGACGCGGCCGACGACAGAGACCTGGAGAACAGGCTGGTGCTACTCCTGGGATACGACTGCTTCGAGTTCGTGAAGCTGCTCAACAAGTATCGCTACACTGGTGAGCATTTTCAGGGTTCCGTACATGGGTGACCAACGCGACCCTGTTACTAAGTCTCCGCTGTCCGTCTGTCGGGCTGTATCTCATGATCCATAACAGGTAGACAGTTGGAATAGGCGAGACGACAAAAAAATCTAATTAGTCCGTCAGTTAGATTATCAAAAAATATTTGACCCGTCTTTTTTCTTTTGTTACGTAGACCAAAATTGACGAAGATATGACGGTTTTAAAATTCTCAATACGTCACGCCGTGGTATAATTTTTAGCTAGTTCTGACGTCACGAGACCCCACTCCCGAGTTTTGATGCGTTTTATCTTTTGTCAATATTCATTGATTTACACAAACAAAAAATACGTGTCCATTAATTTCCAATACTAACTGACGGACTAAATAGATTTGCAATTTTTTTGATACTGTCGTCATGCCTATTTTCACAGAATGTGTATTTCTGTAGCCGCTGTAATAACAAATGATAAAAATAAATTAAAAATGGCTCCCCTACTACGTTGGTAGGTACGGAACCGACGACCCAAATGGCGCTTCGGTAGATAGGCTGCCTTACGTTCTTACGGTCCCGGGTTTGAATCCCGGTAGGAGCAAATGTTTGTGTGATGAGCATGGACATTTGTTTCCGAGTCATGATGTTTATGGTTAAAATATGTATTTACAAACAAAAAAGTATCTATGTAGTATATCAATATCTGGTGTCCACGACACAAGCCTCGTTGCTTAGTGTGGCACAAGATGGCGCTGTGTGTAGTGTCCAGCGATAAAAAAAAATTTTCTTTCTCTCCGGTTCTTCTCCATGGAAACGACCAACCCGAACCTTTTTCGACGTTTTTCTATGTGCCCATTGAAATAAATATTTTGGTATTTATAAAAAACTAGCTAATGCCCGCGGCTCCGCCCGAGTACAAATTATATACTAAAACCTTCCTGGATAACCACTCTGTCCATTGGTGACAACCGGGGATTGAAAACCGGTACGAATTTCGCTTCTGGTTCTTCATTTAGGTTCTTATAAAGGTTCCTCTTTCGGCACGGTTCCGGTTCCAATATCGATTCCGGTTTGGGTTCCGATGTACCGGTTCAAAATACCGGTTCCTAGAACCTTTAAATCGAATGATATAATACCGGTTCCTTGTCACCCGATATAAAGGTTCCTTACGGAAGAGGGTACGTGTGTTCGGAGCAGGGATTTCAATCCCTGCTCCGAACACACGTCCCCTCTTCCATTAACCGAAATTTACTGAAATTCGTGCCTCGGCATCCAAACTAAGCCGCTATTCATGTTTCCGCGTCTACTTTGTTTGTCAAAACAAAGTATCTGGTATTGGTACCGGACCCCCAAAATACCGATATTATACCGGAACCCCTGGTGAAAACAGCATGAAAATCGATGCAGTCGTTTTTGAGTTTATTGCGAATAGATGGACAGACAGACGCGGCGGAGGATTTTGTTTTATAATATGTAGTGATTACCAACATACCTATAATTTGTAAAATATGCCTAACCTTAACCATTTTGTTCACAGTACTATACTGCACGAAGCTAGCTTCGTCTCAGTCAGAAAGCGAGCGCGCCTCCATCAGAGAGGAGATGTCTAAACAACCACATTTGCAGAAGATCCTGGCGCAGCTGGAGACCGGCAAGGGGGATGACGAGGTTTGTTGAGTTTCAGCAGGCCTAGCCAAGTTACAAACGTTTCATATCGATTCTCTTTCTACAATCGTATACGCCTCGGCGTAAGCGATTGTAGGAAGCGCTAAATTGGTAGCCAAGTTGACATGACTGAGTCGCTCGCTCATTCTCTAATGTCTGTAAAAGAAATCTAGACTTTAGTCTATGGTGAGCGTTCCTACCAAAGAGTATAGCGATCAACATTATAGAAACTATAACATCCTATTCTATCATTTTGAACGATGTAAACTTGTCTACGAATTTTACTATTTTATTGTGTTGATCACGTGATTTAACGTTGAGATGATGTCATTCCCATACATTTGATTAGTTTTCTACTAGCGTTAACGATTGTTGATTGTCAACTTGGCTAAGCCTGCTGATGTTAATCGTTGAGCAGCTGGGCAGTGATAGCCTAGAGGTTTCACCGTCGGACTGACAAACCTTAGGTCCCAAGTTCGAACCCAAGACTCACACACCTCAGACTTTTCAGATTCGTGTGCGAATTGTATAGTTATCTCTTGATTTGGTGAAGGAAAACATTGTGTGGAAACCAACATGCCTGAGAGATATTTCTCGAGACACCAAGTTTTGTACTAACTACATGATACAGAAGATTGTGGAGCTTAAGAACTATCTCCATGGGTGGTCAAAGTTTGGTGTTGTGTAATGTCTAAAAGGGGACCCCCCATTTAGACATTACACAACCGGAAGGGTTCCCGGGCCGATATTCAAGCCTAAGCAACGCTCGTCCCTAACATACCGAGACCCGGCTTTGCATCGCAGTGGTGTTGCTAACTTTCAACTTGTAATTACGATAGCTTACTTAATCACGACAATAAGGGTGCTTTCTGGACATAAATCAGACACTTTACGCTACACCTTTTTTGAAACTACAGTCTACAGTATTGCATCGTTAACATGATATAACATAAAAAAATCGAATTGTTCAAATTCATTTATTGTTTGTCACAGGTGAAATATCAGTTCTTATGATTATTATAAAAGATCGCTGTAACACTTATAAGGTGTACAATATTTTTAATTTTGTTTACATATTTATTTAACGTATTAATCATTATTCGTTATTCGTCCTAAGTCAACATCCATCATTAGTCAGTTGTTAATTCACAAGGCAGTTTAAAAAATAAGTAAATAGGAACTTTGATATTTTCATACAAATTAAATTCAATTGATTAAAATTAAATTACTCATTGATTTCATACAAATTAAATTATTAATAGTGAAGAGGAATGGGTGATATCCTCAGGGTGTTGAGAGGAACAAAAACGCAGTGACTTTATAATAATAGTGGACTGTATATTAAGATTGCAAAGGGAAAACAAAACGGTTATATTAAATTGAATAGGCGAGAAAATAAGTCAAATGTATCGCTCGGTGGACGATGACGCAGTGCCGGGCCGGCCGGTGTGCGCTCGCAGCTCGAGCGCCCCCTCCGCCACCTCAGCTCCCCGCCCGCAGTCGCCCGGCGGCGTCCGCGCGGCGATGATATTCTCGACAAATAGATTTCATTTAAATTAAATAACATATTGGTTTCTTACAAATTAAATTAAATTGTTGACAGTCTATAACCACATAGATTGATCATGTTAAGTTACCCATTATACCCTTAACAAAGCCGAAAGACACTTGTTCTCCCTGTCATTGCGATAATTTTTTTGTTCTACACCATACCTGAGAACCTTCTAGTTACGGAGATATTGGAGGTCAAAGTTCTAAATTTTTCACAAGTTTCTTTTTCAAATACCTACTAGTTTTTATGGTTATAACTTTACTTTAAATACCTCCATAATTCGTTATCACAATGTTTTGAGTGCGATACTAAGATGCTGCGATATCAAGATTTACAGAAAAACTGGATTTTTCACCCCAACAAAAAACTTGTCCTAGCAATAATTTTTGTGCAGAGTTACTTAGTTTGATGTACAGAATGCTTGGTTGACGGCTTCGTGTAGAGTCCGCTTATACTGTAATGCTGTACACAGAAGCTGTTGGTGAACCTATATTAATAAATAAATAAATACCCTGTATATCACAGTGTTTACAAGCCAAACACGGAATAAACGAAATAGTCGTACACAACCTTTAAAATATCCGTGTTGCGCACCAGCAGACAGCGCAACAGTCGTCGGAAGCGCCTCGCAAGCGGCACAAGGCGGAGGCGGAGGCGGGCGCGGGCGCGGGGCAGGTGGGCGGCAGTCGGCGCGTGCTGCAGCTGGAGGAGCTCATGTTCGCGGCCGGCGCGCACTTCATGGCCAACAAGCGCTGCCAGCTGCCGCCTGGCTCCTTCCGGAAGCAGAGGAAAGGTACCACATCACTTACATTTTTTTATAATAATAATAATAAAACCTTTATTTTCAGGCAACTTTGGCCCATAGATAAATACCTTACAGACTAACATACATGTGATAAAATACAAACTGTGTTAATATAAAGGAAAAAAAAAAAGGGTTTGTGTGTTTGTTATAAAATTGTGTTTAGCTAAAGGTCAATGGAGAGGGCTATGCTCGGAGTTTCCTTGCGTGATCGAATCAGAAATGAAGACATCCGCAAGAGAACCAAGGTTACCGACGTAGCCCGAAGAATTGCCAAACTTAAGTGGCAGGGCTCGCAGAACGGATGGCCGATGGGGCCGAGAAGTTCTGGAGTGGCGACCGCGAACCGGAAGACGTTGCGTTGGTAGGTCTCCCACTAGGTGGACCGATGACCTGGTGAAGGTTGCGGGAATCCGCTGGATGCGAGTCGCACGGGACCGGTCATTGTAGCGACATTTGGGGGAGGCCTATGTCCAGCAGTGGACGTCTTTCGGCTGAAATGATGATGATGAATGTGGCTAAATAATAACTGCCGCACAGATCTTCAAGGTTAAGCCGTGCTTGCCTAGGTTGATCCGTGGATGGGTGACCGAGTTTCTTCCGTGCCTCGGAAAGCACGTTAAGCCGTTGGTCCCGGCTGTCGTTTATACATCTTTCACAGTCATTACGAGTAGACAGAAGCCGAAAGTCTAACATCCAGTCTTACCAAGGTGTATCATATTAAATTACCCAGTACTGACTGGGTTGTGGACGTCAGATAGGTAGTCGCTCCAGGTAAAATACTAGTATTCAGCTGCGTCCGGCTAGACTGGAAGCCGACCCCAACATAGTTAGGAAAAGGGTTCGGATAGATGATGAAGCTATACATAGGCTTCTCCCAAGCTAAGGAATAACAGCGAGTTTTGGGTTCGATTAATTTGAAACATGTAAGAAACACTAGTTTGTTCTTCCATTGAAATCGTATATCTTAATGCACACTTGCCATATTGATTACCAATTAGTAGTAATATAAATTGATTTTGTATAGAAAGTTATGCCATACTTTCCACGTGGTGGATTATGGCCCACTCTCACAGAGATGAGGCGTGTGTCCCAACAATGGAAACATTAGGCTGATTAAACAGGGTGTAAGCAGACCCTTCACGAAGCCGTCAACCAAGCATTCTGTACATCAAACTAAGTAACTCTACACAAAAAATATGTCTGGAAAGCGACTTTTTATTTTTGGGCCTAAAAAATCATGTTTTACGCTAGGACTGAATGTAACGCACTCAAAACATTGTGCTGATGTATGCATTAAATAGTACAGCGGTCATAAAAACTTGTATTTAAAAAAAAAACCAATGAAAAGGTTGGAACTTCGACCCCCAATATCTCTGTAACTAGAAGGTTCCCAGGTATGGTCTAGATCCTGCCGGGGCTGCGGGACTATTCAAAAGAGATACCGTGGCCCCGGAAAACAAAGGGCGAGGAAGGAACATGGATGGGTTTTAGTCAGTAAAAGTCTGACACTCCCTCCTGCTCCGCCCAGAGCGGGAGAGGAGTCATTTGATGATTTCCCATCCTAAAAAAAAAAATATATATATTTAAAGTATGGTCTAGATTCATAGGGCAATGACGGGGTGAACAAGTACCTTTCGGCTTCGTTAAGGGTATTTCTACACCCATTATAAACGCACCCACAACCAAAACAGAAAACGTTCTTTCACAAGGGTTTTAGAATGTTCTAGGACATTCTAAAACCCTATATCCTCTCCATCACCAGGTTACGAAGAAGTCCACGTGCCAGCCCTGAAGCCGAAGCCGTTCGATGAGGGAGAGACCCTGGTGTCGGTGGACAAGCTGCCCAAGTACGTGCAACCTGCCTTCGACGGATTCAAGACACTGAATAGGATACAGGTAGGATTGCATAAAGTTTGTGTTGTAAAGTTTATGTCCTTTGAGAGGGCAGATTCTGATAGACAGTCTTTGCATGTGAGGAGCTCGTGGCTAAATAATACCACCCGCTCGGCTCGATCTCCAGGTTAAGCCGCGCTTGCCTGGGTTGGTCCGTAGATGGGTGACCGCCCATTAAACTAAATAGATTTGCAATTTTTTGATACTGTCGTCATGCCTTTTGGTCATTTGACAGATCATGATTTAAGGTATTAGGACTGGACAAGTCTGTTGTATAAGTGAAGAATGGTATAGCATTTTTTTTGGATTTCCGAAAATCCTAACTAATAAATGCGAAAGTAAGTTTGTTTGTTTTTTGCCTTTTCACGCCTAAACCACACATATACGTTGTCAGGTGTACAGAAACGAACCTTTCATCCCGAAAAAAAAACCGTTCCCGAGTTTTTATAATCATAGATGGCTCGTGTCTTTCGAATCATGATTGAATTATAGACCATGATCTGTCAAAGGACCAATTTGTTTGAGACACCATTGTTTAATTATTGTGTCTACTTCGTGGGCAGATCAAGGGATATTATTGTATAAACCTTAGTAGTGCGAATTGATTGTAAAATTCTAAATTAACGCGAGCGAAGCCGCGGAGTTCTTACAAAAGGTGGATTTTACATATTTGTGAGTTTATTTTTAAACTAGCGGCCCGCCCCGGCTTCGCTTTTTCTAGTAATAAATAAATATAGCCTATGACACTCACAAAATAACTAATATCCCCGAATACCCGAATGGCGCAGCGGTAGTGAAGCTGCCTTACGTTCTTAGGGTCCCAGGTTCGAATCCCGGTACGAGCAAATTTTTGTGTGATGAGCATGGACATTTGTTTCCGAGTCATGGGTGTTTTTATGTATAATAAGTATGTATTTACAAACAAAAAGTATCCATGTAGTATATCAACTATTTGGTGTCCACGACACAAGCCTCGTTGCTTAGTGTGGCACTAGATGGCGCTGTGTGTAATGTCCAGCGATATAATATTGGTAAAAGAATTTTCAAAATCGGTTCAGTAGATCCAAATATGACCCCTAACAACCTCACAAACTTTACCTCTTTATAATATTAGTATAGATTCATTTGAACTAAATACTTCCTCTTACCTCCCACAGTCGCGCATATCAAAAGCAGCGCTAGAAACGGACGAGAACCTCCTGGTGTGCGCGCCGACGGGCGCCGGCAAGACCAACGTGGCGCTGCTCACCGTGCTGCGCGAGGTCGGCAAGCACGTCAACGACGACGGCACCGTCAACGTGCACGACTTCAAGATGATCTACGTAGCGCCCATGAGGTCGCTCGTGCAGGAGATGGTGAGTTCACACTTATTTGTCGACATGGTTACATACCGAGTTTCCCCCGTGCCTCGGAAAGTACATTAAGCCGTTGGTCCCGGCTGTCATTTGTAGATCTTTGACAGTCGTTACAGGTAGTCAGTGGGCCAAAAAGTCGGACAACCAGTCTTACCAAGGGGTATCGTATTATCCAGTATTAACTGGGTTGTGGAGGTCAGATAGGCAGTCGCTCCATGTAAAATACTGGTATTCAGCTGCATGCGGTTGGACTGGAAGCCGACCCCAACATATTTGGGAAAAGGCTAGGCAAATGATGAAGATGACAGGTGCATGATATACTTCGTAGCTGGAAAACTAAACTGGGCGGTTGAAGCGCTCAAAAGGAGAATGGCGAGGTTGGACTCACGTAATTTAAAAATCAACGAAGCGCCGTTCACGGTCTAGTTTATATTCATTATAGTAAAGAGTTTATCAGAGTTCTATATCAAAAATATTGAGTAACTAGGCGATGGGAATTAAAAGTTACGAATGATTTTAATTTCACTTAAAGTACTTACGGGATGATATCCGTGATTTTGATTTTGTTCGATGAGCTCCCGATATTTCGACGCTGTTGCAAGCATCATGATCGCGGGAATACTCATATTTTAATTTGTAACTCTCTCTGATTTTAATTTATATAAAAACTAGCTGATGCCCGCGGCTTCGCCCGCCCGCAGATTATATACTAAAACCTTCCTCTTGAATCACTATCTATTAAAAAAACCCGCATTCAAATCCGTTGCGTAGTTTTAAAGATTTAAGGTTACATAGGGATATAGGGACAGAGAAAGCGACTTTGTTTTATACTATGTAGTGATAAGTCATCATGCAGTTTCCGAACGCAACGTTTGATATTTACCTTCTTACAACAACTGAGAAATGGAACGTCAGTGTCAAATTCATCTGTGGACATAGTTTTTGTTTGTGGCTACGTGGAATACGTATAAATGCTATTTTATTCCATTCTACTACTAAATAATAACCAATAAGTCCGTGCCTTTAAGGTTATAATCTTCTACCTTTCATATCTTTTTTCTCCCAACTTCTATGACCTACTTTCCATTTGCTTTTTTTTAGTCTTGAGTCGTTCTTTAACTATTTATAAGTTTCCTCAATGTACACTACCCATATCACTGGGTCCCGAATTACTTGCAATCTCGCCATTCTGCTTTGAAAGTTTCTTGCAATATTTTTATCAATTCTTTAAGGTGCAATTGATAAAACACAATTATTTGTTTAAAAAGCGACGCTACGTGTATCATGCGGGTTGACGTTGCACTCTACCCTAGTGACTACAGGTGCGATGGTCCATGAAACGTCCTTCTCCTTACCTTGAACGTCCTTGTATGAACACTACGGCCCACATACACATTTGATCTTGTCCTCAATCATCATTATCAACATATTAATGTTCCCACTGCTGGGACACAGGCCTGCTGTCTATGAGAGGGAATGGGCTATAACCCACCACGCGGGCCCAGTGCGGGTTGGTTGATGTCACATGTCTTCGAATTTTTTGGTTCTAGGACATGCCGGTTTCCTCATGATGTTTTCCTTCACCGTTTTGAGAACAGTGGTCATAAAATAAATTCCACAAAGTAATACGCCTGCCTGGGTTCGAACCCATGACTTACTGCTAGTAAGTCGCGGCCGCCACCACTGGGCCACCGCTGCTCATGCCCGATGTATCCCAAACATTTGTCATTATTTATCTGTATCCCACAGGTGGGCAACTTCAGCAAACGCCTGGCCGCGTACAACATGAAAGTGTCCGAGTTGACAGGAGATCATCAGCTGACGAGGGAGCAGATCGAAGCCACGCAGCTGATCGTGTGCACCCCGGAGAAGTGGGATATCATTACCAGGAAAGGTAAGATATCATTGCGACTGCACACCCCTAAGGGACAGGCAGAAGTGTTTAGTACACACACTGATAGTGGACAAGCCTATTGCCATTCATCATCTGTCTAGCCTTTTCCCAACTATGTTGTGGTCGGCTTCCAGTCTAACTGGATGCAGCTGAATACCAGTATTTTACATGGAGCGACTGCCTATCTGACCTCCACAGCCCAGTTAGTACTGGGTAATACGATTTCCTTTGGTAAGACTGGTTGTCAGACTTTTTGGGCCACTGACTACCTGTAACGACTGTCAAAGATTTATAAATGTTAGCCGGGACAAATAGCTTAAGGGGACTATACTGGAGCTAAACGCGAGTTTTATAATGCAAAAAAGCATATGATTCACTGCAATAAAGAAAACCAGAAAATTATATGATATTCTTCAGGATATTGCTAGTATGATAGTATTTTGAAAACATAATACAACTAATTTTACTCGATAAAAAATAATCACGAACCTATCTCTTAAAATTTCTTTTAACGAGTAAAAACCATACTCGAATACATGCGATAATACTGGTTTTTTGGCAAATAATTCTACAAGCAAAATATTAGCATGACAGTGTTTTATGTTTTTAGTCCAATCAATAGATTTTTTGTAAATCGCAAAAAAATACTCATTGCGCTTTCAACTACCGCACTTATGGAGCTGGGTTGTGTTCTTAGGGTCCCGGGTTCTAATCCCGGTAGGAGCAAATGTTTGTGTGATGAGCATGGACATTTGTTTCCAAGTCATGGATGTATATATGTACAATAAGGATGTATTTACAAAAAAAAAAGTATCTATGTAGTATATCAACTATCTGGTGTCTACGACACAAGCCTCGTTGCTTAGTGTGGCACTAGATGGCAGTGTGTGTAATGTCCGGCGATATTTATTAAAAAAATAAAAATTATTCTTAGGTGGCGAGCGCTCCTTCACGAACCTGGTGCGGCTGATCATCATCGACGAGGTCCACCTCCTCCACGACGAGAGAGGACCAGTTCTGGAAGCTCTCGTCGCCAGAACGTTGAGGACGGTGGAGCAGACACAGGAAGAAGTAAGTTGTATGACTTGCGCACGTCCACAATAGGCTTGACGACAAAAAAATCTAATTAGTCCGTCACTTAGGTTATCAAAAAATATTTGACCCGTGTTTTTTCTTTTGTTACGTAGACCAAAATTGACGAAGATATGACGCTTTTAAAATTCTTAATACGTCACGCCATGGTATAATTATTAGCTAGTTCTGACGTCACGAGCCCCCACTCCCGAGTTTTGATGCGTTTTATCTTTGTCAATATTCATTGATTTACAAAAACAAAAAATACGTGTCCATTAATTTCCAATACTCTAACTGACGGACTAAATAGATTTGCAATTTTTTGACACTGTCGTCAAGCCTATTGATAAAATAAATAAATAAATAAAAAGTTTTATTGTTTCTCATACAATTGTTCTACAGCACAAAATTGAGGCAGCCCCTTTAAGTTATAAGAATACTTGTGTTGGGGTTACCTCGCAACTTCCCATGGGTTACAGTTTACAATGTTGAGATTTAATTAAAAGAAAAGAAAAAAAAATTAGGTTCTAAAATGTTACCAAATTATTGTAGCAAGTGTGTAGTGTTTATGGGTGTGTGGTGTGTGAGTATGTGTGTGGTGTGTGAGTGTGTGTGTGTGGTGTGTGAGTGTGTGTGTGTGGAAGGTGGAAATGCGGGGTGTGGGTATGAGTAGATGTTTGTTAATAATTGATCGGTTTATGTTAAAATTGGTTACAGGTTTTACTTTAGCAAATTCTGGTTAATAAAAGTTCAATTCCATCGTACGTTACGTATTGATCACAGCTCTCCAAACATTGTCAAACGACTAGTTGCGAGTCGGGACTCGCGCATGAAGGGTTGGCCGGTTGACCGTTTTTTAAGGTCTAGATATGGTTTCTAGACTCTTTTGTTCAGTTTTTCATTGATATTAAGGTGGATGCTCCAGAGTAGCCCGCGAAATTCAAATTTTCTTACGTTTTTTGCAATTTGTAGACCAGTGCTAGGTTGTATGTTGATTAAAATATTGTTCGCGACTGTAACACGTATGTAGTTACAGAATTATAATCATCAAAATCATCAATACAACCCTCCGAGTTCATAAAAGTCGAGGAATGACTTTTACAAGGTCAAAATCATTCCTCGACCTTTTCGCGTATTCCTTGGATTTCGCGGGCTACCCTGGAGCATCCACCTTAAACGACTAGTTGCGAGTCGGGACTCGCGCATGAAGGGTTGGCCGGTTTACCGTTTTTTAAGGTCTAGGATATGGTTTCTAGACTCTTTTGTTCAGCTTTTTTATGGATATTAATGTTTGTGACAGGTTCGCTTAGTAGGCCTTTCCGCCACGCTGCCGAACTATACAGACGTGGCTGCTTTCCTGAGAGTCAAGCCGGAACATGGGCTGTTCTACTTCGATAACTCGTTCAGGTAAGTTTTATTAGTTTAAAAGACATCTTGAGACATCCCGTTGCGTTGCGCGGCCTCCCACTAGGTGGACGGATGACCTGGTGAAGGTTGCGGGAATCCGCTGGATGCGAGTCGCACGGGACCGGTCAATGTGGCGACACTTGGGGGAGGCCTATGTCCAGCAGTGGACGTCTTTCGGCTGAAATGATGATGATGATGACATTGTGAGGAAATCGGCATGTCGTGGAACCAAACATTCGAAGACACGTGACATGTTGGCACACTTAACACACACAAACCTGCTCGCACATTCACAAACAAACACAATTACACACACACATACACTCACACAAATATTGTATGTTTATCTAATAATATATCATGATCTGTCGAATGACCGATTTGGTCGAGACGCCATTGCTTAACTATTGTGTCTACTTCGTGGACAGATCATGGGATATTCGTTATGGAAGAGTGGAGTCTCCCAATACAGGCATTTTGCTTAAAGGGAGGCTCCAATCACTAATTCTGTTCTTGTAAAATACTTATGCTAAAGAAAAATAAATGTTTTTGGATCAAATCATTTATTTCAGTGTGACCATGAAACCGGATTTTTATTATTTTTTTTAATTTCTATGTTACTAGTGAAGATTCAATTCTTTTTCAGACCCGTAGCCCTAGAACAGCAATACATTGGTGTGACAGAGAAGAAAGCCCTGAAGAGGTTCCAAGTCATGAACGATATTGTCTATGAGAAGACCATGGAACATGCCGGAAGAAATCAGGTGAGATACACACAAATAACTTTTTACCATCGCCACACGAAAAAAGGCTGTTTATTCATCGATAAAAGTGAATAAAACTCTCTTTTACTCACTGTCGATAGCAGTGAATGAATAAAAACATTTTGAGTTTGGAATGATAAAACGTGCCGACAACAATATAACACTGAATTTCGATAATTACTTTGAGAGATTGACCAAGAGTTTTACGGACTTTCCGACGCACGGAGGAAACTCTGTATGTAACGAATTAGTGGTCACCCATCCACAGACCGACCTTGGTAAGCGTGGCTTAACCTTGAAGATCGACCTGATTGGCTGTTATTATTAACCCACGAGAAATATAAATACTATACTTCTATTTACTTTCTCGCAGTCCATGGTCAAAAATAGAGTACAAAACTCATCAAAAAATCATCTCGGTTCTTCTATCCCTCGTTCCACTCAGGATTCTACTCTAGAATCCTTCGTTGCTCTCGGGATCAAAATTAGTTCCTCGAATTAAATTCCCTGTTTTTTGCTTGTTCTATAATCTACTATTACGGCAAGTGTGCAAGTTGCGTTCGTGTTCCACGCGCGCCTCAAAGAGAGTCAGCAATAAGGAGAAGGTCCGCAAGGGCCGAAGCCTGCCGGGGCTGCGGGACTATTCGAAATATATACCGCGGCCCCGGAACACAAAGGGCGATGAAGGAACATGGATGGGTTTTAGTCAGTAAAAGTCTGACACTCCCTCCTGCTCCGCCCAGAGCGCAGGAGTCATTTGATGATTTCACATCCGAAAAAAAAAGAAAAAAAAAAAGGTATCTGACAGTCCCCCACAGGCAGAGCATGCATGGAGGCGGAGGAGACGGTGGTTGAGTGCACCGGCGTTGCCAACATTCGCGAGGAGACCCTGGGAACACCAAGATCCCTTGTGGATGCCCTGAGGAGAGCGGGAAGTTTGATCTGCTTCTGGAGGGAGGTGGGCTGGTTGGACTAACGGCCACCATGGCTTACGCACAATGGTCCACTTTAGGGACTATGTGTGGAAACTAAAACCCTTAACATAGAGTCATAGAACATCGTGTGCTAGGTATCGAGATACCTAGTGTTGGTGGAGTTCAGTAAGTTTCTGAGTTTGATTCCTATGTTGTTGTTTTTCCACTAGGTGATTGTTAGTAAATGGTCTAAGGTCTGCATTGAAGTCGGTTGAAGTTGTTATAAGTCTGAAATTAACTGTCTATGTGTTAAAATGCTACCTATTTAGTCGAGTTATTGAGGTTAGCTTCGCGATACAAGCCTTTCGATAAATTTCCTTTGGTAAACTGAAATATTCATCATTTTCTTCTTTTATTTTAAGATCCTGGTGTTCGTCCACTCGCGCAAAGAGACCGGTAAGACTGCCCGCGCGATTCGCGATATGTGCTTGGAAAAGGATACGCTCGGACAGTTTCTAAGGTAAGATCTACGAATAACATCACGCTTGCAGCGCAATGGTGGCAATGGTGGCCGGAGCGTCTTGCCGTCCTTATTTTTAAATGATACATAATTCTCTAGCGTTTGGTTGTGAATTTTCAGCACCTCGACACCGAGGTGCACTTTTGTCGTTAATTAGTCACTTTGTTTTTCCTTCTTCGGTAACTCACGTACACTAAGTAATGATTGTTTCTTGTTTTAACTCTGTTGATAACTCCAGTTTAATACGAGTATGTTACACTTTCTCTGCACATTAACTGTTATGATTAAGATTACAGTGTTATTGTTTTTATTTCTCTTTCTTTGATTTCTCTTCGCTGTTACTGTTCCAAACATAACAAATATGTCTGCGCCCGCGTCTATCTATGTAAGTCAGTGTTGCCAGTGAAAGTTATGGCACAGACTAGCGAACAGTTTGGTTACGTGGGGTGTAGTTGTAATTATTATTTTCTTCGTATTTATTATTCTTCACATATATGTATTGTTTATCCGTCTAAAATTTATTTTTATTTATTTACCTTATCCGTAGCTGACCGTGGCATCACTTTCACTTTAGGCCCTATCAGAATACCAGCAGTGCGACGTTTTTTTAATGTTACAGCACTATGCTGAGATAGGGGCCTTTTGGCCTTGTACAGGACCAATTTCGTTTTCTTTTTATTTTCTTTTGTATGTATAATTTTTATTAGTTGATAATTTCACCATTTTGTTTATGTGTTTTGTCCTGTGCGGGCTAATAAATGCTTTTTCTTTCTTCTTTCTTGCAATCCCCAACAGGTTAGGTTGCCATCAGACGGTCTGCATCGCAGTAACTGCGCGCACTCTATATATTCAACTGCATGAAGTTGTACGTTCGACTTCGTTCAGTCATGATATCAACTTCACTTCTATGACTTGAAGATTTTAAGTAGCAACTTAAGCTCTTATTTGTTAGTATTTGGTAGAATAGTTTTTAAATGTTTCATGCTTGCTAATTTTAGGGAGAATATTGTAAATATGTATCTGAAGTTTACACTATGTTGTTAAACCTAATAAAATAAACTTTTGATGAAGTTATTGGTACTTTAAAGTATCAAATAGAATTATTGACAGGACCTTACTCGACAGTGGCGCCATCTGGTGAGCTCAAAAAGGTTAGCCCCCTTTACATTATAATAGTACATATTGATACAAGTGGAGAAAGTTTGTTATTGCATTCGAGGCGGAATTAACTTCCGAGCCGTAGGCGAGGGTGTTTTTGAGCCGAGAACTGCAATAACAAATGTTCACGTGTATCAAACGACGTTTTTCAATACACTTTTGAAGAAATAAAATAAAATAACTAAAAATAAAACAATCACCGCTGACTATAGGCATTGCACCAATGAGTACTAAGTATAGGTATAGTTGTATCTGAGGCAATTCCCCAACACCGTGCTGTGCCGTGCGGGGCTCACTCCGCTCGGCACAAGGTGAGGGGAAATGAAAAGGATCCACGTGTGAAATACATGGAATGTCGATTCTAATCGTAGTGCGATAAGAACTCGTTTTCGAGGAAGTGTATTGAAATGTAACCTTTCGCAACAGGGAAGGCTCAGCAAGTATGGAAGTACTCCGAACGGAAGCAGAGCAGGTGAAGAACCCGGAGCTTCGCGAGCTGCTGCCGTACGGGTTCGCCATACATCACGCCGGCATGAGCAGGGTGGACAGGACGCTCGTCGAGGATCTGTTCGCTGATAGGCATATACAGGTAACATAGAAATAACGGTGTTTTGAATAAAAGGTGGCCACATTTTGATTACAAGTTGGACATAATGTGACTACAATATGACCCTAATCTTTACATAGTCAACTAATATTATTTTTATTTTATTTAATATGGGATAATAAACAACTACAACATATATAATTTATAAGGTTAACAATGTGTAAGTAATAGCGTTGCAGTCAACTGCATTATCCGCAGATAGACATATTTAAGGAAAAATATTATGCTTGCCACTGGATGGCATTACTAAACTTAACTATATAATTAAATATTTCAAAAACAAATATAATTAGATAAGTTACTATAAAGCAAGCTATAGTTACAAAACCAAATCAGATGAAAATCATAAACAATTCCATTTACTTAAATTAAATTATGCACTAAATAAATATTACTAATAGAATTATTAAAATTACAAAAAAAAAAAAAATATTAGATTCAAATTTATTTTCGAGCATGCAAATATATCAATATCAATTAAGTTTGAATTATAGGATTCCAACATTCTATGGATAGGGTAGCGTAAGCTAGAGTTCGTTCGACAAGAATTGAGCGCGAACAGAGTACGAGCACATTAACTGTTCGGGGGATAGAATAACATAGCATACTCGTTAGATCAATGGCGTCAAAATGATTGTGAACAATATCATGAAGCACGTTGGCCTCCAGGTATTTGCGCCGGATCTCCAGGCTGATAAGCTTGTACTTATCAAGAAGTTGGGAGTATGACAGATAAGTTTTAGTCCCATGACATCTGTAGCACATAGCACGTAAGTACTTGCGTTGCGGCATTATAAAGAGGAAAGATTTGATTTTTGGTTTGTTTGTTACGATTTAACTCAAGAACTCCTCAACCGATTTAAAAAATTCTTTCACCATTAGAAAGCTACATCTTTACCGAGTAACATAGGCTATTAAATTATATTGATATCATTCAAATTAGCTGAGCTATCACAATTTTCGCGGACGAAGTGCTAGTATAAAACAAAGTCGCTCCCGCTGTCTGCCATTATTCATATTAGTATATGAAGTACTAGCGGACGTCACGCGGTTTCACCCGCGTAGTTCCCGTTCCCGTGGGCGTACGGGGATAAAATATAGCCTATGTTACTCAAGGTGAATGTAGCTTTCTAATGGTGAAAGAATTTTTGAAATTGGCGCAGTAGTTTTTGAGTTTATTCATTACAAACATACATTCAAAAATACAAATCTTTCCTCTTTATAATATTAGTGTAGATATAAATTTTCTTGAACAAGAAGTTAGTTTTTTAGATATTAACATGTTTTCCTATTTAACCCAAAGGTTGACTGGTAGAGAATGCCTTGTGGCACTAAGTCCGCCTATGTACCAATAATGTACATGAAATTTAAATAGATAAATAATTGTTATTGTTATCTCAATTATGCAAATGTGACGATGTGACTCTTCATATGTATGTATGGGATGTCTGTCACAGGGACATATAATGTATAATCTCAAAATTAATGATGTAACCAAGATTTTGTAGCAACATTTTTATTTAAAAGAGTGTCCATGGAGTCTCTTGCCCATTCTTCTCCATAGAGATCTACGCTAGGGAATGGGCAACTACAGTACTTTCTCGAGTTATTATGCCTTTTTTTTTCTGATGGGAAATCATCAAATGACTCCTCCCGCTCTGGGCGGAGCAGGAGGGAGTGTCAGACTTTTACTGACTAAAACCCATCCATGTTCCTTCATCGCCCTTTGTGTTCCGGGGCCGCGGTATCTCTTTCGAATAGTCCCGCAGCCCCAAGTTATTATGCCTTGTGACTGGGACTGTAGCTTTGTTATATTTTTTTTCAAAAGTGCCTTAATGGTCTAATTGACATAAATGCTTTGAGTTTGAGTTTGATTTTGAGGACTCTCCTATACCGTTTCTCGGTTGAGATGGTGTTGGTAGTACATTAACAGAATATTTGAACTTACGTCTTGACAACAGCAGAAAAACTAAAACATTCTGTGTCTCTATCTGATTATCAGTCTATATGTCATGCAGGGCTTAGTATTTTTATTCCAAATTGATAGTAATCAGTTGAAATAATCCCAGAATGTGTGCTGACCTTAACATGTTTGTTGCCAGGTCTTGGTATCCACCGCCACGCTGGCGTGGGGCGTGAACCTGCCGGCGCACACCGTCATAGTGAAGGGCACGCAGGTGTACTCGCCGGAGAGGGGGCGCTGGAGCGAGCTGGGCGCGCTCGACGTGCTGCAGATGTTGGGCCGGGCCGGCCGCCCGCAGTACGATACCAAGGGCGAAGGTGACCACAACAACAACCTATTGTTTCTGACTCGTGGCCCATGATGGCCCATTATGGCCCACGATGGCCAATGCTGGCCCATTATGGTCTATGCTGGGTCGTGATGGCTTCTGATTGCATATGATGGCCCATGCTGGCTCCTGATGGGCCATGATTTCCTCTGATTGCTTATGATGGCCCATGCTGGCTCCTGATTGCCCATGATGGCTTCTGATTGCCTATGATGGCCTACACTGGCTCATGATATCGATATGGTACATAGTGGCCCATGCTTTAGTTCAAAAACCTAGGGTAACTGGTTATCCGGCTTCTGGGCTTCAGAATACCCGTAGCGACTATCATGTGCTTTCCGAGGCACGGAAAGAAACTGGCTTTGGTCGCCCATCCATGTCAGCCCGATCTCGGCAAGACCTACTTAACCTTTGCCCGTGCGGCTGTTATTTTTTAGCCATGAGCCTCACCTTCTATCTAATCCAGTGTTTTGTCCCCAGGTATTCTCATCACCAACCACTCGGAGCTGCAGTACTACCTCTCCCTGCTGAACCAGCAGCTGCCGATAGAATCGCAGCTGGTCAGCAAGTTACCGGACATGCTGAACGCGGAGATTGTGCTCGGATCCGTGCAGAGCGTCAGGGATGCGGTCACTTGGCTTGGTGAGTTTTTTTTCCCGCGAAACGTGGTCCGCAGTGGTCCATTAGAAGCGGGAATAACCTAATGGTGGCAATAGGAGCTATATCTATAGATAGAATTAAACGTAAGGACTAAAACTGCCGGTGAAGTAGAAAGACTAGTAAAAAAAAACCCGACTTCCAAAACAAGCATTAAAAAGTCGTTTCCAAGCAGTATTTTTTGCGTAGAGTTACTTAGTTTTATGTACAGAATGCTTGGTTGGCGGCTTCTTGAAGGGACCGTTTACTCCGTATATCTCTCTTTATTTAGGGTGTCGTTGTTGTAAGTGAACTCCATAAAACTCATTTGATTATCATGTCCATGTCCAACAGGTTACACGTACCTCTACATCCGGATGCTGCGTCAGCCAGCACTGTACGGCATCACACAAGAGAAGTTCGCAGAAGATTCCCTGCTAGAGCTCCATAGAGCTGACTTGGTGCACACAGCCGCCAGTTTGTTGGACAAGTAAGTCATATTTTTAAACTGTCATAAGGAAGATCGCTAATCACACTCCAGAAGTTTTCGGCCTCATCGGCCATCTGTTCTGCGAGCAATGTGGCCTGCCCACTGCCACTTAAGTTTGGCAATTCTTCGGGCTACGTTGGTAACCTTGGTTCTCTTGTGTGTCTTCATTTCTGATTCAATCACGCAAGGAAACGAACCGCGAACCGGAAGATGTTGCGTTGGAAGGCTTCCTACTAGGTGGGCCTGGTGAAGGTTGCGCTGGATGCGAGTCGCACGGGACCGGACATGTGGCGACACGCGCGGTTAGGCCTATTTCTAGCAGTGGATGACTAAAGTAAAGGTTGACGGATGCTTTTATGTTGATCCATTAAAATGGTTAATATGTATTACAGCTTGTATCTGATTAGTGCCCCACGCTACCGAGATATGGACGCTCACAAAAGAGACTGTTCACCGAATACGAGTTCCTCATAGGGCCATTTCTGATGCAATGTAAGTGAGACTAGACTCGAAACACATAACTAAACTAAAAATTTCTATTCCAGAGCCGGCTTGATAAGATACGAGCGCAAATCGGGCCACTTCCAGCCTACCGAGCTGGGCCGCATAGCTTCCCACTTCTACTGCACGTACGAGACCATGCAATGCTACTCGCAGCTGCTGAAGCCGACGTTGGGCGAGATCGAGCTGTTCCGGGTGTTCTCGCTCTCTGCCGAGTTCAAGCATATTGCGGTTAGAGAGGAGGAGAAACTGGAGCTGTGCAAGCTTATGGAGAGGGTGAGTAAAACAGCTTACTGACACAGCAAGCTCACATAGACGGTTGAGAGGCATTAAAAGTGTCACAAAGTCGTAAGGGCTCATTTACGGACACGGTCGGGCGTGCGGTGTAGCGTGTCGCACGTTTTTTCCGTTTACGGAGAGGTGGCGCGTGCAGCGCCCCGCATGATTACACGCGCAAACGCAAACATCACATAACATCATTTATTTCAGGCTACAATGGCCCATCGACATTTATACCTTAGAGACTAACATATATAAAGTAAATACGAAACTTGTGTTAAAAAATAAAGCTTAAAACTATGTTAGTGACACTTTACTTGTTCACACTTCACTTGTGCTGGCTGACCAGTAGAATTTGCACAAACACAAGTGCACTCGTGGTACATATACTACAATGTACGATGTTGTGAGCGGAGACGCGGCGTGTGAAGCGTATCGGTACGTCGTAAAATTCTTTTGCCGTAAACGCTCTCGTCTCGTCGCCATTTGTTTGTCTCCGTAAATGAGTCCCAAGTGACAAATGGTGATCAGCCAGAGTGACATTGAAGTACAATGTTACAGTGGCATCAGTGGTCTGATCACAGGGTGTTGAAAAATTAAGATGTATTAGTTTCCCTTTGTTCTTTCTTATAAGTAACATTCATAAGGAACCAACATGGTCGTAGACACCAATACAGGGTAAACATCCTCATCACGAAGCCGTCCAAGCATTCTGTACATCAAACTAAGTTACTTTACGCAAAAAATATTGCTGGGAAACGATTTTTTTTTGGGTGAAATATCATGTTTTGTGGTAGAACTCAATGTAACGCACTCAACACATTGTGCTGATGGATGGATTGAATAGTAAAGGGGTCGTGGAGGTGTTTAAATTAAAAATCGTGCATTCAAAACTTGTATTTAAAAAAAACTTGTCGAAAAGTTGGAACTTTGACCCCCAATATCTCCGTAACTAGAAGGTTCCCAGGTATGGTGTAGAACAAAAAAAATATTGCAATGACGGGGAGAACAAGTGCCTTTCGGCTTCGTTAAGAGATTTTTTACACCCTTTATGTAAGCAACAACAGATCTACTATTGCACACGTAGAATAACCTATATTCTTCCACAGGTACCGATCCCAATAAAAGAGAGCATAGAAGAGCCATCAGCCAAGATCAACGTGTTGCTGCAAGCGTACATATCTCAGCTGAAGCTGGAGGGGTTCGCGCTGATGGCCGACATGGTGTACGTCACACAGTCTGCTTGTCGGCTGCTGAGAGCTATCTTTGAGATTGTGCTGCATCGAGGTAGGAAATATTACTTTGTTTTGTTTCATCGTGGGCCATTTTGCCCACAGTGGCCGATGCAGGCTCACAGTGGTCCATGATGGCTTTTTTTTAAATTTAAAAACGTTGCTCCCCACTAGGAAATCATGTATTGTGGGCTCGTTAACAAACACTAAAATTCACAAACACAATCACCCGGCACAAATATCTGTAGACCATATAAATATTGGTTCCCTAGGGTAATCAAGCCCGCGACACGCAGCGCAGCAGCCAATCGCTCAACCTCTGGTCCAATCGTGCCGTCGGCTTACAGTGGCACATACTGGCTCACAATGGCCATGCTTGCCGAAGGTGGTACTGTGTGTCCCGTGTCCCATGTTGGTCAATATTAGGTCAATGTGTTGCTACAATAGGAAATAAACTTATTTTTCTTTATTGTGAGCCACCATAGCTCATGTTGGCCAATAGTGGCCCATCCTGGCACACAGTGGCCCAACCAGACCCACATTGGCCCATTTTAACCCACACTGGCCATGACGGTCCATGCTGGTCCATAAGAAAAGTTTTCTAGAAAAATACAAATAATGAGATGTTCTTCGAGGGGCTTTAATATTTTCTCTTGTTTACAGGTTGGGCGCAGTTAGTGGACAAATGTTTGGCTTTGTGCAAGATGGTGGACAGAAGAATGTGGCAGTCCATGTCTCCACTCAGACAGTTCAGGAAGATGCCGGAAGAAGTAAGTGTTATCGTACTTTTAGACCTCATTGAATAACACACACAAGGAGCACACACACATGGAGTACACACACACGTTGAGTACACACACACGTGGAGTACACATACACATGTCAAGTACACACACACGTGGAGTACACACACACACACCTGGAGAACACACACACACGTGGAGTTTACACACACGTGGAGTACACATACACCTGGAGAACACACACACACGTGGAGTAAACACATACGTGGAGTACACACACACACCTGGAGAACACACACACGTGGAGTAAACACATACGTGGAGTATACACACACGTGTAGTACATACACACGTGGAGTACACACACACGTGGAGTACACACACACGTGAAGTAAACACACACGTGGAGTAATCACACAAGTGGAGTAAACACACGCGTGGAGTACACACACGTAGAGACAATTGAATGTAAAACGCAAACGTTTAACGACTTCTTGCATACATTTTATTTAAAAATCATTGAAAAATATCTACAGGACTTTTGTGAAATGCTTTCAATATTAGCTACATCTCTGCCTGACCTTTCGGAGATTACAGGCGTGATGTTATGTGTTGGCTTCTTTATTAATTTAGTCAATGTTAACATAATGATTGTTTAAGCAGCGTTCCCTCTTCCACAGGTAATAAAAAAACTAGAAAAAAAGAACTTCCCTTGGGAGAAACTGTACGAGCTAGGTCCCAACGAGATTGGCGAATTAGTCCGCGCTCCTAAACTCGGCAAGATGATACACAAGTATGTGCATCAGTTCCCTAAGCTGGAGCTGGCGACGCATATCCAGCCCATCACGAGGTCTACCTTGAGGGTGGAGCTCACCATCACTCCTGACTTCCACTGGGATGAGAAGGTAAGAAAATCATGACAAAACAATAACAGATTTTCGACCATTGTGTACATACGATGGCCCATGATTAATCTGATGATAACTCGTATTTGAGGATTAGAGATTATCGAGACTGTCTCGTTAGTGGAGAGGTCGCAAGCGACTGCTGAGCAAGAGGTTCTGGGTTCGAGTCCCGGTTTGGGCAGTGTTATTGCGTTTTTCCATCATGAATTTTCTCAGTAGCAGCCACGGAGTCAGGATTGCGCAGTGTTCATCTCTGCCAGATACAGGATAGAAGACACACCGACGCGAAAATGATTACCACATACACAGTACATCATTCTAAACACCCCCATATTGAAAACGGCAATTTAAAAAAAGTCCACTGTTATTGTGTATTTTTGGGGGTTAGCCCGTGGCTAAATAATAACTGGTACTTGGGTCGATTTATAGGTTGCTTAGGTTGGTCTGTGGATGAGTGACCACCCATTACATATCGGGTTTCCTCCGTGCCTCGGAAAGCACGTTAAGCCGTTGGTCCCGGCTGTCATTTTTAGATCTTTGACAGTCGTTACAGGTAGTCAGTGGCCTAAAAAGTCTGACAACCAGTCTTACCAAGGGGTATCGTATTACCCAGTACTGACTGGTTTGTGGACGTCAGATAGGCAGTCGCTCTATGTAAAATACTGGTATTCAGTTGCATCCGGTTAGACTGGTAGCCGAACCCAACATAGTTGGGAAAAGGCTAGGCAGATGGGGGTTTGGGGATGGGGGTTTGGGGATGGGGGTTGAAGTACTAAGTATGTGGTAAACGTTTTCGCGACGGTGTCCCTGGTATATCCCGGCTCCGTGAGCTGCACTTGTCAAAGCACCAAGCACCTTCCAGATCCACGGGCAGTCGGAAGCGTTCTGGATCCTCGTGGAGGACGTGGACGGCGAGGTGGTGCTGCACCACGAGTACTTCCTGCTGAAGGAGAAGTACTGCAAGGACGAGCACCACGTCAAGCTGTTTGTGCCCGTCTTCGAGCCGCTGCCGCCGCAGTACTTCCTGACCGTCGTCTCCGACAGGTTCGTACACAGTGGCCCATGCTGGCCCATGACGGTCCATGATGGCCCATGATAGGCCAATGTGCCCCATAAACGGTTCATGCTGGCCCATGACAGACCATGCTGGCTCATGACGGACCATGTTGGCCCATGACTCCAGGATTGATATCTACGAAGTTATGGTAACAGGAGAAGATTAGTAAGAAATATGAATTGAAAATTTGTCCATGTTGAACATGAGGGTCAGAACTCACACCTAACCATCACCCTCTCTTCCAGATGGATAGCAGCAGAGACTCAGCTGCCGGTCTCATTCCGCCACCTCATTCTCCCGGAGAAGAACCTGCCTCCCACAGAACTACTGGACTTGCAGCCGCTCCCTATATCGGCACTGCGGAACCCGAAGTACGAAGAGCTTTACAATGAGACCTTCCCGCAGTTCAACCCTGTACAAACTCAGGTATGTTAAAAACATGTTTTTTCCTGACTGAGGGTAATGTGTTTATTAGTCTATATGTTACTGCTAATAGCCGATGTGCGGCTACATCTAGTTTAAGCCGTTAGTTTCGGGATGGCTCCATTAGTTTTAGAGTCAAACAAAGCCTTTATTAGAATCCCTTCGATTTGTCGTAGGTGTTCAACGCGGTGTACAACTCGGACGACAACGTGTTCGTGGGCGCGCCGTCGGGCTCCGGCAAGTCCGTCATCGCCGAGCTGGCGCTGCTGCGCATGCTGGGCAGCAGCCCGGCCGGCCGCGCCGTGTACCTGCTGCCCAAGGACGCGCTCGCCGACATCGTCTTCGCCGACGTCTACCACAAGTTCGGCACCAGGTTTAACTTGAAGGTGAGTTACAGTGTTTTCGCACTACGTCCGATCCGTACCCGTGAAAATACACTACAATACAACATTTTGTAAAATGTTTTCTCTAAATTAAATTTCTCCTTACAGAGCAATAACCTAATGCAGTTGTTTCAATAGATAAATAATATATGACATATTTTTTTAAATGCTTATTCCCTGCTTTATTCACAGGTAGTACAACTAACGGGTGAGACCGCTACGGACCACAAGTTGCTGAACAAGGGACAGATCATCATTACAACAGCTGATAAATGGGATATCTTGTCGAGAAGGTGAGTTGTATAGCGTTTTGCTCATATCGGTACAACAGAAGAATAGCCTACTTTGATTTCAATGAGTAAAACTACATTTCGATTAATTAAGGTATTATTTTAAAGTGTTAAAAAATGTTTAAATATGAACAACTTTAACTCGTCATCTGCCTTGCCTTTTCCCAACTATGTTGGGGTCGGCTTCCAGTCTAACCGAATACCAGTATTTTACATGGAGCGACTTCCTATCTGACCTCTACAACTAAGCTAGTACTCGGTAATACGGTAACTCTTGGTAAGACTGGTGGTCAGACTTTTTGGGCAACTGAATACTTGTAACGACTGTCAAAGATCTACAAATGACAGCCGGGACCAACTGCTTAAAGTGCTTTCCGAGGCACGGAGGAAACTCGGTATATAAGGGTGGTCACACATCCACAGACCAACCTTGGCAAGCACGGCTTAACTAAAAGATCGACCCGAGCGGCTGTTATTTAGCCACGAGCTCCTCAACAACTTTTACTATGGGACGAATACTGGAATCGCGAAAAAAAGGTTTCGTACATTTTATTGAGTTACCAGTGCATAAATGTATGGAACAGCACATTTTTTTTCGCGACACCAGCCCGCGTAACATGACGGACGTGGAAATGGGTTTTGTCGATGAAGAATCGACAAAATGACAATGAACTGAAAAAGTCTGTGATTTTGTCGATTCTGTCTTCGAAGAAACCCGTTTCTACGGTGATCATGCTACGCGGGCAGCACGATTATAGACGTGACGTGACGACAGTATCAAAAAATTGCAAATCTATTTTGTCCGTCAGTTAGAGTATTGGAAATTAAAGGACACGTATTTTTTGTTTTTGTTAATCAATGAATATTGACAAAGATAAAACGCATCAAAACTCGGGAGTGGGGGCTCGTGACGTCAGAACTAGCTAAAAATTATACCTAGGCGTGACGTATTGAGAATTTTAAAAGCACGACGCTTTTAAAATTCTCAATACGTCACGCCTAGGTATAATTTTTCTTCTTCGTTTAATCTTCGTCAATTAAATCTAAAATCGTAAATCGCCATTTTTGATATCTACACGATTTTGACATTTAAATCTTCCTTTACCAGGTGGAAAGTTCGTAAGAGCGTACAAAGTGTATCTCTGTTTATCGTTGATGCACTACAACTACTGGGCGGTGAAGAGGGACCGGTTCTTGAGGTCGTCTGCTCCAGGATGAGATACATTTCTTCACAGATTGGTGAGTTTACATCTTTAATGAGTGCCTTTTAAGCCAAAAGGCAAGGGTTATTTTTTTAGCAGTTTAGGTGTGTATGTCTATATTTGTATTTACGTATGTTCCACCGTAGCGCCTAAACTTTTCATTCAATTTTGATGAATAAGGTGTGCCCGGGTTTAACCGACTTCAACAATAGGAGGGGTCGATTTTACCTTGTAAACCCTGACTTTAATTAGAGCGGGATTTTTCAGTAGTCGTGTTTTTTTTACTTGTAGTGTTGGAATACTACACAATAGTAGATTTTACAACAAGTAAAAAAAAAGAGAATTTAATTCGATGAATTAAGTTGGATCCCGAGAGCAGCGAAGGATTGTAGAGTAGAATCCCGAGCGTAGCAAGGGATTCTAGAGTAGAATCCTGAGCGGAGCGAGTTATCATTTTTACCACGTGGCGTAACGTGGCACATCGGCGGCAAATTTGCGTCAATACGAGTATTGTGCTTTGTATGCGACACATTTGCCGTTTGTCATTCTGCTGTTTGTTTTCTTTTGTATTAAAATTGATAGTAGTTATAAATGTTTATCAACAATTTTAAAAATGAAATTTGATTGTACTTAAGATAACCTTCATTTTCTAAAAAAAAAAACGACCATAGCAATACCACTAAACATATCATGGCGTCATGTTACACGTATTTCACGTTGTTTAATTTTTCTTTCAAGTCTAGTTTAAATTTACTTAATTTATTACAGTTATTACTGATTCCGTATTTTGCGGTATTTAGGGTGAAGTTAAAATATTCAGTAAATATTGTAAATCAAGGCAACGTTTAAGATTGAAAAGGAACGGTACATCAAATGTCACCTGCACCTTCCTACGGCGAAAGGACTATAACGTAAGTTCCCGTGGTCCCCAGGTCGCCAGATCCGTATCGTAGCGCTGTCGCTCCCGCTGGCGGACGCGCGCGATGTGTCGCAGTGGCTGGGCTGCAACGCCAACTGCTCCTTCAACTTTCACCCCAGCGTTAGGCCGCTGCCTCTGCAACTGCACATACAGGTACTGTGAACTAGATCGCTATCTGTCTAGCTTTTTGCCAGCTATTTAACTGAATTGAAAACATCCGAGAGGACGAAGCGACAAGCTGACTCACGCCACCCAATGCATAGTTACATTCCAGTGCCCCAGAGGCTGAAAACCAGTAAAAGCTTTTTTGGGTGCGTTGGCCCAGCTAGTCCAGCTAATTTATAGTAAGAAATAGTATATAATAAAAGGAAATCTCTGAATAGACTCCGAACCCAGGTCGGCCGTAGCAAAGACGTTCTCCACAGATGGTGGTTTATGGACGGCTCAGATCTCAAATGTGTATGCGGCGTGTTTCCACAGACAATGGCTAACCTTCCATCTTGCGCCGCATGCCCTGACATTGACATTCCTATTCTTATTTGAAACGTATTGTACATGCTTCTTCTTTCTTTTTTCTCATTCCTTATTGTTCCCCAGGGCTTCAACATCTCACACGCGGCGTCCCGCTTGGCCGCCATGACGAAGCCGATCTACAACGCCGTGATCCGCTACGCCGGCAACAAGCCGTGCTGCGTGTTCGTGCCGTCGCGGCGCCACTCGCGCCTGCTGGCGGCCGACCTGCTGGCGCTGGCGGCCGCGCACTCCTCGCCCACCCGCTTCCTGCGCGCCCGCCCCGACATGCTGCAGCCTTTCCTCAAGAGAGTGCACGACAAGGTAGGCAAACCTCGCGCCGTCTCGTGTGCCAGCGTGGGCCACTGTCGACCATTATTGGCCATTATAAGCCAGCATGGATCCCTAGGTTGATTTAGAAAGTGCCATCGTCGACCATTATGGGCCAGCATGGACCATTGTAGGCCAGTATGGATACTTAGGTGTCTTTAGAAACGGCCATGGTCGACTATCGTGGGCCATCGGATAAGTCATTTGACGAGTGTAAGTTTCTATGAACTGAAGTAGTCGTAGCCGTGCGCAGACATCGCGCCCTCTCCCCACTCTCCTTCTCAATTCAAATTTATTCACCCTCAATTAAAAAGAGAAGACTAGTTATTCGTGCGGATGTAAGATTTTGCGTAACATCAGGTGTGAAGCGCAGTTCGTATGAGGTCACAAGCAGTTTCATAGTGTACGAAGGATTGTACTTAGCTGACTGATTTGGTTTGCTTATCGTGATCCACTATGGGCTATTTTGAAGTTTTATTTTTGAATTCTTATTAGGTTGTTTGATTACGACGTAGACAGACCACCGTAAGAGAAAATACCGGTTTAATTATGTGGAATACCTTCCACGATCGCGGATATTAATTATAACACAGTATAAATTAAGAAAATACAATACTTACTGCTTTATTTCTTTTCCAGATGTTAAAAGAAACTCTCGCAGCGGGTGTAGCATACCTGCACGAGGGCGTAGAGCCGGGCGACCGGCGCCTGGTGCAACAGCTGGTGGAGTCGGGAGCAGTGCAGCTGTGTGTGGTGGCCGCCGAGCTGGCCTGGGCGCTGGCCGCGCACGTGCACACCGTCATCATCGCCGATACACACGTGTGAGTACTAAAACGCTTCTGGGATCGGCTACTGTCGACCAACATGGGTCATTGTCGGCCGTCATGGGCCAGTCCAGTTCCTTTTGGTGTTTCTAGGAATGGCCAGTTTCGGTCATCTTTTGTAAAAACCCAATAACAATTTGCCCGACTCGGAATTCGAGCTCAGGACCTCATGATCAATGAGGCAGTCTTAATATTATTTGTTGAGAATCCAAGAGTGTTAGTGTAAGCGGTCATAAAACAGATTCCTCTTCCCCTTTATCTCTCTATTTCTATTTTTAAAATGTACTCTCCGTCTCCTACAGTTACAATGGTAAACTCCACGCGTACGAGCAGTACCCGATCACGACGGTCCTGCAGATGGTCGGGCGCGCCTGCCGACCGTTAGAAGACGAGCACGCCGTCGCAGTACTGATGTGTGTGGCGCATCACAAGACGTTCTTCACCAAGCTGCTGAACGACTGCTTGCCGCTAGAGGTGAATTAACACGCTTTCTTGACAGCCAGCTTGTCGGCCAGCATGGGCCATTGTTGGCTAACTTAGTTCCTTTGGTGACTTTTAGTTTAGGGGATTTTTGACTATCACATGCCATTTATGGGCTATTGTCGACTATCTTGGGACTATCAGAGGCTCAAGATAGTCGTGTATAAAGGATGGACCACTGTCAACCTTCATGGGCCATTGTTAGCCACCATGAGCCTGGATTGACCATCATAGACCTTATGTTGGGACTATCAGAGGCTCATGATAGTCGTGTATAAAGGATGGACCACTTTCAACCATCATGGACCATTGTCGGCCACCATAGACCTTATCTTGGGACTATTAGAGGCTCAAGATAGTCGTGTATACCGTCGACCATCATGAGCCATTGTCGGGCCACCATGGGCCCTCTACAAAGATCATTTCTAATATTATTGTTGCAAAAAATAAATTTCTCTTCTCTTGCAGAGCCACCTCGACCATAGATTACACGACCACATGAACGCGGAGATCGTTACCAAGACCATAGAGAACAAACAGGATGCCGTAGACTACCTCACATGGACGTTCTTGTACCGACGACTGACACAGAACCCCAATTACTATAACTTGCAGGGAGTTACACACAGGTAAGACTAATATATGAGTGGGCCGACGATATTGTTGCCGTTGCGGGAATGTCTATACTAATATTATAAAGCTGAAGAGCGTTTGTTTGGTTGAACGCGCTAATCTCAGGAACTACTGGTTGGAATTAAAAAAATATGTTTGTGTTGATAGTCCATTCATCGAGGAATGTTATAGGCTATATAAAATCACGCTACGACTAATAGGAGCGGAGCATAAATGAAAAATATTGCAAAAACGGGAAAAAATTATTGCCATTGTGAGCTTTTTCTCTCTTTGTGACGCAGACGAAGTTGCGTGGGTCAGCTAGTCCTGAATGAGGCTGGCACAAGAGCGTGGAGCTTGGCACAAACAAAGAGAGGCCTATACCCAGTAGTGGGTGAAGTCGGGCTGTGGATGATGATGAAGACTAATAAATGGCGCAGGACAGGCATAGATAGATACCGGAGGACACGATGGAGCACACGGTGGAGGTGTGCCCCGCCTGGGCGGAGCACCGCCGTGTCCTCGAGGTGGCGTGAGGCGGCGGCGACCTCTCGCTCCCGGCCCTGGTGCAATCCATGGTCCGGAGCGAGACGGAATGGGACGCCGTCACCTCCTTCTGCGAAGCAGAGAGATCCTCACGTCCCGGCGGCCGCGGGAGACGCCCCGGGCGTCGGGGGCCACGTGGTGGCTTCCGGCCACCGTAGGCGCGGGCCTGTGGACGGGGAGCTATGGGCTAGCTCGCCGTCCGTACGTCTCATGACGACAGGCCGTGTCGACGGCGCAGGAGTGTTCCACGCGCGCCTCAAAGAGAGTCAGCAATAGGGAAGGGGTCCGCAAGAGCCGAAGCCTGCCGGGGCTGCGGGACTATTCGAAAGAGATACCGTGGCCCCGGAACATAAAGGGCGAGGAAGGAACATGGATGGGTTTTAGTCAGTAAAAGTCTGACACTCCCTCCCGCTCCGCCCAGAGCGGGAGGAGTTATTTGATGATTTCCCATCCTAAAAAAAGAAAAAAAAAGGCATAGATAGACACTGTTGCCCAGGTATTAGCGTTATCTTGGTATCGTTACTGACGTTGCTCGAAAAGTCGCTAAGCTTAAGGTAGCCCGCGAAATTCAAATTTTCTTACGTTTTTTTGCAATTTCCAGGTCAGTGTCAGGTTTTATGTTGATTAAAATTTGATTCGCGGCTGTAACACGTATGTAGTTATAGAATTATAATAATCAAAATCATCAATACAACCCTCCAAGCGCATAAAGGTGCAAGAACGACTTTTTCAAGGTCAAAGTTATTCCTGCACCTTTAGCACTGGCCTGTAAATTGCAAAAAACGTAAGGAAATTTGAATTTCGCGGGCTACCCTGGAGCATCCACCTTAAGTGGGCTGGCCAGGTCTGCCGCAGGCCTGCTTTATGGAACCCTGACACAGCCAGACCTCGGGACAAAACCAACGACCAGTGTTCCACATTGGCCCTGGACTGAAAAAGCTGGAAGTCAGTTGGAGATGCCTTTCCCAGCAGTGGGGTAACGCAGGCTAACAGTATTATCTATCTGACGACCCGAATGGCGCAGCGGTAGTGAGGCTGCCTTACGTTTTTACGGTCCCGGGGTTGAATCCCGGTAGGGGCAAATGTTTGTGTGATGAGCATAGACATTTTGTTTCCGAATATTGTTTTAAGCTATCACGGTTCATAACTAAACTTAAAATGTCACTTACGGGATATCTTCCGTGAATATTGATTATTTTTGAGCTCCCGACATTTCGACGCTGTTGCAAGCGCCATGATCGCGGGTTGACTGGAGAATGCGGGCCTGAACACCCGTCTGGTTGGTGGATCCTTTCTTTTCTATGGGGATAAAGAATTTTACACCCTGTTGTTCATACCCCTAAATTTGTTATGTCAATTTTGTGTTTGTCCTTAAAAAAAATCAATTAAATCAATTGTTTCTTTACAGACATCTGTCAGATCACCTATCAGAGCTCGTGGAAACGACGCTGACGGACCTGGAGCAGTCGAAGTGCATCGCCATAGAAGACGACATGGATGTACAGCCTCTCAACTTGGGCATGATCGCTTCGTACTATTATATCAACTATACGACAATAGGTAAGATCACAAATTAAACTGGTGTATTATAAAAACACGTAAATGTAATTGAATTAGTTATGTTTTATTGAAAACTTAATTAATTTTAATACAGAGCTTACGTGCTTGTAGGATTGAACGTTGACAGAAGAGTGTTTGCTTTTTTTATTTTAATAATTTTATTCATGACCATGTATACATGTCCTTCAGTCGTAATCATTAAACATACTACTCTTAGCTTACTTAGAAGTACAACAATAACAAGTTCATCAAAAGTGTTTACCGCTCATACGAGCTAAGTACCATCTCAACGAACGAAATCTTACCATCAATAAGGCTCGTTTTGTTTGCAGCATCCGGGCGCTATTGAAGCGCTAAACTTTCTCTTCCTTGTCCTTTTTTTTTTGTTTTTATTCCTATTAGTCAAAAAAAGGTGACCAAACAATAGAATAGAATTTTTGTAAAACAAAGGATAACGTAAAAAGGGTCGCATATTTTTTGTCGTTTTACTACTACTGGTCCGCACACTGTTTGTGCGGACCAATAGAAGTCCTTCTTCTTCTTCGTGTCTATGATTCGTTAAGGGTGGTAAACAGATGTGGACATCGTGTGCACGGGATTTTATTTTAAATATGAGCAGATTTCGTTCGAGCTCATGGTACATCTGAGAGGCGATCAGACAACAACAAAATATTAATTAAACATAAAAAAAAAACAATATAATGAACCCCGAAACAATTAATTTTTTTCTATTGTATTCAATATATTTCTAAATAATCGATTAAAATAAACCGTTTTGGGAAGTAATTCCTGAACGTGGCGGGGAGCACATAGAGTGTTCTGCTATGTCACTAATTTCACTGACAAGTAACAGTCTTTGCATGGCAAACGATTCACAGTCAAATATAACGTGTTTTATGTCCGCATTTTCTTCAGAACAATAGGTACATTTGCTTTCACTGATAATTCTCATCCTTTAGAGATGAGCTGGGACTAAAGAATGGCCAAATCGCTAGCGATTAATGACGGTTATGAACTTTCTGTTGGAGTATTTGAATTTACTGTACCACGGCATTGTTGGTAAGTCTTGCTGTAAAAGAGTGTTTGCTAAAGCTAAATGTTACTACGCTAACAAATAAAATAATGTTGCCGTTACAATAACGTATTATTATACTGAATTAAAAGAAAGGACTACATGGTCAATAATAAATTGAACAACAGGTAGAAAAGTTTTGCCACATGTAGTCCAGCATGGGCCATTGTGTGCAGTTCAGGGACAATTATTGACGATTTGTAGTTGTATGAGAACTTGTGGAATATTTGCAAAAAAAATACAAATAAATAGGCCCAGTGGTGGCGGCCCCGACTTACGAGTAAGTCTTAGGTTCGAACCCACGCAGGCGCATTACTTTGTGTAATTTATTTCATCACCGCTGCTCTCAAAACGGTGAAGGAAAACATCGTGAGGAAACCGGCATGTCCTAGAACCAAAAAATTCGAAGACATGTGACATCTACCAATCCGCACTGGGCCCGCGTGGTGGATTATAGCCCATTCCCTCTCATAGAGAGCAGGCCTGTGTCCCAGCAGTGGGGACATTATAGTTACGGAGATATTGGTAGTCAAAGTTCCAACTTTTAACATAAAAAAAATATGTACATGTTTTTAATGTAAGATTTTTACTTTAAACACCTTCACCACCCCCGTACTATTGAACCCATCTAACATGATTTTTCACTATAAAAAAAGTCGTTTCCTAGCAATAATTTTTACGTAGTTTGATTGACGCTTCTTAGTTTGATGTAACAGAACGCTTGGTTGACGGCTTCGTTAAGGGTCCGTTCGAACTCGTTGGGACTCGAAATAAATATTATTCTGTAGTTGGTGCCAGTTAAGATCGCAAAAGCGGTCATTGACCCACCTACATTTATTAAAGTTCTTAACTTTGAAATCCAAAAGTAAGCCTGTTCAAGTCTTGAATCGTCATCTATCGTGATCTTCAACATTTATTCTAATGAAAAACGATACACGGTTCATTTGTATTGTTTCGTAGGAAGAGATATTAGGGAAAGGGCACTGACCGCTATTGCGATTTTATCTGGCACCAACTATATTCAATAGTCATTCAAAAACTTACCGCGTTCATATATTTTGTTACAGAACTGTTCAGTCTATCCCTCACAAACAAGACGAAGATCCGTGGTCTGCTCGAAATCATCTCCTCGGCGGCTGAATACTCCGAGCTCTGCATCAGACATCGCGAGGAGAACATTATCAAGGCGTTGGCTGCCAAGTAAGTTTTACGTTCATAACTCTCATGCTTCGAAAAATAGAAAAAAAAAATTCGTAACTTAAACATTCATAATCTGTCCAACCGTTTCCCAACTATGTTGGGGTCGGCTTCCAGTCTAACCGGATGCAGAGATCTACGCTAGGGTATTGTATTGTATAACGGGCTGATATCCGCGACTCCACGTTAAGGTTGCACTAGTCAATATTTTCCATACGAATTTCGGGGGGGTATTACTACACTGTTTGACACTGTACATTCAAAGTTAAACATGATACCGTTTTGTCTCATTATTAATTTTGTCTGTGCGGAAACAGAATAGTAAAATAAAAAGCCATTCAAAGGTTACGAGCTACCAAAGATTTGTTTTTATTGTCAATTTTAACGCAACTTTGGGCGTAAATTAGTAATAAAAGTAGTGTCAACTTTCCAAAACAAAGTCGGTACCGACGAAGCACAACTATCGAAAAAGTCAATAAATTTTACTTGTAATTGATGATTGATTTATGCATTGGTTTTTTCATAAAACTCGATTTTCCAAAGGCCTTTTAGTATTTTTTTACGCGCGCTTTTTAATTATCGTGCATCTCACTGAACTCACTCTGTCGGCCACTGTGCCAGGTGAGACAGCATGCTTTATGGCCACGCCCACCAATGAGTTCGAGCCCGTGACTAGTGTCACCTTAAGGCGCGTATTTTGCGTACGGGTGGGAAATTATTCGATCCATCCCAATTCCCCGAGAAAGGCCAGCAGCGCCCCGATGTTGCTGACTATCTCGCGGCGAGTACCTGGGTTACCAAAGTAATTTGCTCTGTACGTTGCAACCACTGGGCAGTGCAGAAGCACGTGGGCTGCTGTCTCGTCTTCCTCCATGCAGGCTAGGGAATGGGCAACTACAGTACTTTCACAGTTTTTATGTCTTGTGACTGGGACTGTAGCTACATTTAATTTTCATCTTTGTTTCGACAGTTCAAAAGTGCCTGTAACTGGCCTACTTGAAATAAATGCTTTGATTTTGAATTTTTGATTTTGCATGTTTTGAATATCAGTATTCTACATGGAGCGACTGTCTATCTGACCTCCACAACCCACTTAATACTGGGTAATACGATACCTCTTGGTACGACTGTTGTCATTTGTAGATTTTGGACAGTCGTTGCAGGTCCAAAAAGTCCGACAACCAGTCTTACCAAGGGTTATCGTATTACCCAGTACTAACTGGGTTGTGGAGGTCTGATAGGCAGTCGCTCTATGTAAAATACTGGTGTTCAGCTGCGTCCGGTTAGACTGGAAACCGACTCCAACATATTTGTGAAAAGGCTAGGCAGATGATGACAAGGTCCAGGGAAAGGCCTAAACTATCCCAGAAACAGGTCCAGCTGTTCCAATATATGCTTATATTGTGCTAATATGGTTGAGTTGAATGACGCCGATACATGCGTCATGTTCTGACTGGTCATCTCTTAGCTGCCACGGTTTATTTAAATTTCTTTATTTTTAAATTGTTGATTTACTCTGGACGCTTTTAATGTGCACGTCTTTCTACATCGTTCTCACAAATATATGTATAATCTCAACATGAATGATGTAACCAAAATTTCGTAACAATACTTTGATTTAAAAGAGTGTCCATGGAGTTTCTTGCCCGTTCTTCTCCGTAGAGATCTACGCTAGGGAATGGGCAACTACAGTACTTTCTCAAGTTGTTATGCCTTGTGACTGGGACTGTAGCTTTGTTTTTTAGACATTCAAAAGTGCCGTAATGGTCTAATTGAAATAAATGCTTTGAGTTTCCCTCATTGAATGTGTCCGCAGAGTGCCGCACAAGCCGACGGCGCCGTCGGGCGGCAGCGTGAAGTACAACGACCCGCACGTGAAGGCGCACGTGCTGCTGCAGGCGCACCTGTCGCGCATGCAGCTGCCCGCCGAGCTGCAGGCCGACACCGCGCTTGTCCTGGCGAGGGTGAGTAGCCTTCATCTGTGTGGATGACAGCCCACTCCTTACCACGGAGAGCAGCGAATTTCCTGAATAGGGTATTTTACTCTATATGACAAAAAATCTAAAAATATATTATTGAGATAGCTTAGGCAAAAAGCAGTCGGAAAACGTTAGTTTTAGTTCCTAAAATAGCAAACTAAATTTTTAAAATTCAATTCAAAGGTTTCAGCTTTTTTAATCTTTTTCATAACCCCATTACAGTAGTCGCCATGTTATTACGTCATAAGGCTATGTAAACATTGAAGTGTCAACTGTCAACTTCAAATATCACTGCATTTGTTTACACAGCCATCTGACGTCTTGACCACAGAGCAATATGGCGTCCGCTGAAAAATTTAAATGCATTTTTACGGCACTTAACGATTGAATAAAATTTTTGGGAAATTTTTAGTGGTTCAATATCAATATAGAATATAATTTGAGACACTTTTCAAAAATGGGTGTAATACCCTATTCTGACACCCGAGCACCGGCTTATTTGGCGCTACCTGTTGCCATTGTGGACATGAAAAAAAATCTTTTCTTTCTTTGATACCCACAGATGTGTATGTAATATACTATTTGACTGCAGTAGATATGTAGACACTACGTAGGGCCTTGTTCCCAAAAGGGAAGCCGGCAGGAATCGGCTTTGTAGTGTTTGTGTCTATGACATAGATACAATACATTGTCTCACGTACAATCATCGGCACGATTCTTGAGCGCTGACCTTCACCTGCGCAAAAGTGAGTTATTGGGTACCCTTTGGTGGTATGAAGCGAGGCGCGGGGGCGGGGAAAGTGCAGTGATTGGCCCGTAGCGCATCGCGTCATAGCCGTCACTCGGGATTTGTTCTTTACTCTTGTTGCACGTACCTCACGACGGCGTTTTATTTGTCATAAGTGTACGATGCGCAAAGTGATCCCCGCTCTTCCGCCGAGCGCTAAAGAACCGTGCCGGTATCTGTACACGGGTGGAAGGGTTAGACGTCAACAGTCAGTCGGTCGCTAGACGCGGTACGAGGCGGACGCTCCCTTACTGCTGTAGTGGTGAGCTCGTGACATAGTGATAGGCGCGATAGTGATCACTACAGGCTTCTGAGGCGCCTTCGGGCCTGGAAGGCTGTTGTATGTTAAAGCTATAACATATACTAGCATCACGTGTATTTATTTCTGATCATGTCCTTTCCTCCCCACAGGCCATCCGCCTGATCTGCGCCTGCGTGGACGTGGTGTCCAGCAGTGGCTGGCTGTCGCCCGCCGTGGCCGCCATGGAGCTGGCGCAGATGGTGACGCAGGCCATGTGGGCCAAGGACTCCTACCTCCGGCAACTGCCGCACTTCACTGCGGACCTCGTGCAGCGCTGCTCGGAGAAGGTAAGGGATAGCCTGGCATGGCCGATTGTGTGCAAGCGTTAGCCAGCATGGGCCATTTGCCCTTTAAAGGCTTGTTTATTTGATAACTTTTCGTTCTTGTTTTAATTTTTTGTGAAGTAAGTACGGTAAAATGGGGTGTATAGAAACGCAGGAGTGAATCGAGACAAAACTTTGAAAGGGATTTTAATATTGAATTGATATGACATGTTACCAAAAATTGCGCTATTTTATTTGCTTAATTTTACTTGAGATATTGCGATCGTTGGCAGCATACCATAATCACTATTTCAACGTTATAATCCTTCTCAAAGTTTTGTTCTCGCTCGATTCACCCCTGCGTTTCTATACACCCCATTTTACGGTACTTGTCAGGCCTACCCTGTGCTCCCATATTTAACTGTTAAAAACTAACATAACATCATTTAAAAGAGTAACCATGGCGTTTCTTAGCGGTTCTTCTCCATAGAAAACGACCAACACAAAATACAACATTTTAATTTTGTTTTGAGACAGGCCGTGTTTAGCTCTCGCTCTAACTCCATGGTTCCACCAGTACAGGTCGGACGGGAGACCTACGCACAATACGCACAAACGAATATCACGTATTCAGTACATTATTCTGAAACCCCCGTGCCCCCATGTCCCAGGTCATTTATAAAAAGAATCAGCCCTACAAAATTGCAATACCTGCACGTTCAATAAAAGGTGTAAAACACCTCTTAACGAAACCGAAAGGCACTTGTTCACCTCGTCATTGCGATCATTTTTTTGTTCTACACTATACCTGGGAACCTTCTAGTTACGGAGATATTGGTGGTCGAAGTTCCAACTTTTGGCAACTTTTTTTTATATACAAGTTTTTAATGTAAGATTTTACATTATACACCTCCACGACCCCCGTACTATGCAATCCATCCATCAGCACAATGTTTAGAGTGCGTTACATTGAGTTCTACCACTAAACATGATTTTTCACCCCAATAAAAAGTCGTTTCCCAGCAATCATTTTTGCGTAAAGTTAGTTAGTTTGATGTACAGAATCCTTGGTTGACGGCTTCGTGATGAGGTGGTTTGCACCCTGTATGTATGGACCAGCAGATTTTTTTTTTTTCTCGACCGCGTGGTTGCCATGATTAGGCCAAAGAAACCAGGGCCGTCCTAGAGCTCGTTGGGTTGACGATATCGTCAAAGTCGCGGCAAACACCTGGATCAGGGACGCACAGGACCGGAAAGTGGCAGATAAAGGAGAGGCCTATACCTAGTAGTGGGTGATTACGGGCTGATAAGATGATTGGACAGGAGAGAAGCGGTGGCCTAGTGGTGGCAGCCCCGACTTACGAACAGTAAGTCGGGGGTTCGAACCCAGCCAGGCGCATTACTTTGTGTAATTAATTTCATCACCACTGCTCTCAAAACGGTGAAGGAAAACATCGTGAGGAAACCGGCATGTCCTAGAACCAAAAATTCGAAGACATGTGACATCTGCCAATCCGCACTGGGCCCGCGTGGTGGATTATAGCCCATTCCCTCTCATAGAGAGGAGGCCTGTGTCCCAGCAGTGGGAACATTAAAAAGGCTGTGATGATGATGATGAAGATGATTGATGATGATGGCTTAGTATTATGTGAAAAATACAAAATTTCTTAATATTTTCGTCCACAGGGCGTTGAGACAGTGTTCGATGTCATGGAGCTAGAAGACAACGCGCGCGCCAAGCTGTTACAACTGTCACCGACGGAGATGGCGGACGTGGCGCGCTTCTGCAACAGATACCCGAACGTAGAGCTCACCTATGAGGTATGTACTATCGAGGACACTCCCGCCTGATCACCACTAAGCTAATTTTTGCTTGCACTCGCAACATAGAAACGTTCTTTAGCCCCGCCCCGTTGACGTAGTATAGAAATAATGAATGAAAGACAAAACCGATCGACCGAGCGCACTGACGACGCACGCCAAACGAGTTATTGTTATTTTGCGCGTCAAATTGACGCTTTCCTAATCGGCCTAAACTGTAAGGGGGCGTGGCTCGGTGCCTCCGCATGATTTAAGCGATTTTTTTAACTAATCAGCCAGAAAAGACTACATTTATCAGATAACAATATGTTTGACATGACACCGCGCCGGTGGTACCTTCACCTGCAGTGACTTCTAAACGGTGTTACACTTTAAATTCGGGTTGGTTACAATGCGCATAGCCGGGTGGCAACATGGAATGTATGTTGATATACGTTCGCAAGAAATGCGCACGGCGTAGCTCGAGTTTTGCTAAGCCAATCATAAATAGGGAATATGCATGTAATTTTTTCTTCACTTAAATGAAATAAATAAATAAATATCGCTGGACATTAACACACAGCGCCATCTAGTGCCACACGAAGCAACGAGGCTTGTGTCGATAGTTGATATACTACATTATATACTTTTTTTTTGTAAACACATACTTATTATACATTAGCTGATGCCCGTGGCTTCGCCCGCCCGCAAATTATATACTAAAACCTTCCTCTTGAATCACTCTATCTATTAAAAAAATCCCGCATCAAAATCCGTTGCGTAGTTTTAAAGATACATGGGGAAATAGGGACAGAGAAAGCGACTTTGTTTTATACTATGTAGTGATAGTGATATAAACATCCATAACTCGGAAACAAATGTCCATGCTCATCACACAAACATTTGCTCCAACCGGGAATCGAACCCAGGACCCTAAGAACGTAAGGCAGCCTCACTACCGCTGCGCCATTCGGGTCGTCACATTCCGCATAGCCGAGTGGCAACATTGAATGAATGTTGATATGCGTTCACAAGAAATCCGCACGGCGTTGCTCGAGTTTTGCTAAGCTAATCCAATCACGAATTAGCGATGGTTGATACAAAACCAAATATGCCGAATATTTGTGTAGCATACGCGCTTAACGCCGCAGCGGGTGGTCTTTTCTACATACAAACGCTCTCGCCTGTTTCATTCTGGTTTATGTCTTTAAAGCAATGAATTTTTCAGTTAAATAAAAATCAATCTCTTCTATGTCCCTATATTTTCCTTTTTGATGATAAATAATCTGTATAAGCACTAGAACCTTTACAAAATGTTCAAAATTGTCTATTTAGACCGCTGTCAATAGAGCCCTAGTGTGCAAATTTGACAACTATTCATGAAAAAACACACAGGACACAGTATTATATCATTCTTATCCCATGATCTGTCCACGAAGTAGACACAATACTTAAACAATGGCGTCTCGACCAAATTGGTCATTCGACAGATCATGATTGTATATGAAATATCTTTTAAATCAGTCGAATATTGGAGGACGAAATAGTCGAGAGCCAAACCTCGAATCGAAGACTTTTTACTTCTCGGATCTGCAGTTGTCCTTATCGCAACAATATCGTTTTCACAACAGGGGGCCTAAAATGGCTGCTTTGTCAGAATCATATTCTGCCAAAGCAGCTTCTTAAAATGGTCAGACCATAAAGACCATTTAAAAAAATCCACAGTCTTCAGTCTTCATGTTCTTTTGCAAATCGACTTGTTATAAAAACAAATGCTTTACTTTCCAGGTAATAAACGAGCGCCACCTCCGCGCCGGCAAACCGATAGTTGTCGAAGTGTCGTTAGAGCGAGAAGACGATATCGTGGGACCTGTCATCGCGCCGTTCTTCCCGCAGGTGAGATACTTACTGATTACTATTAAACTTACAATTATGCCCGATTCACAACAAGAATGGGTGAATTATGGAATGAGTTAATAAAAATAAAAAAAAACTGTTAATAAATATCGCTGGACATTACACACAGCGCCATCTAGTGCCACACTAAGCAACGAGGCTTACGTCGTGGACACCAGATAAATATCCTACATAGATACTTTTTGTTTGTAAATACATACTCATTATACATATAAACATCCATGACTCGCAAACAAATGTCCATGTTCATCACACAAACATTTGCTCTTAACGGGATTCGGACCCGGGACCCTAAGAACGTGAGGCAGCCTCACTACCGCTGCGCCATTCGGGTCGTCGTAAGAGTATATTAGAGGACGTTTGAAAGTTGCGCCTGTAACAGAAAAGTTGAAAGGGAATCGACTGTCGTGGTATGGGCATTTGTTGAGGAGGGATGCCATATCATCCTTCATACAGTTCATCCATCGTTTCATTAGTCTTCCTCTACTCTTGTACCCAACCACGTTTATACTCTAAATTTTTCGAAGGGAAATCGACGCGAAAACGGTTACCACGTATTCCGTAAATAATTCTGAGCCATATGCAGAATTGCAGACATACAGAGTGTAAACCACGTCATCACGAAGCCGTTAACCAAACATTCTGTACATCAAACTACGTAACTTTACGCAAAAGTTATTGCTGGGAAACGACTTTTTTTTGGGGTGAAAAATCATGTTTTGTGGTAGAACTCAATGTAACGCACTCAAAACATCGTGCTGATGGATGGATTGAATAATACGGGGGTCGTGGAGGTGTTCAAAGTAAAAATCTTACATTAAAACATCTAATTAAAAAAAACTTGTTAAAAAGTTGGAACTTTGACCCCCAATATCTCCGTAACTAGAAGGTTCCCAGGCATGGTGTAGAACAAAAAAATGATCGCAATGACGAGGAGAACAAGTGCCTTTCGGCTTCGTTATGAGGTGTTTTACACCTTTTAAAAATTTTTCATAGGTTTAATAAAAAAAATAGTTTCCTACGAAAGTGCGAAACCCTACACTGTCAAAATGTATGGAATAGCTGTTTTTTTTAATAACCGATGAAAAATTTCTATGTAGTGGGGCTTAGAATGATGTGCTCAGAGCGACGAATCACATTAAAACATGTCAAAAAAGTGATGTTGGGCGGTTCATAACGCACCTAATCTTAAAGGGAAGAAGGTCGAACTACCTTCTATTTAAAGATTTTGACATTAGTCCATACATTGTTTTATACTAAATCCTTTTTTTCAATTATTGCAGAAACGCGAAGAAGGCTGGTGGGTGGTCATCGGTGATCCTAAGAGCAATACTCTTCTCTCTATCAAGAGGGTGTCACTGGCTCGCAGTGCTAAGGTAAGATACTTGCTTGTCTACGATGAAAGCAATATAATTGGCCCAGTTGGGCGCCAAAAAGATTTCCTTATTGGCGCCCAACGTGGGCCTGTGAATGATATTATGATTTTTGTAAAGAGGTTATTAATAACAGTTCACGTCATTCTTCACGGTTTTGTATAAAAAGATGAGGTTGACGATTCCAAACAAACTCGGATCAGAGTTTCTTTAGATTTTAGAAATTGTCGTGACCAGTAAGAAACATCGACGCGCAAACTGTTACAATAAATTCTGCACAGCTATTTCCTACAAAAAACCTAATACCTACACGGTCTAAATTATATTCAACTCAGATAGGTTTAGCTAGAATCGTATACTGAATTCAAGGCAATAGTTTGCATGTCGATGTCTCTTCCACCGTTTAATAATTACTGATTTGCAGAAGTATATACCAAAAAGTATAAGTAGGTAAAAAAAGTTTTTTTCAATATTAATAGTTAAAGACAGGACAACGTCTGTTGGGTCAGCTAGTTATTATTAAAACTGCTTTAACAAAATGGTCCCACGGTGGGCGCCAACACGTAATTCTTACTGGCGCCCATCGTGGGACACCTAGAGTTTAAGTTTAACTGTCAAGTTCTAAACAAAGTGACATTTTATAAGTGATAACGATAATGGGAAAGTCAAAAATGTACGAGACTGACATGATTTGTCGAAAAGTGAATGTCCATCCTGTTTTAAGTTCAAATACTTTGTAAGCTGTTGCTACTAAGGTTAAAAATATTTAAAGCTAAATTCCAAATATTTCGGGATTCGATTCAGAAAATTCTTTCACTAATGTGAAGCTACGTTATCTCTGACTGAGCATAACATAAAATCACGCCTGTAATCCCCGAGGTGTTGGGCAGAGGTGTACCCACATTCAAATTCAAATATTTTATTTCAGATAAACATCCATATAATATAAAACATACATTTCGCCAGTTATTTTTAAGTCCCATGTAATACGAGGCAAACCTATTGCTATCAACCGGGCACAAATCGTTTCGTTCGTTTTCGTTGAGTGTTTCTACTGTAATTGTGTATTTTTTATGTTTAAATTCAGATACAAGTTACTTGTTTATGAATAAATGACTAACCCCCGAATACTGAAACGTCACTCAAAATTTAAGGGCTGCTTAACATTTGAGCAGCTCCTAACTTTAAATTTCGTATGGCCAAACGTCAGTTTTGAGTGTCTGTTAAATTTAAGTGCTACTTAAATTTTGAGTGACGTTTCAGTATTCGGGGGTATGACTATGACTGATCCAGACTCCGTGGCTGCTACTAAAAAAATACTCATGGAATCCAATTCAAGACCATGAGGGTGTCATGGGGTTTGATTTAAAACGTTCCCATGGGATAAATTACGACCAAACGCGAGCAAAGGTGCGCGCAAAAGCTAGTCCTCTATAAAATGGTATTTGTTTGTTAGTAAATAATAATAATAATAAATCATATTATTTCGGACAACTAGAGATCCATAAATTGTTAGTAACAGTTTTGCACTTAAACACTATTGTTAGTAACTTAACAAAAGACGAGTTAATGAGAGGACCACCCGTAGTCCTTATAACTAGGACAACGAAATACTAGGGTATACGTCTTCTCACAAATCGCCTTATTATGGCGGAGGAAGTATCAGCCGCCACAGCCTTCAGGATGCTATTGTGTATGTGTAAAACCAGCAGGCCTATCCAAGCTACAAACGATTCGTATCGATTCTCTTTCTACAATCGTAAACGTTAAGTCAAGTGGTCAAAACAAACGAATATAAACTTTCGTAGACAAGTTTACATCGATCAAGATGATAGAATGAAATGTATTCGTTTCTACAATCGGGATCCCTACATCCCATATAAATCGTACCCAACTTACAGTTTTGACTCAACTTTAATGTTTCCATTCGTTTGTTTTGACCACGTGACTTAACGTTGATAGATGTCATTCCCATACATTTGGTTAGTTTGTTTTGGTTAGAGTTTGAGTTTGAGTTTTCTATTAGCGTTAACGATTGTAGATTGTCAACTTGGCTAAGCCTACAGTTTGTTTTTCTTTTCCTCAGGTTCGACTTGACTTCGTATGCGGCAGTTCAGGTCGCCACACGTACACCTTATACTTCATGTCCGACGCTTACCTAGGTGCTGATCAGGAGTACAAGTTTACAGCGGAAGTCGCCGAGGCCGCTTCCGACTCCAGCGACTCGGAGTAGACTTCGACTACTAAGAAGATTTTTCTCTGGTGGAATATTCAATAAGCACTCTGTTTTAAGTCATAGTTTGTATAAAAAAAATGAGTCTACTTGTATGAGTGACCACACTTATCGACGAGGAAGCAGCTTGTGCCGGAACAGATAGATAGAATGCTCTATATAATGTACAACATACAAATAACAATGGTCAGTCTTATCATGAAAAGCGATCTTTTCAAGACAATATTGGATTTTTTTCGTTTCGGTTTGGATCGGAACGCGACGTGATACGACACCGCACCTGACAATAGGCATGTCTCCTGAAAAAATCTAATTAGTCAGTCAGTTAGATTTTCAAAAAATATTTGACACGTATTTTTTCTTTTGTTACGTAGACCGAAATTGACGAAGGTTCGACGCTTTTAAACTTCTCAATACGTCACGCTATAATCACGTGCTATAATTATTAGTGCGTTGTGAAGTCACGAGCCCCCACTTCCGAGATTTGATGTGTTTTATCTTTGTCAATATTCATTGATTTACAAAAACAAAAAATACATGTCCATTATTTTCCAATACTCTAACTGACGGACTAAATAGAATTGCAATTTATTGATGGTGGAAACTAGCCTACTTTCTGGCATTGTCTGAATATAAAGGCCTATCTGATCGACTCAAGCGGATTCGTCGTCGTCGATAAGTGTGGCCACTCTTTTAGATAGAGAAATGCTTAAAAATAAAGTGTCAATCGAGTATTCGTAAGTCAAATTTGTATTTGGGAGTAGTTATAAAATGTTAAGGAGATAAATATGATTTAAATTTATTTCTTGTTGTTTTTTTTTTTGCTTTACCTAGGCTTCTTATATTTCCTTATTTTGCTTGTCCTGTGGACGCAAGCCCTAGTGCTATCTGAGCAGGACATCTCGAGTTCGATTCCCAGGTGTAGCACAGTTTGGGCATATTGGGTTTTCCATCGAGAATAGGAAATATGCATGAAATACAAAACTCTTTTTATTTATGAAAAATGCCTTGTATTGGCGCATAAAACACTGTGGTACACTTGTTTAAGTTTCTAATACATTTTTTACAAGTTATTGTTTTATGTAGCATGTTTTTGGTGAAACGGAACGCACTGTCAAAACACACCTTCCTGGATAACGCGTATTAAGGTGTCTGTCTGCCTCCAAGTTCATAAAAGTCGAGGAACAACTTATTCAAGGTCAAAATCATTCCTCGACCTCTATGAACTCGGAGGGTTGTATTGATGATTTTGATGATTATAATTCTGTAACTACATACGTCTTACAGTCGCGAACAATATTTTAATCAACATACAACCTAGCACTGGTCTGCCAATTGCAAAAAACGTAACAAAATTTAAATTTCGCGGGCTACCCTGGAGCATCCACCTTAAAGTCAAAGTTCATTGTGTCAAAAAAACACTTATTTGAAAAGTGCTAAAAGTTTCAGTAAGATTTTATTATAATATTGTTTATTGTCAAGCATACGTTTTGGGGTTCTAAGCTTGTTCCACCCAGAGGGCGAGAACTCTTTAAATGCATCCAAACAAGAAATATGAACGTGATATCGTCTGGTCAACCGACTTACTGGCCAACAGACAAAAGAAAAATCCCGAACGTTATTGATTTTTGTGTCAGCAAAGGAATCGTAAATAACAATATATCGTGCGAGAGTTGCTGGGATCTGTCCTCAGACCACTCTCCAATCATAGTAGAATTACACACTACCGCCCAAGAATGCGTAAAAAAATGCGTTCTGCATAACAAAAGAACTAACTGGCCCCTATTTCGAGAGCTCATCGACAAAGCATTCGAGGAACCAGTTAGTCTAAAAACTGAAGACGAAATAACAGAAGCCGTTCTGTACTTCAATAGCAGTGTGCAGGATGCACCAACCCCACCACTACCACATAGAAGCACGGACAACTATGTGGCTAAACACATACTAGACAAAATAATTTAAAAAAGGAGAATAAGGAAGCACTGGCAGCAAAGCAGAGACCCTGAGGTAAAAAAACAACTCAATCACATCAACAGACAGCTGAAACACATTTTAGACTAGGCTCGTAATGACGGATTTCATAATTATCTCACTGGCCTGGATGCTACTGCTGCCTCAGACTACTCTTTATGGAAAGCCACGAGAAGACTAAAACGTCCTGTTAGTGTTTCTCCTCCTATAAGAAAATCTGACGGTTCCTGGGCACGGACAGACGAAGAGAAAGCCGAAACCTTCTCAGAACACCTCTCAAAAGTCGTTATCCCTCACCCATATGAAGGCTCTCCAGCAGATGCCGCAGAAATCACAGACTATAATAGCCCCAAAAATACGGAAGAAATGCCCTTAAAATTTACAAAGACAGAAGTTGCCCGAATCATACAAAAATCGGACCCAAAAAATTCACCAGGAAACGACCTTATCACAAACCGAATATTACAAGAACTACCTGACATAACTTTTCTGACGTCATTATTTAACGCCATTACAAGACTAGTTCTTTCCCATGGAGTGGAAGGTCGCACAAATTATGATGCTACTGAAACCAGACAAACAACCAGAAGAAGCAAAATCTTATAGACCTATAAGCCTGCTACCTATTCCATCCAAAATATATGAATCTCTACTGCTGCAGCGAATCCTACCTATACTCAAAGAAAAAGAATTAATTCCTGACCATCAGTTTGGGTTCCGCAGTAAACATGCCACTGTCGACCAAGTGCACAGACTAACAAATAAGATCATGGAATCACTGGAGGAAAAGTCTTACTGTACCAGTGCATTTTTGGACATATCTCAAGCGTTTGACCGCGTTTGGCATGCAGGTCTGCTCTTAAAATTAAATAATGCTCTACCAGACCACCTGTACGGAATACTAAAATCATTTCTACAGCAGCGCCACTTCATAGTACAAAGTGGGGAAGCACTGTCACATGTCACATGTTTTGCTATCCGGCGCGTCTTTATGTACTACGGCGTGTGCGTTCGTGACGTTATGCGTGCGACACATATTTTACGACTGTGTTGGAATTCATCAAAATAAAACGAAGTCTATTATTAATTATTTTATTCATGTTCTTACGTACTACTATTAAAATAATGTTGTTCTCCTAAAATGTATTAATCTATTATCATATCCTAAAACTAAATCTAAAGACACATTTGGCGTAGAAAAATGCTACCTTTACACTTTTCCGTTTTGATGGCCAAATGTGTCCCTAGCGATAGCCAGGGCCTCGTTGGTCGTCAGCAGGGTGCACCGCGGGCAGGTGAGGTTGACTTCAGCTCTGCAGGTGGTGGTAGAGCCACTTGCACCCCGATGTTTGCTCGGTTGATCATGTAACGAGATGGTAGGGCGTTGAACAGCAGCTGCAGTTCCGGAGATGTTGCTCGATTGGTAACACTTCAGTCCTCAGGACCTGCATATTCTGAGTACTGTAGTGAACACTGGCAGTTGAGCTTGGAGCGGATGATGCTGCTCCTCTCTCTGGGATCTGTAAAGTAGACAATACATTACGTTAAAAAAATATTCACATCTCAGAACGAATAAAGGGCGTGGTTCGGTACACCGTGACATGACTGACATGTGTTGAAAGACTTTGAAATGTCAAAATCATCATCATTTCAGTAGATGACGCCTACTGCTGCACATGAGCTTCTATTGTTGCTGCAGGTATGTTTGTAGGCAATGGTAACTACTCTCTGCTGGGTGACCTGAAGATTTATACAGGGCGAAAGGGACATCGAAACACAAACGATAACCACGTACTCGGTACATCATGCTGAGTTTATCATAGAAAATTTTCATCGGTAATTAAAAAAAAAACAGCAGTTTCTAATCGGAACAGTGACGAGTCGGGCATAACTCCCTACACGGTCAAAATCGATGGAACACAAAATGGCGGCCATTTAAATGCAGCAGCAGAAAAATCAATACACAAACGCTTACCTTGCGTCCTATTGGGCGGAGTCTCGGTCAGATCACTTGCCACCCACACTATGCAGCAGGTGAGCCGGCAGAAAATTCACCCACTAGGATCTGATCTGAAACAGAATGGTAGCTGATATTACAGGCACAAAATAGCTAGCTTTTGGATACAAAAATCATCATTTCGAATGAAAAACGTCCAATGCTAGACATTCGCCTCTCCCAAGCGTCGCCACTTCGCCCGGTCTGGTGCTTCTCGCATTCATCGAATTCCCATAACTTAATTCCTTAACAAAATGGCTGCCTCACGTTCCTCATCAATCGTTACGTGTTTAGACTATGTTAAAACTAATATTCCAAAATGATTGTTAAGGAGAATATTAAACACTCACCTGCTGTTAGGTCAGCCGTCTACCGCGAAGAGATACGGTAGAAGTAACCAAGACCTCTAGCAAACACCCAGTCCACCGCCCACCATCACTACCTACGAGACCGAGGGCGGGCGGTGAACTGGCCCAGCCAGATAAAGGAAGTCTAGTCTAGAAAAACCTAACTACACTGCGCAGGTCAGAACGGTAGTGGAAAATATGAAGTAACGTAAAGGACGTAGTACGTGCTGTGGAACTTTAAACTCTCGGCGCTGAGTCGAACGTTGCAAATCCACGCTCACACTCAATGTCGTTACAGCATTTCGAATTTCCATCGTCGATAATTCCCGATCAATACCCACCCATAAAGTGTTTTGTGCGTGTAATGGTGGCGCCACTTGTTAACCAAAGATATTGAATTCTGTAGATTTCATGTTAGTTCTGTATTTCGCCGCACGCATTAATAAAGTGTGCCTTGTGACTAATACTTCCATGTGAGATATTGGCCTGCTGATGGAATTTCATCGCTCTACACGGAGCTGAAAGTTGAAGATCCTACAGCATACTTATAATTAGGAGTTGTTTTAGTGTAGTGTTAGTGAATACAGGCGATAGGATACTAGATAGGTATGTAGACTGACAAAGATTATTGTGGAAAGTGGCATTGCTTGTCTTAGCACGTAGTATATAAGTGCTGCATGGTTCTTTTTGCCACTAATTAATTTGACAGGATGCGCGGTTTGTACCATATATACGGCGACGCATTTTGCGTGACTCACAGCTCAAAAAAAGTTGCTCGATGAAACGGATTCTTCAATGATTGGGGTGAAGAGATTTTATAGGTGATGTCGATATTTGGTGGAAGTCAGTGCCAGTCTGTCCAGAGGTTCTGGAAAGATCAAATTTACAATTCGAAGGGTAGGTGTATTGAAGTAGATTTAATAAAAAAAACATAATTCAGCTCAAAAAGAGTTTAATTATTTCCTATAATCATTACCTTACATATTTTTAACATAAGTATATCGATATAATTCTTCTAGGTGATTTTAACCTGTATTCGTGTTCTGTAGCCATAAGTAATTATTATGAATACATTCATACTTTTTGTGAATTCACTCAGAGTAACGCAGTGGGAAATTGTAATGGTCGCCAGTTGGATTTGGTGTTGAGCGCGCACGCGGCGGAGGCGCCACGCGTTTTTAAATATTTCTATATAAAACACTATAAATACATATAAAAAATAGTAGCCCACCAGCGCTGGGAACAGGGTCCGAGCTGCCGGTGGTCAGGGCTCTTGAGAGAGGAACCTCCTAACAATACGTGCCGTGTCCAGAAGTACTACTTTCTGAATCAAGCCCTTAATCCAGCTGCCAAGCGAGAGTTTCTAAGATATTGGTCGAGGCTGTTGGCTAAGCCATTGGCCATTATTTATTTATTATTATGAGAATCAAAACCTGTAACATTAGGTATATTATATGGATAACACTTGTCTATGTAACACAGAGCCAACTACGGGTTCTCACGAGTAAAAACAGAAAAAGTTGTAGAAATCTTAGGTTCACTAACAAGCAAGCTACGATAAAAATAAAAGGAATTAAAATAAGGTACAATAAGACCCCACTCCGATCCAGCCTGTCCCCTTGCTGTCCTCTCCCAGCGACGCCCTAAGCCGAGGCCCGTACCCCGCAGGGGGTGCCCTTAGCGTGTAGTCGCTTAGTTTGTAAGTTTTTTGCCCTGGCTGGAGGCTTTACACTTAAGGCACCCACAGGAAAGTCCAGTTAGGCAGACGACAACCAGGTTGAACTGCGAGATGCTATTTCGAAAAAAAAAAAAAACGTACAATAAGACTAAGTATCTAACCACCATGCTGCACCATTTTATTTTTTATTTTTTCGGATGGGACATCATCAAATAACTCCTCCCGCTCTGGGCGGAGCAGGAGGGAGTGTCAGACTTTTACTGACTAAAACCCATCCATGTTCCTTCCTCGCCCTTTGTGTTCCGGGGCCACGGTATCTCTTTCAAACAGTCCCGCAGCCCCGGCAGGCTTCGGCCCTTGCGGACCCCTTCCCTATTGCTGACTCTCTTTGAGGCGCGCGTGGAACACGAACGCGCCGTCGACACGGCCTGTCGTCATGAGATGGACGGACGGCGAGCTAGCCCATAGCTCCCCGTCCACAGGCCCGCGCCTACGGTGGCCGGAAGTCACCACGTGGCCCCCGACGCCCGGGGCGTCTCCCGCGGCGGCCGGGACGTGAGGATATCTCCCTCTCACGTTCCGCCACCTCCTTCGCTAGCATGACTGCTTCGCAGAAGGAGGTGGCGGCGTCCCATTCCGTCTCGCTCCGGACCATGGCACGAACCAGGGCCGGAAGCGAGAGGTCGCCGCCGCCGATCGCCACCTCGAGGACACGGCGGTGCTCCACCCAAGCGGGGCACACCTCCACAGTGTGCTCCACCGTGTCCTCCAGTCGATCCTCGCAATGGAAACACCCGGGCGTCTCCTCCCGCCCGATTCGGTGCAGGAACTTACCGAAACATCCGTGTCCGGTAAGAACCTGCGTCAGGCGGAAGGTGAGGACGCCGTTGCGTCTCTCCAGCCACTCCTCAAAGAGGGTACTTACCGCCACTATTGTGGCGTGCCCTGCACGGGGTTGCGACAGTCGCTCTCTCCATGTCGCCATGAGATCCCGCAGGAAGTCCGTCCGCTGAGCGACAATTTGCCGCGGCAGCGGAGTTTCCCCCCGGTGTAGCGCCTCCGCGCGCCACTCGTGTAGGCGCGCGAGGAATATCGCCTGCAGATCCCATGGCGACCATGCTGCACCATCATGATTTATCATCATTTCAGCCGCAAGACGTCCACTGCAGCACATAGGCCTCCCCCAAGTGTCGCCACATAGACCGGTCCCGTGCGACTCGCATCCACCGGATTCCCGCAGCCTTCACCAGGTCATCGCTCCACCTAGTGGGAGGCCTTCCAACGCACCGTCTTCCGGTTCGCGGTCGCCACTCCAGAACTTTTCGGCCCCATCGGCAATCCGTCATGCGAGCAATGTGCCCTGCCCACTGCTACTTAAGTTTAGCAATTTTTCGGTCTACGTCGGTAACCTTGGTTCTCTTGCGGATGTCTTCATTATTTGTCTTATTATACTGCAACATCCTCAGATGTATTGGGATATGTGCAAGAAGATAATGATGACGATTGAGATCTTCAAGTAAATCTGGAACTGCAGTGACCTAAAACTTTGCTTTTTTACCTCAACACTTTCGAAGCGAAACACATAACATATCATCACGTCTGTAAATCTCTGAAGGGTTAGGCAGAGCTGTGCGTAATAGAACACCCACATTTCGTCAGTTGTGTCTAATTCCATCTTATAGGGGGAGAGCCTATAGCCTTGAAACCAGACGCCGCGGTTGCCGTTGACAAATTCCAGATCAAAAACGCAATAACACTATGCCCAACCTGGGAATCGACCCAGGACATAACGTTCAGCAGTTGCGTTTCCGACCACTAGTCTAACCAGGCAGCGAAACACATACACAATCAACATGACACGACGAATCGTCCCTTTTTGAAAATCAAAATTACACAAGGCGTTTGTAGTGCGCATACCAACGTGTATGCTCCATTTGGTGTTGGAAGAAAGTTTTTGGCCGCAGGATGTGGTGTTCAAACTCAAACTCAAATCATTTATTTCAATTACAGGTAATAGGTAATACACACATTATTATTGGTCAACAGGACCTTAAGAAATACACATTAAAATGGCTTTAATACCATGATTATTATCTTGCTTCTAAATACACAAAGTTTTACACACTACGCACATGACTATTACGGCACTTTTGAATGTCGAAAATACAAAAAAAAAAACAAAGCTACAGTCACAGTCACAAGGTATAATAACTTGAGAAAGTACTGTAGTTGCCCATTCCCTAACGTAGATCTCTATGGAGAAGAACGGGCAAGAAACTCCATGGACACTCTTTTAAATCAAAATATTGTTACAAAATCTTGGTTACATCATTCATGTTGAGATTATACATAGATGTGAACGATGTAGAAAGACGTGCACATTAAGAGCGTCCAGAGTAAAATAATAAATCAATAAAAAAAAAAAAGTAATTAAAATGAACGAACCGTGGCAGCTAAGAGATGACCAGTCCCAACTGAGAGCGCCCGTTCACGAACATGACGCATGTATCGGCGCCATTCAACTCGACCATATTTAAGGGAACTTAGTGACCCGACTGACCCGCCACCATCAGCGACACATTTGAGTGAGTGAGTCATTTCGTGTCATTTGAGTTTGTTTGTTCCGTCGCTTACAAGAACGCACAAAACATCGTGCAAGTGAAGTGCTACTAACATAGTTTTAAGTTAGTGCTTATACTAACAAAAACTGTTATTAGTATGTATATTTAGGTTAAGATATTTAAGTATGGGTCTTTGTTACCTGAAATAAATGGATTATTATTTTTAGAGTTCCAAACCCCTCGTCACTTCCTAGTGTTTTAACTGTAGAGAAGTAACGGAACAATATCCCTGGCAACGCATCTCTGTTCAGTTTAAAGAACACAATAAAAAAGTAAGAAACTTCGGTAGGCTGTTTGTTTTGCATTACAAATATAAAAATAACTGCATCGTATATCTCATATATAATTTAAGTATTGATCGTGACCTGCGCAGTGCAGCTACACTGTTCTAGTCTAGACTTCCCTTGTGCAATGCCGCAGTGCGCCATCCGCCGTCTGTCGCGCATGACGTGTTGGGGCTTCAAGCCGCTACCAGGTCTCCGGGCTCTGTAGCCCTATAGTACCGCGTTTCCAAGGATCTAATAAAGGTAAGTGAGTCTTCTGAACTTAGTTTCTTGTGTTTTGAGAGTAGTGATGATTGATAGATAGACTGCAAGCGCGATTGCTGAGGTCCTGGATTAGAGAGCAGCGGTGGCCCACTGGTTGGTTGGTGGTGGTTGTTGGTGGAGGCCCAGGCAAGCGCATTATTTTGTGTAATTTATTTCATCACCTCTGCTCTCAAAACGGTGAAGGAAAACATCGTGAGGAAACCGGCATGTCCTAGAACCAAACAATCTCGAAGACACGTGACATCTACCATTCCGCACTGGGCCCGCGTGGTGGATTATAGCCCATTCCCTCTCATAGAGGGGAGGCCTGTGTCCCAGCAGTGGGAACATTAATAGGCTGATGATTGATGATGTCCTGGGTTTAATTTCCGGGTTGGCAAAGTGTTACTAGGTTTTTCCAGCAGAAATTTTCTCAGTAGCAGTCACGGAGTCTGGATTTGCACCCAGTTGATGGCAATAGGCTCGCCCCCTATTACATGGGACTTAAACATAACTGGCGAAATGTGGGTGTATTTTTAGGTACATTTCTGCCTAACTCTTCGGGGATTACAGACGTGATGTTATGTTATGTTGTGATGATAAACACACACTGGTCATAGACTTTCGTCTAGTTTTTTTATTCATTATCTTAGCTACTGGTTGCGTATCAAAAAACGCTTTTCTCCCATCGCAACTTCAATGTTCGCGAAGTTCTTATTCTTCACTTAAAATGTCACTTACGGGATATCTTCCGTGATCATCCATTGTTTTGAGCTCCCGATATTTCGACGCTGTTGCAAGCGCCATGATCGCGGGTTAACAACAACAAACAACAGCAACAGCGTCGAAATTTCGGGAGCTCAAAACAATTGATAATCACGGAAGATATCCCGTAAGTGACATTTTAAGTACAGTTATGAACCGTGAAAGCTTAAAACAGTGTTCTTATTCTTTGTTCGCAACCAAGTTGCGGTTAAGGAAAAAGTTTTCCTAATTCGCAACTTTCCGAATCGCAGTTGCAAAAACAGCCGGAGGGGATAGAAAATATACATCACATACACGTCTTACTCGATACGTTGATGACATATAAAACGTTGATGCACACTAAGTACTACCTAGCCGAAAACTAGCATGATGATATGAATATTGTTAACTTTTCAGGCGGGTCATGGCATCCTCTGGCCAACATAACTGCATCGTATACCACACGTCGCTGTATTGATCGTGACCTGCGCAGTGCAGCTAGACTTCATTTAGACTAGACTTTCTTTGTGCTATGCCGCAGTGCGCCGCCCGCCGTCTGCCGTGCATGACGTGTTGGTGCTTCAAGCCGTGTTTCCAAGCATCTTTAATGAAGGTAGGTAAGTGATTTATGGCCGAATACTGAAACGTCACTCAAAATTTAAGTAGCACTTATATTTAACAGATACTCAAAAGTGACGTTAGGCCATACAAAATTTAAAGTTTAGGAGCTGCTCAAATGTTAAGCAGCCCTTAAATTTTGAGTGACGTTTCAGTATTCGGGGGTATGTAGCTTAGATTCTAATGGTATTAGTAGGTATTGAAATTGTCACATTACGTAACACTTTTAGTAATTGTGTTAACAATAATAGTAGATTATTGCATCGAGCACAAAGTAATTTATTATTGCACCGAGTGCCTGATTTAGAGCCCGAGCGTTAGCGAGGGCTCTAATCTTACTTAAGGCAAAGTGAATAATCTGCTTTTCTTTCAACTATTACCTATAGGAATAGTAGATAAAAGAAACTCATATCAAACAGTTAAAATAGAATTTCATTTTTAAATCAGAGTTAGCAGCAATCATTTTTTAAATTTGGAACAAGTAGGATAGAAACGAATAATACGTACGTAAAAAAAAAGTATTGATATCGGCTGGCAGAATATAGCTAATCCAAAAAAAAAACTGTGCAATAATGAAATTTCATACATTTTTATTGCTCTAGAGCATTAAAGACTCGCTTTGTACTGAGTTTTTAGTGTGATTGTGATGAAATTAAAGCATAGTTGGAAGAATAGTTATTTGTTATACAAGAGTGCAAAGTTGCTTTTTAACCGCGTGTTCAATTTTGATGACCGAGCAAGCGAAGGATTCTAAAATTAGAATCCTGAGCGTTAGCGAGGGAATCAAAAGAGCACGAGGTGAAAAATCTTTGCACTCGAGTGCAACACGTAACTTTTCATTCCACCTCAGCGAGGAAATGACTAAATGCGGACAAAGTGTGGCTGAAGTTCGTCGGAAACAATGACCCGTGTACAACAGGGGTTCTGGAAGTTCAAGAAATGTTGCTATTTCTCGTGGGATACTGCCAATTTTATTAGTACCCATAGGCTGTCTAACACACTTTCCATTGCGATACTGTAGAAAAAATCGATTGATTGGAGTGTTAGGCGGGCGTAAGGCTTGATATTTCTCAATAATCGTTACGTATTCCTTGCGAATGACGAAGTTGCGGTCTCTTTTTGTCTTTGTATTAGGTAAATTAATTAATAGTAAGTCATCTGAATGTTTCTCAATGTTTTTGACATTAAGTTGTGTTAGTTCATTAGTTCGACATGCTCCGTTTATTCCAATAATAAGAACAACCTGTAACGTAAAGAGTATTGTAGTAGATAAATGAATAAAATTGATATGAACGCATAATTATGCCTATCAACATCTACTAAGTATACTATTTAATTGAGATTAATATACTTAAGTAGATACTGAATGTGCAACTGACTTACTTTTGCCGCCAAATATACGGAATCGGGTGCTTCGTTAAGAAACTTTTCAATATCAGATACTGTGAAAACCTTCGATTTTTTTGGTTGATGACCAGATGAGGCTCTTTTTAAAAATGCCACTAATTTAGGATAGGTATCGATATGTTTGTCTTTTTTCATCTTTATTGTTGCTTTTAGCATCGAATACGTACTCCATAGAGTGCTTGCTTTCTTGTCCTCGGATAATTCTATAAAATATGCCAGCAAAACGTTTTCTGAGAAAGTTTTGGCTCCTTTTGCTAGTCGCCACGTGTTGAACATATCGTACTGTTTTAAATACTTCTCGCGTGATTGTTGAGGGAGAAAGCTCATTTGCGCATTATTAACAGTTTCAGTCAATTCTGTTGGCGTCAAGCAAACTTCCTCGTCGCTAGAATCACTCATTTTAGTTTTTTCACTTGTTTTCAAGTTTCTTGTTTTTAATATAAGGTTTAACAATGACGTGAAAAAATGCCGCGTAAAGAACCGCGTACAAAGCAAATTGAAAAAAGAACACCAACAAGGTTCCGAGTCTGACTTTTTAACAAATTAAAAAAAAGTTGTATGATATATTCGGCACCATAGAGGTAGCAGTAAATAGGTTTAATGTTTTTTTTAATTCACAAACTTAGTGCACACGATGTTCTAAATTCAATTTACTTTATCCTCTAGAGAATAAAAACGGCTTTTCCACTCAGATATTGAAGATTAAAAATACTCTTTCCGAGATGGTGGGATGAAAAAGTTATTTGGTAGTGTATTTAGTTTATTTTTGGTGTAGTGTTCGCAAACGCTTCAGCTGAACATGATCCTGGGTTCGATTCACATGTCGGGCAAAGAGTTATTGGGGTTTTCGCAGTCAGCCAGAGCCTGCATTTATGCCCAGTTGTTGGCATTAGGTTCATCCCATTTTTAAAGGACTTTAATTATAGCCGGTGAAATGTGGCTTTACCAATAGAACACCTCTACCGTTACCTTCAGGGATTACAGGCGTGACGTTATGTTACGTTATTGATCCGGTCAACCTTGCTAGCCCACATCACAGCTTATCCATCTCACGCCTCACACATACCCTGTCTTCTGTGCACTCATGGTTACCTACTTATGACTGTGTTAGGAGAAGGCCCCGGATTCAGATTCATTTATTTATTGTAAAACATAGGTACATTATAAGTTCTTCTTTGATAATGCTTTGAGGGCGCTATGTTTTGCCTTTATGGCGTACAAAAGTACTAATACATGCAATACCTAAAATTAAAACAAAAAAATTAATACAGATATAATGAACCACAAATAATCAAGTAAATAAATTAGATCATCTATCGCATTAGAAATTTTCAATTACACTGTTCAATGTCAATTATATACTAGATAGACTGAGTGTAGTTGAGTAAAACTAAATAATGAAAAATAAAAAATGACCGCAGTTATTACTTACTTAAGTGTTGACAATTTAAATTTTATTACAGTAACTGAAAAAACTATATAAAGAATGTTAAAGAAATTGAATGATGTCATAAATTAAAATTAAATGTCAAAAGGAAGATTAATAATTTTATTGTTACCTATGAAATGTCAGAAGTTTTATAACAGCATGTCATTTAAATATTCGGTGATTGATTATTAGCATTTTTCTATTAAAAAATTCTTTAATTTTCTTTTGAAGTTGTGCAGATTTTCATTGTTAATGCTATCAGGAATTTTATTGTATATAAACCGGGACACAAAGGGCGATGAAGGAACATGGATGGGTTTTAGTCAGTAAAAGTCTGACACTACCTCCTCCTCCACCCAGAGCGGGAGAAGTCATTTGATGATTTCGCATCAGAAAAAAAAGAAAGAAAGGAGTTCGCGTTGCTTTTGGGTCAAACAAATTTGCACTATTTCACTAACAGTTGTTTTCTAAACTTCGTATCACTGTTGGTTAATATGATGCACGTCTCGTAGCTATCGGTGTTTCCATAAACTAAGTTAGCTTGAAATATCCTATCCGCGTCGCCTACCTGTCACTTGATTCATTCATAGAAAAATCAAAGAAAGCTTTCCTGTGACGTTTTCTTTCATTTCTTTCTAACGTTTTCTTTCTAACGTCCGTAAGCTAAAGGTCAAACAGACAGAGATAGCAATCTTCCGTTACCTGTAAGTAATTCAAAATGGCCGTAAGTAGAAACGCACTAAAAAGGAGTATAATTTTTGTTTTAAAATAATATCATGACATGAATATCATACATACTCATAGAGGCAAAACTCACTGGTCATACTGGATGCGGAAGTAGGATGGTTGGGGAGGGGAATGGAAGGGTGTGAGAGGGGGCGGAGGGGGCAAGTAGGAGTGTTCCTGCGATCAATACAAGTACAAGTGTGGTGTCTTCTTATTGGGCCAAAGATTTAAACATGGCGGTTCACGGTTGAGGGGAGCTATATGTATTGTCTATTATTGTCGTTTCTTTTTATGTCGTAAATAATATTTAAGATAATAATATTTAATATATTGTCGTGATGGCTCACGGGTTAAGGCCTCGCCTCTCATGCATGAAGTTGTGAGTACCAATGTGACTTTTTCAATTCATATGAAGTTTATCTTGGACATCACAGACATCGGTGAAGGAAAACATCGTGAGGAAACCTCGACTTGTAATAAATATAAGTCTAAAATCGCCAACCCGTCTTGAGCAAGCGTGGTGATCAACGCTCGTGCGTTCTCTGTGTTGAGAAGAGGCTTTTGCCCAGCAGTGGGACAGTAATAGGCTGGTATTATAAATAATATTTGTTCGTACCCCTCTGTCGATTTATTTCGTAATTCTCCGGTAATAGTCGAGCTTCATTGCGTCGGCGCTGTCCTGGTGGTCATCAGTGTCGATCATTCTAACTGTAAGGAATTACAATGATTGGCAACTACAGTACTTTCTCAAGTTATTATGCCTTGTGACTGTGACTGTAGCTTTGCTTTTATTGTATTTTCGACTTTCAAAAGTGCCGTAATGGTCTAATTGAAATAAATGATTTGAGTTTGAGTTTGAGTTTGTGATTAGTAAAGCAGATTTCTCGCAAAAATGTAATTATATCTCCCTTGTTATTCTCAACTATTTCAGCGAGCAGCTCCTCTCTGAAGGCGTCCGGTGATGCATCATTCTATACTCATCACCGCTTTTGGGCTGGTCCTTCGAGCCGGATCCAAGCTGTCAGCCGAGCTAAATAAGAAGGTGAGTTTTTGCTTCTTTTGGAGAATAGAAAATTATGGAACATTGAATCATAGAGACAGAGTGGACTCTATTCTGAATCAAAACCACCACTTAACACATTGTACACCACTTTCAAAGAGTGTTTATAGGCCTCCAGTCTGTTAGGGGATTAGTTATAATAGGAACGATGACTGACTTAAAAAAATATGATTCTGTTTAGTCCGTCAGTTAGATTATCGAAAAATATTGGATATGTGTTTTTTGTTTTATCAAATAAATACAAATTGACGATGATAAAACGTGTCAAAGATCATGAGTGGGGGTTTGTGACGTCACATTTGATTAAAAATTGTACTCAAATGTGACGTCACATGAGTTTTCGACGCACTGTATCATCTTCATTTTTTGTTTACGGGAAAAAAGAAAAAATATGTGTCCAATATTTTTTGGAAATCTATTTGACGGACTTATTAGTTTTTTTTTGTCATCTACCTTATTATGGACTTAATTGAAAGCACTGTTTTACCGTGCGTGCTGTATGTTACTTTACATTTTTTTTAACAAAACTTTCTCCATTTTTCAGGTGACTGTGAGGCGTGAAGATCTTTTCAGTCAAAAAACAGCCACATCTAGCCATGTCGCTCACCAACCGGACACACACTAGAGCGAAAATGGGGTGTAAGTGGCTCTACCACCACCTTCAGAGCCGAAGTCAACCTCACCTGCCCGCGGTGCACCCTGCTGACGACCAACGAGGCCCTGGCGAATCTCCCCATGTAAGGTACACGGGGAGATTTATCATAAACTGCAATACCATCTTTTGAAACTGCCAGTCAAAAGATGTGCGAGTTGCAGTTTATACATAGTTTTAAGCGTTCAGGAATATTAGTAACTAAAGTTCATGGTACTTATAGTCCTGAAAATAATCTACTAATAGTTAAGATCCATGATTAAATAGTTACAGATCCATGATTAGATAGTTGTAATTAACATTACTTAAGAATTATTTTTTTTTACCAAGATCTTCTTGTTGTCATGCTATACCTATAAATAAAATAAAAAACAATTATACTATGAAAAGTCGTTTTATTTTAATAACATCACGCATGTAATCAACTAAGGGTTAGACAGAGGTGTACCCAATAGTATCTACACCCATATTTCGCCAGTTTTGTATAAGTCGTATGTAATAGGGCGAGCCTATTGCCATCAATCGGGCACAAATCCAGATAGGAAAAGATTTTTTTTTTAAAGTTGGAACTTTGACCCCCAATATCTCCGTAACTAGAAGGTTTCCAGGTATGGTGTAGAACAAAAAAATGATCGCAATGACGAGAAGCCATGGCGGGGTCCCAGGCCGCCTGTGCGACTATGCCATCTCCTCTACTTTAATTTCTTAGGTTACAGGAGGAACATTCTGAATAAAAGACGTTTGTTGAACGTAAAAAGAACTTGAAGAAGAATAAGATTGAAGATTTAGCTTCAGAGATATGGGTTTTTTTCGTGAAACTGCAGCAGTTGTTTTTACCCGACTACGGCGAAGCCAAAAGGAAGACTTATGATTTTTCCGGTCTATGTATATGTCGGGTTGTCAGGATTTTATTTCGTTAGGCTCAAGCATAATGTGGGCAGAAGATGGGTTTCGTGCAATGAAAACACACAGGATGCGATACGCTAAATATCAAAGTATTTTATTTCACATAGGCCTAATGGTGCACGGTTCGGGGTGGTTGTTTCCATGGAGAAGAACCGGCAAGAAACTCCATGGTTACTCTTTTCAAACAGATACACTGAGTAAACTAACAAATTACTTGACGTTACACTTTCACACAATAACACTAGGCACAATGAATCGGCTACAGTTTCAAGACGTCTTAACTCCGCTGCGATCAGACACAGACTGTCCTCCTCGCCACGAGCTGTTAACATCAGGACTCTGTACAAGCACGCCATGGTGGGGTAGAGTGGTAAGTACGTCGCGTGATGTCACCACTGGTGCGCTTTCGATCCATTCGCCCTTCCGTACTCATGACCGGATCCGACATATATATGTATGTTTGTATTTACGTATGTTTCACCGTAGCGTTTAAACTATTCATCCGATTTTGATGAGTAAGTTGTCAATCGATTCGTTATTATGGCCCGGGTAACATAGGCTACATTTCATTTAGTAGTCTGGTTTTTAGTGGTAGTAGGTATACTATACAAATTCTTGTTGATTAACATATAAATAGAAGTGAAGTAAAAAGACCTATGAATGGAACTGTTATTATTATATTGTTGGGAAGAAATGAGGTTTTACGAAGTATTATGAAGAAATGAGGTTGTACGCAGCTCATGTTACTTCTATGGAAAGTAGTGACACTGACAGACGACATTGAATGTTGACTGGTCGCGAGAGACTCCGGTTGAAAAGGGCTGTGAGATTTATATTTTCTTATTTTGTGTGCTTACTCGCTATTTTTCTAAACAATTACGTGATGATTGAGTTCGTTATAAAGTATGGCGGTTTAAGTTAGTTTCAGTGGTTGGTATTTTTTTCTAAGTTAGAATAAACGGTTGTATTCGTTATTCTGTGTACCTCGTTGACTTATTTTGAACATCTTCACTTCAGAAATAATATTAATTGGCATGATGGAACCCTTAGTGCGCTAGTCCGACTCGCACATGGTTTTTATAGTAGTTAAAAACGACGATAACCCAATTGGATTTTGATCATCATATCAAAGGCGGCAAGCAGGGAAGATGAGAAAATAACGTATACGCTTCAGCTTAATATTATATATTAAAATACTAAAATCGACATTTGCCTTTTACGTAGCTATTTGAATTACGAATCAACACACCATGGCAACCATAGGGTTGCTCACACACTTACATTAGGGATGTGCTACATAATCGATTTGATTCGATTCAACACTCCTTCTCACTCCTAATGTAAACCCATACTGGTTCTTAAATGTGCAAGTCTTGGACCTGTTAATCCTTTCGTCAGTAGATCCGCCTCCATATCTTCTGTAGGTTGATATTGGACTTCCACGACTCCTTCTTTGATGCAGTTTCTGATATAATGCATTTTGAGGTCTATATGCTTCGACTTCGAAGATACTATTGGATTTTGACACAGCTTTATTGCTGCTTGATTATCATTAAATATTAGTATCTTTTTTTGTTTTATATTCATTTCATTGAACAATGCTCGTAGGTACGCTGCTTCTTTAACAGCTTCTGTAAGAGCGACATATTCGGCTTCTGCTGTGGATAGCGCAATGCTTCTTTGTTTTCTACATCCCCAGCTGATAGGAGCTCCAGCAAATTTAAAACAATATCCGGAAAAGGACTTTCTGTCTATCTTACATGAACCCCAATCAGCATCAGCCATGCCATATAGTTTATTTCCGGTCTTCTTGAAATTTAAACCGATATCTTTTGTACCCTTTAGATACCTTAGAACACGTTTTGCACTTTTGAAATGTGTTTCATCAAAACAGTCATTAAATTGCGATAAGTAGCTTACAGCAAATGCAATATCTGGCCTTGTAGCTACAGCTAAAAACATTAAAGTACCAATCAAATTTTTGTAAGGCAGGTCTAGTATTTCCTTCTTGTTTGACTCTAGTGCAATGCCTGGTTCTATCGGTGTAGTAGTAGACTTGCATTCTTCCATTTTAAATGTTCTCAAAGCTTCGTCTATTTTCTTTGTTTGCTTAATAAAAATTTCCTTGTTTTTGTATGATACTTCTATGCCAAGTATGCATTTTGGTTTTCCCAGATCTTTCATTTCAAACTTTTGACTTTCTTTTATTTGCATTTCTTTTATTTCTTTCATCTTCTTTTGACATGAGCAGGCAAGTAATATATCATCGACATAAATTCCAATAATGGCACGCACTCTTCCTTCTGTGTATGTGTATACACAGGGCTCTGCTTTTGTTGCCTGAAAGCCAATATTTTTTAATTCTGTGTCCAGTTTGATATACCATTGCCTCCCTGCCTGCTTAAGTCCATAAAGAGCCTTTAATAATAAAAAGACTTTTTCTCCTTCTATGCTTTTTAAATCTGTTAAAACCTCTTTTGCTTTATTGTAGACAATTAGATCATCAGACTCAAACTCAGCAACTAGTATCTCTCTTACATATCTCTCTATGTAATTAGGCAATTTCATATAAATTGTTTCTTCAATACTTCCATTTAAGTATGCTGTCACTACATACATTTGGTTTAAATGTAGGCCTTCCTCAACAGCAATACCAAATATAGTTCTTATAGAACTTAGTTTTGCAACGGGTGCGTAAGTTTCGTTATAATCAACGCCCGGACGCTGCGTGAAACCTTTAGCCACTAGTCTTGCTTTGTTTGTTACTTTGTTTTCTGGGCTCACTTTCCTTTTCAAGATCATCTTGTAGTCTATGATTTTCATACCTTTCTCCTTCTTTACGATTTTCCACGTACCATTTTTAATGTGTGATCTAATTTCAGATCGGATAGCATCACTCCAGTCTTCAGTTTGATCATTATCTTCAAACGAGTAAGCTATTTCTGATGACAACTGACATTCTTCTGAAACTCCTATATCATAATCCTTCATCCAAGTAGGCTGTTTGATATCTCTTTTCGGCCTTTCTCTAGTCATTGTTTCAGGTGCGTCAACATAAGCTTCTTGTTCTTCATCTGATGATGCTTCATCACGACGACCCGAATGGCGCAGCGGTGGTGAGGCTGCCTTACGTTCTTAGGGTGCCGGGTTCGAATCCCGGTAGGAGCAATTGTTTGTGTGATGAGCATGGACATTTGTTTCCTTGTCATGGATGTTTATATGTATAATAAGTATGTATTTACAAACAAAAAGTATCTATGTAGTGTATCAACTATCTGGTGTCCACGACACAAGCCCCGTTGCTTAGTGTGGCACTAGATGGCGTTGTGTGTAATGTCCAGCGATATTTATTTATTTTTTATTTATCAAAATTGGTGTCGGGTATGATATTTGGTATAGACTCTGTACTTGTGTTTTCTTTAGATGTCTCCGATTTTTCTGAGACTTTTTCTTTATTATTGTTTATTTCTATGTTTACTTCAGTACTCTGATTTTTCTTTTGTTTTTCTTTCTCAGGTATTTGTCCCGATTCTTCAACAAAATTGTCGTAGTTTTCTTCTTTTTCATAAAACATTTTGTTTATGATTTTAACATCCCTGCTGATTATTACAGAATTCTTTTCAGGAACGTAAATTCGGAATCCTTTTGCGTTTTTAGCATAACCCATAAATACACCGGATGTAGCTTTTGCCGATAGTTTTCCCTTTCTTCTTTTCTGAAGTACAAAAGCTTTGCTTCCGAAAATATTAAGGTGATTTCCTGATGGAGTTCGTCCCACCCATTTCTTGAACGGTGTTTCTCCCTTCAGTGGTTTTGATGGACTTCTATTTAGTAAATAGTTGGCAGTATATACTGCTTCTGCCCACAATTGCTTTGGTGTATTTGCTTCTATCATTAAGCATCTGGCTATATCCATCAGGGACCTGTTTTTGCGCTCGCTGATTCCGTTTTGTTGCGGAGTATAAGGCGTACTTAACCTTCTTTGGATTCCATGCAGTTTCAGATAATCGTCAAATATTTTATTTACGAATTCTCTTCCGTTATCTGATTGCAAATTCTTTATTTTTAAGTCGGCAAAATTTTCAACCTTACTTTTAAATTCCTTAAATTTTTCAAATACTTCGCTTTTCTGTGCGATAAAATATATGCAACAGTACCTTGTATAATCATCAATGAACGTTACGTAATACTTTGATCCAGCTATAGACTCATATTCCAATGGACCACACACATCACTATGGATTATTTGCAATGGTTCAGTAGTGAATATTTCCTCATGACGCGGAAACGGCAATCTTGATAGTTTTCCTTATAAACAGGTTTCACAATTATCAAGTTTTTCTTCACCTACATCAAGTCCATACATCAATTCTTCTTTTGCCATCCTTACCAAATCTCTTTCATTGATATGGCCAAGTTTTCGATGCCACCGCATGATTTTGCTATCATTTCCAGTTGTGCGTGTATATTTTGCGGTCTCATTTGATTCATCAAATTCGATGTAGTATAAATCGTTACTTTTCTTTGCTGTCAGTATTACTGTTCCATCATTTTCCATTATGTAAGCCTTTTCTTTTTCAAATATAACTTTATTTCCCTTTTCAGTTATTTTACTTACTGACAATAGGTTGGTTGTCAAATCAGGAATAAACAATGTGTCATTTAAATTATTTTTTTTTTCTTTGAAAACTGTCACTTTTCCTTTTCCTTCAATCGTTGCATAATGATTATTTGAGGCCAGCTTTAAATTTCCTGACGCTGACGTCATGCTGTTAAATAAGAGGCTTTTACCACAAAAGTGCGATGTACAACCGCTATCAAGACACCACGTGTTTTTATTAGTAACCTCCTTTCCTGTGTCTAAGCATACATTTAAATTTTTCTCAGGTGTTTTTTTATTTTGTTTTCTGGGAGCATTATTCTTTTGACTCCAGCACGCCTGAGTGGTGTGACCTTTCTTTTTACACTTTTGGCAATAGTTTCCTTTCTTTGTGAAAAAGGCTTCTTCATTTTCTTTACAGTCAATATTTTTTCGTGCCTCACTCTCTTCAACGATTTTTATTTTCAGTTCTTCGGGAGACGGTAAGGTGTCACGAGTTTCCACTGCTATACGGAAATTCTCGTAAGCAGCTGGAAGGCTGTAAAGCATCATTATGCTTAGTAGATCGGGATGCAAGCTAACGCCCAAATCCACTAGCTTGTCCACGATGTCAATAAAGTTATTAAGGTGTTCACGGACGTCATCTTTATCAGCCTTTTTTAATATCAGCTGTTTTAACAAAGTTGCTTTCCGAGCAGGACCTTTGCTTTGGTAAATTCCTTTTAGCTTAAGCCATAGCTCGTTGGATGTCTTGCATCCCCGCACTTGTTTAAGTTCTGATGGTGAGATGATCAGTAATAACTCTGATCGAGCAAGCAAGTCATTTTCATGGAACTTACTTTTTGCTGTTTCCTCTTTGGGCTCGGTGATTGATCCACTGGCGTATCCCCACAGTCCATTTTTGATTAGAACTGCTTCAGCCTGCACGCTCCACGTATCGTAATTTTCTTTGGAGAGAGCTTGAATGCAGTATGAGGCAGTGGCGCTCATTTTTCCTTGTAACCACGCTCTGCTACCATTTGTTGGAGTTGGGAGCGGCACGCAGGGAAGATGAGAAAATAACGTATACGCTTCAGCTTAATATTATATATTAAAATACTAAAATCGACATTTGCCTTTTACGTAGCTAATTGAATTACGAATCAACACACCATGGCAACCATAGGGTTGCTCACACACTTACATTAGGGATGTGCTACATGATCGATTTGATTCGATTCAACAATAATTCTGTAACTACATACGTGTTACAGCCGCGAATCATTATTTAATCAACATACAACCTGACACTGACCTGCAAATTAATTAAAAATTTGAATATCGCGGGCTACCCTGGAGCATTCACCTTAAGGGGGTGGTATCTGCTAACGAGAGGTTTTCTCCATGTAACTCTTCTTTTATGAGTGAATATAAATGTGAAAAAAAATATAAAAATAAGTTGCTTATTAGACTCTAAACTTTAATTGGTACAATTGAAATAATTCTAACTTTATTCTTACTATATGAAAAGAATATTCAAAGTGAAGCATTTCTTTTTTGAAATTTCGTAACTTTTTTTTTTCACACAAATATTTTACACTTTTTTCTTTACAAAGTGTACAATTGGCATTTTGATCTAATGATTTATTAGGCTACAATTAAATAAAAACCACTAATTTCGCACTATTCGGCCCGCAGTGTCTGACGTAACAACCACTTTGTAGTGCAAGCTGATTAGAACTTTATTCTAACAGTATTTCAAACGAAGTTTGAACCACCACAAATAGACTTGCTAATTTAGCAGATACCCCAGCTTTAAAACTTGCATGAGACAGAAACCTAGGTATATAGGTAGGTATATAGGTATATATGCATATCAAATTCAAGTATTGATTGCCAGCCTGGGACTTGCGCAGTGCGGCTATATTTTCTAGACTAGACTTCCTTTGTGCAATGCCGCAGTGCGCCACCCGCCGTCTGCCGTGGATGACGAGTTGGTGCTTTGAGGCGCTACCGGGGCTCCGGGCGCGGGAGCCCTAGTGCAATGTGTGTCTCTGAATTAAGGATGGAGGTAAGTGATTCATGCCGTGTCGACGGCGCGTTCGTGTTCCACGCGCGCCTCATAGAGAGTCAGCAAAAGTAAGGGGTCCGGAAGGACCGATGCCTGCCGGGGCTGCGCGACTGTTTGAAAGAGATACCGTGGCTCCGGAACACAAAGGGCGATGGAGGAACATGGATGGGTTTTAGTCAGTAAAAGTCTGACAGTCCCTTCCGCTCCGCTCAGAGCGGGAGGGTTCATTTGATGATTTCCCATCAAAAAGAAAAAAAAATGTAAGTGATTCATTACGATCGACATACCTGGATTCTGATACTTTTGTCCTTATTATTCTATTTGACATTATTGTTATCCGAAATCCACCCCCAAGACGACCCACTGACCTCGACAGTACCGGGGGAGCAGGGGTTGAGACGTAAGAAGTGGGCGTGGTTTTAGGATCAATAAACGTGTTACGTCATTCTCTTTCCTCATTGGTTTATAGAACAACGAGTACGGCTGTAGATCTTAGGGGTGAAACGTTATAACGTTGAAGAGGGCGAAGATGTTACGTGCAATAGGATTTTATGAGCATGTCGCATCATGGGTGGCCGAGATGCGAAGTATCAGGTCTCCTTCACGATCCGACATAGTTCTACGTAAATGTGGGCACTGTCGCGGGGACTCGAACGAAACATAATTTAAAATAACTTTATTTAAACTAACGGTTTCACAATTCAAGAAACAAACACGTGCGTTGGTACTGAGCGTCTGCCAAAGCTGTCGGAAGTCGACTGTCGCAACACTCCGTCCCTTCTCCAGCCCTCTCTGCATCTTCTCTACCTACGATCGTGACCAAGCGGTAGGGCGCGCTTGCGTTTCCGGTAACGATATTATTAGTTCACAAAACCAATTGTTAGATGGCGCTGCTCGTTGCACTATGGCGCCATCAATCCACGACAAGCAGATACATTCTCGACCACCCCGCCATTTATTTAGTTTGTTAAACTAAGTAAGGACATTGAGAATGTGCGACAGGCGTCATCGTCAGCCCGCGTATTACGGTAGGCAGTGTGTATTTTTTGTGATCAATTTTATACCGAATGAAATTCATTTCAAGTACTTCTTTAATATGCACTGATTATCCAAATAATAGTCAGCTGCCGCAGCCATATAACCCGTGATCTGTCCAAGAAGTAGACACAATAGTTAAACAATGGCGTCTCGAGCAAATTGATCATTTGACAGATCATGATATGAGGGAAACCAAAGTTACAGTATCTCAAAGATGTAAAAAAATATATAAACAAGCAATTTACAAAACTTTATAGGACGATTATTGCATAATCAGCCTATAATATTCCCACTGCTGGGACACGGCCTCCTCTCTATGAGAGGGAATGGGCTATAACCCAGCACGCGGGCCCAGTGCGGATTGGTAGATGTCACATGTCTTCGATTTTTTGGTTCCAGGACATGCCGGTTTCCTCACGATGTTTTCCTTCACCGTTTTAAGAGCAGTGGTGATGAAGTAATAATAAAAATAAATAAATATCGCTGGACATTAACACACAGCGCCATCTAGTGCGACACTAAGCAATGACTACATAGATACTTTTTTGTTTGTAAATACATACTTATTATACATATAAACATCCATGACTCGGAAACAAATGTCCATGCTCATCACACAAACATTTGCTCCAACCGGCATTCGAACCCGGGACCCTAAGAACGTAAGGCAGCCTGACTACCGCTGCGCCATTCGGGTCGTCAAAAATAAAAATGACATTCGAAAATTAATACGAATCCCGTAGGGGCTCTCTAAACAACTTTTGTCATTATTTAAAATTTTCTTGGTATTACAATAATTTGTTTTTATTCTACAGATGATGTCACTGCGACTTGCGACGCGACGGTACACTCCGAGAAGAAAAACCGAAACAATCGCAGAGGTCAAAGAACGTTGAGGAAGCTTAGTCTGACATGTCATAAGACTCCATCAATGGGGTGTAAGTGGCTCCACCACCGCCTGCGGAGCCAAAGCCAACCTCACCTGCCCGCGGTGCACCCTGCTGACTTCACCAACGAGGCTCTGGCGAATCCCAGGTCTCGAAGACCCAGGATCTGGGAGATGCAAGAAGAGCAGTCAAGTTTAGGAAAGAACTTTTCCAAAATTCTATATTTGATAAGCTAGGTTAAGATAATTTTTATATTCTTATAAAAAATACAATGATACACGATAGTGATTAAATTGGTCGTTTATTAATAATTAACATATAAAATTTAATATATAATTATAAGTTAGGTTAAGTTATTTCTTTAGTTTTATTTTGATATTCCCCAAAACACAGCATGGAGACGCCTCGGTGGCCGCTGCTATAAGCGCATTCATGATCATAAATCTGTGTTTATCTCAATATTAGGAATGACAGGATAGACAAAGATCGAAATCTACACTAATATTATAATCTACACTGATATTATAAATAGGAAAGATTTGTTTTTTGTGTGTGTGTCTCAAAAACCATAGCGCCGATCTCAAAAATTCTTTCACCATTAGAAAGCCACGACTTTACTGAGTAACATAGGATATATTTTATCCCCGTACTCTCACGGGAACGGGAACTACGAGGGTGAAACCGCGTGACGTCCGCTAGTAATTTTATAAAGGGCGTAAAAATACCCTTAACGAAGTCGAAAGGCTTGTTCTACCCGTCAAAGAAGTTGTAACTTTAACTTTAAAAACTTCCACGACCCCCGTACTATTCAAGGCATCCATCCACCAGCAGAATGTTTTAGGTGCGTTACATTGAGTCCTACCGAAAAACGTTATTTTACATCCCAAATAAAATAATAAAAAAAAACCCGGTTGCGTAAAAAATTACATTAAATAAAAACTGAAAAGAAAAAAAAACAAGAACAAATAATAAATTCTACTACGGAACATATTGACTGCAACAGTCGGGACCCATTGAATAATCTAGATTAAAATCATTACATCCATTATGGGTTTTTTTGGGCAGTCGTGTAAAAAGAAGTCGTTTCCCAGCAATAATTTTTGGGTAAAGTCACTCTTCTCTTCTTTCTTTATCGTGTGGTTAGTGCCTAACCTGGTGTCAGAGTTTTTAAGCCGCCCATGGGCCTCTGACTTGGCTTAACATGCCGTCGAGAAATATCTCTCAGGCATGCTGGTTTCCGCACGATGTTTTCCTTCACCGAAGCTAGTGATAATTATACAGTACGCACATGAATCCGAAAATTCAGAGGTGCGTGCCTTGGGTTCGAACTCGAGACCTATGAGTTAGCAGTCCGACGGTCACACCACTAGGCTATCACTGCAAAGTCACTTGGTTTGATGTACATAATGCTTGGTTGGCGGCTTCCTGAAGGTTCTGTTTAGACCTTGTGTGTATAGGTGTGCCATCCGAGTAAAAGGGTAACGACCCGAAATATGAGTTGGAAACGCACGGTAGAGGGCGCGCGTTGCACTGAACAGACAAAGGAAATCAAAATCAAAGCATTTATTTCAAGTAGGCCAGTTACAGGCACTTTTGAATTGTCGAAACAAAATAATAAATGTAGCTACAGTCTCAGTCACAAGACATAAAAACTGTGAAAGTACTGTAGTTGCCCATTCCCTAGCGTATATCTTTATGGAGAAGACCGGGCAAGAAACACCATGGACACTCTTTTAAATCAAAATATTGTTACAAAATCTTGGTTGCATTATTCAAGTTGAGATGGTATATTATGTGAGAACAATGTAGCAAGATGTGCACGTTAAAAGTGTCCACAGTAAAAAACAAACCATTCAAAAATCAAAATAATTCATTCAAATAAGCCATGGCAACTAAGAGATGACCAGTCATAACTGACAGCGCCCGTTCACGAACATGAATCCGTAGTGTACTAAGTCTAGAAGAAGTAGCCGACTGCGCAGGTCACAATCAATACCTCATCTGCAATGCAGGTTGTAGAAGATATAGGTTACTTAAATAAGTAAAGTGATGCAGCACTGAATGCGGAGTACACTGACCCCTTCCGTCCTCCTGCGGAATGGGGTGGGCAACTGGTGGAACTAATGGCGCTAGCATCGCATGAACCAAACATCGTCATTGGTTGAAAATCTGTCAATGTCATTTTATATTTCAAAATAGTTTGACCTCATTGGTCAGATTGGGTCTAAGCTATGGACGCGCCATCTACAATCAGCTTTGACCAGCCTCCCCCATTGTACAGGATATCTAGATACAAAGCAACGCCATGTTATACTGGAAGTGTATAACTTGATGTGTCGCTGTGTTACTGCTGAATCTGCTGGTTAAATTATGGAAAGCAAGTATAGGCATGACGACAGTATCAAAAAATTGCAAATCTATTTAGTCCGTCAGTTAGAGTATTGGAAATTAATGGACACGTATTTTTTGTTTTAGCAAATCAATGAATATTGAGAAAGATAATTAAAACGCATCAAAACTCGGGAGTGGAGGCTCGTGACGTCAGAACTAGCTAAAAAATATATCATGGTGTGACGTATTGAGAATTTTAAAAGCGTCGTATCTTCGTCAATTTTGGTTTACGTAACAAAATAAAAAACATGGGTCAAATATTTTTTGATAATCTAACTGACACACTAATTTGTTTTTTTTTGTCGTCTCGATTATCGAAAGAGAGAGCGAAACAATGTATGGAACTCTGTCATCATCCGCCTTGCATGTTCCCAACTATGTTGGGGTCGGCTTCCAGTCTAACCAGATGCAGCTGAATACCAGTATTATTACAGTATAGCTGTATGCTCCATTTAATATTTTAATCCGTGGGCTTAGAGGTAAAAGTCCCTATGTGCTTATTGGCCAATTATTTCTCTTTACTTGCTATTGATCGACGACTCGAATGGCGCAGCGGTAGTGAGGCTCCCTTACGTTCTTACAGTCCCGGGTTCGAATCCGAGTAGGAGCAAATGTTTGTGTGATGAGCATGGACATTTGTTTCCGAGTCATGGATGTTTATATGTATAATAAGTATGTATTTACAAACAAAAAGTATCCATATAAACTATCTGGTGTCCACGACGCTCCTTGCTTAGTGTGGCACTAGATGGCGCTGTGTGTAATGTCCAGCGATATATATTTATATTATTGATATTATGAAGAGTACCTAGTCGAATTCATGTTTTAATTTGATACTCCTTAGCAACTGCATAATTTCGTTGCGAGATCAAAGACACTTTTAGGAATTACTGTGGTTGGAAAAGTGTTAGTGTGTCTGAGATAAGCAGTCGCTCCATGTAATGTAGCTGTCTCCGGTAAGACTGGAAGCCGACCCCAACATAATAGTGATCGGGGTAAATACATGATGTGGAGTTATTGTGGTTGGAAATAGTGTATACAGGATGGAATTTTTCAATGCCACCTGGAGGGAAAGTACTCTAAATACTGGAGTGGCAAATTTTACTCAAAGGAAACATTTCTTTATTTTTAAAAAGAAACAAATCTGCATTCACAGATTTTCGAAAATTCGCTTGTATTCGGGCATCAAACCCGGGATGGATCGACTAAAGTTCGAAAAAATAACATTCTGTACCTTTTTGACATCAATCGATAGGGTCAATCATATGGATCAAATCTCTCTAACAAAGATGATAAATTAAATGAATGGAAAACCATGAGTAAAAGTGCTTTAACTGATTGAATTTATCCCATTGAATTTATAACTGTTCTTTAGATTTCATGATTTTCCCTTCATTTAATTTATCATGTTTGTTAGAGAGATTTGATCCATATGATTGCCCCTGTCGATTTATGTAAAAAAAGCACAGGATGTTATTTTTTCGAACTTTAGTCGGTTCGATTCCCGAGTGTGCGTTGTAAGCGATTTTTTTAAAATAAAGGAATGTTTCCTTTGAGTAAAATTTGCTATCTCCAGTATGTCGAGTACTTTCCCTCCAGGTGGCATTGAAAAATTCCACCCTGTATGTGTGTGTTGACTTGTTGTAACTAGTTTTGTGTGGGGTCACTTCAAAAGCAAACAACGAAATTCCTATAATATTTATGTACATAAGCTTATCTTTCTAACTGTAAGGAAGGACACCAATTATTCCTTTTCTTAGAATTAACTAAATCTTTCATATCTCTATCATGATGTAGCAGCATTATATTGCAAGAATAAAATACTATTACAAACTGTAATTCACAAGTTAGCAGAAAATTATTTCTGACTTACACGGGCACGGACTCAAATTTGCAAGGGAGGAAGTCAGGGGCGCAAAAGCTTTGGCACCTCGGACCCCCTCCGTTGAATCCGTCCCTGCAAGAGATGATTTTTCCTTGGTGTCCCCAGCTTGCTGAATGAAGCTTGTCTATCTGCCTTCCTCTACCCCTTTTCTGTCTCCTTCTTGCTAAATTCAGCTCCGTTGGGGAGACCAGGGACATGCCAGAGCCTCGTTGGTCGTCAGCAGGGTGCACCGCGGGCAGGCGAGGTTGACTTCGGCTCTGCAGGTGGTGTTAGAGCCACTTACACCCCATCGTGAAGACTGGAACAGTATGCGGGCTTTGGTTTCGCTTCAGCTTTGAGAGACGAGTGTGTGTGGCGGATTGTGCTTCAAGAATCTGGGGAAACAAATAATCTTACTTTAGAAGGTTGTTTAAATAAGAAATATCTTCATAGACGGGAACGGGACGGGGGCGTGTAGGGTTAGGCTGGATAGGGTTAGGTTTGGGGGTACTAGGAATATCTTCTTCTTCTTACCGTGTCGATGGCAATCTAAATAGTGTCGGCCCAGAACTGAGCCACTAGTTTGGCGCTTTCGGTAGCGTCCATCAGTTCCTGCAGTGAACAAACAACAGGACACGCAGGACAGGATATTAAGTGCCCCATCGTTTGTGGAACAGCACCACATTTACACTCCAGGGCAGATTCATTATTGAATCTCCACCTGAGCAGGTTTTCCTTGCTGCGGTCAGCCATGGCAACACTCATGTTCAGGTGGAAGATTTTCAGCAGGTGGAAGAATGGAACTGGTAAGGATGCACTGTCTCGCCACAGCTTAAGTCTTTCCGTGGAGCGCTCGCCATTGAGTGGGGTGTCACACAACAGAAAGCTGTTTGGGCTTTTATTTAGGTGTAAAGTGTGTCGTGTGTCAGAAGCCATTTTGGCTCTTTCGCTAGAGCTTGCCACTGTTCTGCGAACTTCTCGTGGCGCTATTTCTGCCAGTGGGTACAGCATCTGTACCGGGGTTGGTTTAAGGCAACCAGTGATGATCGTTCAGAGCTGTATCCACTAACTTTACATGGGCTGAAGAACAGGGTGTGAAGCTCTTCATACCCCGTGGAAAAGGGAGGATCCTCCGACCAGACGGGTGTTGTGTCTGGTGGGCCACTGCCCGACAGTTGTTGTCAGGTTCTCGTATACAGTCTTAAATCGCGGATAATGTTGCTTGCGCGATGTAGGAATTCTGACGTGTTTCGCTGTTAGTTCATCATCTTTTTCATAGATGGCGCTGTAGTACTTTTTGTTCCATGTAGCTGTAGTACTTTTTGTAGTGTCGCCACAGCTGTTCGTCAAGTGTTATGTAATGAGACAATCTCTTTATTTAATCTTCGGTAATCACTTAGATCGGTTAAATAGTCATCATCTGCCATAGCAGTCCACTGCTGCAGAAGTGCTGAATGGGGCGCGACTTTCCAGTCGCATATGTGCACAATAGTCTATTAAATCGCACATTCTTCATGTTCCTCGCTTCATCCATTTGTAGAGCCTCGGGGTCTCCGCTCAGGAACACTAAATATTTAAAAATAGGAAGTATATCATAAAATATACACACGCGTTATACACAGGGCTCGTACAGTGCTCTACGAGTACAATATAATAACGCGTTCCGGGTATTGCTGGGGTTGCCGCACTTCTGTAGTGCGTCTGGGATGTTCGCGGACGCACGCGTTCCGGATTTCGGCTCGCGTTTGCGGATGCGTCGGGTGCGCGACAGCCCCAACAGCCCCGTGGCTACTGTAGCCGGTAGGGTGGACGGCCTAATAATGTGTCGCTGGGTGGCGGCACACAGACCGTCATTCAGATATTTGCTATAGCTGGTTTGTTTGCGTGTTTTAGTTAGTAGGTGCCAAGTTTGTTTTATTTTTATTTTTGTTATGGATTATTGGTCTGAAAATAAAGATATTATTATCATTATTAAAATACTGACTTACCTCTTTTATTCGTGCTACTGCAGGACCGATGAGTCGAAATCCAAGATGGCGGCTGTGTTGAGCAACGCCCCATTGTGACCCCGATTTGATGCATTATTGGAGTTGGTAGAACTCACACCAGAGACGTGAAGACGAGAAGATGATGCTGATTGTCAGCCAGGGCCCTGAAAAATAAAAAAAAATATATGATTAATTATTTTTTCAAAGAATCCTGTCGATTCCTGAAAAGGTCTAGACAAAAACAATAGGTTCGCTCTATATTGCGTGGGACTTTGGCGAAATGTGGGTGAACTGTAAGTTTCGACACCTCTGCTTTCTCTTCGGGGATTACAGGCGTGATATATATATATGTTATAGTAGATACAAAATAGTTCACTTAGATTTATGACGAACAGGTTACACCCTTCTCGGAAATAACGAAGTAAGACAGTCTTGATATTTAAACAAAGGATTTAAATAAGAAAAAATTAAACTACAGAAAAGATTAAGGGACTGTGTGAAGAATAATATGAAAGAACAAACGAGTAAGTGATAGCGTGATGGCACACAGGGAAGAATGTAAGAAAAAAACATGTTTCGCCGACCTCGAGTAACATGGGACAGGAGCAGGAAGGTGACGTTAAATTAATAAAAGTATACAGGGTGTAAAGCACCTCATCACGAAGCCGTCAACCAAGCATTCTGTACATCAAACTAAGTAAATTCACGCAAAAATTATTGCTGGGAAACGACTTTTTTGTTTTTGAGGTGAAACATCATGTTTTGTGGTAGAACTCAAAGTAACGCACTCAAAACATTGTGCTGATGGATGGATTGAATAGTACGGGGGTCGTGGAGGTGTATAATGTAAAAATCTTACATTAAAAACTTGTATTTAAAAAAAAAGTTGGAACTTTGACTCCCAATATCTCCGTAACTAGAAGGTTCCCAGGCATGGTGTAGAACAAAAAAAATGATCGCAATGACGAGGAGAACAAGTGTCTTTCGGCTTCGTTAAGAGGTGTTTTACACCCTTTAACTAAACACTGACCTGCATCCTTTAACTGGATACACGGAACGGCAGAGCTGTATGAAACAAGATGGTCCTTCAAGACAAGTACTAGAGCAGCAGACGCTCAAAGGACCAAAGTTGACTTGATTCGAAGGCGGCGGGATGCGCACTGGGTAGGCCGACAAAGGAAGTCTGGTCTAGAAATAAGGCTAACTCTACTGCGCAAGTCTAAAATTACGGTCAATACTTGAATGGGATGGGGTAATCATTACTTTAGTGGGTCAATTCCTATGAAGTTGAAACTTTTATAAGGTTCAATCAGCAGACTTTCGCATAGAGAAATAGACTTTGTCGTTTTATGTACTGCATGGGATATTCAGCCTTATGGTGTTAAAGTGTACTACTTTAACACAAGAAGTCTATTTCTCTATGCGAAAGTCTGCTGAGGTCTACGAGGTCGAAGGATGCTTTGTTCAGAAAAAGGTACAGACATTTTAAAATGATATCATAACGCCTGTAATCACTGAAGGCTAAGGCAGAGGTCAAAGCATTGAAATTGAAGTTTTTACGGTTTAAGGGAGTATTCGTTACTGGTTTTAAGTGACTATTACCTATTTTATAACACATTTGCTCGTAAAGGGTCTCTTATTTCACCAATTTCAATATCGTAATGTATCTCATTACGTACTTGTGCTGTAAAGTAAAATGCACGGTTTATATTTTTTTAAATCTTAGCAAAGAGTTTTTATGTCAGAAAAGTGGTCAACATTTTATGAATAAAATTAACTTTGGGAGATGAAATATGATAAATAAACATTTAATTCTTTAATTTAATTAACTTTGACAATACATTACAACCATTTATCTTTAAAAAAAACACAAAAATATTAATTTACTTTATTAGTAATACTGGCTGTTTTTTGTGTAGGCAGAAGGCAAAGGCCTTAAAAAAAAGCGCTGATGCGCGCGCCTCGCTAATTTGTGAACAAGTAAAAATTATTCCGCGCGCTTTTTCTTTTCGCTGTATTGTTTTATTTGTTTTATTCATTTCCGCGCAAATATGTTATAAAACGTCGTAAGACAAACGTGCGCTTTGATAATTACAGCCTTTGTTTTTTTATCGCCCTCGCCTACGGCTCGGGCAAGCAATATCGCCTCGGCTGTAACTTTCAACTTACCGCACTTATATCATAATGTACTATTAAAGTTTCGATTAAGTAATTAATCTATGACGATGTTTCAGTATTTATTTTAAGATAAAAACAATTATTTACTTTGCACATCTGTGTTTTGGTCATAGGATTACACCATCCTACCAAATTTCACCTGATTTGATCCAGTAGATTCGAAACAAATTGGGCTACAACCCTAAAAAACAAAATGGCGGATTTTTGGCGCTAAATTGTAAACTAATTTTTTTTTTCCACCGAACCTATCGAATACTTAGGTAGGATATCAAAATGAAGACAATAAGGAGATTACAAATATATGAGAAATAGCGAAAAATGCTCAAAGGAGTCTCTACCCCTGATTTTGATGAAAACTAAAACTGCATCATTAGATTTTTGGAAAGTCAATATTCCTAACCAGGAAACGAACCTTTGAAAATACCTCCGAAAATTTGAAAAAAACAACCACACACTGTATTATTACACCATTCGATAGTGTGGCTAATAGGGGTCAAATTCTGGGAAGTGATGACATGCGGCAAATTAAAACCAAATGTCAAATTTTATGTTTTCCGCATGTAAATAAATAAATAAATATCGCTGGACAGTAACACACAGCGCCATCTAATGCCACACTAAGCAACGAGGCTTGTGTCGTGGACACCAGATAGTTGATATACTACATTGATACTTTTTGTTTGTAAATACATACTTATTATACATATAAACATCCATGACTCGGAAACAAATGTCCATGCTCATCACACAAACATTTTCCCCTACCGGGATTCGAACCCGGGACCCAACGAACGTAAGGCAGCCTCACTACCGCTGCGCCATTCGGGTCGTCAGATAAATAGTACTTGATTGATGGGACCGCGCCGCAGTCACCTTCACAACGTTTTGTTATAATTTAATTTTTATTACTAACTCTTCGCGGTTGCTGGCAAAATTAAAAGAAAAAAAGAACCGGCCAGACAGACGGACAGTGGAGTCTTAGTAGTAGGTCGTTTTTACCCTTTCGTTAGGGACCCTAAAATGAAGTAAAATTTTCAATTAGAACTTCCAAGTGAGTTGCCAATAGTGATTTTGTTCAACGTTTCGTTGATTACTACTTACAATTTCCATACTGATTATAAAAAAGTCATTCAATACAGACTCGATTTTCGAACAAACATTAGAACAATGGGAAGTAATAATACCCCAAATCCAGCACCCCTAAACGCCCGTATCTTTTTTTACGTTAACTTAGAAGGTTTATTTTTTCACAGCTTTATATAAGGGTCCGTTAACTTGAGTGTATGGTTATAATTTCAACTCGATATCTCTACACGTTCCCAAGGTAAAGGGTCTTGACAGACAGACGGACGGACGGACAACAAAGAGATCCTATAAGAAGGGATCCGTTTTTTTCTTTCTTGAGGTACGGAACCCTAAACCTAAATCCTAAAAGGAAGTAAAAATTTTAATAAGAACTTACAAGTGAGTTGCCAATAGTGATTTTGTTCGACGTTTTGTTGATTACTAATTACTATTAATGTATTTTGGAAAATTTTAATGACCTTCGAACAGTGCGCTCAGAAACATTCACATTAGCATCTTGGAGTTGCGATTTTATCAGTGTTGTGGAAGAAAATCCATTTTCGAGACAAATTTTCGTTAAATATCTTTCTGACCTTGGTGTGAAAACAGTTTTTTTCAAGTAACTCTTGAAAAAAATAGTTTTATATAAATACATATTTTTTTAATAATAATGATGCTTTATTTGTGTAAAAAATAGATAATTAAGTGGATAATAAAAAAATACATTGTACCTATGTAGTGAAAACAATAAAGCTGTATAATATCACCTGAAATTAACCTTTTACATTAAAATCTTATAGTGCGTCTAATATTTAGCCAGGGACTGTAGGTTCGTAATACAATCGGCTGTCGGGTTTTTTGATGCTTCTTTTTTCCTGTTCAATGGAAAAATTCCTATACCTCAATATCAGCGGTAACACGTGTTTGTATTATTATCTAGAATTCTAGACCACACAGTAATGGGACACGCTATCAGAGTGGTGTGGTCATATATTAAACAAGAATAACACACAAATATCAGGAAAACTAACATTATTTTTGGTGAATATCCCGTTAATATGATCAAAACAATATTATTAATAAATATCTCGATCTGACTATTGTTTGCCCTAGTATCACAGTTTATTATTAGTATTTATATTAACTTAATTCCTCACCTGAAGTCTCAATTGGTTTATTTAAGGCAAATGTGCCTGGCTGCCGGGCTGAATTTAAATTTAAACACATTAACCCTATGATAGTTATTAAATCTTTCCGGCAAATAGAAATCAAACTAACCGAAGATCTATGGGGAATGTCTATCTAAGTTTGACACCAACAGAATCTTACATGATCAATAGTATGGTTTCACCAAGGGACGTTGTACAACTGACGCCGGTGAAACCTTATTAAAGCACATATTTACTGCGTGGGAAGAGTCCCACGTAGAGAGATGCCATAGGATTTTTTTGTGACCTCTCCAAAGCGTTTGATTGCGTAAATCACGATACATTACTTTTGAAACTTGAGTATTACGGACAGTTTTTTTTTTTTTTTTTAGCCTGCTCTGTCCCACTCTTGGGCAAAGCCCTCCCTCCACTCCTTCCACTTCTCGCGAACCCGCGCGTCCTCCTTCCAGTTCGGACGGAACTTGTCCAGTTCGTCCCGCCATCTCCTTCGTGGCCTGCCGCGACCCCGCCTCACTGTGTCAGGGCACCAGTTTCCTGCAATTTTGGCCCACAGTTTGTCCGGCATGCGGCAGACATGACCTGCCCAGTCCCATTTCAGTTGGGCAGCCTTTTGAGCCACGTCAGCTATATTTGTTTTGGAGCGCAGTATTGTGTTTCGAACACGATCCGTTAATTTAACACCTAGTATACTGCGCTCCATTGCTCGTTGGCTAACCTTGAGTTTGGACTTCTGAATGTTAGTCAAAGACCAAGTCTGTGCACCATAGGTTAACTTGCAGTTAGTTTGGTAAAATCTTATTTGAATGATAAACAACGTGTTCAATAAATGGTGTTAATTTACAGGGTTTAAAAGTAAAAATGGGGGTTCCACAAGGCTCAATATTAGGTCCTTTCCTCTTTCTAGTATATTTAAATGATCTACCCTATTTATTGAAAAACCAACGTCAAAATATGGTGTTATTTGCTTATGATACTTCTCTAATTTTTAAGATAAATAGATGGGCCCAAAATTTAGAGGACGTGAATGTATCGCTAATAAATTAAAACTATTTACATTAACAGGTCTGCTCATTATCAAGGATTTTTGAAGAAACTACTTATAGTTTGTTTGTAGCATTAGATTTGCATTCAAAATGCTTAAAAATTATAAAAACTAAAATTAGTAAAATTCCAATATGATTAAAGGAACTACGGACGTACGGATTATTGATAATTTGCAAATATAGAAGGAAAATTTGAATTTTGTGTGTATATTTTTTTAATTTTGTGTGCAATAAAGAATATGAATATGAATATATGAAAATTAAAGACTTTTAGCACAGCAAGAACAAATCAGATTTTAATCTATAATTAACTACAGTGTTCGTTAACACTGTAGTTAATTATAGACTAAGTCTAAAGCGCTTAGGATTTACCGTGGTATAGCTATTATTACCTACTAGGAGGAAATTTTTGAAAAAAAACGGATGATTATAAAAGCGACAGCGAACACTGTTTGTAACTCATTTCAGTTTGTTTTACACTAATAGTTGTACGACTGCTAGTTATTAGCCATTTTAATTTAGTGTTAATTTTAGCCAAACAAAGTTACTATATATTAACTTAAACAATATGCACGGAATTGCCTTTGTTCTGTTGTTCTCAATACCGACCATCAGTTTGGCTGGGGACGTGGCCGTTTATGACGCCCTTGATTATAGCAAGTATCTACACTTATTTTCGTTGTTAAGGTGGATGCTCCAGGGCAGGCCGCGAAATTCCATTTTTTTTACGTTTGTTGCAATTTGCAGGCCAGTGTCAGGTTGTATGTTGATTAAAATATGATTCGCGGCTGTAACACGTATGTAGTTACAGAATTATAATCATTAAAATCATCAAACATTCATATTCAGTTCATGTAACTGTCAAGATTGACTTTTTCATGAAATAGTCATTCTTAAACGTAAGAAAATTTAAATTTCGCGGGCTATCTTGGAGCTTCCACCTTAAGAGCGCGCACCCAAAAAGTGTGCAAATATTTACATATTTTAATTTGGCAATATTACTGTATGGAAATAGGTAATGTCGCTAACTAGTGAACTAGAATATTAATAATGAAATGCATTAATTAATATCGTAACACCGAATAATCAGTTTTAGATGTAAAAAAAAGTATTTAGAAACTTTCCAAAGGCCTTTTCTACACCTAAAACGGTTACAACATCAAATTCAGTGTTTTAATTGCAATTCACTGTTAATGCAATTCAATATTTTAGTTCACTAGTTAACCACAGTTCTTATTTCCATTCAGTAAAATAGCCAAATCACAGTTTGGCCGCTGAAAGAATGCGTTTCTGCCGTCTGTCAGTTGGTTCATAAATTTTTATGTACATAATTTTTGCGCAGTTTAGCTTTTATGCTAATAATTACCGACTTCAAAAAACTCGCAAACATGAAGTGTAAAAATACTCTCGGCAGAACATTATGTTGGTGTCGCACTATGTTGATAAAGTGTCGAACAGATAAATAACACTTCGAGTTGATTTTTAACGAATTGGGCCTTCCCAATTTGTTAAAAATCAACTCGAAGAGAATAATGATGGAACATAATTTGTGCATGTAACGAATAATACATAAATAAATATCGCTGGACATTACACACAGCGCCATCTAGTGCCACACTAAGCAACGAGGCTTGTGTCGTGGACACCAGATAGTTGATATACTTCATAGATACTTTTTGTTTGTAAATACATACTTATTATAGGTACATATAAACATCCATGACTAGGAAAATTTCTTGTCTCTGTACACCGTGATCTGTTTCGATTTTGTTTTTTTTTTTTCATGTCATCACGGATATCGTGATCAGTGGGTAACAAGATAGCGAGGGAAACGGATAACGGTATCAGTGGATACAAGTCGCCGTGATCCGTGGCTAACGTGATCTGATAGTGTGATCGGTGGAGACAAACCCAACAAATGTTCAATCTCATCACACAAACATTTGCTCCTACCGGGATTCGAACCTGGGACCCTAAGAACGTAAGGCAGCCTCACTACCGCTGCGCCATTCGGGTCGTCAGCAATGCAATGTCATCATCATCATCACCCACAGCCCGAACTCACCCACTGCTGGGTATAGGACTCTCTTTTCTTGTGCCAATCTCCACGGTCCTGTGCCAACCTCATCCAGGTATTTCCCCCGATGGCAACTATATCGTCTGCCCATCTCGCCGCCGGACGAGTACGTTCCTTTTGCTAGTTGCAATGCAATGTAAGTACCTACTTTCATATTTTACATGTCGCACAGTTAAGATTCCTTTTGTTTTTAGCTAAGACAGTTCCGAGGACACCACTTGCAGCATCGCTGCACCCCTGGAAGTTTAGTTACGAGCGTGCAGACCATGATTACCTAATGTATATTGTAATAAAAAATATACCTCCAAGTGTGACGCGGTACGAAGTCACATATAATAATAAAGGTGAGCTTCAATTTTACATGTTTTATTGTTTTTTTTTTTTTTAGGTTTGGAAATCATCAAATAACTCCTCCCGTTCTGGGCGGAGCAGGAGGGAGTGTCAGGCTTTTACTGACTAAAACCCATCCACGTTCCTTCCTCGCCCTTTGTGTTCCGGGGCCACGGTATCTCTTTCGAATAGTCACGCAGCCCCGGCAGGCTTCGGCCCTTGCGGGCCCCTTCCCTATTGCTGACTCTCTTTGAGGCGCGCGTGGAACACGAACGCGCCGTCGACACGGCCTGTCGTCATGAGACGTACGGACGGCGAGCTAGCCCATAGCTCCCTGTCCACAGGCCCGCGCCTACGGTGGCCGGAAGCCACCACGTGGCCCCCGACGCCCGGGGCGTCTCCCGTGGCGGCAAGGACGTGAGGATCTCTCCCTCTCACGTTCCGCCACCTCCTTCGCTAGCATGACTGCTTCGCAGAAGGAGGTGACGGCGTCCCATTCCGTCTCGCTGCGGACCATGGCACGAACCAGGGCCGGAAGCGAGAGGTCGCCGCCGCCGATCGCTACCTCGAGGACACGGCGGTGCTCCACCCAAGCGGGGCAAACCTCCACAGTGTGCTCCACCGTGTCCTCCGGTCGATCCTCGCAATGGAAACACCCGGGCGTCTCCTCCCGCCCGATTCGGTGCAGGAACTTACCGAAACAACCGTGTCCGGTAAGAACCTGCGTCAGTCGGAAGGTGAAGACGACAGCCACTCCTCAAAGAGGGGACTTACCACCACTATTGTGGCGTGCCCTGCACGGGGTTGCGACAGTCACTCTCTCCATGTCGCCATGAGATCACGCCGGAAGTCCGTCCGCTGAGCGACAATTTGCCGCGGCAGCGGAGTTTCCCCCTGGCGTAACGCCTCCGCGCGCCACTCGTGTAGGCGCGCGAGGACTATCGCCTCCAGATCCCATGGCGGCAATCCGGCAAGGAGGCTCGCCGCCTCGCGGGAGATCATGCGGTACCCCCGGATTAGCCTTACGGCCACCACCTTTTGGGGCGCGTTCAAATAGTTGGCAGCTCGCTGCCTAAATAAACGCGCCCACACCGGGGCCCCGTAAAGGGCCATGGACCGCACGACTCCCGCGTAGAGCCTCCGGCAGGAGGCGTTTGCACGCAAATGATGGCATTCACCGTAGTGCGCCCCTTGCGGAAACCATTCTGGTGTTCCGCAAGGTCCGGCCCCGTTCCCGCAAGGTGCTCGGCGAGGCGGTTTGCAATGACTCTTTCAAAGAGCTTGCTCACTTCGTCGAGCAGCACCACGGGCTGGTAGGCGGACGGAGAGTCCGCTGGGCGCCCCGGCTTCCGAATGAGGACCAGCTTCCCCGTCTTCCAACGAAGCAGGAACTGGCCTCTCTCCAAACATGCGCTAAAGTGCCCTTCAAGTCGGGGCCCGAGAGCCTCCGAGGCCAGGACCCAGGCTTTGCCAGGCAAGCCGTCGGGTCCTGGAGCGGTATTTTTGGCACCGAGCCAGCGTACCGCCACTCTTAGGTCTACCCCAGTCACTTCCGGAGTGTCGTCCTCGTCGCTATCGTGGTCCGCTTCCGGCACCGCAGCTGGCAGAGCCATAGGCGGGGGCGGGTGTTCCCCTCGCGAGGGGAACAGAGCGCTCACCGCGTCCTCCACGAGCTGAGGCCGGAGACTCTGCGTCAGCGGGGGGGCCCAGGTGCGGAGTTTATCCCGCACCTTTTTGAAAGGGCGCCCCCACAGATCTCTGTCGAGAGCCTCCAGCATCTACTCGCGGGCCAGATCCCTGGCCCGCAGGACAGACTCGCGGAGGGCGGTCTTCGCCGCTCTGCAGCCCTCATAAAGCTCCACCTCAATGGCTGCCGCATCCGGTGGGCATGGATGGAATGGATGGAATGGCGGAGCCTGCGGTGCCTGGCGTACTGGAGTCGCACTGCCACGCACGCCTCGCGTAGAGACGTCAGCTCTCGTGACCACCAGTACACCTGACGCCGGGCGCTTCCTGGCCGAACACGGGGCATTGCCACGTCGCAGATGTCGGACATGGCCTCCTGGAACCACCCTGCCTCATCATTAACGTCGGCAGGCCTGTCCGGTGATGTCACCCAGGCCTGCACGATCGAGGCTTCCAGGAGGAGCTCCCGGTCCAGCTACTTCAGTGCCCAACGCGGACCACTCGGGGCCTGTTGGACCGGCGCGCTTGAGGTCTGGGTGGAGACGTCGAACCGGATGTACCGGTGGTCGGAATAGACCATGACGCGCCAGTCAACAACACGCGGTGACAGAGCGGGGCTAGCGAACGAGATGTCCACCACCGACTTGCCCCGCATCCTCACACACGTGGCGACAGAACCCCGATTTAGGACGACCAGGCCCTTCTTCAGGGCCCAGTCCTCCACCATCCTTCCCCGCACGTCTGTGCAACGAGAACCCCAAGCCAAGTTCTTGGCATTGAAGCCCCGAGGACAAGCACGGGGAGGGAATGGTTTCCGACGACGACACTCAACTCTGCGAGAGGGTTGTGGAATTCGGCGAGAGTTCGGCTCGGGGAGAAGTAGACTCCCGACGATCTCCCCGAACCGGGCTGCTATGCACCCCCGACCCCTCCTGACACTTTCAAGGGTTGGGGTGCCGGCGGCGGCCGACGACACTATGGTCACTGAGCCGCTAAGGTCCGCCACCCAGTCTTCCCTGGGCAGGACAAAATACGGCTCAGCGACCACAGCGATGTTGATAAACCACTGCGCCATGCTCTGGAGCAAGAGATCCTGAGCGCAGGCGCAGTGGTTGATATTCGCTTGGAGGAAGCGTAATGGGGCCGTTATTGGCACTCCATTACCGCTTCCTCCTCCCTGGCCCCCTGTGAGTGCCCCTCTGTGGCGGCACCAGAGGGAGCGGCTGCTGCGGTTGTGGCTGCGGCGGTGGCGACGGTGGCGGTGGCGGCGGAGGGCCTACCCTTGCCTCGGGTGGCCTTGGTGGGCGGAGCGCAGGCCTTGCTCCCAGCCCGGTGTTCGGCCGGCTTGCCAGCCGCCGCACATGCATCGCAGTGCGGCGTGGCACAGCAAGCTGCGGACTGATGACCGGGCTGACTGCAGCGGAAACATAGACCGCTGCGGTCAACCTCCGAGGCGCACCGGACTGACACGTGGTGTCCCACGTGGCAGCGGTAGCACCTCAGAGGTCTGGGCTCCAGCAGCTTAACCTGCACTGAAACCCAGCCCACCAGTAGCCTTCGGCCCTCCACTATTGTTTTAGCCGCCGTCACAGGGCAGCATACCGTAACGGTATGCATACCCGTAGGGTCCGGCCGTAGGGTGCCTGCCCTGATCTGATCAGCAGGACACCCACCGGACCTGGCGACGGCGGCCACCACCTCCTCCTTGTTCACCGAGTCGTCCAGACCCAAGATGCGCAGGTCTGCGCATCTGACGGGCCTGGACACTCGGGCCTCGTCCGCGTTTAGGGACGCTCTGAGCTTTTCAGCTAGAGCGTCAGCGGACGGGCCGCTGGCTTCCCCGGGGATCTCGAGCATACGAGCCCCCGTCGCCGTGACCTTTAGCTGGAGGCACCCGGTGATCTCGAGCTCCCCGAGGTCCACCGCCTCCTTTGCCTTCGCCAGCTGGTCGCGGTAGGACACGCCCCTCTTTTCCGCGTCCGGCTGTAGTGATTACACTACAGCCGGACGGCGGTCTTCGGGGCGCGGAGCCTAGCCGCGCTCTTTCGCGCCCTGAACTGGCGCTGCCGCTCCTGATCTCGGGCCTTTTTGGCCGCCTTCCACCCCTTCTTCTTTTCCCCGACCACCTGCCATCCGGCTTCAGCCGTGGGAGGTGTAGGGAGCTGCTGGGGGGCGGTGGCGGTGGCGGCGGCTGACGTGCCATCGGTGCTGGCCTACTCGCTGCTGGGACTGGCGCCGGCACAGTCACCGCCTGTGCAGCTGCCTTGCCCTTCCTCCCTTTGGGCGCCTTCTTAGCCGGCGCCGGTTTCGTCGGAGCCGGCTTTGGGGGAGGGGCCACCACTGCTGTGCCGGAAGGCCGGCTGCACGGCCCCGGTCCAGGTGCGGCAGCCGTAGCAGCCGCATACGAGGCCGCCTTCGGGCTCGTGGCTGCCTTACTTGCCGCCAGCGGAGGGCGCAGGACAATTCCTTCCAGGACGGAGAACCGCGCCTGGAAGGAAACCAGCTCCTCTCCGTCTATCGGAGGAGGAGGAGGAAGAAGAGGAGGTCCCCCGAAGTTGACCTCCGCTGCTTCCATGATGGAGGCGGAAGCCCCGGGTATTATGGCCTTGAATTTTGAAGAGGTCTTCTGTTTCAAGGCCACTCCCCTTATCGTGGCTTCCACCTCCTTTGCGAACCTGGCCTTAAGCTCCGCCTCGGAGCTGCCAGGTGCACCCGTCTCGTCGCCCGACCCGCGAGCATTCTTGCCCGGGTGGCGTCCCTCTTCGGCCCGCCTTGCTGACCGCTCGGAGGCAGAGAGCCCTCTTGCCTCTGATTCCACCACGCTTGCTGGTGGGGATCTAGCGGGCCGAGGCCAGCTCTCCCTCTGATGACGACCCTTCGTCACCATCCTTTCTGGACCGCTTGCGGAAGAACTTGCTGTTCTCCACAGCAGTCCCGGCCCTCACGCAGCAGGAGCTCTCTGAGCCTCCCGCGGTCACATTGCTGGATGCGGCGTCGGACTCCAACCCCGCATCCAAATAAGGATAAACAAAAACCAAAACAAAAACCGCCGGCAACGGCAATGAAGAGGAGAGGAGTCTCCTCTTCATTGCGTTGCCGACGGTTTTGGTTTTGGTTTTTGTTATTTTATCCATATTTGAACCCACGAGTATGGAGGAAATAAATTTCAGACTAGGCAGAGACCCCTGTACCTAGCTGAGCAGCTTTTAAGTTTTTATTACTCGCCAGGAGGTCTGCAAGTACCCTGGCGAGGAGCGCACTAGCGACTGATTTGTTCAGTAGAACACCCGTCAGCCATACATCCCCTCGCGGTGCGTCGCCGCTTGGGATTCGGGGTAACTTTTTATAGAGGTTGTCTACCTCGCGGTCCGGGCGGTTAAGCCAAGACCCTCGGTCCCTGTCGAACCCGCGAGACTTGATCTAAGACACTTCGTCGGTGGGACTACGAGACCAGCGGTGACAGAGGAGGACGATCCTTCTCTGTCTGCTCGGAAGGCAGGGGTGAGTGCACACCGAGCCCGCCCTCACTCCTCTGCTATGCCCTCTGCTGAACAGAGGGTCACGCAAAGGAACGCACCTTGGTCCGGGATGGACCCCACCCATGTCAGAATAATTAGCCGCGGCAGTACCACTCCCCGAGGGATAAGAGGAAATTCTCATTTCCTCTCATTCCCCGGAGAAGGATACTGCCGCGCCCAGGGTGCACCGGCCCAGCAGCTGCTCTTCCCTCCAGACGTAACGAGAGGGACCAGCAGCCGCCAGACACACGTGTAGGACTTCTGACATCGCACCCCACATGTTTTATCCTTAGAGTAGACGAAATCTTTTTTCTCGAATTGAGTTTAAAAAAAATTGTAGTCAATTTACCACTTCTGTACAATTATTTCAGGATTTTAATGTAATTTTGATTGTTTTATAAATGATTCAGGACAAGAAGCTATTAAGGCGATGAAGAGTTCTATGACTGGAAAAATTGAATACACGGTTCGTGATAATTTCAAACACTCTGGAGTTATAATCAAGCTAGACTTGTTCAGATCCGACGTGTTGTGTTCATCTATAGTCGTAGCGGAAGGAACGTCTGTTGAGCCAGCGAGTACCGAACGTAGAGGTGAGAGATTGTTATATTGCTATAATAGGGATGATTCCTGACTAAAAAGAATATGATTCTGTTTAGTCCGTCAGTTAGATTATCGCAAAATATTGGATACGTGTTTTTTTTATTTTTTCAAATTAAAAAAAATTGACGAAGATAAAACGCGGGCTTGTGAAGTCGGTAAAAATTTACTCAAATGTGACGTATATTTTTTTTGTCATCTATCCTGTATTGCGAGCTTTAATATAACTGTTCTTGTGGCGCTTTTGAGTAAATAGCTAAATTAAAATCATCAGTCAACTGATCATTATAGATGTCGCTGGGAACATTGATATTTTAATACAAAGGAAAGTAACTATTGATTGTTATTATTTATTTTTCAGATACGGATATTACGATTTGTCAATTCTTTTGTCTGCTGGAAGTAGATCTCACAAATCAATGTGCCGGTAAGTTTTTCTCTACTAAGGCTCGGCGCAAACGGGCCTCCAACCACAGCCACCGTGGCTGTTGTGAGCTACCGCGTATCTCGGACACTGCTGTTCGAGTAGCGGCCACCGGCCACACGTGTGCGACGCGTTTCAACAAAATGTATGAAAAAGCGTGTTAACTGCTTGTCGCTGGCTACCGGTGGCTGTGGTTGTTGGCCCGTTTGCGCCGAGCCTAAATGTTTGTAAATGCAGCCTTAAAATTAAATTGTCGCTCAGCGGACGGACTTCCGGCGGGATCTCATGGCGACATGGAGAGAGTGACTGTCGCAACCCTGTGCAGGGCACGCCACAATAGTGGCGGTAAGTCCTCTCTTGGAGGAGTGGCTGGAGAGACGCCACGGCGTCCTCACCTTCCGCCTGACGCAGGTTCTTACCGGACACGGATGTTTCGGTAAGTTCCTGCACCGAATCGGGCGGGAGGAGACGCCCGGGTGTTTCCATTGCGAGGATCGACCGGAGGACACGGTGGAGCACACTGTGGAGGTGTGCCCCGCTTGGATGGAGCACCGCCGTGTCCTCGAGGTGGCGATCGGCGGCGGCGGCCCTGGTCCAAGCCATGGTCCGGAGCGAGACAGAATGGGACGCCGTCACCTCCTTCTGCGAAGCAATCATGCTAGCGAAGGAGGTGGCGGAACGTGAGAGGGAGATGAGATCCTTACGTCCCGGCCGCCGCAGGAGCCCACGTGGTGGCTTCCGGCCACCGTAGGCGCGGGCCTGTGGACGGGGAGCTATGGGCTAGCTCGCCGTCCGTCCGTCTCATGACGACAGGCCGTGTCGACGGCGCGTTCGTGTTCCACGCGCGCCTCAAAGAGAGTCAGCAATAGGGAAGGGGTCCGCAAGGGCCGAGGCCTGCCGGGGCTGCGGAACTATTCCAAAGAGATACCGTGGCCCCGGAACGCAAAGGGCGATGAAGGAACATTGATGGGTTTAGTCAGTAAAAGTCTGACACTCCCTCCTGCTCCGCCCAGAGCGGGAGGAGTCATTTGATGATTTCCCATCCGAAAAAAAAAAGCCTTAAAATTGGAGATTTTTTTTTATAATGTCGCCCCACTCGGAACGTTACAAAAAAAATACACCTTTGGTCTTGCGGTAAGAAATGTGACGGCTGAGCGTTGTCCTGGGTTCGATTCCCAGTTTGAGGAAAGTGTCATTGTGTTTAGCAATTTAGTATTCCTCCTCAGTAGTGACCAGATTGTTACTTGTTGGTAACAATCTGGTCACAACTACAATTTAAATAAGTACTGCGACATTATGATTTTTACTTACTTCATTTTTGACGAGATGTTATGAATTTTGTTCTTGATTACTTTTGCAATCGAGCACTGTTTCAAATGCTCGGTAGAACCATTGAGCCTATTACTATTTTAATGAATAGAAGGCTCAATGGTTCTAACTATTGAGCCTTCTATTCATTAAAATAGTTTCGTTCCGTAAAGTTAACCGTTCTAAATCCACTGAGGTTAGTGGCATTGTTTGAATGTAGGTGCTTTATGTGCAAGATACTTTTGAAATAGCCACAACGCGATGTGCTCGATTTTAATCTAACATACATAATAAAGAATATTCTATTCTATTCACAGCCGATCAAATTTTTTTTGGTAAATACATATTAAAAAATATCACCCTAAGGTTTGCTTGTCGTCGTCCCTGAGTTACGCTTCACCCACTCAACCTTCGTTACGCTACGGAGGTCGGCGGCTCGCTTCGCTCGCCACCTTTATCATCAAATAGTTAAATGTTTCTCATGAATAATGATTTTTGTATTAATGGAAAAAATAATTAAATAATTAAAAAACCCGACTACTTAAAAATAACTAATAACTCAAACTCAAATAATTTATTTCAATTAGACCATTACAGACGTACATTACGTTAGCAACCCCTAAGTCATTTTAAAAGACCTTCAACGATATCCCACATGACGGGATGGACGACGAAAAGAAAATTCACCCCCACTTCACATGTAGGAAAACTTACCCTAAAAAAATTATTATCCCAAATTTTATTTTATCATTTTGTCGGCGTAATTGATATACACATCTCTACAAAATTACAGCTTTCTAGTACTACTTCTCTCGGACGGACGGACAGACTGACATGACGAAACTATAAGGGTTCCTTGTCAGGACTACGAACCTTAAAAAAAGTACGAAAAATAAATGGTTTAAAAAAAAATAACAATGATCCGGAGGCTTTCGGAGGTCGAAAAATTGGATTTGATAATTATAACTACTTCATCACATACAACATCTAACTACCTACCTTTACGAATAAAATGATTCTGATTCTGAAGAATTTTCTATTCACAACCGGTCAAACATTTTTGGGTGAGGACAAATTAATATCAACAAATAGTTAAATGTTTCTCAAGAGTAATAAATTGTGTGTTTGTTACAGGCCCCCCTTTAGAGAAGACAACGACAGAGAAGGCTGTCTTGAAGAATATCATAGAAACAACAACTATCAAAGTGTCTACAAATGGGACTAGTATTACTAGTACTAGTATACTAGTACTAGTTATAGTACTAATTAGTCAATGGTACTAGTACTAGTCGTTTATTAGATGTAGATAATCGAATTATTTTACCTTTTAACCAATTTCGAATTATTATGTATTAACTTTTATTTTAATTTTAATAATAATAACGTTTTTTTTTTTATATTTGTATTAGCTAATCAGATTTTATATATTTTTTAAAATAAATGATATAAAACTATATTTTATTTTTATAATTAATTAAAAAAATTAAAATCCGTCGATCCCAATGGCTTGGCACGCGACGATGGCAAGAGACCGGACGGCATGTCTTTGTTTCCTTGGAAGATGGGTAGGCCTTTAGTGTGGGATGCTACATGTGTCGATACTCTTGCGCCTTCCCATCTTCCTAGTTATTAAATAGCGGGTTATGTGACATCTATCAGCGACCTACCGCACTGTGCTAGCGCCATTCCTTCTCAAAAAGAGGAGGCCTGCTTCCCAGCAGTGGGAACATTGTAGACTGATTATGCGTACTGTGGGTACCCAGACTAGATTTTTAAATTGCTATTATACTTCGGTAACTTCCTAATTACATTCTTATTCAATCCATCTAAATTGCTGGGTGTTATTTGTCTAGTTTGTTTCTGATATTTTTTGTAATAGGGAATTTGCATGAAATACAAAACTCTTTTAAATTATGAAAAATGCCTTGTATTGGCGCATAAAACATTGTCGTACACTTGTTTAAGTTTCTAATACATCACTTATTTTACAATTTACTGTCAAAACACACCGTCCTCGAAAACGCCGGTATTGACGTCAAAGTTCATTGTGTCAAAAAAACACTAATATTTGAAAAGTGCTAAAAGTTTCACTAAAATTTTATTATAATATTCTTATTGCAACTTTTACTTCAATAAAGCACATACAATTGGTAAAATTATTTTATTAAGGCCAAAAAAATGAGATGTAAACAAGGCAGCTTGTGGATAATGACGTCACATCATGGCTGCGACAGCTACGGACGTTTGAACTGTCGTAGAAAATTGCAAGAGTTTAATATTATTTTTGTGCGACAAGCAGTAGTTGAACTTAACTTTTAATACTTTTCTTGGGTTGATAGTACTGTATTTTATTGATATAAGTAAAGAAAAAATTACATGCATAATCTCTATTGTATATTGGACGCGAAAGCACCGGTCTGAACGCTGTGATGTGAAGGAGGGTCCAGAGGTCAGAAGCGCCTTCCGTATATAAACGTAATGATATGAATGTATTTCTATGAAAATAATGTAATGTAAAGTTGAAAATGTTGATATTAGAAATGTAATGTTAATATTACCAAGATTCAAGTTTTTAATATGTTCTATGTATTTAGAATTAAAGGCTTTCTCATTGTTATGTTGTGGAAAGTTTTTAATTCTTATATTTACTTGTTCTTGATAATCAGACCATACAGTTAAATCTGTATAAATTTTGGTTCGTTATCAGGCAACAAGCTTTATCGTGGAGTAGTACGTCTGCAAAAGAACCAAATACAGGCCGAGAGTGCTGTTGCTTGAATCGCGCCGCAACGTCAACTTAAAGGCGTTCGTGGTGCGAGTTGTTGTTAGTTGCTACCTGCACCTCGTCATGGCAGAGGGCTTTTAGCCGCAAGGTGTAATGTTCCAGGGCACGCCACAATAGTGGCTATAAGTCCCCTCTTTGAGGAGTGGCTTGAGAGACGCCACGGCGTCCTCACCTTCCGCCTGACGCAGGTCCTCACCGGACACGTTTGTTTCGAGAGGTTCCTGCACCGAATCGGGCGGGAGGAAACGCCCGGGTGCTACCATTGTGAGGATCGACCGGAGGACACGGTGGAGCACACTGTGGAGGTGTGCCCCGCTTGGGTGGCGCACCGCCGCTTCGAATCTCACGTCCCGGCCGCCGCGGGACGCCCCAGGCGTCGTCGCTACGGTGGCCGGGGGCCACCAAGTGGCCCCCGGCCACCGTAGGCGCGAGCCTGTGGACGGTGAGCTATGGGCTAGCTCGCCGTCCGTCCGTCTCATGACGACAGGCCGTGTCCACGTGTTCCACGCACGCCTCAAAGAGATGTCAGCAGAAAGGAAGGGGTCCGCAAGGGCCGATGCCTGCCGGGGCTGCGGGACTGTTTGAAAGAAATACCGTGGCCCCGGAACACGAAGGGCGATGAAGGAACATCGATGGGTTTTAGTCAGTAAAAGTCTGACACTCCCTCCTGCTCCGCCCAGAGCGGGAGGAGTCATTTGATGATTTCCTATTCACAAAAAAGAAATGCGTAATGTTCCGTCGTTTCCGCGGACAAGTGCCACACGATCGCACAACACAGTGCTCGAGTGAAGTGTGTTTTACTAATATAGTTTTTAAATTTATACACTAACACAAATTGTACTATGGGCCAAAGTAGCCTGAAAATAAAGGTTTTATTTATTTATTGTTATACTATACTTAAAATATCTTCCGTGATTATTGTTTATTTTTCGCAAGCGCCATGGTCGCGGGTTGGTTTAATAAACAAGGTTTTAGAATAGTTATGAAGCGTGAAAGCTTAAAACAGTATTGTTATACTAGTCTGTTCTTGATGATAATCTTGTAAATCATACAGCAAACAATCAATCAACTTTATTTTTTCAATCAATCAATCAATCAACTTTATTTCTCACTACCAATCAATCAATCAAGTATACACTACACTTAAACTTTGCATTTGTAACGATGAATAGGCATGACGACAGTATTAAAAAATTGCAAATCTATTTAGTCCATCAGTTAGAGTATTGGAAATTAATGGACACGTATTTTTTGTTTTTGTAAATCAATGAATATTGACAAAGATAAAACGCATAAAACTCGGGAGTGGGGGCTCGTGACGTCAGAACTAGCTAAAAATTATAGCATGGCGTGACGTTTTGAGAATTTTAAAATCGTCGTAACTTCGTCAATTTTGGTTTTCGTAACAAATGAAAAAACACAGGTCAAATATTTTTTGATAATCTAAGTGACGGACTAATTAGATTTTTTTTGTCGTCTCGCCTATAGTCGGGCTTCAACTGCTTTTACAATATTTTCTAATCTTTCGCACCGATTTCTAATATTGCTGCATTCATAAATTTACACGTCTTTATTTGTATTTTTGTTCAATTCGGTGCAAAGTGTTGTAGTCATTTGCGGGCAGATTTAAAGCATATCCTAGGTTTACTATAACCTACGAAGTTACTATTTTTATATTGTGATTATTTAAATTTGTAGTTGTCGCGTCAATGCGTACGTGCAATCAATGGCTATTTTAATCATTTCCTGTTTTTGTCCTAAATATGCGTATCAGGAAAACAACTACTCTTTATATTCCCCTAAATTAATTAGGCGCTCGGTACCTACTCTAATGACCACAGATTACATTGTTACGTTATGTTATCCTTATTATTGGCTACATTATCTTCAGCTGCTATAAATGAATTTCAATAATAATTAATGTTTAAAAATTTACAAAATGTTTTACCAATCGTCTGCCTCCTTGGTCTAGTGGACGGATGCGCGACTGCTGATTGTTGCCCGGGTCGTGTGAAATGTTGTAAAAAAGCAATTGACTTTTTTACAACATTTTATTCAGCTAACAGCTTATACCAGCTTCATTATAAACACTACTAAAAGAATAAATAAAAATTTCAAGCAGATCTAACTCTGTCACTGTGTGTATGTGTCTTGGTGATACATGAACACATTTAATTTTTAATAAAAGGAAAACTGAATAGATGTCTATCTATTACAAGCTTTCTATGTTGGCTGAAACTCTCTGGTACTTAATCCTACAATTCAATAAACATTGTAGAATAATAATAAAAGCAACAATAATCTGCCGACAAAATGTATCTCTACTATTTCAGATAACAACCACGAATCTCAAGCAAGAGTCTGTATCTGCTAAGATTTAATCTAATTAATAACACTCATAATTCTATTCCATGATAATATTGATGAACCTGCCATCTCTGCTTGGCAGTATGATTATTACAAACATAGTTATCGATTAACAGAAGAGTTAAGCGCCATCTATTGGCTTTTGTATTAACTAGTACTTAGATCTTCAAGTGACAATTAAGAGAGTAATTTATTAAACAAGGATTATTGATAATTTGCAAATAGAGAAGGAAAATTAAAGACTTTTAGCACAGCAAGAACAATTCAGATTACATCTATAATTAACTACAGTGTTCGTTAACACTGTAGTTAATTATAGACTAAGCATAAAGCGCTTAGAATTGACCGTGATATAACTATTAGTACCCACTAGGAGGAAATTTTTGAAAAAAAACGGATGATTATAAAAGCGACAGCGAACACTGTAACTCATTTCAGTTTGTTTTACACTAATAGTTGTACGACTGCTAGTTATTAGCCATTTTAATTTAGTGTTAATTTTAGCCAAACAAAGTTACTATATATTATTAACTTAAACAATATGCACGGAATTGCCTTTGTTCTGTTGTTCTCAATACCGACCATCAGTTTGGCTGCGGACGTGGCCGTTTATAATTCCCTTCATTATAGTAAGTATCTACACTTATTTTCTTTGTTAAGGTGGATGCTCCAACCAGCCCGCGAAATTCAAATTTTCTTACGTTTTTTACAATTTGCAGGCCAGTGCTAGGTTGTATGTTGATTAAAATATGATTCGCGGATGTAACACGTATGTAGTTACAGAATTATAATCATTAAAATCATCAAACATTCATATTCAGTTCATGTAACCGATGTCAAGAATGACTTTTTGATGACATAGTCATTCTTGACAGTAACATGAACTTAGAGGGTTGTATTGACGATTTTAATGATTATAATTCTATAACTACATACGTGTTACAGCCGCGAATCATATTTTAATCAACATACAACCTGACACTGACATGCAAATTGCAAAAAACGTAAGACAATTTAAATTTCGCGGGCTACCTTGGAGCTTCCACCTTAAGAGCGCGCACCTAAAAAGTGTACAACGTCGCAAATAGCTGTCTAATATTTACATATTTTAATTTGGCAAAATTACTGTATGGAAATAGGTAATGTCGCTAACTATTGAACTAGAATATTAATAATGGAATGCAATAATTAATATCGTAACACCGAATAGTCAGTTTTAGATGTAAAAAAAAGTATTTGGAAACTTTCCAAATGCCTTTTCTACACCTAAAACGGTTACAACATCAAATTCAGTGTTTTAATTGCAATTCACTGTTAATATTCTAGTTCACTAGTTAACCACATTTCTTATTTCCATTCAGTAAAATTGCCAAATCACAGTTTGGCCGCTGAAAGAATGCGTTTCTGCCGTCTGTCAGTTGGTTCATAATTTTTTATGTACAAAATTTTTGCGCAGTTTAGCTTTTATGCTAATAATTACCGACTTCAAAAAACTCGCAAACATGAAGTGTAAAATTACTCTCTGCAGAACATTATGTTGGTGTCGCACTATGTTGATAATGTGTCGAACAGATGAATAACACTTCGAGTTGATTTTTAACAAATTCAAAATTCAAAATCAAAATCAAAGCATTTATTTCAAGTAGGCCAGTTACAGGCACTTTTGAATTGTCGAAACAAAGATGAAAATTAAATGTAGCTACAGTCCCAGTCACAAGACATAAAAACTGTGAAAGTACTGTAGTTGCCCATTCCCTAGCGTAGATCTCTATGGAGAAGAACGGGCAAGAAACTCCATGGACACTCTTTTAAATCAGAATATTTTTACAAAACCTTGGTTACATCATTCATGTTGAGATGGTACATTATGTGAGAACAATGTGGCAAGATGTGCACGTTAAAAGTGTCCATGTTAAAAACAAAACAAACAATTAAAAAATAAAAATAATTAATTCAAATAAGCCGTGGCAACCAAGAGCTGACCAGTACCAACTGACAGCGCCCGTTCACGAACATGACGCATGGATCAGCACCATTCAACTCAACCATTTCGAAGGGAACTAAATGATCCGACACACGCGCCACCATCAGTGAGACATTTGAGTGAGTATGACATACTCTTAACCGCCAGGGCACATTCAAGTCAAGAAAAGACGTAGGTTTCCAGCGACTGATAGCATTCTAGTACATAGCACTCACACAATATGGGATATGCGTTTATATAATATCAAAAATATTGTATTTATACAAAACAAAGATAGTTGTTCAATCTTCAGCAGCTCCAACAATACAATTAGTGCTATCCAGTTATGCGCCCCTGTCCTTGTGGGGCAAGACCGAAGCATTTTTATCAGCGATATAATCGTCCAATTTGTAATATGCTTGCTTGCTTAATGTGCGTTTAATGCGTGTTTTAAATTTTGTTTCATTCAGTTCAAGAATGCTTTGTGGAATTTTATTATAGCATCTCAAACAGTACCCCATGAAAGAAAAGTCTACTTTTTAGCGAGTCTGAAGCCTGGCTGAACTAATTGGTCCCTATTTCTAGTACTGCGTAATTGTGTCTGTCACCTCTTTTACCAAAAAGATGTATATATTTTCTGACGTACATTATGTTTTCGTAGATGTATTGACAATGTACCGTCATGATGCCAATATCCTTAAACAGTTCGCAATTGGAAAGGAAAGAGAATGATGATAGTACATCAATTTAATTTTAATAATACATAAATAAATATCGCTGGACATAACACACAGCGCCATCTAGTGCCACACTAAGCAACGAGGCTTGTGTTGTGGACACAAGATAGTTGATATACTACATAGATACTTTTTGTTTGTAAATACATACTTATTATACATATAAACATCCACGACTCTGAAACAAATGTCCAATCTCATCACACAAACATTTGCTCCTACCGGGATTTGAACCAGGGACCCTAAGAACGTAAGGCAGCCTCACTACCGCTGCGCCATTCGGGTCGTCGGCAATGCAATGTAAGTACCTACTTTCATATTTTAATATGTCGCACAGCTAAGATTCCTTTTGTTTTTAGCTTATACAGAACCGGGGACACCAGTTGCAGCATCGCTGCACCCCTGGAAGTTTAGTTACGAGCGATCAAGGTATGATTACCTAATGTATATTGTAATAAAAAATATACCTCCAAGTGTGACGCGGCACGAAGTCACATATCTTATTAAAGGTGAGCATCAATTTTACAAGTTTTATCCTTAGAGTAGACGAAATCTTCTTTCTCGAATTGAGTTAAAAAAAATCTATAGTAAATTTACCACTTCTGTACAATTATTGCGGGATTTTAATGTTATTTTGATTGTTTTATAAATGATTCAGGACAAGAAACTATTGAGGCGGTGAAGGGTGAAATATTTGATTACACGGTCCGAGGAAATTTCAAACAGTCTGGAGTTATAATCAAGCTAGACTTGTTCAGATCCGACGTGTTGTGTTCATCTATAGTCGTAGCGGAAGGAACGTCTGTTGAGCCAGCGAGTACCGAACGTAGAGGTGAGAGATTGTTATATTGCTATAATAGGGATGATTCCTGTCTAAAAAGAATATGATTCTGTTTAGTCCGTCAGTTAGATTAACGCAAAATATTGGATACGTTTTTTTTTTATTTTTTCAAATTAAAAAAAATTGACGAAGATTAAACGCGGGCTTGTGAAGTCGGTAAAAATTTACTCAAATGTGACGTATATTTTTTTTGTCATCTATCCTGTATTGAGAGCTTTAATATAACTGTTCTTGTGGCGCTTTTGAGTAAATAGCTAAATTAAAATCATCAGTTAACTGATCATTATAGATGTCGCTGGGAACATTGATATTTTAATACAAAGGAAAGTAACTATTGATTGTTATTATTTATTTTTCAGATACGGATATTACGATTTGTCAATTCTTTTGTCTGCTGGAAGTAGATCTCACAAATCAATGTGCCGGTAAGTTTTTCTCTACTAAGGCTCGGCGCAAACGGGCCTCCAACCCACACCCACCGTGGCTGTTGTGAGCTACCGCGTATCTCGGACACTGCTGTAGCGAGTAGCGGCCACCGGCCACACGTGTGCGACGCGTTACAACAAAGTGTATGAAAAAGCGTGTTAACTGCTTGTCGCTGGCTACCGGTGGCTGTGGTTGGTGGCCCATTTGCTCCGAGCCTAAATGTTTGTAAATGCAGCCTCAAAACTGGATTTTTTTTTTGTAATGTCGCCCCACTCGCAACGTTACAAAATAAAAATACACCTTTGGTCTCGCGGTAAGAAATGTGACGAGTTTGAGGAAAGTGTCATTGTGTTTAGCAATTTAGTATTCCTCCTCAGTAGTGAACAGGTTGTTAGCAACAAAAAAAATTAAATAAGTACTGCGACATTATGATTTTTATTTACTTCATTTTTGACGAGATGTTATGAATTTCATCCTTGATTACTTTTGCAATCGAGCACTGTTTCAAATGCTCGGTAGAACCATTGAGCCTTCTATTCATTAAAATAGTTCCGTTATGTAAAGTTAACCGTTCTAAATCCACTGAGGTTTGTGGCATTGTTTGAATGTAGGTGCTTTATGTGCAAGATACTTTTGAAATAGCCACAACGCGCTGTGCTCGATTTTTATCTAATATCATCAAAATCAATCATCAATCAATATCATCAAATAGCTAAATGTCAATTGTTTCTCATGAATAATGAATTTTGTATTTATTCCTTTCGATGCCGAATCAGAGAACACAACGACAGTGAAGACTGTTTTGGAGAATGTTACATCACCACATGATATCATAGAAGCAACAACTATCAAAGTGACTACAAACGATGAAACGAGTTAGTATGAATTATTTTCTTCATAAGCTTATCTTGTATACTAAGATGCTAACCACTAAATATCTATCCGCCATCTTGCAAGCAGTCACATGAGTCGATGTTCTTTTACGTTTAGGTATTAATAGGCAGAATTACTTTGAACATGGAGTTGTTGACTGTAGCGAGCTTCTTGGAAAGCTGCAGATAAGCGCACCATCTCGCTTGCCGCGCAAATGTAACTATAACCTTTTCTATGTGCCGAGATCCAAAACAAACCTCGGACACTTTGCCGTCTTGCCAAGGCTCTGTAGGCGGTATAACGAAGTTTCGAAGCGTAAATGAAGTAGATATTACTTGCAAAATAGCTAGGTTTAAAAAAGACATATGTAACTGTACCCAAGTCGTAATATTTGGTTGTTCTTGTGTTACTATTATATATTTTTTTTTTTCTAATTGTTCATTTCCGTAGTTATTATAGTTCATCTTTTATGTAATTCATCTTGTTTCTTTTGTATAACTTTTGTGTAATGTATTTTTATTTGTTTTAGATTTTTAACCTTATCAAATTTACTGTATGTACCTACCTAGATTATAAGTGAATGATGTGGTCTCCTATAATTGGAAACGCACACTTGTATTTGTCCCTGATCTATGTATACTTGCATGTAATTGTGTAGTTTCTGTTGGAGATCCAATAAATAAATAAATAATAAACACTTTGGTGGTTTTGGTTTTTGTTATTTTATCCATATTTGAACCCACGAGTATGGAGGAAATAAATTTCAGACTAGGCAGAGACCCCTGTACCTAGCTGAGCAGCTTTTAAGTTTTTATTACTCGCCAGGAGGTCTGCAAGTACCCTGGCGAGGAGCGCACTAGCGACTGATTTGTTCAGTAGAACACCCGTCAGCCATACATCCCCTCGCGGTGAGTCGCCGCTTGGGATTCGGGGTAACTTTTTATAGAGGTTGTCTACCTCGCGGTCCGGGCGGTTAAGCCAAGACCCTCGGTCCCTGTCGAACCCGCGAGACTTGATCTAAGACACTTCGTCGGTGGGACTACGAGACCAGCGGTGACAGAGGAGGACGATCCTTCTCTGTCTGCTCGGAAGGCAGGGGTGAGTGCACACCGAGCCCGCCCTCACTCCTCTGCTATGCCCTCTGCTGAACAGAGGGTCACGCAAAGGAACGCACCTTGGTCCGGGATGGACCCCACCCATGTCAGAATAATTAGCCGCGGCAGTACCACTCCCCGAGGGATAAGAGGAAATTCTCATTTCCTCTCATTCCCCGGAGAAGGATACTGCCGCGCCCAGGGTGCACCGGCCCAGCAGCTGCTCTTCCCTCCAGACGTAACGAGAGGGACCAGCAGCCGCCAGACACACGTGTAGGACTTCTGACATCGCACCCCACATGTTTTATCCTTAGAGTAGACGAAATCTTTTTTCTCGAATTGAGTTTAAAAAAAATTGTAGTCAATTTACCACTTCTGTACAATTATTTCAGGATTTTAATGTAATTTTGATTGTTTTATAAATGATTCAGGACAAGAAGCTATTAAGGCGATGAAGAGTTCTATGACTGGAAAAATTGAATACACGGTTCGTGATAATTTCAAACACTCTGGAGTTATAATCAAGCTAGACTTGTTCAGATCCGACGTGTTGTGTTCATCTATAGTCGTAGCGGAAGGAACGTCTGTTGAGCCAGCGAGTACCGAACGTAGAGGTGAGAGATTGTTATATTGCTATAATAGGGATGATTCCTGACTAAAAAGAATATGATTCTGTTTAGTCCGTCAGTTAGATTATCGCAAAATATTGGATACGTGTTTTTTTTATTTTTTCAAATTAAAAAAAATTGACGAAGATAAAACGCGGGCTTGTGAAGTCGGTAAAAATTTACTCAAATGTGACGTATATTTTTTTTGTCATCTATCCTGTATTGCGAGCTTTAATATAACTGTTCTTGTGGCGCTTTTGAGTAAATAGCTAAATTAAAATCATCAGTCAACTGATCATTATAGATGTCGCTGGGAACATTGATATTTTAATACAAAGGAAAGTAACTATTGATTGTTATTATTTATTTTTCAGATACGGATATTACGATTTGTCAATTCTTTTGTCTGCTGGAAGTAGATCTCACAAATCAATGTGCCGGTAAGTTTTTCTCTACTAAGGCTCGGCGCAAACGGGCCTCCAACCACAGCCACCGTGGCTGTTGTGAGCTACCGCGTATCTCGGACACTGCTGTTCGAGTAGCGGCCACCGGCCACACGTGTGCGACGCGTTTCAACAAAATGTATGAAAAAGCGTGTTAACTGCTTGTCGCTGGCTACCGGTGGCTGTGGTTGTTGGCCCGTTTGCGCCGAGCCTAAATGTTTGTAAATGCAGCCTTAAAATTAAATTGTCGCTCAGCGGACGGACTTCCGGCGGGATCTCATGGCGACATGGAGAGAGTGACTGTCGCAACCCTGTGCAGGGCACGCCACAATAGTGGCGGTAAGTCCTCTCTTGGAGGAGTGGCTGGAGAGACGCCACGGCGTCCTCACCTTCCGCCTGACGCAGGTTCTTACCGGACACGGATGTTTCGGTAAGTTCCTGCACCGAATCGGGCGGGAGGAGACGCCCGGGTGTTTCCATTGCGAGGATCGACCGGAGGACACGGTGGAGCACACTGTGGAGGTGTGCCCCGCTTGGATGGAGCACCGCCGTGTCCTCGAGGTGGCGATCGGCGGCGGCGGCCCTGGTCCAAGCCATGGTCCGGAGCGAGACAGAATGGGACGCCGTCACCTCCTTCTGCGAAGCAATCATGCTAGCGAAGGAGGTGGCGGAACGTGAGAGGGAGATGAGATCCTTACGTCCCGGCCGCCGCAGGAGCCCACGTGGTGGCTTCCGGCCACCGTAGGCGCGGGCCTGTGGACGGGGAGCTATGGGCTAGCTCGCCGTCCGTCCGTCTCATGACGACAGGCCGTGTCGACGGCGCGTTCGTGTTCCACGCGCGCCTCAAAGAGAGTCAGCAATAGGGAAGGGGTCCGCAAGGGCCGAGGCCTGCCGGGGCTGCGGAACTATTCCAAAGAGATACCGTGGCCCCGGAACGCAAAGGGCGATGAAGGAACATTGATGGGTTTAGTCAGTAAAAGTCTGACACTCCCTCCTGCTCCGCCCAGAGCGGGAGGAGTCATTTGATGATTTCCCATCCGAAAAAAAAAAGCCTTAAAATTGGAGATTTTTTTTTATAATGTCGCCCCACTCGGAACGTTACAAAAAAAATACACCTTTGGTCTTGCGGTAAGAAATGTGACGGCTGAGCGTTGTCCTGGGTTCGATTCCCAGTTTGAGGAAAGTGTCATTGTGTTTAGCAATTTAGTATTCCTCCTCAGTAGTGACCAGATTGTTACTTGTTGGTAACAATCTGGTCACAACTACAATTTAAATAAGTACTGCGACATTATGATTTTTACTTACTTCATTTTTGACGAGATGTTATGAATTTTGTTCTTGATTACTTTTGCAATCGAGCACTGTTTCAAATGCTCGGTAGAACCATTGAGCCTATTACTATTTTAATGAATAGAAGGCTCAATGGTTCTAACTATTGAGCCTTCTATTCATTAAAATAGTTTCGTTCCGTAAAGTTAACCGTTCTAAATCCACTGAGGTTAGTGGCATTGTTTGAATGTAGGTGCTTTATGTGCAAGATACTTTTGAAATAGCCACAACGCGATGTGCTCGATTTTAATCTAACATACATAATAAAGAATATTCTATTCTATTCACAGCCGATCAAATTTTTTTTGGTAAATACATATTAAAAAATATCACCCTAAGGTTTGCTTGTCGTCGTCCCTGAGTTACGCTTCACCCACTCAACCTTCGTTACGCTACGGAGGTCGGCGGCTCGCTTCGCTCGCCACCTTTATCATCAAATAGTTAAATGTTTCTCATGAATAATGATTTTTGTATTAATGGAAAAAATAATTAAATAATTAAAAAACCCGACTACTTAAAAATAACTAATAACTCAAACTCAAATAATTTATTTCAATTAGACCATTACAGACGTACATTACGTTAGCAACCCCTAAGTCATTTTAAAAGACCTTCAACGATATCCCACATGACGGGATGGACGACGAAAAGAAAATTCACCCCCACTTCACATGTAGGAAAACTTACCCTAAAAAAATTATTATCCCAAATTTTATTTTATCATTTTGTCGGCGTAATTGATATACACATCTCTACAAAATTACAGCTTTCTAGTACTACTTCTCTCGGACGGACGGACAGACTGACATGACGAAACTATAAGGGTTCCTTGTCAGGACTACGAACCTTAAAAAAAGTACGAAAAATAAATGGTTTAAAAAAAAATAACAATGATCCGGAGGCTTTCGGAGGTCGAAAAATTGGATTTGATAATTATAACTACTTCATCACATACAACATCTAACTACCTACCTTTACGAATAAAATGATTCTGATTCTGAAGAATTTTCTATTCACAACCGGTCAAACATTTTTGGGTGAGGACAAATTAATATCAACAAATAGTTAAATGTTTCTCAAGAGTAATAAATTGTGTGTTTGTTACAGGCCCCCCTTTAGAGAAGACAACGACAGAGAAGGCTGTCTTGAAGAATATTATAGAAACAACAACTATCAAAGTGTCTACAAATGGGACTAGTATTACTAGTACTAGTATACTAGTACTAGTTATAGTACTAATTAGTCAATGGTACTAGTACTAGTCGTTTATTAGATGTAGATAATCGAATTATTTTACCTTTTAACCAATTTCGAATTATTATGTATTAACTTTTATTTTAATTTTAATAATAATAACGTTTTTTTTTTTTATATTTGTATTAGCTAATCAGATTTTATATATTTTTTAAAATAAATGATATAAAACTATATTTTATTTTTATAATTAATTAAAAAAATTAAAATCCGTCGATCCCAATGGCTTGGCACGCGACGATGGCAAGAGACCGGACGGCATGTCTTTGTTTCCTTGGAAGATGGGTAGGCCTTTAGTGTGGGATGCTACATGTGTCGATACTCTTGCGCCTTCCCATCTTCCTAGTTATTAAATAGCGGGTTATGTGACATCTATCAGCGACCTACCGCACTGTGCTAGCGCCATTCCTTCTCAAAAAGAGGAGGCCTGCTTCCCAGCAGTGGGAACATTGTAGACTGATTATGCGTACTGTGGGTACCCAGACTAGATTTTTAAATTGCTATTATACTTCGGTAACTTCCTAATTACATTCTTATTCAATCCATCTAAATTGCTGGGTGTTATTTGTCTAGTTTGTTTCTGATATTTTTTGTAATAGGGAATTTGCATGAAATACAAAACTCTTTTAAATTATGAAAAATGCCTTGTATTGGCGCATAAAACATTGTCGTACACTTGTTTAAGTTTCTAATACATCACTTATTTTACAATTTACTGTCAAAACACACCGTCCTCGAAAACGCCGGTATTGACGTCAAAGTTCATTGTGTCAAAAAAACACTAATATTTGAAAAGTGCTAAAAGTTTCACTAAAATTTTATTATAATATTCTTATTGCAACTTTTACTTCAATAAAGCACATACAATTGGTAAAATTATTTTATTAAGGCCAAAAAAATGAGATGTAAACAAGGCAGCTTGTGGATAATGACGTCACATCATGGCTGCGACAGCTACGGACGTTTGAACTGTCGTAGAAAATTGCAAGAGTTTAATATTATTTTTGTGCGACAAGCAGTAGTTGAACTTAACTTTTAATACTTTTCTTGGGTTGATAGTACTGTATTTTATTGATATAAGTAAAGAAAAAATTACATGCATAATCTCTATTGTATATTGGACGCGAAAGCACCGGTCTGAACGCTGTGATGTGAAGGAGGGTCCAGAGGTCAGAAGCGCCTTCCGTATATAAACGTAATGATATGAATGTATTTCTATGAAAATAATGTAATGTAAAGTTGAAAATGTTGATATTAGAAATGTAATGTTAATATTACCAAGATTCAAGTTTTTAATATGTTCTATGTATTTAGAATTAAAGGCTTTCTCATTGTTATGTTGTGGAAAGTTTTTAATTCTTATATTTACTTGTTCTTGATAATCAGACCATACAGTTAAATCTGTATAAATTTTGGTTCGTTATCAGGCAACAAGCTTTATCGTGGAGTAGTACGTCTGCAAAAGAACCAAATACAGGCCGAGAGTGCTGTTGCTTGAATCGCGCCGCAACGTCAACTTAAAGGCGTTCGTGGTGCGAGTTGTTGTTAGTTGCTACCTGCACCTCGTCATGGCAGAGGGCTTTTAGCCGCAAGGTGTAATGTTCCAGGGCACGCCACAATAGTGGCTATAAGTCCCCTCTTTGAGGAGTGGCTTGAGAGACGCCACGGCGTCCTCACCTTCCGCCTGACGCAGGTCCTCACCGGACACGTTTGTTTCGAGAGGTTCCTGCACCGAATCGGGCGGGAGGAAACGCCCGGGTGCTACCATTGTGAGGATCGACCGGAGGACACGGTGGAGCACACTGTGGAGGTGTGCCCCGCTTGGGTGGCGCACCGCCGCTTCGAATCTCACGTCCCGGCCGCCGCGGGACGCCCCAGGCGTCGTCGCTACGGTGGCCGGGGGCCACCAAGTGGCCCCCGGCCACCGTAGGCGCGAGCCTGTGGACGGTGAGCTATGGGCTAGCTCGCCGTCCGTCCGTCTCATGACGACAGGCCGTGTCCACGTGTTCCACGCACGCCTCAAAGAGATGTCAGCAGAAAGGAAGGGGTCCGCAAGGGCCGATGCCTGCCGGGGCTGCGGGACTGTTTGAAAGAAATACCGTGGCCCCGGAACACAAAGGGCGATGAAGGAACATCGATGGGTTTTAGTCAGTAAAAGTCTGACACTCCCTCCTGCTCCGCCCAGAGCGGGAGGAGTCATTTGATGATTTCCTATTCACAAAAAAGAAATGCGTAATGTTCCGTCGTTTCCGCGGACAAGTGCCACACGATCGCACAACACAGTGCTCGAGTGAAGTGTGTTTTACAAATATAGTTTTTAAATTTATACACTAACACAAATTGTACTATGGGCCAAAGTAGCCTGAAAATAAAGGTTTTATTTATTTATTGTTATACTATACTTAAAATATCTTCCGTGATTATTGTTTATTTTTCGCAAGCGCCATGGTCGCGGGTTGGTTTAATAAACAAGGTTTTAGAATAGTTATGAAGCGTGAAAGCTTAAAACAGTATTGTTATACTAGTCTGTTCTTGATGATAATCTTGTAAATCATACAGCAAACAATCAATCAACTTTATTTTTTCAATCAATCAATCAATCAACTTTATTTCTCACTACCAATCAATCAATCAAGTATACACTACACTTAAACTTTGCATTTGTAACGATGAATAGGCATGACGACAGTATTAAAAAATTGCAAATCTATTTAGTCCATCAGTTAGAGTATTGGAAATTAATGGACACGTATTTTTTGTTTTTGTAAATCAATGAATATTGACAAAGATAAAACGCATAAAACTCGGGAGTGGGGGCTCGTGACGTCAGAACTAGCTAAAAATTATAGCATGGCGTGACGTTTTGAGAATTTTAAAATCGTCGTAACTTCGTCAATTTTGGTTTTCGTAACAAATGAAAAAACACAGGTCAAATATTTTTTGATAATCTAAGTGACGGACTAATTAGATTTTTTTTGTCGTCTCGCCTATAGTCGGGCTTCAACTGCTTTTACAATATTTTCTAATCTTTCGCACCGATTTCTAATATTGCTGCATTCATAAATTTACACGTCTTTATTTGTATTTTTGTTCAATTCGGTGCAAAGTGTTGTAGTCATTTGCGGGCAGATTTAAAGCATATCCTAGGTTTACTATAACCTACGAAGTTACTATTTTTATATTGTGATTATTTAAATTTGTAGTTGTCGCGTCAATGCGTACGTGCAATCAATGGCTATTTTAATCATTTCCTGTTTTTGTCCTAAATATGCGTATCAGGAAAACAACTACTCTTTATATTCCCCTAAATTAATTAGGCGCTCGGTACCTACTCTAATGACCACAGATTACATTGTTACGTTATGTTATCCTTATTATTGGCTACATTATCTTCAGCTGCTATAAATGAATTTCAATAATAATTAATGTTTAAAAATTTACAAAATGTTTTACCAATCGTCTGCCTCCTTGGTCTAGTGGACGGATGCGCGACTGCTGATTGTTGCCCGGGTCGTGTGAAATGTTGTAAAAAAGCAATTGACTTTTTTACAACATTTTATTCAGCTAACAGCTTATACCAGCTTCATTATAAACACTACTAAAAGAATAAATAAAAATTTCAAGCAGATCTAACTCTGTCACTGTGTGTATGTGTCTTGGTGATACATGAACACATTTAATTTTTAATAAAAGGAAAACTGAATAGATGTCTATCTATTACAAGCTTTCTATGTTGGCTGAAACTCTCTGGTACTTAATCCTACAATTCAATAAACATTGTAGAATAATAATAAAAGCAACAATAATCTGCCGACAAAATGTATCTCTACTATTTCAGATAACAACCACGAATCTCAAGCAAGAGTCTGTATCTGCTAAGATTTAATCTAATTAATAACACTCATAATTCTATTCCATGATAATATTGATGAACCTACAATCTCTGCTAGGCAGTATGATTATTACAAACATAGTTATCGATTAACAGAAGAGTTAAGCGCCATCTATTGGCTTTTGTATTAACTAGTACTTAGATCTTCAAGTGACAATTAAGAGAGTAATTTATTAAACAAGGATTATTGATAATTTGCAAATAGAGAAGGAAAATTAAAGACTTTTAGCACAGCAAGAACAATTCAGATTGCATCTATAATTAACTACAGTGTTCGTTAACACTGTAGTTAATTATAGACTAAGCATAAAGCGCTTAGAATTGACCGTGATTTAACTATTAGTACCCACTAGGAGGAAATTTTTGAAAAAAAACGGATGATTATAAAAGCGACAGCGAACACTGTAACTCATTTCAGTTTGTTTTACACTAATAGTTGTACGACTGCTAGTTATTAGCCATTTTAATTTAGTGTTAATTTTAGCCAAACAAAGTTACTATATATTATTAACTTAAACAATATGCACGGAATTGCCTTTGTTCTGTTGTTCTCAATACCGACCATCAGTTTGGCTGCGGACGTGGCCGTTTATAATTCCCTTCATTATAGTAAGTATCTACACTTATTTTCTTTGTTAAGGTGGATGCTCCAACCAGCCCGCGAAATTCAAATTTTCTTACGTTTTTTACAATTTGCAGGCCAGTGCTAGGTTGTATGTTGATTAAAATATGATTCGCGGATGTAACACGTATGTAGTTACAGAATTATAATCATTAAAATCATCAAACATTCATATTCAGTTCATGTAACCGATGTCAAGAATGACTTTTTGATGACATAGTCATTCTTGACAGTTACATGAACTTAGAGGGTTGTATTGACGATTTTAATGATTATAATTCTATAACTACATACGTGTTACAGCCGCGAATCATATTTTAATCAACATACAACCTGACACTGACCTGCAAATTGCAAAAAACGTAAGACAATTTAAATTTCGCGGGCTACCTTGGAGCTTCCACCTTAAGAGCGCGCACCTAAAAAGTGTACAACGTCGCAAATAGCTGTCTAATATTTACATATTTTAATTTGGCAAAATTACTGTATGGAAATAGGTAATGTCGCTAACTATTGAACTAGAATATTAATAATGGAATGCAATAATTAATATCGTAACACCGAATAGTCAGTTTTAGATGTAAAAAAAAGTATTTGGAAACTTTCCAAATGCCTTTTCTACACCTAAAACGGTTACAACATCAAATTCAGTGTTTTAATTGCAATTCACTGTTAATATTCTAGTTCACTAGTTAACCACATTTCTTATTTCCATTCAGTAAAATTGCCAAATCACAGTTTGGCCGCTGAAAGAATGCGTTTCTGCCGTCTGTCAGTTGGTTCATAATTTTTTATGTACAAAATTTTTGCGCAGTTTAGCTTTTATGCTAATAATTACCGACTTCAAAAAACTCGCAAACATGAAGTGTAAAATTACTCTCTGCAGAACATTATGTTGGTGTCGCACTATGTTGATAATGTGTCGAACAGATGAATAACACTTCGAGTTGATTTTTAACAAATTCAAAATTCAAAATCAAAATCAAAGCATTTATTTCAAGTAGGCCAGTTACAGGCACTTTTGAATTGTCGAAACAAAGATGAAAATTAAATGTAGCTACAGTCCCAGTCACAAGGCATAAAAACTGTGAAAGTACTGTAGTTGCCCATTCCCTAGCGTAGATCTCTATGGAGAAGAACGGGCAAGAAACTCCATGGACACTCTTTTAAATCAGAATATTTTTACAAAACCTTGGTTACATCATTCATGTTGAGATGGTACATTATGTGAGAACAATGTGGCAAGATGTGCACGTTAAAAGTGTCCATGTTAAAAACAAAACAAACAATTAAAAAATAAAAATAATTAATTCAAATAAGCCGTGGCAACCAAGAGCTGACCAGTACCAACTGACAGCGCCCGTTCACGAACATGACGCATGGATCAGCACCATTCAACTCAACCATTTCGAAGGGAACTAAATGATCCGACACACGCGCCACCATCAGTGAGACATTTGAGTGAGTATGACATACTCTTAACCGCCAGGGCACATTCAAGTCAAGAAAAGACGTAGGTTTCCAGCGACTGATAGCATTCTAGTACATAGCACTCACACAATATGGGATATGCGTTTATATAATATCAAAAATATTGTATTTATACAAAACAAAGATAGTTGTTCAATCTTCAGCAGCTCCAACAATACAATTAGTGCTATCCAGTTATGCGCCCCTGTCCTTGTGGGGCAAGACCGAAGCATTTTTATCAGCGATATAATCGTCCAATTTGTAATATGCTTGCTTGCTTAATGTGCGTTTAATGCGTGTTTTAAATTTTGTTTCATTCAGTTCAAGAATGCTTTGTGGAATTTTATTATAGCATCTCAAACAGTACCCCATGAAAGAAAAGTCTACTTTTTAGCGAGTCTGAAGCCTGGCTGAACTAATTGGTCCCTATTTCTAGTACTGCGTAATTGTGTCTGTCACCTCTTTTACCAAAAAGATGTATATATTTTCTGACGTACATTATGTTTTCGTAGATGTATTGACAATGTACCGTCATGATGCCAATATCCTTAAACAGTTCGCAATTGGAAAGGAAAGAGAATGATGATAGTACATCAATTTAATTTTAATAATACATAAATAAATATCGCTGGACATAACACACAGCGCCATCTAGTGCCACACTAAGCAACGAGGCTTGTGTTGTGGACACAAGATAGTTGATATACTACATAGATACTTTTTGTTTGTAAATACATACTTATTATACATATAAACATCCACGACTCTGAAACAAATGTCCAATCTCATCACACAAACATTTGCTCCTACCGGGATTTGAACCAGGGACCCTAAGAACGTAAGGCAGCCTCACTACCGCTGCGCCATTCGGGTCGTCGGCAATGCAATGTAAGTACCTACTTTCATATTTTAATATGTCGCACAGCTAAGATTCCTTTTGTTTTTAGCTTATACAGAACCGGGGACACCAGTTGCAGCATCGCTGCACCCCTGGAAGTTTAGTTACGAGCGATCAAGGTATGATTACCTAATGTATATTGTAATAAAAAATATACCTCCAAGTGTGACGCGGCACGAAGTCACATATCTTATTAAAGGTGAGCATCAATTTTACAAGTTTTATCCTTAGAGTAGACGAAATCTTCTTTCTCGAATTGAGTTAAAAAAAATCTATAGTAAATTTACCACTTCTGTACAATTATTGCGGGATTTTAATGTTATTTTGATTGTTTTATAAATGATTCAGGACAAGAAACTATTGAGGCGGTGAAGGGTGAAATATTTGATTACACGGTCCGAGGAAATTTCAAACAGTCTGGAGTTATAATCAAGCTAGACTTGTTCAGATCCGACGTGTTGTGTTCATCTATAGTCGTAGCGGAAGGAACGTCTGTTGAGCCAGCGAGTACCGAACGTAGAGGTGAGAGATTGTTATATTGCTATAATAGGGATGATTCCTGTCTAAAAAGAATATGATTCTGTTTAGTCCGTCAGTTAGATTAACGCAAAATATTGGATACGTTTTTTTTTTATTTTTTCAAATTAAAAAAAATTGACGAAGATTAAACGCGGGCTTGTGAAGTCGGTAAAAATTTACTCAAATGTGACGTATATTTTTTTTGTCATCTATCCTGTATTGAGAGTTCTTGTGGCGCTTTTGAGTAAATAGCTAAATTAAAATCATCAGTTAACTGATCATTATAGATGTCGCTGGGAACATTGATATTTTAATACAAAGGAAAGTAACTATTGATTGTTATTATTTATTTTTCAGATACGGATATTACGATTTGTCAATTCTTTTGTCTGCTGGAAGTAGATCTCACAAATCAATGTGCCGGTAAGTTTTTCTCTACTAAGGCTCGGCGCAAACGGGCCTCCAACCCACACCCACCGTGGCTGTTGTGAGCTACCGCGTATCTCGGACACTGCTGTAGCGAGTAGCGGCCACCGGCCACACGTGTGCGACGCGTTACAACAAAGTGTATGAAAAAGCGTGTTAACTGCTTGTCGCTGGCTACCGGTGGCTGTGGTTGGTGGCCCATTTGCTCCGAGCCTAAATGTTTGTAAATGCAGCCTCAAAACTGGATTTTTTTTTTGTAATGTCGCCCCACTCGCAACGTTACAAAATAAAAATACACCTTTGGTCTCGCGGTAAGAAATGTGACGAGTTTGAGGAAAGTGTCATTGTGTTTAGCAATTTAGTATTCCTCCTCAGTAGTGAACAGGTTGTTAGCAACAAAAAAAATTAAATAAGTACTGCGACATTATGATTTTTATTTACTTCATTTTTGACGAGATGTTATGAATTTCATCCTTGATTACTTTTGCAATCGAGCACTGTTTCAAATGCTCGGTAGAACCATTGAGCCTTCTATTCATTAAAATAGTTCCGTTATGTAAAGTTAACCGTTCTAAATCCACTGAGGTTTGTGGCATTGTTTGAATGTAGGTGCTTTATGTGCAAGATACTTTTGAAATAGCCACAACGCGCTGTGCTCGATTTTTATCTAATATCATCAAAATCAATCATCAATCAATATCATCAAATAGCTAAATGTCAATTGTTTCTCATGAATAATGAATTTTGTATTTATTCCTTTCGATGCCGAATCAGAGAACACAACGACAGTGAAGACTGTTTTGGAGAATGTTACATCACCACATGATATCATAGAAGCAACAACTATCAAAGTGACTACAAACGATGAAACGAGTTAGTATGAATTATTTTCTTCATAAGCTTATCTTGTATACTAAGATGCTAACCACTAAATATCTATCCGCCATCTTGCAAGCAGTCACATGAGTCGATGTTCTTTTACGTTTAGGTATTAATAGGCAGAATTACTTTGAACATGGAGTTGTTGACTGTAGCGAGCTTCTTGGAAAGCTGCAGATAAGCGCACCATCTCGCTTGCCGCGCAAATGTAACTATAACCTTTTCTATGTGCCGAGATCCAAAACAAACCTCGGACACTTTGCCGTCTTGCCAAGGCTCTGTAGGCGGTATAACGAAGTTTCGAAGCGTAAATGAAGTAGATATTACTTGCAAAATAGCTAGGTTTAAAAAAGACATATGTAACTGTACCCAAGTCGTAATATTTGGTTGTTCTTGTGTTACTATTATATATATTTTTTTTTCTAATTGTTCATTTCCGTAGTTATTATAGTTCATCTTTTATGTAATTCATCTTGTTTCTTTTGTATAACTTTTGTGTAATGTATTTTTATTTGTTTTAGATTTTTAACCTTATCAAATTTACTGTATGTACCTACCTAGATTATAAGTGAATGATGTGGTCTCCTATAATTGGAAACGCACACTTGTATTTGTCCCTGATCTATGTATACTTGCATGTAATTGTGTAGTTTCTGTTGGAGATCCAATAAATAAATAAATAATAAACACTTTGGTGGTTTTGGTTTTGGTTTTTGTTATTTTATCCATATTTGAACCCACGAGTATGGAGGAAATAAATTTCAGACTAGGCAGAGACCCCTGTACCTAGCTGAGCAGCTTTTAAGTTTTTATTACTCGCCAGGAGGTCTGCAAGTACCCTGGCGAGGAGCGCACTAGCGACTGATTTGTTCAGTAGAACACCCGTCAGCCATACATCCCCTCGCGGTGAGTCGCCGCTTGGGATTCGGGGTAACTTTTTATAGAGGTTGTCTACCTCGCGGTCCGGGCGGTTAAGCCAAGACCCTCGGTCCCTGTCGAACCCGCGAGACTTGATCTAAGACACTTCGTCGGTGGGACTACGAGACCAGCGGTGACAGAGGAGGACGATCCTTCTCTGTCTGCTCGGAAGGCAGGGGTGAGTGCACACCGAGCCCGCCCTCACTCCTCTGCTATGCCCTCTGCTGAACAGAGGGTCACGCAAAGGAACGCACCTTGGTCCGGGATGGACCCCACCCATGTCAGAATAATTAGCCGCGGCAGTACCACTCCCCGAGGGATAAGAGGAAATTCTCATTTCCTCTCATTCCCCGGAGAAGGATACTGCCGCGCCCAGGGTGCACCGGCCCAGCAGCTGCTCTTCCCTCCAGACGTAACGAGAGGGACCAGCAGCCGCCAGACACACGTGTAGGACTTCTGACATCGCACCCCACATGTTTTATCCTTAGAGTAGACGAAATCTTTTTTCTCGAATTGAGTTTAAAAAAAATTGTAGTCAATTTACCACTTCTGTACAATTATTTCAGGATTTTAATGTAATTTTGATTGTTTTATAAATGATTCAGGACAAGAAGCTATTAAGGCGATGAAGAGTTCTATGACTGGAAAAATTGAATACACGGTTCGTGATAATTTCAAACACTCTGGAGTTATAATCAAGCTAGACTTGTTCAGATCCGACGTGTTGTGTTCATCTATAGTCGTAGCGGAAGGAACGTCTGTTGAGCCAGCGAGTACCGAACGTAGAGGTGAGAGATTGTTATATTGCTATAATAGGGATGATTCCTGACTAAAAAGAATATGATTCTGTTTAGTCCGTCAGTTAGATTATCGCAAAATATTGGATACGTGTTTTTTTTATTTTTTCAAATTAAAAAAAATTGACGAAGATAAAACGCGGGCTTGTGAAGTCGGTAAAAATTTACTCAAATGTGACGTATATTTTTTTTGTCATCTATCCTGTATTGCGAGCTTTAATATAACTGTTCTTGTGGCGCTTTTGAGTAAATAGCTAAATTAAAATCATCAGTCAACTGATCATTATAGATGTCGCTGGGAACATTGATATTTTAATACAAAGGAAAGTAACTATTGATTGTTATTATTTATTTTTCAGATACGGATATTACGATTTGTCAATTCTTTTGTCTGCTGGAAGTAGATCTCACAAATCAATGTGCCGGTAAGTTTTTCTCTACTAAGGCTCGGCGCAAACGGGCCTCCAACCACAGCCACCGTGGCTGTTGTGAGCTACCGCGTATCTCGGACACTGCTGTTCGAGTAGCGGCCACCGGCCACACGTGTGCGACGCGTTTCAACAAAATGTATGAAAAAGCGTGTTAACTGCTTGTCGCTGGCTACCGGTGGCTGTGGTTGTTGGCCCGTTTGCGCCGAGCCTAAATGTTTGTAAATGCAGCCTTAAAATTAAATTGTCGCTCAGCGGACGGACTTCCGGCGGGATCTCATGGCGACATGGAGAGAGTGACTGTCGCAACCCTGTGCAGGGCACGCCACAATAGTGGCGGTAAGTCCTCTCTTGGAGGAGTGGCTGGAGAGACGCCACGGCGTCCTCACCTTCCGCCTGACGCAGGTTCTTACCGGACACGGATGTTTCGGTAAGTTCCTGCACCGAATCGGGCGGGAGGAGACGCCCGGGTGTTTCCATTGCGAGGATCGACCGGAGGACACGGTGGAGCACACTGTGGAGGTGTGCCCCGCTTGGATGGAGCACCGCCGTGTCCTCGAGGTGGCGATCGGCGGCGGCGGCCCTGGTCCAAGCCATGGTCCGGAGCGAGACAGAATGGGACGCCGTCACCTCCTTCTGCGAAGCAATCATGCTAGCGAAGGAGGTGGCGGAACGTGAGAGGGAGATGAGATCCTTACGTCCCGGCCGCCGCAGGAGCCCACGTGGTGGCTTCCGGCCACCGTAGGCGCGGGCCTGTGGACGGGGAGCTATGGGCTAGCTCGCCGTCCGTCCGTCTCATGACGACAGGCCGTGTCGACGGCGCGTTCGTGTTCCACGCGCGCCTCAAAGAGAGTCAGCAATAGGGAAGGGGTCCGCAAGGGCCGAGGCCTGCCGGGGCTGCGGAACTATTCCAAAGAGATACCGTGGCCCCGGAACGCAAAGGGCGATGAAGGAACATTGATGGGTTTAGTCAGTAAAAGTCTGACACTCCCTCCTGCTCCGCCCAGAGCGGGAGGAGTCATTTGATGATTTCCCATCCGAAAAAAAAAAGCCTTAAAATTGGAGATTTTTTTTTATAATGTCGCCCCACTCGGAACGTTACAAAAAAAATACACCTTTGGTCTTGCGGTAAGAAATGTGACGGCTGAGCGTTGTCCTGGGTTCGATTCCCAGTTTGAGGAAAGTGTCATTGTGTTTAGCAATTTAGTATTCCTCCTCAGTAGTGACCAGATTGTTACTTGTTGGTAACAATCTGGTCACAACTACAATTTAAATAAGTACTGCGACATTATGATTTTTACTTACTTCATTTTTGACGAGATGTTATGAATTTTGTTCTTGATTACTTTTGCAATCGAGCACTGTTTCAAATGCTCGGTAGAACCATTGAGCCTATTACTATTTTAATGAATAGAAGGCTCAATGGTTCTAACTATTGAGCCTTCTATTCATTAAAATAGTTTCGTTCCGTAAAGTTAACCGTTCTAAATCCACTGAGGTTAGTGGCATTGTTTGAATGTAGGTGCTTTATGTGCAAGATACTTTTGAAATAGCCACAACGCGATGTGCTCGATTTTAATCTAACATACATAATAAAGAATATTCTATTCTATTCACAGCCGATCAAATTTTTTTTGGTAAATACATATTAAAAAATATCACCCTAAGGTTTGCTTGTCGTCGTCCCTGAGTTACGCTTCACCCACTCAACCTTCGTTACGCTACGGAGGTCGGCGGCTCGCTTCGCTCGCCACCTTTATCATCAAATAGTTAAATGTTTCTCATGAATAATGATTTTTGTATTAATGGAAAAAATAATTAAATAATTAAAAAACCCGACTACTTAAAAATAACTAATAACTCAAACTCAAATAATTTATTTCAATTAGACCATTACAGACGTACATTACGTTAGCAACCCCTAAGTCATTTTAAAAGACCTTCAACGATATCCCACATGACGGGATGGACGACGAAAAGAAAATTCACCCCCACTTCACATGTAGGAAAACTTACCCTAAAAAAATTATTATCCCAAATTTTATTTTATCATTTTGTCGGCGTAATTGATATACACATCTCTACAAAATTACAGCTTTCTAGTACTACTTCTCTCGGACGGACGGACAGACTGACATGACGAAACTATAAGGGTTCCTTGTCAGGACTACGAACCTTAAAAAAAGTACGAAAAATAAATGGTTTAAAAAAAAATAACAATGATCCGGAGGCTTTCGGAGGTCGAAAAATTGGATTTGATAATTATAACTACTTCATCACATACAACATCTAACTACCTACCTTTACGAATAAAATGATTCTGATTCTGAAGAATTTTCTATTCACAACCGGTCAAACATTTTTGGGTGAGGACAAATTAATATCAACAAATAGTTAAATGTTTCTCAAGAGTAATAAATTGTGTGTTTGTTACAGGCCCCCCTTTAGAGAAGACAACGACAGAGAAGGCTGTCTTGAAGAATATCATAGAAACAACAACTATCAAAGTGTCTACAAATGGGACTAGTATTACTAGTACTAGTATACTAGTACTAGTTATAGTACTAATTAGTCAATGGTACTAGTACTAGTCGTTTATTAGATGTAGATAATCGAATTATTTTACCTTTTAACCAATTTCGAATTATTATGTATTAACTTTTATTTTAATTTTAATAATAATAACGTTTTTTTTTTTTATATTTGTATTAGCTAATCAGATTTTATATATTTTTTAAAATAAATGATATAAAACTATATTTTATTTTTATAATTAATTAAAAAAAATAAAATCCGTCGATCCCAATGGCTTGGCACGCGACGATGGCAAGAGACCGGACGGCATGTCTTTGTTTCCTTGGAAGATGGGTAGGCCTTTAGTGTGGGATGCTACATGTGTCGATACTCTTGCGCCTTCCCATCTTCCTAGTTATTAAATAGCGGGTTATGTGACATCTATCAGCGACCTACCGCACTGTGCTAGCGCCATTCCTTCTCAAAAAGAGGAGGCCTGCTTCCCAGCAGTGGGAACATTGTAGACTGATTATGCGTACTGTGGGTACCCAGACTAGATTTTTAAATTGCTATTATACTTCGGTAACTTCCTAATTACATTCTTATTCAATCTATCTAAATTGCTGGGTGTTATTTGTCTAGTTTGTTTCTGATATTTTTTGTAATAGGGAATTTGCATGAAATACAAAACTCTTTTAAATTATGAAAAATGCCTTGTATTGGCGCATAAAACATTGTCGTACACTTGTTTAAGTTTCTAATACATCACTTATTTTACAATTTACTGTCAAAACACACCGTCCTCGAAAACGCCGGTATTGACGTCAAAGTTCATTGTGTCAAAAAAACACTAATATTTGAAAAGTGCTAAAAGTTTCACTAAAATTTTATTATAATATTCTTATTGCAACTTTTACTTCAATAAAGCACATACAATTGGTAAAATTATTTTATTAAGGCCAAAAAAATGAGATGTAAACAAGGCAGCTTGTGGATAATGACGTCACATCATGGCTGCGACAGCTACGGACGTTTGAACTGTCGTAGAAAATTGCAAGAGTTTAATATTATTTTTGTGCGACAAGCAGTAGTTGAACTTAACTTTTAATACTTTTCTTGGGTTGATAGTACTGTATTTTATTGATATAAGTAAAGAAAAAATTACATGCATAATCTCTATTGTATATTGGACGCGAAAGCACCGGTCTGAACGCTGTGATGTGAAGGAGGGTCCAGAGGTCAGAAGCGCCTTCCGTATATAAACGTAATGATATGAATGTATTTCTATGAAAATAATGTAATGTAAAGTTGAAAATGTTGATATTAGAAATGTAATGTTAATATTACCAAGATTCAAGTTTTTAATATGTTCTATGTATTTAGAATTAAAGGCTTTCTCATTGTTATGTTGTGGAAAGTTTTTAATTCTTATATTTACTTGTTCTTGATAATCAGACCATACAGTTAAATCTGTATAAATTTTGGTTCGTTATCAGGCAACAAGCTTTATCGTGGAGTAGTACGTCTGCAAAAGAACCAAATACAGGCCGAGAGTGCTGTTGCTTGAATCGCGCCGCAACGTCAACTTAAAGGCGTTCGTGGTGCGAGTTGTTGTTAGTTGCTACCTGCACCTCGTCATGGCAGAGGGCTTTTAGCCGCAAGGTGTAATGTTCCAGGGCACGCCACAATAGTGGCTATAAGTCCCCTCTTTGAGGAGTGGCTTGAGAGACGCCACGGCGTCCTCACCTTCCGCCTGACGCAGGTCCTCACCGGACACGTTTGTTTCGAGAGGTTCCTGCACCGAATCGGGCGGGAGGAAACGCCCGGGTGCTACCATTGTGAGGATCGACCGGAGGACACGGTGGAGCACACTGTGGAGGTGTGCCCCGCTTGGGTGGCGCACCGCCGCTTCGAATCTCACGTCCCGGCCGCCGCGGGACGCCCCAGGCGTCGTCGCTACGGTGGCCGGGGGCCACCAAGTGGCCCCCGGCCACCGTAGGCGCGAGCCTGTGGACGGTGAGCTATGGGCTAGCTCGCCGTCCGTCCGTCTCATGACGACAGGCCGTGTCCACGTGTTCCACGCACGCCTCAAAGAGATGTCAGCAGAAAGGAAGGGGTCCGCAAGGGCCGATGCCTGCCGGGGCTGCGGGACTGTTTGAAAGAAATACCGTGACCCCGGAACACAAAGGGCGATGAAGGAACATCGATGGGTTTTAGTCAGTAAAAGTCTGACACTCCCTCCTGCTCCGCCCAGAGCGGGAGGAGTCATTTGATGATTTCCTATTCACAAAAAAGAAATGCGTAATGTTCCGTCGTTTCCGCGGACAAGTGCCACACGATCGCACAACACAGTGCTCGAGTGAAGTGTGTTTTACAAATATAGTTTTTAAATTTATACACTAACACAAATTGTACTATGGGCCAAAGTAGCCTGAAAATAAAGGTTTTATTTATTTATTGTTATACTATACTTAAAATATCTTCCGTGATTATTGTTTATTTTTCGCAAGCGCCATGGTCGCGGGTTGGTTTAATAAACAAGGTTTTAGAATAGTTATGAAGCGTGAAAGCTTAAAACAGTATTGTTATACTAGTCTGTTCTTGATGATAATCTTGTAAATCATACAGCAAACAATCAATCAACTTTATTTTTTCAATCAATCAATCAATCAACTTTATTTCTCACTACCAATCAATCAATCAAGTATACACTACACTTAAACTTTGCATTTGTAACGATGAATAGGCATGACGACAGTATTAAAAAATTGCAAATCTATTTAGTCCATCAGTTAGAGTATTGGAAATTAATGGACACGTATTTTTTGTTTTTGTAAATCAATGAATATTGACAAAGATAAAACGCATAAAACTCGGGAGTGGGGGCTCGTGACGTCAGAACTAGCTAAAAATTATAGCATGGCGTGACGTTTTGAGAATTTTAAAATCGTCGTAACTTCGTCAATTTTGGTTTTCGTAACAAATGAAAAAACACAGGTCAAATATTTTTTGATAATCTAAGTGACGGACTAATTAGATTTTTTTTGTCGTCTCGCCTATAGTCGGGCTTCAACTGCTTTTACAATATTTTCTAATCTTTCGCACCGATTTCTAATATTGCTGCATTCATAAATTTACACGTCTTTATTTGTATTTTTGTTCAATTCGGTGCAAAGTGTTGTAGTCATTTGCGGGCAGATTTAAAGCATATCCTAGGTTTACTATAACCTACGAAGTTACTATTTTTATATTGTGATTATTTAAATTTGTAGTTGTCGCGTCAATGCGTACGTGCAATCAATGGCTATTTTAATCATTTCCTGTTTTTGTCCTAAATATGCGTATCAGGAAAACAACTACTCTTTATATTCCCCTAAATTAATTAGGCGCTCGGTACCTACTCTAATGACCACAGATTACATTGTTACGTTATGTTATCCTTATTATTGGCTACATTATCTTCAGCTGCTATAAATGAATTTCAATAATAATTAATGTTTAAAAATTTACAAAATGTTTTACCAATCGTCTGCCTCCTTGGTCTAGTGGACGGATGCGCGACTGCTGATTGTTGCCCGGGTCGTGTGAAATGTTGTAAAAAAGCAATTGACTTTTTTACAACATTTTATTCAGCTAACAGCTTATACCAGCTTCATTATAAACACTACTAAAAGAATAAATAAAAATTTCAAGCAGATCTAACTCTGTCACTGTGTGTATGTGTCTTGGTGATACATGAACACATTTAATTTTTAATAAAAGGAAAACTGAATAGATGTCTATCTATTACAAGCTTTCTATGTTGGCTGAAACTCTCTGGTACTTAATCCTACAATTCAATAAACATTGTAGAATAATAATAAAAGCAACAATAATCTGCCGACAAAATGTATCTCTACTATTTCAGATAACAACCACGAATCTCAAGCAAGAGTCTGTATCTGCTAAGATTTAATCTAATTAATAACACTCATAATTCTATTCCATGATAATATTGATGAACCTGCCATCTCTGCTTGGCAGTATGATTATTACAAACATAGTTATCGATTAACAGAAGAGTTAAGCGCCATCTATTGGCTTTTGTATTAACTAGTACTTAGATCTTCAAGTGACAATTAAGAGAGTAATTTATTAAACAAGGATTATTGATAATTTGCAAATAGAGAAGGAAAATTAAAGACTTTTAGCACAGCAAGAACAATTCAGATTACATCTATAATTAACTACAGTGTTCGTTAACACTGTAGTTAATTATAGACTAAGCATAAAGCGCTTAGAATTGACCGTGATATAACTATTAGTACCCACTAGGAGGAAATTTTTGAAAAAAAACGGATGATTATAAAAGCGACAGCGAACACTGTAACTCATTTCAGTTTGTTTTACACTAATAGTTGTACGACTGCTAGTTATTAGCCATTTTAATTTAGTGTTAATTTTAGCCAAACAAAGTTACTATATATTATTAACTTAAACAATATGCACGGAATTGCCTTTGTTCTGTTGTTCTCAATACCGACCATCAGTTTGGCTGCGGACGTGGCCGTTTATAATTCCCTTCATTATAGTAAGTATCTACACTTATTTTCTTTGTTAAGGTGGATGCTCCAACCAGCCCGCGAAATTCAAATTTTCTTACGTTTTTTACAATTTGCAGGCCAGTGCTAGGTTGTATGTTGATTAAAATATGATTCGCGGATGTAACACGTATGTAGTTACAGAATTATAATCATTAAAATCATCAAACATTCATATTCAGTTCATGTAACCGATGTCAAGAATGACTTTTTGATGACATAGTCATTCTTGACAGTAACATGAACTTAGAGGGTTGTATTGACGATTTTAATGATTATAATTCTATAACTACATACGTGTTACAGCCGCGAATCATATTTTAATCAACATACAACCTGACACTGACCTGCAAATTGCAAAAAACGTAAGACAATTTAAATTTCGCGGGCTACCTTGGAGCTTCCACCTTAAGAGCGCGCACCTAAAAAGTGTACAACGTCGCAAATAGCTGTCTAATATTTACATATTTTAATTTGGCAAAATTACTGTATGGAAATAGGTAATGTCGCTAACTATTGAACTAGAATATTAATAATGGAATGCAATAATTAATATCGTAACACCGAATAGTCAGTTTTAGATGTAAAAAAAAGTATTTGGAAACTTTCCAAATGCCTTTTCTACACCTAAAACGGTTACAACATCAAATTCAGTGTTTTAATTGCAATTCACTGTTAATATTCTAGTTCACTAGTTAACCACATTTCTTATTTCCATTCAGTAAAATTGCCAAATCACAGTTTGGCCGCTGAAAGAATGCGTTTCTGCCGTCTGTCAGTTGGTTCATAATTTTTTATGTACAAAATTTTTGCGCAGTTTAGCTTTTATGCTAATAATTACCGACTTCAAAAAACTCGCAAACATGAAGTGTAAAATTACTCTCTGCAGAACATTATGTTGGTGTCGCACTATGTTGATAATGTGTCGAACAGATGAATAACACTTCGAGTTGATTTTTAACAAATTCAAAATTCAAAATCAAAATCAAAGCATTTATTTCAAGTAGGCCAGTTACAGGCACTTTTGAATTGTCGAAACAAAGATGAAAATTAAATGTAGCTACAGTCCCAGTCACAAGGCATAAAAACTGTGAAAGTACTGTAGTTGCCCATTCCCTAGCGTAGATCTCTATGGAGAAGAACGGGCAAGAAACTCCATGGACACTCTTTTAAATCAGAATATTTTTACAAAACCTTGGTTACATCATTCATGTTGAGATGGTACATTATGTGAGAACAATGTGGCAAGATGTGCACGTTAAAAGTGTCCATGTTAAAAACAAAACAAACAATTAAAAAATAAAAATAATTAATTCAAATAAGCCGTGGCAACCAAGAGCTGACCAGTACCAACTGACAGCGCCCGTTCACGAACATGACGCATGGATCAGCACCATTCAACTCAACCATTTCGAAGGGAACTAAATGATCCGACACACGCGCCACCATCAGTGAGACATTTGAGTGAGTATGACATACTCTTAACCGCCAGGGCACATTCAAGTCAAGAAAAGACGTAGGTTTCCAGCGACTGATAGCATTCTAGTACATAGCACTCACACAATATGGGATATGCGTTTATATAATATCAAAAATATTGTATTTATACAAAACAAAGATAGTTGTTCAATCTTCAGCAGCTCCAACAATACAATTAGTGCTATCCAGTTATGCGCCCCTGTCCTTGTGGGGCAAGACCGAAGCATTTTTATCAGCGATATAATCGTCCAATTTGTAATATGCTTGCTTGCTTAATGTGCGTTTAATGCGTGTTTTAAATTTTGTTTCATTCAGTTCAAGAATGCTTTGTGGAATTTTATTATAGCATCTCAAACAGTACCCCATGAAAGAAAAGTCTACTTTTTAGCGAGTCTGAAGCCTGGCTGAACTAATTGGTCCCTATTTCTAGTACTGCGTAATTGTGTCTGTCACCTCTTTTACCAAAAAGATGTATATATTTTCTGACGTACATTATGTTTTCGTAGATGTATTGACAATGTACCGTCATGATGCCAATATCCTTAAACAGTTCGCAATTGGAAAGGAAAGAGAATGATGATAGTACATCAATTTAATTTTAATAATACATAAATAAATATCGCTGGACATAACACACAGCGCCATCTAGTGCCACACTAAGCAACGAGGCTTGTGTTGTGGACACAAGATAGTTGATATACTACATAGATACTTTTTGTTTGTAAATACATACTTATTATACATATAAACATCCACGACTCTGAAACAAATGTCCAATCTCATCACACAAACATTTGCTCCTACCGGGATTTGAACCAGGGACCCTAAGAACGTAAGGCAGCCTCACTACCGCTGCGCCATTCGGGTCGTCGGCAATGCAATGTAAGTACCTACTTTCATATTTTAATATGTCGCACAGCTAAGATTCCTTTTGTTTTTAGCTTATACAGAACCGGGGACACCAGTTGCAGCATCGCTGCACCCCTGGAAGTTTAGTTACGAGCGATCAAGGTATGATTACCTAATGTATATTGTAATAAAAAATATACCTCCAAGTGTGACGCGGCACGAAGTCACATATCTTATTAAAGGTGAGCATCAATTTTACAAGTTTTATCCTTAGAGTAGACGAAATCTTCTTTCTCGAATTGAGTTAAAAAAAATCTATAGTAAATTTACCACTTCTGTACAATTATTGCGGGATTTTAATGTTATTTTGATTGTTTTATAAATGATTCAGGACAAGAAACTATTGAGGCGGTGAAGGGTGAAATATTTGATTACACGGTCCGAGGAAATTTCAAACAGTCTGGAGTTATAATCAAGCTAGACTTGTTCAGATCCGACGTGTTGTGTTCATCTATAGTCGTAGCGGAAGGAACGTCTGTTGAGCCAGCGAGTACCGAACGTAGAGGTGAGAGATTGTTATATTGCTATAATAGGGATGATTCCTGTCTAAAAAGAATATGATTCTGTTTAGTCCGTCAGTTAGATTAACGCAAAATATTGGATACGTTTTTTTTTTATTTTTTCAAATTAAAAAAAATTGACGAAGATTAAACGCGGGCTTGTGAAGTCGGTAAAAATTTACTCAAATGTGACGTATATTTTTTTTGTCATCTATCCTGTATTGAGAGCTTTAATATAACTGTTCTTGTGGCGCTTTTGAGTAAATAGCTAAATTAAAATCATCAGTTAACTGATCATTATAGATGTCGCTGGGAACATTGATATTTTAATACAAAGGAAAGTAACTATTGATTGTTATTATTTATTTTTCAGATACGGATATTACGATTTGTCAATTCTTTTGTCTGCTGGAAGTAGATCTCACAAATCAATGTGCCGGTAAGTTTTTCTCTACTAAGGCTCGGCGCAAACGGGCCTCCAACCCACACCCACCGTGGCTGTTGTGAGCTACCGCGTATCTCGGACACTGCTGTAGCGAGTAGCGGCCACCGGCCACACGTGTGCGACGCGTTACAACAAAGTGTATGAAAAAGCGTGTTAACTGCTTGTCGCTGGCTACCGGTGGCTGTGGTTGGTGGCCCATTTGCTCCGAGCCTAAATGTTTGTAAATGCAGCCTCAAAACTGGATTTTTTTTTTGTAATGTCGCCCCACTCGCAACGTTACAAAATAAAAATACACCTTTGGTCTCGCGGTAAGAAATGTGACGAGTTTGAGGAAAGTGTCATTGTGTTTAGCAATTTAGTATTCCTCCTCAGTAGTGAACAGGTTGTTAGCAACAAAAAAAATTAAATAAGTACTGCGACATTATGATTTTTATTTACTTCATTTTTAACGAGATGTTATGAATTTCATCCTTGATTACTTTTGCAATCGAGCACTGTTTCAAATGCTCGGTAGAACCATTGAGCCTTCTATTCATTAAAATAGTTCCGTTATGTAAAGTTAACCGTTCTAAATCCACTGAGGTTTGTGGCATTGTTTGAATGTAGGTGCTTTATGTGCAAGATACTTTTGAAATAGCCACAACGCGCTGTGCTCGATTTTTATCTAATATCATCAAAATCAATCATCAATCAATATCATCAAATAGCTAAATGTCAATTGTTTCTCATGAATAATGAATTTTGTATTTATTCCTTTCGATGCCGAATCAGAGAACACAACGACAGTGAAGACTGTTTTGGAGAATGTTACATCACCACATGATATCATAGAAGCAACAACTATCAAAGTGACTACAAACGATGAAACGAGTTAGTATGAATTATTTTCTTCATAAGCTTATCTTGTATACTAAGATGCTAACCACTAAATATCTATCCGCCATCTTGCAAGCAGTCACATGAGTCGATGTTCTTTTACGTTTAGGTATTAATAGGCAGAATTACTTTGAACATGGAGTTGTTGACTGTAGCGAGCTTCTTGGAAAGCTGCAGATAAGCGCACCATCTCGCTTGCCGCGCAAATGTAACTATAACCTTTTCTATGTGCCGAGATCCAAAACAAACCTCGGACACTTTGCCGTCTTGCCAAGGCTCTGTAGGCGGTATAACGAAGTTTCGAAGCGTAAATGAAGTAGATATTACTTGCAAAATAGCTAGGTTTAAAAAAGACATATGTAACTGTACCCAAGTCGTAATATTTGGTTGTTCTTGTGTTACTATTATATATATTTTTTTTTCTAATTGTTCATTTCCGTAGTTATTATAGTTCATCTTTTATGTAATTCATCTTGTTTCTTTTGTATAACTTTTGTGTAATGTATTTTTATTTGTTTTAGATTTTTAACCTTATCAAATTTACTGTATGTACCTACCTAGATTATAAGTGAATGATGTGGTCTCCTATAATTGGAAACGCACACTTGTATTTGTCCCTGATCTATGTATACTTGCATGTAATTGTGTAGTTTCTGTTGGAGATCCAATAAATAAATAAATAATAAACACTTTGGTAGGCAACGAAAAATATTATGTTAAGGGCGAGGACGGAACTGCCGTGGTAATCCAGAGGACGTACAAATACACTAGTTTACTACAAAGGACAGTAGGTCATCGCTATACAACCTTTTTTTTTATTAAAATTAACAAATTCCTACACAAATTAGCGGGTTACAGTGTGTCTCACTGCTTTTTACATTAGTATAGGTTATTGGTACACGAAATTTGCAACAAATCAAGACCAAATCAGTCTATTTATAGGGTAAGGAGGGTGAATGGTGCTCACCTAAGGAAAACATAGTGATTTTTTTGAATTATTTATCATAAATCAAAATTAAGAAAAATAACAAGTAACTTTAACTATCCAGTAATCAACAATTTACATTATGAAAAAGCGTAAATGTTTGTAAATGCAGCCTAAAAACTGGAGATTTTTTTTGTAAGGTTGCCCCACTCGCAGCGTTACAAAAAAAATACAAAATCAAAATCAATCAAAATCAAAGCATTTATTTCTAGTAAGCCAGTTACAGGCACTTTTGAATTGTCGAAACAAAGATGAAAATTAAATGTAGCTACAGTCCCAGTCACAAGACATAAAAACTGTGAAAGTACTGTAGTTGTCCATTCCCTAGCGTAGATCTCTATGGAGAAGAGTGGGCAAGAAACTCCATGGACACTCTATTAAATCAGAATATTGTTACAAAAATCTTGGTTTCATTCATGTTGAGATGGTATACACACCTTTGGTCTCGCGGTAAGAAATGTCACTGCTGAGTGTTGTCCTGGGTTCGATTCCCAGTTTGAGGAAAGTGTCATTGGGTTTAGCAATTTAGTATTTCTCCTCAGTAGTGACCAAGTTGTTAGCAACAAAAAAATTAAATAAGTACTGCGACATAATGATTTTTATTTACTTCATTTTTGCCCAGATGTTATGAATTTTGTTCTTGATTACTTTTGCAATCGAGCACTGTTTCAAATGCTCGGTGGAACCATTGAGCCTTCTATTCATTAAAATAGTTTCGTTATGTAAAGTTAACCGTTCTAAATCCACAGAGGTTTGTGACATTGTTTGAATATAGGTGCTTTGTGCTCCCCTACGCTTTTCAACCTATACGTGAATGACCTGATTGGCGCGCTTAGCAGCATGCGTGTCGGGAGTCAATTGTTTCTCATGAATAATGAATTTTGTATTTATTCCTTCCGATGCCGACTCAGAGAACAAAACGACAGTGAAGGCTGTTTTGGAGGATGTTACATCACCGCATGATATCATAGAAACAACAACTATCAAAGTGACTACAAATGCTACTAGTAAGTATGATTATAATGTTAATCTTATCAGCCATTCTTGCTGACTGGCTTATCATTTTGTTCATAAACTTATCTTGTATACTAAGATGCCAACCGTTATCTATTATCTATCCGCCATCTTGCAAGCGATCACACGAGCCGATTCCTTGTCAGGACTACGGAACCCTTAAAAAAAGTACGAAAAATTATTGGTATTAAAAAAAAAATAACAATGATGAATGATTTTGACGACCCGAATGGCTCAGCGGTAGCGAGGCAGCCTTACGTTCTTAGGGTCCCGGGTTCGAATCCCGGTTGGAGCAAATGTTTGTGTGATGAGCATGGACATTTGTTTCCGAGTCATGGATGTTTATATGTATAATAAGTATGTATTTACAAACAAAAAAAGTATCTGTATCAACTATCTGGTGTCCACGGCATAAGCCTCGTTGCTTAGTGTGGCACTAGATGGCGCTGTGTGTAAAGTCCAGTGATATTTATTTATTTATTAATCGGAGGGTTTCGGAGGTCGAAAAATTGGATTTGACCTAACTACTTAATCACATACCTTTACGAATAAAATGATTCTGATTCTGAAGAATATTCTATTCACAGCCGGTCAAACATTTTTGGGTGAGGACAAATTAATATCAACAAATAGTTAAATGTTTCTCAAGAGTAATAAATTGTGTATTTGTTACAGGCCTCCCTTTAGAGAAGACAACGACAGAGAAGGCTGTCTTGAAGATTATCATAGAAACAACAACTATCAAAGTGTCTACAAATGGGACTAGTATTACTAGTACTAGTATACTAGTACTAGTTATAGTACTAATTAGTCAATGGTACTAGTACTAGTCGTTTATTAAATGTCGATAATCGAATTATTTTACCTTTTAACCAATTTCGAATTATTATTTATTAACGTTTATTTTTATTATAATAAGAATAATAATAATGTTTTTTTTTTTTATATTTGTATTAGCTAATCAGCTTTTATATATATTTTTAAATAAAATGATTTAAAACTATTATTAAAAATATGTTTTTTTAGTATTTAGTATATTTATTCGCGTAAAACATGGTATACAAAGGTGTTACAAGCTTAAATGGCACAAACATGGTTAGCTAGGATATGACCAAGCATGCAAAAATTTTGAATATAGGCAAAACGGTAAGTAGGCATCAAACACTGAACAGTTCACTCAATATTAAGAACATCAAATTTTTTATCTATAAATTCTCTTAAGCTATAAAAACTATGTTCAAGTAACCATTTATAAAATTTAGTTTTAAATAGTTTTGCATTTAATATTTTAAAATGCCTCGGTATTTTATTATAAATGCGCACACACATTGCCAGGCAGTTATTATTGTATTTAGCTAGCCTAGGTAAATCATTCAACACTAATTTATAGGGATCTCGTCTATTTCGAGGATTCACATCATTTGCAGTCTTAAATAATTGTTTGTTTTTCATTACAAACATACATATTTCGTAAATGTAAAGTAACGGTAACGGTAACAAACCAAGTTTCTTAAATATTGTCGACATGAGTCGTCAGGTTTGAGTCCACAAATTGATCTCATGCACTTTTTTTGAGCGATAAATGCTCTCTGGAAGTCGGTGCTATTACCCCACATTACAAGCCCATAACGTAGTACCGATTCGACATAAGCTTGGTATGACATTACAGCAGTTTTTATGTCAGTTACATTTTTGACTTGTTTAAGTGCGTATACAAATTTATTGATTTTAATGCTGACATTATCTATGTGTTCTTTCCAATTAATATCTTTATCTATTATAACACCTAAGAATCTAGTTTGCGTTACTTCTTTGATTTTGTTAATATTAAGTTTAATGTCATTTTTATAATTATTTGATTGATGAAATTGAATGTAAACGGATTTATTTAGGTTTATTAAATATTTAAATGGTTAATGTCAAGCCAATGCAGTAATTTGTCAATTGTATTATTAATGTCAAGCTCATGATCTAGAATGGTATTATGTTTTTTGTTGGATGTCACTCTAATAGAGATGTCGTCGGCAAATAATATGCATTTATGATTAGTTACTTTTACGATATCGTTTATGTATATGAGGAATAATATGGGGCCCAGTACGCTTCCTTGAGGAACGCTATGTTTATTATGTCTGTATTCCGATGAGTAGGCTATTATGTCATTATTTTCATTTTTTTATAGATTGTGACACGTTGTTTTCTATTAGTCAAATAGGACGATAGCCACTGGAGTACCGGTCCTCTAATACCAATAGCTTTTAACTTATATAGCAAAATATCGTGTGACACTAGATCGAAGGCTTTCGGTAGATCAAAAAAAAGGCCAGTAGTCAGATAATTATTATTAATATTTGAAAGTATAGCTTGCATAAGAGAAAATACAGCCAACGATGTGGATTTGTTCTTTTGGAATCCAAACTGCTTGTCACTTATAATTTGAAATTTATTGCAGTAATTAATTAATCTCTTATACATACATTTTTCAAAAATTTTAGACAAGATGGGTATTAAAGTTATAGGTCGGTAATTATTGATGTCACATTTACATCCCTTCTTGAATAAAGGCTTTATTATGGACAGTTTTAATTTATCTGGGAAGGTTCCATTGGAAAATGAAGTATTTATTAAATGAGTGAGAATACCAGAAAGTTCATTACTACAAGCTTTTAGAATTTTAGTACTTATTTCATCGTAGCCCTCAGACTTGGTGTTAGACAGAGACATAATTTCCTGGCGCACCTCGTTTACCAGCATTGGTCTTAGGAACATTGTGTTGACACATGTATTTTTGTAGAGGTTTTTAAGTGCGCTTTTTTCCCCATGTGCATGCGTTAAATTTACATAATGGTTATTAAATATATTGGCCATTTGTACAGGGTCTGTAATTATATTATCATTTAATTTTATACAGTCTATGTTGTCTTTGTGAGTGTTATTATTTATTTCATTTTTAATGACGGTCCATGTGGCTTTACATTTATTGTCATGAGTATGAATATATTTTATATTTGCATTCTTTTTTGAATTATAAATACATTTCTTTAGGAGACTAGAGTATTTAATATATTTAGTTTTATTATTTACATTTTTGTTTTTGTAGTACAGGTACCGTAGCTTCCGTTTAGTTTTGCAACTTTGTCTCAAACCTTTACTTATCCACTTTTGCGGATTTTATAATTATTATAAAAATAAAAAATCGATGTTCTAGCTTTATTAAAACCCAATGGCTTGGCACGCGACGATGGCAAGAGACCGGACGGCATGTCTTTGTTTCCTTGGAAGATGGGTAGGCCTTTAGTGTGGGACGCAACATGTGTCGATACTCTTGCGCCTTCCCTTCTTCCTAGTTATTAAATGTCGGGTTATGTGACATCTATCAGCGACCTACCGCACTGTGCTAGCGCCATTCCTTCTCAAAAAGAGGAGGCCTGCGTCCCAGCAGTGGGAACATTGTAGACTGATTATGCGTACTGTGGGTACCCAGACTAGATTATAAATTATACTTATGCTATTATACTTCGGTAACTTCCTAATTACATTCTTATTAAATCCATCTAAATTGCTGGGTGTTATTTGTTTAGTTTGTTTCTGATATTTTTTGTAATTGTATACAATGATGTTATATATAATACTGAGGTAGATACGGTTTTACCGACGTCAGCGCGGCAACGCAAACATAAGCTGATCAGCTTGTGTGACCTCAGTCCGTCCTGTGCGGCGCGAACTGACGTTTAAGCAGGAGTTTGGTGTATGAAAATAAACAAATATGGCAAATTGTGTGTTCATTAAGTGCAATACTTATACTGAGCCGGCTGTAAAAAACAAGAAGGACGTATCTTTTCATTTGTTAGTACTGTATAGTCTATTTAAAATGGAAAATCATAAATTTAATTTTACTCAAAAATCACTGCCGCGCTGTTGCCGCTTTGACACCTACACGGACGAGACAAGTAGTGCGTTGCATATGAGTGACAGAGAGACACGACATAATGGCGTGCGGTGTTGTCAGTTCGAACGACGCGTTCAAATATCGCCATGTTTTTATTTCTTTTGAATGAGTATGACGTCTTTATTGGTAAAATCTCATTGATTGTATATTGGACGCGAAAGAACCGGTGATCTGAAGGAGGGTCCAGAGGTCAGAGGCGCCTTCCATAAATAAACGTAATGATATGAATGTCAAAGGGCCATGGAGTGGGCCATGCTCGGCATAACTATTTTAGATCGAGTGCGTAACACCGATATTCGCCGTCGGACGAAAGTCTACGACTACTACCGGGCGGTGCGCCTCAAGTGGACCTGGGCAGGACATCTGGCTAGACGCGGAGATTGCCGATGGAGCAAGGCCTTGACCGAGTGGTGGCCAAGGTTTAGCCAAAGAAACCAGGGCCGTCCTAAAGCTCGTTGGGTTGACGATATCGTCAGGGTCGCGGGAAACACCTGGATCAGGGACGCACAGAACCGGGAAGTGTGGCGGAAGAAAGGGGAGGCCTATAGCAGCAGTGGGTGATTCCGGGCTGATGATGATGATATGAATGTATTGCTATGAAATAATGTAATGTAAAGTTGATAATGTTGATGTTAGAAATGTAATGTTAATATTACCAAGATTCAAGTTTTTAATATGTACAATGTATTTAGAATTAAAGGCTTTCTCATTGTTATGTTGTGGAAAGTTTTTAATTCTTATATTTACTTGTTCTTGATAATCAGACCATACAAAGTAAATCTGTATAGATTTTGGTTCGTTATCAGGCAACAGGCTAGCTTAAATGGTTCTTGCGATATTTGGTAATTTGGTATTTTAATCATCAAATGAACGAACGCTCCTAACTTTTAATGTTTAGTAATGAAACCAACTTCCAACCTCCCTTTCATAAGTAAATAGGTAGTCTAAATTGAACATTTTGATTTGCTCTTGAAAACGCATTTTTCTGTCTAAGGTGTGGTTAACGTAATAAATTGTGGTAGTGTCAGCTTGAAATAACATAATATTGCGACGTTTTGGGAAAATGTTGAATAACATTTAAAATATGGCAGTTGATGTAGCCTCTATAAACTTCCTTTTCAGTATACTTATGGTTAAAATTTGAACATAAGAGAGCTCTTGAAACAAATCTATAACAAAATATACAATAACTAGCTCATACCTGAACCTCACGTCCCGGCCGGACGGTGAGCTATGGACTATCTCGCCGTCCGTCCGTCTTATGACGACAGGCCGTATCGACGGCGCGTTCTTGTTCCACGCGCGCCTCAAAGAGATGTAAGCAGAAAGGAAGGGGTCCGCAAGGGCCGATGCTTGCCGGGGCTGCGGGACTGTTCGAAAGAGATACCGTGGCCCCGGAACACAAAGGGCGATGAAGGAACATGGATTGGTTTTAGTCAGTAAAGGTCTGACACTCCCTCCTGCTCCGCCCAGAGCGGGAGGAGTCATTTGACGATTTCCCATCCGAAAAACAAAAAGGGGTAATGCTCCGTCGTTTCCGCGGACAAGTGCCATGCACACGATCGCACAAAGACAGTGCTCGAGTGAAATGTGTTTTACTAACATAGTTTTTAAGTTTATACACTAACACAAATTGTACTATGTCTTATAATATATATGTTAGTCTGTAAGGTATTACTATGGGCCAAAGTAGCCTGAAAATAAAGGTTTTATTTATTTATTGCTATACTAGTCTGTTTTTGATAATAATACAGTGTGACTTTGCATTTGTAACGATGAATAGTCGGGCTTCAACTGCTTTTACAATATTTTCTTATCTTTCGTATCGATTTCTAATATTGCTACATGCAAAAATTTACAAGTCTTTATTTTTGTTCAATTCGGTGCAAAGTGTTGTAGTCATTCGCGGGCAGATTTAAAGCATATCCTAGGTTTAATATAACCTACGAAGTTACTATTTTTATATTGTGATTATTTAAATTTGTAGTTGTCGCGTCAATGCGTACGTGCAATCAATGGCTATTTTTATCATTTCCTGTTTTTGTCCTGAATATGCGTATCAAGAAAACTACTGTTCTTTATATCCCCCTAAATGCGATCAAAACAATTTAATTAGGCGCCCGATACCTCTACTGTAATGACCATTGTTACGTTTTGTTATCATTTTTATTGGCTACTTTATCTTCAGCTGCTTTATATGAATTTCAATAATATTTAATGTTTAAAAATTTACAAAATGTTTTACTAATTAACTGCCTCGTTGGTCTCGTGGTTGCTAGCGCAACTGCTGAGTCTTGGGTTTGATGCCCGGGTCGAGTCAATAGGCGAGACCACAAAAAAAAAAAAACAAATTAGTCTGTCAGTTAGATTATCAAAAAATATTTGACCCGTGTTTTTTCTTTTGTTACGTAAACCAAAATGACGAAGATATGACGCTTTTAAAATTCTCAATACGTCACGCCTAGCTATAATTTTTAGCTAGTTCTGACGTCACGAGCCCCCACTCCCGAGTTTTGATGAGTTTTATCTTTTGTCAATCAATGGAGCGCAGGGTGTGGGGGGCTGCACCAACAGTATCATAAGCATGATTGCCAGTCGCCTGGACTGTGTTTATGTGGGTCGCTGCTTTGCAATTACTCATGGGTTGTCGCAGCAGTGATCCACCATTATTTGTTGTGTTGTTTGTTTTATCAGTGCTTACTAACATAGTCGTAAGTTTTACCAACAGCTTTTGAGTCATGGATACTCTAATAATAGACATACTATTCTATTCAAATTTTTCAGTAGCTGCTACGGAGTTTGGTCCTTGGAATTTGTGCCCGGTAGGTGACAATAGGCTCGCCCCCTATTACATGGGACTTAAACATAACTGGCGAAACGTGGGTGTTCTATTGGGACGCCTTGACCTAACCCTTCCAAGATTACAGGCGTGGTTATGATTATTACCAAGTGAGCCAAAACGTAGTGGAGTCCCGTGTACAGCAGGCTTAGCCAAGTTGACAATCTACAATCGTTAACGCTAGTAGAATGACATCATCTCAACGTTAAATCACGTGATCAACACAAACGAATAGAAAATTCGTAGACAAGTTTACAACGTTCAAAATAATAGAATAGAATGTTATCGTTTCTACAATGTTGATCACTATACTCTTTAGTAGAATGCTCACCATAGACTAAAATGTAGTTCTTTTCTACAGATATTAGAGAATGAGCGATCGACTCAGTCGTGTCAACTTGGCTACCAATTTAGCGCTTTCTACAATCGCTTACGCCGAGTCGTGTACGATTGCAGAAAAAGAATCGATATGAAACGTTTGTAACTTGGCTAGGCCTGCTGGGGGCGCAATGCGACGTCAAGCGTTATTGACTTACGTATCATCGTACGGGGCCTGATGCTTAGTACCTGTCAAACACATTGTGCGCCTGCACTGGTTCTTACTTCTCCGAAAACTCAGATAATTAAGAAAAAATAATACCCGATTACCTCGGTGTAGTGGTAGTTTGACTGGTGATTCAATTCCCAATGTAAAATGTTATTTAATTTTCTATTAGTAATTTCTCAGCAGCTCGAAGCCAGGATTTGTGATGGGCAGATAGCATTCGACTTCATAACATGGAATCTACAAAATATGGGTGTGCCTACTACAATAGGTACTACTCTACCTAACCCTTCGGGCCAAACGGGCGTGCTGTTGTTTCTATAAATAAACAAGAGTGCCACAAATATAACAGGAAAACTAATATTTTTTGTGAATATTCCCATTAATATGATCAAAACAATATTTTGGCCAAATATGTCGATCTGACTAATGCTTGCCTAATTATCGCAGTTATTTAAATTACGCCCCGTTGACTTTGTATAGAAATAATAAATGAAAGACAATACCGATCGGCCGAGCGCACTGACGACGCACGCCAAACGAGAGTTATTGTTTTTTCGCGCCAAATTCAAGCTTTCCTAATAGGCCTATAGAAACTTTAAGGGGGCGTGGCTCGGCGCCTCCGCATGATTTAAGCGAAAAAATGTTTAACTGATCAGGCGGAAAAGGCCACGACTATATAATGATTTTAGTTTTTTTTTCAACATCTGTGTTGAAATATATTTAAAATTGCCGCCTTTACCCATAGTGTCAAAGCTGTAGATAGACTAGTATAATTTTTGTTTTAGTCTCTGGTTACTTTTCTTTTGTCCTATGTTGTATCCGTTTATCAAATTAATAAAACTTGCTAAATCTTTATTAATACGTTTTAATTTCATCAGGTTATGGGCCCAGGATGCTCTAATCTATCAATAAGTATTGTGCAAGTATAAAGTCAATCGAAATATACAGTAATAGCAGTAAAACCGCGAATAAGAATACACCGTGTGCATAACCTAAGTTACCGGTACGCGACTATTCATTTTTCAGCTATTACAGGTATTAAACATGTAAAATGAATAACAACAATGTAATAATGTCAATCCCCAAACTCACGGGTCGAGAAAACTGGTCAAGCTGGAGTTTTGCGGTCAAAGCCTATTTGCAACACGAAGACTTGTATGATTGCATATTGACCGAACCAACACCCAACGATCCTAAGTTAATGAAGAGCGACGTTAAAGCTAAGTCAAAACTCATATTATTAGTAGATCCCATACTATATATTCACATTCAAGATGCTGTAAACGCAAAACAAGTTTGGGAAAATTTGACCAAAGCATTTGAAGATAGTGGACTGTCTAGAAAAGTAGGATTGCTGAAAGATTTGGTAAATACAACGCTAGAGACGAGTGAAAGTGTAGAAGCATACGTAAATAAGATAATGTCATCTGCTCACAAGCTGAGAACTATCCAATTCAATGTTGATGACGAGTGGTTGGGGACCCTAATGCTGGCTGGCTTACCGGACACTTACAAGCCCATGATTATGGGAATAGAGAGCTCTGGTGTGAAGATAAGTGCTGATATGATTAAAACAAAACTGCTTCAGGAAATAAAATCAACTGATTCAGAAACTACCGTACTTTACACAAAGCATAGTAAGTCTAATAAGCCTAATAATAAAAATCAAAAGAAAGGCCCCAGATGTTTTAACTGCAACCGCTATAATCATCTCAGTAAAGACTGCTGGTTCAAGAAAAAACAAAAAAGGAACAAAATAATGATAGTTCTGGCTATGTAGCTGTATTCTCAGCAACAACAGCTAATAATGAAAATGGGTGGTATATTGATTCAGGAGCTTCTATGCACATGACGATGAGGCAAGACTGGCTTTATGATGATGTGCCCCCACCGATCACAAGTATTAAAATAGCAAATGACAAAATGCTTCTAGTCAAAAGGAGTGGCAAGGTAGACTTAAAAGTTGTCACAAAAGAAGGAAAACAAACAATTCAAATAAAAAATGTTTTGTATGTTCCAGAATTAGCAACCAATTTACTATCTGTAAGTCAAATAATTAAAAATGGTTGTTCCGTACAGTTTACTAATAATGGCTGTCAAATATTTAATAATAAGAAAATTGAAGTAGCATCTGCGTATCTCATCAACAACATGTACCGGCTGAATACTAACACTATTTCAGCATACAATTGTGAAGCTGAAGAATCAGATTTCTTATTATGGCATCAAAGGATGGCACATCTAAACTTCAAGGACTTAAATAGAATAACAGATAGTGCTGATGGAGTGAAATTAATTAAAAATAATAACAAAATAATATGTGAACTCTGTCAAAAAGGAAAACAGTCAAGACTGCCGTTTCCAGCTGAAGGTACCCGAGCCAAGAAACCTCTAGAGTTAATACATTCCGACATATGTGGACCACTGGAGGTGAAATCACTAGGAGGGGCCAGGTACTTTCTCACATTTATTGATGATTATACCAGGAAAGTGTTTGTTTATTTTTTAAATAACAAATCTGATGCTTTTACAAAGTTTAAAGAATACAAAGCTTTAGTAGAGAATCAACTTAATTTCAATATAAAATGTTTACGAACTGATAATGGAAGGGAGTACATAAATAAAGAGTTCACAGATTGTTTAAAGAAATCAGGCATAATACATCAAACTTCTAATTCATATACTCCTCAACAGAATGGTTTAGCAGAGAGAATGAATCGCACACTTATGGAAAGAGCACGCTGTATGCTAATCAATTCAAATTTACAGAAACCCTACTGGGCAGAGGCGGTAGCTACAGCTGCCTATATTACTAACCGTTGTCCAACACGTGCACTGTCATACTCTACACCTGAGGAGATGTGGTTTGGGAAGAAACCTGATATAACTAATTTAAAAGTATTTGGATGTGAAGCCATGGTTAAAGTACCTAAAGAAAAACTACGAAAACTGGATCCTAAGGCAATCAAATTAACATTTATTGGCTATTGTGAAACTACCAAAGGTTACAGGTTCATAAATCCAAAAACTCGAAATATTACCCTAAGTAGAGATGTAGTTTTTATGGAAAAGTCAATAAAACAAAACCATGTAGTGGTACCATTAAATTCAGAAGAAAGTAATGAAACAGAGCCTTTAATGGATAGTACAGAGATTCATGAAACTTCATTGGATAGTTCTCAATCAAATGATATAACTACACAAACAAGCAGTGATGATTCATATCATTCTGATGAAGGCTCTCTGTATACTCCTGAAAGACAAATTAATTTGGAACAATGCAGTAATATTAAAACCAGATCAATGAAATCCGAACAAGAAAATAATTCTTACCTCTGTACAGGTGAAGTTCCAAATTATGATAATGTACCACAGACATACTCTGAAGCTATATCATCAAGAAATAAAGAGAAATGGCAACATTCAATAGAAGAGGAACTAAAAGCACATGAGCAAAATGAGACATGGACATTGGTAGAAAAACCACAAGGTTCAAAGGTAATTGGCTGTAAATGGGTTTTTCGTATAAAAGACGGGCTAACTGGTGTGGTCTACAAATCTAGACTCTATGCAAAAGGATACTCACAGAGTTATCTAATTGATTATACAGAAACTTTTTCTCCGACTGTGAGATATGACTCTTTGCGAATATTACTTTCAGAAGTTTGTCAACATGAACTAGACATGATACAGTTTGATGTCAAAACTGCTTTTCTTTATGGCGACATCACAGAAGATATATATATGGATCCACCTGAAGGAATAGATGTCCCACCTAATTATGTATGTAAAATGAAAAGGTCTCTATACGGCTTAAAACAAGCACCACGCTGTTGGAATAATAAATTTAAAGCTGTACTAAACAAATTTGGTTTTGTAAACAGCCACTCTGATCAATGTGTCTATACAGGTTGTATAGAAGGAACCAAAGTGTATCTCTTGCCCTATGTTGATGATGGATTAATTATATCTAAGAAGAAAGATGTTGTAAGTAAGGTAGTAAATGACCTTAAAGCAAATTTTGAAATAAGAACCATGGAGCCAAAGAATTTTGTAGGTCTTCAAATAGAACGGTTTGACAAGCAAATATTTATTCACCAGAAGAAGTATATAGAAAAATTACTCATAAAATTCAATATGAATGATGCTAATGGAAACAGTATTCCTGTAGATCCTCATACAACCTTGGCAAAGGTAGAAACAGCGGCTGGAGAGAAGATACCATACAGAGAGGCAGTGGGGTCTCTCATGCACCTTGCAATTGTGAGTAGACCAGATATCATGTTTGGAGTAAGCTTAGTAAGTCGTTTCATGAACTGCTATAACCAAACTCACTGGGCTGGTGTAAAAAGGATATTTCGATATTTGAAAGAAACCAAAGAATATGGGTTGCTTTATTCCTCAATGAATGACAATATAATAGAAGGCTATAGTGACTCAGATTATGCTGCCGACACTGACTCAAGGCGATCTACTACTGGATATGTATTCATCAAAAATGGTGGAGCTGTGACATGGGCAAGTCAACGACAACAATGCATAGCCCTCTCCACTACAGAAGCAGAATTCATGGCTGCATGTTCCGCTACAAAAGAAGCCTTGTAGATTAAGAGACTACTATGTGATGTTGGTGCCTACAATCAGGACACAATTTGTTTATCTGTGGATAATCAAAGTGCAATATCAGTAATCAAAAACATAGATTTTCACAAAAGGTGTAAACATATCGATGTTAAATATAAATTTATTAAAGAGAAGTTTCAAGAAAAAGAAATAGATGTAAAATACTTATGTACAAGTGAGCAGCGTGCTGACATATTTACAAAAGCTCTTCCTCGAGTAAGATTTCAATATCTTAGAGACAAGTTAGGAATAGCAATTTGCCAATGATTATTCTCTGATATTGTAGCATATTACATATTGTTAGCTAGCTGTTATGCTATATTAATATTGTGTAATACTATTGTTAATTACTAAAAGGCTTTAATTTGGTGGGTGTGTTGAAATATATTTAAAATTGCCGCCTTTACCCATAGTGTCAAAGCTGTAGATAGACTAGTATAATTTTTGTTTTAGTCTCTGGTTACTTTTCTTTTGTCCTATGTTGTATCCGTTTATCAAATTAATAAAACTTGCTAAATCTTTATTAATACGTTTTAATTTCATCAATCTGACCTGTAATTCTTGCCAATTATTAATAAAATCCGTCTGCATGGTGTCGGACGTAAAGAATAGCACCATCCCATATCTTCCCGTGGGTGTCGAAGAGGCGACTAAGGGACTTACCAGAGAATGGGTAGCAGCGCTCTCTGTGTCTTCTGTAAGAACCGCACTCCAAACCGCCTGCCAAGCGTGGCGATTATGGCAAATACGCTGACCTGCAAAAATAAGTATCACACTTTTAAAATTGCAATAACTTTTTAAGTACACAAGATATACTTTCGAAACAAAAAGGACTCGAAAAATAGTTTAATTTTGTCTATAGTTTCAAAGAAAGCTGATAAAAATTGCTTTATATCGTTTTTTTTTATTTTAAATCTCTAACTTCTATAGTTTAGAAAAAAAAAAATTTTGAAAGTGTAGTACTTATTTTTGCAAGTCAGTTTATATGAAAAGCGCATCAAAGAAATGGCCCCTAGTGCCCGGCAGCCCGTCTACCCTCGACTACGACAGCGGTCGAGGCTACGGCGTGGCAAGGGGTGCGAAGAATCTCCGGAAGGGATCCGGCTGCCAATACCAGCGACTGGACCTGACAACATATAACACACGGTCACCTACCGTGCACAAATTCCAATCAATAGTTTTTTTGTAAAACGCAAAAAACCACTCATTTCGCACTATTCGGCCCGCAGTGACTGACGTAACAACCACTTTGTAGTGCAAGCTGATTAGAACTTTATTCTAACAGTATTTCAAACGAAGTTTGAACCACCACAAATAGAGTTGCTAATTTAGCTCCTGTAGTCGCATTATCTACCAAATTAATGTAGGTAATTATGTCTGCCTCGCTTGATCAAGTGGTTGCAAACGCAACTGCTCAGTACGAGGTCCTGGGTTCAGTTCCCGGGTCGGGCAAAGTGTTATTAAAAATTCCTCAGTGGCAGCCACGGAGGAGTCTGGATCTGTGCCCGGTGATGCCAATAGGCTCGCCCTTATTACATGGGACTTAAATATAACTGGCGAAATGTGGGTGTATTTTTATGTACATCTTTGCATAAATCTTCGGAGATTAAACTCGTTAAATCAAATCAAATAAAATCAAATCAAATCAAATTTATTCGTAAATGTAGGTTTCAATACAATACGATGTTAGAATAAGATGGTCAGTTCGCTACATTTTACCCGTGTTGAAACAACAGACACACATCCAAAATGAAGTAACTCAATTACTTACATACTAACACACAATTCCTTACGTACTAACACACTATTTACAAATGTCAAAAAAAAAAGTAAAAAATCTAAATTTAATATTGTAATACGCTAAATGTCAGTGGTGTCCTCCATAAACTCATTTGTGGAGTAGTAACATTTATGAATTAAAAATTGTTTTAGTTTTTTTAAACATGCGGGTCTCTTATTTCACCAATTTCAATATCGTAATGTATCTTATTACGTACTTGTGCTGTAAAGTAAAATGCACGGTTTATACTCTTTTAAATCTTAGCAAAGAGTTTTTATGTCAGAAAAGTGGTCAACATTTTATGAATAAAATTAACTTTGGGAGATGAAATATAATAAATAAACATTTAATTCTTTAATTTAATTAATTTTGACAATAAATTACAACCATTTATCTGTAACAAAAACACAAAAATATTAATTTACTTTATTAGTAATACTGGCTGTTTTTTGTGTCTTTGCCTTAAAAAAAGCGCGCATCGCTAATTTGTGAACAAGTAAAAATTATTTCGAGCGCTTTTTCTTTTTGCTGTATTGTTTTTATTTGTTTTATTTATTTCCTCGCAAATATGTTATAAAACGTCTTATAGCCTCTACTTTTTTATCGCCCTCGCCTGCGGCTCGGGCTAGCAATATAGCCTCGGCTGTAATTTTCAACTTACCGCACTTATATCATAATGTACTATTATCTGTCGTGGAATTATATTGAAAATAACTGGAGCCATTCGATAAATACTTTTACGTAGAAGGGCTGTTTTACTAGGATCAACATAAATAATGTTCGAATCCCTTTTCCTTAACCGTGGATCAGCTGGAGCTCTTATTTAGTTATATTATCTTTCCTAAACTGAAGGAACTGCCATTTTGGGCCACCCGGCTGCCCTGATACAATATGTTGTGTTTAATAAGCTACCGTGATATCGCTAGCGCTTAGCATTTACCGTGGCATTATTAGGAGGAAATTATTGAAAAACCGGCCAAGAGCGATTCGGACTCGCTCACCGAGGGTACCGTACAAACTTTTTAAAGGGCAAACTTAACTTTGCTGCTATAAACGGCTATTGCTCCAACCGCAAATAATAAGTGTGTAATAGTAAAATCGCTTCTTTTTTTGTTATTAATCTACATATTTACGGTTTTCAGACTTTTCCCTTATTTCAACTTTCTAGGTCTACCCGTTCCTGAGAAAATCGTTGGTGACAGATGGACAGACAGACGGACAAGAAAGTGATCTTATAAGGGTTCCGTATTTTCCTTTTGAGGTACGGAACCCTAAAACGGATGATTATAAAAGCGACAGCGAACACTGTTTGTTACTCATTTCAGTTTGTGTTTTGTTTTTCATTTTATTAACTTAAACATGCACAGAATAATTGGCTTTGTTCTGTTGTTCTCACTACTGACTATAAGTTTAGCAGTGGACGTGAGCGTTTATAGTTTCTGGAATTATGGTAAGTTAACTATTTACACTTGTCGATGTTAAAACCTTTTGCGACGTTGCTAACTTTCAGAATGCACCCTATTCTGAAAGTTAGCAACGTCGCAAAAGGTTGCAAATATTTCAATGATTATTAAATCAATTTTAAATTAAATTATAAAATGATTAAGTTTTGCATTAAGGCGCTTCCCCGACCAAAATTAGCAACTCTGTGGTGGTTCAAACGTCGTTTGAAATACTGTTAGATTAAAGTTCTAATCAGCTTGCACTACAAAGTGGTTGTAACGTCAGTCACTGCGGGCCGAATAGTGCGAAATGAGTGGTTTTTTGCGATTTACATAAAATCTATTGATTGGTCTATAAAATAAAAATGCTAATTTGTTGCTTGTAGAATTATTTTCCAAAAAATCTGCGTGATCGCATGTATTTGGTATGGTATGGTTTTTACTCGATAAATGAAATTTTTAGAGATAAGTTTGTGATTTTCTTTATCGAGTAAAATTAGTTGTATTATGTTTTCAAAACACTATCATACGTACTAAGTGATTTACTAAAAATCATGGAAATATGTATTTAATTATTTATACTTTCTTCCATACCCTAGTTTAAGGGGTTGGGGGGTAAAAGTTCCAATTTTTTTTTTAATTTTATTGGTTGTTTGTGTATTAATACTAGCTCACATACCCAAACAGCTTTCTAGAACTTCAAAAAGTACCCGTAAGAATTTTGATGATTATCAATGAGGCGGTTTTTTATGTATCAATAAAAGCTAAAGTATAAGAGCTATGCAATTGAAACTTTATAAGTTTAATAAGTCTACTACATATAATAGGCATGACGACAGTATAAAAAAAAATGCAAATCTATTTAGTCCGTCAGTTAGAATATTGGAAATTAATGGACACGTATTTTTTGTTTTTGCAAATCAATGAATATTGACAAAAGATAAAACGCATCAATACACCGGGAGTGGGGGCTCGTGACGTCAGAACTAGCTAAAAATTATACCACGACGTGACGTATTGAGAATTTTAAAAGCGTAGTATCTTCGTCAATTTTGGTTTACGTAACAAAAGAAAAAACACGGGTCAAATGTTTTTTGATAATACTGAACTGAACTGAACTTTCGGCAGAACATTTTGGTGGTGTCGCACTGTAGTTGATAATCTGTTGAACAGATAAACAACACTTTGCGTTGATTTTTAACAAAGTGTTGCTTCTGGCTTCAATGGTATGTGTATGTTTAGTAGGTATGAAAATAGCTGGTCGTACAGTATGTTTCACACCATAATAATTTATATATTATATATAAATATAAATATTTAAGTATATGCATGCAATGCAATGTAAGTACTTTCACATTTTAATATGTCGCACAGCTAATATTATTTTTGTTTTTAGATTCACTACCGAGTACTTTGAAACCACATAGAGTATCGCGGCACCCCTGGGAGTTCATTTACAAGCGGCAAGGACGTTTTGATATAATTTATATTAATATAAAAAATATACCACCGAGTGTGACGAGCCACGAAATCACGGCGTTAAGTACGGGTGAGCTTCAATTTTCCAACTTTTTTCCTTAGAGTAGACGGACTTTTCTTTCTCGAATTGAGTTAAAAAAATCTATAATTATTTTAACCACTTCTGTGCAATTATTTCGGGATATTAAATGTAATTTTGATTTTTAATCAATGATTCAGGACAAGAAACTATTAAGGCTGGTCCACGCGCCAACGATCTTGAACTAAGTCATTATGTAACCATTGTATACAGTAATTATAGCATTTTATTATCATTTAAAAAAAATATAGTAATGTGCTTATCACGAGGAGTGATTTAGTGTTTTATAATTATTATTTTTTTTGCGCTTCCCTGCTCGCTCATCTTCGTGGCAGTACCAACAGTATCTTGAGTTTATTCACAGATAGATGGGAGTCTCCAATGCTGTGACATTGGATGAAACTCCACACTTATTAAAACTTGTATGTCTACTAACACTAGTATTTAAGACCATTGTTACTAACACTATGGGCGTAGCCCGAAATAAATGCTAAAATAATAAATATTAATAATTAGCAAACGAAGAAAAAAAACCTAAATCAACCATCTTTTTCGATCTTTTTCAAGGTTGTAACCATTTTACTGAAGCAATTTTTATTAAAATAGTATGGAAATTGAAACACTCTTTTACAAAACAAACCTAGAAAATTTGTTTTTATTTTCATTTTTAAAATTCGTTTGAAGTTTATTTATTATAAAATAAAATTGAATATTAATTATTACAATATTTCAAGCGAAGTTTGAACCACCACAAATTATAGAGTTGCTAATTTTAGGGTGGAGGAGCATTAAGGCAGTGAGGGTTAATTTGGATAGAAAAGGTGAACAATACAGGGTCGTTGGATATGCCGGGCGCCCTGGATTAAGAATCAAGTTAGACTTGTTGAGATCCGAGGTCTTGTGTTCATCTATACTCTTAGCAAAAGGGAGATCTGCTAAGCCACTGAGTAACGAACGTACAGGTGAGAGATTGTTATACAGTTACAATAATATAGCTTTTAGATAACTGTTCTTGTGGCGCTTTTGAGTCAATTAGTAAATGAAAGTCCTCAGTCAACTGATTATTATACTTAGAAGTTGCTGGGAACATTGATATTTCAATACAAACGAAAGTAACTATTGATTGTTGTTATTTATCTTTCAGATTTTGATTTTTGTGAAGGCCCGTGCGTGCTAGAAGTAGATCTCACGAATCAATGTGTCGGTAAGCCTTTCTCTACTCATTGTAACCTACATTATACAGAGATAGATGATCCATATTATACATTCCCTTCCCGGACTCAGAATGTTTTCGACGGAAAATTCCTACACGAAAAAATATTTGTATGGTCCAGAGGTATTGAGAATTCGGTTGCAATAACGATGCTTGCGAGAAACGCATCATGGATGTAAAGACTTGGCTCGATTTTGTCATGATCTCTGTTGAGACTGCTCCGTAATGGTGACTGGATTATATCCAACATAAAATTTAAATAAGTACTGCGACATAATGTTTTTTTTTACTTAATTTTTGACGAGATTTTATGAATTTTGTTCTTGATAACTTTAGTAACCGAGCGCTGTTACAAATGCTCGGAAGGTACCACTAAGCCTTCTATTCATTAAAATAATTGCGATGTGTAAAGTGGACCGTTTTTATCAACTGAGGTTGGTGGCATTGTTTGAATGTAAGTAGGTGCTTGGTGTCCAAGTATCGTTTTGAAATTGCCACAACGCGATGTGCTTGATTTTCGGCCTTGGAGCCTATTCTATGCTGTTCACAGCCGGTCAAACTTTTTTGGGTGAAAACCAATTAATATAATCAAATAGTTACATTTTTCTCATGAATAATGAATTATGTATTTATTCCTTTCGATACCGAATCAGAGAACACAACGACAGTGAAAGCTGTTTTGGAGAATGTTACATCTCCACATGATATCATAGAAGCAACAACTATCAAAGTGACTACAAATGCTACTAGTAAGTATGATTATATTACGTTAATCTTATTATTAATTCTTGCTGACTGACTAATCATTTTCTTCATAAGCTTATCTTTTATTCTAAGATCTTAACCGTTATAATATCTATCCGTCATCTGGCACGCGATTACACGAGTCGATACTTCTTTAAAGTTTAGTACCGGCGTTGTTTTACCAAATGTGGAATTAAGGAAATATCACACATGAAAATTCGGAAAAGAATCGTCACCGTGTCGTGAGCTTGTACCGAGGCGAGGCGATTACGTTACGATTTCGGGTCCGATAAGTGTGCGTTGCAGTAGGGAGTCCAGACAAAGGGGTCTACCCTTTAGAGCAGAACTTTTTATGTCATAATATTATTTGGCATACCAGCGGATAGCATAAACTTCATTTCGCAGAAATTCATTTGGCAGACACTCATTTATCATGGTACGTTCAAAACTCATAATTTTGTAAGTCAGAATCATCTTTAGGCATATATTTCATATGCATAAGGATTAAAAGTAGAACCATCTTATCGCAGAAAGTTCACATTCAGAATCATCTTTTGGCATAAATTTCACATCGATAGTCATTTAAAGGCAGAACTATCATGTCTCAGAATATTTACAGTTAGAATCATCTTTTGGCATACATTACATATGCATAATAATGGAAAGACTCAACAGTTGATTGTGAATACGTGGTTTTTATTTCCCTGTAAGAAGCAGGCAAACAAGCATACATCGTGCATCTTATTTTGTATTGTTAAAAATAATGACTTTACCTTGCTTGTACATATTTGAAACTGCTTTATTTGTTAAAAAGAACATGCACCTATTCAGAAAAGCATCTGAACATCGCTATAAAATTATTAGACAAGAATATAGACATGAATTATGCGTTCGACCATCAAAGACCGCCTTGATGCACAAGAGCATACTTTGCATGGCTCCAAAAATATTTAATAAATTACCAAATGGAATTAAGGACTTAAACATTATTCAATTCAAAAACAAATTAAGACATCTATTATTGGAAAAATGTTATTACACTATTGACGAATACCTTAATGAGAAATTGTAACATAATTGACATTTATATTTATTTAATTGACATTGTAAATTTTATTCTGTTATTGACATTGTATTATTATCTTTATTTCCATTAATTATTTTACCTCATTCATTAATTCATTTTCTATATTTATGTTTTACTCAATTGTTAATGTTTTTGCTTTTTTTTTTCTGACAAGTTATTTTGTGTTTAATTATTTATTATATTGATTATCCTTTTTTTAAAATAATGACTGATTATGTGAAAGAGTGTACACCTTTAGGGTAGATTTTTGAGGAACTAATTATTTATCATTGAGATCTCATGTAAAATGTACCAAAAATCACACCAATAAATGAATTTGAATTTGCATGCAGCAAGCATGCAGTATGCAAACATGCAAACAAGCATGCAGTATGCAAACATGCAAACAAGCATGCAGTATGCAAACATGCAAAACAAGCATGCAGTATGCAAACATGCAAACAAGCATGCAGTATGCAAACATGCAAACCAGCATACACCATGCATGCAGCATGCAAACTAACATGCGACATGCAGCAGGCAAGGTTTCTGTCACGGCTCCAAGCTCCGGCGGTCCCACGCGAGCTTATCGTCGCCGATAGTTTTAATGCTCACCACTGCAGCTCCGGCTTGCATCAGCCGCGGAAGCGAGGATTAGAACCACCTGCTCCTCAGCTCGCGGGCCGCCTCACCGCTCCGCGCCTACGCGGGCTTAAATAACACTCTAGGGGTAGGGCAGACAAGACTACGTGGAGTCAGTTTTGGAGCGATTCGTTTCTGTCACTAACTTTAGCACAACATATTGACTTTTTAAGACAATATTTTAATTTTAAATTAAGGTTGAAAATGCAATTTTATAGAAAAGGCAATAATGGCAAATAAAATTATTGCAAATGAAATTCTGCCATCTTCATAGTATGCCAAGTGAAATTATAGAAAATAATCGTCGCTCTAAATAAACGTTATTCTAAACGAAATTATGCGGAATTTGAACACTGCCAAAGGTAATTATGCCAAATAAAATTCTGCCATCTTAAAAGTATGCCATTGTAAATTCAAACATACGAACATTCGGCCAAATGTATATTAAATATTAAATCAGTGTGTTATGCCATAGTACATTTTGATACAAGTGGAGAAAGGTTGTTATTGCATTCGAGGCGGAATTAACTCCCGAGCCGTAGGCGAGGGTGTTTTTGAGCTGAGAACTGCAATAACAAATGTCCACGTGTATCAAACGACGTTTTTCAATACACTTCTGAAGAAATAAAATAAAATAACGAAAAATATTTTTGACATAAATTAATAAGAAACTATGATTGTAATTTTCTTTTTTTCCGCGCTTTGCTTTCGCCAGGTTGAAGGAGAAGCAAAGGTATGAAGCCGCTAAACAGCCTTATATAAAACATAGTTTTTTTTTTATATTTTTGAATTTAGAACACAAACAAATGTTAATTTGTTTATAAAAGTAAATATTTGTTTTAAATAATCATGTTTATCTATGATATTCTATTTATAAATACAATTTGAATATTTATAAAATATTTAGGCGGTAAAGACGCATTATTGCTTTGCCAAAATTAAAAAAAAACATTCACCTCCGACTTAATGCATTGAACCAATTTGAACTAAGTATAGGCAGTATAGGTATAGTTATCTGTGGCAATTTGCATGCCCGCACACGTGTTGGAAAATGCAAAAAATCGCATGCGTGTGAAATACATTGCATGTTGAACCTAATCATAGTGCGTTATGAACCAGTTTTCGAGGAAGTGTATTGAAAAATAAATTTCGGAGCATCAAGATTCTGCCAGATAGAAGGAACCCTATACAAAGAATACTGAATGGAGTTTTTACGGTGACGATCCCTTTCAGAGTTGATATGTGTGCTGTGACTTTTACTGTGAACACTTTGGTAGGCAACGAAAAAATATTTTTAATACTTACATTTCTTCGAAAACGGGTTCTTATCGCACATGTGCGGGAATAAAAGAAATATGCGCCTTTACGGCGTAAATATTTTTGATTATTCAAATTGTGTTTATTAAGTAGTATGGTTTTGAAATTGCCACAACGCGATGTGCTTGATTTTCTTTTTTTTAACACACATAATCAAAAATATTCTATTCTATGCTGTTCACAGTCACAGCCGGTCAATCTTTTTTGGATGAAAACAAATTAATATCATCAAATAGTTAATTTTTTCTCATGAATAATGAATTATGTATTTATTCCTTTTGATACAGAATCAGAGAACACAACGACAGTTAAGGCTGTTTTGGAGAATGTTACATCACCACATGATATCATAGAAACAACAACTATCAAAGTGACTACAAATGGTACTAGTAAGTATGATTATAATAATATTACGTTAATCTTATTATTAATTCTTGCTGACTGACTGATCATTTTCTTCATAAACTTATATTTTATTCTAAGATCTTAACCGTTATAATATCTATCCGCCATCTGGCAAGCGATCACACGAGTCGATTCTTCTTTTACGTTTAAGACATTAATACCGGCGTTGTTTTACCAAACGTGAACTTAAGGAATTAATTTCGGCAAAGCAATATGCGTCTATATGGCGTAAATATTTTTTTTATGTATTCAAATTGTGTTTATAAATAGAATATCATAGATAAACATGATTATTTAAAACTAATATTTACTTTTTTAAACAAATTAACATTACTTGTACCTATTCTTAATTCAAAAATATAAAAAAAAACAATTCTTATACCTCTGGCGAGCGAGTGAAGCTCTGAGAGCTCCACTACGTCAATGACCTCTTACGCGGCTGGAGACCTGAGGTATTCAGTGGCTTTTAGAAAATACCTACTATAAAAATGCTTTAAATATCGACTAAACGTGCTTTCTCTATGGTTTGTTAGTGTGAAACCTCTTTAATACAATATTACTCAACTGTATATCGATTATCTGTGCCCTATTGGTTTGACAAGTTGTCAAAATTGTTTTTTTTTTGCCCTGAACTTAGGATAATATATTGAAGCCTTAGGTCTGACTTGGCTAGTTCTCATATACAAATTATTATTTAGTACCTACTGAAACAGTTATGGAAGAGCCCTATATTCGATGGCTAGTTTCTACCAGCAAGCCAAATTTTCGGAAGAATAAAATAAGAACTTACAGCTTTAGAACATGCGAAGGCTATTATATAATTCGCATAATAATATGAAAACTAGCCAAGTCGGACCTTAGACTTCAATATAATATTTAAGCTACACGAAGAAATGATATTTTAAGTTGTTATAAAATATTTTATGTTGTTATAAATAAATTTCAGGACTGACTATTGAATTTGGCACCGATTTAGATCTCACTTCTTTTGTTGTTGAAGTCAACAACCGAGGCATAATCAAAAAAAAAAATAAAAAAAAAAAAAACAAAAAAAATGGGTCAATGACCTGAAATAAATGATTTTTTTTTTTATAATAATGAACTAGGCTCTCATTACACATTTATGGTTTTGATGAGATTCTTTTTTCTCGATTTACCAACTTTTTGACATGCTGATAACAAAAAACATTGGTGAAACTCAATGAGTCCCACTTTGAATATAAGAATAAAAAACTCCACGCCTGAAAATGAATACGGAAATATTAATTCAGTTTATTATAGATTCTTTATTAATAAAAAAACAAAACTGATTTTCGGACCATTAGCAAGTTCAACGTGACTTTTAATTAAATAATAATTTATTTTTATTATTTTTTTACAGGTGCCCGCGATCATGCCGGGCCAACAGAAATACCAGGGCTAACAATAGTTGGCGAAAAGGGATTGCCAGGAATTCCTGATAAACACGGTCGCCCTGGACCACCTGGTTCAATTGGTGAAAAAGGAGAGCAAAGTCTTTCTGGGCTCCCTGGTCAGATTGGACCAGCTGGTACACCAGGCACTGTGGGACCTAGTGAAATAAAGGGTGATCTAGGCCCAGAAGGTGTAGCTGCGCCTCCAGGCTTTGATGAAAAACCTGGTAACCCTGGACTCCCAGGCCAAGCGATAGAAAAGCGCGATAGGGGTGACAAAGGTGCGACTGGTATCGGCTATGAGGGACCGAAAGGAGATTCAGGAGCCCCTGGCCTACCAGGATTGATTGGAGATAAAGGTGACAAAGGAGTTCGTGGATATGCTGGACTTGATGGGCAGCCTGGTCCAATGGGTCGAACGGGAGAAAAAGGTGAGCGCGGATACCCTGGAAGGATCGCTGTGATTGGAGGTGAAGGTGAAAAGGGTGATAAGGGTGAAGCTGCTGGTTTTGTGTTTGGACCAAAAGGAGACCGTGGACCTCCGGGATTACCTGGAGCAAATGGAATCCCAGGAATGGATGGGCTACCCTGCCCAGCAGGAATAAATGGAGTGCCAGGTCAGAAAAGTGATCGTGATTTCGAGGGTAGAGTAGGCCAACCAGGACCAGTTGGACCACCAGGTCTGCAAGGACTACAAGGAGAACGGGGTGAGATTGGGCTAAGAGGACCAACCGGACCGCCTGGAGCTCCAGGTGTTGAAACTCACTATTCAACAGGAATCCTCGTTGTACGTCACAGTCAAGCAAGTTTTGTTGTACCATGTCCCGAAGGATTGATAAAACTTTGGGAAGGATATTCTTTACTGTCTATAGACGGAAACGAAAAAGCACATAATCAAGACCTGGGACATGCTGGCTCATGTTTAAGAAAATTCAGTACAATGCCATTCCTTTCCTGTGACCTGGGTGATGAATGCATCTTCTCGAGTCGAAATGACCGAAGTTACTGGCTATCAACGAATGAAGGAATTCCCAGGAACCCAGTACTAGGAAATGAAATTATCAACTACATCTCACGGTGTGTCGTTTGCGAGGCACCAGCGAATGTCATAGCTGTTCACAGTCAATCGAACAGTATACCAGAGTGTCCTGCAGGGTGGGATGAACTTTGGATCGGATACAGTTTTGTCATGGTAAGTTCTTATTTAATATCGTTTACGAATGACTTAAAGATGACCATTCATCTGACTTCCCAACACTCACAATCATCGTTTTCTTCCTTATCCAATTTATTTTAGGGTCGACAGTATCTCTTTTTCGATACATTTCTATTAGCCACTCAACTGTGGTGTGTCAAAACCCGCGCCTGCGCTGGGCTGTGGGGCCTATCTGCGGGGCCGGACCGATTCGGCGCTCCTGATTAAAAACGACGATATCTCCGAAATTACGTTAGTTAGCTCGCTACCAGTTATATCATAAGAATCGTTATTAAATTAGCTAACAGGTTATGTATGGTTCAGTATAGTTTTGCCTTGTAATGTAATTGTAATTTTAGTGTGTTCAGTGTGAACGAATTCTAACCAGTTTCTTGTTTAAAGGTCATCATTGTTTAAGGTGACACTAGTCGACATTTTGTCCATAGAAATTTCGGAAGGGTATTACTCCACTGTTTGACACTGTACATCCAAAGTAGAACATGATATCGTTTTGTCTCATTATTAACTTTGTCTGTGCGGAAACAGAATAGTAAAATAAAAAGCCATTAAAAAGTTACGAGCTACCAAAGATTCGTTTTTATTGCCAATTTTAACGCAACTTTGGGCGTAAATTAGTAATAAAAGAAGTGTCAAATTTCCAAAACAAAGTCGGTACCGACAAAGCACAACTATCGAAAAAGCCAATAAATTTTATTTGTAATTGATTTATGCATTGGTTTTTTCATAAAACTCGATTTTCCAAAGGCCTTTTAGTATTTTTTTACGCGCGCTTTTTACTTTGAATTATCGTGCATCTCACTGAACTCACTCTGTCGGCCACTGTGCCAGGTGAGACAGCATGCTTTTTGGCCACGCCCACCAATGAGTTCGAGCCCGTGACTAGTGTCACCTTAAAGGTCATCATTATAATTCAAAAAATAAAACATATTTTTTTTTGTTATTGTTTTATGTCAACAAATACACATTATTTCACATAAATAAAACAAAAGAACAGTAGTCATCCTCTTTGTAGCCATATCATATTTGTAGCCATATCATCTTTGACACAGTCTATCCATCATTTCTTTGGCTTTCCCCTAGTCTGTCATCCACATTAAAACTTAATACCTATCGATATTTTCCTACCATACCATGATACTCCACCACAGTTTTGTGACAACACTTTTTCACACTAATCTAATAAGGCAATCACTTCATTTATAATTACGCCAACCGTTCTATGGTCATAAATCGTGTTCGTGCATAATTATTGACAACTTTGATAGGGTCAAATGTGTTTTAAACATCTGTTTGAAGGGAGAAAAGCAGCCTGGCCACCTCCTAACACATTCTAATAATTAATTAAAAGTAAAAAACAATTAGCGTAGTTGAAAACTTGTGCGAAAAAAAGTTGCACACAATGCTAAAAATTAACGGTCAGTTTACAGTCCGTATATTTCTACCCACTAATGTACTATGTTATGATGTTACTTTATAGCACACGGGAGCTGGAGGTCAAGGTGGAGGACAGGCATTGCAGAGTCCTGGATCTTGTTTAGAAAGCTTCCGCACTGCACCATTCATAGAATGTAACGACGAGGGCGGCACCTGCCACAAATTTGGCAAAAAGCTCAGTTTCTGGCTAAAAACCATCATGGACGAGGAACAGTTTGCTATTCCGCAGCGAGAAACACTGAAGCCAGGAAATCTACTGCAGCGAGTGTCTCGGTGTACAGTTTGCATGAAGAACACCAAATTAATAGTGTAATAAAATTGTTATAAGCCGACACCCGGATCAGGAGTATTTTTACCCGACTGCGCCAAAAGGAGGGTAATGTTTTTCGAGAGTATGTATGTATAATTGTTTGGCACGCTCTGCGGCCTGCAGGGCTATTACGTATCTTTCTGATATCCAGTGACCATCAAGCATCGGTTGTACACCGAACTTTGATGATAACCGTGAATGTCGTAATATTGGTATTACACTGAGTGGATATCACTTTACGGTGACTAACAGGGTCATACATAATACGAAACCAACTTTTTGACAGTTAATTGATGGACACTGAGCCCAGTTACTATCATTTCGAGCTGTCAACAGAGATATGTAATAGCCCTACGGAACGGCTCGATGGATTTTAGCTTGAGAGGTGTCGTTAGATTCGTATTTACTGTGAGAGTGACACTATATATAAAAAAATGGATACTGCAATATGGGTTTATTAATTATTTATTTATTTTAATTAAAGGGCTCATCATGAGGATTTTAAAATGGTATTTCTAATAAGTAACTATATCGGTGTACTGTTTGATAGCAAACTGACTTTTCATACACACATTATAAGCTTGGCTGAAGAATCTTTCAGACGCTTAGGTTTTGTTTTACTTAACTGTCAAGCATTTAATAACCAGGCAGTTATCAAGTTCTTGTTCAGCGCCTTAGTTCGGTGCAAGCTCGAAAGCAGCGCTTGTGTATGGAATCCTCACGAGGTTACCTGTACACTCGTGCTGGAAAAAGTGCAAAAAGCTTATCTCGGGTACAGTTGTGGCCTTTTCCGCCTGATCAGTTAATTTTTTTTTCGCTTAAATCACGCGGAGGCGCCGAGCCACGCCCCCTTAAAGTTTAGTCCTATTAGGAAAGCGTCAATTTGGCGCGCAAAATAACAGTAACTCTCGTTTGGCGTGCGTCGTCAGTGCGCTCGGTCAATCGGTATCTTTTTATTCATTATTTCTATACTAAGTCAACGGGGCTAGAGACCGTTTCTATGTTGTAAGTTCACGCAAAAATGAGCTGTGGTGATCAGGCGGGAGTGTCCTCGATAGTACCCCTACAAATATGTATTTGGATATTACCCATATAATTATGTATCCTACTAAGTTTCTTTTAGGATGTTTGAATTTGAATTCCCATAAAGTCAGGCGTGTTGTTGGCCAACTAACAATTGCGTATAAAATTATACATGGCTCTATTGACGCCTCGGAATTACATGCGGAGCTGTGTCAATTATTTGTTCCAAATAATTATATTCGTTCTAGAAAACATAAATTGTTTAATGTCCCATTTAGTCGCACTGTAGCTCGATCCACTTCGCCTATACCGCGTATGCTTACGAAGCTCAACGCGCTCGTGGAGACCAACCCTGGATTGGACTTGTTTGCTGATGAATGGAAGACGATAATGTTGGAATGTTTGTGGTTCTGCGAGAAGACCGAGTAAAAGGATTATTTAAGTTAGTGTTAATGGTTTATGTTGTACTAAATAAATAATCTAAAAAGTGTAAAATTAAAAAAATACCTACTTAATTAAAAAAAAAAAAAAAAAAACAAAAAACCCGACTACGTAAAAGAAAAAACAAGTTCAGGAGACAGGACATATTGACTGCAACAGTCGAGACCCATTAAATAATCTAGACTAAAATCATTACATCCAATATGGGTCCCGACTGTTTCAGTCAATATGTCCTGTTTCCTGAACTTGTTTTTTTGTTTTCAGTTTTTTTTTTAAGTTATTAATTATTTTTCCTTTGCCCAGCAGTGAACAGTATAGGCTAAGTAAAAAAAAAAGTAATTTTTTCCGCAGTCGTGTTTTTTTTTTAAGTTTTTTAATTCACTTTTTTGTAATTATTAATGACTAGCTGTGCCCACGGCTTTTCTCGCGTCAGTGCGTATTCTTAAGGCATTATTATGGAACATTACATGGCAACGTGAAGTCGTAGTATACCTGACCTGGCATTCTCTACAAAATAATATACTAATAAAGTGACTAACTATTAATTTTAACTAAAAGCTTTTTTTTTGAGTACTAAACGAACTCGTAGTAAATTTCTGAGAGGAATCATATTCATATATTCTTTAATGCACATGACAAAATTTAAAAATATACACACAAAGTTCAAATATATAGCTTATGTACTATGACAACGAACGAAATCTGCTAATGTTCAAAATAAAATCCCGTGCACACGATGTCCACATCTGTTTACCACCCTTAACGAATCATCGACACGAAGAAGAAGAAGGACTTCTATTATCAATAGTAGTAAAACGCCGAAAAATATGCGACCCTTTTTTACGTTATCCTTTGTTTTACAAAATCTATTCTATTGTTTGGTCACCTTTTTTTGACTAATAGGAATAAAAACAAAAAAAAAGGAAAAGGAAGAGAAAGTTTAGCGCTTCAATAGCGGCCGGATGCTGCAAACAAAAAGAGCCGTATTGGTAGTAATATTTCGTTCGTTGAGATAGTACAACGGCGAGTTTAACCCAGAATTGGGTTTACTTACAGCAAACCTTACTAGAATGAATTTAGATTGAACACGGAAAATGTTTATGAACAGAGCAAATGAAAACTAGGTTTATTTAAACCTGAAACACAGCTTTAAATAAATCTAGATCAGGCAGGTCGCTACCTAATATTTGAATTCGAAATTATCGTTACTTGCAACTGTTATAAATGTTTAAGTTATAGTTTACTTTTAAGCACTAATTATACAATCGTCTGAAATAACACTACTGCACCCAAATGTACACTTTTGTAATACCTACTTTTTAAATAAATTACTCTTATTCTTAAATAGATGCAATTCATGATCTATCATAGGTAAGTAGGTATCCTTATTTAAAACACTTTCAACTATGAGAGCTTAAGCAGCCAATCGAATTTAAAAGTGAGAATATACAAAAACCCCGTTACTGAAAAATAATATAAAAGCTTGAATTTAATGTAGTAATGGAACTAGTGAGAGTATGCACTTCAAAATGAAGATTATCATGTTTCTGCACTAACACAAACGTCAGCCGCAGTGTTATCCCCACAGATGCAAAGCTCTTATGTTTTTTTTTCAGCGCATTTTTTATACGCATTGCATACATAAAAAGTCTCACCACTTTGGTCGCACTTCGCCTTATTTATGATACTCAAAAGTTTTGAATAGGTTTTAGTAGTAAATGTATAATATTCTAACAATGTAGCAGCTCAAGTCAGCTTTAAGCAATTCTGACCACCATAAGGATTGTACCTGCTTGTTGTACCGGGCCGCTGTAAACACTTAAAAACCTTCTTTTCTTTGGTGTTTTGTTTTTGTTTCATTCCTATTGGCCCATAAAGGGTGGTCAAACATCTGTGATCATTAACAGAGCCTGAGAAGTTTTGTAAAACAAAATATAATAATGTATAAAAGGACGCACATTTTTTTTTGTTTAAATAGTAAACAGATGTGGACATCGTGATCGCGGAATTTTGTTCAAAAAATGAGCAGATTCGCCTCGAGCTAATGGTACATACGCGGCTCTCGACCAGATCATGGCCGACTTGCTGGAGTGTCCTACACCTGAGTTCTAGAGGACTTACTGTCAAAATATCTACTGACGCCGTGATTAACTTAGCCATCTGTGAATTTATAATTTGATAATCGAGAAGATGTACCATCGATACGAAAGAATAAGAAGAACAGGGCAATAATATTAGATCTCGTATTTTTCCGAAGATAGACGACCGAAGCGTATACCTTTCTAAGGACTCCCATGAATGGGCAAAAAAATTATGCGTAGACGTACTATCTCAACGAACGAAATCTTACCACCAATACGGCTCTTTTTGTTTGCAGCATCCGGCCGCTATTGAAGCGCTAAACTTTCTCTTCCTTGTCCTTTTTTTTTTTGTTTTTATTCCTATTAGTCAAAAAAAGGTGACCAAACAATAGAATAGAATTTTTGTAAAACAAAGGATAACGTAAAAAAGGGTCGCATATTTTTCGACGTTTTACTACTATTGGTCCGCACACTCTTTGTGCGGACCAATAGAAGTTTTTCTTCTTCGTGTCGATGATTCGTTAAGGGTGGTAAACAGAATGTGGACATCGTGTGCACGGGATTTTATTTTGAACATAAGCAGATTTGTCATAGTACCTATTCATGATAATAGTACATTTTATGAACTTTAACCATGGATTGCTGTGGTGCACGAGAGTGTGAATGGGAATAGCAGAGACCAAATAAGGAAAACTTTAAAGGGAAAACTATAGCGGTTTAGATAACTTTATTACTTAGTTTAGCAGTAATAGTCGTTAAACTTGGGTGTTGGATAATTTTGTACCAAATACAAATCCTAAGAAGAAGTAGTTGCTTGTTTATAACGGGTAAAGACATGCATTGAAAAACAAAATCTAAAATAAAAAATCCAAATAAATTATCATAAGTTTCACAAAGCTGCCGCTAGATGGCGCTGTACCAACGGGCTCGTTCTATATTGTGATAACGGGCTACTGCGAGTGGCCCGACACGCACTTGTTTTTTTTTTAGTTCGAATGCACGCAAGTGCGACAAACTGTAGCGTGACATCACGCTAGTGCGACGTATGCTTGTGCGACAGTAGTCCTACCAAAGGGTATAGGTAATAATAATAACGGGGAGTTCGACACTACCCAAATCCGACTAACGCATATGCGACACTGCTGTCTACTCAGAGTATTATACATATATTATTATAAAGGGTGTAAAACACCTCTTAACGAAGCCGAAAGGCACTTGTTCTCCTCGTCATTGCGATATTTTTTTTGTTCTACACCATACCTGGGGACCTTCTAGTTACGGAGATACTGGGGGTCAAAGTTCCAACTTCTTGGCAACTTCTTTTTAAATACAAGTTTTAAATGTAAGATTTTTACTTTAAACACCTACACGACACCCGTATTATTCATTCCATCCATGAGCACAAAGTTTTGAGTGCGTAACATTGAGTTTTACCATAAAACATGAATTTTCACCCCAAAAAAAAAAAGTCGTTTCCCAGCAATAATTTTTGCGTAAAGTTGCTTAGTTTGATCACAGATAATATAATACTTTGATGTACAGAATGCTTGGTTGACGGCTTCGTAATGAGGTGGTTTTATCTTTGTGCATATGATGTCTAGTTCTGTTACATCTGAAGAGAAGATTTATGGTATTTTCAGTTTTTTTAATTATTGGCTGTGGGTGAGTGGGAGTCGGGTCTTTGGCTTCACGCACTACCGTCGTCGAGCACAGGCACGTTGCTCGACGACACCACTTTCCGCCTCGCTGTTGCTGTACGCCTAGGCGCCCCTTGCTGTTCTCCTCATCGCTGTCACTGTGGTGAAGTTGTCAACAGCCTCGGACACCACGGCCTGTCTTGCAGCCGAAGTGCGAGCCGTTTTGCACGGCACGCGAATTTAAATGACATCATCCGTCGATCCCTTGTCACCGTCGGTGTTCCAGCTTTATTAGAACCCAATGGCTTGGCACGCGACGATGGCAAGAGACCGGACGGCATGTCTTTGTTTCCATGGAAGATGGGTAGGCCTTTAGTGTGGGATGCTACATGTGTCGATACTCTTGCGCCTTCCCATCTTCCTAGTTATTAAATGTTCCTAGTTCATCGTGCTGTGCAGGGGCTGCCGCTGCGGCAGCGGAGAACCTCAAGCGGCGAAAATATAGTAACCTTATTGGTAACTATATTTTCGAGCCGTTTGGGGTTGAAACTCTAGGACCGGATCCGAGCGCTCACAGGCTTTTCAAAGAAATTTCAAAACGTTTAGTTGACACTTCCCGTGACCCTAGGGCTGGCTTTTACCTTGGCCAAAGGCTAAGCGTTGCCATACAGCGTGGTAATTCCGCCAGTCTCTTGGGTACATTACCAATTGACAGCGTTGAGGAGGAGTTTTTTGACGCCATTTTTTGTTAAGTTTTTAGTTAAGTTAGTTATCTTAGTTTATTTTAATAGTTTTCATATAAGTCAATAAACAAATATGTTATTAATTAATGACTACCGAAAAATAAAAAAGCAAAATTTGGTCCATTATATAATTATAAATGTCACTTCAACATTTATCATTATTTTATTTTCGAATCAATCGGGAAACGCAAGATAAGAATCTCGAAACAAAACTAAAATGCTTAACTGAACAGAGTAAGTCTGAAGAACTGACTAAGTTTAACCACCGGTGTGCGGCTGCACCTAAACTGGCCTGCAAAACTGACTCGAAAAATAGTTTAATTTTGTCTATAGTTTCAAAGAAAGCTGAAAAAATTGCTTTATAACGTTTTTTTTATTTTAAATCTCTAACTTCTATGGTTTAGGAAAAATTGAATTTTTAAAAGTGTAGTACTTATTTTTGCAGGTCAGTGTAGTTCTAGCCGCTATGATGAAGGCTAAACCCATTTCTAACCGAAGATAAGAAGATACATATAAGTTTAACCTCATGGGGCCGGCTGCACCTAGTTGTAGCCGGTTAAACTTGATGTAGCCGCACTTCGGCTATTAGCCGTAACATACAGGTTGTAAACAACCTCATCACGGAGCCGTCAACCAAGCATTCTGTACATCAAACTAAGTAACTTTAAGCAAAAATTATTGCTGGCAAACGATTTTTTTTTGGGGTGAAAAATCATGTTTTGTGGTATAACTCAATAATACGCACTCAAAACATTGTGCTGATGGATGGATTGAATAGTACGGGGGTCGTGGAGGTGTTTAAAGTAAAAACCTTACATTAAAAACTTGAATATAAAAAAAAAACTTGTCTCGAAGTTGGAACTTTGACGTAGTTGTTACGGAGATATTGGGGAATATCTCCGTAACTACAAGGTTTCCAGGTATGGTGTAGAACAAAATGATCGCAAGGACGGGGAGAACAAGTGCCTTTCGGCTTAGTTAAGAGGTTTTTTACACCCTTTTTAAATGTGGGTAGGTACTTACTGTATAACGGAAAGTCACTAGCGTGTGACAGATGTCATTTTGTGTTAATTACTCGGTACCTCAATATTAATTAATTAGAGATAATAAAGATAAAAAGGGATAAAAACAGAGAGAGAAAGAGAGAGAAAGAGGAGGGGGGGTGAGATTGAGATAATATATTAATTTATAATAAATAAATAATTATTTAGAGTTCTAGTTGTAGTATGTATGTAATGTAAATATAGTTTATTTTCACATAAATATTATAGTTAATCCATAAAACATTATAAAAATCAACTAAATTGTATTTTTTTACATTTATTTCCTCTTGTGAGTTTCATTGTCGTTTCCTGTTTTTGTGCTGAATATACCTAAACCACAGTATCAGGAAAACCACTATTCTTTGTTATATCTTCCTGAATACGATTAAAACAATTTAATTAGGTGCATGGTACCTACTCTAATGACCACAGATTACACTGTTAAGGTGAATGCGCCAGGGTGGCCCGCGAAATTCAAATTTTCTTACGTTTTTCGCAATTTGCAGGTCAGTGTCAGGTTGTATGTTGATTAAACTATGAATCGCGGCTGTAAGACGTATGTAGTTATAGTATTATAATGATCAAAATCATCAATACAACCCTCCACTTTTTTCAACATACAACCTGACACTGACCTGCAAATTGTAAAAAACGTAAGAAAATTTGAATTTCGCGGGCCACCCTGGCGCATTCACCTTAAATGTATAATATTATCCTTATTAATGGGCTATTCTTCATCTTCAGCTGCTTTAAATGAATTTCACAGTTCACAGTTATTTAAATTAACTTGTGACAATAAAATAGAAAAAACCGGCTAAGTGCGTGCCGGGCCACGCGCAGTGTAGGGTTCCGTAGTAGCCCGTTATATTTTAGATTTTGTTTTTTCAATGCAAGTCTTCACCCGTTATAAACAAGCAACTACTTCATCTTAGTCACTTTATATTATTCATTCTAAGGATTTTAGATACCCAAATGCTTGTAATAATTTAGCATCACTTGTGAACGGCTCGACTGATTTGGCTGATTTTTTTTGTTGTGTTCGTAATTCTCAAGACAAGGCTTAAATAAAATTTTGATATTAAAAACACGAAATTAACTCAAAATGTCCATAGTCTTCAACTGATTTACCTAAAGCATGTATTGACATGCTTTAGCCATTGGGCTATTTAAATCAAAATGTCAGTGGTCGAAATAGCCATCCGTCCTGACAAGAGCGTCGCTTTTGACGACTCTGAAAAGGCAGAATGCCTGGCCGACGGTTTGGAATCACAGTGCTCCCCTAGCACCCTTCCAGTCGACAAGCAGCACCTCGATGAGGTGGATGCAGAAGTCGAACGAAGAGTTGCACTCCCTCCTGTAGAAGACCCCGATGATCCTCTCCCTCCAGTTACTCCAGACGAGGTCAAGGATATTATAGACAAGCTCAAGCCTCGGAAAGCCCCTGGCGCCGACGGCTTCACCAATAGGGTATTCAAAACTCTCCCCGCTCAGCTCATAGTCCTTTTGGCAGCCATCTTCAATGGCGCCTTGAGCAACAACTTGTTTCCCCAAGTGTGGAAAGAAGCCACCGTCATCGGTATTCCCAAACCTGGGAAACCGAAAGCTCAGCATTCGAGTTACAGGGCAATTAGTCTCCTGAGCGCACTCGGCAAAATCTATGAGAGACTTATTTATAAGCAACTCAGAGATTATGCCGAGACAAAAGGCCTCATTCCTAAACAACAGTTCGGATTCAGAACTGAACATTCTTATATACACCAAGCCCACCGCATCGTCGAACACTTGAGCGCTGGTTTCCAGCGTGGAGCGATGACGGGGGTGTTGTATTTCGATATAGCGAAAGCCTTCGACAAGGTCTGGCACAACGACTTATTTTACAAGCTGTACAAACTTGGTGTGCCGGACCGTCTCGTACTCATCTTACGAGACTTTCTGTCGGATCGCACTTTCCGCTACCGCGTGGGAAAGACTCTATCCTCTCCCCACCCCATCCGAGCCGGAGTCCCTCAAGGCTCCATCCTCTCTCCTCTCGTTTTCACGCTGTTCACCAGCGACATCCCAATGAACAAGAAAGTTCAGGTAGCTCTATTTGCCGACGACACGGCTATTTATTACTCCTGCCGCTCTCAGGTTTACATCCATCGTGCCCATCAACAAGCAGCCGATTCCCTCGGCGCTTGGTTTCGTAAGTGGAGGATCGAAGTAAACCCTGAAAAGAGTTAGGCTGTACTCTACCAAAAGTTACGCCATCAGCGACCGTCTCCTGCCCCCATCACTATGTTCGGCAAGCTTATCCCTTGGGAGAATCAAGCCAAGTACCTCGGTATCATCCTCGATGAACACCTGACCTGGCGCGGCTCATATCAAAGCAGCTCGTAACCGAGCAGCTTTTGCCATGAGCAGACTTCACTTCATGCTTGTCCAAAAGAGCAAGTTGTCACTCAAGTGCAAGTTGCGTCTTTACACAGCAATTATCCGACCCATTATGACATACGCTTGTGTCGTATTTGCCCATACCCATCCCCGCCACATCCACAGGATGCAGACCTTGCAGAACCGCTTTCTCCGTAAGATCACCGGAGCCACCCCTTACGTCCGTAATGACAGTCTTCACTTAGATCTCAGAATCCCCACCATTCAGCAATTCATGAAACGTCTTGCAAAGCGTTTTTTCGACTCTGCTATCAAGCATAGGAACCCCCTGATCACATCGGCCGCCCATCCCGACCCATCGCGTATCAGCTCAGTCCGCAGTCGTCGGCATACTCTAGTCACCCCCGACGACGCTATCACCCTCTTACAGGAGAGTAGCAAAGACACCAGCAACGTACGTAGAAAATACAGATACAAACCGGCAACATACCGACCTCGCCGCCGAGGTCCGGCGCGTAATCCCCGTTCAATCCCCCCCCGACCCTTGCTTGAGCCAGCCCGCGATGCTGAGCCAGTAATATTAAATGAGTCCCTAAATAATGCAACCCAGATCCAGCCTGTCTGACTGCGAGATGCCATTCCAAAAAAAAAAAAGGTCGAAATAGCCGAATGACTTTGACCTTGAAAAAGTAAATTCCTACACCTTTATGAGCTTGGAGGGTTGTATTGATGATTTTGATGATTATAATTCTATAACTACATACGTGTTACAGCCGCGATTCAAATTTATATCAACATACAACCTGACACTGACCTGGAAATTGCAAAAAACGGAAGAAAATTTAAATTTCGCGGGCTACCCTGGAGCATCCATCTTAATAGTGTAATCTATGGTCATTAGAGTAGTATAAAACGAAGTCGCTTTCGCTGTCCAGCCAGTGTGTGTCTATCCAGGTTCAGTTGAAAACCAGCGTCGGGCACTAGTTGTCCGGCATTTTGCTGAACTGGGCCTATTTGGCGCAGCCGTGAGGCGCACAGTGTCACATTATTATTTTTTTATGTTAAGTTTTATGTTTTTTATTCATTTTTGTTTTTCTTTTTTTGTTATTTTTTATACTGTGTGCACTTGTGGCGTGTGCCAAATAAATGTATTTTCTTTCTTTCTTCTGTCCCTATATCCCTATGTATGCTTAAATCTTTAAAACTACGCAACGGATTTTGATGCGGGTTTTTTTTAATAGATAGAGTGATTCAAGAGGAAGGTTTTAGTATATAATTTGCGGGAAGGCGAAGCCGCGCGCATCAGCTAGTATATTATAAGTAATGTTTAATTAACCACATTGTTATCGCTAGCGCTAAGCATTTACCCTGGTGCAACTATAAAATTATTGAAAAAAGGATGATTATAAAAGCGACCGCGAACACTGTTTGTTCCTCATTTCAGTTTGTTTTGTAGTAATAGTTGCACGACTGCTAGTAATATTAGCCATTTTAATTTAGTGTTAATTTTAACGGAACAAAGTTATACTTTATTTTATTAACTTAAACATGAAGATAGTCATTGCCTTTGTTCTGTTGTTCTCACTACTGACTATCAGTTTGGCTGCGGACGTGACCGTTTATAACGCTCATAAATATTGTAAGTATCTACACTGAAAGTTAGTAACATTGTAAAAGGTTACAAATATTTCGCTGATTATTAAATTAATACTAAATGAAATTATGAAACAGCGCTTTTGTTACAATTTAACTTTGACATTGATTGAGTATTGCAATAATAACACTGAAGAACCAACTAAATCTACAAACTTTATTGCAATTTACAATTAATATTTAAGTGCAACAAACAGTGACCTATTTTAATTTAGGACGTAAAATTAAAGAAATTCAACATAAAAGCGATATATTAGACAGCAGTTTAAGACGATGCCAACTTTCAAAATACACCATCCTAATAATTTTATTAATTAAACCACTGTTTGTGAGATTTGTTTTGAAAACGCATCCCCAATAGAATGTGGGGTCCTGCGATCGAGTTCACGTTTGGGAAATGTTATTGGATATTTCCGGTTAAGGATTTCAAGGCAGTAGCCCGAGGAGTCCGTCCCTATTTGTACCCTGTTGATGGCAACAGGTACTATCGAGGACACTCCCGCCTGATCACCACTAAGCTATTTTTTGCTTGCACTCGCAACATAGAAACGCTCTCTGGCCCCGCCCCGTTGACTTTGTATTGAAATAATGAATGAAAAACAATACCGATCGGCTGAGCGCACTGACAACGCACGCACGCACGCCAAACGAGAGTTATTGTTATTTGGCGCGCCAAAATGACGCTTTCCTAATAGGCCCAAACTTTAACTTTAAAGTATAGTCGTGGTCCTATTACATGGAACTTACTAATAACTAACGGAATAAGGCTGCACTAGGTATGATATAGGTAGATGAGAAGCGACACCCCTGCTTACCATTTCATAGACACAAGCGTGTTAATAGTGGCAGCATGTCATGTTCAGAATAAAATAATATCGATTTCATATCGAGGCGTTTTTTTAAGTCAAACATTTGAATTTATCCAACACTATTTTTTAAACGTTTTAAATACTTTAAGGGTGTCTATTAGTATTCATGAAAATGAACAACTTACTATGGGACTGACTATGAAAACTCGTAAAAAATGTTAGCTGCTTCATACATTAATTCATACAAAAATTTAATGGCGTTGAAATGACGATAGGGCTTTAAAACCGACCGATACAACTTTATTTTCAAAATGATTTATTCTAATACCGTCCTGTATTACAACATTTAATGACTTATTATTTACTTTTAATTTTGAAGTTTTTGGGCATTGAACAAATAACCTAATTACTGACGAGTGAGAAGCATGGAGTGCATAATTGAATGCCATCACTTTTATGATTTGTTCCTGAGATCAGTTGATCATCATTGTAAAAGCCAATTTGCCAGGGAAATTGAAATGACACGTTATTTGGAATAATAGGTTTGCGGGGAATTAAAACGCTCTCTCCTTTAGCAGTTCCGTTTTTTTTATGTTACTGCCCAGTTCTGTGATACGAAGGCTGGTGCCGTTGGACAGTCTCAGTGCATCAAGGTTTTGCATCAGCAGAACTAGAACGCCAACTTTAAGCTCCAGCTGATGGGACAGCACGCCCCTTAACTCCAGGGAGCTGAGAAGTTCAACAGGGTAGGAAGTACCATCGACATTAACCATCACAGTGTCTGAGGATGTGCATACTTTTGAATCGCCGACGATCTTGTAATTTCAGACTTATTTCTTATCTCTATTTATTTATCTATTTATTTCTCTATTTATTTCTGATTTCTGTTTATTTTGCTGACTCACTCGTTTTTTGGCGACAGCACTGCTCCCTCACACAACCGCTCTTAACATTTTATATTAACCTCCAAATTGGGAAAAACGTGCATGATAAGTTCATCCTATGTAGTCACTGGAAAATTCTTTGGAAAATCCATCTGCGTCCGATTCCAGACGACCCTCTCCCATTTCCAGAAGCTTATTCGCAAAGGCACCTGCTTCGTGATCGTTGTACAGTTAAACGCGCGTGTTGCACGTAATATGGAGCTTTTCAATCCTGTGGCGAAGCAATGAGACGTTTATTTCATCCGCCGGTGTGCCCCTCTCAATGTCTGTCTAAAATCACTTGCGAGCAAAACGACGACACCACCCATCAGCGCCTGGTTGCGGCCGCGGATGTCCTGCAAGCTGCAGTTCAACGCCTCTAATGCATGCCTGTGCGACCATTAACTGCCACTGCTGCAAAAGGACTTCCCCGTTTTTGGTGATGTTGCATGTTAACGTATCTTCGCTTGCAAGATTCAGGGGAAATTTGAAAACACTGTCAAGCCACCCTTAAGCAAAGTTGCTGCAATGCCCGAGGAAGCCATTGTCACAGTTATATGACGGTACGGTTGGCGCAGTAGCTGAGTGAATGGCCCGAACCAAACAAATTTTTGTTTGGCCTACAGGTAGTTATTCCGGGTCTGGTTTGTGTTTGTGAGTTTTAAATGTTTGTAAACACACCCACGATACAAATTTCTAGTGTGAGGCAAAACTTTTGCGGTCCCTGCGGAGTTGTGCCAGCTGATGATTCAGCACAAATTCGATTATATGTGATGGCACAGTTGGCGTAGTGGATGAGCAATTGACTGCGGCGCTGCGTGACGCAGGTTCGATTCCCATACGGATAAATTTACAACGTCGTGGATTTTCGATCGAACTCGCGCACCATGTTTATTATTTTTGAAAACCTAACAGCACTAAAAATAACACATAAAGTGGATACTGGCTGCGATTCGAACTTGCGAACCTTGGTTCACAACGAAGAAACAAAAAAATCATCACGAAGTGAAAAACATAACCCTCCCGGCTTGTCGGGTAAAAAGAACTTGCAGCAGAACATTATGTTGGTGTCGCACTATAATTGATAATATGTTTAACAGATTAACAACATTTCGAGTTGATTTTTAATAAATTGTTTCTTTTTATACACCTGGTACATATATTTAATTAAATGCATGCAATACAATGTAAGTATTTTCACTTATTTTAATATGACAGACCGCTAAGATTACATTTTGTTTTTAGTTACCGGACAAACTATGATACTAAGTGTATCGCAGCACCCCTGGCAGTTTAGTTACCGGCGGGGAGAGTATAATCCAATATATATTAAAATAAAACATATAGCTCCGAGTATGACGGTGCAGAAAGTCACTTATATTACAGGTGAGCTTCCAAGGTTTTTCCGTATCCCATGATCTGTCCACGAAGTAGACACAAAAGTTGAAAAAAATAATAATTAAAAAGTGTTTATAACACACATTTTCTCGTAAAGGGTCTCTTATTTTACCAATTTCAATATCGTAATGTATATCATTACGTACTTGTGCGGTAAAGTACAACGCACGGTTTATCAAGATATTCTTTCTAAACCGAACGGTACGTTTTTAAAATCTTAGCAAAGAGTTTTTATGTCAGAAAAGTGGTCAACATTTTATGAATAATATTAACTTTGGGAGATGAAATATAATAAATAATCATTTAATTCTTTAATTTAATTAATTTTGACAATAAATTACAACCATTTATCTGTAACAAAAACACAAAAATTTTAATTTACTTTATTAGTAATACTGGCTGTTTTTTGTGTCTTTGCCTTAAAAAAAGCGCTGATGCGCGCGCATCGCTATTTTATGAACAAGTAAAAATTATTCCGCGCGCTTTTTCTTTTCGCTGTATTGTTTTTATTTGTTTTAATTATTTCCTTGCAAATATGTTTTAAAACGTCGTAACATACGTGCGCTTTGATAATTACAGCCTCTGCTTTCTTGTAGACCTCGCCTACGGCTCGGGCTAGCAATATCGCGCAAGTTCATAAAAGTCGAGGAACGACTTTTTCAAGGTCAAAATCATTCCTCGACCTTTATGAACTCGGAGGTTTGTATTGATGATTTTGATGATTATAATTCTGTAACTACATACGTGTTACAGTCGCGAACAATATTTTAATCAACCTAGCACTGGTCTGCAAATTGCAAAAAACGTAAGAAAATTTAAATTTCGCGGGATACCCTGGAGCATCCACCTTAACAGTTAACACATGCGCAGATATTGCACATCGAGATCGAACTCATACATGGTCAATGCACGACCGCGTCACTGTGCCACCGTACACCTCCTCTCGCGTTACGTCACGGATAGCACATTCCAAGCCTAAGGGCTACCGCATACTTGAGACAAGACTGTCTTAAGACAGAATATTTACCTACTAGTGCGAGCGAGAGATAAATAGTCTGTCTCGCTCGCACTAGTAGGGAAATAGTCGGTTTTAAGACAGTCTTGTCTGAAGTATGCGGTAGCCCTAACTCGCTCATATCATTTGTGTAGTTACTGGTTACACTGCCAAAACCGGTTTTCCGGGGCTGCGGGACTATTCCGGGGCTGCGGGACTATTCGATAGAGATACCAATTACCATGGCCCCAGAACACAAAGGGCGATGAAGGAACATGGATGGGTTTTAGTCAGTAAAAGTCTGACACTCCCTCCTGCTCCGCCCAGAGCGGGAGGAGTCATTTGATGATTTCCCAACCGACAAAAAAAAGAACCGGTTTTACCCACAGATCAATGTTTGTATCACCAATCATAACTACGTCACAGCCCAAGGGAATCCTCGATAATAGCCTGCGCACTTCTTGCACAAAACCGTGTCCGTTTGTTTTTGCTGGCCTGTATAAAGCCAATATATGAATAATTTTACTTCCACCTTCAAAAAGTTGCCCGTGTACGTGTATCATCTCAAAGTAGTTAGATTCGATTATGTTGGCAGTAAAATTTACTGTTAAACAATGGTGGCGCCTTACACCAAATACTTGGGCGGAAATATAAAATTGTTTGCGGTTATCCCAGACGCAGGGAGCTGGTTGATTGAATAGTGGACTGTATTATTGCGGGGTTTCAAAAAGTACGTAGGTAGGTCTGACCTTGCAAATGCGACACGAATTAGGACGACGAACTTGCGACTATGGACAAAGGAATTTGGCAGGAAACATGCAGCACCACTGACCTGTATAATCGCCGTCTTCAACGTCTATCCTCCGCGTCGGTCGGCAGAGGGTTCGAGTCCTTGCTGGATTCAGGGGCAGCGCACGAGGGGGCGCACAGACGCCTTTCACCATATAAACACGCACTTTCCGTAGTGTTTTTGACAATAGTTCGTAAATGCACTCACGGCAGTTCGCAACCGTAAATTAGTAATAAATTAATTAGGGAGTATGTTCTTAGTAACGCTACTCTCGTTGAAGTGGTCGAGAGTCTTCACACAGTCGTCACCGTCGTCGGCGGTGACAAGGACACCGATAGTCCAGGTGTGCATGTGGGAAAAGGATGGGATACGGTAGGATAGTGACGCAATTTGCAAGTCATTTCTACTTCTACCCTACAATGAGAATTATGAACAAATACGAAATCCAACAAACAATGTCGTCTCGACCAAATTGGTCATTCGACAGATCATGATTTATAGTAGAAGGAATCTTCTTTCTCGAATAGGCGAGACGACAAAAAAAATCTAATTAGTCCGTCACTTGAATTATCAAAATTATTGGACCCGTGTTTTTTCTTTTGTGACGTAAACCAAAATTGACGAAGATACGACGCTTTTAAAATTCTCATTACGTCACGCCATGGTATAACTTTTAGCTAGTTCTGACGTCACGAGCCCCCACTCCCGAGTTTTGATGCGTTTTATCTTTGTCAATATTCATTGACTTACAAAAACAACAAAATACGTGTCCATTAATTTCCAAAACTCTAACTGACGGACTAAATAGATTTGCCTTTTTTTATACTGTCGTCATGCCTATTGAGTTACAAAAAAAAATCTGTAGTAAATTAACCACTTCTGTACAATTATTTCAGGATATTAAATGTAATTTTGATTTTTTAATTAATGTTTCAGGTCAAGAAACGAAGATTGCTGTGAGAGAGGATGGATATTACATTATTGGTGGATTATGGACCCTGGAATAAAAATCAAGCTAGACTTGTTTAGATCCGAGGTCTTGTGTACATCTCTACTCTTAGCGGAAGGGAGGCCAGTGAATTCCGAACGTACACGTAAGAGATTGTTAGATTGCTACAATTTACTAATAATTAGAGCTTTAATATTAATTAATTTAATTTAATTATTTAATTTAATTAAGTATGACAAGTTTGTATATTGTACCACTCACCCAAAACATATACCCACACTAATCAAATCCACTTACTTACTGGCACGCTTACACAGCCACAAGCTCGCGGACTTACACTCACTTACACACACAGACAGATACACACACGCGCACACAGTACACACACACACACACACACTCACACACACACACACACACACACTCTCTCACACACACACACACACACACATGCACACTCACACACACACGCATAAACGCGCTCGCGCACCAACATCTGTATTTTTGTAAAAAGTCGAATTAAATTATTTTTGTTTTATAAATAAAATTGTAGTAATACATTTTGAGGGGATCGGCACTGTTACTTCTTAATACCGGCTATTTCATAGCCTAGCAAGGAGAACAGCACGTCACCCACTTGATTGCCAGTGATTTAATACCCACTCATACTACCCACTTTATGAAATCTTGTAAATCTACTACAATAAAGATTATTCTTATATATTCTGATATAATAAAACTGTTTTTGTGGCGCTTTTGAGTAAATTGCTAAATGAAAGTCATCAGTCAACTGATCATTATAGATGTCGCAGGGAATATTAAGGCGACTACAGGAGCTAAATTAGCAACTCTAATTGTGGTGGTTTAAACTTCGTTTTAAACACTGTTAGAATAAAGTTCTAATCAGTTTACACTACAAAGTGGTTGTTAGGTCAGTCACTGCGAGCCTTCCGATTTACAAAAAATATATTGATTGGACTAAAAAAATAAAACATTATCAAAAAAAAAAGTATTGCAAGATAAACCTAATTGAGTACCTACTAACTTAAAATAGCAATCGTTTAGAATTAAAATTAATTTATATTGCTATTTGAAGTTAGTAGGTACTAAATTAGGTTGATCTTGCAATATCATTTTTGTTTATTTTTTTTTTTTTCGGGTTCCATTATCGATACTGAACTCACCCCTAAACTATGGCACGCGACTACTTTAACACCCTGTATAAGTGAAAAACCGAAAACAGTCCAAAAATTTCGAAGTTTAGAAGAAGTCCCGGAAGAATATCCCAAAATTTCGTTAACTCCCGAATAGGCGAGACGACAAAAAAAAACTAATTAGTCCGTCAGTTAGATAATCAAAAAATATTTGACCCGTGTTTTTTCTTTTGTTACGTAAACCAAAATTGACGAAGATGAAGACGCTTTTAATATTCTCAATACGTCTTGGTATAATTTTTAGCTAGTTCTGACGTCACGAGCCCCCACTCCCGAGTTTTGATGCGTTTTATCTTTTCTCAATATTCATTGATTTACAAAAACAAAAAATACGTGCCCATTAATTTCCAATACTCTAACTGACGGACTAAATAGATTTGATTTTTTTTTGACACTGTCGTCATCCGTATTGTGTCCAGGTAAAATGGCTAATACCTGCCAACTGGACTAGTACACATGAATGCAATAAAGAGTATGAGTTATTTCAATACAAACGAAACTAACTACTGATTGCTGTATTTAATATTTCAGTTCATCATGTTTCTGGAAGCTGGTATGTGCTAGAAGTAGATCTCACAAATGAGTGTGTCGGTAAGTCTTTCTCTACTTACTACAACCTACATAATACAGAGATAGCTGATCCATATTATCCATTCCCTTCCCAGACCAAGAATGTTTGTTTACTGGCAGAGCGATTTGTTGCTGCGCTGCGTGTCGGGGGTTCGATTCCCTCAGGGAACAAATATTTGTATGGTCCACAGGTAGTTGTTACGGGTCTGGCTGTTTGTGTATGTAAGATTAAATGTTTGTAAATGCAGCCTAAAAGCTGGAGAAATTCCTGGTGTGGGGCAACATTAACAAAAAAATACGCCTTTGATCTCGCGGTAAGAGACGCGACTGTTGAGCGTTGTCCTGGTTTCGACTCCCAGTTTTAGGAAAGTGTCATAATAATGAAGTATTTCTCATTAGTAGCGACAATATTATATGCAACATAAAATTTAAATAAGTCCTGCGGCATAGTGTTTTTTTTTTTACTTCATTTTTGACGAGATGTTATCAATTTTGTTCTTGATAACTTTAGTAATCGGGCACTGTTACAAATGCTCGGTAGTACCATTGAGCCTTACATTCATTAAAATAGTTTCGTTAACATAACGTGGACCGTTTTAAATCCACTGAGGTTAGTGGCATTGTTTGAATGTAGCTGCTTTATGTGCAGGTATTGTTTTGAAATGTCACAATGCGATGTGCTCGATTTTTTCGCTCAATGAGCGTTTTCGGCCTTTGAACCTAACATACATAATAAAAAATATTCTATTCTATGTATACTATCCACAGGTCAACATTTTTTAGGTGAAAACAAATTAATATAATCAAATCAAAAAGTCATTTTTTTCTCATTACTAATGAATTATGTATTTATTCCTTTTGATACAGAATCAGAGAACACAACGACAGTGAAGGCTGTTTTGGAGAATGTTACATCTCCACATGATATCATAGAAATAACAACTATCAAAGTGACTACAAATGGTATAAGTAAGTATGATTATACTACATTAATCTCAGTCATTCTTGCATAAGTATTTTATGTACAGTGGGTGCCACTGGGTGCACGTACAAAGTGGCAATGAGCGTTCTTCGGATTTCTTTGCGTCAATCCTACAAATTAATCGAGCCCAAACACCAGGTAAATGCTGTAAATCTTTGAGGAGTTCCCTCGACTGTCTATTGGCTCCATAATCAGATCGACTGTAGACCTTCATTAAATAGTAGTGCTTTATAATACTTAATGAAAAAATTAACAAACGCACTAGTCGCCACTACGATTTTAGAAGGTTCCCCTCGATTTCTCTGAGATGCCGTCATCAGATCCTATTTCCTTATCATGGTACCAACCTCGAGATATCCCTTTTCCAAAAAAATAATAATTATCAAAATTGGTTTCGAAAAGACGAAGTTATGTTATAGATAAAAATATATATTATAAATAATACTGTCGAATTGAGAAACGTCCTCCTTTTTTTGAAGTCGCTTAAAAATTTAACTTGATACGTCTACGCACCCCTGCGAAAAAAGGTCTAGATACATACAGATAGACGGACAAAAACGAGATCGTAAAAGGGTTCAATTTTTTTCTTTTTGAGGTACGGAACCCTGAGAACAGTTTTCCAGTATTTTTTACACGACTGTCAAAAAAAGAGTGTTATTTAAATCTTTATATTTTATTTAGGAGCTTTTGGTCTTACTTATTTAGTGACAACAATGTAAATGTTTCAGATACAACAACTTCTGACAACTTGACTGTCATTATCATTTGCGCAACATTTGGAGTGGTCGTGTTATTGGTTGTTGTTGTATTTGTGGTTTGGAAATGTTGTTGGACCAATCAATCAGGCACACCCCAATTACCGACAACCGCAGTAAGTTTATACTGTATTCTTATAATACCTATTAACAGACGAGTCGCGGTGGACACGGGTCCATCATCAGTAGATTCGCTGTAACCACAACGCAACATCATAGTCTCATACTGTTTTATCACGCAGTAAGTTGAAACTACAGATCGCTACGCAAGTTCCGATTAAGAACCTCGAACCGTCACTGCATTACTACTCCCAGCAGAAGTCGATGGTGTTCGTCATCTATTCACATGTCACCGTAAAATTGTAAATACCGTTAGATTATAATCTATCTCGCGAGATTGTAAACTCTCGTACAATTGGGAACACGGAACGCACCTCGCGCGCTGATTGGTTGAACGTCATGTGCCCCGCGCCGCCATATTTGTTTGTTAATTCGTTTGTTGTCTAATATAAACAAACAGTGTTTTGATGATTGTAAATTGATTTCGTGATGAAAATAACTCACAGCTTTATAATTAGTTATGGGAAATTGTGGTGGAAGTAAAATTAATCTGTGATTAACCAAAGAAGCAAACAGAACGGCCTACTGTAAGACCGACCAATCAGGGACATGTTCACCATCTTTCGAGAGTTTGCAATCTCGCAAGATAGATTATAATTTAAACACATAATATAACGCCTATAACTCCTGAAAGGCTAGACAGAGGTGTACCTAATTATAGAACACCCATATTTTGGTAGTTATGTTTAAGTCTCATGAAAACTCCATGACTGCTGCTACTGAGAAATTCCTGATGAAAAAACCCAATAACAATTTGCCCGACCCGGGAATCGAACCCAGCACCTCATGTTCAGCAGTCACGATTCAAACCCCTAGACGAGGCTGTCTGTATGTAATTATGCCCAAAAAAATAATTACAATAGTAATAATAAACCTAACGGCCAACATTCATACATAAACATATGACTTACAATTTTCAGAACAACTTTGAGCCGTTCTACTCGAACCTTCTCTTTAGGAGAGAGTGTGAGAGGGAGATCGAAGAAATAGCACAACACGTCTATGAGGAGATTGACCGTCCCGTTTACGAAGAGATCGGTCAATCCATCGACGTGGAGATCAATCATCTGCCCATCTATGATGAGGTCGATCCCGCCATGGATGAGGAGGTTGATCCCCCAGGTAGGTGAAGTAAACAGTCCGCGATCATGATTTGGCAATCATGATCGCGGGCTGTTCATTTCATTTATCAGAAATCCTATCATATCTATCAAAAATTGGCCAATGATGGCTCATTGGCCAATTTCTGATATAATCAGATTATTTTGAACAAATAAAAAGCTTATACCATTAAGTGTTGTGAATTAATATTTCGAAGCCACGTTATAGTGATATTTAGTAAAGATAGAATGAATGAATGCTGAATTATAGTAAGCGGAATATGTAGAACCTATAACTTTAACACCTCAATGTACCATATTTCACGTAAATAAAGATTATTATTAGATATTTTGTATATATAATTTATTATTATTGTATTTAGGTCTAGTAATATAGAAATTGTTTTTTCAAGGTTAAATTTAATTTAGTTGTAAATTTTCATGTTTTGTTGTATCATAGAGTTTGTTTGCTGGAAGAGATTTTTATAGAAACAATCAATTTCGCAAATATGTACCATATGTGACAATGTAAAAATAAACGGTTCAACCGTATTTTACCAGTAGGCATAACAGTACTATAAGGTTGTATACCTTCCAACCAACCTCACAATCAGGCGCTCAAAGTATTTTAAATTAAAACCATTTATAAAAGGAGTAGGTAGTTTATTTTTCAAGGTGATGTCAGTTCTTTGACGATGTTCATTATTTAAAATACATATAATAGCTGAAGTCTCTGCAAGGATTTTATTTGAATAAAGTAGTGTGCCAGCTCATACACAGGAAAAAACACACAACAAAACCAACATACAAAACTAAAATAATATGTCTTTTTTCAATTTAAGAAGACTACGAATTGAAATACAAAACAGAAAGAAAAGTGCCAATACTATAAGTACATGTATGTCACCGCAAGAATTTCCATCAGTTAAGATTATTATTTAATCTTATTAATAAGTAACTTATAATTCTCATCATCTTTGATGAACCTGCCATCTGCGGTATGGCACAAGTCTTTAGCTGTAGTTAAATAAGATTGGAAAATATTTTATGACAATTGGGATTATACTAATAGCTCATTTGACACTGTAGGATCTGCAGGCTTAGCCAAGTTGACAATCTACAATCGTTAACGCTAGTAGAATGACTTCATCTCAACGTTAAATCACGTGATCAACACAAACGAATAGAAAATTCGTAGACAAGTTTACATCGTTCAAAATGATAGAATAGAATGTTATCGTTTTTACAATGTTGATCGCTATACTCTTTGGTAGGAACGCTCACCATAGACTAAAGTGTAGGTTTTTTCTACAGACATTAGAGAACGAGCGATCGACTCAGTCGTGTCAACTTGGCTACCAATTTAGCGCTTTCTACAATCGCCTACGCCGAGGCGTTTACGATTGTAGAAAGAGAATCGATATGAAACGTTTGTAACTTGGCTAGGCCTGCTGTATATGAAACGCCATCCCACAATGTTATGGAAGATGGCGCCGAATACGATTTATTGGAAAATAACTCAATTTTCTAATTCGAAACTTCACCGAAATCAGTTTCTATTACTAATTACAAAACTAAAATGTTAGTAAACTTATTTTAAAGAGCAATTTATTAGTGGAAGACCTGCTCTTTCTTTTTTTCTGCGAAGTAATATTGTTGTAAAAAGTAATGAAACCACTAATTTAGCTTTAACTTAACAACGCCTTGCATTTGTGAATTTGGGTATTGTTACTGTAATTATTAAAATAATTTATTGTTTCGTATTCTAGTATTGTTTTTTATGTTTAACTGAACTTAATAAGTTATAAGGTTCCGTAAAACGAGGCTATTTGGGTTTAGGGGGCTCTTTGGGACGACCAAGAATTTCGAACACAAATATCGATAACTGTCGGTTGGTGTATTATGGTAGAAGTTATTTTACAAACTCTAGCAACACTTTGATTGGCTGCTATTGAGAAATCCCTAATGGAAAAACCCAATAACATTTTGGTATAAAGGGTGTAAAAAACCTCTTAACGAAGCCGAAAGGCACTTGTTCTCCCCGTTATTGCGATCATTTTTTAGTTCTAGACCATACCTGGGAACCTTCTAGTTACGGAGATATTGGGGGTCAAAGTTCCAACTTTTTGACAAGTTTTTTTTTAAATACAAGTTTTTATTGTAAGATCTTTGCTTTAAACACCTCCACGGCCCCTGTACTATTAAATCCATTCATCAGCACAATGTGTTGAGTGCGTTACATTGAGTTCTACCACAAAACATGATTTTTCATCCCAAAAAAATTCGTTTCCCAGCAATAATTTTTGCGTAAAGTTACTTAGTTTGATGTACAGAATGCTTGGTTAACGGCTTCGTGATGAGGTTGTTTACACCCTGTATATGGTACCAAATAGCCCCCAAAAACCCAAATAGCCCCGTTTTACTGCACTGTTTTGAAGGCATGGTCTGACTCATTGAGGACACGCATTTGTGTGCAACGAGGAGTCTAGTTAGATCGCAATTAGCTAATTGAAGTATTAAGTACTTGAAAGTAGTAGGTGTGGTGTAATATGAAGTTGTGTAAATGAGAATTTATTGTAAAAAAAAGAGTAAGTAAGGATTTTCTCGGCCCATTCTTCTCCTTATAAATAAATAAATATCGCTGGACATTACACACTGCGCCATCTAGAGCCACACTAAGCAACGAGGCATGCTTTATAACCGACCATGTTTGCGAATGGGTGGCTCAACTCATAGACAGCAGTTTAAAAGTGCCTGTAAATGGTTTATTAGAAATAAACGAGTTTGAGTCAAGTGTTGTGTGTGATTTCATTTACCCACCTACCTATCTACCAACAATATGGCGTCGATATTTGAGGACCGTGTTTCTCTTTCTGGTTTCCTTGCTGTTTCATATAGATTCTTTGCTTTATTTCTCTTCAAAAAACAACTCAAAGACGTCTGCTTACTGTAAATATATTATAGGTATATTATACCCATAATTATTACAATACTTTTTTATCTGCATAATTATAAGTTTATTTTATATTGGTGTAATAAATATTGAGTATCTATTAAATAAATCCCGCAGAAAACCATAAGACTATACTTATTAACATTCAGAACATTAACGGAAAATTAACAAGATACCAGAAGAGGTTGCGTTGTTGTGGCAAACCAGTGCGTTTTACCAGAAGAAAAGTCGTAGAAGACCGACTACAGATGCGTAGCAACCGTAGCCGATTTGCTACAACGTAGCAGCACTTTGTGCGGGAGCACAAACCGTAGCACCGCTACAAAGGGGGCGGGGCGTAAGGCCTACGGTGGCGCGACGTAGCGAGTGCTACGAGACCGAATCGGGGGGTGTGGGGCGCGCAAGATCAGGACAGCGGTACGGGGCATAGCGTACGTGTGTACGCTACGTAACCTTCCTCGATAATTAATGGCCTGTTAATTATTTTATTTACATCCTTCCTAATTAATATTAAAAAGGTAAAGGTAGGTAGGTAAGGTAGTTTGTTTGTTACCTTTTCACGCCTAAACCACTGAACTGATCTCCGTGAAATTTTGCATAATTACGCGTTGTCAAGTGTACAGCCAAAAGTAGGTCCCTAAGATTCAATATCATGAGCCGTCAAAACTTTATTGTTATTGGCACGAAGTGTCTTGAATACGGTTTCCTTGTATTGTCTATTTCGGGCTCAACAAATAATTGTTTCTTAAGAGGGAACAGGGGTTGCTATTCTCCATGCAATATTAATTGCATAACACATACGTAGCGGAATACATTAGTATTTCGCGTTTTTTATTCCTGAATAATGCCTCTAGCAACCATTTTTTTTCTCATAAAAACAAGGTCTACTGTAAACAAGTCTCTCTCAATTCCTTTTTTTCAGCAGCTATAAGTAAAGAAAATATGACACTCCAAAAATTACAAAGAATGCCCTATTTTTACGGCCGTGATTAGGAGGACTACTAGTCAAATTCAAAAAGTTTTTTAACATAAAATAAATTGATAGGAACCTAGACATACTTTTGTATTATTTTAACGTCAAAAATAACGGAATCGGCTCAGTTTTTGAGGAGGAAATAGGGGAATACGAAACGTCAATCTCAGAGCTGCAGTTGTCACTATGGCAGTCTACAGGGGCAGGCTTTACGCAGCGTGACGGCAATTCTTCGCAGGCCCTGTTCCCTCTTAATTGTGTCTGCTCCGTGGTAAATAACATAACTACTTTCCTGTTACAAATAGGGAAAACAACAAAACTTATTAATTTTGCGTAATTCGTGTACTTACGAGACACTAATATAATTTAACCAATCTAATAAAGCCTCATTCTTTAACCCGACTACGGCGAAGCTAAATTAAGATTTTAGCAGTCTATACATACTGTTTGTATTTACGTATGTTCCTCCGTAGCGCAGATTCATCCTATTTTGATGAATAAGGTGGCAATCGATTGGTTATTATGACGACCCGAATGGCGCAGCGGTAGTGAGGCTGCCTTACGTTCTTAGGGTCCCGTGTACGATGCCTGGTTGGAGCAAATGTTTGTGTGATGAGCATGGACATTTGTTTTCCCGAGTCATGGATGTTTATATGTATAATAAGTATGTATTTACGAACAAAAAGTATATATGTAGTATATCAACTATCTGGTGTCCACGACACAAGCCTCGTTGTTTAGTGTGGCACTAGATGGCACTGTGTGTTAATGTACAGCGATATTTTTTATATTTATTATGGCCCGGGTGAAACCCGGAAGATGTATTTAAGGTTCACTAAAGTTTCACCAAAACCTGTCGTCAACGTAATAAAATGTGATAGTGTTAGCTTGAAATAACATAAAATTGCATCATTCCAGGAAAATGTTAAATAACCTTTAAAATATGACAGTTGTTTCATTGCAACACACAAAACGAATTCAAAACACACACAAATAATGTTTACATCTAAGGTACTAAATAAATTGTATATTGCTGTGGAAGAGCAGGACTCCTAACACAGGCCTTGGTGTCGATTCTGTTGTGTCTGTTGTGTCATTTCAAACGATCGCCTCAACTCTTGTTCTTAAATATCTTTTATACGCTCTGCTTGTGATCTAGATTTGCTATTTGAGGATAACTCCTAAAGCGATAAGCCACACCGTCAGCTACCGAGCAAGTGAGACGAACGAGGCATCGTTTCATATCTTTTCATACTTTGGTTTTAAGATCCGAAACGAAGTATGAAAAGTACCTCGCCCGCCTCGCTCGCTCGCTTGCTAGCCTGTGCTTTATTCGTTAAGGCGACTACGGAAGCTAAATTAGCAACTCTATTTGTGGTGGTTCAAACTTTGTTTTAAATACTGTTAGAATAAAGTTCTAATCAGCTTGCACTACAAAGTGGTTGTTACGTCAGTCACTGTGGGCCGAATAGTGCGAAATGAGTGGTTTTTTTGCGATTTACATAAAATCTATTAATTAGACTAAAAAAATAAAACACTATCATGCTAATATGTTGCTTGTAGAATTATTTGCCAAAAAATCAGAATGATCGCATGTATTTTAGTATGGTTTTTACTCGTTAAAATAATTTTTTAGAAGTTTTTTATAAGTTCGTAATTTTTTAATAAAGTAAAATTAGTTGTATTATGTTTTCAAAACACTATCGTACTAGCATATATATCCTGAAGAATATCATATATTTTTCTGGTTTTGTTTATTGCAGTGATTCATATGCTTTTAGCATTATAAAACTCGCGTTTAGCTCCTGTAGTCCCCTTAACTGCAGGGAGATCTCATCAATACCACCGAATAAAAATATCAGTGTGCTACTGTTCTAGAATGTAAGGACATTTCAAACCCAAAAGTGATTGACATTGGATTGGCTCGGCTGTCATATCTTTTTCTGCCACACAGCATAATATGCTTACTAAATATTTTTAATTACTCCAACAGGTTTATTTTTGTGATTCACACGTTTGGGTCAAATTCCCTTTGCTTTAATTAATCAATTAGTTAGCAGAGTTGACTTGCCCATTCCGGACCTAGTAGTAACTAGTGTGATACTAGTTCTGGATGATGATGTTGTAAATCATACAGTGTGACTTTGCATTTGTAACGATGAATAGTCTGGCTTCAACTGCTTTTACAATATTTTCTGATCTTTCGCACCGATTTCTAATATTGCTGCAAGCAAAAATTTACACGTTTTTATTTTTGTTCAATCCGGTGCATAAGGTTTTGTTGCCATTTGCGAGCAGATTTAAAGCATATCCTAGGTATATTAACGTCTGTGGTTACTATTATAATTATTATGATAATTTAGCAACGGTAAATAGTTGCATTTGTTGCGGGCGGAATAAAGTAGTTTAAAAGTTTCTAAATACTAAAATCAATGGCTATTTATCCGTTCCTGTTTTTGTCCTGAACAATTATACATAAACCAAAGGAAAACAACTATTCTCATCAAAACAATTTAATTAGGTGCATGGTACCTACTCTAATGACCACAGATTACACTGTTATGTTTAATTTTCCTTATTATTGGCCACTTTATCATAATCAACGACTTTAAATGAATTTTAAGTAATATTTAACATTTAATAATAAATAATATAATATACTTAAGTGGAACAAAATGTTACGTTATGACTGTGTTAAATGAAGAATAAAATGAATGAAGAATGTAGTAATGTAGAATGCGAAATGTAGATAGTTTTAATTTTTTAACGATAGGTCAGCAAGATGTTAAAGGATTCAAACCGCAAATCGCTTTTATAGTTGTTGATATAGTGGTCGGAGGTGAGCATGAATTCCTGAGTCGAGCAAATGTTTGTGTGATGAGCATGGACATTTGTTTCCGAGTCATGGATGTTTACATGTTTAATAAGTATGTATTTACAAACAAAAAGTATCCATGTAGTATATGAACTATCTGGTGTCCACGACACAAGCCTCGTTGCTTAGTGTGGCACTAGATGGCGCTGTGTGTAATGTCCAGAGATATTTATTTATTTATTTTATATTCTCACTTTAGTTTTACATCGGCTGCTTGAGCTCTCAGAGTTGAAAGTATTTATTATTTTTATTTTAAGAATATTATCTCCCAACGGTTAATATCTTTGTCCTGCGGGCCAGGGATCTGGCCCGCGAGGAGATGCAGGGGGCTCTCGACAGAGATCCGTGGGGGCGCCCTTACAAGATGGTGCGGGATAAACTCCGCACCTGGGCCCCCCCGCTGACGCAGAGTCTCCGGCCTCAGCTCGTGGAGGACGTGGTGAGCGCTCTGTTCCCCTCGCGAGGGGAACACCCGCCCCCGCCTCTGGCTCCGCTGGCTGCGGTGCCGGAAGCGGACCACCAAAGTGACGACGACGACGCTCCTGAAGTGACCGGGGTAGACCTGAGAGTGGCGGTACAAAGGCTAGGTGCCAAAAATACCGCCTCGGGACCCGACGGCTTGCCTGGCAAAGCCTGGGTCCTGGCCTCGGAGGCTCTCGGGCCCCGACTGGAAGGGCTCTTTAGCGCATGTTTGGAGAGAGGCCAGTTCCCGCTTCGTCGGAAGACGGGGAAGCTGGTCCTCATCCGGAAGCCGGGGCGCCCGGCGGACTCTCCGTCCGCCTACCGGCCCGTGGTGCTGCTCGACGAGGTGGGCAAGCTCTTTGAAAGAGTAGTTGCAAACCGCCTCGCCGAGCACCTTGCGGGGATGGGGCCGGACCTTGCGGAACACCAATTTGGTTTCCGCAAGGGGCGCTCTACGGTGGACGCCATCATGCGCGTGAGGGCCCTCACGACGGAGGATGCGGTGTCCCGGGGTGGGGTTGTCTTGGCGGTGTCTCTCGACATCGCCAATGCCTTCAACTCCATGCCCTGGAGCTGCATAAGGGAGGCACTCCGGTATCACCGGGTGCCGACCTACCTCCGTCGTGTGGTCGGGGACTACCTGGCGGACAGGTATGTCGTCTACCCCGGTCGCAGCGGAGACTGGAACCGGCGAGAGATGTCGTGCGGTGTTCCACAGGGATCGGTTCTGGGGCCGTCCTTGTGGAACATCGGGTACGACTGGGTGCTGCGCGCCGACCTCCCTAGCGGTGTCAGCGTAGTTTGCTACGCTGACGACACGCTGGTGCTGGCACAGGGGAGGTCGCACGAGGCGGCGGCCGACACTATGACACGCGGGGTTGCGATAGTCGTTGAGAGGATCCGGCAACTGGGTCTCGAGGTGGCATTGCACAAGTCCGAGGCCATGTGCTTTCATGGGCCTCGGAATGCGCCACCTCCGGGATCCTCAGTGATGGCAGGAGGGGTTTCCATCGGCGTCGAGTCGACGTTGAAGTACCTGGGACTTGTCCTCGACAGCCGGTGGAACTTCGTGGAGCATTTCCGACGTTTGGCCCCCAAACTGGAGCGGACAGGGGCTGCCTGCAGGCGGCTCCTGCCCAACCTGGGGGGGCCAAACGCCTCCTGCCGGAGGCTCTACGCGGGAGTCGTGCGGTCCATGGCCCTTTACGGGGCCCCGGTGTGGGCGCGTTCATTGAGGCGGCGTGCCGCCCACCATTTGAACGTGCCCCAGAAGGTGGTAGCCGTAAGGCTGGTCCGGGGGTACCGTACGATCTCCCGCGAGGCGTCAAACCTCCTTGCCGGATTGCCGCCATGGGATCTGGAGGCGATAGTCCTCGCGCGCCTACATGAGTAGCGCGCGGAGGCGCTACGCCGGGGGGAAACTCCGCTGCCGCGGCAAATTGTCGCTCAGCGGACGGACTTCCGGCGGGATCTCATGGCGACATGGAGAGAGCGACTATCGCAACCACGTGCAGGGCACGCCACAATAGTGGCGATAAGTCCCCTCTTTGAGGAGTGGCTGGAGAGACGCCACGGCGTCCTCACCTTCCGCCTGACGCAGGTTCTTACCGGACACGGCTGTTTCGGTAAGTTCCTGCACTGAATCGGGCGGGAGGAGACGCCCGGGTGTCACCATTGTGAGGATCGACCGGAGGACACGGTGGAGCACACGGTGGAGGTGTGCCCCGCTTGGGCGGAGCACCGCCGTGTCCTCGTAACGGCGATTGGCGGCGGCGACCTCTCGCTCCCGGCCTTGGTTCAATCCATGGTCCAGAGCGAGACGGAATGGGACGCCGTCACCTCCTTCTGCGAAGCAGTCATGCTAGCGAAGGAGGTGGCGGAACAGGACAGGGAGAGATCCTCACGTCCCGGCCGCCGCGGGAGACGCCCCGGGCGTCGGGGGCCACGTGGTGGCTTCCGCCATCGTAGGCGCGGGCCTGTGGACGGGGAGCTATGGGCTAGCTCACCGTCCGTCCGTCTCATGACGACAGGCCGTGTCGACGGCGCGTTCGTGTTCCACACGCGCCTCAAAGAGAGTCAGCAATAGGGAAGGGGTCCGCAAGGGCCGATGCCTGCCGGGGCTGCGGGACTATTCGAAAGAAATACCGTGGCCCCGGAACACAAAGGGCGAGGAAGGAACATGGATGGGTTTTAGTCAGTAAAAGTCTGACACTCCCTCCTGCTCCGCCCAGAGCGGGAGAAGTCATTTGATGATTTCCCATCCGAAAAAAAAAAAACGGTTAATATCTTTAGAAATAAAAATAAAATAACTTACCCAGGACAGATCATGAGTTGTATGTATATTTTGCCTTCGTTTATAAACTTTGACAATGCCAAAAGAATACGCGGTCTCGTGAGCGAATCCACGGGCACAGCGAGTATTACAATAAACAAAAATAAATTTAAAAAATAGCCTTTGTTCTACCACAATTTAATAGTTATTTAACAAAACTCTCAAAATAATCACAATTGATGAATAAATTTGGTATATTTGAATTTAAGTTTTAAATTAATATCATTATTGAATATAAATTATAGATTATCATTTTCATGCTTAAATTATTATCATTATTGAATATAAATCATCATTTTCATGCATAAATTAATATCATTATTGATTAAAAAACATAAATTATCATTATCATGCATTTTTTTTTTTGCTCTCGCTTTTTTGCACTCGCAGATGCAACTTTAGAAGGTTGCCTAAGTGCTTAACCGAACTATCCTGTGGTGGCCAAAAATTACTTTAAGGCCCCCAGCCAGGGCTTACAAACTATGGATTTAATTTTCATGCATAGATTAATATTAATACTTATACTAATACGAGTTGATATTATAGCGTACTGTGACCTTAAGGGTAAATATGCAATGTAAGTACATTTCTCTGTATTTATATTTAGCTTATACATATCACATCCTAAGAAAATAAAAATATATAAGTAAAGTTGCAATTGCTGCAGTTGAGCATGTGGTCCTGGGTGGCAACAGGCGTTATATTATCTTTCCTACACTGAAGGAACATTAAAATGATACCTACTGTCATATTGGGCCACCGTGCTTGGTACTATTAACAGGGCAGCCGCCCTGTTACATACACCTGGAACCCCTGATACCCTGGTACATTATGATATAAGTGCGGTAAGTTGAAAATTACAGCCGAGGCGATATTGCTAGCCCGAGCCGTAGGCGTGGTTTTAATTAAATGTTTATTTATTATATTTCATCTCCCAAGTAAATTTTATTCATAAAATGTTGACCTCTTTTCTGACATAGAAACTCTTTAGCAAAGAGTTTCTATGTCAGAAAAGAGGTCAACATATCGATTTAAAAAAGTACCGTTTGTTTTAGACGGAGCATCTTGATAAACCGTGCGTTTTACATTACAATAATGCACAAGTACGTAATGAGATACACCAATTTCAATATCGTAATATTGAAATTGGTGAAATAAGAGACCCTTTACGAGCAAATTTGTTATAAAATATATTATAAAATATGATGTATAATTAACCACATTGTTATCGCTAGCGCTTAGCATTTACCGTGGTGTAACTATTATAATTAGGAGGAAATTATTGAAAAAAGGATAATTATAAAAGCGACCGCGAACACTGTTTGCTACTCATTTCAGTTTGTTTTGTAGTAATAGTTGCACGACTGCTAGTGTAATTAGCCATTTTAATTTAGTGTTCATTTTAGTTGAACAGCGTTACTTTATTATATTAACTTTATCATGCACGAAATTGTTGCCTTTGTTCTGTTGTTTTTACTACTGACTATCAGTTTGGCTGCGGACGTGAGTGTTTATAACGCTTATGATTATGGTAAGTATATATTATTATCTAAACTAGTCGATGTTCATTCTGAAAATTAGCAACGTCGCCAAAAGTTTGCAAATATATCGCTGATTATTAAATGGAATGTGTTGCACTTAAATATTGATTGAGTTTTGCAATAATAAAACTGAATATTTTGCACTTTATTGCAATTTATCATCAATATTTAAGTGCAACAAACAGTGACATTCAATTTTCATTTAGTGCCTAATATTAAATAAATTCAACACAACAGGATAACAGCGATTTATTATTTGACAGCTATTTGCGACGTTGCCAACTTTTAGAAAACAACCTTCTTATAATTTTATTTATTAATTCACTGTTTGTGTTTGTGAGATGTGTATTGAAAACGCATCACAATCTCTAGTGATCAGAAGCGTGACTGTAGAACGTCCCCTCTGGCTTCGATTTCACGTTTGGGAAATGTTATTTAATATTTCTGGTTAAGAATTTCAAGGCAATAGCCTGAGGAGTGAGAGATATGACGCAATATATGTCCAATAATTACTCCTGCATGGAACTTACTGATAACTAGCGGAATAAGGCTGCACTAGGTATGAGATAGGTAGATGAGACGCTACACCTCTACCTTACCATTTCATAGACACAAGCGCGATAATAATGGCAGCATGTCATGTTCAAAATAAAATAATAATATCGGTTTCATATAGAGGCATTGTTTTAAGTCAAACATTTGAATTTATATGCGGTACAAAAACAGTTTTAACGAAGTCGAGAGGCACTTGTTGTTCCCGTCATTGTGATATTTTCTTTGTTTTCGACCATATCATGGAGACCTTCTAGTTACGGAAGACGAGCCAAGCGAAGCACAAGGGCACTACCTACCTTTTCTGAAAGCGCTTCGTCATGTTTTGAACCCTCATAACTTGTGTTTCGATTATATCAGATAATCAAAATTCTTGGGGTATGATGTCAATACTTTGTTAGACTTATATCTTTTTAAAAGGCAAAAGTGATTGACTGATGTATCAACGCACAGGCCAAACCCTTAGGGCTAGAATCTTAAAATTTAGCACACGTATTCGTCATATGACGAGGGCATCCACTAAGGAAGGATTTTTCAAAATTCAACCCCCAAGGGGGTGAAATAGGGCATACAAATTTGTATGAAACTTTTTATTCCTTGGACATAGTTGCATGAAATTTCGTATGAATTGAGTACGGCAAAAATAATGAGTTACGTATTTCAGCGTTTTCCAAAATTATACCCCTTTTTTTTTTCGGATGGGAAATCATCAAATGACTCCTCCCGCTCTGGGCGGAGCAGGAGGGAGTATCAGACTTTTATTGACTAAAACCCATCCATGTTCCTTCATCGCCCTTTGTGTTCCGGGGCCACGGTATCTCTTTCGAATAATCCCGCAGGCCCGGCAGGCTTCGGCCCTTGCGGACCCCTTCCCTATTGCTGACTCTCTTTGAGGCGCGCGTGGAACACGAACGCGCCGTCGACACGGCCTGTCGTCAAGAGACGGACGGACGGCAAGCTAGCCCATAGCTCACCGTCCACAGGCCCGCGCCTACGGTGGCCGGAAGCCACCACGTGGCCCCCTCCCCCCCCCAAACCCCCTATAACCCCTAACAGGGTAAATAAAATTTTGCACACAGGTAGTTGATAACCTCGGTTAACACATACGAGTAGAATACTTTTCATCCCAGTAGTATGATCCCGTGAGACAATTATCCAACTCCACGCGGGCCAAGCCGTAAGCAACGGCTAGTTAGCCGTTCAGGCTCAATGTATTTTAGCTTGAGAGGTGTTGTTAGATTCGTATTTACTGTGAGTGTCACTGGGTATATCAAAATAAATTATATAATCTAGACTAAAATCATTACATCCAATATGGGTCCCGACTGTTGCAGTCAATATGTAAATTGTTTTATCTTTTCAGTTTTTATTTAAAGTTATTAGTTATTTTTTATGCAGTCGGGTTTTTTTTTTTTTAATAATATTAACCGACTTCAAAAACTCACTACGAAGTGAAAAATAACTCTCGGCAGAACATTTTGTTGGTGTCGCACAATCGTTGATAATGTGTTGAACAGATAAACAACACTTCGAGTTGATTTTTAACAAATTGTTTCTTCTTACATAACTGGTACATATTTACTTTCATATTTTAATATGTCGCACAGCTAAGATTCCGTTTTGTTTTTAGTTTACAAACAACCGGGTACTGTGAAACCACTTGCAGTATCGCAGCACCCCTGGCAGTTTAGTTACCTGCAATCAAATTATGATTGCATGTATATTGCAATAAAACAAATACCTCTGAGTGTGACCAGGCACGAAATCACGTTTAATACAGGTACTTTTTTTTCCTTATAGTAGTAGAAGGAATCTTCCTTCTCGAATAAAGTAACAAAAAAAAATCTATAGTGAATTAACCACTTCTGTTCAATTATTTATGAATATTAAAATCTTTTATTAATGTTTCAGGTCAAGAAACTATTAAGGCGGAGAATTTTGTGAAAGAAGGTGAAACGTACAGGTACTTAATCGATAGATATTCCGAGCACTCTGGAGTAAAAATCAAGCTAGACTTGTTTATATCCGAGGTTTTGTGTTCATCTATACTGTTAGCGGAAGGGAGGTCTGTTGGGCCAGCGAGTACCGAACGTAGAGGTGAGGGATTGTTATATTGCTACAATAATGAGAGCTTTATTATAACTGTCATCATTCAACTGATTATTATAGATGTCGCTGGGTATATTGATATTTCAATACAAAGGAAAGTAACTATTGATTGTTGTTATTTATCTTTCAGCTAAGGATCTTTGTGGATACTTTTGTCTGCTAGAAGTAGATCTCACGAATCAATGTGTCGGTAAGCATTTCTCTACTCACTACAACCTACATTATATAGAGATAGCTGATCCATATTATCCATTCCCTTCCCGGAATCAGAATGTTTGCGACGGTATGGTTGCCGCACTGGCAGAGCGATTGTCTGCTGCGCTGCGTGTCGGGGGTTAGATTCCCTCACGGAACAAATATTTGTATGGTCCACAGGTAGTTGTTACGGGTCTGGCTGTTTGTGTATGTAAGATTAAATGTTTGTAAATGCAGCCTAACAACTAAAGAAATAGGCGAAACGGCAATTGCTGAGCGTTGTCCTGGGTTCGATTGTCGTGATCGTCCCAGGTTGAGGAAAATGTCATTAGGTTTAGCCATTTAGTATTTGTCTTATGGTCAGTAGACCGGATTATATCCAACATAAAATATAAATTTGTAAATTTTAATGGACGTTTTCCCAAGCATAGAGTCAAAGTAAAAAAATACGGATGTTTTTGTTTTAAAATAATTTAAAAAAAATTCATCCACTCTAAAATGTGAGAAACAATAGTAATACTAGATGTAACTTGTAGGTACTACTCAAATAGGGCACGCCACAATAGTGGCGATAAGTCCCCTCTTTGAGGAGTGGCTGGAGAGACGCCACGGCGTCCTCACCTTCCGCCTGACGCAGGTTCTTACCGGACACGGATGTTTCGGTAAGTTCCTGCACCGAATCGGGCGGGAGGAAACGCCCGGGTGCTATCATTGTGAGGATAGGCCGGAGGACACGGTGGAGCACACTGTGGAGGTGTGCCCCGCTTGGGTGGAGCACCGCCGTGTCCTCGAGGTGGCGATCGGCGGCGGCGACCTCTCGCTCCCGGCCCTGGTTCGTGCCATGGTCCGGAGCGAGACGGAATGGGACGCCGTCACCTCCTTCTGCGAAGCAGTCATGCTAGCGAAGGAGGTGGCGGAACAGGACAGGGAGAGATCCTCACGTCCCGGCCGCCGCGGGAGACGCCCCGGGCGTCGGGGGCCACGTGGTGGCTTCCGGCCACCGTAGACGCGGGCCTGTGGACGGGGGAGCTATGGGCTAGCTCGCCGTCCGTACGTCTCATGACGACAGGCCGTGTCGACGGCGCGTTCGTGTTCCACGCGCGCCTCAAAGAGAGTCAGCATCAGTGAAGGGGTCCGCAAGGGCCGAAGCCTGCCGGGGCTGCGGGACTATTCGAAAGAGATACCGTGGCCCCGGAACACAAAGGGCGATGAAGGAACATGGATGGGTTTTAGACAGTAAAAGTCTGACACTCCCTCCTGCTCAGCCCAGAGCGGGAGAAGTCATTTGATGATTTCCCATCCGAAAAAAAAAAAAAAAAAAAAAAGGTACTACTCAAATCGCACGCGCCACCCGACACAGGGAAAGCGATGCATAAATGTTCAAAGCCAAATAAGTTCTCGCACGTAGTGATATGGCATAAAATAGTTTACACGCAACAATAAAAAAAACAGCCGAAAAGCCGACAAAAGAAAGACCGATTTATAAATGTTCAAATTAAAATAAGCTCTCGCCTGTAGTCATACGGCATAAACTAGCCTGCGTGCAACAATTACAAACGAGGCCGCGCGCCCCGGCTTCCTATTGTAGGAAGCGCATTTAGTTTTCTCGCGAATGTCGTACGCGCAGCACGCGTCATCAGTGCAATGGAATGACACTACAGTTATTGCAATTTGGAGGACGTCGCAATGGTGCAACTTTATGCTAGGGCTGATTATGAATCACATGCTGCCCGGCGACTTCACGCGGAGCCGCAACACTTGGAGTTTGGAGTCGCTCCGCCTTGCGGGGTTCAGACCCCTAAGTCTCATCGCCACAGACGATCGTAGCGGCGACACAGCGGCTACTCGATCATGGGCAGTTCCAGACACCAGCACATGCAAAGGGCAGCTTATTATAATCATGTATCATTAACTCAAGAGAAGTTTAGTTATCAGCTGATTGAAAAGCACGCGGGTCAACGGCCGCGCGGCCGGTCAGCGCTCGGCTTGCGGGGTATCGGGAGGTATTACTATTGGTTCGTGGTCGCTTTAGAGTTTTGTTTTTCACAATGATAAATCTGCCATTTTTTGTTTCTAAGATTTTATTTATTTATAAAACGATTGTATTACTAAGACAAAACCATTTCGCTGCGCGAAACCTACCATTAAAATATCACGGTGTATAGGTACTGTTCACAGCCGGTCAAACTTTTTTGGGTGAAAACAAGTTATCATCAAATAGCAAAATTTTTCTCATGAATAATGAATTATGTATTTATTGCAGGCCACCATTTAGATACAGAATCAGAGAACACAACGACAGTGAAGGCTGTTTTGGAGAATGTTACATCACCACATGATATCATAGAAACAACAAATATCAAAGTGACTACAAATGGTACTAGTAAGTATGATTATATTACGTTAATCTTATTATTAATTCTTGCTGACTAGCTAGTCATTTTTTTCATAAAATTATCTTTTATTCTAAGATCTTAACCAGTATAATATATCTATCCACCATCTGGCACGCGATCACACGAGTCGATTCTTCTTTTACGTTTAGGACATCAATACTGGCGTTGTTTTACCAAATGTGAAATTAAAGAAATAGCACACATAACAATTCGGAAAAGGATCGTCACCGTATCGTAAGTTTGTCCCGAGGCGAGGCGATTTCGTTACGGTTTCAGCTCCGATAAGTGTGCGTTGCAGTTCATACAAATAATACTGAATAGCTCGAGTTGATACGGTGACGATCCCGTTCCGAGTTGATATGTGTGCTGTGACCTTTACTGTGAACAATTTGGTAGACAACGAATATTATGTTAAAGGCGAGGACGGTACTGCCGTGGTAATCGAGAGGGCTGTAAGGACGATCAAATACACTAGTTTACACAACAAAGGACAGTAGGTCATCGCCATACGAATATAACTAAATCCTACACAAATTAGCAGTATGTCTCACTGCTCTTTACATTAGTAAGTATAAACCACTATTCCAAATTAATTTAACTTGAGCGAAATGTACAGTATGGTGCTATACTGCAGTTTTTAGGTTTCATTTAAATTAATTTCTCATAATAAACTATACCATTGTAAATTAATTAATTAATTTAAAGACGTGTGAAAATGCCGTTGGGGAAATGAAATAAATAAATAAAAATAAATAAATATCGATGGACATTAACACACAGCGTCATCTAGTGCCACACTAAGCAACGAGGCTTGTGTCGTGGACACCAGATAGTTGATATACAACATAGATACTTTTTGTTTGTAAATACATACTTATTTTACATATAAACATCCATGACTCGGAAACAAATTAATGTCCATGCTCATCACGCAAACATTTGCTCCAACCGAATTAAAGAATTCGAACCCGGGACCTTAGGGTCCCGGGTTCGAATTCTTTCTAAGAACATAAGGCAGCCTCACTACCGCTGCGCCATTCGACGGGTCGTCGAAAATAATCAAACAGTACAACAACTAAGGGGAGCAATAATTGTTTGTTATTATACTGCGCTACAGACGCATGTAACCGAACGAATTATTCGCTCCGCTCACTTTGAGCGGCGCACATAAGATTGATAGGTATATTTACTCTAAGAACATAGTGATTTTTAATTTATTTATTTACTTAATTTTTGACGAGATGTTATGATTTTTTTTTTGATAATTTAGAAATCGAGCACTGTTTCAAATGCTCAGTAGGACCATTGAGCCTTCTATTCATTAAAATAATTTCATTAAGTAAAGTAGACCGTTCTAAGTCCACTGAGGTTAGTGACATTGTTTGAACGTAGATGCTTTATGTGCAAGTATGGTTTTGAAATTGCCACAACGCGATGTGCTTGATTTCCGGCTTTGAGCCTAACATACATAATCAAAACTATTCTATTCTATACTGTTCACAGCCGGTCAAACTTTTTCTGGTCAAATAAATATTATCAAATCAAAAAATTATTTTTTTCTCATGAATAATGAATCATGTATTTATTGCAGCCCCCCCTCCTTTCGATACCGAATCAGAGAACACAACGACAGTGAAGGCTGTTTTGGAGAATGTTATATCACCACATGATATCATAGAAACAACAACTATCAAAGTGACTACAAATACTACTACAATAATAACAACTACAACAACGACAACTACAACAACTATCAGAATGTCTACAAATGGTACTAGTACTAGTACCAGTAGTAGTAGTAGTAGTAGTAGTAGTAGTAATAGTAATAGTAATAGTACTAGTACCAATAGTAGTAGTAGTAGTAATAGTACTAGTAGTAGTAAATGTTACTAGAATTAATAGTACCTAGTCGTCTATTAGATGTATTTAGATGATCGAATTATTTTACCAAATTCAAATGATTACTTTTTGACTTTTATTTTTATTATAATAAAATTAATTATACTATTTTTATATTCGTTTTAGTTATTCAGCTTTTTTTTTTAATAAAATGATTTAAAACTATTATTAATTTTTTTTTTTTTTTTATAATTCATATGACACAAAAGTATATTAAGTACTTACGGGATGATTTCCGTGATTCTGTGTGTGTTCTGTCTCTAGTGTGGGATGCTACACGTGTAGATACTCTTGAGCCTTCCCATCTTCCTAGTTCATCGTGCTGTGCAGGGGCTGCCGTTGCGGCAGCGGAGAACCTCAAGCAGTGAAAATATAGTAACCTTATTGGTAACTATATTTTCGAGCCGTTTTGGGTTGAAACTCTAGGACCGTGGGGTCCGAGCGCTCACAGCCTTTTCGAGGAAATTTCAAAACGCTTAGTTGACACTTCCCGTGACTAGACACACACAGGTGTAAACAGGGCATTCTCTAAAACTACTAAATGGCAAAAAAAAACATTAAATAAAAGTTTACGATAATCTTTTACTTGGGATGTATGTGCCGGGGAACCTGTTTGGACCGACATCGACTATCACTACAGGAGCGGTTCGACGTACATCGCTTCAAAGCCAGCTATAGCTTTGATAGTTTTATGCAAAGCGTATATTACGGTTAGAACTGAAATCTTACCGCTACATGCAGGTGTATTTCCAGTCGATCTTAAGATTGGGCCTAAAGCAAAATCTTCAATCTTTGATTAGATTTTACAGTAGTACAGTAGTAAATCATGTTCAAATTGGAAAAAAAGGTATATGTCAGGAAACTTCATTATGAATGTGTTACTGACGTGTGCGGTTACGCACGAGAGCCCGCGGTCCCAGACCTTTTAACGCAACGTGACCGTGCTATCATCTTTAGATTATTCTGCTAATTTTAAATAGCACCCACTTGTCTACCGCATGAAAAAAGATTTGTTCACATTCTTAATGAACGAAAATAATATTGAGAATGGGTTCCTGATTAAATTTAGTCGAGCCTACCTTATATTAACATGAATAGATTACTGATGAGATAACGAGTAATAGAGAAGTATGGAAGAAGAAGACATGCTGCGCCGACCGCAAATAAATTGTTATACGGGCACGAGATGAAAGCATGATTATAAAAGCTACCTACTTATATAAATTACAAATGTTGGTTACCTGTTAGACATGTTAAAACTAGTATCTGTTTAGTGGTTTGTTTATTTTTGTGACACTGTAGCACTTTAAACTAAACTGACCTGCAAAAATAAGTACTACTCTTTTAAAATTTCAATTTTTCCTAAACAATACAAGTTAGAGATTTAAAATAAAAAAAAAAACGTTATAAAGCAAAGTTTATCAGCTTTCTTTGAAACTATAGACAAAACTAAACTATTTTTCGAGTCCTTTTTGTTTCGAAAGTATATCTTGTGTACTTAAAAAGTTATTGCAACTTTAAAAGTGTGATACTTATTTTGGCAGGCCAGTGTATTTATTATATATTGCTGTGCCCTAGCAAGGTTCATGTATGAATCCTAATTATTATGTAGCAACTTGTAAACTACATGAATGCAATAAATGATGATTATGATTGTGATTGTGAGATTGATAATAATGATGATGAGATGTGTTGGTATTATAATATGGATACTCATCAATAATATTTAATTCAGACACGATGGTGTAAGGTTGTCTAACTTTATTCGGTCTAGACTCACGGTTGTCGCGCTCGATAAACGTTATGTATGTACATAAGTATTTATTCTTATATTTTAGTTACTAGCTGTTGCCCGCGGCTTCGCCCGCGTGAAGTTCGGTAACTGTCCCACGGCATCATACTAAAGGGATAAATAGTATACTACATGTTAATCCAGGTTATAAGCTGTCTATGTGCCAAATTTCATATTGATCACAATTATTATTATCACCATGACTATCACCACCATTATCACAATCATTATCACAATTACCATCATTATCACAATCACCATCACAGTCATTATCACAGTCTTTATCACAATCACCATCACTGTCACAGTCACAATCACTATCATCATCACCATCACTGTCACAATCACAATCACTATCATCATCACCATCATCATCACTGTCACGATCACTGTCACGATCACTGTCACGATCACTGTCACGATCACTGTCACGATCACTGTCACGATCACTGTCACGATCACTGTCACGATCACTGTCACGAGCACTGTCACGATCATTGTCACGATCACTGTCACGATCACTGTCACGATCACTGTCACGATCACTGTCACGATGACTGTCACGATGACTGTCACGATGACTGTCACGATGACTGTCACGATGACTGTCACGATGACTGTCACGATGACTGTCACGATGACTGTCACGATGACTGTCACGATGACTGTCACGATCACTGTCACGATGACTGTCACGATGACTGTCACGATCACTGTCACGATCACTGTCACAATCACTGTCACAATCACTGTCACAATCACTGTAACAATCACTATCACAATCACTGTCACAATCACTATCACAATCATTATCATCGTAATCACAATCATCATCATCACAATCCCAATCATCATCATCACAATCTTCATCACCGTAATCACAATCATCACAATAAATCAAAAATAACCCTTTAAAGAAGTCGAATCCACCATCTTTTGGAACTCAAAATAAATGCCATATTCGTAATCAGCACCCCTGATAATCTCGGTATCGACACCCATATTGATTTTTAGACATTTCAACCCCATCGCATCCCAACAGGGGATGATGGCATTTAATCTTAAAATCGTTGTTTTTGCAATACACCTGACCAGATACACCATACAAACTATACCCATGTTGATTTTCAGACTTTGTCACCCCATTTACCCTTATTAGGGGTTGAATTCTCTAAAAACCTGAAACCCGTTTCTACTCATTTATCAATAGGAGCACTCGTGTGAAGTTTCAAATAAAATAGTCTAACTAATCTTGTTTCCCCATACAAACTTCGGAGCCCCGTTTATCCCCCTAAGGGGTTGAATTTTGAAAAATCCTTTCTTAGTGCACCCCTAGACCACATAAGGAACCTACTTGCCAAATCTGGAATCTGTAGACCCAGCGGTTTAGGCTGTGCATTGATTTTTAGACTTTGTCACCCCGTTTCCCCCTATTAGGGGTTGAATTCTGAAAAAACCTGAAACCCGTTTCTACTCATTTATCAATAGGAGCACTCCTGTGAAGTTTCGTATAAAATAGTCTAACTAATCTGGTTTTACCATACAAACTTTGGAACCCCGTTTAACCCCCGTAAGGGTTGAATTTTAAGAAATCCTTTCTTAGTGCACCCCTAGACCACATAAGGAACCTACTTGCCAAATTACTATGAATACTCAATACTGTCTCTCGGCGTTTGGATATATTTTCTTGCTCTTTGGCGGAATTCCAGAGGGTGACACTTAGTATGTTGTCAACTGTGTAATTTGAACTTCTACATGACTACTTTTGTTAGCTTGGGTCCCACCTGTTAAAACAATTGTATGTGTTTATTAATAAAATAAATAAATAAATGAATAAATAAATAAATAAATTTGGAATCTGTAGACCCAGCGGTTTGGGCTGTGCGTTGATAGATGAGTCAGTCAGTCAGTCAGTCAGTCAATCAGTCAGTCAGTTTCTTCTTTTATTCACTCGAGAGCAATGAATCCGGGTCACTTAAAGAATGTTAAATCTCGGAAACTAAAAATTATAGGTTAATGCAATAAATTGTATTTAATAGACAATGTAATACTCCTTAAATGAAAGTAAAAAAAATATGAGTCACCATACATTTTATTAACACAAAATTACATAAAGAAAAAAACTGCTGATCTCTCCTTAAAACAAAAATAGGAAACATGAAATTTTTGAACTTTATTACGATTTTCTTGAATTTTAATACTTCGTATTATCCTCGTGCTTCCATTACTGCGTTTACGCGGTTTGGCATGCTGTACACCAAGTTCCTTATACGATTTTGGGGAATATTCTCCCATTCCTCTGTGAGAGCAATTTTGAGCTCACGAAGCGTGATTGGGGGAGGGTTTCGTTGTTTTACGCATCTGCCTAGCTCGTCCCAAGCATGCTCGATCGGGTTGATATCCGGGCTGCGCGCTGGCCACTCCATACGAGTAATGTTCATCTCTTGAAGGTAGTCATTCACAATCCTACCTGTATGAGGTCGGGCATTGTCATGCATAAATATAGCATCCTCACCTAAATTGACCATAAATGGACCAACGTGATCATTGAGGATTTCTTCCACATATCTTACGCTAGTTAAAGAGCCGTTTTCTATGATCACCAGCTCTGTGCGACTTTCAGAAGAAATTCCGGCCCACACAAGTACAGACCCACCACCGTAGGCTACTTTTTCTTCGATGCATGCTTGCTTGAATCTTTCCCCTGGTCTTCGATACACTCTGTGTCTTCCATCGTGCTTGTAGAGCATAAATTTTGATTCGTCGGAGAACATAACTTTTGACCAATCTTCAATACTCCAATTTACGTGGCTCTGGGCATATCTTAGTCTTGAAATACGATGCCCACGCTCCAGTTTAGGGCCGTTTGCAGGTCTAAGGGGTTTTAAGTTAGATTCAGCAAGCCGACGTCTTACTGTCCATGCACTTGGGTTACTTCCTCCGAGGCGTCGAATTTGTGAGTTCAGTTCCTGTGAGAAAGCGATTTCGAAGCATGGTGTTCACCAAGTATCGGTCTTCTCGTGCTGTGGTACGCCTGGTTCTGCCCGTTCCTGGTCTGCGTAGGTTAGAACCAGTTTCTTCGTAACGTCGGAGAACTCTTTGTACTGTTGACAGCGACACACCGACAGTCCTGGCTGTATCGCGCTGACTCCGGCCGGTTTCCAGCATTGTAAGTATTCTGGTGCATTCTTCAGGCGTAAGCGACATAATTTCAGCTTGAATAATGAATATAGAGCACTATCAACATGGTTTATGTACCCACATAAATGACAGATTACAAACAAAAGCAAAACCAAATCCTGTAATTTCGTAGTTCCATCTTCGAAAGTGGCCCTTTTTCAAATTTGATTTTTTTATGATATAACTATACAATAACTAAGAAGTTTTAATACCTTCATTTAAGGAGTATTACATTGTCTATTAAATATAATTTATTGCATTAACCTAGCATTTTTAGTTTCCGAGATTTTTAGGATTCTTTAAGTGACCCGGATTCATTGCTCTCGAGTGTATTTAGATAACATTTTTCTTATTTGTTTTCTGTTATTGCACCTACTGTGTATTGTCTCTGCATCACGTTAAGGTAGACTGGTAGAAAATGCCCAAGGCATTAAGTCCGCCTTTGTACGGTTTTTACTAGTGCATAAAATTTTATTAAATAAATAAATAAAATAAAATAAAGAAATGGACGAAGGTCGATCTTAGGTGGAATCTTAGACTATTATAGATTTCCGTGGTACTAGACAGGCTTCGTTTACAATTTAATAATAATAGCTTAAAATTACTGTTCCTAGATAAGTTTGAGAAAGACTGAAGTCAGCGCTGTCAGCGCTAGGAACACGTGCTAAAAAGATCACCAAGGCATCGCACATCTTGAAGAAACTGCCCTAGAATGAGAAATTCGAAAGCATGTGGCATCCATCCAAAATCTCGCATACCGCGGTCAGAATCGCTCATGCAAACGGGGTTTAAAAGGCGTACGGTAAATAGGTAACTCGCATATCCAATCGATCACCAAGTGGTGACCTGCGCAGTGCAGCTACACTGTTCTAGACTAGACTTCCCTTGTGCAATGCCGCAGTGCGCCACCCGCCGTCTGCCGCGCATGACGTGTTTGTCCTTCGAGCCGCCATCGGGGCTCCGGGCTTTGGAACACAAAACTTCCGAGACACACGAGAACGTTATAATTATGTGAATGGTGTTTCCAAAGCCTACAAATAATTTATCAAGGTAAAGGGAGGTTCGATTGAGTGATATTAACCAGAAGCAAACGTGGGAGCTCGCATCTGGTCAAGCTGGAGGAGACGGTCGACACGCCCGTATTTGAGGTAAGGATTTTTTGTTCTGTTCGTTGCAATCTTATTTAATTGTTGTCATGCTACTAGGCTGCTCCCAAATGTGGAAAAATCCAAATGCATTTTTGTTTTGTTTCGGTTTTTCTTCTAATCATTTAGAGAATTTATTCCGTCAAGTTTTAATGTAAGTATTATTAGTATTTCAATGGGTGCAAAATCGGAGTAATTCGCTTAATACTATTAAATAACGCTACTTCAAGGGCATTGATTGCTAAGAGACTGTGTATTTTGGAATGTATATAAAAGGCCTTAGATAAGAATTATCTTGTTGGATACACAGTCGACAGTAGCGGGGGAGCAGGGGTTGTGACGTAAGAAGTGGGCGTGGTTCTAGGATCAATAAACGTGTTACGTCATTCTCTTTCCTCATTGGTTAATAGACCAACCAGTATGCCTGTAGATCTTAGGGTGTGCCCAGACCTGGCGAATGCGCCGCTCGCGAGCCGCTTGCGAATTACGCGCGTATTGCTCGCGTGCAGTTACAGCCTACGTTTGGTGCGCCGCTCGAGCGGAGCGGCGGGCGCGCGGACAGCGCAGCGGCTGAACTTGGAATGCACGTGCGCAGTTCGCAAGCAGCTCGCGAGTGGCGCATTCACCAGGTCTGGCCAAGCAATTAACGTTGAAAAGGGCGAAGATGTTCCGTGCGGTAGGATTATATGAGCAGATATTTTCTCAACCACTTTGCTATGTTTTAAGCTAAGATCTTTTTCATTGATTGTCTCCGCAGTCGCTGTAGCAACACACGTGTCATGTAAGCGTGCAGCGAGCAAGTGGTTAAGCCGCTTTCTATATTGTATTGTTTTAAATGTTTCAGGATTAGGAGGTCTCGATGCTGGCGTGGCCAAGAATTGGTCCTTCGAGTTTGAATAAGGCTCAGGAGCCCTATAGTACTGCTACAAATGAAGGTAAGTGTATATAATATCTATTTTAAACTTGACATAATACACTTAACATAACGAATCATCTCGCCTGTTCTCTCCGATGTATTAGGCAGAGGTATACCTAGAGTACACAGGCCCACATTTGTCAGTTATGTTTAAGTCCCTTTTGAGGCACATGCGCACCTTTTGCTATCAACCAGATAGATTAGGCATAGATTCAGACTCCGAGCGACTACAGAGAAATACCTGAAGGAAATTTCTCATAAGAAGTTTCTCATTAGCAGTCCCAGGTTTGGGAGATGGGTCGGATGTGAAGGTGCTAGTCCTGAACTCTCTCCGGTTGAGTCAGATTGTCATCCCATCGGACTATGAGAAAATCAAAAATCAAAGCATTTATTTCAAGAAGGCCAGTTACCAGGCTCTTATGAATTCTCGAAACAAATATGAAAATTAAATGTAGCTACAGTCCCAGTCACAAGACATAAAAACTGTGGAAGTACTGTAGTTGCAGTTGAGAGTTAGGGAAGAGAGACTGTGTTAGCGCGCACACTTGTGCTGCAATATTTCCTGCGTCAATGACTAGTCTTCGCTAAGATTGGTCGCCATGACCAAGAACGGTCAGGAAGACAGACTATTAATACTGGACCGAGTCATGATTCTCCTGCCCTTATCCCAATTTATTTGGGGTCGGCGCAGAATGCTTTTTTGTACTATCGAGGACACTACCGCCTGATCACCATTAAGCTAATTTTGCTTGCACTTACAACATAGAAACGCTCTCTAGCCCCGTCCCGTTGACTTTGTATAGAAATATAATGAATGAAAAGATACCGATCGGCCGAGCGCACTGACGACGCACGCCAAACGAGAGTTACTGTTATTTTACGCGCCAAAGTTGTCGCTTTCCTAATAAGCCTAAACTTTAAGGGGGCGTGGCTCGGCGCCTCTGCATGATTTAAGCGAAAAATGTTTAACAGATCAGGCGGAAAAGACCACAACTGTACATGCTTCTCTATTATACGTCATCTGATCATACACCTCTTTACTGGCCACATCATCCATCACACAGTCCATCCATCGTTTCTTTGGTCTTTCTCTACTCTTATACCCATCCACATTCATACAAATTACTTCCCTCACAACATTTTCCTCTATCTTTTGCAGTACAATGTAAACTACGAAAATGTTCTGTTATTTCAGATCGTGGAGGCTGAGTTTCATCATATCTGGAAGCGGCTTCAGTTCAGGTAGAGTAAAAGCAAACTATTGCAAAACAAACAGATTTATTTTAACTAATACACACAGTACTAAAGTTGTTTGGAGTGTAGCTATGATATAGTGCTGCATGGTTCTCTTGGCTTACGGCGCCATCTTGTGTTTTCTTGTGTTCGAGCCTTTCATCTCACAATCACATCCAAGCGGCAACAGACCCGGACAGCAGTATAAATGCAAGGTGATAGATAAAAACCTCGACTTCGTTCGGACCCGCGCGGTCAACTACGAGGACTAGATGTCGTCGGCAGTATTGGCAGGTAAGAGATAAATATACTGTCTGTCTCGCACGAACCTTAAGGCCTGAATTCCTACTACATTGACGTTAGTCGCGTACGTCGGTCGCGTACGTCAATCGCGTTCGTCTGTCGCGTACGTCAGTCGCGTACCTCGGTTGCGCGTACGAGTATACATTGTGTTCCATATAGCACCATACTGCGACGCTGACGTCAGCGGCGCGTATGTCGCTACTATATTTCTCGCTGACGTAAGCGACCAACCGTACGCGTCCGACATCAACGTAACAGGAATTCAGGCCTAAGTAGTCACACGCCGCCTTTTATACATAATCTTTACTTACTTTTTATGGGATTCGTACTGGTTATCCAAAGCCATTTTTCTTAAGCCCGCTTCTACAACGACATATCGTCGAAGAGCTGTTTGACCGCCGGAAAATTCGATCGATAGGTTATTTCATCGAATTCCCTGAAGTACAGTCACCAGCGTATCAAGCTAGCACAAACTGTAATTTTCTCATTCGATTTTGAACGTGAAAACGAAAATTTAAAAATTCCACCAATTCTTGGATGAAATTCTCTTAGATAAACAAGGAGTGACCGGACCCTTGACAAAGCCGTCAACTAAGCATTGGGTACTCATCATTCAATACAACACTGAGCAAAAATATTGCAGGGAGACGACTTTTTTTTGGATAAATCACGGTTTATGTGTCTACGCTCAATGTAACTCACTCAAAACATTGTGCCGATGGAATGGTACAGGGGTCATGGAAAAATGTATGAGTTTTTCGTTTCACGCAGGTTTGCTGCTTTCGAAAAAAGGTACCATTGGGGTTCGTAAAGTCAGCAGCCTGCGCATCAAGTAACCACAAACCGTTAAACTCCAAACGATTTTAACCCACAACATGTTGATGGTTAAGTTAAAAAAGGGAAGTAGCTTGGTACGCTGGTGGCTGTATTTCCGGCAATTCGATGAAATAACCTATCGATCAAATTACCCGGCGGTCAAACAGCACTTCGGCGATACGTCGTTTTAGAAACAGACTTCGCAAAAAAGACTTTCGATAATCAGTTCGAATCCCGTAGGCGCTCTCCAAACAACTTCTGTACTGTGTGTATTAATTAAAATAAATTTCTTGGTTTTACAATAATTTCTTTTTATTCTACAGATGATGTCACTGCGACTTGCGACGCGACGGTACACTCCGAGAAGAAACACCGAAACAAACGCAGAGGTGACGGTCTCTTTTGAATACATTCTCGTGGTCGGATCATATGACGAGCATGCAGAATAGTGTCTGGAAGGTGTTTCGAGGAACGAAATACACAGATTTGTTAAGAAAGCCTGTCCAGTATAATGAAGTGAGTCTGCCAAACAATAACGCTTCGTATGATCGAAGTCACCAGTGCTGCTGAGCTGTCTTACCTTGCAAAGGACATGGAGGAACAGTCATAGTTGATGGTCAACCTGCAGTCATTGAGAGGCAAGAAAGAACAAGAAGAAATAAACGATGGGTGGACTGTGTGAACGAAGAAATCGCCAGAAAGCGGGTGGCAACTGATGACAACTATAGAGAACTATAGAACAACAAGACATGCTGCGATGGCCACGAAATGTGAATGATGAGAGACTATACATTCATTAGACCGTCATCAAAGTTGTGGCGACATCTACAACGCCATATAGAAACTACGAATCACATAAGATGACACGCAAGCCGTATATCGTACAAGCGTAGTTATCCTCAAGATAAATGTCGGGCAGTAACCCATCAGATACAACCGTCTAGGTGGAGGATGCTCCTTTTACAATGGATAATGAGGATCCTCTCGCTCTGTTCCTCATACCTACTTATCTTCATAATTCTGTAACGACAACATGGAAGACGAAGGTACTAAAGAAATTTAATTTTGGATCGTTGAGGAGCTCACTGCTAGCCATGTCATAAGACCCCATGGATGGGGTGTAAGTGGCTCTACCAACACCTGCGGAGCCAAAGCCAACCTCACCTGCCCGCGGTGCACCCTGCTGACTTCACCAACGAGGCCCTGGCCAATCCCAGATCTTGGGTCAACTTTCAAAGACCAAAGACCTGGGATAAGTATAGACAAATAACATTCTACATATATACTTAAAAATTTGTTATATATGTAGAAGCGAAAGATAAGAACTAATCACCCACAAAACAATAATAAATTGTAATTCTATTCTACTCACAAATAAGATAATTATAATTAATAATAAAAAATGCAATCAATGTCTATAGAAATAAATAAAGAAAATTACAAAAAAAAAAAATTAAAAAAACAAAAAACAAAAAAAAAACAACAAAAGGAAAATACAAAAAAAAATTAAAAAAAAAAAAACAAAAAAAACTGTTGTATGTGCATACAACACAATATCAATTAGCACGTGACATTCGCTTTTTAAATATAAGGTTTAGGATAGGCATTTCATTTGTTTTATTTTGAAATTCCCTAAAACACAGAGCATCTGCTGTAGGCGGCATTGTCAACACTTTACATACAGACCAAGCGTGTGACCGTTCACTGACACCTAGACCCTACTACCTGCTTACTCAATACACTTTCGATTCCGCGAGTTGTATTAGTTCCTGCAGTTGTCAGACGCTGCCGGTGGGGCGATTCAGTACTCTGTGATCCTAATACTACCTGTATGACTTGCCTGACATCTAAAATAACTATCCTCGTGCTCATAAATGACACGTGAAGGATATTTCAGTCAGATGGTTGATAAGCTGACTTACGGATTCTGGTTCAAACCCTAACATGCACTTTGTGTAAGTTATTGCATCACCATTGCTCTAAAAACGGTGAAAGAAAACATCGTGAGGAAACCAGCATGTCCTACAGACAAAACTGCAGGTCCTCTTACGTAGAGGAGGCATAGGTCTCAGTTGTGGAAGCATACCGATTATGTTACTAAAAGAAAGAGATGAATCGACGAGGTTGATTTTTTTCTAAGAGGTACTGGCTAGGATAAGCTAGATTTAAACTACAGATTGAAGGATAAGGAAGTAAACCGTAGCATCAGCAGCATAGAACCGTTCCTTTAAAATTGCCAAGCAAGGAATACAAAATAGTAAATCGTGGATTACAAATCTAAAAGATAGTAACGGCAATAAACAAGTCAATAGAGACAAAATTATGGACATATGCACAACATTTTATCAATCCATATATTCCGATAGACCTCCAATAATAGACACATCTAGCTACGTCTGCCCAGACACCATTCCACCTACTTCTGGCGGCTAAGTCCACTTTGCACTAAGTAAAATGAAGAACAACCGGTCATGCGGCGAAGATGGCGTTAGCACTGAAGCCCTGAAAATCGGCGAACCAATACTTCTTCCCCACATCACAAATCTGTTCAATTACATTCTTCGCTCGGGTGTTTTTCCCACAAACTTTTGCCATTCAAATATTATATTGCTGCATAAGAAGGGAGACAAGTCGGACATAAATAATTATAGACCCATTAGTCTGATCTCCCATGTCTATAAAACCTTTATAAAAGTTATAGAAAATCGCATCGCTGGTGATCTAGATAGAACAACAACCTCCTGAACAAGCAGGCTTCCGTCCCGGACTTTCTACCACCGACCACTTGCACACCATCAACCAGATAATAGAAAAATAACTAGAATTTACCTTGCGTTTGTGGACTACTCGAAAGCATTCGATAGTGTAACACACTCTGCCATCTTTAAAGCTCTCAGTTAACAAAATGTAGAATCTACCTATATACGTCTTTTACAATATATATATACCAGCAGTACAGCCGCTATAAAATTAGAACGTATAGGTCCACATTTCAGAATCCTAAAGGGAGTCAAACAGGGCGACCTGCTTTCTCCAAAGCTATTTACCAGTACCCCAGAAGAAGTCTTTAGAACGTTGGCGACCGCCTGGGAAGAGAGAGGTATCTGTCTCGGTGAAGCGAGGTTGACAAATCTACGCTTCGCTGATGACATTGTACTTTTCTCTTCATCAGCTGCGGAACTAGAAAAAATGCTTCAAGAACTTAGCAAAGCAAGCCTTGAGGTTGAACTGAAGATGAACATGTCGAAGATTAAGCTAGAGACCAACAGCTCACCAATCAACGTGCACTCAGACGGGGAGAAAATACACTATGTCCAAGAATACATCTACCTGGGCCAAGTAGTCTCCTTCCAGGCGAGACAAGATAAAGAAGCGGCAAGACGCACGGAAAACGCCTGGAAGAGCTACTGGTCCATGAAAGAGCTATTCAAGTGCGATTTACCGATCCCCTTAAAACGCAAGCTGATGGACATGTGTATTCTCCCCATCCTGACATATGGTGCACAGACTTGGTCTTTGACTAACGTCCAGAAGTCCAAACTCAAGGTTTGCCAACGAGCGATGGAGCGCAGTATACTGAATGTTAAAATAACTGACCGGATAAGAAACACTACACTGCGCTCCAGAACTCAAATTGCCAACGTAGCTTATAAAGCTGCAAGACTAAAATGGGACTGGGCAGGCCATGTCTGTCGGATGCCCGCACAGCTGTGGGCCCGAATATCGCAGGACTGGAGCCCTGAGACAGCTAGACGGGGTCGCGGCAGACCGAGAAGAAGATGGCGGGATGTCTTGGATGGCTTCCTGGCGAATTGGCGAGAAGAAGCACACCATCGCGAGAAGTTGAAGGAATGGGGGGAGGCCTTTGCTCAGGAGTGGGACAATACGGGCAAACTAAAAAAAAAAACTGGCTAGGGGCCAGTACCTCTTAGAAAAAAGTAACCCCCCTAACCACAATAGATTGGGAAAAGCGGAAGGAGCGAAGGAAAGTTTCTGCTAATCATTGAGGTCCTGCGGATTACGTTGTATATTAGCTACTCAAAACAAAATAAGGGCCACTTGTTATTTTTACATTTCAGTTTAATTTAAAGAACATTAACTAATTGCTAAGTAGCAAAATGTGATGATGTTACGAACTCCTCGATAGCTCAGCTCTTTGATGTTGTGCTTGAGATCAAATGCTGGCTGTAATATTTAAAAAATATGCATTATAAATCTTGTTTCGATATTTTTTAAATTTTGTTTCAATAGTGTTCTTAAAAAACATCATCATAAGATATAATTACGAACAAAATTACTGCAACAAGAGCCTGTGTCCTAAGCCTGGTCTGTGGGTTTGAAACTGGGATTTTTTTTGGAAGATCTAGCCAGACTGCTTGGGATCGCTTTCAAGAGACGCGGCAGTGTTGCAAGAAGACCAAGAGGGTCTAAAATGGCCGCTTTAGCAGAATCATAAATGAATCACGTTAAAAATTACTAAACGGATTTGGATGAAATTGCAAACAGATTGATTCCCTTTCGCATTTATAATATTAGTAAGAAGATTGCTAGCCAGCGTACCTACCTAACTCTTTTGTTGACTGTACATCCAGCTAAGTGCTCGCCCAGAACGCTCAGTGACGTTTTGTAAATTGCAAAATCGCCTACAGTTGACAACGGGTACTTGTCTCCCCTCCTGACTGAACTATAGGGAATCGATTGCATGAACACCAGCTAACTTCAAAACAACGATTTGTTCGAATTTCTTTGTCCAGAGCTCAAACTGCCAATCGTTTAAGTTTATCCCGTCAATACTTGGGCTGGCCATGCCACGTGGTAAGTCTGACAACCAGTCTTACCAAGGGGTATCGTATTAACCAGTACTAACTGGATTGCGGAGGTCAGATAGGCAGTCGCTCTATGTAAAATACTGGTATTCAGCTGAATCCGGTTAGACTGGAAGCCGACCCCAATATAGTAAGGAAAAGGCTAGGCAGATGATGATGCCACATGGTGTTGTTCACCGACGAGTGCAAAGTATTTTTTTATTAATGACGATCGGCGCATTTGTGTGTGGAGATGACGCTGGGATTTTCGATGATAAAATCGTAATGCCATCTGTCAGAGGCACAGCATACCCCTATGGCACACACCGTTTTACCACACCAGCATGAACTAACTGCATTACCAAATGCACCCCAAACTCCCCTGCAGTGAGTGCCTGCATTAGTTCACAGATGGCGTTAAATTAAAGTTATAAAGTTCACGGTGGCGTTAGGTATGTTTAACAAAAACAACTAGGTACAAATTAGCAAACATAATAATTTCATCGTATATCACGCATCGAAGTCAATACTTTGTGACCTGCGCAGTGCAGCTAGACTTTTCTAGACTAGACTTCCTTTGTGCAATGCCGCATTGCGTCTCCCGCCGTCTGCCGTACTTGACGGATTGATTCTGTGAGTGACTACCGGAGTCGGAGATCAGCTTTCGAGGATCTAAGATGAAGGTAAGTGTCACAGTGTTCATATTTAACGTGTTTGTCAATATACCAACACACTGGCCTACTTAGTTCTCAAAACGGTAAAGGAAAAACGTCGTGAGGAAGCCGACATGTGCTAGAACCAAACATTCGAAGACCTGTGACATCCATCAACACGCACCGGGCACGTGTGGTGGGTTACAGTTCACTCCCTCTCAAAGAGAGGAGGCTCGTATTCCAGTCCCAACTGTGGGAACACTTTATTCCGATTGTGCTTAACCTACTTACGAAATACGATGGTTTGGTGAATTTGAATCACAAGCGTAAGGAATGATTATTTGACACCATCAAAACCATTAAATTTTCCAAGATTTTTGTTAAATCAGTCCATACTAAAGTTTGAGGTTGAAGAGGGGAAGGGGAGGGTGGCTCAGCGGAGGCGGAGAGAGACGAAGGACGATCTCACGATCAATAGAAATATTACGTCATGCTCTAAACTCATTCGTCTAAATACAATGAGCGTGGTCGAGTCTTGCACGCCTCCGCTCCGCTGTGTTATCGTGGGACCCGCTCCTCGTGCTTTACCATCATTGGTTGAATGGACGCTTAGCATAGTCAGGGGTAGAAGGCCATTAACATAATAGAGGGAAGATAATAATTATATCACCCAATAGGATACTTTTCACTTGTCATAGGGGGTGGGTGATGGCCCAGGGGATAAGCCCACATCTCTATTTACTAGTATGACCTTTTTCAATTTATTTATTTAAACTTCATGTTCATAGGCGGACTTAATGCCACAAGGCATTCTCTACCACTCAACCTTTGGGTCAAATAGAACAGCATTATGATAGAGTACTATAAGAAAAATAATTAAACAGTAAAAATTAATAACACCAATAAAAAAACAAATGTGGTTTCTTAGTTTATCTTGAACTTATATCGATGAAGTAAAACATCGTGACAAAACCTGGACTTTATATCAGTCTGAAATTATCAATTTGTCTTCTCTATATGAAAAAAAGCATTTTTGCTCCGCGCTGGAACAATAATAGCCCGTATTACATTGCTGAAGGCCTGAAGGTTATCTATAACATTAACAGAATCCACCCCTGTCTTATTATCTGAACGCGATTAATTTCGATTTCTAAAATATATTTGTCTGTACACTTTGCAGGTCTCTGGTGGACCAACGCCGTTGTGCAGTCAGCGCGACGATATGGAACTCCGAGCTAAAGATGGAGGTAAGTGTTCTACAGGTTACCATACTACATACAAGTACATGTATCAACGGCTGTACGGATGTCGATGTCTTTGTCCCAGTAGTGGGAACAATTTAGGCTAATCACTGTATGCTCATTAAGATAATGTAGTCCCGGAAGGGTAATCCAGAGGTGTACCAGGTGGGGCAACCACTTTTCACCAGTTATTTTCAAATCCCATGTAATAGGATGTGAGCTCATTCGATCAGCCGGGCACTTATCCAGACTCCATGGCTGCTACTGAGAAATTCCTGATGGAAAAACCCAATGACAGTTATTTCCGACGGGAATCAAACCCAGGATCTCATGCTCTCTGTGGACGGGGAGCTATGGGCTAGCTCGCCGTCCGTCCGTCTCATGACGACAGGCCGTGTCGACGGCGCGTTCGTGTTCCACGCGCGCCTCAAAGAGAGTCAGCAATTGGGGAAGGGGAAGGACCGAAGCCTGCCGGGGCTGCGGGACTATTCGAAAGAGATACCGTGGCCCCGGAACACAAAGGGCGAGGAAGGAACATGGATGGGTTTTAGTCAGTAAAAGTCTGACACTCCCTCCTGCTCCGCCCAGAGCGGGAGAAGTCATTTGATGATTTCCCATCCGAAAAAAAAAAAAAAAAAAAAGGATCTCATGCTCAGTCTATTAGTCTCTATATATAAAGTAAATAAATAAATAAATAGCCTTTTATTTCTTGCATTTCATACATGATATTTTACTTAAAATAAACTATTTTATATTATTATTACTTTATACATATATTTTTTTATACTTTTAAATACTTAAACTTAGTACCTATTTAAAAGTATTTTTTAAATGTTGCTAATTGCAAGAACCCCTCTTCAGGTGAAGGCCTCCTCCAAAGATTTCCATTTAGTTCTATCTTGTGCTTTCTGCATTCAATGTGGGCCGGCCGTTTCTCTTAGGTCGTCTTCCCATCTTGTGTACGGTCTACCTTTTTGGCGTTTCCCTATTGGGCCGCTCCACGATGTCACTCCTAGTCGTAGTCTCTATATATCTATTATAAATAATAAACAATCTTCGAATAGGTACGTACTAAACTTTTTTTTTAACATATTCTAATTTTAATTTACAGTTCGCTGGGGGAATCTCTCATCATCTGACCCTGTGGTGTATCCAGCTGACATCGTGCAATCAATCACGATGCTCGGACGAGTCCCTGATGCTCTCAAATGAGGTCTAGAAGAACAAGACGACGCCGCAATGTTCTATTAATTTCTATTCTATTTATTTATTACTAACGAAGGCGCAGTTGTACTACAAATCACTAAATTCGTTGAACATGTTTAAAACATCAAGTATGTTTCTGTCAACTTTAATAAATATTTTGACTGAAACAGAACGATGGTTTAAATTAGTTTTGATCAATGTTGTGAATTTCTCCTTAACTAAACGCGATCTGTAAATCTAAGCCTCGTTTAAGAGCTGTATAGTGTCAATATTGTGTGACACTTACAGCTCTGGAACTTGTTTTAGTTGTGCTGCTTGTGTCCAGTGCCATTGCTGAGATTCGCTCTAAGTGGTATGTGTTGCAAGCGGGTCTCAATGTGATTATTTGAGTTTTATCTTGAATTTGTGTTATTTTCTTTATGAAAATTTTAATATCTTACAATTAATTATTCTACTTTGAGTTAATTATCTAGTCACAGTGAATGTAAATATTTCTACGAATGTCGATGCTCCTTTACAATATTATCATACAAGATGGCTTTGGCTTTGTAACACAACAAAAAATCCTCTGACCAACATTGTTGTCTAACACTAGGCAACTTTGGTGTGGAACTTGGTTTTATTTTTGTTTCAAAACTGAAGAAGTCTTGTGTCATAATAATTTTACCTACACATGACATATAGGTTCAAGTGTTGATGTTTGTATGACGGTTATAAATTCACAGTGTACACCTAATGACTTTCTGTCAAACATCATCTGCCGAGCCGTTTCCCAACAATGTTGGGGTCGGCTTCCAGTCTAACCGGATGCAGCTTAATACCAGGATTGTATTTGTATAATGTTTCACTGTAATCTGTTGAGGCTCTAGTTTAGGTTCTAGTAGTAGTAGAGCTCTTTGTGCGAGCTCGCCCGGGGAAGTACTACCACCATGCCTATTTGTGCCGCCAAGCAGCCTGGCTGTGTTCCGGTGGAAGGGTGTGGGTGCCGGTGTGACTACAGGCACAAGAGACATGACAGCTTCGTCTCCATGATGTCCACAGGCGGCGGCGACCACTTACCACCTGGTGGGCTGCCCGCCTGTTGCCATCCAAGAATAATTAATAAGTTTAGGCTAAGTTTTGTCTCCTTTTAGTTGACACGATTTCGATTTTAGGATTAAGTATTAATAATTAGATATAAAAATTAGATTTAAGGCATTTCTTGTTTTATTTTGATAATACAAATTTCCACGTTGTCAGTGTTCTCTTGTAGACTAACTAGCGAGACTCTTACTATGCTATCTCACTGACGAAACATTAACATGAAACATGTTGAAACGTTATTTCTCTCTTTCATTTTGTATGAAATAATTTATCTCATCAGACAACATGTTTATTTAGAATATTTAAACAGCGACTGGCTTGTTGGCCTAGTGGTCGCAAGCGCTACTACTGAGCATGAGATCCTAGATTCGATTCCCAGGTCGATTAATGTGTTGTTCAGTTTTTCTATCTAGAATTTCTCAGTAGCAGCAGCGGAGTTTGGATTTGTGACCGGTTGATGGCAATTGGCTTGCCCCTTATTGCATGGGACTTAAACATAACTGGCGAAATGTGAGTGTACTATTAGGTACACCTCTGTCAAACCTTTCGGAGATTACAGGCGTGATGTTGGGTTGTATTAAAACTGTGTAGAGCGCTGTTTCCAACATGAGGACTAGCCTCAATGGCCACCGTTAGACATTTTGTAATGCCACTAATGGCTGCGATAACATGGGCATCTCGCTAGTGCACAGTGTCCTTTTCAAATATACCTGTCAGATTCATTTCTCAGCGACTGTTGCTATCATCTGCCTATACAGGGTGTAAACCACCTCATCACGAAGCCGTGAACCAAGCAATCTGTACATCAAACTAAGTTACTTTACGCAAAAAGTATTGCTGGGAAACCACTTTTTTTTTGGGGTGAAAAATCATGATTTGTGATAGAACTCAATGTAACACACTCAAAACATTGTGCTGATGGATGGATTGAATAGTACGGGGGTCGTGGAGGTGTTTAAAGTAAAAATCTTACATTATAAAGTTGTATTTTTACTAAAAGTTGGAACTTTGACCCCAATATCTCCGTAACTAGAAGGTTCCCAGGTATGGTGTAGAACAAAAAATGATCGCAATGATGAGGAGAACAAGCACCTTTTGGCTTCGTACAGAGTTGTTTTACACCCTTTATAGGTATTTTCCTAACGTTGTCATGGGGAACATGCTGAGTTGGAAAAACTAAAATAATGAGAACGACGAGAGATTATCGCAAATTATTTTAATAAAGCCCAGAAAGGATATCGGGTCAAACTGTACTCTTTTCCATGAGACTGATTCAAAACTGTATTTTATTTATTAGACAAACAGCAAAAATAAACAAAAGAGTTTGGTATGCAGGCTAGCAATCTTCTTACATACTATTATAAATGCGAAATGGTTATTATCAATCTGTTTGCAGTTTCATCCATATCCGTTCAGTAGTTTCTGCGTGAAAGAATAACAAAAATCGGTCTTCACAAACTTTCGCATTTATAATAGTAGTAAGAAGATTGCTAGCCTGCATACCTAACTCTTTTGTTAACTGTACAGAAAATGTTTTTCTTCGAACGACTAGACAAGTTAAAAAATCGTTTTCGATGACATCTATCAGATTAAAACTCTTCATAGTATGACGAGTATATTGTCAGTTAATGCGATTTCGCAAACATTACCAAATGCATCACTGCTTCTCTTACAATTAGTACCAGCGCTGAATCACAGATGGCGTTAAATTAAATCGTACTTTACGCTCTCGGACTCCGACCAATAAGTATACCTACATGTAAATTGCATCGTATATATCACACTGAGATCAATACTCGTGACCTGCGCAGTGGAGCTAGGAGTCTAGACTAGACTTCCTTTGTGCATTGCCGCAGTGCACCAGTCGCCGTCTGCCGTGGAGGACGTGTTGGTGCTGCGAGCAGCGGCGGGGGCCATGGAGCCCTACAGTGCCGCTTATCCCACGGACTTGGATGAAGGTCAGTGATTTAGTGTGTTTTGTAGTACATTGATGCGTGAGTAATGAGGGCGAGGGTGGTGTTGGTGGACGTTTCTCTGTTTAAATTGTATGCAAAAACATTTTGGCATTATTTCCGAATATAGTCATTTGCCAAAATGTCCATATACTGGTGCCTAGTGCCTAGTACCTATATCGTTAGTAAAATAACAAGCTATCAGTCATCTTACGTGATAGTGTTGATTGTCAAATGCGCAACTACAGTACTTTCACAGTTTTTATGTCTTGTAACTGGGACTGTAGCTACATTTAATTTTCATCTTTGTTTCGCCTGTAACTGGCATAATTGAAATTAATGCTTTGATTTTACTTAATTGATGATTTGATTTTGATTTTGCGTGACTACAAATCGCGATTACAAACATTAGGTAGGTAATTGAGATCGATTTCTTAAAACTCATTAATGGTATGGTGTGAGTCGGTGGGGAGAAAATCGACCCCTGGGAGGGAGGTGTTAGAGCAAGTTGTCCGGAGAGCGGAGGGGGGGGGGCAAAGATGGGTGGCGGGGTGTCAAGGCAGTAGCGGGGGGGCGTGGTTTCACGATCGATAAACGCAAAGCGCCATTTTTTAACCTCATTGGTTAAAGACGCGTGCGTGAGTTTGGTGGAGCTACGATGTTAATATTGACCAATAGGAACCCTGTATTTCCACGTTTTATATAAATTATATGAAAGCCGATTTGTCATGAATATACGGAGTGTAAACGGACCCTTCACGAAGCCGTCAACATAGATTCTGTACCTACATCAAACTAAGTAACTCTGCGCAAAAATGATTGCTGAAAAACGACTTTTTTTGTTGGGTCAAAAATCACGTTTTATTGTAAAACTCAATGTAACGCACTCAAAACATTATGCTGATGGACGCATTTAATATTAAACGGGATATGAAGGTATTTAAAGTAAAGTTATAACTTTAAAAACTAGTACCTAAGCATTTGAAAAAAACTTGTGATATGTTGAAACTTTGACCTCCAAAATCTCAGTAACAAGTGGGTTCCCAGGTACGCTTCGGAACAAAAAAATTATCGCAATGGCGGGGAGAACAAGTTTCTTTAGGATTCCATAAGGGTATATTTTCACCCTTTATTTTTATTTTGGTGCAATTTCAGGTCCCTTCTCTGCGAAGATGGCCTCCTCCTCGCCTGAGCTGAGGACTGAATCATGCACTCCATCTGCGTGGTTTAGTGCTTCGAGTCGACTGGCGAGCAGGACCAGGGCAGGATGTAAGTGATTTAGATTTGTTTGCATCCTTTGAATTATAATAACATAGTATCCTGCTCCGCTAAAGGGTCATGCAGAGTTGTAATCTAACTAAAAGTAGGTACACCCACATTTCGCCAGCATATTTAAAGCTTTAGAGAGGGCGAGTCTATTCCCATCAACCGGGCTCAAATCCAGACTCCGCGTGGCTGCCACTGAAATCCCCGATGGAACCTGGCAGCTCACGTCCAGCAGTACACTAGACGAGGCAGTTGTGACTGGCTCCACAGTATCTGAATTCCCTTTGGGTATTACATTCGTCTCTATATTAACATAATATTATTTCCATTTTCAGTTCCCTGGGTGCCGTGGAGGGCATCGGACTTGTCTCACGACAGCTGACATCCGGCCCCGCTATTAACCTTACTTTTTTGTTTATAAAATTAATTTAACCTTATGTCTTGTGGTGTTTCCGCCAAGAATAAGATGGGATGGACATTAGACAAACCATTTAAATACACATGGTCTGTCTATTGCTATGGTATTCTTGTGGATTTATGATAAGTTTGAATATTATGTTAAATCTTTTTCTCTGTATTCAGTTAAAATTCTAGTTTAATTTCGAGGTAGTAGAGTTTTATGTGAAAGCTTGCCCGGGTAAGTGCTACCACCATGCCTATTTGTGCCGCCAAGCAGCCTGGCTGTGTTCCGGTGGAAGGGTGTGGGTGCCGGTGTGACTACAGGCACACGAGACTGTATAGCTTCGTCTCCATGATGGCAGGCGCCTGCAATGCCTTAGGGAGCGCAGGTGTCCACAAGCTGCGGTCACCACTTACCAGCTGATGGGTTTCCGCCTTGTTTGCCATGCTAGAATAGTTGATAGGCTAAGTTTTTATTATAATTTAAAATTGCAACACAACGTTTAGCATCATCACATCATCACATTTAGAGTTTAAGACATCAAGATAGCAATTAATAAAAAATAGGTTTAAGGCATTTCGTGTTTTATTTGACAATCCCTAGTTCCACCTTGTCACGCCTATAATTCCCGAAAGGTTAGGCAGAAGGTGTACCCTATAGTACACCAACATTTCGCCAGTTTTGTTTAAGTCCCATGTAATAGGTGGCGAGCCTATTGCCATCATCCGGGCGCAAATCCCGACTCCATGGCTGCAAACCCAATTACACTGTTCCCGACCTGTGATTCAAACCCAGGACCGTACGCTCCCAGCCAGGAAGCGCCCGGCGTCAGGTGTACTGGTGGTCGCGGGAGCTGACGTCTCTACGGGAAGCGTGCGTGGCTGCGCGACACCTGTACGCCAGGCACCGCAGGCTCCGCATTCGCCCACCGAATGCGGCAGCCATTGAGGCGGAGCTTTATGAGGGCTACAGAGCGGCGAAGACCGTCTTCCGCGAGGCTGTCCTGCGGGCCAGGGAACTGGCCCGCGAGGAGATGCTGGAGGCTCCCGACAGAGATCCGTGGGGGCACCCTTACAAGATGGTGCGGGATAAACTCCGCACCTGGGCCCCCCCGCTGTCGCAGAGTCTCCGGCCTCAGCTCATGGAGGACGTGGTGAGCACTCTGTTCCCCTCGCGAGGGGAACACCCTCCCCCGCCTATGGCTCCGCCGGCTGCGATGCCGGAAGCGGACCACCAAAGTGACGACGACGACGCTCCTGAAGTGACCGGGGTAGACCTGAGAGTGGCGGTACGAAGAAGGCTAGGTGCCAAAAATACCGCCCCGGGACCCGATGGCTTGCCTGGCAAAGCCTGGGTCCTGGCCTCGGAGGCTCTCGGGCCCCGACTTGAAGGGCTCTTTAGCGCATGTTTGGAGAGAGGCCAGTTCGTTGGAAGTCGGAGGCGATAGTACTCGCGCGCCTACACGAGTGGCGCGCGGAGGCGCTACGTCGGGGGGAAACTCCGCTGCCGCGGCAAATTGTCGCTCAGCGGACGGACTTCCGGCGTGATCTCATGGCGACGTGGAGAGAGCGAGTGTCGCAACCCCGTGCAGGGCACGCCACAATAGTGGCGATAAGTCCCCTCTTTGAGGAGTGGCTGGAGAGACGCCACGGCGTCCTCACCTTCCGCCTGACGCAGGTTCTTACCGGACACGGATGTTTCGGTAAGTTCCTGCACCGAATCGAGCGGGAGGAGACGCCCGGGTGTTTCCATTGCGAGGATCGACCGAAGGAAACAGTGGAGCACACGGTGGAGGTGTGCCCCCCTTGGGCAGATCGACCGCAGCACCGCCGTGTCCTCGTAGCGCGATTGGCGGCGGCGACATCTCGCTCCCGGCCTTGGTTCAATCCATGGTCCGGAGCGAGACGGAATGGGACGCCGTCACCTCCTTCTGCGAAGCAGTCATGCTAGCGAAGGAGGTGGCGGAACGGGACAGGGAGAGATCCACACGTCCCGGCCGCCGCGGGAGACGCCCCGGGCGTCGGGGGCCACGTGGTGGCTTCCGGCCACCGTAGGCGTGGACCTGTGGACGGGGCGCTATGGGCGAGCTCACCGTCCGTCCGTCTCATGACGACAGGCCGTGTCGCGCGTTTGTGTTCCACGCGCGCCTTAAAGAGAGTCAGCAACAATGAAGGGGTCCGCAAGGGCCGAAGCCTGCCGGGGCTGCGGGACTATTCGAAAGAGATACCGTGGCCCTGGAACACAAAGGGCGAGGAAGGAACATGGATGGGTTTTAGTCAGTAAAAGTCTGACACTCCCTCCTGTTCCGCCCAGAGCGGGAGGAGTTATTTGATGATTTCCCATCCTAAAAAAAAAACAAGGTCCCGACAACATGTTTTTAGGTGAATATTATGCCAGAAGGAACGCACGTCACGAGAAGCTATATTTTTTGTAAATTAAGAACTTCTACCAAGTAAGCATCAATAACAAATAATCCCAAATTTAATCAACTCAAAGTAACAAACGTGTAATACAAATTATACAATTTTACTTGGTCGGGTTATGTTTTAACGATTTAAAGCGCTGTCGTCTAATTTTTAAAGAGAAACTTTTATTACATCGTCTCAAACTTTTTCGTCTGTGTGTTGCATGGTTGCGTGACGGTCGGCGGCGGAGTAGGGATAAAGTGAAAGGCGCTCGTCAGAGCAGCCAAGGCCAATATGGTGGCGCCTATAGTTCGTAGTTTTATACCCTTAATGGAATATTATTCCAAAATTTTTTAGTTAAATGTCTATAATGTGAAAAAAAGTTTCACTTTTACCGTGGTTTCATAAAACCACACAATCATATTTTTTTGGTACTGGAACGCGTCTGACTTCATGCAAAGTAAACATTTGGGCCGCTATTTTGAAGTAAGTTCACAATGACGCTGTCAGTGCTGTGATTTTTTTTTTATTTGATCCAAAGTTTGCGAACCCGAATGTGTAACCCGCTTCTCGTGACGGGGACATAGGTTGGTCTGCGTATCCTACATGGTCATTAACTTCAATGGCCATAGCTGGTCATTGTATAAAGCCAACATGGTCCATTTAGATCATGATGTGCTTTCAAGGGCCACTGTGTAAAGATGCACCAGCCAATGCTAGTGCACCATGGGCCATGGCCTGTCTTTGAGGTGCTCAGAAACGACTGAAAGAGTGATCGGACACGAATGATACATGTCTACCAAACATGGAAGTACGTGAAAGAAAACACTTTAAGATCCAATGAGATTTGACCAATAGAGACGTCATTCTCATTATAAAGAAATAAAAACATGGCGATATTCGAACGCGTCATCGAACTGACAACACCGCACGCCATTATCTCGTGCTCTCTGTCACTCATATGCAACGCACTACTTGTCTCGTTCGTGTAGATGACAAAACGGCAACAGCGTGGCAGTGATTATTGAGTAAAATAAAATGTATGATTTTCCATTTTAAATAGACTAAACAGTACTACCAAATGAAAAGATACGTCCTTCTGATTTTTACAAACTACCGCTACGTTCGCGTCGCGGCCAGACGCATAATACGGACTGAGGTTACAAAAGCTGATCAGCTTGTGTTTGAATGGCCGCGCTGACGTCGGTAAAACGTATATACCTCAGTATTATATATAACATCATTCATTCATCATTGTTAAGATCATACAAATTGCACAATACATCATCTTCATCCTGCCCTTATTTCAATTTATCTTGGGTCGGCGCAGCATATTCAATACTTCTATATTACTCATCTCAGCAGTCACCTCCTTTCTTGCCATATCCTCAATACATATACAAATATTTTTAAAAATCTTGGTCGTGTATTCTTTGACACACTGAACAAATAATCAATGACATCTGTCAGTTCCACTCCAACTTCATAAAACCTCAGTTTCACCTTGCCAGCATTGCTAACTGCAATGTCGTATGCACCGTATCTTCATTTACAATTAGTTCCTACGTTCAAAATCAGATGGCGTTTGTATAAAAAACTGAACCCGTTTGCCAACAGATGGCGTTATGCACAAAAATAAATACAGACCGAGCCGGACAAAAGGGCTTGAATCAAATTCTAAAGGGGCCATTCCGTTGGTGGAACTGGTTTGTTTTTAGGTTTAAAGTTTCCAAACAAAGCCTCCTCGTGTTCCTTTTAACACTCAAACAATGATGTTAAGACAATACTGTGTAGCAATTTTTTACAACTACGTTATTTGCAAATCTATTAGATAAACTAAAATAAATAACTTAAAATATAAACTTAAAAACTGGCGTCAAAAACTTGATATCCCTTTGTCAGTGTTAATAATAACGTTAGTAACAATATCAGTTTGAAGAATGATTTATCTTGTAGGTTTAATTATATTATTTAATTTATTCAGGGACAATAAACAGCTACAATACATACATGTCGGAACAGAGAAAAGATAATATGTAATAATATAAAATATTCAAAAAATAAATTATTATTTATTTATTATTTGTGAACGAAGTAAGAAAAAAAGAAAACGGTACAACAACACCCGAACATTACAAACAAACATATTGTAATAACATTAGGAAGCCCGCAAGCCTTGATATTGACAAATTCATTCAATTTAACGTAATTTATGCTAAAAAATCTAATACCTACGACAAATCACGGGGCCCCCCTTAACGTGGGGCCTGCATCATTTGCTACACTAAGCTGCTTGCCTAAGGGGCTACACCAACGTGGACACGTTTTGTGGCTGACACGGCACACCATCACAGGAAACCGTAACCCCTGTGTCCTGAAGCGGCGATCTGACACAGTCGCTATATACTCCTCATTTCGTAACCGGGTCATTGGTAACCGTAGTTACAATTATGTTAGTACAATGATGTATAAGGAAATGTTGCTTTTGTCTTCAACTGACGACTTTTAGGTTCCAGTTACCGACACCGAACACTTTTTGATAGGCAACGATTATGTGTCAAGTGGAAGCAAGACACAAGACACAAAAGTGTCCACGTTTGCGCAGCCCCTAATCCGGCCCTGATTCCATTTACAGACTCCAACACATAAGTACGTGTAAATTGCATCGTATATCACACTGAGATCAATACTCGTGACCTGCGCAGTGGAGCTAGGAGTCTAGACTAGACTTCCTTTGTGCATTGCCGCAGTGCACCAGTCGCCGTCTGCCGTGGAGGACGCGTTGGTGCTGCGAGCAGCGGCGGGGGCCATGGAGCCCTACAGTGCCGCGTATCCCACGGACTTGGACGAAGGTCAGTGATTTAGTTTGTCTTGTACATTATTGTTGCTCATTGCATGAGTCATGAGGGCGAGGGTGGTGTTGGTAGATAAACGTCTACCAACACCACCCTCGCCCTGTTTAAATCGTATTCTTACTTCTGAGTTTTGGATTCTATACCTAGTTCTTAAAGAGTTCTTTTCCACTAGGAGTTTATGCACTTGACCTCTACCTTATCCTTTGCGCATTATAGGCGTGACGTTATGATAACATAACATCACGCTTGTAATCCCGGTAGGGTAAGGCAGAGGTGTACCTAATAATACACCCACATTACGCCAGTCATCATGGTTAGGTCGCCTGTCAGTCATAATTATCGGAACTCTTAACAACTCTTAAAATTGATTTTGTCCTTCTGTTCTGATTAAAATGTAATGTTGTTTACGAACACAGTATTCTGGAACTCATATTATTATCAATTACTTTTAAATTTAGGAAAGTGTATAGATATTGATGTGATGAGACTGTCTCATAAACGCGGTGGTCGATAATTTGGGGGAGGGGGGGGGGGGGGGTAGTCAGTGGGGGGGGGGGGGTAAAGAGGGGTGTCGTATCGATGCGGGGAGCAGGGGGCATAGACGCGGGTGATATGACAAACCCCCCCTTCCCCCCAATTGGCCCCTGTACTGCGCAATACGACGCGCCACGAGTAGGCGTCATTCTACAATCGATTAAAGCGTAGCATCATTCTTTGTCCTTGATTGATTAATTAATTGATTTTGATTGTATTGATTGAACACGCGAGCGTGTTTTGTGTAAGAGCCAATACAGATGGAGTTACGGTGTCAATATAGACCAATAGGAAGCTCGCATTCTCACGTTTTATAAATATTCAAACAAACAGTTGCTGTACGTTATTACAATACACAGTTACACACCTTTGTCAATATGTTCCATCTTTGACGGTACCGTGGTTTTTATACTGAACCCTTCATGCTTGACATTGTAGCTCTTGGACAGTCATTAGATACAGCTGATTAGAAACCAGGAAGTCTGATGACCAATCCCAATAACTGGGTTATGAAAGTCAGTTAGTTCCAAATTCTAATATATTTATTCATGTATATTTCAGGTCCCTGGCCGGTGAAAGTCTTCACCCCCTCGCCTTTGAAGGCTGAATCATGTACTCCATCTACCTGGTTTAGTGCTTCGAGTCGACTGGTGATTAAGACCAGGACTGGAAGTAAGTGTTCTAGATTTACTTTTAATTTTAAAACCAGGATCCAAAGGGAAACCAACGCGACCGTTATAGGTATGGTTGAAGTTCAACGGATCCCAAAAAAGCCCGATACTTCCACATTTAATGTGCAAGCCGCCAGTCCTCGGAATTCACTGCCGGCTTCTCTGATCCTTGATCATTATAATCTGGATCTATTCAAAGTTCGAAAGAATCAGTTTCTCCTAGGCAAGCGTGCTCCACCCTAGCCTGCATCACCGCTTCACATCAGGTGAGTTGCAGCCAAACGCACGCTTACGGTATAAAAAAACCTAGGTATACAGTTTTGCCCAGCTGGCAAAACACAAGCACCAGCACGGCAAGCACTTAAGGTGGATGCTCCAGGGTAGCCCGCGAAATTCAATTTTTCTTACGTTTTTTGCAATTTGCAGGTCAGTGTCAGGTTGTATGTTGATTAAAATATGATTCGCGGCTGTAACACGTATGTAGATACAGGTGCAGGAATTACTTTTTCAAGGTCAAAATCATTCCTGCACCTTTATGCGCTTGGAGGGTTGTATTGATGATTTTGATTAATATAATTCTATAACTACACACGAGTTGCAGCCGCGAATCATATTTTAATCAACATACAACCTGACACTGACCTGCAAATTGCAAAAATCGTAAGAAAATTTGAAGTTCGCGGGCTACCCTGGAGCATCCATCTTAAGCAGTTTCAGTTAACGTGTTCTGAGAAGAAACTCTTGAAACTGCACCTTGCACTGTGGTATTCTTGGATAACATAGTGAAGAAGTCTTCCAAAATGCTGGGTTTTGTTATCAGAAACACAAAACTATTTAAAAACTGCAAAACAAAAATCATCCTTTACAATAGCCTGATTCGAAGCATATTAGAATATTGTAGCGTGGTATGGCGGCCACACTATGCTAGTCACTCATTGCGTCTTGAACGTGTACAAAAACGTTTTTTGGGGCACCTGGCCTATGTTAGCGGTTTTTCCAAGAAAATACGTTCATATCGTGATAGGCTCAAACATTTTAATATGGCTTCTCTGGACAAACGTCGACGTCTGAATGACGCAATGTTTGTGTGCAAAGTTATGGCCCATAAAATCGACTGCCCGCAAATATTAAATAATTTTAACTTCCGTGCCCCTTCAAGAATTCCTCGCCGTCCTATAACGCCACTCTGCCCTCCGCAGAGAAGAACAGTTCTGGGTGCAAACTCTCCCTACGCGAGATTCTGCAGGGTTGTGAACAGTCACAGTGATCAGATCGACCTCCATTTTGGCGGTTTAGGCAAATTAAAAGCATGTTTTTATAAGTATCTTCCTGAGCAATGAGTTTCTTTGCCTTGCGTTATCTCACTGTGAATATAAACTACATTATTACCTATTTTAGTATTACCTAGTTTTACTTATTTCAATTTGTTTTAGTTTAGTTTAACATAGTTTGTTTTAATTTAGTTATTTTATTTAAATCTAGTTAAATTTGTTTTAACTTAGTTTAATTTATTTTAATTTTGTTTTTCTGTTTTAATTTAGTTTAAAAGTCTGTTTATTTCTATTTTTTTTGTTAATAACGACAACGTTTTGTGTGCATGCAGAGTTTACCTGTAAGTGATTGTTACACTTTATTCTGATTTGTTACTTCTGTTTTATTTCCTTGTATTAGTGTAAACAATTGTTGGTGACCCAAATAAATAAATAAATTCCATTTTTTATTAACGAAATATTATTTCGTTTTCAGTTCCCTGGGTGCCGTGGAGGGCATCCGACGTGACTCACGACAGCTGACATACGGCCCACAATACGCGAGTTACGCACATTAAAAACAACTTCTTTTATTTTGTATTCTCTTCGCCAAGAATAAGATGGGATGGACAATGGGCAAACCAACTACAACGGTTTGCGCATTGCTGTAGTATTCTTGTGGGAATATTTTTCTCTGTATTCAGTTAAAATTCTAGTTTAATTTCGAGGTAGAAGAGTTTTATGTGAAAACTCGCCCGGGGAAGTACTACCACCATGCCTATTTGTGCCGCCAAGCAGCCTGGCTGTGTTCCGGTGGAAGAGCGTGGGTGCCGGTGTGACTACAGGCACATGAGACATGACAGCTTCGTCTCCATGATGGCAGGTGCAGGTGTCCACAGGCTGTGGCGGCCTAGTACCATCTGGTGGACTGCCCGCGTAATTGCCATCAAATTATAATAGGTAATAGGTTTAAGTAAAAAATGGGTTAATAGATATTAAGATAGAAGACACAGACACAGATTTATGTTAAAAATAGAATATAATTAGATTTAAGGCATTCGTTGTTTTATTTTAAAGAACCCCACTAATACATTTTAACACTTTAATGAGAGTAAAAATTCCCTTAATTTAACCGAAGGGCATTTTTGTTCTCCCCTCCATACCATACCTCTGTACTTATACACAAAAGTGTACTGTATGGATCGGAATGCTGGGCTGTGAAGAAAACGGAAAAAACCGGCCAAGTGCATGTCGGGCCACGCGCAGTGTAGGGCTCCGTAGTAGCCCGTTATCACAATATAGAACAAACCCGTTGGTACAGCGCCATCTAGCGGCAGCTTTATGAAACTTATGATAATTAATTATGTTTTGTTTTACAATGCAAGTCTTCACCCGTTATAAATAAGCAACTACTTCATCTTAGTCACTTCATAGGATTTATTGTAGGTAAGGTTTTTGGTACAAAAATTATCCAACACCCAAGTTCAACGACTATTACTGCTAAACTAATAAAGTTATCTTAACCGTTATAGTTTTCCTTTAAAGTTCATGACACTATCATCATGATTTTTACCAGATTTTTCAAGCCAGCAGTTTAGCTTTTAGGAGAGGTGGGGGGGGGGGGGGCGCCCTACTGGAAAAAAAATTGCACTTTAAAGTTTAATATTTCGTAAGTGGAGCATTAAATCCAAAAATAGTATTAGCAAGTCATTTTAAAAGACCTATTCAACGATACTCCACACAATAGGGGAGAAGACTAAAAAAAAATTATCCCCACCTTACATGTAGGGGCTCTACCCTTTTTTTTTTTTTTTTTCGGATGGGAAATCATCAAATGACTTCTCCCGCTCTGGGCTGAGCAGGAGGGAGTGTCAGACTTTTACTGACTAAAACCCATCCATGTTCCTTCATCGCCCTTTGTGTTCCGGGGCCACGGTATCTCTTTCGAATAGTCCCGCAGCAGGGGCTCTACCCTAAAAAAAAAAAAAAAAAAAAATACATTTGCCAAAATTTTATTTTACCACTTTGTCCGTCTCTTAACAAAACTTTGGACAGACAGACAGACGGACATGACGAAACTATAAGGGTTCCTTGTCAGGACTACGGAATCCTAAAAAAAGATTGCATCTAGCGGAGATGAGAATGATGAGGTGAATGTGTGGTGTGACAAGAATGGATAAAGAAAGAAATGAGAATTATCGAGGAAGTTTGAAAGTTGCGCCAGTTACAGAAAAAAATAAAGGGAATCGACTGTCGTGGTGTGGCCAAGATGTAACGAGAGGGACAAATTGCATGTGACTATAAAAGAGTGATACTACTACTTATCGTGTGGTTAGTGCCAAATTTGGTGTCAGAGTTTTTATGCCGCCCATGGGCCTCTGACTTGGCTTTACATGCCGTCGAGAAAATCTCTAAGGCATGCTGGTTTCCTCATGATGTTTTCCTTCACCGAAGCTAGTGATCATTTTATAATACGCACATGAATCCGAAGAATCAGAGAGAGTGCGTGTCTTGGGTTCGAACTCGAGACCTATGACTTGGCAATCCGACAGTCACACCACTAGACTATCACTGCTCAAAAGAGTGATGAATATAAAATAATGTGGACCTCATCCACAGACACACAGAGAGGAAGACTAACGAAACGAAGTATTGACTTCCATGTGTGCTATAACTAGTTATTAAAAACCCAAAATCACATGGCCCGACCTGGGATTCGAACCCAGGACATCGTGCTCCCCTCTTTGAGGAGTGGCTGGAGAGACGCCACGGTGTCCTCACCTTCCGCCTGACGCAGGTCCTCACCAGACACGGATGTTTCGGTAAGTTCCTGCACCAGATCGGGCGGGAGGAGACGCCCGGGTGCTTCTATTGTGAGGATCTTCCGGAGGACACGGTGGAGCACAATGTAGACGTGTGCCCCGCTTGGGTGGAGCACCGCCGTGTGTTCAATGCGGCGATCGGCGGCGGTGACCTTTCGCTCACGGCCCTGGTTCAATCCATAGTCCGGAGCGAGACGGAATGGGACGCCATCACCTCCTTCTGCGAAGCAGTCATGCTAGCGAAGGAGGTGGTGGAACGTGAGAGGGAGAGATCCTCACGTCCCGGCCGCCGCGGGAGACGCCCCGGGCGTCGGGGGCCACCGTAGGCGCGGCCTGTGGACGGTGAGCTATGAGCTAGCTCGCCGTCCGTCCGTCGCATGACAATAGGCCGTGTCGACGGCGCGTTTATGTTCCACGCGTGCCTCAAAGAGAGTCAGCCAAAAGGAAGGGGTCCGCCAGGGCCGATGCCTGCCGGGGCTGTGGGACTGTTCGCAAGAGATACTGTGCCCCCCAAAACATAAAGGGCGATGAAGGAGCATGGATGGGTTTTAGTCAGTAAAAGTCTGACACTCCCTCCTGCTCCGCCCAGAGCGGGAGGAGTCATTTGATGATTTCCCAACCGAAAAAAAAAAAGAAGGACATCGTGCTCAGCAATAGCGCTTGCGACCACTTGACCAACAAGGCAACCCGCTATTAAGTGGGACTTAAACACGACACACCCTCCGACTAAAACAGCAGTTTACTACTAAATTGATACACGCAAACACTACATCATTTTCATGCATCGAAAGTCGACGATATGCTACTTCCAATGTATCTCGTAGCAAACAGCTTTGTAAATACGTAGCGCGTAGTAAACAGCTACGAAAATACGTAGCGCGTAGCAAACAGCTACGTAGAAGCGTAGAGCGTAGTGAAAGTCTTCGCTGTGCTTCGTCTAATCGCGTAGCAAACGGCTTCTTCTTCTTTTCTTCAATCGGTCCCTCATTACTGAGGATCGTGGTCACTGGAACCCTTTGTACGGACAATCTGCCTCCATCTACTCCGGTTCAAAGTTGCCATCACCACCTGCTGAAATTTGCTTGAGGACATAGCCTCTTTTACTTGGTCGGACCATCGTGTTGGCGACCGGCCTCGCACTCTCTTGCCTTCGGTATTACCGACAATGACTAGCTTTTAAAAAAAGTTTTGCAGCTGTCTGTAACTTTTAATTTAAACATTGCTCTTAGACAGCGTTTTTGGGCTGTAAAGATATTTTCTTGTTCCCAACAATTGCCCCAAAATATGACACCAAACCATCAAGACAAGTGCAAGTGTGGTGTTCAAGTTCGACACCGCTAAGCCATGGTAAGCAACTAGTATAGTGTTGATATTTACCTTTCTGGAAAGGTTATAAAGAACGTACGCTGATGAACCAAATTTTTTGCAAATAGCTTCAGCTTGTGGTTTACATGTAAGTTGGCTATCAATTAAAATTCCTAAAAATTTGGCTATATTTGCTTTGTCGATTGTCTGACCGTTGTAATTCAAATTTAAGTCCTCAGGGTGTATACGTTGGTAAAAATGCATAACTTTAGTTTTCTCTATAATAATAATACCAGCCTATTACTGTCCCACTGCTGGGCAAAGGCCTCTTCTCATACAGAGAATGCACGAGCATTGATCACCAAGCTTGCTCAAGACGGGTTGGCGATTTCAGACTTATATTAATAAGTCCAGGTTTCCTCACGATGTTTTCCTTCACCGATATCTGTGATGTCCAAGATAAACTTAGAAAAGTACATATGAATTGAAAAAGTCACATTGGTACTTGCCCGGATTTGAACCCACAACCTCATACATGGGAGGCGAGGCCTAAACCTCTGGGCCATCACGACTAGTTTTCTCTATATTTATTAATAAATTATTATGATTGAGCCAATTGATTATTGTTTTTAAAACGTTATTAAATATCTATTTCGTATTGCTATTTATTGATACAATTAATTATTGCTGTGCCGTTATCAGCAAACAATACCATTGGATTAGAAATTTGACGTGGCAGATCGTTTATGTAGAGTAAGAAAAGTAACGGCCCGAGCACGCTCCCCTGTGGTACGCCGAATTTAATGTATTTATAGGAAGATACATGTTTAATTTCCCGTTTAGATTTCATACAAACCCTGGAAACATCTGTAAATTGCGTACGACCGCTTAAATATGATTTTATTAAATCAAGAGCGTTTCCAAGTATGCCATAGGCGTTTAGTTTTTCCAAGAGCTTACGTGATTAATCGAAGGCTTTTGACATGTTTGTGTATATTGCACATACAGGTGTTTTAGTATCCACATTTTTCTTAACTGTTTTAACAAGTCACACAGCCATATTAATATTTTTGTTCTTTCTAAACCTATAAAGTGACTCATATATCACTTTCTCCATAATTTTTGAATATATTGGTATATCAGCAATTGGTCTACAGTTTGCCATACTTTCTGTGTCGTTCTTTTTGAAAAGTGACTTAACTACGACGGTTTTAAGATTCTCAGGAAATATTCCAGCAGTTATACAGTTATTAATGGTATGACTTAGCGGAGCAGCTAGTAGCATAGCTGCTCCCTTGGATACAAATTTTATTACTCTAGTTGAAATACCATCATCGCCGAAACTTTTTTTATATTTTAAGTGTTTATTATTTCTCATTATGTCTTGCGGGACAACAGGGGACAAAAATATTGAATGATCATTATATTCTATAGGTATTATAGTATTATCTGTTTTAATTTTAGGTAATTCTGAAATTTGATTGTTAAAGAAATCGCTAAAAGACTCAGCAATTTCCTTAGGGTCAGATATTAACTTGCCATCTTTTTTTATTTGAGAGATGGCTCACTTTGAAATGTGTTGATGTTTATTATTTGCCAAAATGTTTTTGATTTATTTTTAGAGTTGTTAACCAAGTAGTTATTTTGTGCTTTCTGGGTCAATTTAATATATTTTTTTAATCTTCGCGAGTATTTATCAAATTTTATTTTATTTTCATCTGTTGGTTTTAAACGCTGATGCCAGAGGAGATGTCGCTGCTTTTTATTACATGTACGAAAGCCTCGCGATATGTTTTTATCATTTTGTTTGGTTTTATTGATACTGATTTGTAGGGGAAGCACCAGTTGTATAGAAGTTGAAATATCTCTAAAAAGTTATCATAAGCATGATCAGGATCCTCTGTATTGTATACATTAGAAAACGATAAAGATAGGAGATCATTTCTAAATCTTATGATATTTTCTTCGGATATGTCACGCACGTTGATTTGCCAAGATTTTAATTGACAAGTTTTATTTACTTTTATCTTTAATAACTGAGCCGTGTGATCCGATAAAGCGAAGTCAAGTACTTCATGTTTACATTTTTAGTTCGTATTGTGGGCAAAATTGTCCAGGCAAGAAGCACTGCTGAGCTTTGTCGGTTGACTGATAACAAGTTTAAGGTTGTAGCTCAACAGAAGACATTCCAAATCTAGTGTTATTTTGTTCTTTTTTAATGTGTCTATGTTAAAATCTCCACAAATTAATATTTTTCTATCTTTTTTGTTACATAAGATTTTTAAAATGGCCTCTAATTTTTCATAAAAGGTATTTAAGTTAGATAGTTTTGGTGGCGTCTATAGGCTACCAAAACTATCTAACTGCTAAAAGAATTACTTTTTATTTTATCAATTCAATAGCGCAGCATTCTATTATATGGGTATTGTCAAATAAAACACGAAATGCCTTAAACCTAATTTTTATTAATTACTATCTTGATGTCTTAAAACTCTAAATGTGATTATGCTTTGTCAGTTTTGTCTTAGAATAAAAACTTAGCCTATCAACTATTCTAGCATGGCAAACAAGCAGGCAGCCCACACGTTAGTGGTGACCGCAGCTTGTGGACACCTGCGCTCCCTAAGGCATTGCAGGCGCCTGCCATCATGGAGACGAAGCTGTCATGTCTCATGTGCCTGTAGTCACACCGGCACCCACACCCTTTCATAGCCAGGCTGCTTGGCGACAGAAATAGGTATGGTGGTAGCACTTCCCCGGGCAAGCTTTCACATAAAACTCTACTACCTCGAAATTAAACTAGAATTTTAACTGAATACAGATAAAAAGATTTAACATATTCAAACTTAACATAAATCCACAAGAATACCATAGCAATAGACAGACCATGTGTATTTAAATGGTTTGTCTAATGTCCATCCCATCTTACTCTTGGCGGAAACACCACAAGGCAAAAGGTTAAATTAAATTTATAAACAAAAAAGTAAACTTAATAGCGGGGCCGGATGTCAGCTGTCGTGAGACAAGTCCGATGCCCTCCACGGCACCCAGGGAACTGAAAATGGAAATAATATTACGTTAATATAAAGACGAATGTAATACCCAAAGGGAAGTCAGATACTGTGGAGCTAGTCACAACTGCCTCGTCTAGTGTACTGCTGGACGTGAGCTCCCAGGTTCTATCGGGGATCTCAGTGACAGCCACGCGGAGTCTGGATTTGAGCCCGGTTGATGGGAATAGACTCGCCCCTCTAAAGCTTTAAATATGCTGGCGAAATGTGGGTGTACTTACTACTTTTAGTTAGATTACATCTCTGCATGACCCTTTACGGGAGCAGGATAGTATGTTATTATGATTCAAAGAATGCAAACAAATCTAAATCACTTACATCCTGCCCTGGTCCTGCTCGTCAGTCGACTCGAAGCACCAAACCACGCAGATGGAGTGCATGATTCAGTCATCAGCTTAGGCGAGGAGGAGGCCATCTTCGCAGACAAGGGACCTGAAATTGCACCAAAATAAATATGTAGGGTGTAAATATATCCTTACGGAAGCCTTTTTTTTTTCGGTTGTGAAATCATCAAATGATTCAGTCCTCCCGCTCTGGGCGGAGCAGGATGGAGTGTCAGACTTTTACTGACTAAAACCCATCCATGTTCCTTCATCGCCCTTTGTGTTCCGGGGCCACGGTATCTCTTTCGAACAGTCCTGCAGCCCCGGCAGGCTTCGGCCCTTGCGGACCCCTTCCTTATTGCTGACTCTCTTTGAGGCGCGCGTGGAACACGAACGCGCCTTCGACACGGCCGGTCATCATGAGACGGACGCACGGCGAGCTAGCCCATAGATCCTTACGGAAGCCTAAAGGAACTTTTTCTCCCCGTCATTGCAATATTTTTTTTGTTCCGGACCATATGGGAACCTAGTTACGGAGATATTGGAGGTCAAAGTACCAACTTTTGAAGTTTTTTTTTAAATACTATTTTTAAGGTTTTTTACATATAGGTATACCTCCAAAACAATTTTTCATTTATTATTAAACTAGCTGATGCCCGCGGCTTCGCCCGCCCGCAAATTATATATTAAAACCATCCTTTTGATACACTCTATCTATTAAAAAAAACCGCATCAAAATCCGTTGCGTAGTTTTAAAGATTTAAGCATACATAGGGATATAGGGACAGAGAAAGCGACTTTGTTTTATACTATGTAGTGATGTTTTGAGTGCGTGACTTGAGTTTTACCGTAAAACGTGATTTTTCACCCAAAAAAAAAAGTCGTTTCCCAGCAATATTTTGCGTAAAGTTACTTAGTTTGATGAACAGAATGCTTGGTTGACGGCTTCGTGTAGGGTCTATTTACACCCTGCATATATATATTTTGCCATAAATATTTCGTGAACTAACTCCACAATACAAATCTATACTTGTAAATTTAATGCTACTATTGTAAAGACGTAGTATTCGGAACTACTGCTCCGATTGCAAAAATCGTTCACTAATCGGAAGCTACCCCCGTGTCAAAGGCATGTGCATTAAAACATGAATACCCGTAATATAACTTGCAACCATACCTATCACGTGGTGGCCGGCTGTCCTCCATCAAGAAACAGCCAAGGTGAGTAGGACTACGTGTGTGTGTAAATAGCCTTATCCAGCAAGCAACATCTGCGCGCTGGCTAAGTAGTTCTGCTGACTATCAATAAATACACGAGCCCAAACTCGTATAAAATTATAATGAACGTTAATTTTGCCGTCAAACATTATCCTTGTTAAATATTCATGACAACTCGGCTTTAGTAAAATAAATTCAAACGTGGAAGGTTTCATTGGTCAATATCATTATCTTAAAACTCCACGAAACCATGCGCGCGTCTTTAACCAATGAGGTTACAGAACGGCGCTTTGCGTTTATCGATCGTGAAACCACACCCCACACAGCTACGACGACGCCCACCCATCCATCTTTGTCCCCTCCTCCACTTGCCACCACGGATTCGCCTTTCTCCCCACCGGCAACGCCTGACAGTAAATAGTAGTTTCGAGAAATCAATCTCTTAGTTCCATATTTGTTACCACGAATTTCAGTAATATTTCTATTTTATTTTAAGGAACAGCAAACAGTTACATTATGAAAACTTAAAACTAGTATAACAATACCAGGGTTATTATAATAATATTTAAAAAAAAATTACAGATGACTGGAATATTCTTATTTAACACACATCTAATTAGGTGTGTGAATTTGGACATTTTGGCATATGGCCATAATCGAAACTAACAAGAGCAACATGGTTTTTGAATCCAATTTAAACAGAGAAACGTGTACCAACACCACCCTCGCCCTCAAGACCCATGCATTAATGTACGAAACACACTAAATCACTGACCTTCGTCCAAGTCCGTGGGATACGCGGCACTGTAGGGCTCCATGGCCCCAGCCGCTGCTCGCAGCACCAACGCGTCCTCCACGGCAGACGGCGACTGGTGCACTGCGGCAATGCACAAAGAAAGTCTAGTCTAGACTCCTAGCTCCACTGCGCAGGTCACGAGTATTGATCTCAGTGTGATATACGATGCAATTTACATCCCTATGTGTGTTGGAGTCCGAGAACGTGAAGTACGATTTAATTTAACGCCATCTGTGATTTTGCGATGGTACTAATTGTAAGAGAAGCAGTGATGCATTTGGTAATGTTTGCGAAATCGCATTAACTGACAATACTCGTCATAAGCCATGAAGAGTTGTAACCTGATAGATGTCATTGAAAACGATATTTAACTTGTCTGGTTATAGAAGAATTTGATAACGATTTAAGACATTTTAAGTACAGTTAACAAAAGAGTTTGATGCAGGCTAGCAATCTTCTTACTACTATTATAAATTCGAAAGTTTGTGAGGATTGATTTTTTGTTATTCTTTCACGCAAAAATTCTGAACGGATTTGGATGAAACTGCATACCTAAATCTTTTGTTGCTTTTTGCTATTTGTCTAATAAATAAAATGCAGTTTTGAATCAGTCTCACGGAAAAGAGTACAGTTAGTCCCGATATCCTTTCTGGGCTTTATTAAAATAATTTGCAATAATCTCTCGTTTACTCACTATTTTCGTTTTTCCAACTCAGCATGTTCCCCATGACAACGTTAGGAAAATACCAATAAAGGGTGTTAAACACGTCTTAAACGAAGCCGAAAGGCACTTGTTCTCCTCATCATTGCGTTCATTTTTTGTTCTACACCATACCTGGGAACCTTCTAGTTACGGAGATATTGGGGGTCAAAGTTCCAACTTTTTGACAAACTTTTTTAGATACAAGTTTTTAATGTAAGATTTTTACTTTAATCACCTCCACGACCCCCGTACTATTCAACCATCAGCACAATGTTTTGAGTGCGTTACATTGAGTTCTATCACAAATCATGATTTTTCACCCCAAAAAAAAAGTGGTTTCCCAGAAATAATTTTTGCGTAAAGTAACTTAGTTTGATATACAGATTGCTTGGTTCACGGCTTCGTGATGAGGTGGTTTACACCCTGTATAGGCAGATGATAGCAACAGTCACTGAGAAATGAATCTGACATGTATATTTGTAAAGGTTACTGTGCATAAGCGAGTGCCCATGTTATCACAGCCATTAGTGGCATTACAAAATGACTAACGGTGGCCATTGAGGCTAGTCCTCATGTTGGAAACAGCGCTCTACACAGTTTTAATACAACCCAACATCACGCCTGTAATCTCCGAAAGGTTTCACAGAGGTGTACCTAATAGTACACCCACATTGCCAGTTATGTTTAAGTCAAGGGTCAAGGCAAGCCAATTCCCATCAACCGGGCAAAAAACCAGACTCCATTGCTGCTACTGAGAAATTCCAGATGGAAACACTTAACAACATATAACTCGACCTGGGAATCGAATCTAGTACTTCATGCTCAGTAGTAGCGCTTGCGACCACTAGGCCAACGAGCCAGTCGCTGTTTAAATATTCTAAATAAACATGTTGTCTGATGAGATAAAATATTTCATACAAAATGAGAGAGAGAAATAACGTTTCAACATGTTTCATGTTAATGTTTCGTCAGTGAGAAAGCATAGTAAGCGTCTCGCTGGTTAGTCTACAAGAGAGCACTGACAACGTGGAACTGGGTATTGTCAAAATAAAACAAGAAATGCCTTAAATCTAATTTTTATATCTAATTATTAATACTTAATCCTAAAATCGAAATCGTGTCAACTAAAAGGAGACAAAACTTAGCCTAAACTTTATTAATTATTCTTGGATGGCAACAGGCGGGCAGCCCACCAGGTGGTAAGTGGTCGCCGCCGCCTGTGGACATCATGGAGACGAAGCTGTCATGTCTCATGTGCCTGTAGTCACACCGGCACCCACACCCTTCCACCGGAACACAGCCAGACTGCTTGGCGGCACAAATAGGCATGGTGGTAGTACTTCCCCGGGCGAGCTCACACAAAGAGCTCTACTACTACTAGAACCTAAACTAGAGCCTCAACAGAATACAGTGAAACATTATACAAATACAATCCTGGTATTCAGCTGCATCTGGTTAGACTGGAAGCCGACCCTAACATTGTTGGGAAACGGCTCGGCAGATGATGTTTGACAGAAAGTCATTAGGTGTACACTGTGAATTTATAACCGTCCTACAAACATCAACATTTGAACCTATATTTATCATGTGTAGGTAAAATTATTATGACACAAGACTTCTTCAGTTTTGAAACAAAAATAAAACCAAGTTCCACACCAAAGTTGCCTAGTGTTAGACAACAATGTTGGTCAGAGGATTTTTTGTTGTGTTACAAAGCCAAAGCCATCTTGTATGATAATATTGTAAAGGAGCATCGACATTCGTAGAACTATTTACATTCATTGTGACTAGATAATTAACTCAAAGTAGAATAATTAACTGTAAGATATTAAAATTTTCTTGAAGAAAATTGGTGAAAATAATACAAATTCAAGATAAAACTCAAATAATCACATTGAGACCCGCTTGCAACACATACCACTTAGAGCGAATCTCAGCAATGGCGCTGAACACAACTAGCACATCTGAAACAAGTCCCAGAGCTGTAAGTGTCACACAATATTGACACTATACAGCTCTTAATCGAGGCTTAGATTTACCGATCGCGTTAAGTTAAGGAGAAATTCACAACATTGATCAAAACTAATTTAAACCATCGTTCTGTTTCAGTCAAAATATTTATTGAAGTTGACAGAAACATACTTGATGTTTTAAACATGTTCAACGAATTTAGTGATTTGTAGTACAACTGCGCCTTCGTTAGTAATAAATAAATAGAATAGAAATTAATAGAACATTGCGGCGTCGTCTTGTTCTTCTAGACCTCATTTGAGAGCATCAGGGACTCGTCCGAGCATCGTGATTGATTGCACGATGTCAGCTGGATACACCACGGGGTCAGATGATGAGAGATTCCCCCAGCGAACTGTAAATTAAAATAAGAAAATGTTAAAAAAACGTTTAATACCCACGTATTCGAAGATTGTTTATTATTTATAATAGATATATATAGAGACTAATAGACTGAGCATAAGGTCCTTTTATTAATATGTTTCGTATGGGAAATCATCAAATGACTCCTCCCGCTCTGGACGGAGCAGGAGGGAGTGTCAGACTTTTACTGACCAAAACCCATCCATGTTCCTTCATCGCCCTTTGTGTTCCGGGGCCACGGTATCTCTTTCGAATAGTCCCACAGCCCCGGCAGGCTTCGGCCCTTGTGGACCCCTTCCCTATTGCTGACTCTCTTTGAGGCGCGCGTGGAACACGAAGGCGCCGTCGACACGGCCGGTCGTCATGAGACGTACGGACGGCGAGCTAGCTCATAGCTCCCCGTCCACAGGCCCGCGCCTACGGTGGCCGGAAGCCACCACGTGGCCCCCGACGCCCGGGGCGTCTCCCGCGGCCGCCGGGACGTGAGAATCTCTCCCTCTCACGTTCCGCCACCTCCTTCGCTAGCATGACTGCTTTGCAGAAGGAAGTGACGGCGTCCCATTCCGTCTCGCTCCGGACCATGACTTGGACCAGGGCCGGAAGCGAGAGGTCGCCGCCGCCGATCGCCACCTCGAGGACACGGCGGTGCTCCGCCCAAGCGGGGCACACCTCCACAGTGTGCTCCACCGTGTCCTCCGGTCGATCCTCACAATGGAAACACCCGGGCGTCTCCTCCCGCCCGATTCGGTGCAGGAACTTACCGAAGCATCCGTGCCCGGTAAGAACCTGCGTCAGGCGGAAGGTGAGGACGCCGTGGCGTCTCTCCAGCCACTCCTCAAAGAGGGGACTTACCGCCACTATTGTGGCGTGCCCTGCACGGGGTTGCGACAGTCGCTCTCTCCATGTCGCCATGAGATCACGCCGGAAGTCCGTCCGCTGAGCGACAATTTTCCGCGGCAGCGAAGTTTCCTCCCGGCGTAGCGCCTCCGCGCGCCATTCATGTAGGCGCGCGAAGACTATCGCCTCCAGATCCCATGGCGGCAATCCGGCAAGGAGGCTCGCAGCCTCGCGGGAGCTCATGCGGTACCCCCGGACCAGCCTTACGGCTACCACCTTCTGGGGCACGTTCAAGTAGTGGGCGGCACGCCGCCTCAGTCCAGGGTTTGTTTCCCATCGGAAATAACCGTCATTGGTTATTTCCATCAGGAATTTCTCAGTAGCAGCCATGAAGTCTGGATAAGTGCCCGGCTGATCGAATGAGCTCACATCCTATTACATGGGATTTGAAATTAACTGGCGAAAAGTGGGTGTCCCACCTGGTACACCTCTGGATTACCCTTCCGGGACTACATTATCTTAATGAGCATACAGTGATTAGCCTAAATTGTTCCCACTACTGGGACAAAGACATCGACATCCGTACAGCCGTTGAAACATGTACTTGTATGTAGTATGGTAACCTCTAGAACACTTACCTCCATCTTTAGCTCGGAGTTCCATATCGTCGCGCTGACTGCACAACGGCGTTGGTCCATCAGAGACCTGCAAAGTGTACAGACAAATATATTTAAAAAAAACGAAATTAATCGCGTTCAGGATTATAATAGACAGGGATGGATTCCGTTAACGATATAAGTAGATAACCTTCTGCAATATAATACGGGCTATTATTGTTCCAGTGCGGAGCAAATGCTTTTGTTCAAATAGAGAAGACAAATAAATAATTTCAGACTGATATAAAGTCCAGGTTTTGTCACGATGTTTTACTTCATCGATTTATGTTCAAGATAAACTAAGAAACAACATTTGTTTTTTTATTGGTATTATTCTTTTTTATTTTTCTTATAGTACTCTATCACAATGCTGTTCTATTTGACCCAAAGGTTGACTGGTAGAGAATGCCTTGTGAGATTAAGTCCGCGTATGAACATGAAGTTTAAATAAACAAATTGAAAAAGGTCATACTAGCAAAAAGAGGTGTGGGCTTATCTCCGGGGCCATCACCCACCCCCTATGACAAGTAAAAAGTATCCTATAGGGTGATATAATTATTATCTTCCCTCTATTATGTTAATGGCCTTCTACCCCTGACTATGCTAAGCGTCCATTCGACCAATGAGGGTAAAGCATAAGGTGCGGGTTCCACGATAACGCAGCGGAGCGGAGGCGTGCAAGATTCGACCACGCTCATTGTATTTAGACCAATGAGTTTAGAGCATGACGTAATATTTCTATTGATCGTGAGATCGTCCTTCGTCTCTCTCCACCTCCGCTCGGCCACCCCTCCCTCAAATTTTAGTATGGACTGATTAAACAAAAATCTTGGATAATGTATAACTGTCAAATAAATAATAAACGTCGTTATTCAATAGAGAAATTCAAATGAAAAAACCTTAAATCTTAAAATAAAGCACGAAAACATGTATTACGTAAAAGTAGGTCAAACACAGTCGGACTAAAGTGTTCCCACTGCTGGGACTAAGACAGGCCTCCTCTCTATGAGAGGAAGTGGACTATAAACCCACCACACGCGCCCAGTGGATGTCACAGGTCTTCGAATGTTTGGTTCTAGGACAAGTCGGCTTCCTTACAACGTTTAGTCCTTCACCGTTTTGAGAACTAAGTAGGCCAGTGTGTTAGTATATTGACAAAGAGGTTAAATATGAACACTGAGACACTTACCTTCATCTTAGATCCTCGGAAGCTGATCTCGGACTCCGGTAGTCACTCACCGAATCAATCCGTCAAGTACGGCAGACGGCGGGAGACGCAATGCGGCATTCCACAAAGCAAGTCTAGTCTAGAAAAGTCTAGCTGCACTGCGCAGGTCACAAAGTATTGACTTCGATGCGTGATATACGATGAAATTATTATGTTTGCTAATTTGTACCTAGTTGTTTTTGTTAAACATACCTAACGCCACCAGTGAGCTTTATAACTTTAATTTAACGCCATCTGTGAACTAATGCAGGCACTAACTGCAGGGGAGTTTGGGGTGCATTTGGTAATGCAGTTAATTCATGCTGGTATGGTAAAACGGCGTGTGACATAGCGGTATGTACTGTGCCTCTGACAGATGGCATTACAATTTTTATCATCGAAAATCCCAGCGTCATCACCACACACAAATGCGCCGATCGTCATTAATAAAAAAATACTTTGCACTCGTCGGTGAACAACACCATGTGGCATCATCATCTGCCTAGCCTTTTCCTTACTATATTGGGGTCGGCTTCCAGTCTAACCGGATTCAGCAGAATACCAGTATTTTACATAGAGCGACTGCCTATCTGACCTCCACAATCCAGTTAGTACTGGGTAATACGATACCCCTTGGTAAGACTGGTTGTCAGACTTACCACGTGGCATGGCCAGCCCAAGTATTGACGGGATAAACTTAAACGATTGGCAGTTTGAATTCTCGTGATTCATATGAGATTCTGCTAAAGCGGCCATATTAAACCTCCTGCAGGCTTAGCCAAGTTGACAATCTACAATCGTTAACGCTAGTAGAATGACATCATCTCAACGTTAAATCACGTGATCAACACAAAAGAATAGAAAATTCGTAGACAAGTTTACATCGTTCAAAATGATAGAATAGAATGTTATCGTTTCTACAATGTTGATCGCTATACTCTTTGGTAGGAACACTCACCTTAGACTAAAGTGTAGGTTTTTTCTACAGACATTAACGTTGACTCAACGTTGGGACGTCTTACAAAGCAGACGTGTCGCTTAAATTATCACTGACTTACATAACTAAAGGTAGTCCAAAGTGAACCTAAACTACACTAGTAACAAGAGCCAAAATAAACTGTTTCGTATATAAGTGTTTACGACGCCATTATTCTGGGAACACTATCATCGTCGACGGTTCACCGGCGCGAGAGCAGCTCTTCACCCCCGCAAGAAGGAGACGGGCTCATTATTTTTTCACCTCCTCGCACAAGCATTCGCAAGACGTCACAGCGCAACAGTCACACCACGCACTGAGTGAGTAATATTCACAAAGATAACATGAGTAACGTACGCTCGCCAACTGGAAGTGGCCTCAACTTCGAACGCAGCGACTCGCAACCAAATTTGTTGTCAAGTGTTTCTCAACCTGAATTTTCGGATACTTCGAAAGTCACCCAGCGCAATTACAAACGTAAGCAGTTGGATGATAATGAACATATTCGAACCGAATTAAGTGAAATGCGTAAACAAATGTCTGAAATGATGTCAATGCTAAAAGCCATAACGACTACACAAAACGAGTTCACTAAAAAAATCACAGAAGATATTACAACGATTAAGGAACGAATTGACGGTACTATCCACTACTGATAATCTTGCCGTTGAACAAAGCAATATGAAGTCGGATATAATATCTCTACGGAATGACAACAGTAAAACCGAGAAAAAAGTTGAGGAGATTAACCAGGCTGTTAAACTGCTAAACTCAGATGGACAATCTCCTCAAGTTTCTCTCCCCACTGAAACACAAGAAAGCATCATTGCAGAAGTTAACGAGCGAGAATTCCGAAGCAAGAATATTATTGTCAGTGGTATACCAGAACCAATATCATCGAACAAGGAAGAACGCACGCATAAACAACGACAAAAAAGAGGTCGTTATTCTACTCAAGTCGATTGATAAGGACTATTCCGAACCAAAAAGGATCAGCGATTGGGAAAGTATGATGCAAACAAAACTCGTCCAATTAAAGTATATTTGAAATCTCAGGAAATTGCAAAATCAATACTGCGTAACCAAAATAATTCAAAACAGGGCAGTATTAAAATATATTCTGATCAGACACCTAAACAGCGTAAATACCTGCAAAATCTCAAAGATGAACTTAATCGCCGACAGATTAATGAAGACAAAACTCTGACAATAAGATACATTAGCGGCATACCAAAAATTGTGGTGTTACCATCAAAAAACGAATAACCGCTACTACAAATAAGCGCACTGATCCTAATAACGAGAAAATATCCAATCAAGTTGTCGATAACTACAGCAGCATTGTAACCTCAAACAAGTCTTTAAAATTTCTGTACGCAAACATACGAAGTATTGTAAAACCTGGTAAATTTGACGAATTAAATTGTGTTATAAAAGCTTTTCCATCTTGCTTACACGCAGTGGTTCTAACAGAAACATGGATAAAATCAGACGAAGAAGGAAAAAGATATCAGATTCCAGGATACACACATTATTACAACTTTAGAACTGATAAGAGAGGCGGTGGGGTCTCAATATTTGTGAAAAATAACCTGAAGCATAGTCTGACTGAGGAAACTTGTCAAAACAACAACCACTATCTCTGGATTCACATCGAAAACCATACCCTGGATATAGGTGCAGTATACAGAAAACCAGAACAATCAAACATCAAAACCTTTTTAGATTCCTATTCCCAACAGCTACATAAAAACAAGCGGGGTGTGGTCTTTGGCGACTTTAATTTCAACCTACTAAATACAGAACGTGCAACAAAAATGTATAAGGAGGTGATCAAAGAAAATGGCTACGAACTTTTAAACAAAATAGATGAAGACCACTGCACAAGAGAATCAACAAAATCAAAAAGTATAATTGACCACATCTGCTCAAATCTTAAACTGAATAATTTCCACCTAGCCATAATCGAAACACCCATGTCAGACCATAAACAAATCTACTTAGAATTAAAACGTTATAAACCAGAACCCTTGAAGAAGATTAGCTACCACAATATCGACTATGAAGTGCTTTATAAGACCATCTTAGAATCCTGCGACGAAAACAGTGATTATATATTCGAAACCCTGGAAGAAAAACTATTAAAAAGTATAGAAATAAGCAAAAAAACAAAATACAAAACGTTAAACCCACCACGACAAGACTGGATAAATAGATCGATCATTAGTGAAATAAAAAAAAGAAACATTTTATGGAATCAACACAAAAATAACCCAAAAGACAAGCAAAAGGAAAACACATTTAGAAAGAAAAGAAACGAACTAGCAGAATCTATACAACGAACGAAATCAAGTTACTACAGGAAAGCCTTTGAAAACTGCAAGAAACAGCCATTGAAAATGTGGGGACTGATAAACAGCCTGTCCTGCAACAAATTCACAGAAAAATCCGCACCACGTAAACTTCAGTCACAAAATGGCACTGTTACAGACCTAAAGGACCTCTGTGAATGCTTCAATGATTTTTTGCAAATGTTGGTTCGATGCTGGCTAATCAAATACCCATTAATTATCACCCATCAGGTAGTGCTTTAACGAATTTATCTGGATCCGGCTCATTTTCCCTTAGTGATCTAGAACCTGCCACAACAGATGAATCTTAAAAATAATTAATAATTTAAATAACAACACCGGCGCAGGTTTAGAAGGTATCACTACCAAATCACTAAAATGTGTTGCAAACCTAATTCTTGATGAACTCACCAAATGCATAAACAAATGTATCAAATCAGGAACATTTCCAAATAGTCTTAAGGTTGCAAAAGTTACGCCAATTTACAAATCCGGAGTTAAATCAGAGCCGGGCAATTATCGTCCTATTTCAGTTCTCCCCGTACTATCAAAAATTTTTGAGAGAGTCTTATACAATCGCCTCGAAAAGTACTTAATATTACAAAACTTCATATATGAAAAACAATATGGTTTTAGACCGAAATCAAATACACTCTCAGCTACAATAGACCTGGTGACAACTATAAAGCTCAATATTGATAAAAAGAAAGTCGCTATGGGTGTCTTTATTGATCTAAAAAAGGCATTCGACACAGTCAGTCATGAATTATTGCTAAGAAAACTAATGGAAATTGGGATACAAGGACCTTTTTTTTTTTTTTTTGGATGGGAAATCATCAAATGACTTCTCCCGCTCTGGGCTGAGCAGGAGGGAGTGTCAGACTTTTACTGACTGCCCTTGAAATTTTTAGATCTTACCTGTCAAACCGATACCAAGTAGTTAAAATTGGTGACACTCAGAGCGATCCCAAAATTATTACATATGGTGTGCCCCAAGGCTCAATTTTGGCTCCCCTGTTATTCCTACTATACATAAATAGTGTCCACAAAATTGGTCTAAAAGCTGACCTAACATTATATGCAGATGACACATGTTTGTTCTACTTCGGCCACTCAATCGATACTATTGTTAAGCAAGCACAGAACGATTTGGACATACTCAACTTGTGGTTTCAACAGAATCTTCTCACCATTAATACAGCTAAAACAAATTACATGATTTTCACAGCAAAAAATAAAAAAAAATTATACATCATTAAAAATAAATAACCAAACCATAAATAAAGTAGATCAAGAAAAATATTTAGGACTAATTTTGGATAGCAAATTGACGTGGTTTCCACATATTCAAAAAATAAAATCCAAAATACAATCACTCACGGGTACCCTACGAGGTATCGTTCGCTGCTTACCACGCCAAGTTCGCTATTTAATCTACTTCTCCCTCGTCAAGCCGCATATTGACTACCTAGTGGAAATATGGGGTACCGCTGCAAAATCACATACGAACCTACTACAAACTGCTCAAAATAAATTACTAAAAACGTTATTTAACTATGACTATCTAACTCCAACAGAAACTCTTTATAAAAAAATTAAAGTAATGAATATAACACAAACATACATATATAACACATGCATACTAATTCGAAAAATACTAAATAAAAATATACACACAAACATAACCTTCACAAAAAATGTAAAAAAACACAAAATGAAACTGAGACGTGAACAAGACTTTTTACAACTACACCCAACTCGCACAAATTACGGAAGAAAAACTATCGTGTACGAAGGATCTAAATTATTTAATAAGTTACCGAGAGACCTCAAAGAATCTAAGTCCCAAACCACTTTTAAAAAGCTACTCAAACAGTTTATAGTAAAAAATTCACATTCCCTACAATAGTGTCGAGCCACATCCAGTTACCGTTTAGCAGTGCCACACGGATATTTGTTTACATGTATCGAACAAACATTTTGTCCACAATGATTTGTAATCTACCCTCAAACATTTGTTTATACAATCGATGTCTAACTTTAGTAATACCCCCAACTTTTGTTATTTTTTTTTAAGTATTTAACTTTAATATTCTCATGTAAGTGAATAGTTTAATTCTTTTGAGAATAAATGATCTTAAACCACATTAGAGAACGAGCGATCGACTCAGTCGTGTCAACTTTTCCTAATCTATTGTGGTTAGGGGCCAGTACCTCTTAGAAAAAAGTTAAGCTCGTCCATTCATCTCTTTCTTTTAGTAACATAGTCAGTATGCTTCCACAACTAAGACCTATGCCTTCTCTACGTAAGAGGGCCTGCAGTTTTGTCTGTAGGACATGCTGGTTTCCTCACGATGTTTTCTTTCACCGTTTTTAGAGCAATGGTGATGGCCCCGCCGGCAGCGTCTGACAACTGCAGGAACTAATACAACTCGCGGAATCGAAAGTGTATTGAGTAAACAGGTAGTAGGGTCTAGGTTTCAGTAAACGGTCACACGCTTGGTCTGTATGTAAAGTGTTGACAATGACGCCTGCAGCAGAGGCCGCGCAGGCCATGCTCTATGTTTTAGGGAATTTCAAAATAAAACAAATGAAATGCCTATCCTAAACCTTATATTTAAAAAGCGAATTTCACGTGCTAATTGATATTGTGTTGTATGCACATACAACAGTCTTTTTTTAGTTTTTCTTTTTGTATTATTTTTTTTTTTTTTTCCTTTTGTTGTTTTTTTTTTCGTTTTTTTCTTTTGTTGTTCTTTTTTTTGTTTTTATTTTGTAATTTTCTTTATTTATTTCTATAGACATTGATTACATTTTTTATTATTATTTATAATTATCTTATTTGTGAATAGAATAGAATTACAATTTATTATTGTTGTGTGGGTGATTAGTTCTTATCTTTCGCTTCTACATATATAACAATTTTTTAAGTATATATGTAGAATGTTATTTGTCTATACTTATCCCAGGTCTTTGGTCTTTGAAAGTTGACCCAAGATCTGGGATTGGCCAGGGCCTCGTTGGTGAAGTCAGCAGGGTGCACCGCGGGCAGGTGAGGTTGGCTTTGGCTCCGCAGGTATTGGTAGAGCCACTTACACCCCATCCATGGGGTCTTATGACATGGCTAGCAGTGAGCTCCTCAACGACCCAAAATTAAATTTCTTTAGTTCCTTCGCCTTCCATGTTGACGTTACAGAATTATGAAGATAAGTAGGTATGAGGAACAGAGCGAGAGGATCCTCATTATCCATTGTAAAAGGAGCATCCTCCACCTAGACGGTTGTATCTGATGGGTTACTGCCCGACATTTATCTTGAGGATAACTACGCTTGTACGATATACGGCTTGCGTGTCATCTTATGTGATTCGTAGTTTCTATATGGCGTTGTAGATGTCGCCACAACTTTGATGACGGTCTAATGAATGTATAGTCTCTCATCATTCACATTTCGTGGCCATCGCAGCATGTCTTGTTGTTCTATAGTTCTCTAGTAGTCGTCATCAGTTCCCACCCGCTGTCTGGCGATTTCTTCGTTCACTCAGTCCACCCATCGTTTATTTCTTCTTGTTCTTTTCTTGCCTCTCAATGACTGCAGGTTGACCATCAACTATGACTGTTCCTCCATTTCCTTTGCAAGGTGAGACAGCTCAGCAGCACTGGTGACTCCGATCATACGAAGCGTTATTATTTGGCAGACTCACTTCATTATACTGGACAGGCTTTCTTAACAAATCTGTGTATTTCGCATGCATGCTCGTCATATGATCCGACCACGAGAATGTATTCAAAAGAGACCGTCACCTCTGCGTTTGTTTCGGTGTTTCTTCTCGGAGTGTACCGTCGCGTCGCAAGTCGCAGTGACATCATCTGTAGAATAAAAAGAAATTATTGTAAAACCAAGAAATTTATTTTAATTAATACACACAGTACAGAAGTTGTTTGGAGAGCGCCTACGGGATTCGAACTGATTATCGAAAGTCTTTTTTGCGAAGTCTGTTTCTAAAACGACGTATCGCCGAAGTGCTGTTTGACCGCCGGGTAATTTGATCGATAGGTTATTTCATCGAATTGCCGGAAACACAGCCACCAGCGTACCAAGCTACTTCCCTTTTTTAACTTAACCATCAACATGTTGTGGGTTAAAATCGTTTGGAGTTTGACAGTTTGTGGTTACTTGATGCGCTGCTGACTTATGAACCCCAATGGTACCTTTTTTCGAAAGCAGCAAATCTGCGTGAAACGAAAAACTCATACATTTTTCCATGACCCCTGTACCATTCCATCGGCACAATGTTTTGAGTGCGTTACATTGAGCGCAGACACATAAACCGTGATTTTTCGCACTACAAAAAAAAGTCGTCTCCCAGCAAAATTTTTGCTCAGTGTTGTAATGAATGATGAGTACCCAATGTTTAGTTGACGGCTTTGTCAAGGGACCGCACCCTGTGTTCGCGACGAACGTCACCAAATCCAAGTGTAAATAGTGTTTTTTTTACCATCATATAGAGTCAGTGATATGGGCAATAACAGTGACAAGTAAATGAGTGAAACAGTGATTTAGAATTAGCAAACAGTCATTTACGTACGCGCTAGACTCACATGTACTCGCAAGTGGAGGTTTAAAGTCTTAATTTAGTGAAATCCAGGTAGCCTCGGTTTTGACCTAGGCCTGGATATAGTATTTGTTTTTAAACTAACTTAGTCCCTTCAGGAAAACCACTTGTAGAGAATATGACAGTCCGCATCCATCTGTGTTCTAACGTGTAAATTTTGTCTAAAAGACTGACAGTTTGAAGGATCATTACAGGCTGAAAAACATAGACTCGTAAATATAAATAGTGGAATTCGATAGGTCATATACCTTCCTAGTATATGGCAATTATATACTTGCAGTCTCAATGACAGTTTTCGTATAAACTCAGCTGGAAAGATCCTTCAACCAACTAATATGTGGAGAATTGTATAGTTTTTAGTATTATTTCTTTAAACACAATAAAGATAATTATAATTTTCATACTAGTAGATAGATAACTATATCAAAGAACTTGTGATATCTTGAATGTACTTAGATATAAGCACATTATTGTATTTTTTGTGAAACTTGTAAAAATTCATAGACGATAATTTCAATAAAAAATTGCGAAATCAGGAAGCGATTCACGGCTCTCGTTACAGTATAGTTCCGGGGTACAATAGAGACCCAAAAATCAGATAGAATTGTAGTCATCAGTACGGCAAATATGTCTTTATAACAGTAAATAAACAGTAAAAAGTAGTGCGGTGAAAGTCCTGAAGTTCCGAATCGCTTCCTGAAACAGTTATGAAAGTTTATCAGTGTTGTTATTCCCAGTAACCCTCTTAACCATATAACAATGCCTGAGGTAGCCTGAACCTATAGGTGTAGGACGTCAGCGCCGACTAGGACCGAAGAATACGTGCGTACGGTGTATTAAGCATAGGCGCATCGTCCGTTAGTTACACGCATATATACTCGCGCCCAGCGATCACGCCCGTCCGGCACAGCCTGTATATCTAAGAGAATTTCATCCAAGAATTGGTGGAATTTTTAAATTTTCGTTTTCACGTTCAAAATCGAATGAGAAAATTACAGTTTGTGCTAGCTTGATACGCTGGTGACTGTACTTCAGGGAATTCGATGAAATAACCTATCGATCAAATTTTCCGGCGGTCAAACAGCTCTTCGACGATATGTCGTTGTAGAAGCGGGCTTAAGAAAAATGGCTTTGGATAACCAGTACGAATCCCATAAAAAGTAAGTAAAGATTATGTATAAAAGGCGGCGTGTGACTACTTAGGCCTGAATTCCTGTTACGTTGATGTCGGTCGCGTACGGTTGGTCGCTTACGTCAGCGAGAAATATAGTAGCGACATACGCGCTGCTGACGTCGGCGTCACAGTATGGTGCTATATGGAACACAATGTATACTCGTACGCGCAACCGAGGTACGCGACCGACGTACGCGACAGACAAACGCGATCGACGTACGCGACCGACGTACGCGACTAACGTCAATGTAGTAAGAATTCAGGCCTTAAGGCTTGTGCGAGACAGACAGTATATTTATCTCTTACCTGCCTATACTGCCGACGACATCTAGTCCTCGTAGTTGACCGCGCGGGTCCGAACGAAGTCGAGGTTTTTATCTATCACCTTGCATTTATACTGCTGTCCGGGTCTGTTGCCGCTTGGATGTGATTGTGAGATGAAGGGCTCGAACACAAGAAAACACAAGATGGCGCCGTGAGCCAAGAGAACCATGCAGCATTATATCATAGCTACACTCCAAACAACTTTACTACTGTGTGTATTAGTTAAAATAAATCTGTTTGTTTTGCAATAGTTTGCTTTTACTCTACCTGAACTGAAGCCGCTTCCAGATATGATGAAACTCAGCCTCCACGATCTGAAATAACAGAACATTTTCGTAGTTTACATTGTACTGCAAAAGATAGAGGAAAATGTTGTGAGGGAAGTAATTTGTATGAATGTGGATGGGTATAAGAGTAGAGAAAGACCAAAGAAACGATGGATGGACTGTGTGATGGATGATGTGGCCAGTAAAGAGGTGTATGATCAGATGACGTATAATAGAGAAGCATGTACAGTTGTGGTCTTTTCCGCCTGATCAGTTAAACATTTTTCGCTTAAATCATGCAGAGACGCCGAGCCACGCCCCCTTAAAGTTTAGGCTTATTAGGAAAGCGTCAACTTTGGCGCGGAAAACAACAGTAACTCTCGTTTGGCGTGCGTCGTCAGTGCGCTCGGCCGATCGGTATCTTTTCATTCATTATATTTCTATACAAAGTCAACGGGGCGGGGCTAGAGAGCGTTTCTATGTTGTAAGTGCAAGCAAAAAATAGCTTAATGGTGATCAGGCGGGAGTGTCCTCGATAGTACAAAGAACACATTCTGCGCCGACCCAAATAAACTGGGATATGGGCAGGAGAATCATGACTCGGTCCAGTATTAATAGTCTGTCTTTCTGACCGTTCTTGGTCATGGCGACCAATCTTAGCAAAGACTAGTCATTGACGCAGGAAATATTGCAGCACAAGTGTGCGCGCTAACACTGTCTCTCTTCCCTAACTCTCAACTACAACTACAGTACTTTCACAGATTTTATGTCTTGTGACTGGGACTGTAGCTACATTTAATTTTCATCTTTGTTTCGACAATTCATAAGAGCCTGGTAACTGGCCTTCTTGAAATAAATGCTTTGATTTTGATTTTTGATTTTCTCATAGTCCGATGGGACGACAATCTGACTCAACCGGAGAGAGTTCAGGACTAGTACCTTCATATCCGACCCTTCTCCCAAACTTGGGACTGCTTCTGAGAAACTTCTCATGACAAATTTCCTTCAGGTATTTCTCTGTAGCCGCTCGGAGTCTGAATCTATGCCTAGTCTATCTGGTTGATAGCAAAAGGTGCGCATGTGCCTCAAAAGGGACTTAAACATCACTGACAAATGTGGGCCTGTGTACTCTAGGTATACCTCTGCCTAATACATCGGGGATAACAGGCGAGGTGATTCGTTATGTTAAGTGTATTATGTTAAGTTTAAAATAGATAAACACTTACCTTCATCTGTAGCAGTACTATAGGGCTCCTGAGCCTTGTTCAAACTCGAAGGACCAATTCTTAGCCACGCCAGCATCGATACCTCCTAATCCTGAAACATTTAAAACAATACAATACAGAAAGCGGCTTAACCACTTGCTCGCTGCACGCTTACATGACACGTGCGTTGCTACAGCGACTGCGGAGACAATCAATGAAAAAGATCTTAGCTTAAAACATAGCAAAGTGATTGAGAAAATATATGCTCATATAATCCTATCGCACGGATCATTTTCGCCCTTTTCAACGTTAATTGCTTGGCCAGACCTGGCGATTGCGCCACTCGCGAACTGCGCACGTGCATTCCATGTTCGTTCGCAGCCCTTGCGCTGTCCGCACGCCGCCGCTCCGCTCGCGCGCATGCTACGCGCCGTACTCCAGCGGCGCATCAAACGTAGGCTGTAACTGCACGCGAGCAATACGCGCGTAATTCGCAAGCGGCTCGCGAGCGGCGCATTCACCAGGTCTGGGCACACCCTAAGATCTACAGCCATACTGGTTGGTCTATTAACCAATGAGGAAAGAGAA